>CM062804.1:426780903-428179585 GCA_031772625.1 Pinus tabuliformis | reverse complement strand
TTGATTTTGGTGATATTTTTCTCCTGTTGCCAAGGTAACTTCTATTTAGATTACTTTTATCTGTTGCTGCTGCTTTTGATTTTGAGGTAGAATAGATGGATGTGAAGACATCATTTCTTCACGAGGATCTGGAAGAGGAAATCTACATGAAGCAACCTAAAGGCTTTGTAGTGAAGGGTAAGAAAGAACTAGTATGGAAGTTAAAGAAGTCTCTGTATGGGTTAAAAAAATCACCAACGATGTGGTATCAGAAATTTGATACATTTATACGGGGACTTGGCTTCACCAAAAGCAAAGCAGATCACTATGTGTATTTTAAATTAATTGGTGACCGTGTTATTTATCTGGTCTTGTATGTGCATGATATGTTGCTGGTTGGAAATGACAAAGAAATTATCCAGGATTTGAAAACCCAATTGTCCTCCAAATTCGACATGAAAGATCTTGGTGCTGCAAAATATATTTTGGACATGGAAATTAAAAGAGATCGGGCAAAGAGGAAGCTCTGGTTAAACCAGAGGAAGTATGTCGAGACAATACTGCAGAGGTTTAATATGCAGGATAGTAAACTGGTGAAGGTTCCTATTCCTATAGGTGTGAGGTTATCTGCTGAACAATGTCCCAAGACACAAGAAGAGGAAGAGGATATGTCCCGTGTTCCATATGCAAGTGCAGTTGGTAGCCTGATGTATGCAATGGCCTGTACTAGACCAAAAATTGCACATGCAGTGGGAGTATTGAGTAGGTTTATGTCAAAACCAGGAAAGGAGAATTTGACAGCAGAGAAGCGGGTTTTCAGGTATTTGCGTGGCACTAGTGATTATGGTTTGTGCTACCAAGGAAGATCAGGATTGGACAGAGTGTTGGATATTCATGGCTTTGTTGATGCAGACTGGGCTGGAGATCTGGATCAGAGAAGATCTACAAGTGGGTATGTGTTTAACCTATTTGGAGGTGCAGTCAGTTGGATGAGTAAGAAACAATCTGTAGTGGCACTATCAACTATAGAGGCAGAATACATGGCAGCCACTCATGCAAGCAAGGAAGCAGTTTGGTTGTAGAGATTGTGTTCAAGTATGGGGTTAGTACAGGGAGCTATACGGATAGACTGTGACAGCCAAAGTGCAATTTTCTTGGCAAAGAACCCCGCATATCATTCAAAGACAAAGCACATTGATGTTCAGTATCACTTTGTGAGGGATATGATAGAATACAAAAAGATGTTGCTGGTAAAGGTGGACACTTTGAAGAATATTGTAGACGCATTAACAAAATCTGTGACCTCTGAGAAGTTCTCTTGGTGTAGAGAGACAATGGACATTTCAGGGCTGAAAAAATGACTAAGCTCTCTTGTGGCCCCCTGTGGAAAGAAAACAACAAGTGGGATAATGTTGGGTTGTTTTATATTCTTTCCACGTAGTTAATAGGGGGTTTGAAGGGCACCCATAACCCCGCTTTATGGGGTCTGGGGCAGCGCCCCGGAAAATTTTGGTTTTGGACCCTATGTTAGGTTGGGCAGACCCACCTAAGGTTTTGTGCATGATTTTCGCAAATGTTTTTTGGACACGATCGTTTTCAGTCCATGGTATTGGACGCAATGGTTTTCGGTCCATGTTATTGGACGCGATGGTTTTTTGGTCCATGGTATTGGATGCTTCGGCATCTATAAATATGTATTGTAACATTGAAAGGAACATAATGAAAAATCAAGCTGGTAGTCCCGGTTTTGGGATCCAGGGGAAAATCTTCGTGTATATGTGTTTTATGTGTTATGCTCTCGCATTGTTTATTTTCTGTGTTTTAGAATTCGTATGCAGGTAATTTCTATACGGGGTTAAAACCTACAAAAGCAAGGATTGATGGTGGATATTGCGAAGATTGTTATTATTGTGAATTTACCTCCATCAAAGACAATGAGGCAGCTTCACACCACACTCGAATATATAGGATATTACAAAATTTTATCAAAGGATATGCAGATCATTGTGTCGATGGAAAAATTGTTGAAGAAAGATGTAACATTTCTATGGAAAGAAGAGTACCAAAAGAGCCTTCATGCACTAAAATAAAATATGGTAACTACACCTATTTTGGTTTTCCTGGAATGGAATAAGGAATTTCATGTTCATGTGGATGCTTCATGCATAGCTTTAGAAGTAGTATTGGCAAAGCCTAGTGTAGGAGAAATAGATCACCCCATAGCTTTTGCAAGTAGGAAACTATCTAAAGAAGAGAAGAACTATACAACTACATAAAGGGAAGGTCTAGCTATGGTATATGCATTATAGAAGTTCAAACATTATTTTTTGGGATCACATTTCAAGATGTTCACAAATCACTTTCCACTAAAATATTTGGTAAACAAGCCTTTTTTAGGAGGAAAAATTTGCAGGTGACTATTACCATTTCAAGAGTATGACTTTGAAGTTATTGTTAAGCCAGCAAGACTAAATGTTGGACCTGATCATCTGTCGAGGTTGGAGACAGGAGAAGAACCAACAAATATAGAGGATAATCTTCTTGATGCATAGCTATTTTCTATTAGAGTATTAGATGAGCACTTCGCTGATATTATTCAGTTCTTAACCACGGAATGGCCCCTCTAAAATACACTACGCAGCTAGAGAAAGAGTTGGTGGTTAAGGCAGCAGATTTTTCACTGATAGCAGGGAATTTGTATAAATTGGGACCAGATGAAAGACAGATAATTTTGATAGAAGCTCATAGTGGCACAGCTAGTGGACATTATGTAGGGAAATTCACTGTGCAGAAAATTTTAAGAGCATGACTATGGTGGCCTACATTACATAAAGATTCAAAGGAATACTATCAAGCTTGTGATACCTTCCAAAGAATAGGAAAACCTTCAAGAGATGAAATACCACTAGTACCACAATTAACATTTCAGGCTTTTGATAAATGGGCCATTGATTTTGTTGGACCGATCAATCCACCAGGGAAAAAGACTGGTGCAAGGTATATAATCACTACAACTAATTATCTAACAAGATGGGCCGAAGAACATCCGATGAAGGATTGCAACGTAGAAACTATTTTGAAGTTCACATTTGAGTATATTTTGTCCAGATTTGGGTGTCCAAAGATATTGATGAGTGATCAAGGGTCACATTTCTTGAATCAAACCATTAAAGCATTAACTAGGGAATTTAAAATTTACCACCAGAAGAGCACTCCTTATCATCCTCAAGCAAATGGAATTGTGGAAGCATTCAATAATATTTTGGAGAATGCACTCACAAAGTGTGCAATGTGAACAGGAATGACTAGTATCTAAGGATTCCAACAGTGTTGTGGGCATATAGGACAACACAAGAAACTGACAGGACATCATAGAAAATTTTAGGAGTGAATGTTCGCCCTTTGGCGAAATTAAGGGGTTTTAAATTTTTAGTCGGCGAATATTTTGTATCATAGTAGATTTTTACAAATCACCTCAAATAGCCCACCTTATTTTAAGGGAGAGGGTAAAAAAGGTAAATTTAGCCCTTGAAATTAGGAGTTACAACCTTCCATTCGTCCATTTTCAAGAATAGGTTTTATTTAAGTGAATCCATTCGCCCATTTTCAAGAATAGGTTTTATTTAAGTGAATCCTATGGGCCAAAAGCCCAAATACCATATTTATAAAAGAGGTATGGTAAATTAATAAAAATATAAATAAATGAGAGGTATGGTAAATAAATAAAACATTTTTTATATTTACTCCATAAGTCACCTTGATACATGCAAGGGTTAAACAATAAAAATATAAGTAAAGTGGAGGTATGGTAAATAAATAAAACATCTTTTTATACTTACTCAAAAGGTATGGTAAATAAATAAAAATATAAATAAACTAGACGCATGGTAAATAAATAAAACCTCCTTTTATATTTAGTCCATAACCCTCGTTCTATTTATGAAGGCTCAAGAAAGAGGTTTTATTTAAGTGAATCCTATGGGCCAAATACCATATTTGTAAAAGAGGTATGGTAAATTAATAAAAATATAAATAAACGAGAGGTATGGTAAACAAATAAAACATTTTTTTATATTTACTCCATAAGTCACCTTATATTTACGAACACTCAAAAAATGCGTTATATTTAGGTGAAACCTATGGGCAAAATACTATGGGACAAACACCATGGACTAGATTGTTATTAATACCATGCAAAAAAACATTATTAACCCTAATATTAGTATTAATAAAAATAAAAATGGCACATGGTATTGACCCATGGTATTCACCAAAATGGCACATGGTATTGAACCATGGTATTCACTGGAATGTAGCCTATTTAAATGGGGGAATTAAACCAGCATAGATCCATCTTTACTCTGGATCTACTAACCCCGGAGAGGTATTATATTTAGGTGAAACCTATGGGCAAAATACTATGGGACAAATACCATGGACTAGATTGTTATTAATACCATGCAAAAAAACATTATTAACCCTAATATTAGTATTAATAAAAATAAAAATGGCACATGGTATTGACCCATGGTATTCACCTGGAATGTAGCCTATTTAAATGGGGGAATTAAACCAGCATAGATCCATCTTTACTCTGGATCTACTAACCCCCGAGAGGTATCAAATATCGTGATATGAAAACTAGCATAGAGTGAAAAAATATTTGATCTGATCAAGAGTAAAAATGGATGTTGTAATTTAATGTATGTTAAACATTTTAGTTTGGTTAAAATAAAAAATAAAATAAAAATCAACTATAAATTTTATTAATTTTTATAAATTACTAATAGTAATTTTTAAGCTCCATTATGATAACCCATGGTATTGACCCATGGTAATACCATGGTATTTACCCATGGTAATACCATGGTATTCACGTGAGCATAGACTATTTAAAGGGGAAATTCTATCATCTTAGATCCATCTTAATTCTGGGTCTACCAAGTGCTCAGAGGGATAAATAGATTTCATCCCCCTAAGAGTGGTAGATGTGGAGTTAAGATGGATATAGGTTGGTTTTTATGATAATGAAGATATTAAATAGACTTAGGAAATTATATTGTAAAAACATCTTAAGGTGAATGGTTAAAGCATAGACATTGGACAAGTATATTTGTATACTTTTGTTTTAAACTGAAACAAATCCAGGGCTAAAAGAACTGGATTGATTGCACTAGTCATCCTTCTATAACTTTCCAACATATGCTGGAGTAAACAGATTGTAATTTGGGTAATTTTTCTAATTGCAAACAGGAACATACTTGTGTATTGGCAGGGTGGTTACGAGTTCCCTAGAAGTGATGAATTTGAATTTTTCTTGGTTTTATATATAGTATTAGGTTTTTTCTCATGCTTTATGTGAATGACACGGGTGAATTTTATCCTACACCCACTAGGTTATCGATATGTAATTTCGGTAATTTTGATTTCAAAAAATATTTTAAAGAAATGCAATGATTTCATTTGTGTATTCAATAAACACAAAATTTTATAATTGAGTAAAATATTCGCCATGCCTGGTGAGAGATTTGCCAAAAAATTATATATACATATCATATTTTTGATAAAATCGCCTTCCATTTTTCCTATATACCATGGAGATTCGCCCATTTATTATACATGTAAATTTAGGGGGGTTCTTAAAATTTTCCCTGCAGGACATGCACCTTTTATTTTGGTATACAGACAAGAAGTGATCATGCCTATGGAATACATTGTGTCGATTTTAATAATTGCAGCCTTCACAGACATGGCAGACCCCGATATAATGGAAGAAAGGATGGAACAATTACTTGCTCTGAAAGAAGACAGGTTTGTAACAGGTTTTCATTAACGAGTACAAAAAGCAAGGGAGAAAGCCTGGAATGATAGGAATATCAAGTAGAAGATGTTTTGGGTAGGAGATGTCATACTTTTATATGATAGCAAATTTGTGAAGTTCCCAGGAAAATTTAAAACACATTGGTTAGGATTGTATATTATCAAGAACATCTTTGAGGGTGGTGCAGTTCAACTGGCAAAGCTAAATGGTCAGATGATTCTAAGATGAGTGAATGGTAGCAGATTGAAGGTATACAGGGATGAATTTATCCCTAGAGCTTCACGCTAAAGGAATAAAGGAGAAGAGACTTAGTGCCACCTACAGTTGAAAGTGAGCACTGGACTGTAAACTACTCTGCAAAAGAGAACTTCACCAAAGGAAGATTACTGCATGATATTTAGAAGTATGTCGAAGTCCAAAAGAACTTCACCAAAAGAAAATTATTGCGCAATATTCAGGAGTATGTCAAAGTCTAAAGGAATAGCGATGAAGGAAGGATTGTTGCGCCACAAGGGAAGGTTCGTCGAAGTTTGTCAGAAATATGATCGTTGGAAGGAAAAACTTGTTGTTAAAATAAACTTGTCGTTAAAATGCGTGGGAGAAACGAATTTATGAAGCACAAATAGTCATACATAGTGCCATAATTGCATTGAATGAGAAATATCTAAGCTAATAATGGGCTTTGAAATTCAAACTCACTATAAAATCCAAGTCCCACTCCACATTTTACACTTTTCTATCTAGAGAATTCAATTTGATAATTTGCAACCAAGTGTGAGACAATTTTGTTGTTGTATGTCTAAGAGAAGTTTCGAAGATATTGCTAGAGAGTTTGCAAAGAAAGGACTAGCATGCATCATGGAAACCCAGACTGGTAAATTCACAGCAGTAAGTGTACCTATGGCCCAACCATGGGTGAGGTCACCGCGAAAACAAACGGAAGAACAACCACAAAGGAGATAAGAAAAGAGACCAGTTGAAGCCTCTGGATTAGAGCTAAGGACGTCCCCAAGAAAGAAGGTAGTGAAAGAGAAGCGAACAAAGACCAAGTAGGATATGGAATGTACGTGGAAGGCGAAGAAACTAGTGCAACAGAAAGAACCAAAACAAATCCATGACAGTGAGGAGGAATTTGAGATGGAGACAATGGAGATAGAGGGTGCATAAATTACCTCTGTTTTTCCACCATACATGCCAACAAGGAAACCGGATGTCAAACTGGTTAAATATCCCAAAGACATGAAATTTAGAACTTTCACACAGCTTCTACCAGAAAAAGTGTCATTTGAAGGAGAATTTTTGGGAAAACTTCTGCAATTAAAGATAGAGGATTGGGACTTCGATGACCAAAGTAAGTATCCACAGTTCGAGCCAAGAAACTACCTATAGCAAGTATATTATCCAGAGATTAGAGTTACAATATTGGAGCCACGCCAATGGGCTCAGGGATTGTAGAGATCAGGCTTACTAAACATGTTAAACATCCCACACTTCGGTAGAAGCACATCTAACACAGCTTGTGTTCAACAATTGTTGTTATTATTGCATGACGGATGCCTATGAATAGGGAAGAGGATCCTGATTGATGAAATGATGACAAGAAGGATTACTTGATTTCCTACCAAGGAAAGGACCCCGTCAAAGAGTTCGTTGGCAAAAACCAAGACAAGGCAGTGGCACAAACCATGAAGGACAAGTACGGGCTAATCAAAAAGTCACAAGGCTATGATATTAACTCCATTAGTGACCAAGTGGTGTGCTTCACTACACACATCTTAGCCGAAAATATAATGAGGAAGTGTAGAACAAATGAAGTCCTCGCGGTCATGGTTTCCTTAGTCGTGTAATGCAAAAATGGGGTTTAGTTCAACTGGGTTGGATATTTATGCAGTGAATTTTTGGAGGACTGTTTGGAAGCACAAAAAGAGGGTAAAACATTTCACTACAGGTTGTTCATCTTAATCATCATGTTGTTTGCATGGAAGGAGTCAGATGATTCACAGTTTCCTCCAGTTGAAGCAGATGTATGTGAAGTCGCATGGTATGCCTCACTCTGGCATACCAAGGAGATAGTGCACGCACAAGAGAATAGGATATTCTTTGTACTATTGTACATGGACTTACTCATGGTGATGAACCAGCATCCCAGGCTGTCACCAAGTTTGTATGATTAGTATCACAATATAGCAAAGTTTAAGGCAGACGTTCACACGATATATGTAAAGGCTCAGAAGGATCCAATGGATACATGGCACCCTCTGCCATATTTGGTCACTAAAGATGACCTTCTTGGCACAATACAGCACTGGTCAATAGAGTGGATGAATCCAACCATAGAAGAAATTGGAGCAGAGAAGGACACCGCGTCGGATGTAGGTCCAAGTGGAAAGGACAAAGGAAAAGACTCAAAAGTGATAGAGCCAGAGCAGGAATAGGGTACCCAAGACCCTCTCGGTGATGAAGAGGAAAAATCATCATTCATCATCAAGAAAAGGGTACCTACAGCGCCTATGGTGAGCATAAGAAAGAAGCAGAAGGTGGACAAATCTAAGGGTAGAATACCACTTATCCTTACTGATGGGGACATCAACGAAATTGGAGACAAGGTCCAGGAAGTAATAGCAAAAACTTGGGACAGGATTGATAATCATTATAGAGCACTCTTATCAGATGTTCAGCAAGGTATTCTAGAGTTAAAGGCATTGTCGCAGACCGCCAAACAACTAGAACAGATGGGTCAAAAACTGCAGCCAGAGCGATGGATAGAAACAACATTTGGGTTAAGGATTCTGCATATACCAATAGGAGAATTATAGTTTGAATCAGTTGAAGACATATAACAAACAAAAGGGTGGGATCATGTCAATATCAACATCACCACACTGCCAACTCATACATTGCACGAGTTCCACCAAGGTATAACAGTTGAACTGCAAGAGAGAGAATAGTACACTTTGCTGTTAAATATTCAGGTGGAGAAGGAAATAGCTTCGTTGAAGAAGGAGCTCAATCAAATGATTAAATAAAGGTATGGAGCATGCCAGCAACAGCAGTAGGTAGAGGAATTGATCACAAAAACTTTTAGTACAATTCCGAACGTAAAGGTCTGTGAAGGAGAAGCACCAACAAAGAAGGTTGTGAAGCTTAGCCTCGCAATAAGGGATTCAAAGAATAAGGTAGAAGAAATGAAGTTCAAGTATGAAGTGATGATTATTGATCTGTAAATGAGGCTACATCCAGTCATGCCATTAAGATTACATGAGCAAAGGGAAATAGATCTAAAAACTGCACTAAGAGGCATCTCTGACACAGTGGCGGACTATGGAAAACTATTAGATGAAACTATGCAGGTTTGGACCTCACTATAGGAGGATCCAAACATTTAGAGGATTGAAGAGGAGATTCAGACAAAGAAGAAGTAGTCAGAAGAACTCCAGGAAACTACAAAGACCTTACCAGTCTTGCAAAGGCTCGCCAGAATTACTGAAGGACAGGCTCTTCAAAAGTAGATTGAAGACCTTCAGAGAAAGGAGCATATTTTGATAGAGAGGATTCAGCCATGGCAAGATGAGGCCCTAAAAATTTCACAAGAAGTATATGGTAGGCTTAAGGAGCTATGACAGAGAGAGAAAGGAGTGCTTCAGAAGACTGTCGGACCAACAACAAAGGCACTACTCAAAGAAGTGCACCAAGAGGAGAAGCAGGTAGTAGGAATAATTTAGTAGTATAATGATGCCTATATGAGCATCAGAACAAATATTTTGGGCATAAAAGTTGAGTGACTTGGGATGAGTCACGTGTGAGTCTTGAGGGCCTGTTGGGCGCAACCCAACTTAACCAAATTTTGGAAAGAAATCCAAGTTTTGTGGAAGCGCACAAAAGAAAGGATGTAGCAGAGTACAAAGTGAACCACACAACAAGGCAATGGAGCATGACGAAGACCACACAACATCAGGACTAAGCAGCAAAGCCCCTTCCATTTTGTAAAAGCATTACAATATTGTAAAGTTATTGGTTCTGGGCCATAACCCCTTGTATTTCAAAAAACTATGGTATCAAGTCCATGGTAATATAACGATGTAAATTCATCATCTAATAATATATATAGGGATGAATAATAATCAGAGAAGCAATCATATGATGATGTATTGGAACATATCTATGTTTATGTGATACTTTTATGGTATGTACTTTGGAGGAATGGCGAGACCCTGCAGCTGTGTGCATGAAGGCCTAGGCCTACAGCTGAGTGCATAGACATCCTACAACTATGTGCACATGGAAGAACTGTTTGTTGTATCAAATTCAAAATTATAAGCAACAGTTCTTATGGATGTACTCCCACATTGGGATGAACAAGGGTAAAATTTGTGTCTTAGTGTTCATTTGCTTATTATCAACACTTTATTTCAATTTTGTACAATTTATGAATGTTTATGTTATGCTTAATTAATGAATGTAACTTTACAGAGTAAAGTATAAGTGTGAAGTTGTTTATTAATGTGTAGTTGTTTTAAAACATAAAAATAATACAATGTTGCCATAGTGCAGTATCACTTAGGTTGCAGAAACCTGTTTATGAAACCTCCCATAATCACTTCGAGTGAGGCTGCGATCTTCTTGCAAGTCGTTGCCGAGAGGGCCAGTGGTTAAGGGTTTTGTTGTTGTGCAACACACTTTGAACTTGGGTCCAACCGACCAAAGCCAACAATGATGGTCATTCACAAAATTACTTTTATTTTAATTTTAAAATGAATTGTAAAGCATTGGAAAAATTCAAAAATAAAACACTCTCCACCAATGGAATCATGTCCCATTAGAGCTTCCTTGGCCAACCGAAAATTAGAAATAACATTTACTGAAAATTCAATAATTATTTTTGAATTTATGTAAAATAATAAATACTAAGCATTTTCCTGAAACTTTGTTTAAAATTGCAAAAACACTGCGAAATAATGCATAGTCAATGCAACTTCACCATGAAGTGAATGCTATAGTCCCTAACGAGGAAGGGGCTAATAAGCTATGCCATATTGTGGAAAAACACGTGTACAAGTAAACAATATGAGAAATGAAAAAAATATGTGTGAAATATTATCATGTTATAAGAAGTATGTACTAGAAGGCATAGAATGTAAAAGGATTTACTCAACATTGAAACTATTACTAGTAATCATCGAGCATATGTGAAAAGCAAATTACAAGGTAGTAATATTAAGCAATTGTATACATGGGAAGATGGTAACATAGATATGGCATATATAGTTGTTTGAAATGGAATATACCTATATGCATGAAAGTCATATATGTTTCGGCATAAAAGGAATGAAATAAAGGCTTACAAAAATGGAGATAATAAAAAAAGTTTACATCCCTCTATGCTTATTGGAACTTGTTAATTTTGTTAAATAATAGGTTGTTCCTAGCTTCACAATCTAAATGATTTGATCTCATGATGATGATATTAAAGTGCTCTTTTTCCTTAAATGTTTCCATCTTCAAACATGAATAGGTGTTGCTTGCATTCAATTTTGGAAACTTTTTCTTTCATGGATTTGGGCTTAGAAGATCAAGTATTTTGCACTAACTTCCATTAGTTGAATTGTAGCATCCTCAAAGGCGAAAATTGATTCTAGTGATCATCTATGGTCCTACAAGTCAATTTAATGCAAATACATGTAATCATAGTCAATTAAACTAACATTATGTTTAGGACAACTAATGTTATCATTTTGGTTGAGTTTTTTAATGCATTTCTTATTAGGAATGAACAAAGTGTAAGGTAGTATAATTCATCCACACAAATTTTTGTTATGGTAGCCTTAATTAAAACCACTCAGTATTTTAGAGTATTGGTGCTAGCAACCTCAACAATTGCTCTTTTATTGTTTATCTATTTAGGAATATTTGTATACATTGTAGTTAAGGAGAGGGAAGGAGCAGGAAATCCCTTTTTCTCAAACCTTCATGTTAACATATGTGTTTCTTCTATATATCAATTTATTACAATAATGGATTTTTAGATAGTCCCAATTTTACTACCATTGAACTCAACTACATGGCCTCCTTTAATTGCAAGGAAAAGGTGGGTGAATGAAGAACACAAATTGCGTAGTTCCTTGCCTTCTATATGATAATGTTCTCCCCATAATACAAACCCATGTTATATCCTAACATGTTCTTGAGATGGATATATATATTCTAGTACATTTTTCATATGTACAAGGAAGGGAAAGCGACGTGCTAGTGACAAGACCATTCATGTCAACAATGGAGCTAACCATTGTCGTTCTAATTTCATTGTCATATAGAAGGCAAGGAACTAGTTAATTTGTGTTCTTCTCTAATTTCATTGATTGACTTGAAGGTGAAATACAGTTTGGGAGTTTATGTACTTTCCCTTGAGTACTAAACTATGAAAGTCAAATGTAAGAATATCACCCAATTATTATTCAAGTGACTATAGAGTTTGTTTCCATGTCTAATAATGCCTTTCGACATTAGTTATACTTAACCAATTTGGATTTAATCATAAGATGTAACTATAGAATCGTTAAAGTTGGTGATATGTATCTCTCCCCACCTACATCAACAAGATCAAATCCAAAGAACTTGTCATAGCCTTTCTAGTTCTTGAATCAACAAAGGTTTGTTTTTACCTTTGCTTATCTTTATGGGCCAATTCGAGGTGTACCAACTCAATGCTCTTATAGGAATTTATGGCTAAATGGTGGACAAGGAAGGAGTTTTAATAAGACTTGTGCATTTTTTTAAGCAATGGTTCTTGCAGTAGTGGTGAAGATGTGCCTATTTATCAAGCAAGTGGGAGTAATATAGAAATTGGATGTAAAATCAATTTCATTAAGGCATTGATGATTTCCAAGTCTCGTATAACAATCCTATGTGGAAAGTAAAATTCATGAAATAGAAAATGAGCAGGTAGCATGTGTTGAATTATGTATTCTAGGGATATTAGTAAACCATAAATGTAGCTTAAATGCAATGGTTATGCACTGCATATTTCCATTTTTGAAGTTTATAATTGAACCCTTTTGAAGTGGTCCTCAATCAATAAGTCCATTGAATTTTATTGGAAACATTATATGGTGTATGTGTGCTCCATCAAAAAGAGAAGTGAAATAGTGCAATGTTTCACTTTGATTAAAGTAGACAAGCTTGATTTAAATTATCTGTAGGAATGGTTACATGTTGAATGATATTGCAAGCATTAAGTTTATGGCATGTTCAAATGATTGGCCAAAACATTTTTTAGCAATGGTGCACTTCAAAAGCATGAACTAGCAGATGAAAGGGTATAGTGAAAAACAAATACAAATGGATGTAAAAACATAAAAAGAAAGTATACATTTACAACAATGACCTAGATGAGCACAATTGGAAAGAAGATTGTGTATGCAATATTAGTTGCATGTCTTAAAGTTGAATTTTTCAACAAGTGGAGAACATGCATTCTTACAATGGATCCATATTTAGAGCTAAATTAGAGAGCATAAAAAAAAATTGGCAATGTACATAATATTTTCTGAGAAAGAAGTCATGTAGTAGAGGGAAAATTAAGTAGGATAAAAAGACAACTTCTAAAATATGTTACTAAAGTTAAGAAATTATAGTGAAAAAGAAATAGAAAAGATGAGCAATGTAAGGGATTAATGGAAAGCAAATAGGTAAATAGGAAATTTACACAAAGAAAATGTAAGTAACTCATGTAAACTAACAAGTAAATGAGTTATAGGAACATATAAAGGAAAAACATATGTAAATAGAAGAAATATATACTTGTAGCATGAAATATAAAAATAATAATACATAGACGCTAAAGTAGGCATAAAAAGTTCAAAGTTGTAGTTCCTAAAAAAATGTAAATAAGTTGAAACAAGTGGACAAGTGGTGCATAAATGTTGTAAAAGTGTGCTTCAACAATGCACAAATAGAAATGCATTTATATGGGGGTTTGTGTGTTGTTTTCTAGAGTGTAAGGTTGTGTCTGTGACTATAGTAGTCTTCTATTCAAATTGTAATTGAGCCTTCCAATTGCTCTTAATAGGTGGAAACAAAATCGTTAGAGATGGTAAATGAAGGTATCAGATAAAAAATTATAGTGAAGTAGTAATGGAGTAGGAAGGATAAAATCTATTTGTTTTAGGTGCCTTCACAATCCCACTAAAGCCACTTGGTGGTAAACCTAATTTTTGGACACTAAGATACCCTTCACATATGTGATCTAAGGATAAGACCTTGAATTGTCAAGGTTGAGCATAGGTTAAAAGAGTTGGGTGGCTCCATCAAATATTGATGTCAACCTTAGCATTGACACTCATGAGCATGTCCCTTTGTCATGTATTTTGTACTCATAGGAAAGGATTAATAAGCTCCCTAGGAAAAGAAATATATTTCATATGAGAAATAACTATGCAATTTTTTTGGAATTATCCCCACACTTCTAACTTATATTATAAAAAAAAAGTGTTGTTTATATAGTGTCAATCATGAATGTATTTCATTATGAGTTTAAAAAGAAAAATATAAATGCTCAATCTAACTTTTTGAAAATGTCAATGGAAAAAGTCATGAAAATTTTATAGAAATATCTTTGTATATTAGTCAAATCTCAATAGTGTGATTGGAATTTAAGAGTTTCATTCTATAATGTGGCCAAGGTTTGAAAGTCACAGTAATCAAGACGAGATACCAAAAATCTACTCATGTTACGAGTTGGTGTGGCCTAAGCTAGGTGTGATCCCTTGGTGATTTTGTTGCCTTAGATTCCCCTAGGCCATGGTTTCTTGGACCACATACTAGTATCGAAAGTCATGGATGTACTAAGAAATAATAAATAAATAATCTCTCTCTCTCTCTCTCTCTCTCTCTCTCTCTCTCTCTCTCTCTCTCTCTCTCTCTCTCTCTATATATATATATATATATATATATATATATATATATATATATGAGTTGGAGATGTTGGTGGCCTATGAGATGTTGGTGGCCTATGAGAAAGGATGAAAAGTTATAAATTTAATAAATATAAGATAATTGAATATATATCAAAAAGAAACTTCCCTACTATGCTGAAAATTCCATTAGATATGCTAATCATACAAAATTATTCTTCAAGAAATAGAATATATTTGCATAGATCTAATGAAATACACAACATGAAGAGATGAAATATGAAAGTAAAGGAACACAAAAATTATAGATGCATAAAATAAAATTTGAATTTTTTTATTAATTTGTGACAATTTATAGAACATATAGAACCCTTGAATAATAAATTGAAACATGTTATAGCCCAAATAATAACAACAACATTTTATTTTAACCATGGTGACGTGTTCCTCTACTAAGTCACAAACCAAAAATAAAGAATAAATTCTTTATTAAAAATTCCTAAATTTTCATTTGCCTCTAGTTATATTTTTTATTTTTTACTTAGGTTTGTAACTACAAGTTTGAAATGTGTAGTCTACACAATTTGAGTGTCATGTGTGTTTTTTAAAGTGTTGGATTCATTTATGCATTTAAAAAAGTAATTTAAATATTGAAAAATCATAATCTCACTAAGAATTGTTTCGTTGGATTCCAGGGACAAAAACCAAAACATAGAACAATTAGATGTTGCCTATATATGCATACATTTTTATTTTTTATTTTTAGTGGTTCATTGTATCGAAGATCGATACTTGCCACATCCATGGAAAACCCACCTGTGTCTAGGTGAGGCAGTTATATTTCATGTAGAAATGACTCCCAAGGAATAAGCACGTCAATCTTAGTGGGACTAGAACCTAGGTGGGGAGGATAATAGTGACTCCTCCCTACCACGAGATCTACACCCACTTGGCATACATACATACATACATGTTCATTCAGTAAAATCTATAACACAGTGAAGGTCTCGATATATTATTCTAGATTTCTTAATAAGCAAATAATTATCATTGTGTGGTGAAACAAACTAGATAAAGGGTAACAAAGGCTATAGAATTTTTTGGTAAGACCTCAACATTATTTGTAGTGAAAATCAATATCTCATTTTTTGTGTCCATAAACCTACACATGAATGAAGTGTAGTAATTAATAATTATGCAAGTGCAATCTAATTAAGAGAGAGAAATACAATTTGTTCTCATTTAAGAGCTTAACACATCAATCGGTAGAATTGAACCTATTTGGAGAGGACAAAAATTATTCTTCTCAACTAGACAAACTAAATAGAATTGACAATAATATGAATACGTTATCAAAAAGTAGTAATTAATTGGATATTAATAATTATAGCTACATGACTATTTTTACTCCAATTTCTAGAGGATTTTAATTTACTCCTCTCACCTTTGCTCTTCTAGAACTTTTCCCTCCCACCCCTAGTAATTTCATACTTTGCACTATAAATAATTAATTTAGTGTTTATTTAATTCGCTTTCATTTCCTAAGGACTTTAATTTAATCCTCCCCACTTTGTTCTTTATTTAAACTAGCATAGATCCATCTTAACTCCAGATCTACCAATAGTCAAGAGGGCTCAAATCTCTAAAGATGAAATCCTCTTTAGGAAAAGTTTGCACCTCGAGAGATTTGATTCCTCTCAATGCTTGGAATATCCAAAGTTAATATGGATTTTTTTTGGTTCTTAATAATACTATTTAAATTATTATGTATAAATTTCACATCTTTATATTTAGAAATATTGTTGTTTTTAATTTTATTGAAAACTATATCTATATATATATATATATATATATATATATATATATATATAGAGAGAGAGAGAGAGAGAGAGAGAGAGAGAGAGAGAGAGGGGGAGGGAGAAGTGGGGGGGGTGTGGTTGGTGTGTTCGTATATATAGGCATATTCTTATTTCTAATTATAATTTTATTAATTAAATTTAAACAAGAAGTTATGAAATATTATGGTTATAAATAAATAATCATTATTTGAATTTCTTTTAATCTGATATGCATATTTTGAATCTTTTCTTGAAGAAATTGCTTACAAATTTATTAATAAAAATGGAATATCAACAAATTGATTTGAATCAACTTATTGTTTTTATGATTACTTTTATTACTTTTTTCATTGAATCAGCATAATGTTTTATTATTATTCGATCTAATTATTCATGGTAACATCTTATCTAATGCATCACTAAATCATGTCCCCAATATTGGGCTATAGAGCACCTCTTGACACAATTATATTTTTAAGAGAGTGGAGTTTGGTTATTCTACTATGGACCCAAGTTCCAGTACCACTCACATTTTGTAATTTCACATGACTTCTATAATTGGAAATCTAATGACAATATATTTGGTTGCTCCCTTTGTAGATTCATAATCTATTTCTTCCCCATGTTTTGGTTTGTGTACCATTCAATCATATTGGTCCTATTATGATTAAAGTTCAAGACTAAAGATATGGTCATAACATAAATAACAAATAAGGTTGGTTAAGGTCTAATCCTAAGGAGACGATCATAATACAATTAACAAATAAGGTTGTGCATGCTAGTATGCTTTATTTTATTTAATGTGTATGAGAAATTATGAAAAATCATGCACCACAAATGTTTTTCATAATAGAACATGCCACATAATTAGGAAATATGAAATCAAAAGGTTGTGCATGCTATTATGTTTTATTTTCTTTAATTTGTATGAGAAATTATGAGAAATTATGAAAAATTATGCACCACAAATGTTGTTCATAATAGAACATGCCACATAATTAGGAAATATGAAATTGAAAGGTACAGAAAACATATAAACTACCTTGAAAACTCCCCATTCCTTAGTCAGTTTACAACCTATAATGATTGATGAGTAGTTGATTTCATCAATTTGAAGCATTTGTATTTGTATGTGTAGTGCATCATGTCTAGAACACTTTCTAATTATAATAGGAAATTTTATTTAATTAATCAGGAGATATGTTAAGTAAGAAACATTATTTTTCAATTGGGTTTATCTTGGATGGTTGGGATGAATGATTTGGATCCTCCCCACCCAGGTTCAAATCTCGCAAGTGACATGATGAGATTTAATGTAATGGATTTGAGCCCTGTTGTTGAAATGAATAATCCCTCAAGGACCAGAAGAATTATATTACTCATAGGGAATATAAAGGTATTTTCCACATTGAAAAAGAAGAAGTGAGAAACATTATTCAGTTTGAGGGGCCATCAAGGTTGTCATAGAATTAAGATTATATAATTATTTTTATTATTTTTTATGTTCTATGAATAGTATATTTAATTTTTAAAAGCTATCATGTTTGTTTTGTGTAGAGGTGTTATAGGTGTAATATTATTCCCCTTTTTATATGAAATTGACTATTGAAAAAAAAAATGAACAAAGGGTAGATAGAGTAAGATGAAATAATGATCCCTATATTTTTGAATCTATGTGAAAAGCAAGAGCACATTTACACTTGAAATTGAAGGGGGAAATGGTCATGGTGAAGATACTACATGTACATAGACAAGGCTAACATAACCAAATCCTACACACACACACACAAACATTAACTTTTGAGCCACTTTGACATAGAAATAAATGAAAACCCTTAAGTAAATAAATAAAACCTAACCTTCACAATGTTTATTCAAAGTATACACTAGGAAAAATAATTTCAATCAATATAGTTGTTTGTCGATGTATTGATGGACGACGTGAACATAAAAAAATTACACATGACATTGAACCTAGAAAAGGGGATAAGGAGGGTGGGAAAATGACTAACATCAAGAGGAAGGGTAAGCACAAAACAAAGCATGCAATGTGTATATATATATAAGGGATAAAGTGGAATCACCTCATTAATGACAGTTTGTTGATAAGATAGGGTTGAACTAGCAAAGTCATTGAGTGTCAAAAAGGTGGTTGACCATCGATAAGATGGTTGATAATCTACAAAAGGAATTAAATGCATGCATTTATGGAAGCAAAAACATAAATGATCACATTTCAAGAGGATCAAAGGTATGCTAGATAATCCACCTCTCAAAGAAATAGATGGGACTAAGGAAATGCATGGTATTTAAGTAGATATATACACTTATCAAACAAATCTAGATGGTTTGGAAGGAATTAAACAACTAAAAAGACATAAGGATCATACGAGGGGAACACATTATGATGTAACTAAATGTCTATGCTAGATTAATGAAACTTAACACTACAAATAAAAATAATGATATGGCAAGGACACTTAAGCAAAACCACTAACATGTGTACACATTGATTATTGTTTATATTATAGAGTGGTTATTATATATATCATTTCAATGCATCAAGGAGCAATTTTTTGCCCTAGTGTTCCATCAACATTTTGGAGTAAGAAGCCAAATTGTACTTCTTTTTATTCCTAATGTTCAAGCATAAGGCTTCAACTCACAACAAGCTAATCAATCTTCTTAGCTACTTTAAGGACTATAAACCTTGCAAGTGATTTTGTGGATTGATGTATTACATAGCAATGACTCATGAGAGAATTTTTCTTTTCTATGGCATCGCATGATGGTTTGCATATGATGAAATAACATGATTTTTACTTTCCATGTTCCCAACCATCCACCCTCTAGTCTAGAGGCAACTCACATAAGAAACATGTCATAAGTACAATTTCAAATTGAGTCGGGAGGATAACAACTTCTCCTCTATGCCACTTAAACTAGATCCCATTAAAATAATGGACATAGATCCATCCTAATCCTAGACCCAATAAGAATTTGAGAGGGATTAAAATAAATGAATACATAATTTTTTGGGTGGTTAGAATATTTGAGGTTAAGATGGATCTATGTTGGTTATATTTTTTTATAATTGTCATGCTCCTTTTTCTATTTTTTTATTATCATGGTCAAGATTTGTTTCCACTTTATGGAATTCATATTTTTCAGCTTAGTTTATTAATGTTATAAATGTGACAAATTTACTTGGATTATAGATGCACCTTACTACTCCAAAAAAATCATAACAAAAATTGAAAGCTAGATTAGTTATCCCTTTGGAGAAATGCTTATGAAGCACTTAATGTCACACATTATGAAGAGAATCATACTAATACAATAGTGGGCATATTGGAAAGGATGGGAAATGTGAGTTTTATTCCAAGAGAAACCACTTTTTGTCCACGTTTATACGTTCTCTACAATGATAAATGATTTGTAATTAGGTAGTAATGGTCTCCATTGTATTTGTAAATTCCCATTCCAAATTAAGGAAATTATGTTAGATCTAGTTCATGGTGGACCAATTTCTCTAGTGAAGAAACTTCCTTAACTTGATAACCCAAAATTAGTGCTCTTCAATTTAGTGATTGTGATTCAATCCATTGCAGCTCACTCATTGTAGAAAGGGTTGATATTTGCAATATCCAAGTGTTTTTCTACCTCCAAGGTGTCCATTAAAGGAGGAAAATATGGTTGAACCGAGTTCACATTAAATACAAGTTGTAAACCGAGGGGTGATATTCAATTCAAAAGAATTCTCACCCATAGGCTTGGTGATTGAAAGGCCCATGCAATAATGATATAAGCTTTTGATAGTGCAATCAAACATTGTCACTGACCTCAAACTTGTGTGGAACCTAATGTGATCATGTTAATACTTGTACTTGGAGATTTTTTATGCATAATATCATGAATCATTCTCCTTGTTATGAGCACGAGAGGAATCTTCTTGTACTAACGCAATGGATAGAGCTACATCAATGGGTTATAATGCATGGAAACCTATGTACACTTAAAAATGGGTTATGGTCAAGATAAATTTAAAGAGTTTTATCATAATTATATTTTACATAAGAAAGGTTTTCATCCCATGTACATGGACGCTTGGATTTGTACATTATGAGGATAATTTCAATCAACATGTTGATTCATTATGCTTATCTATCAATCTGGTAATGGAATGTAGTCATTTTAGATAGTTTAGTGTCTATCATGGACCAAATATTGGATAAGGAGATACTTAGTAATTTTTTGTCCCTACTAGATAAAATGCATTTTTGGCTACCCAAATATGCTGAAAGAAGGACTTCGTAGTGCTTCTATTATCACTCTCTTCTTCTTACAAGGTGCTAAAATTTTCTTCTCAAATATTCAATCAACAACCAAAAAAACATAGTCATTAACTTTCTTGGTTGAGGGAATACCTTATATAAAATCCTTGGAGACTCATCCCCAAGTTTTATCTCTAGGGTTTAAAGGGGTGTAAATTCTCACTTCATGATTTTATTTTTAGTAATGGTGTAGATTGTGCATGACCTACTATATATGTTAATTTATTGTCAAAGCTTTGGCTAGCAGAAGTATGTTTATGGCATTGACATTATCTTATCCGTGTTTAATTCACTTATTGCCTTATTTTAATGAGCCTCCTAAATCATCCTCTTGTGCTCACTTGAAGGGACATAAAGATAACCCATAAATCATGAAAGTCTATCTTAGAGGTGAAACTCTAAAAATTGTTTATGTATGACCATTGTCCTATTTCTAGCCACAAATTTAGGATTTATTCCATAAAATTAGGGCCACTTTAAGGCCTCATGTCCATAACAATTGAGGATAGTGGTTAATGCCACAGCCAAAGGTTGGTTGCGGTAGTCTAGAACTTCATTAGTGTTTCACTTGTTCATGTTGTGCACATCAAACTACTCAAGGTATGTAGACAAATTTTGATGGTGGTTGTTTAACAATTTACTTTTAGGTTGCATAAATTGCAAAGGTCCATGGTTCATGTGGATGATAATTTCCTTTCCTGTGATATGATGATTAGATTTACAACAAAATTTTACAATGGAATAAATACACTAATCTATGAATATGTCAAAGTGTCCCACTAGGATCGACTATTGAATTTTGATTGAATGCTACATCACTAATGTAATTTGAGGTGTCTAACTCAATTTTAAATGGTTATCACAGATATAGCAGAATGAGAAATGGTTTCGAGTAGAGGTAATGCTTCTACGCCTTAAATGTTTTTATTGTGCTTCATCCCATACAAACTTGCCTTTAGCTCAACCATTGGTCATCAAGTTTAAGATCCAAGCAATATGAGACAAATCTAACACAAAACTATGGTCAAATTCAGCAAAATTCCAAAAGATGCAAAGCCCCATTAATATCTTTGAGGCTAGTCATTCACAATTGAATTGAAAATTTTGTTAGGTCCACATGCACACTACGCTTTTCCATAACTTACCATGGATATTGAATTCTTTGCATGTAAAATGATATCTTCTATTGGTTAGCATTTAACTTGTGTTGTTGCAAGTGGTAAACACTTAATGAATGTGTTGTATATGCTCTTCCCATATTTTATTGAAGACGAAGATATTGTCTAGGTTTGCAACCATAAAATATTTTGCGAATTGCTACAAAACAACATCCATTCTCATGGATGATGTTGGTACATTAATGGATTCATTAAGCATGAATAATCACTCTATGAAGCATTCCTTATAATTTAATGTTGTCTTCCACACATGACATGGCTTGATTGGCTCTTGTTGGTAACCTAACTTAAGATCAATCTCTTTGAAAAATTGGTGCCTTTGAGTTGATCGAGCATATCATTAATCTAATGGATGGGGTATTAATTCTTAATTATGATTTTATTATTTGTAGTCCATACAAAGTCACCATGTCTTATCCTTCTTATGTACTAGCACAGTTAGGCTTCATAGATTTAGGAGCTTTGTCAGTTGTCACCTTTTGGTATTACTTATTGAATCCATTGAATCCATCATTTTATCACCTCATTCTCCAGAATAAAGCATTTGTTTATAGAGACATTGAGTAGATGGGAACCTAACATAATATCAATTACTTTCTTTATGTAATAGTGCAATGTGAGTACTCCTATAGGCGAAAATAAAATAATGTATTCTTCACAAATTGAGCTATCATCTTATATTATATAGGACCCCTTGCAAGGCCTAAGTAGCACCAATGGTTTTCCCTACTTATTTTCGCCAAATAATCAAAATAATAAATCACAAAGTGTAAGATATTATCTTCCATCACTACTTAGTAATGACCGAAGATATTTTGATCGTTAGGTCTAGCTATGGTATCTGGTAGAGCCAATATCATAGGGCAATAATGATACTATAATGCCAAGACTAGTAAACAACACAACACTTCCATGTATATAGTTATCCCAAAAGAACATGCAAGCTTCTTGATGTCATATGGCAATATGCATTATTAACTAATGTTGATATCTTTCCCCCACTTCAACCAAGCAATGGTGTATGCTTGGGTCTATAAAATCACTTGAAGATTCACCTTCTTGATGACCTCAAGTGAGATCGAGTTTTCTTAACCACTCTAACTATTACATTTGGGGTTTAAAAACAATGTTTATTTCAACATTAGTTTTGACACAATATTTCTTGTCATGTTGGGCATCAAAATTCATTACAATTCAAATTATTTTCTCTATTTTGGTCGAACATCATTTTATCCATGTTAATTAGATGTTGTATTATAATGTTATAAATTTATTACATGTTGTAGTTGTCATGTTTGCATCATTTATGCATTGTGTTTCATCCAAATAGTGTTGTTTGTATGAATGTATAATGCTTTATTGGCATCCAAATAATATATTTGATTAAAAAAAGTAAATGTTATGAAATTATTCTTGTATTTGTACATAATTCCCACGTCATGCTTCCATAGAACTCCAAATAATCATTCACAAGAGTGAAATCTATGGAACCTAATGTGAGGATTCACGGTAGTAATTAGGAAAGTATACAACCACCCGATAGCCCATACTACATTGAAGAAGGACAACCACCACTCAAGTTGTTGCTAAGTACCTAGTGTTGTGATATACCACCTACCCTAGATTATTGATAAATAATTCTTCCTTGTTAGCTTATTTGATTTTTTGAGATTTAAAAGACCTTCTTATCTCAAATTGTAACTCTTTCAGTTCTCCAAGTATTCAAGGTGCCCAAAACAAATTTTTGATCCATTATTATTTGTATCCTTCCACTTCCTAGCTAGCTTAATTCATTAGTATCACAATATTCCACTTCTTTTATAGCTATATTTAACCATTTCTTGTATCACAACCATGGGAAAATGGAGGTTCATATTGAATAGTCTTTAGATGAGTTACTCTACTTACACATTCTCTCAAAAAAAAAATTGAGAGACACGGTATATTACTTTTCCCTCTCTCGAAGATGCAAATTTTTTGGACTTTACTCCCCAATCTTGGTTTCTCCCATGGGTTTATTTATTTTGTTATCTTTAATCAAAGATAAAAACAAAGAATACACATATATATAACTAATAATTCATATCTAATAGAAGTAAACATAAAAATAATATCAATAAAAATATGTCTTTCCATTAACAAGTAAATGCTTGACATTTTTGTAGTTGCTTGCTCCCCTAACTTGATTTGGTGGTTTATACCCATTAAATATGGAGGAGGATTACCACATGCTCTATTATCACTAGAATCATGTGATCTTTATTAAGTTATCCACTCCTCTTTATAGATTCATTGTAGTACTTGATAGCTTTATATAAGTGTTCCTTGTTTTTTTAGGATATTGATTGCATATATAGGTCCAAGTAAGGATTTAAGTTTGAAATTACATGGGATCCGTCTCTTGCAAAACATAAATAGGTTCTTAACAATAGAAATCACAATACTTATCTAACAATATGAAGTAAACTTGTGTTTGCTACATTATAACTCCTTTCTTAACCCATCCTTCTTTTCCCTTTCATAATTGCTTCCATCCTTCTTGTGTAGAACGATGTCCATATCATTCTTGACCTTTTTGTGAATATTATATAATGGCTTGTAATTGTCATTATAATTAATGAATAGATAAATCAAATGAAAGTTGGATTAAAGTGAGCTATTATAAATGTTTTTTTGGATGAGAAATGGAGTTGTGGGATCTATAAGCCAAACAAGCTAAGAAAGGTTTTCTTTTGCTTGCAATTTGTATATTGCATCGTAGAAATCATGTTAAGGATGGTTATGGCAAATTTCCTTGAATGTGAGTTTTAATCCTTAGTTGTTTCACTCCCATTATGTTATTATTGTTTTTTAATACGATTGAAAATATTGTTGTCACTTCTAATATGTGCCTAAACAACAACACCAACAAGGACCTCATAGAAACCCATCTCTATTTGAGTTTTCTTAACCACTATAACTATTACAATTGGGGTTTAAAAACAATGTTTATTTCAACATTAGTTTTGACACAATATTTCTTTTCGTGTTGGGCATCAAAATTCATTATATTTAAAATTATTTTCTCTATTTTTGGTTGAACATCACTTTATCCATGTTAATTAGATGTTGTATTATAATGTTATAAATTTATTGCATGTTGTAGTTGTCATGTTTGCATCATTTATGCATTGTGTTTCATCCAAATAGTGTTGTGTGTATGAATCTATAACGCTTTATTAGCATCAAAATAATATATTTGATTAAAAAAATAAATGTTATGAAATTATTCTTGTATTTGTACATAACTACCACATCATGCTGCCATAGAACTCCAACTAATCATTGACAAGAGTGAAATCTATGGAACCTAATGTGAGGATTCATGGTAGTAATTAGGAAAGTATACAACCTCCTGATAGCCCATGCTACATTGAACAAGGAAAACAGTGACCATTCAAGTTGTTGCTAAGTACCTAGTGTTGTGATATACCACCTACCCTAAATTCATGATAAAGAATTCTTCCTTAGCTTATTTTATTTTGGTGAGATTTATAAGACCTTCATATCTCAAATTGTACTCTTTCAGTTCTCCAAGTATTCAAGGTGCCCAAAACAAATTTTTGATTCATTATTATTTCTACCCTTCCACTTCCTAGCTAGATTAATTCATTAGTATCACAATATTCCACTTCTTTTATAGTTGGATTTAGCCATTTCTTGTGTCACGACTATGGGAAAAGGGAGGGTCATATTGAATAGTCTTTAGATGAGTTACTCTGCCTACACATTCTCTAAAAAAAAAATCGAGAGACACGGTATATCACTTTTCCCTCTCTCGAAGATGCAAATTTTTTGGACTTTACTCCCCAATCTTGGTTTCTCCCATGGGTTTATTTATTCTATTATCTTTAATCAAAAATAAAAAGAAAGAATACACATATAGATAACTAATAATTCATATCTAATAGAAGTTATTTGTAGAAAGGAGTTATAATGTAGCAAACCCAAGCTTACTTCATATAGTTAGATAAGTATTGTGATTTATATTGTTAAGAACCTACTTATGTTTTGCAAGAGAGGGATCCCATGTAATTTCAAACTTAAATCTTTACTTGGACCTATATTTGCAATCAATATCTTAAAAAAGCAAGGAACACGTATATAAATCTATCAAATACTACCATGAATCTATAAAGAGGATTGGATAACTTAAGGAAGGTCACATGATTCTAGTGATAATAGAGCATGTGGTAATCCTCCTCCATATTTAATGGGTATAAACCACCAAATCAAGTTAGGGGAGCAAGAAACTACAAAAATGTAAAGCATGCACTTGTTAATGGAAAGACATTTTGTTATTGATATTCTTTTTATGTTTACTTCAATTAGATATGAATTATTAGTTATTTATATGTGTATTCGTTCTTTTTATTTTTTATTAAAGATCATAGAATAAATAAACTCGCGGGAGAAACCAAGATTGGGGAGTAAAGTCCAAAAAAATTACATCTTCGATAGAGGGAAAAGCAATATATCGTGTCTCTCGAATTTTTTTTTGAGAGAATGTGTAAGCAGAGTAACTAATTTAAAGACTATTCAATATGACCCTCCCTTTCCCATGGTTGTGACACAAGAAATGGCTAAATCCAGCTAGAAAAGAAGTGGAATATTGTGATACTAATGAATTAAGCTATCTAGGAAGTGGAAGAGTAGAAATAATAATGGATCCAAAAAAAAAAAAAAAATTGGCCACCTTGAATACTTCAAGGAAAAAAAAATGTATTCTTTGCAAATTGAACTATCTTCTTATATTATATAGGACCCCTTACAAGCCTTAAGTAGCACCAATGGTTTTCCCTACTTATTTTGGCCAAATAATCAAAAGAATAAATCACATAGTGTAAGATATTATCTTACATCACTACTTAGTAATGACCGAAGATATTTTGATAGTTATGTCTAGATATGGTATTTGGTGGAGCTAATATCAAAGTGTAGTAATGATACTATAATGCCAAGACTAGTAAACAACACAACACTTCCATGTATATAGTTATCCCAAAAGAACATACAAGCTTCAAAAGGGGTAACTTCACATGCCATGTGAAGTTATTGATGTCATGTGGCAATATGCATTATTAACTAATGATGATATCTTCCCCCACTTCAACCAAGCAACGGTGTATGCCTGGGTCTATAAAATCACTTGAAGATTTACCTTCTTGATGACCTCAAGTGAGATAGAGTTTTCTTAACCACTATAACTATTACATTTAGGGTATAAAAACAATGTTTATTTCAACATTAGTTTTGACACAATATTTCTTGTCATGTTGGGCATCAAAATTCATTATATTTCAAATTATTTTCTCTATTTTGGTCGAACATCACTTTATCCATGTTAATTAGATGTTGTGTTATAATGTTATAAATTTTTTGCATGTTATAGTTGTCATGTTTGCATCATTTATGCATTGTGTTTCATCTAAATAGTGTTGTGTGTATGAATGTATAATGCTTTATTAGCATCAAAATAATATATTTTATTAAAAAAATTAAATGTTATGAAATTATTCTTGTATTGTACATAATTCCCACATCATGCTTCCATAGAACTCCAACTAATCATTCACAAGAGTGAAATATATGGAACCTAATGTGAGGATTCATGGTATTAATTTGGCATGTATACAACCTCCCGATAGCCCATACTACATTGAAGAAGGAAAGCAACCACCATTCAAGTTGTTACTAAGTACCTAGTGTTGTGATATACCACCTACCCTAGATTCATGATAAATAATTATTCCTTGATAGCTTATTTTATTTTCGTGAGATTTATAAGACCATCATATCTCAAATTGTAACTCTTTCAGTTCTCCAAGTATTCAAGGCGCCCAAAACAATTTTTTGATCCATTATTATTTCTACCCTTCCACTTCCTAGCTAGCTTAGTTCATTAGTATCACAATATTCCACTTCTTTTCTAGCTAGATTTAGCCATTTCTTGTGTCACAACCATCGGAAAAGGGAGGGACATATTGAATAGTCTTTAGATGAGTTACTCTGCTTACACATTCTCTAAAAAAAAATCGAGAGACACGGTATATTGCTTTTCTCTCTCTCAAAGATGCAATTTTGTTAGGTTCCTATAATACTAGTGATTCCCCCATTACTATTGTCATTGTAGCCCTTATTGTTATTATTATGCTCATATTGTCCCCATATTGTTATTAGTGTTCCCCATAGAAACCCACTATTGTTATTGTTGTGCCCTTACGTTATTACTGTTATGTCAACTTGATTATACTGTGACCCCTTAGACTCCTATATATAGAAAGGAGGTTTATTCAATTGTATCATCCAATAATTGTTCATTTGTGTAATGTAAAGGAGGTTGGCCCCTTGAAGAGGCTAAATTCTAAGGTGTTGATCTATCTTTTCTATATTTTGTGAGCTTGTTTCATAACATTTGGTATCAGAGCTTTGGATTCTAGGGTTTCGCTACTCCAAACATGTCATAATGGAATTTTCACTATAACTTTTTTTATGTGATGTTTCAGAAGCTACAAAAAAACTCATTTAAGTCGAAATCGTTCTGAACTTCGGTCCTAAATTTCAGAGCTTGTCTCACTACATTTTCGGAGATATGATTTGAGGAAGTTAGGGTTTTTGCAGACTCCCGAATTACATTCCAAACAGGTGACCTGGGGAAAATCATCATAACTTTTGTTCTGAGCATCAGATTGAAATTTCATAAGGAGTTTCAAAAACAATATGGCTCGTAGTTTTTTGTATATTAGTTTTAGGTACTAAGGTCAAAATAGTGACACGTGGCACTTCGTACAAGTTCGCTCTAATGAACTAGTCTCTAATCAAGCCACCGTGGGAGATTTGGCATAACTCTTCCTTGGAGAATCAAATCTTGATCAGACTTGAGTGTTATAAAGAGGACTCAAAGGGCTACTAAAGGATGTTATATCAAATATTCTAGTTCCACATTTACAGAGATACAACATATTCAATATCGAGCTCTTAGAAAGTGAAAAAAAGGTGTGTAGTTTTTTTTTTTTATTTTGCATAAGATTGGTTTGAAAAAATAGTTTGAAGGAATTCAAAGGGAATAGTGAAGAATTATTAGCAATAATTGATGCCCTAAAGAAAGAAAATGGAAACACTTAGTAAGCAACCTGAAAGCTCTAGCATGACTCGTGAAGAAGAATAAGAAATGCAACATGATATATCAAAATTACAAGACCAAGTACAACAAATTTCACTCTCACAAAGGTAATTGAAGCCAAGATGAATGGCATGGAAGCTAATATGAATGGCGTGCAAGTTAAGATGGATGGTATGGAAGCTAAGAGGGATGGCATGGAAGCTAAGATGAATGGCATGGATGCTAAGATGGAAGAATTGAAGATAAATTTTAATAAGTTGCTACAAGAAATGGTTACTAATGGTGAAAGGGTAGTAAAGGAAACTCATGATGTGAACAAAAGAAATATTAATCATAATTTCATAGACTCTAATGTTGGATTGAAGACCCACCATATTCTAAAAATAGATATGAGGAAGTTTGATGGCAAGGATCCCAGAACATGGATACTACAAATGGAGCAATTTTTCGATCTCCATAATGTGCAAAACACACAAAAGGTATGTATTGCAACTTTATATTTGGAACCAAATCATTTTGTATGGTATCGATGGCTTTGCTCTCATAAATAAATTGTCACTTGGGCAATTTTTATGGAAGAAATGATAGCACATTATGAGGATACAAAAAGCAACACCCTTTTTAGCCAATTGATAAATCTCAAACAAAAGGGTTCAATGATGGAGCACATTGAGGACTTCAAAAAATTGAACATAAGGGTAAAAGATATTCCAGAGCAGCATAGGATTGATGTGTTCATAGGGACATTAAAGGATAATATCCAACATGAGGTTCACCTTTGGGAACCTGATTCATTGGAGAAGGCATTCAGGTTAGCAAGAAAAATGGAAAGAAAAATTATGGCAACGAGGAAGCCTACCACTCACAATTATAAATATGGAAGTGTTTTTGCTCCTATCCTTCCACAACCTACAAGGTTGACACCACAACAATTGGAAGAAAAAAGAGAAAAATGGATTTGTTACAGTTGTGATAGCAAATACACTAAAGGTCATAAGTGTGTTGAGAAGAAATTATTCTACATAGATTGTGAAGAGGAAGAAGAAAAGGAACAAGAAATGTCAAAAGAAGAGGATATACTCCACGAAAAAACCCTAGATAAAGAAGAAATTAATCCGACCATATCTTGTAATGCATTGGCTGGAATTACAACTCCTCAAACTATCAATATAGAAGGACATATCAAGAAGAAAAAGGTAATAGTGTTGATTGATTTGGGAAGTACCCATAATTTTATTCATTGTAAGATAGCCAAGGAATTGAATTTCTTCCTATGTCCAGCACTAGAGTGTCAAGTGATGGTTGCAAGTGGAGGAACCATAAATAGCTCTAGAAAGTGTCATAATATCAAGCTATCCATGGGAGAATATGTATTGAATAGCCCAATGATTTCCATTCCAATGGGTGGTTCTGATGTTGTACTAGGAGTCCAATGGCTACAATCCTTGGGTACAATAGCTTTTAATTTTCAAGAAGTTTTCATGAAATTTTGTGCAGAAGGAAAGGAAGTTGAAGTAAGGGGTATTGCAGGGAAACAGGGAAAGATAATCGGCTCTAATGCTATGACAAAGCTTCTAAAGAATGAACAACGAGGTGTAATTGCACAATTATGTTTGCTAGAGGTTCCCACATTGAAATCATCTATTTCTCCATATCTCCAAAAAGTCTTGGACAATCATTCCAAGGTATTTGAGACTCCCAAATGCCTCCCACCTATTCGTGATAATGATCATGCTATTCATTTTATTCCACGAAGTGTTCCTCCAAACATCAGGCCATACAGATATCCCTATTCCCAAAAGTGTGAAATTGAATGTATGGTTGCAAAAATGTTAGAGGCTGGTATAATTCAACCTAGTCAAAGTTCTTTCTCTACTCCAGTAGTATTAGTGGACAAGAAGGATGGATCATGGCACATGTGTTTGGATTATAGGGAGCTCAAGAAGCTCACTATTAAAGATAATTTCCCATTCTTTCCATTGATGAATTATTGGATGAATTGCATGGATTAATTTACTTCACCAAGTTGGATCTTCATTCAGGATATCATCAAATCAGAATGAAGATTGAAGACATTTTGAAAACAGCATTTAGAACTCATCAAGGTCATTATGAATTTTTGGTCATGTCTTTTGGCCTTACCAATGCACCTTCTAGATTTAAAGGTTTGATGAATTCCATTTTCAAACCCTTCCTTAGAAAATTTGTGTTAGTATTTTTTGATGATATACTAATCTACAGCAAGTCTTGGAAGGATCATGTTCAACATGTTGACAGGGTGCTCAAACTATTGGAGGAGAAACAATTATATGCAAAAAGCTCCAAATGTTTCTTTGGAGTACAATAGGTGGAATATCTGGGTCATATTGTATCTCGTGAAGGTGTTAAGGTAGACCCTAGAAAAATTAAATCCATTCAGGAATGGAAAATCCCCACATCCATAAAGCATCTGCGAGGATTTCTTGGGTTGACAGGGTATTAACGCAAGTTTGTTAAGAATTATGGGAGAATAGCAGCACCTCTAACAACATTATTGAAGAAATATGCATTTTCATGGACTCCAAAAGCAACAAATGCCTTCGAACATCTTAAAGAGGCAATGTGCCAAGAATCGGTCTTAGCTATGTCGGACTTCACAAAAACCTTTACTGTGGAATGTGATGCTTCAGGAAATGGAATTGATGTTGTTTTAATGCAAGATGAAAGACCCATTTCTTTTGAAAGTCATCCAATCAAAGGAAAGTATTTACACAAAGCTATTTATGAGAAGGAAATGTTGGCAATACTACATGCACTTAAGAAATGGTGACCCTACCTAATGGGAAGACACTTCAAGGTAAAAACAGATCATGATAGTCTTAAATACTTTTTAGAACAAAGATTATCTTCAGAAGAGCAACAAAAATGGGTCACAAAGATGTTGGGTAATGCCTTTGAAATCATCTACAAAAAAGGTAAGCAAAATGTTGTGGCAGATGCACTCGCAAGAAAGGATGAGGATGTGGAAGAATTGTTGTGCGCCATTTCTATTATCCAATCAGATTGGATAAACGAAGAAAGGGATGAATGGAAGAATGATGAAGAAGTGTGGGCACTCATTCAAAAGTTACAACAAGATCCCAGTAAATCTGATACATTTAGCTGGAAAAATGACTCATTATGGTACAAATATCTCTTATACCTATGTAAGAATTCCCAACTCAAACAAAAGATTCTATGGAATTGCACACTTCTCCCTTAGGAGGGCACTCAAGATTTTTAAAAACTTACCATAGGGTTAAGATGTTGGGTCCCTATAATACTAGTGATTACCCCATTACTATTGTAGTTATACCCCTTATTTATATTGTTGTGCCCCTATTACCCCCATATTGTTATTTATGTGCCCCATAGAATCCCTCTATTGTTATTTTTGTGGCTTTATATTATTATTGTTAGGTCGGCTGGATTATATTGTGACTCCTTAGACTCCTATATATAGAAAGGAGGTTTTGTCATTTGTATCATCCAAGAATTGTTCATTTATGTAATGTAAAGGAGGTTGCCCCCTCGAAGAGGCTGAATTCTAAGGCGTTGATCTATCTTTTCTATCTTTTCTTGAGCTGGTTTCATAACATTTGGTATCAGAGCTTTGGATTCTAGGGTTTCGCTGCTCCAAACAGGTCATCGTGGATTTTCGCTATAACTTTTTTTCTGTGACGTTTCAGAAGTCGCAAAAAAAACCCATTTGAGAAGAATTGGCGCTAAACCTCGGGTCCGAATTTCAGAGCTTTTTGCACGATATTTTCGGAGATATGATCTGAGGAAGTTGACCTTTTTGCAGACTCCTTAATTACATTCAAAATAGGTGACCTGGGGAAAATCGTCATAACTCTCTCTCTGAGGATCGGATTGAAATTTCGTAAAAAGGTACAGAAAAAGAACAGACTGTAGTTTCTTGTATGTGTGTTTCAGATTCAAAGGTTGAAACAGTGACTCGTGGCACGTCGTACAAGTTCGCTCTACTGAACCAGTCTAAAAGCAAGTCACTGTGGGAGATTTCACATAACTCTTCCTTGGAGAATCCAATTTGGCTCAGACTTGTGGCATTGGAAAGAGAACGCAGAAGGCTACTACAGGTAGCAATTTCAGAACTGGATGATCCGAAATTACAGAGATACATCAGATTCAATATCAGGCTTCTATAAAGTGAAAAAAGGTGTGTAGTTTTTTTTTTTAATTTTTGTGTAAGCTTGGTTTAACGGAATTCAAAGGGCATAGTAAAGCATTATTATTGGTAACTGATGCCCCGAGGAAAGAAAATGCAAACACCTAGTAAGGAACCTGAAAGCTCTAGCATGACTCATGAAGAAGAAGAAGAAATGCTACATGATATATCAAAATTACAAGAACAAGTGCAACAAATGTCACGCTCACAAAAGCTAACAGAAGCTAAGATAAGTGGCGTGGAATCTAAGATAAAGGGCATGGAAGCTAAGATGGATGATTCGAAGACAGATTTGAAGAGAGACATGGCAGATTTGAAGATAGATTTGAAGACAGATATGGAAGAATTGAAGAAGTTGCTACAAGAAAGGGTCACTAATGGTGAAAAGGTAGTAAAGGAAACTCATGATGAGAACAAAAGAAATGTTAATCATGATTCCATAGACACTAATGTTGGATCGAAGAATCACCATATTCCAAAAATCGATATGAGGAAGTTTGATGGCAAGGATCCCGCCACATGGATATTACAGATGGAGCAATTCTTCGATCTCAATAATGTGCAAAATGCACAAAAGGTACGTATGGCAACTGTATATTTGGAACCAAATCAGTTTGTATGGTATCAATGGCTTTGTTCTCGTAAACAATTTATCACTTGGGCAATTTTTACGGAAGAATTGATAGCACATTATGAAGATACAAAAAGCAACACTTTTTTTAGCCAATTGATAAGTCTCAAACAAAAGGGTTCAGTAATGGAGCACATTGAGGAGTTCCAAAAATTGAACATAAGGGTAAAAGATATTCCAGAGGAGCATAGGATTGATGTGTTCATAGGGTCTTTAAAGGATAATATCCAACATGATGTTCGCCTTTGGGAACCTGATTCATTAGAGAAGGCATTCAGGTTAGCAAGAAAAATGGAAAGCAAAATTATGGCAACCAGGAAGCATACCACTCACAACTATAAAGACGGAAGTGTTGTTGCCCCTAGTCTTCCACAACCTATAAGGTTGACACCACAACAATTGGAAGAAAAAAGAGCAAAAGGGCTTTGTTACAGTTGTGATAGCAAATACACTAAAGGTCATAAGTGTGCTGAGAAGAAATTATTCTACATAGATTGTGAAGAGGAAGAAGAAAAGGAGCAAGAAAGGTCAAAAGAAGAAGATATACTCCAGGAACAAAGCCTAGATGAAGAACAAATAAATCCGACCATATCTTGTAATGCATTGGCGGGAATTACCACTCCTCAAACCATCAAGATAGAAGGACAAATCAAGAAGAAAAAGGTAATAGTGTTGATTGATTCAGGAAGCACCCACAATTTTATTCATTGTAGGGTAGCAAAAGAATTGAATTGCTTCCTATATCCAGCACCAGAGTGTCAAGTGATGATTGCAAATGGAGGAACAATAAATTGCTTTGGAAAGTGCCATAATATCAAGCTATCCATGGGAGAATATGTATTGACTAGCCCAATGCTTTCCATTCCAATGGGAGGTGCGGATGTTGTACTAGGAGTCCAATGGCTACAATCCTTGGGTACAATAGCTTTTAATTTTCAAGAACTTTTCATCAAATTTTCTTCGGAAGGAAAGGAAGTTGAATTAAGGGGTATTGCAGGGAAACCAGGAAAGATAATCAGCTCTAATGGTATGACAAAGCTTCTAAAAAAGGAGCAAAGAGGTGTAATTGCACAATTATGTTCGCTAGATGTTTCCACATTGGAATCATCTATTTCTCCAGATCTCCAAAAAGTCTTGGACAATCATTCCAAGGTATTTGAGACTCCCAAGGGTCTCCCACCTATGCGTGATCATGATCATGCTATTCATCTGATTCCAGGAAGTGTTCCTCCAAACATCAGGCCGTACAGATATCCCTATGTCCAAAAAAGTGAAATTGAACGTATGGTTGCAGAAATGCTAGAGGCTGGTATAATTCAACCGAGTCAAAGTTCTTTCTCAGCTCCAGTAGTATTGGTGCACAAGAAGGATGGATCATGGCGCATGTGTCCAGATTATAGGGAGCTCAACAAGCTCACTATTAAAGATAAGTTCCCCATTCCTGTTATTGATGAATTACTGGATGAATTGCATGGATCAATTTACTTCACCAAGTTGGATCTTCGTTCGGGATATCATCAAATCAGAATGAAGATTGAAGACATTCCAAAAATGGCATTTAGAACTCATGAGGGTCATTATGAATTTTTGGTCATGCCTTTTGGCCTTACCAATGCACCTTCAACATTTCAAGGTTTGATGAATTCAATTTTCAAACCATTCCTTAGAAAATTTGTGTTAGTATTTTTTGATGATATACTAATCTACAGCAAGTCTTGGAAGGATCATGTTGAACATGTTGACAAGGTGCTACAACTATTGGAGGAGAAACAATTATATGCAAAAAGATCCAAATGTTTCTTTGGAGTCCAGGAGGTGGAATATTTGGGTCATATTGTATCTCATGAAGGAGTTAAGGTAGACCCTAGCAAAATTAAAGCCATTAAGGAATGGAAAATCCCCACATCCATAAAGCATCTGCGAGGATTTCTTGGGTTGACAGGGTATTATCGCAAGTTTGTTAAGAATTATGGGAGAATAGCAGCACCTCTAACAACATTATTGAAGAAAGATTCATTTTCATGGACTCCGGAAGCAACAAAGGCCTTTGAACATCTTAAAGAGGCAATGTGCCAAGCACCGGTCTTAGCTACACCGGACTTCACAAAAACCTTTATTGTGGAATGTGATGCTTCAGGAAATGGAATTGGTGTTGTTCTAATGCAAGATGAAAGACCCATTGCTTTTGAAAGTCGTCCAATCAAGGGAAAGTTTTTAAGCAAAGCTATTTATGAGAAGGAAATGTTGGCAATACTCCATGCACTTAAGAAATGGCGACCCTACCTAATGGGAAGACACTTCAAGGTAAAAATGAATCATGATAGCCTTAAATACTTTTTAGAACAAAGATTATCCTCTGAAGAGCAACAAAAGTGGGTCACAAAGATGTTGGGTTATGACTTTGAAATCATCTACAAAAAAGGGAAGCAAAATGTGGTGGCAGATGCACTCTCAAGAAAGGATGAGGATGTGGAAGCATTGTTGTGTGCCATTTCTATTATCCAACCAGATTGGATAAACGAAGCAAGGGAGGAATGGAAGAATGACGAAGAAGTGTGGGCACTTATTCAAAAGCTACAACAAGATTCCAGTACTTCTGATACATTTAGCTGGAAAAATGATTCGTTATGGTACAAAGATCGCTTATACCTCTGTAAGAATTCCCAGCTAAAACAAAAGATTCTTATGGAATTGCACACTTCTCCCTTAGGAGGGCACTCAGGATTTTTAAAAACTTACCACAGGGTTAAGAAGGAATTTTTTTGGGATGGCCTTAAATCAGATATTCAAAAGTTTGTGGCGGAATGTTTGGTTTGCCAGCAAAATAAAGTTGAAACAATTAAGACACCGGGTCTATTACAACCTTTATCCATTCCAAGCCAACGTTGGGAGGAGGTTTCAATGGATTTTATCACAGGTTTACCCAAGTCTGAGGGAAAGAGTGTCATCATGGTGGTAGTTGACAGACTTACCAAGTATGCACACTTTTGTGCATTATCACATCCATTTAAAGCCAGTACAGTTTCTACTGCATTTATGGAAACAGTTCAAAAGCTACATGGAAACCCAAAGATTATTGTAAGTGACAGAGATCCCATTTTCACTGGAAATTTTTGGACAGAATTATTTTCTTGTCTTGGTACTCAGTTAGCTCATAGCTCATCTTATCATCCTCAATCTGATGGGCAAACTGAGATAGTAAACAAATGTTTGGAAGGATATCTTCGTTGCTTTGTATCTGATAAACAGACACAATGGGTCAAATGGTTGCCTCTGGCTGAATGGTGGTATAACACTTCCTTCCATACAGCAACAAAAATGACCCCATTTATGGCACTTTATGGGTATCAACCACCATCCATCACATCATATTTAAGAGAAAATTCTAAGGTTCAGGCAGTGGAACATCACATCGAACATCAACAACAAGTCCTCCAACTCTTAAAGGATAACCTCGTGTTGGCACAAAATAGAATGAAACAACAGGCAGATCAACATCGCAGTGAAAGAAGTTTTGATGTAGGTGATTGGGTATTCCTACGGCTACAACCATATAAGCAAATGTCCCTAAAGCAAGCTAAGAAGGATAATAAATTATCACCAAAGTATTATGGTCCGTACAAGGTGTTGCAAAAGATTGGTACTATGGCATACAAATTGGAGCTTCCTGCAGCTTCTCGATTGCACCCAGTTTTCCATGTTTCATGTTTAAAGAAGGTTATAGGTGACAAGCTCCCAATTCAAACAATATTGCCAGAACTTGATGAGGAAGGAAAAATTATATTGGAACCGGAAGCAGTCACAGAAACAAGAACTCGACAGCTACGAAATCGATCAATTTCAGAGTATCTTATCAAGTGGAAGAACTTATCCGCTGAAGATTCCACATGGGAGGATGAGAATTTTATGCAGAAGTATCCAGAACTACTCAAGCATTGAGGACAACACTTTTTTTGAAGGAGAGGGGCATGTTGGGTCCCTATAATACTAGTGATTACCCCATTACTATTGTATTTATACCCCTTATTTATATTGTTGTGCCCCTATTACCCCCATATTGTTATTTCTATGCCCCATAGAATCCCTCTATTGTTATTTTTGTGGCTTTATATTATTATTGTTAGGTCGGTTGGATTATATTGTGACTCCTTAGACTCCTATATATAGAAAGGAGGTTTTGTCATTTGTATCATCCAAGAATTGTTCATTTATGTAATGTAAAGGAGGTTGCCCCCTCGAAGAGGCTGAATTCTAAGGCGTTGATCTATCTTTTCTATCTTTTCTTGAGCTGGTTTCATAACATAAGAAGAAATTTTTTTGGGATGGCCTTAAATCGGATATTCAAAATTTTTTGGCGGAATGTTTGGTTTGCCAACAAAATAATGTATGTTTTAACCCCGTACAGAAATTTTCTGCATACGAATTCTAAAACACAGAAAATAAACAATGTGAGAGCATAACACATATACACAGAGATTTTCCCTTGGATCCCAAAATCGAGACTACCAACTTGATTTTTCATTACATTCCTTTCAATGTTACAATACATATTTATACATGCCGAAGCATCCAATACCATGGACCGAAAGCCATCGCGTCCAAAACCATGGACCAAAAACCATAGGTAGGTTCGCCCAACCTAATATAGGGTCCAAAAAAAAAAAATCTCGAGGTGCTGCCGCAGACCCCGTAGAGGGGGGCTACCCGCCCCCTCAAACCCCCCGAACAGGGGTGGCTACTGCCTTGCTGCGCAATCGATGCAACGGAGGGGGGGGCTTCGCCCCCCCTCTAAACCCCCAATTCACTATGTAGGTTAGTCGTGGAAAGAATATAACACAACTCAACATTCTCCCACTTGTTGTTTTCTTTCCACAGGGGGCCACAAGAGAGCTCAGTCATTTTTCTAGCCCTTAAATGCCCATTTTTTCTCTACACCAAGAGAACTTCTCAGAGCTCACAGATTTTTTCAATGCATCTACAGTATTCTTCAAAGTTTCCACCTTTACCAGCAACACCTTCTTGTCTTCTATCATATCCCTCACAAAGTGATACTGAACATCAATGTGCTTTGTCTTTGAATGATAAGTAGGGTTCTTTACCAAGAAAATTGCACTTTGGTTGTGACAGCCTATCCTTATAGCTCCCTATACTAACCCCATACTTGAACACAATCTCTGCAATCAAACTGCTTCCTTGCTTTCATGAGTGGCTGCCATGTATTTTGCCTCTATAGTTGATAGTGCCACTACATATTATTTCTTACTCATCCAACTGAATACACCTCCAAATAGTTTAAACACATACCCACTTGTAGATCTTCTCTGATCCAAATCTCCAGCCCAGTCTGCATCAACAAAGCCACAAATATCCAAAACTCTGTCCAATCCTAGTCTTCCTTGGTAGCACAAACCATAATCACTAGTGCCACACAAATACCTAAAAACACGCTTCACTACTGTCTAATGCTCCTTCCCTAGTTTTGACATAAACCTGCTCAATACTCCCACTGCATGTGCAATGTTTGGTCTAGTACAGACCATTTCATACATCAGGCTACTGACTGCACTTGCATATGGAACACAGGACATATACTCTTCCTCTTCTTGTGTCTTGGGACACTGTTCAGCAGATAACTTTACACCTACAAGAATAGGAACCTTCTCTGGTTTACTATCCTGCATATTAAACCTCTGCAGTATTGTCTCAACATACTTCCTCTGGTTTAACCAGAGTTTCCTCTTTGCCCGATCTCTTTTAATTTCCATGCCCAAAATATAGTTTGCAGCACCAATATCTTTCATGTCGAATTTGGAGGACAATTGGGTCTTCATATCATAGATAGTTTCTTTGTCATTTCCAACTAGCAACATATCATCCATATATAAGACCAGATAAATAACATAGTCACCAATTAATTTAAATACACACAGTGATCTTATTTGCTTCTGGTGAAGCCAAGTCCCCGTATAAATGTATTAAATTTCTGATACCACATCCTTGGTGACTGTTTTAACCCATATAGAGACTTCTTTAACTTGCATACCAGTTCTTTCTTACCCTTCACCGCAAAGCCTTCAGGTTGCTTCATGTAGATCTCCTCTTCCAGATCCCCGTGAAGAAATGTTGTCTTCACATCCATCTGTTCTACCTCAAAATCAAAAGCAGCAGCAACAGATAAAAGTAATCTAATAGAAGTTACCTTGGCAATAGGAGAAAAAATATCGCTAAAATCAATTCCCGACACCTGGGAATAACCTTTTGCTACCAATTGAACTTTGTATTTCTCCAACTTTCCTTCTGCATTTGCCTTCTTCTTGAACATTCATTTGCTACCAATGGGTTTCCTTCCAGCCGGCAACTCCACTAGATCCCAAGCCTCATTTTTGTGCAAAGATGCCATTTCATCAACTATGGCCTCTTTCCATAGTTTTCCATCCTCTGAATCTACTGCTTCCTTCACAGTTTTTGGATCATCATCAGTAATAGATAAAGCAAAATTTGAACAGAAAGCAGATGGACTATACCCTTCTGGCTACCTTCTTTCTCGAACTGATCTTCTTACACCTAGAGTTTGTGGCTCGTCATCTTCTGATTCCTCCTCTGTTGTAGAGTTTGATTCTTCCTCCTTTAGCTCAAACTCTATCTTCTCAGGTTCCTTTTGTTGGACTTCATGTTTAATAACATCTTTCACCTCTCTGAACACCACATCTCAGTTGTACACAACCTTCCTTGTTGTTGGGTTCCAAAGCTTATAACCCTTTAAACCATCCTTATACCCAATAAAGATGCACTTTTCAGATTTACTATCCAACTTGGTTCATTTCTCCTTTGGAACATGTACATATGCATCACATCCAAACACCCTCAGATGTGAAAGAGAGGGTTTCTTACTATTCCATGCCTCTTGTGGAGTCCTATCCTCCAACACTGATGAAGGTGATCTATTGACCAGGTAACATGTTGTCTCCACCACCTCTGCCCAGAATTCTTGTCCTAACCTGGCACCACTGAGCATGCTTCTTGCCCTTTCCATCAACATCTTGTTCATTCTTTCTGCAACTCCATTTTGTTGAGGTTTATATGGAGTAGTCTTATGCCAATGTTGGGAGGAGGTTTCAATGGATTTTATCACAGGTTTACGCAAGTCCGAAGGAAAGAATGTCATCGTGGTGGTAGTTGACAAACTTACCAAGTATGCACACTTTTGTGCATTATTGCATCCATTTAAAGCCAGTACAATTTCTACTACATTTATGGAAACAATTCAAAAGCTACATGGAAACCCAAGCGACAGAGATCCCATTTTCATTGGAAATTTTTGGACATAATTATTTTCTTGTCTCGGTACTCAGTTAGCTCATAGCTCATCTTATCATCCTCAATCTGATGGGAAAACTAAGATAGTAAACAAATGTTTGAAAGGATATCTTTGTTGCTTTGTATCTGATAAATAGACACAATAGGTCAAATGGTTGCCTCTGGTTGAATGGTGGTATAACACTTCCTTCCATACTGCAGCAAAAATGACCCCATTTATGGCACTTTATGGATATCATCCACCATCCATCATGTTGTACCTTAAGAAACCAATTTCCTGGATGTAGAGAAATTGTGCTTAAGACATTACTAAATATTATTTACTGCCACTTATTTGTTACTTAGATATATGTTGTGTTCTCGAAGGAAGGACCTGGAGACTTGGTTTTTTACTCTCAATACTTAGGTGACAAGGAAATATCAGAATGCCATTTGATTAGCTGAATATGAATGATAGATGAAGAAAGCTTAAAGAAGTTAAAAGTATGCTGCCTTACGCAGAAACTACTATCTGTAACTTAGAAGAATTATGAAGGTGAGAACTGAATCATGGACAATATGATGTTTAACACAGAAACTGCTATCTATGACTCTTGGAGAAGTTAAAGATAATATGCTGCCTTGCACAAAAACTACTATATATAACTTAGAAAGAAAGGTGAAAATTTCAAGTACAGGAGCACTCTTTTAAGGAACTTTAACTTTATCTACCTAAGCAAATAAAGACCTGCAGCTTCATTAGCATATTTTAAGTAAGAAAACATAAGATGGCACACAACAAAGAAGTCACAAAATCATACCCAACAAATGCATGGAAACCCCTGATTCTTCATTAATCAACAATTATATCATGAATACAATGGCCTTGTCTCCCGGTTCTCCAAAATTCGAACCACCAACCCCTTCTCTGTAAATTTTCCTCTTCTATACATTGTGAAATAGTTGCTGATCTTTGAAACTCTCAAACTACTAAACTGCTTCTCTAACTATCTTAAGTAAAAACTATTACAGAATTTTACAAAGGGTAAAAGACACCTCAAAGAACATACAATAACAAGAAATAACTGAACTAGAAGATGAGAATAACTGCTGGCTTGATTTGTTAATCGGTCGCTAATGATTAATCCGCTTTAACCATAATAAATAGTGCTTGACTTTGACTTGTGCATAAATCTAGACTTACGCATGTATCGGGCATTTTGATTGGCCAAAATACAAAGAAAACATGCCCAACTGCCTTCCTCTTCAGATTCGGCTTTAACGCTGATTTTTCCTTTTACACAGCAAAATTAATGCAAACCTTTGATTATTATGGAACTCAAAAATAATTAATTCTGCTTCATAAATCCATCGGATCCGCTTCATATCGCAAATCGCAATCGGCCCTTTCAAATGATATATCAATATAAAACTTAATGATATGTGATATAATGGACGAAATGGAAGAATTAAACATAATATATGTAATATCGGGTCCGGAATCTCCATCACAAATTGCAATCGGTGAATGAACCAACACATATGCATAAGACGCTTTGCAGACCCACTGAAGTTATTAAACGCAATATATATATATTTTCGGGTCCGAAACCCAGCGCAATCGCAATCGGTGCTTTACGGACCTACCAGAATTATAAAGCACGATATATATGCTTTCGGGTCTCGCAATCATAATCGCTATCGGCGGGACCAACATCTATAGCCCTGCAGTGTGGCGGACCCGCCGAGACTTTAAAACATAATATATATGTGTTTCAGGTCTAGCCTGTCGCAAATCGCAATCGGCATACCACATACATAAATAAAGCATTATGTGATGATCGCAGACCAGCCGAGGCTTATACAACATAATAGATATATATATATATATATATATATATATATATATATATATATATATATATATATATATATATATATGTATATATATATATATATATATATATATATGCTTCAGGTTCGGCATGTTCAGCGCTTATTTCTATTATAATCCTTTATAATAGAAATACATATAAAAATGCGTAACCATACCTTTTTCCACCTTTTCCAAAGCCTTTGCACAGTTTTCAAGATATGCCTTTATTGCAATCGGCGGTCGGTGATTCCTGTGGTAATAATATAATTTCCTGCTACATCTTTGCGATTGCGATTTAATCGCATCGCTAACATACACACACACACACACACACACACACACATATATATATATATATATATATATATATATATATATATATATATTGGTTATGGCTCCATAAACCATTTATAATATGATTTAACTTGATCACATGGGCCAATTCTTTTACACTCATTTCTTTTATGTTTTGATTCCAATATGCAATTTATTACATCTCCCTCTTGCCTTATTTTTTTAAAGATATTTTCAAGTGATTTTTTAATGAAACATGAATATTAAAGGCAACAAAAAATACATGTTACAACATCTGGCTCCACCTGGGGATAGTTCTTTTGCCATAGAAGCACTAAGAACCGTAGATTAGTGCCTTATACATTGGGCATGCAGTCATATATAGCTTTCCCAAGCTTAAATGTGTGAAAATTTGTACAACGACCCCACACCAATATGTGCAGTGATAAGATTCTTGCGCTTTGATAGCAAAATATTGAGAATCGTAGATCAGTAGCCTTAGTTGGGCATGTAGTCCAAAACTGTGAAAACCCTGAAATTTGACAAATTGGAACCTGACAATCTTGAAGTCTGAAGCCTCTGCAAACCAGTTTCCAACTGGGAAAGTCACCCTTATTCACCAACTAATGATTAAACTAAAGAACTGCAACTGGAAACCAAATGCTCAACACCTGAGCTTATTTATGTACAAGTTCCTACATATGTACATGATCGATCTCCATCAGGTGAAGTTAATCTTCCAATGGTACTAGGTTAGCATTTGAGTGCTTAATCTAAAACCATTCTGCCAATGAATCTTGAAAATGCAATTCATCCTGAACAAAAAATAAATTATCCATAAAAGCAGCTCACAACGAAAATTAAGAGTATATCCACAAAATGATATGTGTATATTGTTGATAAATTCTTCCATGTAATCTACCACAGGATCTTCAAAAGAAAGAATATGTTCTTGATCAACTCCAAAAAAGAAATTCTCTATGTATGAAGGTTCTTGCTCGATTAAACCTTCTGTTGGGATAATATGTTCAACAGAACAATCAGCAACATCTTTAAGAAAATGATCTATGTCACTTTCATGTCTCCACTTTTCATCTCTAAGCTTTGATTGAAAATAATTTGTAATTCTAACCTCAGGAATAAAAAGAAATTTTTTCACATTACTATACGACATATGATCAACTTCAAATAGATTGTTTACCTCTGATCCATGGGCATCCTTATGTTCTTCAATGCAATGATATACAACTTCTTTATCAGCTTTCTTTTTACATAAGATAGCCTCTTTTGCTATGATAGATGGCTCAATATATTGTTGTCCAACATATCCCACTTGCTGGTTTCTTCCTGTATGTTCAACACCTAACTGATGAACTTGAAGAGCTTCGTCCTGTTCCCCATTTAAACCATTTTGATTATAGATAGGAGGATCATAAAAGTTAACAAAATAGGAACTCTGGGGATTTATTTGAAACTTAATTATTTCTTCCTCTTCTCGACTGCTGAGCAGAAATTCGTGATGCATGTTTGAATATTCCTCCATCTGAATACTCTCTTGATTTCCTTTATTCACTTGTTTTGTAGGCTGATATTCTTGTGGAGTCGCCTTTGGTGAGGAAGTTGAAACTCGCTACTCACTTTTATTTTCTTGAATTCTTGATCTTTTCCTTAATCTCAAGTCATATTTATTATTTAGTTTAGTCTGCATAAAATCAGAGAATTGCTTCCAATATTCATCAATTTTATTTTCATCATAAATGGCATCTATTTTATCATATTCATACTCTTCTCCTTCGATACCAAGTTCATCTTCATCTACTGCATATAACATAGATCTCTGAGAATTCTTATTTTCTAACTCTAACTTATTCAACTTATCTGACAAAGTTTTAATTACATTACACATATCCTCCAATGCTTGACTTTGAGAGGATTCCATCTTTGCCTTTCCCTTGTCTTGGATAGGTTGTGTCTCTGGTGCTTTTCCTGCAACCACCAAATTTGCTTGGAACAAAGTCAACCAATTCTCTGCTTGGGATATTATTGGAGAGAAATGTTTTATAAACTTCTCTGCATCATTTTGAGAAAATGATAGTTCCTCGCTTTCAGAGACTTGCTCATAGTTAATCTGGCTATAACTTCTTTGGATGCTTGATATATTATCAACAAGATCATTAGTTTCATCAAAAAGATTATCTTGAGCCTTTAAAGTTTCTTTAGCATCATAATATTCACAACAACCTTCAAAAAAAAACTTGTCAGGACAATAAGTTCTACAATAAGAATTGATTACTGAATGGAAATCTTTCAGAGATGAAATTCTTGAACGAGGCAGAGACCTGAACCAAACCCTAGCTTCTAGGTCTAAAGAAAACAAAAATAACTTCATATTCACATCTTCATGAATGATGCCCTGCTGCTCCATGCATTCATGAAACTCTTGGAGATGCTGAGTCAGATCTTCATATTCCTTTCTGCTGAATTTTGGAAGATACTCATTCCATGCAGAAAATGTAGGCATATCATGAGGATAGCCAGTGATCCCAGTAAAATCAAATGTATCAAATTTATGGACTAAGAATTCAGGGAGAGCCATTAAAACCCAAAAAAGAAATCTTCAAAGTACAGTGGCCAATCAATTTTGTAATTGAAAATCACAGGTGTGAATGTATAACCATCTGTTGAAACTTGTCATTCTCAAGAATCAGCTTGAAACTTAATAAACCAAGGAAAAGTGCTCTAATTCAATTGCTTTTATTCAAAACAGCCAAATATTTGCTCCTCACTGAACAACCAGAGGAAAATATTGAAAACCCAGGGAAAAATTTTCTTGTCTTCTCTCCCTGGCAACAGTGCCAATTAATGTTGTACCTTAAGAAACCAATTTCCTAGTTGTAGAGAAATTGTGCTTAAGACATTAATAAATATTATTGTTTGTCACTTATTTGTTACTTAGATATATGTTGTGTTCTCGAATGAAGGACCTGGAGACTTGGTTTTTTACTCTCAATACTTAGGTGACAAGGAAATATCAAAATGCCATTTGATTAGTTGAATATGAATGATAAATGAAGAAAGCTTGAAGAATTTAAAAATAGTATGTTGCCTTACGCAGAAACTACTATCTGTAACTTAGAAGAATTATGAAGGTGAGAACTGAATCATGGACAATATGTTGTTTAACACAGAACCTACTATCTATGATTCTTGGAGAAGTTAAAGATAATATGCTACCTTGCACAGAAACTACTATCTATAACTTAGAAATAAAGGTGAAAATTTCAAGTACACGAGTGCTCTTTTAAGGAAATTTAACTTTATCTACCTAAGAAAATAAATACCTGCAGCTTCATTACATACTTGATAGAAGAAAACATAAGATGGAACATAATAGAGAAGTCACAAAATCATAGCCAACAAATGCATGGAAACTCTTGATTCTTCATTAATCAACAATTATATCATGAATACAATGGCCTTGTCTCCCGGTTCTCCAAAATTCGAACCACCAACCCCTTCTTTGTAAATTTTCCTCTTCTTATACATTGTGAAACAGTCACTGATCTTTGAAACTTTCAAACTACTAAACTACTTCTCTAACTATCTTAAGTAAAAACTATTACAGAATTTTACAGAGCATAAAAGACACCTCAAAAAACATACAATAACAAGAAATAAATGAACTAGAAGATGAGAATAACTACTGGCTTGCTTTGTTAATCAGCCACTAATGATTAACCCACTTTAACCATAATAAACAGTGCTGGACTTTGACTTGTGCATAAATCTAGACTTACGCATGTATCGAGCATTTTGATTGGCCAAAATACAAAGAAAACATGCCCAACTGCCTTCCTCTTCAAATTCGGCTTTAACGCTGATTTTTAATTTTACATAGAAAAATTAATGCAAACCTTTGATTATTATGGAACTCAAAAATAATTAATTATGCTTCATAAATCCATTGGATCCGCTTCATATCGCAAATCGCAATCCGCCCTTTCAAATGATATATCAATATAAAACTTAATGATATGCGATATAATGAACGCGACGGAAGAATTATACATAATATATGTAATATCGAGTCTGGAATCTCCATCGCAAATCACAATCGGCGAATGAACCAACATATATGCATAAGATGCTTTGCGGACCCACCGGAGTTATTAAATGCAATATATATATTTTCGAGTCCGAAACCCATCGTAATCTCAATCGGTGCTTTACGGAACTGCCAGAATTATAAAGCATGATATATATGCTTTCAGGTCCGGCCATCGCAATCATTATTGGCAGAACCAACATCTATAGCACTGCGGTCTGGCGGACCCGCTGGGACTTTACAACATAATGTATATGTGTTTCAGGTCCGGCCTGTCGCAAATCGCAATCGGCATACCACATACGTATATAAAGCATTATGCGATGATTGTGGACCTGTCGGGGCTTATACAACATAATATATATACGCTTCGGGTCCGGCCTGTTCAGCGCTTTTTTTTATTATAATCCTTTATAATAGAAATACATATAAAAATGTGTAACCATACCTTTTTCCACATTTTCCAAGGCCTTTGCACAGTTTTCAAGATACGCCTTTATCGCAATCTATGATCGGTGATTCCTGTGGTAATAATATAACTGCCCGCTGCATCTTTGCGATTGCGATTTAATCGCATCACTAACATATATATATATATATATATATCTATATATCTATATATATATATATATATATATATATATATATATACATATGTATATACATATGTATATACATATGTATATACATATGTATATACATATGTATATATATATGTATATACATATGTATATACATATGTATATATATATATATATCTATATATATATATATATATATATATATATATATATATATATATATATATATATATATATATATATATATATATATATATATATATATATATATATATATATATATTGGTTATGGCTCCATAAACCATTTATCACATCATATTTAAGAGAAAAATCTAAGGTTCAAGCAATGGAACATCACATCGAGCATCAACAACAAGTTCTCCAACTCTTAAACGATAACCCCAAGTTGGCATAGAATAGAATGAAACAACAAGCAGATCAACGTCGCAGCGAAAGAAGTTTTGATGTAGGTGACTGGGTATTCCTACGGTGACAACCATATAAACAAATGTCCCTCAAGCAAGCTAAGAATGATAATAAATTATCACCAAAGTATTATGGTCCATACAAGGTGTTGCAAAAGATTGGTACTATGGCATACAAATTAGAGCTTCCTGCAGCTTCCCGAGTGCACACATTTTTCCCTGTTTCATGTTTAAAGAAGGTTATAGGTGACAAGCTCCCAGCTCAAAAAATATTGCCAGAACTTGACGAGGAAGGAAAAATCATATTGGAACCAGAAGCAGTCGCAGAAACAAGAACTCGACAGCTACGAAATCGATCAATTTCGGAGTATCGCATCAAGTGGAAGAACTTATCCGCTAAAGATTCCACATGGGAGGATGAGAATTTTATACAGAAGCATCCAGAACTACTCAAGCATTGAATACATCGCTTTTCAGAAGGAGAGGGGCATGTTAGGTCCCTATAATGCTAGTGATTCCCCCTTTACTATTGTCATTGTAGCCTTTATTGTTATTATTGTGCCCCTATTGTCCCCATATTGTTATTAGTGTGCCCCATAGAAACCCACTATTGTTAATGTTGTGCCCTTATGTTATTACTATTATGTCGGCCTGATTATATTGTGACCCCTTAGACTCCTATATATATAAGGGAGGTTTAGTCATTTGTATCATCCAAGAATTGTTCATTTGTGTAATGTAAAGGAGGTTTCCCCCTCGAGGCTAAATTCTAAGGCGTTGCTCGATCTTTTCTATCTTTTGTGAGTTGGTTTCATAACAAATATTTTTGGACTTTACTCCCCAATCTTGGTTTCTCCTGTGGGTTTATTTATTCTATTATCTTTAACCAAAGATAAAAACAAAGAATACACACATCTATAACTAATAATTCTTATCTAATAGAAGTAAACATAAAAATGGTATCAATAAAAAACGTATTTCCATTAACACGTGCATGCTTGACATTTTTGTAGTTGCTTGCTCCCCTAACTTGATTTGGTGGTCTATACCCATTAAATATGAAGGAGGATACATTCTTTGTTATCACTAGAATCCTGTGATCTTCCTTAAGTTATCAACTCTAGATTCATTGTAGTACTTGATAGCTTTATATTAGTATTCCTTGTTTTTTTAAAGATATTGATTGCATATCAAGGTCCAAGTAAGGATTTAAGTTTGAAATTACATGGGATCCCTCTCTTGCAAAACATAAGTAGGTCCTTAACAATATAAATCATAGTACTTATCTAACTATATGAAGTAAACTTGGGTTTGCTACATTATAACTCCTTTCTTAACCCATCCTTCTTTTCACTTTCATAATTGCTTCCATCCTTCTTGTGTAGAATGATGTCGATATAATTCTTGACATTTTTGTGAATATTATATAATGGCTTGTAATTGTCATTATAATTAATGAGTAGATAGATCAAATTCAAGTTGGATTAAAGTGAGCTATTATAAGTTTTTTTTGGATGAAAAATGGAGTTATGGGATCTATAAGCCAAACAAGATGAGAAAGGTTTTCTTTTGCTTGCAATTTGTATATTGCATCATAGAAATCATGTTAAGGATGGTTATGGAAACTTTGCCTTGAATGTGAGTTTTAATCCTTAGTTTTTTCACTCCCATTATGTTATTATTGTTTTTTAATACGATTGGAACTATTGTTGTGACTGCTAGTATGTGCCTAAACAATAACACCAACAAGGACCTCATAGAAACCCATCTCTGTTCGTAGAAATTATTGTGTATATTTGCAATTGCTCATGAAGTTTTAATCAAAATCACAAGACACAAACCTATTCTACTTCTCTGTGGAATTCAATTCACAATTTAGAACATCAATCACAAACATGCAATGAGAAATAACACACATGCACACAATATTTTTCCACGGGAAAGCAATCTTGTAAAAACCCCTATGCCTGCTTGCATTAATCTGATGAATAGAGATGTACTACAATTGCTTTGCTCAATTGAGCACATCCTGCAAGTGAATGACCTAACTCTCTGCTCACTGAGAAGCTCTTGTTATCACCTGGATTGAACCTCAGGCTGAAGGAAGGCAATGCTAGGGTAACCACAAACCACGCTTAGCCAAGTAGATAGCCCTACTAGGATAGGACAGGGCTCTCTCCGTAAGGATCTCAGCCAAAATGAATGGATCAAGAAAATAGTATTAGGCTAGGTATAGTAGCACAAGGTTTGGTTTGATTTGAAGGGGTTTTGCTGGATCGGGAGGAACTGGACAGTTTGGGCAAAGAAATTAGGTCAAAATTGCAGGGTGTTCGATGGGGCAAGGTAGGTATGAAGCTTAGCACTCTAGGGTTTGATGGGTGAGGTGATTTAAGACCGGTGAGAAGCTAGGAAGAGCATGTGATCATCATGGATCCTTCCTAAACTGTAGAAAACATAAACTGTGAATATTTTCCCAAAGCAGAGCATTAATGTTATGGATTCTGCCTATCAACTTGAAAACATCCACTTAGAAGCAATGAAATGATTAATGAAGTACACAAAACATTTAAACATATGATCATAAGAGAGGAAACTGAACTAAACACCATACCACATGGATCCCAAAGAAATAGCTACAATTTCTTATTAATCTCCTACTAAACTGATACAAAATGATGTTCTTTCAAAACCTAAGCATCCAGCTGAGTCCAACCCTTTACAATGAGAAAGAAGAAGAAGATATAGACATTGTTTCAACCTCCTCCTATCCTCAGGGGTTGGATACCTAAGATCAGGAGCTAATCTAACCAACACTGAACAAGAAACTGGAATCTAGGCGTCCTAACAACTTGCCTCTAAAAGTGAGGAAACTGATTCATTTGTCCTCAAAATGACTTTTAATCTAATGAATCTACCCTTGACTACTAATTATCCATCATATTTACAAGCCAAGTCATCATTTACATTAGTAAAACATCCTCCATGAGATAAAATCCATGATCATATTCAAAACACAGTGAAATGGCAATCTTATGCAAAATTTGTCCTACGCGCAGTGCCACTGGTCCTACGTGCAGCGCCACTAGTCCTACGCGCAGCGCCATTTTCATGTCCCTTTTGGTGGCCTTCCCGGCATTCAAATTGATCTCATGATATCTCATTAGAAAGCTCCTCAAGTCTAATTTCCAAAAAAATATATAATTTATTCATTTTAAGCTCGTTTGACCCCTCAAAAGTTGATTCACCTAAGATTGCTTCTGTGTGTTCAAAAAGGGGCAGAAAGGTCATTTTTGGAGTGTTTTTGACCTTTTGGTAGACTATTTCTGCTCCAAAATCTTAACAAATGCATAGGGTGCATGTACTCATCACTCTGAATCCAAAAATGCAAGCCATTTTTCCATTGGGTGTCCCTAGGAAAAGCGCAGCGCCAGTGGCACTACGCGTAGAGCCAGAATTCTTGTGTTAAAATTTCCAAAATTTTGCCAAAGGAAAAAATTCCTCCAAATTTTATCAAAATTGGTGATCAGAACCATCATCAAGCATCTTGATGAGCCAAGGAAGCTTCAGAAAGAAACCTAAGCCTATCCTCCTCCTCTTTTCCTTTGAGATCCCGTCTCAGCGTTACTTTCATCTGCTTGACCCTTATATTGCAAATTTTGTTCCAGGTCCTGTAGTGGTAGGCCATGTGCCTGATGATCTGGTTGTCCCTATTGGCCCTTTGCAGCAGATTTTCTAAGTGCAAATTGACTCTTTCAAGCCAAATTTCTCTATCACTCTCAATTTCCTTCTCAATTGAAGTCAAAGTGACTGGTGCTTCTTCCTCTTGTATTGCTGATTTACCCTTGTCACTTTGTCTTTTTGTCTTGAGAAGTTCCAGCTCCATGAGGACCTGCTTATCACTCAACTGCTTGTTCTCTTATTCCAGATATGTGATGACATACTTGGCTCTCTCTAAGTTTCCCATCAATTCTTGGATTTGAGCCTCTTTCTCCTGTATGTTGATGTTTTCTTTTGTTGCTTCGTCTTGAGCCTCCAAGTCAATTGTCTCTATGCCATGATGAATATGATGTTGTTCTGGCTCACCATGCTCCATCAAATCAAAATCTTTCTCCTCCTCATCATGAAGATTTTCCTCCTGCACTTTTTCTTTCCCTTTATGCAGCTGCTACACCTATACCTATTGTGTTGATGAAGAAGGCAAAGCCCCTTCCACACCCTGTGGAGCAAGCATTTGCCTATGAGTTGATGAAGAAGGCAAGGTCCCTTCCATACCAAGTGGAGCAAACACTTTCCTATCAACTACAAACAATTTTCTTGTCCCCCTCTGGTATGTCTTGTAAGTTTCAGGCACCTCAATGGCTCTAGTCTCTTTGGCCTTCTCATCTTTCTTTACCTGAGTACTGCTAGAAGGTCTTCCTTGTCCATGTTTTCCAAGTTTTGAAGTTGTGTATCCCTAGAGAAGGTATGGAAGGAGTGAGTATGGGTGATTAGGAATAAGGGAAGGGGAAATGATCTCATGTGGTATTTTGGTGGACTATATAAACATGAAAGTGAGTGGGAGGGTATGAACCATGAAAATGAGAGAGAGGGACTAGGGTTTTAGGATATTGCTTTGGGGATAAAGGAATAAGGGATATGGAGGGATATGTAAGAGGGGTTAGGGTTTTTAGAATAGGTGAAAGGAGATATGGGAGGGATAGAAAGGGTTTTTAGGATTGAGTGATGGGAGGTAGAGAAAGGGTTAGGGTTTTAAGGCAAAAGTAGAGGAAATTCTAGGGTTTCACATTTAGCCTAGCAAATTATCTTCAAATGCATTAATTGAAAGCCAATGATGAAGTTCAGGGACAAAACTTACTTGTTTGAGTGGAAAGAAGACAAATTTGGTGTTTTTTGGGTGCCAGGAGGTCGTTTTGGCCCTTGCTGGCCCTATGCGCAGTGCCGTTGTTTTTTGCACAGGGAAAACTAGCCTACGTGCAGTGCTCTGTCCCTACGCGCAGTGCCACCTCAATTTTTTCCTCCAACTTGCAAGTTGATTTTGACTGCCTTCCCGGTGTCCAAATTAGTCACGGGATAGCTCGTTGGAAATCTATTCTTGTCTACTTTCCTGAAAATCTTGAATGTTTCAATTTAGAGCTCATTTTCCCTATCAAAAGCTCAATCTCCCAAGACTGGTCAAAATGTGCAGAATGAGGTTGCTAAAATGCAAAGTGTTGTTGCAGTCAAATTTTGGAGGTCTTACTCAACTCTAAATTGAGCTCATGATAGCTCATTGGAAATCTCTCTGTATCTAGTGATATTTTTATTCATCAAGAAAGTCTTTTGGACATTCCATCTAGGAGAAAAAAATCTTTTCCCGAGGTCATTTCAGAAGTGCAGCAACTCTCCTATGGCAAATGATTTTTTGGACATTTCTACAAAACCATGAGACCTGTGTAAAAACATAAGGAGGTTTTTCTTATTGGATCTATGATGGAGAAAAACCTCTCTCACTTTTGTCAAATTCATCTTTTATGTCTCAAAAACATCATTTGAATAAAACCTATCTCGATGTGTGGAACAGGGGATTTGTAGAAATGAAGGGAAATGAAGGGGATGAGGGGCTTCTAAATTCTTGAGAATATTTCTGGAAGTAGGGAGGGATGTTAGCAAGTATTGGAAAGTGTAATTTCAAGGATTGAGTGAGGGGAAGTGGTCCAAAAGGGAAAAACACAGGCTTAGCCTAGAAATGTGTCAAATTGTAGCAATATGTTAGGGTTTGTGGGAAAATGATGGATTTAAGGGATATAAGTGATGGGAAGTGTTTAAGAAGGTATATTAAGGATAGGGGAAGGTGTATGAGCATCGGGATACAAGTTTTGTTGATGATTTTACCATCGTATTCATGAAACCAAGAAAAATTGCCTTCAAAACCCTAGGAGAGGGAAATGAGCCTTACCAAGCACAACTGAAGCACAAACAAGGTGTAAAATGACCCATTGGAACCTGAAATAATGATGACAACTCTTTGAATGATGGTACACTCAACTAAGGGCTGACATGGACTAGTACTTGGAAAACTTTGGAAGGAGTGAAAACAGTCCTAGAGCTAATACCCAGTGACCAAATTTTTACTTAAAGACTCACTGAAATGAAAAAATTTGACTTTGACACCCTAAGACCACTTTGTAAGGGCATGTTTGATCACTGGTGGAAGGCTGCAAAGACTAACACTAATAGCTCTGACCCAGACTTCGTCAATTTTTTCCTCTGCTTGAGCCCCTATTTCCTTGCGCAGTTCCTTGAGAAATTAGGCCCCTATTTATTAGGAAAATCCTCAAATTGATTGCGCAATTCCCAAGTTTTATCATCTTACTACATGCAACACATGTATGCTCAAGACTAGTCTACAATTGATGTTACAATGCCTTGGAATCTCCACCACAACTGGGGAACTCAAATTCTCTACATGTGCTAGATATTTTAGGTTGACTGATCAATTAACTAGATGATCACTGAGTTAGACTGAAGTCTCACTACACAACTCACCTTCCACTAGTTCCTCCAACAATTGGAACTAGTTTAACTAAAAACAACTTGAAATAACTAACCTTGATTGCTACAAATTAGAAATCACACATGCTTAACTGAACTCTAAGCCATATAACTCGAATTTACTAAGTAAACTAGGTGACACAAGCCATGTCACACAAGTTAACTGCATCCAAGTTTTTTGTTGAGATGGAAATTCAAATTTTCTCAATTTAATCAAGGCAAAATCAAATTGAGAATTTCTTGTTGCATTTTTCAACACTATTATACAAACTAAGTACCTTTTGTTTATCAAAAATGAATTTACTATCCCACCAATCTATGAAATATTTATTTTCATCATTTGGAAATACATTTTCACAAAAAAAAAAATCCATGAGCACAAGCAATGTGTTAAATGATGGGTTGATAAACTACAAGATGTTATTATAATAGCCAATTATTTAATATTTCTATTGGAATTCATATGAATATAGTTAAGATGAGCCATCACCAATAGGGAATAAGTGTCACAAGTATATGTCAACAATCAAACATAGATGTGAATCTCCATCATGGTTGAAAGAATCAATATTTTAAGATTGGATCGTAAGAATAAGAAGCACAAATTTAGGGATCACAACATTAGGTACTTAGTAATAGCTTGATGGTTGTTAATTTCCTTCTTCCATGTAATTGATTAGCTTTAAATTTGAAAAGGATAATATCATGAAATAATAGGGAAAGAGACATTGATACAACTATAGTAATTCAATATAACTTTATGATTACAAGTTGGTAATATGCATGCATAGAGTCATTTCCACTTCTACCTGGATTAGTTTTTAGTTCCAAACCCCTCTCATATCAACAAAGTACATGTAAAGGTCATTCAAGTTGAATTTCATTATACATGAGTATCGTTTACCAAAAATTTTATCCTGGTGGATATCGGTGGCCACTCACCTAGTCCACTATCTCATAACAGAGTTTTCCGTTTTAGCATTTTTTCTACAATTTTTTAGTCTTGAACTTTCAGATCCATTTTGAGGCCCTAAACAGTGACTACCAAGTGAAGTAAAAAAATTCACTTCTCGGTTAGACCTTCCTAATGGGCTACCAAACAAAGATCATATGCCAAAGTTATGATCCTAGGATTCCAACTTACCCTATCAAGGCCCATAAGCCTTTCGGTGCTTCATCTCCTAGGGTTAGGTTTTTAGATGTTTAGGATTTTCTCATTTCTTATTTATGATAAAAATGCCTTCGATCCATATTGTAACACAAGCTGGTAGAAGTTCATATCTATCACATCTCTTCTCATAGATAAGCTACCACCATTCAATCTAGTTTGTTTCCATCTTGCATTTATAGTACTTCAGCACTTACCATTTATTAATAGAAGTGAGCAATAAAGGAACAAGATGATGGATAACTTTTCCAATATCCTTTGACAAATGTCAATAAGTGATGCATATTCATTAAGTGGCCATTTTGGAAGTGTTTCCCTCTTCAATGTACAAGTTAATTTTGATATTCCTATATTTGAAGGTTAGATAGAAGTGGATGCTCTAGATACATGGTTAAATCTACTAGAAGGCTATGTTTCGGTCCATAATTTTTCTGATAGAGAAAATATTGCCTTTGCACTCCTTAAGGTTTCCCCCCACATCAAGGATTGGTGGGAAAATTATCATGATAAAAGGCCATGGAGGAAGCTGTGCTATTTTCAGTCGCACCCACTTGGGACTCTTTCACGGATGTTGTTAAGGAACAATATTACCTTGTTGGAAGCTACAAAAATAAGTACATGAGATGGACCACACTATGGCACGAGAGGGACCAAACAATGCCCAAGTTCACAAATATCTTTCATACCTTATGTACGAAGTTGAGTATCAAAGACTCTCAGCAACATCTGGTGCTCAAGTCTTGTGGCTATCTACACAAATACATCTAGATAGAAATGGATTTTCTAGAAATTTCCTCATGTGGCACAAAAAAACAATATGTTGTCAAAATCGAGCAAAAAAATAAACAAAAGAAGCAATACTTTGGATCTGCAAATCCCTCACAATAGAAGCAAGGCAAGGGCATCTCCAATTCACAGATGAAAGGATAGAGCCAGTTGTTGGGACGTGGAATTGGCTTCCTTTTTACCCTCATTTGTCCATCTTTTCCACCATCTGTACCCCTCTAACCCATACTTCACTACTCCATTCATCATATTTTTTAATAATATATGCTACTTTCTTATGTCACCTTAGTTAATGCATTTTTGCTTGTATTTTAATAAGATGTTGCTTTTTTTGAGCAATTTTATTAATAAGATTGACAAAGGATTTGTTCCGAGATAGTTTGGCTTGTTGTAGTATTGTTGTTTGTATGTTATGTTGTTTCTCTAGGATTTGTGATGTTGATATTCCAAGATGAGATTATGTTGATATTGTTGTAGCAATGTTGATACTTTGTTCATAATACTCTATTTTCCCAACAAAACCAATAGAAGTCAACATGGATTGTCAAATGGCGTAGTCAATCTAAATCATTATGCTAGCAAGGTAACTACTTCTTGATGACGTAGCCAATTCAGTTGTGACAATTAGGAATTTTTTTGTTGGTCTACCACTATTTGAAGATAATATTTTATGAATATTGTATTCTTATTAAACTATTATAATTTGTTATTAAGGCTCTCAATTTGGATGGCATGAGAATCGAGGGATTCTCATAGGTAATGATGATCTTAATAATAGAAACGATGTAATCTATAAAGAAGGAAGTCCTTTGCCTCAAGTGGGGTGGGGAGACTACTGTTTTTTTGAACAAGTTGTGTATCTACAATCCTTTTCCTGGTATTAAGGCAAACTCTATGGTCCATGGATTTATAATATCTAATTGAATTAGCTCATGAGTTGTGAATTACCAGCTCCCTTCCAAGGAGGAAGGGCCCTCCTCTTTAGCAGGTATTGTTGAAACAATAATCTAGTGTAGCAGTTTGTTTAATTTACTCTCAATTGTGTTTCATGTTATTTTATTGTTACTGTTATAGATCTCCACTGATGTACTATAGTTAATGATTTATTGAATTGTAGAATAATTGATTTTTATTACTAGTGTAACAACATAGATCCTGGATCAATCCATTTATCAGTGTGTACTATTTATCATTTTATTTTTATAGTGTTTAGGGTTTTGCTAGATGCATTGTTGTGTTTTTGTTATATTATGATTGCAAAGATTTGTGGAGTGATGAATGTAGTAAGTATTTTGATTGAGTGAGGATTTGGTTGAATCATTTATGCAATTCTTTCTAAGAGTTTTGTTTCCCTTTCTGCCAAGATTGATCTTGGGTGATTGACTGATTTTATTTTGTAGTGTGTTTTTATTTCAGGATTGTGCAAAAGGTGCTTTTGATGTTAAAGTGTGATGGTAATGAATTTGGGTATGCCGAGAGTGTGTAGTTACAACAATTTGGTTTTGATTGCATTCCATGTTCACAGAGAGTTTGGCATTAGACAGTATTAGTTAGCATTTATATCTACATATTCTTTGCATGATAATCTTGAAATAAAAGAAACCTGCCCTAGTCGACAATTTATGTATGAGTGTAATTGATTGATGTTAATTAAAAGACAATTATTGTCCCCAAAATGTTGGCATCATTGTCAAGGAGGCTAATAGAGGTTCATGTGTGTGACTAGCATTATCTTTTTGATGTGTTATTTAGAAGTGTGTTAGCTGTGTTCCTGGCTCTAAAGTGACAAGGCAATAAGATGAGAGGTAAGAACCTACACATCACTTGGATAGAATGAACTGGGCTTGGCCTCATAAGGATTCAAGGCACATAAGATTTCATGAATAGAGAAGAATAAAAACATGTTGCCCCCAAAGTACTAACCATGCAAGTAAAATAGGATGTAAAGAAAAGAAGAATTAAGGTTTAGGAAGAGTAACATACATTCAAGAGTTGATTTCAAAATCTAAGGTAAAATCATCTACCCCAAGAACAACTTCCAAGAATAAAGTATCCAAAAGGATTGTTCCACAAAGGTCGGCATTTCCTGAGTCATATATGTTGGGAGCACAGATCAAGGAGGAATAATATTATAAGCCTTCAGACACATAAGCAATCCTGAGGATTTCAAATTCATATGTACCAGCAAAGGAAGAGTACCAAGACTTTTTGGAAGGATAAGGAGGTACATACAGGCATGATTTGGAATACTACAAATTAAGTCTTGTGAAACAACCATCTAATTATTCTATTATATATTCAGCAAGTGTTTTGAAACAACCACCTATTCTCGATTCAGGGAGTGTTGTGAAACAACCTCCCAATCATCATATTGTAAAGTTAGGAGGTGTAGAGAAACAACCTAAGCCACCACTGGAAGATTTTTCTCAACCAAGGGAACAACAGACACATGAGCCTATTAAGCACAATCCTAAAATTTTGAAGGAGAAAAATATGGCAAAAGAAATACTTACCACCTTTGAGATCCTTATTGGGGATGTTCATGAGAAACATATAATGAAGAATATTCCCCTATCATCCCTTCTCATTTTCCATGGTACCACTAATGATGACCTAGATACCTTTATTTTTTAATTTTATGTCCTATGTAGGAGTTATAATTATACCTTGGAAGCCCATATGTTAAAATTTTCCCTTTCTACTTTGAAGGGAGCATCCTTAAGATGGTTTATGGGACTAGGAGGTGCATCTACTTCATCATGGGAAGACATGAAGAAAGCCTTCCTAAAAAAGTACCAGGATTACAGTCAAACTAGGGATCAAAGGGAGGAGTTATTCAAGAAGTCTCAAAGAGAGGAGGAATGCTTGGAAGACTATATAGAATGTCTCCATTACAATTTGTAGAGGTCCAAGCATAATAACTTAGATAAGACATCTTGAAAACCATTTTGATCAAAGGAATGAAGGAAGAGTACTTGGATATGTTAAATATTATGGGGAAAGGTGATATATCTAAATAACCCTATGATGAAATTGTTGCACGTTGCTTGAGGATCTCTAAAGGACCAAAAAATAATAACGTCTTGGTATGATATTCCTGAGATTGGGATCTTGATTAAAAACTTTAAAACTAATATTATTAGTTCCCCATCCTCTAGTTGGATATGTTATAAGTAAAACAGAGGAAAAATATTGGACAAGCTTGGTCCATATTATGTCGTAAACGTAAAAATAAGAATCCTCTTTGGTAATACCCACTTAACAACATAGAAATATATAACATTTTTGAATGACAACATCCCATAGGACACTTACCATCATTTACAGGATTAAAATCAATTTACAAGGAGTCAAGGGAGGAGGTTGAAACAACACTCTTCATTGGTTCCAAGAAGCCATGGAAACCTTGGCCGTTAGGTATGGTCCAAGATCATTTTTCCTATTTTAATGTTTGGTCCAATATGTATAATCCTCAACAAGTTTCTTAGAAAATACAATATCTTGTAACTCCTTGGCAGATTCAATGCTTTGGCCTCACTGGCCTTTTTCCCCAAATCAAACACTTCTATGGCCTCAAGGATGGTGTAGACCCTCTTTCCTAAACTATTTTCCTATGCAGCTACTAATATAGTAGCAACAGATACAACTTCCTTCTAATTTACCAATAAGCTACCCTCCTTTATGACCATAATTACATGTACAACCTAACCCTAATCCAAATAATAAGGTAGCACAACAAGTTGAAGCGTTGATTTTTCCCACTTATTGTATCTTACCTGTTGAATGTAACAAGGCATGATTATTATTAGGAAGACTATTAAAGAGTTTCCCATGTTATCATAGAAAATGAAAGAGATAGTTCCCCTGGGGAAGAAATTCTGAATTAGGAATCGTTGGACAAACAGCGAGTTGAACCCTCTATAATAGCCAATTATATTGTTGTTGTTGAGACTGTTGTAATTGTTGATGTCACTGTAACAATTCACACTTCTATGGAAGTTGATATTGTGGATACAATTAAAGCTCTTGTAACAATTTATGTTACTACTATAGTAAGGCTTGTAACGGCCGAAGTTGTTATCAATACTGAGACTTCTCTAAATCCACCCTACCTAGAAATATTAATTGTAGCTAATGTTACCCCTCAATATAAGTCTAGTTTTCCAAAAGGGTTGAAGAATTTACATGTATGAGTTCCACTAATTAAAGTAATTAAAGATGTCCCAAATTTTTCAAAACCAATATGGGGACTCTATGTGAAGAAACCTAGTAGAAAACGTCAGGACCCACCTAACGTGCATGTGGTAGGAAAATTGTTAGAATCAATGTTAGGAGAAATTCCACCTACCAAGTATGAGGACCCTAGGAATCCAACAGTGATTGTTCATATTGGAGGAACAACCATCCCAAACACCTTGGTTGATTTGGGTGTTGCAATCAATATAATGCCCAGGGGGACCTATGAGTTGTTTGGATTCACCAATCTAAAGTCAACCCCTATTGTGTTGGAATTTACTAGTAGATCTAAAATTCAGCTTGAAAGGATACTAGAGGATATAGTTATTTAAGTTTATTATTGAGATTAATTTATCATTTTTTTAGTGCTAAATCCCAAGGCTCACTTGGGAGGACACCCCCTAATTTAAGGCAAACCTTGGTTGGCTACTGCAAATGCATTTATCAACTACATATCAGGGTTTATGACTATATCTAATGTGAATACTACCAAAAATCTTATTGTGTATCCTCCATATAAGCCAAGTGTTGATTATGAGAGCCCTGTATTCACTGAATTTGAACTAGAAGAATATGATACATGACCACTCCTTACTACTGGCAATGCCTTGTATTTTAAAAATGAGACAAAGGATGACACCATTAGTAGTTTTATCAATGATCCCTCTATTGTTACACAACCAATATCCCAACTATTGTGTTCTATAATGAACATATCCAGTGAGAATGAAGTTGTTGATTATATTATTTTAGAAAATATACTTTTTGGCCCTATTCTTAAGAGTATTCTAGTTGAGGTTGAACCTAGAAAGAGCTTAAACATTAACCCTAACATGTTCCCTACACAAATAGAAAGTCGGTATAGTTGTTGAGGATGTATAATTCCCTTAGTTTTATGCACTCACCATATTTATTTAAAAGAGATTTCCAAACATGTTTGACAACCTTATCAAAGAATGAACTTAACCTTGAGAGATGTTGTCAAAGAAGAGCTTCAAAAAATTTTGAATGCAAATTTCATCTACCCAATTTTCAACAATCAATGGGTATCCCCACATGTTGTTGTTCCTAAGAAAAATTTCAAGTGGAGAAACTATGTTTACTATATGGAGCTTAATAAATCCACTTAGAAGAATCATATCCCAGTACCTTGTATTGATCAGGTCCTTAATACCATGTCTGGTAAAAAAAACTTATCATTCCTTGATAGGTTTAGTGGTTATAATCAAATTTGAATTAACCCTAAAGATCATTACAAGACCACCTTTACCTGCTCTTGGGGTAAATTTGTCTATAAAGTCCTTCCTTTTGGACTTTGTAATGTGCCGATAACTTTCCAACGGGTTGTGTTAAGAATCTTTTCTGATTTGGTTAATGACTATTTTGAAATGTTCATGGATAATTTCACATCATATGGTGATGCGTTTGATGAAGCATTAAATGATATTGAAAAAGTGCTTGAATGTTGTATACAAACCCATCTCTCTCTCAACACAGAAAAGTGCCACATGATTATGAACAAAGGGAATTTGTTGGGATATTATCTCTCCGTTGAAGGTATACAAGTCAATCCAGCAAATATCAAGGTAATTTTTAAGATTCCTACTCCTAAGGCACAGAAAGAGGTACACATATTTTTAAGGCATGAGGGCTATTATAAGCGCTTTATAGATTTTTCTGCTCACATTTCATATCCATTGTTTTCCCTACTATCAAAAGATAAAGAATTCATGTGGACTGACAAGTATAGAAATGTTTTTGTAGAACTTGAGGGGTGTGTGACAGCAACTCCTATTTTGTGAGGACCAAATTGGACCTTTTAATTCCACATCTCCATGAATGCCTCTGATACAACCATTGGGACTATGTTGGGGCAGCAAGAAGGAAACAAACCTTATGCCATCTACTATATAAGAAAGAATTTGAGACTTGAAGAATTAAATTATATGGTAACTGAGAAGGAACTTCTTGGTTTTATACATGCTATCAACAAATGTAGGCATTATATTATTGGTTATAGAGTTTTCGTGCAAACTGATTATTCTATTATTTGATTTTTAATGAGTAAACCAATCACCAATGGTAGAGTTACTAGGTAGTTGTTGTTACTGCAAGTATTTGACATCACCATTGTAGACAAGCCTAGAAGCGATAATGTTGTTGTTGACATTCCTTCTAGGTTGCCAAATAGTGATGATAGCTTTCCTATTAAAGATTCTTTTCCAGATGAATATATTTTTGTCAGGAAAATTTTCTTGCACGGCTAGCCATTTAATTTATTTCTTTTATTGTCAAAAAAATAGAAAAAAATAAATAAATAAAGGAGAAAAATAATAATAATAAATAAAAGTGAAAAAATAAAAATATAAGTAAAAAATAAAATGTATAATGGTGAAAACCCCATTTGGGGTGCATTTAGACAATGTGGTGATTAAAAACCAACTCATTGGTGGTCAACACACTCCCTTTTTGCAGTAAAAGTCTTCTAATTTATTTTTTTATCACTAGTTTGTTGATATTAAAGATTCAATATTGATGTTGATACACAACCAAATGTACCTACTCGCCACCATATGTTTCTACTAATACATAACCATATGTACCTTATTACCACCATATGTTTTTGTTGATACACAATCCCATGTACCTGTTTCCCACTAGATAATGCTACTAATATAGACTTGACATACTTGCTAATCATCAAATGTTGTCATTAGTAAAGTCTTTTTTGTTATTGATACTCTCTTATTGTTACAATGGACTTTGAAATGATTGTACCATCATTGTTGCTATTGTGGCTACATCAAAGGGACCCACTGAGGATAATTGCCATGAATTCACCATCAAGTGTCTCCAACTGACTCAGCGTTGTCTTGTCAGCTACTGCATCAGCATGATTGGTAAGCTTGTATAGATAAGTTTCTATCATTTACTCACATTACTACAAATTATATGTAACATTGACCATCTATTACAGTGGTTGAGGATGACCTTCATTTCAAAGTTGGGGGTGGATTCACAATGTACTTCCATGTTATACACCATCATCACTCTGTTTTTGCACAATAATCGATCAAACCTTTGCATGCACAAAATCATTTCCAATTATACCACCCTATCATCATTAGGCTAACATGACCATTTCAAATTCATCTATATATTTGCACCACCTTCCAATTATGGCATGAAAAAATTGATTAATACCTTGTTGTAACTAAAAGCTTGCTAATTTATGTGATCTTATCATCCTTGTTCCAATAGTGACTACATGCATGATTTTTGCACCTCTAATGATGTTTTTGCATGAGAACTTAGACTCATGGGAGAAGCAGCAGTGTGATATGAACCAAATTTTATCGATGCATTGAGGGACTATCCAATAGCTTAATGGATATTCCAGGTTGCAGGTTGGCTATCGTATTCTAACAAGCTATAAGGGTTCAATGCCAACATATTGCTTTAGAATTTGCAAAAAACTTGAATTCACAAGGTTCCATGGTTAGAGGAGTACAAACAGTTTTTATAGAGGAAGTCATATCCAACATGACAACTTTACCTCAAACAGGGATGTGATGATTCAGCAGAAAAACTAGAGATACTACAACTATGGCTACATTTTTACAAGAAGGAGAGGATATAAGGAATAAGGGGATAGGTGTAGACAAAACCTCACTTCCACATCCTTAGGAAGATGTAACTTATTTTATTCAAAAGCTAATCATCTATGAAGGATGATTTAGGATAATTTTTCATTATCACTTCCTATTGTTTGCACATTTGCATAGTAGGTAGTTGGTCAATATACCTACATCCTTCTGAAACCATTGCAACATATGGAAAATGTTTTTTGACACTCTAAATACCCTAAAACATGTGTAACCAATCATGGGTCGATTAATCTCATCATCAATTATTCATTACAACAGTAGGGGAGTACATGGACAAGGTTGTTAGTCACTACTAGGGTACTAGTTCGAAAAGAGATTGAAGAAAATGAGTTTGAGGAGTAGGATGGAAATGTTGAAGCATGTAGGTTTTAACCCTGTACAGAAATGACCTACAAAGGAATTCTTAAAAACAGAAAATATACAATGATGAAAATATATAAGACAAATACACAGAGATTTCCTCTGGATCCCAAAACCGGGACTACTAGATTTATTTTTCATTATATTCCTTTCAATGTTACAACACATATATATACATGACGAAGCATTCATAAACCCCAATCCATTAACCCTAGATTAGAACGTAACCATTGTTCCATTGACCGAATCTACTTGATACCATGGGCAGAAAACCATCATACCCAAAACCATGTGCAAAACCCATGCACAAAACCATAGGTAGGTCTGCCCACCTAATATAGGGTGTAAAAACATTCATGGGGTGCTACCCCAAACCTCGTGCAAGGGGGCTACCGCCCAACGCATGCGGCTAGTTGTGGAAAGAATATAACACACATCCAACAAAGCAGAGGAAGCAAAGTCGAATAGGAGGAGTGATTCCCATGTTGATACACCTACTCAAAACCCTTAGGAAGATAGCTTTGCATAAACCCTTCCTACTGATACACCTGCAAAGAACTGGTGAACTAAAAAGGGAATGCATATTGAAACACTAGTGGATGTTATCAGCAAATCATTAGGAAGCTTTGAATGTGGGAAATGTCTTATTGAGGAAGAGCAGCCCCCACACAATAAAGTAAAGAAGAGACTGTTGAAAAAATATGTGGGACACAAATTCCCAAAGAGAAGGATTAAAAAAAAATTGCACTATCACCTGCTCCAACATCATCAAAAACCCCCACTGCTACTATAGAAGAATTGAATAAATCATAGGAGCATATCAGCAAGGATATGAAGGAGGAATTAAAACAAAAATAAGATGATACCCCCTTTCTAGTAAGTATGAATGTGACCTCCTACCTCTGCAAGTTGAGGACTTAAGAAAATAAAACAAAAATTTAAGAAATCAATTGATATTATTAGGGAAAATTCTCAAACTAATAAGTATACAGAATTAGAAACCCTAGCCAAGGTAGTAGAAATGGTGGACATGCATTCTCCTCCATCTGAAAATAGAAAAGTTAGAAAACCATTGTGTAAATTATGTGGGGAGTTGCATGAAGAAGTTGGTTATGCATGGGAAGAAATTCAAAATCATGTGACTATTTCGGTAGGAGTGTAGGTAGAAATTGAAGTGGATAAGGTGAAATTTTAGGCTACACCATAAGAACATTTTGAAGATGTTGTTGTCACACAAGAACCAATAGTTGAAGCAGAGTAGCTTGAGGATTTTTGGTTGCACCATAAGAACCTATTGAAGATGTTGTTGTCACACAAGAACTAGCGGTTGAAGTAGAGCACCCTGAGGGAAATAAAAATTTTGATACACAAGAACCTACTGACAATGCTACTATTACACAAGAACTAGTAGATAAGGTATCTCAGTTGGAGGTAAAGGGAGAAGAAAATAAATAATAATGGAATTTAAAGAAATTTGTTAAAGGCATTGTTGTAACAACAGTAGAGACAGTACGACATGAACCTAAAGAGCACTTGGATTTAGCATTTTTCCTTGTCAAATTGGGAAAATGGACATGATTGGCAATCTCATTGCAAGGAGTGATTTCTTTTAGTGATCATAAGAAAATTGTCCATAACCTTAAGGAAGCTTGGGTTGAGGAATTGATGCTTCGGAGATTAAAATTGAACAAGGTCAAGGAGGAAAGAGAGAAGATGTGGGAGCCAAAGGAAGAAATTCAGCAATTACAGGAAGACAAGGAAAATATGTATGACCTTGCACTGAGTATATTGAACTGTAGGAGACCCTCTCCTTCTTATCTCTTGTTCTTACAAGAAAATATTTTCCTCTTGAGATTGACATCAGTGAAAGAGTAGAGGTCGTATAAAATGGATGACATCAAAACCTTCCTAAAGACTTTTCAAAAATCCAGTTTTGTGGAGCAAAATTATTGTGCGAGCTATATTTTCATGAGTTTATTTGATTTGGAGAGAAAATTTTAAATTTTTACCTTATGTAGCAGACATCCAGTTGAAGGAATCCAGCTCTTTTATGTAGAACCAAATCAACTAGAAGGTAGCTCATGACACTGTAACGGCAAACCTGGAAGGAGGGCCATTGTATATTCAAAATGAGCTTGATTTTGTTGATGAAGTATTAAGAGCATATAAAAATTTCTTACAATATCTAGAAAGAAGAGATAAGTTGAAGGAAGTTAGGATTAAATTCCTAGAGCATTTTTCCATGAGCATTGAATTGATGTGACAAGGTACATTGGATGGGGGCAAGTTAAGGTGGAAAGTGTGTGATAGAAAGCTGAAAAATGAGGACCCTTCATTGAAGAATGTAACTAGTGTCGTTATTCATAATTGTATTTGATTCATAATATAATGTATGTGTCAAAAGAAATAAAATGAAATTTTATTGTAAAAGAAATTGACTTATTAAAGCATGGGTTGCATGCTTGGGTCAATGATTTTTAGGTCAAAGCCTCCATTGTAGGATTATAGGGTTTATATCAAGATTCCTTGTCCTTTTCATTATGTAAAAGGCCCTTCTTGAGCTTTATCAACAACAAAGAAAAAAAATTATTATGTATTTTGAGTCATTTAGGCCTCCTCCACCAAGTCGGCCTCAACCTAGACAAGTTGGCCTCGTCAAGGGAATTTGACCTCATAGATTCACTATATAAAGGCAGAAACTCGACCTCATTTGGAACACATCACAAAAATGTTTGATCTACAATAGTTGGAGGAAGAAAATAAAGTGAAATTCCTAAGAAGAATGAGAAAAGCCTAGCAAATGAGAAGGAAGCTTTTTTTAAAGCAAAAGAAGTCGAATTTTCTCTCTACTATCACATGCGTGAATTTTTTGGGTTGCTTGGAGGGTCAAAATTAAAAACCAAAAGCTAGGATGAAATTATGAAGCAGTAGAGATTTTTCTTTGGAGTACTACATGCAAATAATCAATTCATATGAGGTACACTTTGTGAAAACCAAGAAGAAAGTGGTGAGTAACGAAAAAACGCGCACAGCAGGATGGAAAAAACTAGGGTTTCTAACTATTACAGAGGCATTCTCCAAGGAAGGATGTAAAGGAGGGAGCTCCACTCCCTCCTACAAGCAGGTTGTGACCAGCAGGGGAAAAAACCAATGGAAAATGACAGGGAGCCTTCAGAAGGAAGGGAAAGAAACAGTGAAGAAGAATAGGAGGGAACCAAGTCAAGGAAACATAATGATGCAAAGGAAAGTGAGGAAGAAGACAAGGAGAAAGGAACAAAAAACAAAGCACACACGGGACCATGCAAACCCAAAGCGGCAGTAACTCCCAGGGTCATTTTAAATGAGCTAGCGTTGCAGGTGCACAGGGATCACATGCAAACTTATGCATTCATTTTTAAATTCATGGGTTTATGGCCCACTGAAAAAGCCTTAAAAATGTGGATTAAATACCACTAGAAACCAAAAGGCAGCATTGACCTACATCTTGGGTCTAATGGTTTTGTCACTATTATATTAGCAAATATTGAAGATAAGGACATAGTGTTTGAAGGAGGGCCCTACTTTTATGCTGCAGCAGGCCTCTATATGCGACCCTAGATTATGAACTTTGTTCCAGAACGTGAAAATTTTACATTGGTTCCGGTTTGGGTAAGACTCTATTCTCTACCTCTTGATTACTGGTAAACGAAATCTCTAGCCACCATAGGAAATAAGTTAGGTCGTTTTGTCAAAGTTTCTGAGGCCACTAGAAGGGGAAAATATACTTCCTTCGCTAGAATATGTGTGGAAATGGATCTCTCTAGAGCTCTGTCGGACGAGGTTATTTTGGAGGTTTTTGATGAAGAATGGATACAAACGGTAGATTATGAACATATCCCATTCAAATGTTGCAAATGTCACGAGCATGGACACCTGTTCAGAGACTACCCTCTCAATAAAATAGAAAAAAAAAAAAAAATTGATACAATGAAGGATTCAGAAAGATTCTTCAAGGTGGACCATAAAGGAAAAGGAATCAAAAGAGGACCAAAACCACGCAAATCAGCAGGGCAACAAGCTAACCAGAACATGTTTCATGTCCTTGAGGTAGACGAAGGTTCTATAGGAACAGATCAGGCAAAGGAAGGAAGTCCAATGGAGGAGGAGAAAGTAGAAGATAGGGAACAAATACAAGATAACAACATACAAAAAGAATTTATGATGAATGATGCAGAACAGGAGATGTACCATGAAATGACCCAAAGCGAGATGGAAATGGAGGACCATGAGCTCCATGAAATTCTTGAGAAACAGAACCTAGATTTTGAAGGTTTCTTGAAACAAGGAACCAAAGAAGGGTTAGACTCATTACCTACATAGGAGTTCAACAGAGTTCAACAGTTTTTTTATGGAAAACCCAGACTACATGGGTGGACAGAAAAAAATACAAAGATAGGGAGGGAAACGTAGGAGTGAAAACAATGAAAAACACAGCAGGACTAGCAACCAGAAACCCGGGGAAGAAACGGGGCAGAAAAAAGCAGAATGAGTTGTTGACGGAATGTGGAAAGCTAGTGATAGATTCAGGTAAGATGAAAGACCTATCCAGTTACTCCTTTACTAATATTTAATTATGAAGTTCACTTCTTGGAATATCAGGGGTCTAGGTAGTAAAAGGAAACAAAGATTACTGAATAATAGAATGAAACAAGCAGCTCTGGATATGATTTTCATCTAGGAAACTAAGTGTTCCATCCAGAAGATAAGAGAGATCCATAGTAAATGGCTCAATAGATTTGAGTTTCTGGAAGTCAAAGCAGAGAATACAGCAGGAGGTATTCTCACTCTTTGGAATCCACAAAAAATTGGCTTAATAGATGCAGAGGCATCTAGGGATTATTTATCTGTAGTCATTCAACCTATGGGAGACAAGGAAACCTACCTGGTAACGAATGTTTATGGCCCTCAAAGAATGGATGAAAAAATCAGGCTACTAAACTCTCTGGAGACTCTTAGAGACTTACATGAAGGAATACCCTAGATCATGGGAGGTGATTTCAACATGATCAAATCACTTACAGAAAAAAAAGGGGGAACTAGAGTTCTAGGCAAAGATTCTTTGGCTTTTCAAACCTTTATCGATAAGATGAAGCTGGTGGACATTGTAACGAGTAATGGAATCTTTACTTGGAATAATAAAAGAGGAGGAGAGTCTCAAGTCGCCTCTAAATTAGACAGATTCATAATCTCAGAGGATCTTATGTTCAATGACAAGGAAATGGTAGCAAGTATGCTCCCATTTGGAGGCTCAGATCACTGGTTGGTACAACTAGAGGTTCAGGGCATTGGCACCCCCAGGAACAGACCTTTTTGTTTTGAGAACATCTGGCTTACCCACCCAGATTTCATCAGCAACATAGCCAAATGGTGGTCAGAAGATTTAAACAGTCAAGGCACCAGAATGTTCCTTCTTCAGAAAAGGTTAAAACACATCAAGCTCCGGCTTAAAGATTGGAACAAGAATGAATTCGGCAACATCTTTGAAGAGAAAAACCTATTTAAGGTAAAATGAATGAAGTCAACCAAGCCCTTATCATGGAGGGACGTGACAAAGTCAGAAGTGATCAAGCCACCAAATATCATCAAAACTGGGAGAATTTATGCAAACAAGAGGAAATATTTTGGAGACAAAAATCTAGAGTTCAGTGGCAAACGTAATACCAGATTTTTCCACAAATCCACCATAGCAAACAGAGCTCATAACAGAATTTCTTTGATCAAGGATTGAAGAGGAAATCTTCTCAATTCTCATGAAGAAATAGAAGCATTTCTAGTCCAACACTTTCAAAACATAGCAAAGGAAACCTGTTATGATAAAGAAATCCACATCCGGGACTTCACTAAGCATATACCCAGGATGGTTTCTGTTAGCACTCGAATTTGGCCTCAGGCTGAAGAAGGCAAAATCCAAGGCAACATCAAACCACTTAGCCTCGTAGCTAGCCCTACGAGGACAGGAGAGGGCTCTCTCCGGGTCTATCTCGGCAAAAGGTTTTCAAAGGGCTGAGATGACCAATAAAGAACACTGATTTTAGGCTAGTAAACTGATAGGGAAAGTTTGATTTCAAATTTTTAGGGTTTTGTTGGAAACCTGAGCACAGCAATTTTGGGTGCGGGGATGAGACACAGTTTTTGCAGAGGTCTTTTTGGGGCAAGGTAGGAGATTGTCTTGATGCCTTTGAAGGAAGTGAATGGATAGGTATGACTGGTGAGGAGCTAAGGAGAGCAAGAAACCATCAGGAGTTCTCCTTAAACAGATGAAAACATAGATATTAAGCAAACTTAAAGGCAGAGCATAGAAACCATGAATTCTACATTAACACTTCGTTTACTTAATTTGCAGAAGAGAAGAGTAGGAAAATGATACACATAAAAAACTTACAAGTACATGAGAGAAACACACCATCAATACAAATCACCACAGGAATCCCAAATAGTGCTGCAAAACCCTGGTCTTTCCTTTGCCAAAATTGCAAAGATACAAAGAGTAATACAGTCTAAGCTTATCCCTCAAGAGTCCAACCATGAAAATGACTAAGAAGATACATAATATAGGCAAGATAACACATTTCCTTGCCTCTAGGGGTCGAGCTCATCATCCTAGGAGCTGTTTCAACCAATTCTAAACTGAGCACTACAAACTAGGCAATCAAAACAACTTGCCTCTATAAGTTAGGAAACCAATTCATTCATTAATTTTTTTCTATTTTATGAATGAATCTTCTAGAATAGGTAAAAAAGTGTCATGTCATCATGAAAATACATTAGTTACATCAAAGAGGGTGAAAAATCCCATGAGAAGTCAAAACTAGTCAAAAGTTTCGTTGTCCTGAGCTGCAGGTGAAAAACTGGCAAATTTCCCTGATGCGTAGCGCACCATTTCTCAACGCATAGCGCGCCTTTGAGCCCACTTTTGGGGCACTTCCCGGCATCCAAATGAGGCTCAAGTGGGCTTGTTGGAAAGTTCTAGATGTCTACTCTCTAGCCCAAGTGGAATTTCTCAATTTGGTGCCCATTTGCCCCTCCAAAAATGCAATCTCCCAAGACTGCTTCCTGTGTGTCCAAAAAGTGGCAGAAGGTCATTTTTTGCTTGTTTTTTGACCTTTTGGGGGCCCAAACCTCAATGAAATGTCTTGACAGTGGCTAAGAAAGTGTAATTTGTCATGAAAAATCCAAAAATGCAGAGTTTTTGTGAAATGGACCTCCCCATCTTCAGGGTAGCGCGCGGTGCGCTACGCGTTGAGGGCAAAACCCTGTTTTTAGCAAAAAAAATTCAAAATTGACCAAAATTGCTCCAAATTTTCTGAATTTTGAGCTGGGGGTGTATCATTGAGCACCATGCTCCTTCAAGGAGGCTTCAGCCAAAATCTGAAGTGGATCGGGCCTTTTTCTCCGTTTTAGTGCTTTGGCCAATCGTCCTTTGAGTACCTTCATTTTCGCTTTGCACACATGCATGCGAGCCCAATAATGGTTCTTCATGTGGCGGACCATATCTTTGTCCCTGTTTGCCTTGGCTAGCAACTTCTCTAGATGAGTGTTCACCCGAATGAGCATAGACCCTTGCTCAATAGGTGTCAAATCATCGGGTCTCTTGCGAGCCAAGTTTCGGTCTTCTCGAATCCTCCGCAACTCATCAAGAGTGTGTTCATCCTCTAACTGTTTGTTGCGCTGCTCTAAGTAGTTGATTGTCCAATTTTCCATTTCCAACTTCTGCTGCAACAAGTGATTTTCAGCCTTTTGTTGCTGAATGATCTCCTTTAGCTCCAAGCTAGGAGAACTGATGTCAAAGTCAATAATGTCTATGTCCGGATCACTTGATGGTCCCTCATCAATCATGGGCTGCTTGCCTCTCTCCTGTACCTGTGCTGTTGTCGAAAGCGAGGCCCCTTCCACCTGGTGTGGAGATAATACTCGCCGTGCATATGCAAATAAGGCCCTGTGGCCTCTCTGATATGTAACACATGCTGGAGTGCTGACATGCTCGGGCTCTGGAATGTGAAACTGATGTGAAGGCCCTCCCTCATCATGGACAATCTCAGGAGGTGGCTGTGGCACCATGAAGAAGTCGCGAGAGGTAAAATCCTCCCAAGCAATACCCTGCTGTGCTAATTGATGCATCACTAAGATCTCGATCAGTGCATAATGATATATACTCTTGTGTTGTTGTGCGGGGCTCTTCCTTTGCACTAAGGGCACCATCCTCTCTATATTTTGGCACATGAAAAATGGAATGTTCATCATTCGTACCCGGGTGAAATGCATCAACAAACGGATATGGTACGAATATAAACGTGAAAATCTTCCCTCACAAGTGAAATAGCACATAATGAGCCTCATCAAGGGTGCATACTCATCCCTTAGGAATTTGAAGGGAAAAATAGCAGTTAGGTGTCTCATACACCCGGGTTTGATATATGGTTGATAATGAAATTTGTCTAGCTGCTGGCGCTTGTTCCACTCCTCCCCAACATTTGGTATCCCGGTGGCTTGAGCAACAATTTCGGGTGATAGGGTGAAGTCCACTCCTGCAAGGTTCACATGACCATTGTGCAAATGTAGGACAAACAAGCGGACTAGTTCTCTGTGATGTTGAATATGTGAGATCTGCTCACAATATCCAAAGCATGATTGATACTGAAAACATGTCATTGCAAGTGGACAAGCTTGCAAATGAGCCAAAGAAGTGGGCTCCTCCCTAACATGCCGACCACCTTTACCACCCTTGTGATGCCTCCTTGGCACTTCTACCTCCGGTGTTGAATCACTGTCATAACTCTGCTCATAATCTAATTCGGTTTCTGACATGGTTTTGAAGGCAAGATGGCTGAAATGTATTGCTGACTTTGCACCCAATTAACTGTTGTTTGACTTTTTCAAATGCTGTCACCAAGGGGACACAAATACAAGGGGATTGTTAGGGATAGGGGAACATGAGGGAATTAGGGACAATAAACATAAATAAGGAATTTAGGGAAGGCAACATGGGAAATCATAAAATTGTGGGATTTTAAGGTGAAGTAGGGTTTGTGAATTTAGTAGGTTTTAGGGATTTTAGAGAGGAAGATTATAAAATTTCATGGGAAAATTTGAAGGAGAATGTTGGTGAAGATGAGGGAAAAGAGGGATCAAAAATGGGCAACCTTGGACAACAAAATATTTTGAAACCCTAGCACCACTAAGTCTTTAAATCTTCCACAGCAATATAGGGTTTTAACTTCTCATTTTCATGGCATTTTAACATATTAATTTCTCATTTATCTTGCAAAACCAAAACTAGCCATGGAGGAGAGGCCTACCTGAAATTTGCTTGAGAGAAAAGAGGATTTGGTAGCTTGCTGGCAGTTTATTGGGCGAAATACCCAACGCGTAGCACGCCTTGCCCAACGCATAGCGCCCCTCTGACGCGTAGCGCGTGAACAAAATAACACTGAGAAAATCGCGCTAATGCGTAGCGCGCCCCTGACGCGTAGCGCGCCCACCCTGATGTGTAGCGCGCCTCTGAAACTGCCCAATTTGCTCAATGACTCTTGAAATCGCCTTTGCAAGGATTCACTTGGCTTGTGAGAGGCAAATGAGTTGCTAATGAAGAGTGATGTGCTTTTATAAGCTCCCTTTTGATTTTTATTTGCCCAAAACCCACTTTATAATGTTTGAGTGTTGACACTTTTTGAATTAATTGGCTCTGACTTCTGGTTTCCTTTCTTTAAAAAAAATTGGTTGAAATGATGATTTCTTCTGAAAATTTTTGCAGGGATGGCTTCTGAGATGCTTTGGCAAAGGAGACCAAGGCTGCGCTTCAAAATTTGGAGAATTTGAAATTTTGACAATTTTTTACAAAAATGAGATAATGACCTTTGTATTTCAAAAACAGAGTTTTGAAAACAAGGTGAAGATTTAGCTGTACAATAATGAGAATTATTGAAATGATGTTTTATGAAGGACATCCCTCTGGCCTGCTGGTCCTTTATGACCTCTCAAGACAAAAATTGACTCAACCCTAGACCTAAGACCTCGAAATTTAAAACAAGATGAATGACCCTTTGAAGATTTTATTTACTTAAACAAACCTGAACCAACAGTGCCAAACAAGAGGGGAATAAAAAAACACAAACTCCCTCCACCAGGGTTATGGCATGCCTAACGGAATGCAACATGATCACACTGATGGGACACCTAATCATGAAATGCAAAGAGCTTTGATCTCTGGTGGAGGGCTACCAGACCGACTCTAACAGTTTCCAGAGAGGATAATGCCAACCTTTACAGGCCAGTGACTGAAGAGGAAGTTAGTGGAGTACTCAAAGAAATGCAGAATGGGAAGGCGCCAGGCCCGGATGGGTTCAATGTTGACTTCTTCAAAGCTTGCTAGAATATTGTCAAACAGGACATTCTACAGGTTGTTGAAGATTCCAGAATGAACAAAACCATATTGAAGGCTCTGAACACGTCTTTTATAGCCCTGATCCCTAAACAGGAGTTGGCTCAAACCCCTGATAGGTTTAGACCTATATCTTTGTGCAACGTGGTTTACAAGATAATATCTAAAGTTGTTGCAAATAGACTCAAACCCCTCCTTCCTTCATTAGTTTTGGGGGAACAATCTGGATATGTGGAATGAAGGCAAGTTCTTAATAACATCATTCAAGCACATGAAGTGGTGCATTCTCTTACTAGAAAAATTAAGGCTGGAATGATCATGCAACTGGACATAGCTAGAGCTTATGATAAGCTGAACTGGATCTATATCAGAAAATTTCTTATTGCTTTCGGGTTCAACCACAATTGGGTAAGATGGATCATGGCTTTGGTCACTTCTTCCAGTATTTCAATTCTGGTCAATGGTTCTCCTTCGGAGACTTTTATTCCTTCCAGAGGCCTTAGGCAGGGTGACCCTCTCTCTCCCTTTCTCTTCATCCTCATGATGTAAGGACTGGGTAAGGCTATCAAGAATGCAAAAGAAGCTGGTAAAATCAAGGGTCTCCAACTCTCGGACAATGGACAGGCCTTGACTCATCAACAATTTGTGGATGACACCTTAGTGCAAGGAATCCCTACAGTCAAAGAAGCTCTTGCTTATAAACAAATCCTCAGTGACTTTACCATGGCTTCAGGTATGGAAGTAAATCTTTCCAAATCTAAGATCTTTTTCTTCAATACTAACATTGCTATTCAGAGGAACATATCTAGAATTCTAGGCTTTCAACGGGATTCTCTCCCCTCAAATTATCTGGGAGTTCCTCTAATGGCTAAACCATTACACAAAAGCATCTGGGAGCCAATGATTAATAAATTACAAGACAAAACCAGGAAATGGACTATGAGATCTTTAAACTTAACTAGCAGGTTGGTCCTCACAAAGTCTGTACTACAATCAATCCCAGTCTTTATGCTTTCAGCTATCCCTGCTCCTAAAGGAATCTTGCACAAAATGAGAAACATACAAAGAGACTTTCTATGGGGCAAGGGGGAAAATAACAATAAATGGGCCTTAGTTGCCTGGGAGAAAATCTATAAACCCAAAAACCATGGGGGTCTTGGATTGGATGATCCTGAGATACTGAGCAAGGTTTTACGGGTGAAATTATGGTGGCGATGGATAAAAGAACTAGAAGCACATTGAGATATCCTTTGGAAAGAAAAATATGCAAGCTCTTGGCTAGATAATGACCACATAAGGATGGATGGTAATATAAGAGGATCATATATTTGGAATAAAGCTTGGGAAAACAGAGGCATAATTCAAGATAACAGCTTCTGGGAAATTAGAGAGGGAGACTTAGCCTTATTCTGGGAGGATAGATGGCAGCAAGAACCTATTTTTTTAAAGGAGGATTTGGAGGACCTTGAAGTAGAGATAGACACCAAGGAGCTCACCAAAGTTAAGGATTTTTGGGATCAAAACAACAGTTCAAGGAAATGGAGAAGCTGGAGGAAACTTGATCTTAGAAATGATAGTCCCCTCAAAGCCAAGGCTGAGAGACTAATGAAGATATTAGAACAAAGGAAAATTCTAGTTTCAAGGGGGCATGACCAACTGAGATGGGGCAACAACAATGAGGGGACCTATAATCTCAAGGAAGCTAAACTCATACTCCTTGAACTAGATTCCCAAGCTCCAGACAGGATTTGGCAAAACCTTTGGAAACTCCAAGGGTGGATGAAAATTAAACTTTTTATGTGGCTGGTACTGCACAAGAAAATTTTGACCTGGGATAAAATTAGGAAGAGGGGTGTCCTGGGGCCTTCCAGATGCCAGCTCTGTGAAGTTCAAGAGGAGACAATGGAGCACCTTCTCAACAACTACATTTTTACATCCAGATTATGGGATTCTTTCGCCTCTATCTTCCAACAATTTGATAGAGACATTGGAAGTATTTTCAATACCCTCACCAATTGGAGAAGGAATTTTCGGATAATGAAGTTTTGAGTTTAGCTTGGGCACTAACACCAAGCTTCATTATTTGGAATGTCTGGAAGGAAAGGAACAGTGGAATCTTCAAGAATGTTAAGAATTCTCCCCAGTATCTCTATGATCTGATCCTAAAACAGATTAAGGAAACTGTTGGCACTGTTGTCCGGAATCTCCCTACGAAACCCCCTTTTGCAACAGATTGGAGGATTCTCTGTAAGCTAGAGCTGCAGGGGCTTGTTCCTCAGGGCTTAGTCAGGAAAGCTTCAATTCTAGATCCTGAGCTATATTTCTGGCATCCCCCCCCAAGGGTTTTCTGAAATTCAACATTGATGGTGCTTCTAAAGGTAATCCGAGCACGGCCGGCCATGGAGGGGTGTTAAGGGATGAAAATGGAAGTATTTTGTTTATCTTCCATGGTCATTTAGGCAAAGAAACCAACAACATGGTGGAGCTAATGGCCATGGAGAAATGTCTAGAGTTCCTGGTTCAGGAAAACTGCCAAAATACGATCATTGAAGTTGATTCTGAGTTAATCATTAACTCGATCAAGAGAATAAGTTGGGGAACGAATCCAGAAAAAGCCTCAAGAAACTGGAGGCTAATCCAAGTATTTCAATGGATTCACAGTCACCTACAGAGTCTGAGAATAGTTAGTTTTGCACATGTGCGAAGAAAGGCCAATAAACTGGCAAATTTGCTTTCCAATCAAGGAGTGATCTGCACAGATAATAGAGTGGTGATGGACTAGCAAGAGCTCCCTCAAAACAGATTAAAAACAGAGTGTCAAAACCAAGCAGAAGAAGATAAGACAATGTTCCTTAAAAGAGCCATGGAGGTGGGCACAGCTGACCAGCAGTTGTTGGTTTAGAGGTTTGCTCAAAATCGGGTCTTTTGAGAGCGGCTTACAGTGGTCGATAGGCGAATCCCAGGTTATTATGTTCACTATAGGTTCCAGTTGCAACAATGAGGATGATTTAGTTTTTTGGTTAACAGGAGGAATGGTGGATGCTTCAATACACACCGGGTCAAGGAGGGTTGACACAACGAACGGTCGAAAGTCGGAGAACATCGGAGGCCGCGAAACCAGAAGTTTTTCCGGTTGGCTCACTTTACCGCGACCTGAGAGTTTTTCCAGGAATCGTGGCCCTCTAAGGCGGGAAGTGGTATTTCCTTTTCGAGAGTGATTCCATTCAGAATGTTCCACATGGCGATGGGGACAAGAGGAATACCGCCCTCATCGCATGCTAACGTGCATGAAGGTAGGTGGGTGCGATATCAGTCTCAACCATTGGATCATCCATAGCAAATCAATGGATGGGATTGAACGTGCATGTCTGTGGGTCCTAGTGGTAAACAGCAGGCTCACTTTACCGAAAATTTTTTCCGGTTGGCTCACTTTACCGCGAACTTTTTCCGGTTGGCTCACTCTACCACGACCTGAGCGGTTTTCCGGGGATCGCAACACTCAAAGGTAGGAAGTGGTATTTCCTTTTCGGGAGCAATTCCATTCAGCGTGCTCCACGTGGCGGTGGGGACAGGAGGAATACCACCCTCATCGCACACTAACGTGCGCGAAGGTAGGCGGGTGCGATATCGAACTCAACCGTTGGATCATTCTTAGCAGATCAACGGATGGGATTGATCGTGCATGTCTGTGGGTCCCAGTGGTAAACAGCGGGCTGCTTAACACAGCGAATTGGTCCATAGTCATTGGATCGAATGGACAGGTTCAACAGTTAAGATTAAAAAGACAAGTTAGGATTTGGTGGGAAGCGGGTGTCCTTGATATCAGAAGACTTTTCACTCTGGTCATTGCGTCGTGGGTTAAGAAGTCGAATGGATGCGAAACCCTTATATTATTGAAACTTTTTTTTCTTTTCGAGTCTGTTTCCTGACTCTTATATCTTTCTTTTGAGAAATGTAAGGCTTGGTTGTAGGGAGGGAGGCATGGGCTTTGATCCCGGTTTCAGGTTTTGATAGGATCTCTCCATGGTCAACGACCATGCGGGAATTTTTTATTTTATGTACTTTATTTATTGATTAATGAATTTGAAGGTCCAACTCTTGCATTAGCAAAAAAAAGAAATTATGAAGCAGTAGGGTTGAAAATTTATCTTTGATGCAATATTGTTTCAATTGATCTTTGAAGTTTGGAAGGAAAGTTTGAGGGTTGACTTGGTGGAGTGAGAAAGGTATTTTTGTGAGGTCTAAGGTCTTGGTTTCTCTTAAATTTATTTTAATTTACTAGTGGAAGAGATTGATTGGGTTTCCCCTTATAGAGGGCTTTTATCCCTAGCTAAGTGCCTATATCTGGTGTCATTGATCTTCATGATTTTATTTGATGATTTCTTTATGAAAAGAAGATAAAATAAGAACACAAAAAAAGTTAATAATACTACAAGAATATCACAAGTAATTATCAACATAAGAGAATCTTGATGCCTCTCTTATTTTCTAACATGGTATCAAAGCTAAGGTGGAGGAAATAAAAAGGAAACTTGAAGTTATTTTGAAAGAATATCATTAAGGAAAGGATCATATAAGAATAAACTCATATTATCTATATCAATTGAAGGAGACATTATAAAGTTTATGGCAACCTCAATGAATAAAATAAGTTAGAAGGAGCCTCCAACTTCAAGGCATGGAAAAAAAATGGATATTATTCTTGCTAAGCATAAAGTTTTGGATTTTGCTCAAGGAAATGTTAAGAAACCTACAGATGATGCAGGAAAGGAAAAGTGCAGGGAAACCGACATCTTAGCCATGAATCTAATAGTAGATGGAAGGAAAGGATAATTTAATCCCATACATATCCAATATATACTATGCACAAGAAATGTATGAATCCCTCTCCAAGTTGTTTACCTTCAAGAACATTGGTCAGATAGCTAGTCTCAAGAATGAACTAAGAATAATAAAGATTCCAAAATATGGTGTTGTATCATCATATTTTGTAAGGATATCTAGAATAAGAGATGAACTCCAAGCTATTGATGAAGTTGTACCAGAAAAATAATGTGTGATTGTTGCACTACTTAGTCTTCCAAAATATTGGAGCTCTTTTGCATTAGGAATTAGCAGTTGGAAGGATATACCAACCTTTGAACAAATGTGGAATGCATGCAGTCAAGAAGAAGCATGCATCCCATTAGTAAGTGAAAAAAAGGAGAATGAAGAAAACAATACTTCAAATCCTTACTCTACCCATCACAAGAAGAAGGGAGTATACGAGAATTTCAAAGGACCAAAGAAAAAGGTTGATCTATCAAAGATTGAATGCTACAATTGTCATAAGATGGGATACTACAAAAGTAAATGTCCTAAAAATATAAGAAATAAGAAGAGAGAAAGAGAACATGTAAATATTGTCGATGAAGTTCCACCTAAGTAAAACAAGACTAAAGAATCTGAAGGAAAAGATTTATTTGCTAAAGTCTCTTAGAGATATTATCCTTTGAATATCCTTCTACTTTAAGTTTTGTAATGTTTTCTTTTATGTTATGATTTATAGAGTTTGTAGATATAATATATCTTTTTAGAACTTTTTGGATTGTTTAAGTTGTAGGTATACCTCTAAAAGACTAAATTAAGAGGGAGCCTTCACCATTTTACCAAAATATAAGAATATTATTCTTTGTTTCATCTTTCATGTTTGGTTTCCTCCTCACATCAATATTTGTTTGTATTGTATACTCATAACCTTTTTCTTTATATTTTTCTTGGTAGGAACACTTGCAAAATGCAAAACGGTTATGGAGGAAACTTCAAAGGAAATATTTGAGTCATGAAAGAAGATTTGTTGCAAAGTAGTCCTTTCATAATGATATAAGTTTTGTTAAAGAACCACTCAAGGTGTATCTTAAATTGCAATTTTTGTTGCATAGGTTTCTTCATACCACTAGTATGATCATTCTCACTTGAAATTTGTTTTATGTTACTAACATTTTTTGTCTAGTGTTTTGAATCATAAAGATTATTGTTATTACATTGAATCTACCCTTTATATATTGTCTCTTGTCATTTGATCATTTTTGTGAAACCCTAACCTTTAGGGTTCACTGTAAAACCCTAGCCTCTTGATACTAAGGGTATGTCAATGTTAATAATGAAACCCTAGTCTACTTAGGGGTTGTTGATAAAGTCTAGAACATATAATGAAATCCTATTCTTTTGAAGTTTATGGTTTTGATAATGCCATGGTAAAAACCCTAGTCCTTTAGGACTTGTTTCTAATGTCTAGGTTATATAATGAAACCCTAGATTTTTAGAAATTGGTGATTTAGGGTTTATGAACAAAAACCTTAAAGTAAAGCCTTTGGAATGAAAACCTAGGTGTATATTTTTTCTTATGATCAAAACCCTAGCTTGGTCAAAATTGTTATCTAATTTTTTAAATTCAATGTTTACATCTAGGGCTTACAACAAAATCATGGAAATAAATTGATATAAGGAAATAACAATGAAACCCTAGATATGAAATGCTAGTATGCTAATTTTATTGTTGATTTACATCATTTTACTTTATTGGTGAAATCAACAAATGCTAGTAGAGTTTGACATGTAATTCTAAGAGCATGTCATTGAAACCTTTTGATTGGATTGATATCTTGATTGAGTTTTTCATATCTAAGGCTTTATGTCTCCAAGATGAAGTCTAGGGTTTATGTCAAAACCCTCGAAAGATGTTGAAGTCTAGTATATAAGATATGACCTTTGCTAATTATGAACCTAACTAGGTTTAGGTATCTGATGTCTAAAGCTTGAATGCTTTGACATGATTTTGATATAGTTGACTTCATGCTTCTGTATATTTGTATTTGGTTGTACTTGTTATTAAAGTTTTGCAAGTAGATAATCTTCAAGGTGTTGAAGATGTTCATAATTGAATATGACAATAATGATGAGCATGATGAAGGAAGCTACAAGAATGATAATCAAGATAATCTTAATTCCATGAGAAATAAATAAAGCCTTGAAAGATTGAAGTCTCTCCAATATTATAAAAGAAGGAAGTTGTTGAGTTGAGAGGGAGATTGGATAAAAGAAATGGAATATCTCCCCAATTAAGAGGGAGGGCATATTATGACAATCATATTAAATACCTTGAAGAAATAATGAATGAAAGTATAATAGATGGATTTGCAAAAAAAATACTTGAGAAGTATTGAGGTTGTATTTGATGTTATTGAAGACGTGAAAGAAGAAAGCTTCTTACAAGTTGTATTTGGATAACTTGATAATAATATAAGTAGCAGCAAAATGATTAAGAACCCTGAAGATTTGTGTTTACCTTTATATATATATGAAGGTTTATTATTGATTGGGGATTTTATTGTATAGGATCTCTCTATAAAAATAATGAACGTTTGAAGCGTGCTTGGATTGGTGGATATACCTGATATAGTTGATTACGAGAGATGAAGTATCTTGGGGTGCCAAGATGCTTGGGAGGACATCTGGTCGGCCTATGTGTTGATGTCTAGATCCCGAAGTAGGGAGGTTGGTGTTGGTCTTAGAGCTCTGACCTTGGATACGCACCTAGATCCTTGGGTCGATGTTAGATCTTAAAAGTTTGATGGTACCTAGAGTGGATAAAGCTTGAGTACACCTTGGTCCCACCCAATTAGAGTACCCTTGTCAGTTATCTAATATATAACAATGTGTGTTCTATGACTCTTAATAGAGCATATCATTTTCATATATTCCATGTACCTCTGTACATATTTAATTAGGAATACCTCCCTAGTTAAGAGGGAGAGTTGAAGAATGTAACTAGTGTAGGTCTTCATGATTGTATTTGATACATAATATAATGTAATTGTCAAAAGAAAGAAAAATAAATTTTATTGTAAAATAAATTGACTTACTAAATCATGGGTTTCATGCTTGGGTCAATGATTTTTAGTTCAAAGTCTCCATTGTAGGATTTTAGGGTTTATGTCAAGAGTCTTTGTCCTTATCATTATGTAAAAGGCCCTTCTTGGGCTTTATCAATCAAGAAAGAAATTTAATTTTTATGCATTTTGAGTCATTTAGGCCTCCTCCACCAAGTCGGCCTCAACCGGGACAATTCGATCTCTTCAAGGGAATTTCACCTCATTGATTCACTTTATAAAGGTAGCAACTCGACCTCATTTGGAGCACATCACAAACAAGTTCGAATTGCAGTAGTTGGTGGAAGAAAAGAGAGTAAATTCCCTAAGAAGAAGGAGAAAATCCTAGCGAAGGAGAAGGAAGTCTTTGTCAAGCAAAAGAATTTAAATTTTCTCTCTCTATTATCACACGTGTGAAGTTTCTGGGTTGCTAGGAAGGCCGAAATTATAGACCAAAAGTTGGGCCGAAATTCTAAAGCAGTAGGCCTAACTTTGTCTTTGATGTAGTGTTGTTGCAATTGAACTTTGAAGTATGGGATGATAATTTGAGTGCTAACTTAGTGGAGTGAGAACGATCTTTTGGTTAGGTTTAAGGTCTTGGTTTGTCTCAACTTTATTTGGATCTATTAGTGGAAGAGTTTGACTGGTTTTCCCCTATAGAGGGGTTTTAGCACTGGCTAAGTGCCTATATATGGTGTCATTTATCTTCATGTTTTTCTTTTATGATTGCTTGATGAAAAGAAGATAAAAGAAGAACATAAATAAAGTTAATAAGGCTACAATAATATCACAAGTAATTATCAACATAAGAGAATCTTTCTGCCTTTCTGATTTTCTAGCACCCTCATTATTTTCAGAATTTTGTTCATTCTCATTTTAGGATTCCTAAATATTTAGGTTGTATCAAGAGATTTGGGCCCACTTGTCTTGGGATAAGAATCAAATTCTCATTGATTTGGCTCCTTATTTTTAGGTACCATAATTTGTATCAATTAAAGCCAGCAAATGCAGAGATGTGGTGGATGGATTTAACCATCACTTGTGGTTACAGAATTTACATAGATGACATAGAAATGGCCTATAATTTCTCTAAATTACACTCATATCATGCATTTAAAAATCACTGAAGGGTTTTCATGAGGACATGTAGTTTCTTCAGTTGGGGGGGAGATGTTGGGATGTGGAATTAGCATGATTTTTACCCTAATTTGTCCATATTTTCCACCAAATCTACCCCTCTAAGCCATACTTTTTAATCCATTCATCATCTTTTTGACTAATGTATGTTACTTTATTATGTCACCTTAGTTAATGCAATTTTCTTGTATTTTCATAAGAGGTTGATTGTTTTGAGCGATTTTATTAATAAGTTGACAAAGGATCTCTTTCACGATAGTCTATCTTGTTGGAGTATTGTTGCTTGTATACTATGTTTTTTCTCCAGGTTGGTTATTGATATTCTAGGATGAGATTATGTTGATATTGTTGTCAAAGTGATGATATTCTCATAATATTATGTTTTCCCAACAACACCAACAAGAGTCAACACGGCCTATCACATGGCTATATTCAGTTTAGACCGGTGTTCCAATAAGGAAACTACTTCTAGATAACATACCCAATTCGGTTGTGACAGTTATGAATTTATGTTGCTGGTATCCTACTATTTGAAGATACTATTATAACATTATTTTATTCTCAATAAATTGTTGTAATTTGTTATGTAAGGATCTCAATTTGGATAGCATGAGAATCGAGGGATTCTCATAACTTATTACAATATTAAGAATAGACACGATGTGATCTATAAAGAAGGAAGCCCTCTGCCTCAGGCGGGGACGACGAGACTATTGTGTTTGCAAACTTCTATGGTGATTTGAATTTGAGGAATAGGTTTCCGAAGATTTGCCCACTGTATTCAGTTTTTCTTGATGTTTCAAGTCTAGACTAGGACCCATCATCCGGAGAGATCTTGATGAGAGAAAGGATAAGAGAGGAGGTGCAAATAAATAAATAAAAAGAAAGAAAAAAATGTTGACTATTTAGTTAATAATTTATTAAACACTAGTAGATTAGTAATATATATTTTTTTAAAATTAATAATTAAACTAATTAGTATGAATGTTAAATTATTTCTATGTTAAAACATTAATAATAGTAGAATAATAATTAAATATAAAGGAATAATATAGTAAATAAAAATTAAATAAATAGAATTATTACATATGTTAGAGGTAAAAAATAACTTACTTAATATCATTAATTAATTAGTTATGTATGGGACTTTGGATTGATGGTGAATGGGTGCACTGTTAAGGCACTCCTTGCGATAGGTCACTGGTTCAAATCCCTCGTGGGTGCTTACCTACCAAAAAAAAAAAAAAAAAATTAGTTCTGCAAATTAAATTATTAATTAATTAATATAATTAATTTATTATATGTATCATTAATATATTAATTAATTAATTAATATTATTAATAACCAAATCAACTAATTAATATCATTAATTAATTAATTAATTAATAATGTAAATTAATTAATTAATATAGTTAATTAATTAGTTAATTCGTTGCTTTAATTGATAAATTAATATAGTAAAATAATAATAGTATAATAAATTAAGATTGAACCCAATGAAACTGTGGCCACCACCAAGATCCAGAAGATTGAGCCCGAAGATCCAAAGGAGGGGGGAATGCCTATTCGACTCATAGATGTGGGTGAAGGGTTCTCCGCTGCAGTTCATTGTCGACAGCGAGAGCCAAAAGAACCTCATTTCAACAGAGGTCGTGAAGCGGTTGTACCTACCGACTATAGCACACTTGCAGTCGTACACCATCAGGTGGCTTCACCAAGGATGAGATGTTTTCATCAGCCAGCAGTGTCGCCTTCCCAACAGCATCAATCCCTTCATGGATGAAGTACTGTGTGACGTTGCTCCTCTGGAAGTTTGTGATGTCTTATTAAGACAACCATACTTATGGAAGCAGAATGTTGTATATGAGTCTAGGCCCCGTTCTGTTATTATTTCTTTGGTTAGTAAGTTATACAAGATACTGGAGGTAGCCCCGCCTACTGCCATCTCTTTGATCTCTGCTAAGCAATTCAATAATATCATCTCCCATAATGGGAAATTTTTTTTCTTTCCGATTTGCTCTCAAAGCAAGGGGAAGATCGTAGCCACATCCATGGGCCCGGGAAGGGTTCCTCCACGTAGCAGAAGTAGGTGGATATGGTCGTGGAAGAATACAAGGACATCTTCTCCTCACCCACAAGGGTACCCTTGCACTAGCAAGTCAAGGATTCGATCGATCTAACTCTCAAAGCACCTCTACCCAACCGGCCGATATATCGTCGCTCCATTCAAAAAAATATAGAGATCAAGCCGAAAATCTAGGATTTTTTGCAAAAAGGGCACATCCAACCAAGTTCCTCACCTTGTGGGAGCCCAATTGTACTTGTACAAAAGAAGGATGGGACCTGGAGGCTCTGCATTGATTATTGGGCATGAAACAAAATCATTGTCAGGAACAGGTATCCAATCCAATAGATTGATGACCTTTTGGACAAACTCAAGGGGGCCAAGTATTTCACCAAGATCAATCTGAAGTCTGGCTATCACCAGACTCCAATAGAGCCCACAGATGTATGCAATACCTTCTTCAAATCCAAGGAAGGCATTTTTGAATGGTTGGTTATGCCCTTTGGATTGACAAATTCCCCTGCTACTTTTATGAGGCTAATGGATGACATATTGTGGCCCTTCACCAACTCATTCATGGTTGTTTATCTCGACGACATCCTCATCTTCAGCAATAGTTGGGAATAACACTTGCAACACATTCGGCAAGTCCTTCAAATGCTTCAGCAGGAAAAATTATGTACCAACTTGGAGAAATGCACCTTTGGCATGAGCCAGGTCCAATATTTGGGTTACATCATAGATGAGCATGGTGTGCATGTGGATCTAACTAAGATCCAAGTCATTTGGGATTTGTCAGCCTTGACCACTTTAACGAAGCTTCGCAGCTTTTTGGGCCTTGCAAAATTTTAACGAAGGTTCGTGTTGGGATTCTCCCATATCACTTGGACTTTGAGTCAGATTACCAAGGGCGGGGAGAAAGAAAAATTTTCCTAGTCTAAGTCCCAACAGAAGGCGTTCGTTGAGTTGAAGCATCGAATCTACTCTGCATGAGTACTCACACTGCCAGACCTGCAGCAGCCATTGAAATCGAGACAAACACCTTAGACTATGTTATTGGTGTAATCCTCACCCAGCACGGGCATCCAATGTCCTATCATAGTGAGACACTTTCCGATACAATTTAGAAGTACCCCACCTATGATAAAGAGATGTATTACATCGTGCAGGCTCATCGTCAATGTAAGCATTACATTCGGGGGAAGGAGATGGTCATCCACACCGATCACTAACCTCTTCAATTTATATAGACACAAGAGAAGTTGTAGAATGATCACCATCAGAAGTGGTCTACATATCTGTAGACTGCAACAATTCCACTTGAACATTAAATACAAAAAGGGCAGCACCAACAATGTTGTAGACTACCTCAGTCGACCCCCAATTGCAGCACTGACTATTGTTCTCAACTCTTGTGGCCACAAGACCTCTAGATGACCACAAATTTACAAAAATGATCTAGATTTCACCTCCACATACTAAATGCTAGGAAATGGAAAGCATGTTCTTGATTTCCACCTCTGGTACACATTATTATGCTACCTGGGCCACCTTTGTGTTCCGTCATGCAAGCATGCAAAGCTGATTTTGGAGGCGCACTACAATCAGTTCATACGACACTTCGGTGTGGAGAAAATTGTGGTTGTACTACAAAAGTACTTTTATTGGCCCAAAATTTGGCTGGATGTTGGGAAACATATCAGATCCTACACTGGTTGTGTCATCACCAAGTCAACCATCAAGAAGAAAGGCATGTACACTCCTCTGCCTACTCCTAGCTAGTTGTGGGAATCCATCTCCATGGACTATATGTCTAGCCTCCCTTCTACCAAGCATGGTAATGACTATGTATTTGTGGTCGTGGACGTATTTTCTAAGATGGCTATATTGGCGGCCAACAAGAGGAGTATCATAGTAGAGGAAACTACCAAACTCTTCTTTGAACAAGTATGTATACATTTTGGGATCCCGCAGACCATTATATCAGATTGGGATAGAAAGTTCTTGAGAAAATTCTGGCCAAGCCTCTGGATAATATTGGACACCAAGCTCACCAAGTCGACTACCTTCCATCCCCAAACTAATGGCCAGACAGAGGTTTTCAATAGGATGATAGTACACATACTCTACATGTACAAATCCAAGCATCCACGAACCTAGGATGAGAGTCTTCCCTATGTGTAGCACATTTATAATAGATCTCTCCATAGCTCAACTAGTCGCATTCCCTTTCAAGTTGGTCTATGATTTCAACCATTGTGTCTTATTGATGTTGCCATGCCTCTTGCGACTACACAAACAGAATCCACACATGTATTCTCCGAGGTTGATAAATTGACCAAATTTATTGAATGCATCCAACACATCTGCCAGTAGGTTCACAACATCTTGGAGAAGTCAAATTCCAAGTACAAGTAGCGACATGATCAACATCAGGTGCCACACAAGTTTCAAGTGTGTGACAAAATTTGGTTGCATTCGCAGAAAGAACGCCTTACCAGAGCCCATCAGAAGCTCAAACCACTTTGATATGGTCCTCACACCATTACCAAGGATGTGGGAGACAATTATTTTGAGCTCAGACTTCCCCCATTCCTTGGCCTGCACCCAGTTTTCAATGTGGATTGCCTTCAACCATACTTCCCACCATTATTGGACACATCAGACATTGCAAAAAATATCACACCAACAGAGTTAGACCTCGATTGCATGGAACTGGCCATTATAGATTGGATTATGGAAACACAAGTCAAGAACACTTGCCACCAAAAGATCCAACTATATCAGGTTGTCAAACATGGAAAACTCTTGCACAAAGGCAAGTGGCACACCAGGGACCAAGTTCAACAGAAGTTTCCCCATCTCATGGAGGCACTCAACGCAATGGGGACCATTGCTTCCTAAGGGAAGAGGATTGATCCAGGTGGATTTTGGTGGCTACCCACTTATTCCACTTCAACCCCCACCACTATCTCTTTCATTTTTTCAATTTCCTTAATTGTAGCACAGTTTACTATTTTTTGCAGTTTTCGGGTAACGAACTTCTGGAGCCATTTTAAGGCCCTAAATAACATTTTTTGGGAAAACTGGGGTGAACATGGACCATAAACTAATGTTGGCCACTTGGAAGTTGTATTCCTCAAATAAATGTTTCTAACAAGGTGTTGTGTGCATCAAACGGAGATCGTATGCCCAAGTTACGACCCCGGGAAGTTGATGTACCAATTTACCCAAATGGGGCCCATAGTTTTGACACTTCATCTCCTAGGGTTAGGTTTTTGGATGTTTAGGTTTTTCCATCATTTCTCAATAATAAATAGGCCTACAAGCCTCATTGTAACACAATTCATAGGCATTTAGTTGCCACATCTCTTCTCAGAGATAAGCTACCATCGCCCAAGCTAGTCTTATTTCCATTCTGTTTGTAAGAATATTTCAGTATTTGATACTAATGAAATGAAGTGTTATTTTTGCTACATCTCTATATTTATGGTTATATCTATAATTTTTTGTGTTCCTGTTTAAGTTTGGATCACTGGGTGGTCATAGTTATACAACAATGACTCAAAATTTGTTGCCACATACCAAATGTTAATGGCGGGCGAGCAAGTTCCATACTTCCACCTCTAAGTTGCATTATTGTGCTACCTGGGCCACCTTTGTGTTCCTTCAAGGAAGTGTTCCAAGCTGATCTAACATGCACATTAAAGTTGGGTGGCAGGGCACTTTGGAGTGGAGAAGACAATGGAAATACTGCAAAAGTATTTTATTGGTTGCAACTTTGACATTATGTTAGCAAGTATATTAGGTCATGCATCACCTACACAATTACCAAACTAGCCATTAAGAAGTAAGGAATGTACATCCCTCTACATACTCCTGACCAACCATGGGAATTCATCTCAATGGATTATATGTTTGGCCTTCCATATACCATGCATGGAAATGATTGTGTGCTTTTGTTCATTGATAGATTTTCTAAGATGGTCATTATGACTGCTTGCAAGAAGAGTATCATAGCAGAAGCCACTGCCAAGCTCTTCTTGGAACAAGTGTGGGTGCATTTTGGGATATTGCAGACCATCATATCAAATTGGTATATCAGGTTCCTAATCACATTCTAGTCAAGCCTTTGGTCATTTTTGGACACTAAGCTCACCAAATTAACTTCCTTCCACCCTAAGACTGACGGTTAGACATAGGTTGTCAACAGGATGAGAATGCACATTTTGTGAATGTACAACTCTAGCCATCACATGAGATGAGAGCTTCCCCTATGTTTAGGAGGGTTACAATAGATCTCTCCATAGGTAAAGTGCCACAAGACCTTTAAAGTGGGCTAGGGATTTCAACCATTAGGTCACATTGATGTTGCACTACCCCTTTCAACTACACAGATAGAGTCTACAAATGTTCAATCTGGAGACGAAAATCTTGCCAAGTTTATTGAATGAATTAAGCACATATGCTTGCAAGTCCATGATATCTTGTAGAAGGCCAATACTAATTACAAATAACAACATGATCAACACAAGGTACCACATAATTTTGAAGTGGGAGACAAGGTTTTGTTGCATTTGCAAAAAGAACACCTTACAGGGCCCCATCGGAATATTAGACCATATCGTTGTGGACCTTACACCATCACTAAGGTTGTGGATGGTAGTGATTTTGAGCTAAGTATCTCTGCCTTCCTTCGCCTTTACCCAATGTTCAATGTGGACCTCCTTCAGCCATACTTTCTGTCATTGTTGGACACATCAGAAATCATATAGAAAATAAAACTAATAGATATCAACCCAAATTGCATTAAAAAGGAAAATTTTGATCAGATCATACACGCATAGATTAAGATCTTTCGCTAACAAAGGATCCATATATATCAAGTTGTCAAAGAAGGCCATCTCCTACACCAAGGAAAGTGGCTCACCAGGGGCCAAGTTTAGTATAAGTTTCTTCATCTAATGTAGGCACACAAAGTAATGGATACCATTACTTATTAAGGGCAGAGCACTGATCTCGATGGATATTGGTAGCAACCCACCTTTCCACTAGCTCACAACATAGTTTTTTGTTTTGGCATTTTTTCTATAATTTCTTTTGGTCTTGAACTTCCATAACCATTTTGAGGCCCTAAACGATGTTTATTAGTGAAATAGGAACTTTGAAATCATAGTTTGTTGAGTGTAATCAAAAAATATACTTCTCGGTATACCTTTATAATGGGCTATCAAATGCCCAAAATGGAGATTGTATACCAAAGTTACAACCCTAGGAATTTGATGTTCCAATTTACCCTATCAGTGCCCACAAGCCTTTCGGTGCTTCATCTCCTAGGGTTAGGTTTTTGGATGTTTAGGGTTTTCTAATTGCTTCTTTATGATAAAAATGCCTTCGAGCCTCATTCTAACATAGTCCAGTGGAAGTTCACAACTATCACATCTCTTATCATAGATAAGCTACCAGTGTTTGAGCTAGCTTGTTTCCATTATGCATTTATGCAGTTTCAACACTTTCTTTTTATTAATAGAATTCAAGTTTCATTGTATTTCTATATTTTGGCTATAAATATGTGTATATCAAGTCATTCTCTTCATAAATCCAAATCATATTTCAACATTAACCTTTTCACTTATCTTTAGGTGGGCTCCACATAAACCAGGTATTGCATGAAATATAAATGTAGTTATATCATATTTTTAGAAAATCCAATGGCTATAACCTATAATAAATGCAACAAACTTTCCAACGAACTCCAATTTTGCCAAATTTCATATACCCATTCTAAAATGTACAAAATTTGTGTGCGCCATGGTCTAGGGGATTTTGATAATAATTATTAATAATTATCATACTATTTTTTTTCAAATAATAAGAATAATAATAATAATAATACTTTTTTAAATGGTAATAATAATACTTTTTAAGTAATAATAATATCCCATGGGGATTTGGATTGACGATGAATGGATGTAGTGTTAAGACACTCATTGTGATAAGCCATCAATTCATATCCTCTATTGGTTAGCCGAAAAAAGAAATAAATAAATAAATAAAAATTAAATAAATAAGTAAATAAATTAATTAATAATTAAAAATTAAAAATAAAATAAAATTAGTTAATTAATAAAGACTTATATATATTCCATATTTATATCAATAAGAAAAACAAAAAATTCACCACATTGTGGTGAGTTGTATTACAAGGTGTATAAAAATATTAAATGATGTTAATATGACATAAGTCAACATGGTATAAACATTCTTGTGACGCTGAATGTTGCACACTTTATGTCAATGTCACGATAGCTAAGTTTTAGATAAGAGTTTTGGAGATGGCTTTTAGAGATGTGTTTTAGGTACCTTCCTCTTCCCTTGATTCTCTTAATCTTCCCCATTCCTATCCATCTTCCTCTCTTACTCGCCCTCTTTCTCTCTCTCCTATCCTTCATCTTCATTACCCTCTTCTTCTCCTTCAACTCCTCGTCCCTCTTCCTCTTCTCCTCTTCCACTCATTTTTTTTCTTCCCCTCTTCTCCTCTTCCACTCATTTTTTTCTTCCCCTCTCCTCTGACTGATTCTCCTTCCTCCTCATATTCTCGTATCCCTCTCCTTCTCTCCCTCTTCTCCTTCCTCTCCCTTCTTTATCTTCCTCCCTCTCTCCCTCTTTTTCCACTCATAATCCCTCTTCCACTTCTCTTTTTCTTACCCCCTTCCCTCTTCTTCATTTTCTTCTCTCCCTCTTCTCCTTCCTCTCCCTTCTTTATCTTCCTCCCTCTCTCCCTCTCTTTCCACTCATAATCCCTCTTCCACTTCTCTTTTTCTTACCCCCTTCCCTCTTCTTCATATTCTTCTCTCCCTCTTCTCCTTCCTCTCCTTCTTCCTAACCTTATACTCCTTCCTCTTCATCTTCACCTCTTATTTTCCTGCCCCACTCCTCTTCCTCTTATTCCCTCCCAATCCCCCCACTCCTTATTTTATTTTTCTTATCCCTCTTAATTTTCCTCTTTCTCTGATCCGTACTTATACAGGAAAGCAACAGAATACATATACAAACATAATAACCGAGATGCAACAGAAATAAAACTTCATTTCATCAATATCAAAGAACTGAAATATCCTTACATACATAATGGAAATAAACTAGCTCGAGCAATGGTAGCTTATCTCTCAGAAGAGATGTGGCAGCTACATGCCTCTAAATTGTGTTAAAATGAGGCTCAAGGACATTTTTGTTATTGAAATATAAGGGAAAATGTTAAACAACCAAAACCCTAACCCTAAAAGATGGAGCGCCAAGAGTTTGTGGGCCCTGTTGGGGTTAGTTGGGCATCCAATGTCCCGGGGCCGTAACTTGGTCATATGATATGTGTATGGCACGTACGATACCTCATTGGAAATATATGTCTAAGTACTATATGATTTTCCATATTCCCTTACTTATGGCTATTGTTCTATTGCTAACCTCAAAAACCGTCATTTAAGGGGTCAAAACAACTATGGAAGTTCATGACCTGAAAACTACTAAGAATAGTAAATGTTGTTATAATCAAGGAAACAGATGAAACCAACTGGAGGTTTAGGTGGAATAGGCAAGTGGCCACCAATATCCACCTAGATGAGTCCTCCCCCCTTAGGGATCAATGGTCCCCATTGCATGCAGAGCCTCCATGAGGTGAGGAAATTTCTGTTGAATATGGTCTGCGGTGACCACTTGCCCTAGTGAAGGAGTTGGCCTACTTTGATGACTCAATAGAGATGGATCCTCTACTGGTGAGTGTTCTTGATTTGTGTGTCCATGATCCTATTAGTTGTGGCATGTTCAATGTAGCTGGGGTTGAGGTCTGTTGGTGTCAATTTCTCAGCAACATCGGATGTGTCCAACAACGGGGGAAAGTATGGTCGCAATCGATCCACAGTGAGTATTGGGTGCAGGCCAAGGAATGGTGGAATGTTGAGCTCAGAGGCATTGTACCCTATAGCCTTGGAGATGGTGTACAGCTCATATCAAAGTGAGTGAAATTTGCGGAGGGGCCCAGCGAGGCACTCCTTCTGTAGATGTAACCAAATTTTGTTTCCCACCTAGAACTTGTTTGGCACCCGATGTGTATCATGATGCTGCTTGTAACTAGCATTGTCTCTGTCCAATGTGTCATGGACCTAGTGGTGGATGTGTTGAATGTGCTCAATGAAGTTGTTAGCCCTGTCATCTTCGGCCTAGACATGAGCCGAATCTTCCTGAGTGGCTGCAAATGGTATGGCCACATCAATGGGGCATAGTGGCTAGAATCCAAATCCCACCTTAAAGGGGCTATGTCCAGTTGAGATATGGAGAGCTTTGTTGTAACTGTGTTGGACATAAGGGAGGCTTTCATCCCATGTGCATGGATGCTTCAAGTTGTACATGCGCAGAATGTGCATGGTCATCATGTTGACGACCTATGTTTGGTCATCAGTTTGGGGGTGGAAGGTTGTGGACTTAGTGAGCTTGGTATCTAGCATCAGCTGGAGGCTTGACCAAAATGTACTCAAGAACTTCTTGTTGCGATCTGAGATAATTGTCTTTGGGATCCCAAAGTATACCCACACTCGTTCAAAGAAGAGCTTAGCAATGGCTTCTGCTATGATACTCTTCTTGTAGGCCTCGCCAGAATGGCCATCTTAGAGAATATGTTGACGACCATGAAAATGCAATCGTTTCCATGCATAGTAGAAGAAAGGTCTGACATGTAATCCATGGAGATATGTTCCCAAATCTAGTGAAGAGTAGGAAGAGGAGTATATATTCCTTTCTTCTTGATGGTCAATTTGGCAATTGCACAGGTAGTGCATGATCTGATGTACCTCCAAACATCATGTCAAAGGTTTAGCCAATAAAAATACTTCTGTAGCACTGCCACTCTTTTATCTACTCTGAAATGTCCAATGAACCGAATATAGAACGCCTCCCAAATCATCTTGGAACATTCACCTGAAGGAACATAGGGGTGTCCCAGGTGGCATAACAGTGCACCCTGGAGGTGAAAATTAGGAATTCCCTTGCCTTCCAAGAGAATATGGTATGTCTTGTCAAATTCTGGATCGTTCTTATAAAGGTGCGACCACCCCGAAGTCTTGTGTCGACAAGAGTCGAGCACGGTGGTTTGCACCATGACCGACAATTGGTTGAGGCAGTCTGCAACATTATTGGTGTTTCCCTTCTTGTACTTAATGTTCAAATGGAATTGTTACTAGTATGTGGACCATTTATGATGGCAATCATTCTGGAACTTTCCTTGTGTTTATATGAACTATAGGGGTCGGTGATTTGTGTGGATGATCATTTTCTTCCCCATAATCTAATGCTTCCACTGTCAACAAGCCTACACAATGGAATATATATCTTTTTCATAGGTGGGATACTTTCATATTATGTTTGAAAGTGTCTCACTATGATATGCCACTAGATGTCCTTACTGAGTAAGAACTGCACCAATAGCATAGTCGAAGGCACCTGTCTCAATCTCAAATAGTTGTTGAAGGTCTGGTAATGTAAGCATTGGTTCATAGCAGAGGTGATGCTTCAACTTGGCAAAAGACTTCTCCTGGGATTCATACCAAAAGAAATTTTCTTTCACTCCACCCTTGGTGACTTGACTCAAAGGCCAAGTGATATGAGAGAATCCCAACACGAACCTGCAATAGAAATTAGAAAGACCCAGAAATTTGTGGAGCTATGTTAGAGTAGTTGGGGATGTCAAATCCCAAATAACTTTAATCTTGGATGGGTCCATATGCACACCCCGCTAATCAATGATGTACCCCATATATTGAACCTAGGTCATACCAAAAGTGAATTTCTCCAAATTGGCACACAATTTTTGTTGTCGTATGGTTTGGGGGACTTGTCAAATATGGTGGAGGTTCTCTTCCCAACTCTGGATGAATATCAGGATGTTGTCCAAATACACTACCACAAATGAGTTGGTGAAGGTCCGCAAGATGTCGTACATCAGCCTCATGAAGATTTCGGGGGCATTTTTCAACCCAAAAGGCATGACCAACCATTCGAAAAGACCCTCCTTGGATTTGAAGGCATTCTTCCACACATCAGAGGGTTCGATTGGTACCTGGTGATAACTAGACTTCAAGGAAATCTTACTAAAATATTTGGCCCCTTGATCTAGTCCAGAAGGTCATCAATCCATGGGATTGGATACCTATTTCGGGAAGTGATCTTATTCAATGCCTGATAGTCAATACAGAGTCTCTAGGTCCTGTCCTTCTTATGTACCAACATGATCAAGCTCCTATAGGGTGATGAACTTGGCATGATGTGCCCTTTCTGCAACAACTTCTAAATATGCCTCTTGATTTCATCGTTCTCCATAACAGAGCATCGATAGATTAGCCCATTGGGTAGCGATGTGCCCGAGGTCAAATCAATGGAGTGCTTGACCTGACACTGTAGGGTTACCCCTATGGGTGAGGTGAAGATGTCTCGGTACTCCTCCATGACCTTGTCCTTTCATTCTTGCCATGCGGAGAAGCCCTATCTGGAGACTGTGGGTATGGCCACAATATTCTTCTTGCCCTGAGGGTGAATCATAAGGAAAATAAATTTCCCAGTCTGGGAAGTGATCTTACTACATTGCTTTGCAGAGATCAAAGAGATGGTGATAGACGTGCTACCTCTGGTATCTTATATAACTTATTGCCCATAGAAATAATAACAGTGTGAGGCATAGACTCATACATAGCCTGATGCTTCCACAAGTATGGTTGGCCTAATAATACATCACACACTTCAAGAGGAGGAACATCACATAGTACCTCATCTACGAAGGGCTTGATGTTGTAGGGAAGGCAACATTGTTGACTGAAGTGAGGGTCTCGTCCTTGGTGAAGCCACCTGATGGTGTACGACTGTGGGTGTGGTGTTGTCAGTAGGCACAACCACTTCACAACCTCTGCTAAAATGACATTCTTTTAGCTTTCATTGTCAACAATGATCTACAGTGGGGAACCCTTCACATACATCTATGAGTGGAAGAGTCGCTCCCCCTCCTCTGGATATTCAGCTCAATCTTCTGGATCTTGGTGATGAAAATGGTGGCGTTGGGCTCTACATCAATAATTTGCTTCCCTTTATTGTTCCCATTGTCAAGTTCTGAATCAGAGTCAAAACATGCATCTAATTCGGAATCTTTCAATTCGGCCGCCAAGGATTACTTGGCTCGACACTCACTTGTGTTGTGAGTGGGGCTCTTATGGAACTCGCATCATTTCCTTGTGTCCTTCTTTGTCTTCTTGGTGTTTTTATTTTCTTCTAGATTCGTTGAGTTGTCCTAGGTCATCCCGCCTTGGATTTTTTCTTTGTTATGCGGTTTGGGGATGCCTTTCCCTTACTTCAGATTCACAGATCCAAAATATCGCTTATTCTATTTAAATTTATGCTCGATCTTGACAGTGTATCGATAAGCGGCACCAAGCGAGGAGACGTTCAGGAACTCCATCACGTTCTGGATATACTTGTGTAGACAGTGGATGTACTTGAGTACCAAATGCTGCTTAGAATCCTTGATACCCAACTTCGTGTGAAGGGTATGAAAATTATTTGTCAACTATGGCATGTCTTGGTCCCTTCCCTGCTGTGCGTGGTCCACTTTATGTGTTTATCTTCATAGCTCCTGACAAGGTAATATTTTTCCTTGATGGTGTCTCGAAAATAATTCCAAGTGGGTGCGTCTGAGAACAATGAGGGTTCACTCTCATCCTTATGTTTATAGTAGGTTTCCCATTAGTCCTTGACATGGGGGGCGGCCTTTAGGAGTGCAAAAGTAATCTTTTCCCAATTGGAAAAGTCATGAACTAAAAAATATCCTTCCAAGAGATTTAACCATTTATCTGGCCTTCAAATATGGGAATGTCAAAGTTGAATTGTACCTTAAAGGGAGTGGCGCCTCCAGAGTGATTGTTGGATGAAGATGTGTTGCATGTGGGTAGCTGCCAAAGGATTTGGGCAAAGTTATCCATCATCATGTTCCTTTGTCGCTCGAGGGATTCCTTGAGCAATATTTTAGAAGGATCCCCTACTCCCTCGTATTTATTTTCTTCCGTCGTGGGAGGTCGTCGGGGTTTCCGAAGCTGGTATTGCGAATGTTCAACAATTCAAGCCCTAACTCCTTATACCATGACCTCGTTGGGGACATGCAAAGAAAAACAGAGAAGAGAAGATTGCTTTGATCCCATTGATTCAAACTTATACAGGAATGCAATAGAATACAGATACAAACATAAACATCGAGATGCAACAGAAATAAAACTTGATTTCATTAATATCAAAGAATTGAAATATGCTTACATACATAATGGAAATAAACTAGCTCGAGCGATGGTAACTTATCTCTAAGAAAAGATGTGGCGACTTCATGCCTATGAACAGTGTTACAATGAGGCTCAAGGGCCTTTTTATTATTCAAAAACAAGGGAAAACCCTAAACAACCAAAACCCTAACCCCAGGAGATGGAATGCCAAGGGTTTGTGGGGCACGTTGGGGTTAGTTGGGAACCCAACTTCCCGAGGTCGTAACTTGGTCATATGATCTTTGTTTAACACATACGATACCTTGTTGGAAAGATCTCTCCAAGTACTACAGGATTTTCCAAAGGCCCTTGCCTATGGCTATGGGCCTATTGTGGACCTAAAAAAACACATCATTTAGGGGGTCAAAATAGCTTTGGAAGTTCAGGACCTGAAAAACTACTAAAGATAGTAAATGCGGCTCTAATTAATGAAACAGATGAAACTGACTGGAGGTTTAGGTGTAATAGGTGGGTGGCCACCAATATCCACTTGGATCATTCTCTTTGCCTCAATTCCTCTCTTACTTTTCTCCTCATCTTCTATATAGTCCCAAAAGTTCCCTAAGTTCTATTGGAGGATTACCTCTGCACCTCACCATAAGAAGATAGATGAAAAATGTCAATTTATATGCATTAGATATATCAATTTTTAAAATATCAAAATCCATAGCTACCTACAACATCAAATCATTTAACCATTGTACACAATATTCGATTAATTGCATTATTTATATATAAATTGAATACATACTTGAAACTCCCCAAGATTTGAAAAAAAATGAAAAATAACTCTCTAAAATAAACCCAAAACAATGATCAAAGAGATGTCATGGTGTAGTTTTAGATGAAACAAAGATTAAAGGTTGAACAAGTTCCCCTTATATATGACAGGTTGGGAATTCATGTATTACAAACAACTAATTGAAAATAAAATATTTACAAGTTTCTAGACTTGAGTACTAATACTTTTGCTAGTATTTATGTATCAACTTCAAGAGAAACTAACTACAATAGATTGATGCAAGTAGGAATGATGGAATGAGCTTTGACGTTTCCTTGGCCTTGTATTCAAACTTCATTGAAGAGCATTCCAGGACTCTTTGCTTTCCATGGATACAACATTTTAATGAAGTTTTCTTTGGTTGCCTTGTATACAATTGAAACTACAAATTTTACATATTCATTTGATAGGTGGCGAAGTTGGGTTGTTTGATCAAGAATGGCTAACAAATAATGCTAATAAGTCATTTGTCAAAATTCATTCACCAACTAATAGCGTTGGAGGGTTATTCTATGTATCTCTGCATATGTTAATCTCATGAGTGTTTATTTTCAATGTTCATGTCAAATTATACATATATTTATTCTGTGAATTTTATGTATTTTAACTTAGTAGTGAATTTTTCTCATATATCTACATTTCATATGGCTTCCAGTGGAGATCCCTCATATAATGGCATTAAACATAGGGAAAGAGAGAAACATGATATTAAAAAGGCCAAAAAATGCAATAAATAAAGGTAATAATAACAAAAAGACCCCAATGAGTTGAAATCAAATACTTTATAATTTCTATATAATATTGAAAATTGTGTATTTATTCTAGGAAGAGTTGCACCCATAATTCTAATAACTACGTAGTTATTGGAGAAAGTTCCAAAGCTCTTAACTGCACAATATTTGAGCATGTTAGCCATGCTAATGTTTATCTCATATTGTTCAAAAATATTTAGAATATAATTGAATCCAATACACTACATTTTTCATGGAACCTATTAGTTTTATGATATACATATTAATGTTTGAGCACAAAGCATAAACATGGGGATAAATAGAGATGAAGATATATTTCATTACTAGAAGATAGATCAAATGCATTCACTGATGATGATGTACAAGTTATTGATAAATGAGAGTTTTTAGAATTTGGTAGTGGTACATTTATCCAAAATGAAATGTTTTACATAGTCACAATGGAGTGGTCGAAATAATACCATTAAAAGTGTTGACAAATAAGTAGTGGTAATAAGTAGGGCACATTACAATGTTTGAATAGAAGGTTTCCAAATTTATGATTTAGTGGTAAATAGGTCCTTCATATATTCTCTAAAACTATTAAGAGGAGGAGGGACCATATTGGGTGGAATATGTTCAAATTAGTTTTTTATGTACTCACTCATGTTTCTACACCTTTAGTTTTTTCTACTCCTTCAGATTTTATGCTTCATTATGTATCATCTTTGAATTTTATCAATGACTTGTTTTTTATGGTTTTGAACAAGTTTAGTAGGAACATCACAATTCTTGCCAAGAAATGAAAAAGACTTCAAAAAAACACCATATGATATTGGCAAATTTATGTTTTAAAAAAATTATAAATGGTTTCAATGAGGCTCAAAAAAACATTGAAGAGAAACAAGCATAAGGAATGGACCCTGAGGCACCACAAGAAAAAAGACAAAAAGGCAATATATTATATATGCTTGAAGTTATTGATTTTTTGATATGTTTGCAAATTACTTATTAGATATGGTTTTAACTTGTTAACTTTCTATGATGCAATATTGTGGTGGTATTTGTAGAAATTTGATAGAATTGCAACTGCTCAAGAAATTTAATCTAAAATCAAAAGACACAATTCTACTCAATTGATTTGCGGAATGAAATTCACAATTTAGAACAACATGCATAGACATGCAATAAGCAAAACCACAAATAAACGGTGATTTATTTGAGGGGAAAAACCCCTCAAGCCTGTTTGCATTAATCAATGAATTGAGAATCTATTACAAATGTTACCTCCAGCTCTAAGCTCAACCTGCAAAAGAATTATTGGTATCATGCTTAATGAACAAGCTCTTCCAATACTTAGCCAAATATTTTCTCACAAAGGCCCCTATTTCCTTGTGCAAATATCGAGGAAATTAGCCCCTATTCTTTAGGAATTTCCTCTAAATTAATTGTATAATTCCCAAGGATTGATCATTGATTGCATGCAACACTTGTATACTCAACACTAGTTTATAATTGATGTTACACTGCCTTGGAATCTCCACCACAGTTGAGAAATTTGAATTCCTTACATGCATGGGATATTTTTGGTTGATTGATGAGTTAACTATATTATCTCTGAGTTAGATTGTTTTCCCACTGCACAACTGACCTCCAACAAGTTCTATTAATTGTTAGAACTATTATAACTAAGTACAATTGGAAATAACTGAACTGGATTGCTATAAATTATCAATCACACATGTATAATTGAACTCCATGTCCTCTAACTCAAATTTACAAAGTTAATTGAGTGACAAGAGCCATGTCACCTCAGTTAACTTCCTCCAAGTTGTCTGCTAATGTGGAAATTTCAAATTTTCTCAATTTTATCAAGGCTAAGCCAAATTGAGCCTTTTTTGCTACACTTTTCAACACTCCCTTGTAGTAAGAAATGGATTATCAACCACCCCTATCTTACACCTCTAGAATTCGAACTTCCCTCTTAACAAAGCCTTTGTCAAGATGTCATCATCTTGTTCCTCAGTCGAAATGTATTGTAGCAACATTATCCTCCTTTGCACAGAGTCCCGTAAATGATGATACCAGATATCTATATGGTTGGATCGATCGTGAAATATTGGATTCTCATATAGATTAATGCAAATCTAATTATCACAATAGATCATAGTTGGATCCATCTCCTAACCAAATAGTCCTACAAATATCTTTCTCATCTAGTTTGCCTCACATGTTGCTTGACTTGCAGCCATGTATTTGGCTTCTACTGAGCTAAGCCCCCAAAATTTTGTTTCCTACTATACCACAAAATTGTTGCAAACCCAACATGGAAAATTGCACCTCATGTACACTTTTGATCAGTGATGAGCCTCATAAATGGGTAATTATATGGGCTTATTTTACCTCCTAACCTAGTCAAATCAACCATTCTCTTAGCTTATTGTATGATTTTCTGATTATATTTATGCTTATAGAGTGAGTTGAGTTAGTTATGATGCCATGTGGTCTAATATGTGTTTAATGCAGATTATTGATGAATTTTGTGGTCAAAGGATCCAATGGACAAATGGCAACAATAACTCGAAGTGGACAAAGGAGAGGACTTATAGGAGGGAATCTCCCTCATTTATTACTTCCCACTTCGAACTCCCCTTCATTCAGCTCGAAGTACAAGCAGTCAAGTCATGCATTAGTAGGCAGCCAAGCAAGTGGAGGATGACTGATGATTATCTCGAGTTTTGGGAGCCAAGCCTCCCTGATTTTAAGGAAGTTGTTGGTAGCTTCATTTGTATAAGTAGAGAGGCCTAGGGCCTCACTAAGGTCGGATTTTTGTTGTACTTTTGCTTATGTAAAATCTGCTCAACTTCAAGCTTATTATTTTTTACAATTCCATGTAATCTTGTTATTGTTTTGGAAATAAAGGTGGAATCCTTTTTGAATTAGCACTGAGTTACCTCAAAGGGCTTAAGCTCTTGGGTTAGGGCCCAATCCAAGCAGCCAAGCTCCTCTTTACTTGTATTTTTATGTTTTATTTTAGTTGTAGATTAGATTGATGTTAGATGTATTTCTTTTATGGTTAAGAATAGGTTGCTTTTGATGATTCAATAGTTTTCTTCCATTTGTGCTTTCTATAGCAGGTTAAGCAGTGGTAAAGAAAAGATTCAAAAGGCTAGAAACAGCGCCTTGGCCTCTCTTCCTCCCTTTGGGATAATGATTTGAGGCAAAGACCCTTTTGCTGCCCCAAACACACAGATTTTCCTCACTCATATGAATCTAGTGTTTGCAGCTTTCTAGTTGGTTCATAGTCTAGTTTAGCTTTTCTTCAGAACTTCTTCATCATGCTCATTTATTTATTTTCAATAGTCTTCTTTCATGCTTTACTTTCCTGCAATGGTTATCAGTATTTCCTTTCATAGATCATAGTATACTTGATGCAAAAACTCTATTTTTCTAGATGCACTTATTTCCTTGCTTGCTTAATCTCATTGGTTGACTGTCAGTTGTTTATGCAGTAGATATCTTCTAGCAGCGAGCTAGAACAATGTAAACTTTGAAACGGGAACTATAAACTCAAAACGGGAACTCTGGACAAAAAACCCCGAAAAAACATCAAAAACAATGTTGAAAACGAAAAGTGTTGATGTTGGAATAACACCCTTTTTTTTTCTTGGGTAAATTTTCAAGATGTTTTAAAAACGGCGGTGAAAACCAATTTTTTGCGCAAAAATTATCCAAAAAACACCCGCAAAACGAAAAGTGTTAATGCTGGTAGAACACTTTTTTTTTCAAAAGTAAAATTTCAACATTTTGAAATAATGGCGTAAAAGTGTTAATGCTGGTAGAACACTTTTTTTTTTTCATAAGTAAAATTTCAACATTTCGAAATAATAGCGTAAAATATTTTATGATGACCCCGAAAAACATTAAATTTTAAAAAAATAATGAAAACATAAAAAAAAATTAATTAATTAAATTAAATTAAATTAAAAATTAAAACAATGAAAAAACACAAAATAAAACAAAACAAAACAAAAAAGTAAAAAAAAATAGCAAAACATAAATTAAAATATATACTAAAAAAAAAAAAAAAAAAAAAAAAATCAAAAAAAAAAAAAAAAAAAAAAAAAAAAATTAATGGTAAGAATTAAAAAAACTAAAAAAAAAAACATAAAAATTATTAAAAAAAAAAAAAAATAAATAAAAAGTTGAAGAAAAAAAAATAAAAAATAAATAAATAAATAAATATTATCTTGTAAACCATAAAAAAAAATTGGCAAAAGAAAAAAAAAAAAAAACAAAAAACAAAACAAAAAAAATAAAAAATAAAAAAAACTAAATTAAATAGGCAAAAATAGAAAAATTAAGAAAAAACAAAAAATATTAAAAATAAAAATTAAAAACAAACTAGATTTTAAAAAAAAAAATAGAAAATTAACAAAATAAAAAATAAAAAAATACTAAAATTAAGATTAAAATATTGATTACTTAAAAAAACAAATATAAAAATATGTATAAAAGACAAAAGTAAAAAATAAAAAATGTTAAAAAAAAATTATCTCACAAACAATAAAAGAATTTGGAAAAAAAAAAAAAACAAAATTAAGATATATATATATATATATATATATATATATATATAATTAAGTAAGTAGAAACAGAGAAATTAAAAAAAAAAAATTAAAAAAAAAAATTAATTAAAAAAAAAATAGAAAATTAACGAAAAAATAAAAAACTAGTAAAATTAATATTAAAAAAACAAAAATAAATTCAAATTATAAAAAAGAAAAACAAAAAAATGCGTATTTTTCATTAAATATATATATATATATATATATATATATATATATATATATATATATATACTTTTTATAAAACCTACAATTTTTATTTAAAAAAAAATAAAAATAAAAAATAAAAAATAAAATTAAAATTAAAATTAAAATTTATTTTTTAAACAATATTTTTTTCTCATTAAAAGAAAAATTATAATTTATTTTTTTGTTTTAAACAATTTTTTTATTTAAAAATACAAATAATTTTAAATATTTTTAATTTTTTTTAAATAAATTTAATTTTTAAATTTTAAAAATTATTAAAAAAAATTAAAAATTAATATTTCTTTTTACTTTTGGCCCTCCGCTCCCCGGCCGCCCATGGTGGCGCGGCCATGGGCGGAGGGACCTGCATGCAGGTCCCTCCGCCCACGGCCACGCCACCACGGGCGGCCGGGGGGCGGGAGAGCGATTCCAGGAATTGCCCTCCCGCTATGCACCCCCTCCGCCCACGGTCGCACCACCACGGGCGGTCGATGGGCCGGAGGGCGATTGAGGCCCCTCCGCCCACGGCCGCGCCACCATGGGTAGCCGATGGGCGGGAGGGCGATTCGCACAGGCCGCTTCACCCACGACCGCCTGTAGTGGCACGACCATGGGTGGAGGGCCTGCGTGCAGGTCCCTCCGCCCACGGCCGCACCACCACGGGCGGCCAGGGAGCGGAGGGCCAAAAATAAAAAGAAATATTAATTTTTAAAATTTTATTCTTTTAATAATTTTTAAAATTTAAAATTAAAAAATTAAATTTATTTAAAAAAAAATTAAAAATATTTAAAATTATTTGTATTTTTAAATAAATAAATTTAAAAATATATATATATATATATAATTTTTAATAATTTTTTAAATTTTAAATTAAAAAATTAAATTCATTTTAAAAAAATTAAAATATTTTTAATTATTTGTATTTTTAAATAAATAAATTGTTTTAAAATATATATATATATATATATATATATAATAAAAAAAATGATTGTTTAAAAAAAATATTTAAAATTTATTTTTTTTTTTAAATAAAAAATTTAGGTTTAATAAAAAATAATTATTATTATTTTTTTTTAAATAAAAAATACACATTTTTTTGGTTTTTTTTTCATAATTTGAATTTATCTTTTGATTTTTTTTTATAATTTGAATTAATTTTTTTTTAAATAAAAAATAGGCATTTCTTTATAAACTGTAAATATTTTTTTATTTTTTTATTTATTTTTTTCATTTGAAAATACATATATTTTATGCCATTTTCATTTTTTTTTAGGTTTTTTTCTTATAATTTGAGTTTATTTTTGTTTTTTAATATTAATTTTACTAGTTTTTTAATTTTTTTCGTTAATTTTCTATTTTTTTTAAACTAGTTTGTTTTTTATTTTTTTATTTTTTTCCTAGTTTTTGCTAATGTTTTTTTTTTATATTTTAAATTCCAAATTCTTTTATGGTTTATGAGATAATTTTCTTTTAACATTTTTTATTTTTTATTTTTGTCTTTTCTATATATTTTTTTATATTTGCTTTTTAAAGACAATTATTTCATGTGGATTGAAAATTTAATTAACGATGTATAAATATGTAGAATATCGAAAATGCAAAATATCGACATTCTTCTTTAAATATGCAAAACAATAAAAACCTCACTACAAATATATATATATATGAAGAAGAAGACCACTTCCAAAATTATTAAATTTACAAAATAATTATTTACATTTCATACAATAAAAAAATTTAAAGTCAAAAAATAGGTCTTTTAAAAAAAGGGTCTGATGCAGAATAACCACTTTTTTAAATCAGCATGAAAATCACTACCATTCTAAAACGCAATGTCCATAATATATATATATATATATATATATATATATATATATATATATATATATATATATATATATATATATATATAAAATAAAATAAATAAATAAATAAATAAAAATAAAAATAAAAAATAAAAAATAAAAAATTAAAGTGCCAAAAACTATGCTCTAAAAAAAACATGTGTGTTCTGCATCACCCGCAATGTACATAAAAAAAAATTAAAGTGCCAAAAACTATGCTCTAAAAAAAACATGTGTGTTCTGCATCACCCATTTTCAAAATCGGGTCACTTTTTTGCTATCTCTACAAAACGGGTAACAGTATCAGTTCTCGTTTCAAAGTTTACGTTGTTCTAGCCTATCAGCCATTCCATCCTCCATTTGATCCATGCCCTATAGTTCGCCCAAGTCTCCCCTCAATTTTGCCTTAGTTTCTTGCATTTTCCATAGAATTTCTTCCTCTCTCCTTGAGAAAATCCAATCATCTTTCTCTCTCCTAATGATTCTTGGTAGACCCTAGGTGCCCTAACACTTCATTCCAACTCTCATCCACCTTTTCCACCCACTCTCACACCCTCAAAACAGCCAAAACTGCTCTCGGCCTCCTCTTGTAGGCCTCCTATAGAACGTTGTTTTTCCTCCTGTAGATTTCCTGTGTCCTCCTATAGATTTTCCTATAGGCTTTCTTTTGAAGGCCGAGTATGGGAAAAGCCTCCAGAAGGCCACCTAAGACCTCCTAGGACCCATCCACACCATCTTACATCCTCTCAAGTCCCAAAACCACCCTTTAACGCCACCTATTCGCCGCCACAATCACAAACAAATAAATTACATGCATGACAAATTCACATAAAAATCCAAAAATATGCTTTTTGCCATTTACTTCCAGAAATAGCTTAGTTAGATGTTGTTTACTTCCTTGAGTAGGTAATGGCATTCTTTTCATTGTTTTCATAGTGTTTTCTGCAAAAGTAGAATTAGTTGGTTAATTAGGGTTCACTAGTTTGCTTTACATTTTAGTCTTTCTCCTTTATACAACTAGAGTAGTATCTATAGAATAGTCTTTCCCTCCTTTCATCACATATAGAGATTCTTCTAGAATCCATAGAAGTTGGCTTGAGCTCCTAGTGATCTTGCACCGTCTGACCAAGTGACAACCTGTAGTAAGAACAAGTACTTGTGCATGCAGCATCGTCGCTTCCAAGTTTGTTACGAACTACCAGGTTGATAAGAGTAAAGTAGGCAGCCCAGGAGTTGCAGCATTATTGTTACAATACTGGTGCTCACCACCTTTGGCGCCATTTCCGGGGAAGCGTCAAAGTATCCTATGATTACTGCTTTCTTCTATTTTCTATTGCAAACATTCTGCTAATAGTTTATTTCAGCAAAAGTAGACTAGTCTTTTCTTTTCCTTCAGTTCTGCATTTCCTTGCTTTCCTTTTCAATTCTGCAAATTTCATTTCCGCAAGAGTAGACTAGTCATTATTTTCCTTCAGTTCTGCATTTCCTTGATTTCCTCTTCAATTCTGTAAATTTCATTTCAGCAAGTTCATTTCAGTTAGTTGCAATTTGTTTTGTTCAATCAATCTCAATTTCTACAGGTACTTTCAGTGTGGGGAAAAAGAAACAAAAACCAACCAAAAAGATTTCCTTTCATGCCGCGTAGGAATGGAGATAACTCAGGAAAAAATTTTCCCAACACCCCCACTGCTTCACACAGCCAACTTTCTCTCTTCTTCGGTGGTTGCGATCAAGAAGAACCCTTAGGTGAACAGCAAGACATATTTGAAGAACCTATAGGGGAAGAAGAAGAAGAAAACATTCCTCTAGAGCCAATGGCTGAAAACAGAAATGCTAGGGGCAGTACCTCTTCTTCCAATTCATCCATTAAAGGTGAAATTGGAAACATGTTGGAAGACTTCAAGAGTGAGATGCTGCAGATTCTTTCCATGCAAATGGATACCTTACATATCAAAAGGAAACAAGAGGAAGCAAAGAGGGCTTTGGCCATTTTTTGCCCTAGATGCACCAGGAGGCATCCTAGGAATGAATGCCCATTGAACTCTATAGAGGTTTGTTCAGTCTGTGAAGAAAATCATTCTACAGATAAGTGCCCTTCCTTACCCGGACTTAAAGTTGTATATCAAGGGGCTGAGGGAGTCACTGAACAGCTCTATTACATAAACCAAAGGAGGCCGCATGGACCTAGACCATACTAGCAGGGGATGCAAGGGACATCTCAGGCATACTACAACCCCAACCAAGTCACTTCCATACCTTCTTGGGGCCCCCTTGCTCATCCTTCCTGGTCCACACCTCCTCCTTGGTTCTTCACATCTCCATATCATGCCCAACCAGCCACCCATTCATTTCAACCCTATGCTCAGCCGCAACCTCAGTGGAATGCATCTCATTAGGGGTGGAGGCCCCAATACATCTCTCTTCCCACTCTTCTGCCTCCACCACCTGCCCAACCACAACCCCATCCACATCCATCTCAAATATACACTCCCACTCAACTACCTGTACCACCATTTCCAAACCCACACATTGAAGTAGCTCAACCCATTTACAATGTTGAGGTACAACACTTCCAAACAACTCCTCTTGAGCTCAATGATATTCACCATAGCTCAGGAAGAGTATTACAAAAAAGAGATTATATTGATATCATTGAAGGACCACATCCAGAAGAAGAAGATTCAAAAGAGAAGATAAAAGAACCATGGGCTGCACTTGATGAAGAGAAGACATCAAAATCAGAGATCGAGAGGGCTCCCAAGCGTGCATTATTGATAGGGAGCTAAATAGGGAAGGGTTAGATCGATAACTCTCACTGCTGCTCCCGTTGGCTTAACTAAGCTTTACGCCATGGAACCATGCTATTTTCCTACCTCAACCGGATGCAATGACAAAGCTTACATACGTCGAGATTCACTATTTGAGGAACATATGCAACAGATAGTGGCTGCTACACAAATCTTTCAACAAAAGCCTGATGGCGGCCTTTAGTCGAGAGTTCATTACTTCACCCTACCGGGCCTCGAGCTTTCAATTGATGAACTTACCGCCCTACCTGGAGTAGCTTGGAATTGGACATGGATACGCCCTCTGATGACACGGAACACTGAACCCATGCATGAAGTGTTCCCACTGACCGGAACTGGACGGATACACAGACAGCCCGAGATACCTACATCCTCAGACTTCACCTTTAGCAGCTAGTGGACACATGGGGAACAGTTACCACAAACCCCCTAACCACCTTCTATTTCTTTTTTATTATACCCCAAGGTGCGAAGCCGCTTGTCCCTCCGGGGGGCAAGGGGTAGTCTCCTTCCTTCGCCCCATATATTGGGTGTGACTTCCTGCTATCCCTGTGGGTACAACTGGAAACTGGTTCTTGAAAACCCCCGCCAAGCTAAAATGGCCAAATTAGTAGGGACGTAGTCGCTTGTCCGCATCGGGCAAGGACCGGTAGGGGCTTGCTTAACGTTAGGAGAGCAAGGGAGAATGTCCAAAACCTCCGCCAAGGGAGCTGATAAAAAAGAATATGGTCGGACCAAGGACATCACAACTATATTGAAATATGGTTCCAGATAGTCACTAAGTTGCAGCATCACTCTCTTCCTCAACTATGCTTGATCCTCTCAAAGTCAAATCATTTGGTCTCTGAAATCCAGGTACATGTCAAAGCATACATTTCAAGCCTCCACATCATTTAGTCTATTATCATGATGTGCACATGGCTCCATTGGAAGTATTCTTATACTTGAAAGTGATTTTGTTTTACAAGTAGGGTAGGGTAGGAGAAAAAAAAATGAAAAATAAAAGAAAATAAAAATCTAAGGTGAAAACCTCCTTGGAGGCGCCTTAGATTGGCTCATTGATTGAAAACCTCCATGAGGCGGTCAATGGGTTGAAAAAAAAAAAAATCCTAGGTGAAAACCTCCTTTGAGGTGCCTAGGCAAACCTACTAGTTGAAAACTTCATTGAGGCGGCTAGTAGGCCTAGAAAAAAGAGAAAAAAATAAAAATCCTTGCTCCATGCATGCATGTACTCTCCAACATCTGCAAGCAACAAGAACAAGTTGGTACCAAAAGGAAAATTGGTCAAGCCTAGTCAAAAGAAGTCAAATTTTGACTTTTTGCTACTTCTCTCAAATGCTCCAACAAGGCCAAGGCCATGCCAATCCATCACCATCATCTATTTTCACCATCCACCCATCATTCTCAAGCTTCTGCCACTCATTTTCCTTGTTGTCCTAAAAAAAAAAAAACTACAAGATGCTCTGTTTTACTATATGATACAAAAATACACAAAGCAGAAATTTGTTTTTTCCCTAACTTGAAAACCATGCATCCATTTAAAAAACTCTTTCATGGGTAGTTGCATATGGATGATGGTAACATGCTCAAGCAATTTTAGAAAATTCCAGTGCACAGTTATCAAGAAATTGGCCTCCATCACCTTCAGCCACTTTTGCATTTTCTCAATATTCGTGCATCCATTTAAAAAATGGTTTGATGGGGAGATGTATATTGATGATGTTAACATGCCCAAGCAATTTCAGCAAATTCTAGTACACAGTTTCCAAGAAATCGGCCTCCATCACCTTCAGCCATTTTTTGTTTTTCTTGAGATCCGTGCATCCATTGACCAAAATTTTTATATGGGGAGATGCATAATGATGATGGAAACATGCTCAGAAATTTTCGGGTCGATCCAGTCTACCGTTTGGGAGATAAGGACAAAACAAGTCACTGTCCTGCAAACCCACAGCAACTAATCCCATAGAAGTCCAGCACTAGCAGCAAGGGACAGCACATGCAGCTCGGCTCCAGCAAAAGAAGAACCTGTAACAACACATCAGCAAGCAGATAGCATGCATCAAAAGAAATAAAGGCATGCAGCAGAAAAAGCCACAGCACCTCACAGCAAATACACTCGAATCACAGGTAAGTAACTAAGTCACTCCTCTGTTTGCATTGCTGTAATTAGAATTCATGCAAAAGTAGCGATATGGTTGAGGTTGAACGAGGGAAAGGTAGACAGTTCACTTAGCCACCTTCAATTAGTTGACTCCACTTAACGAGATGTCACCCACACGTGCACACAGTCAACTCCAACAAAGGATGCCAAGGACAGGTAGTGGGAGGAAGAGTTAACTCCGATGCAATAATGAGGGATGATTATGAGGAAGGGCCATGATGACCGATCAGGTGGGGACCAACGGTCCTAATCTGGGCAACGTGTGCCTTGCCAGCTCAGCACTCATAACCGAAAACAGCCATAAAAGGTAATGAACACTCCTCCCTGCACATTCTCAACACCTTTTCTTCAGTTTATCCTCGTAACTCAGCCGCACAACAGTCTTCTTATGCCCCCACAACCTCATATCCACCATCCTCCATCGATTTCCTCCATATTTTTGCTCTCGGCATTTTCTACATGAGCACCTACAGGAAATCTACAGGAGGGACAGCAGGCTTCTACAGGAGGGGTAGTGAGTTGTTTTGAAGGGAGAAAACACAATTTTTAGCACGATTTTCGGTCTGAAGAGGTAGGGTTCATGCATACCTCTTGTTGAATATCAATATATGAAAGAAATGGTCTCAATTTGAGGATGAAATAAGTCTTTAGGAGAGAAAAAAAATACATAAAAATAAATAAATAAATAAAAATTCTACTTATTTAAAAAAAAAAAAAAAAAGAACACACAGTCTCCTTTGTTTCTCTGTTTTTCTCAAAATTCTTTGTCTCCACCTCCATATTTGGTTTTCCAAAAGAGTATAGACAATATGGCGGGACCCAAAAAAAGTCCTATAGGAGGCTCAGACGGTTCTACAGGAGACACTGTCAAAACTACAAGAGACCCAAAAGCTTGAGAAAAGGATAGAAGAACAGCCACAGGTGAAGGAGGAAGCACAGGAGATACAAGAACCTTATCCCCGGCCTAGTCTTGCCTCCTATCACAATCTACTTGAGGGGGGAAGGATAATCCCACATAAATTTTTCAATTCCACTATTTTTTGAATTGGAGAAAGAAAGAGTGAGAACACATAGGTGGATGCAAATAGCCAAATCCAAAGGAGTTGAGGATGTTGGCCATATGGAAAACAAACTCAGAGAAATGGGCAGAGAATTGAGTGCTATCAGACACAAAGAAGCAATTACAAGAAACCACCTTGAAACTGAAAATGAATTGCTAAGAAGGCAGTTGCAAGAGAAAGAGACCCAACTAGAATGCATGGCCAGCTGGTCCATGGAGGCATTGCAATTTAGAACACCAACAAAATCCTAGGGCCTGTATCTCAAGGACCAATGGTTGCAATTTCAGATAAAGACTTTGGCACAAATAGGCACAATGCCTTTCCAAGATTACAGGTGGTTTATGGACCTGTGTGACCAAAGCACATTAGAAGATAAGGCAAAGATGGCATAATTCTACCCACATAACATGGCCCTCATAGACATGAATGTGTGGGACCCCAATGCTAGGCTAGGGGACCTACAACTGATGGCCATGGCCTCATGGATGAACCATGAAGAGTTAAGGGTAGCAGAAATAAGAAGGTTGATGATAAAGGAGCAGAATGAGCCATTAATGATCAGAGCTGAGCCCTCAAACCCCATGTCACTCATCAGCACACATAACCTGCTTGCCAATAATCCTCATATTGCCCCTAGATATATAAGTGATCAGGCACAAGCCATAGCACATTTTGAGGGTATGTAAAGGTTACTTGGGGATGATTGTATGCTTGCATGTATGAGGAGATGGAACACCTTACCACACAGTCTACAGATCAGGGAATATCATTCTCCAATGAGGATGAAAGAGGCATTAAGGAGAGTGCCAATGTACAAGCGCTCCATGCAGAGGTTGAAGGTCAATTGGATTGGCCTCAAATTGAGTCCCCCACTGCTGCTAGGCATGCTGGAAGGCAGAAGAGAAGAAGAAGAGTAGGAGCAGTGGGAAGAGATAGACAGGAAGGTAGGATTCTATGACAAGGAAGAGGAGACCACATCAGAAGCATGGGATGCTAGGGAGGCCACCAGGGCCATAAAAGATGAAGAGATGGACTAAGTTGCTCAGAGGATGAGCAACACTTTCAGTAGGGGGTGATGATGAGCCTCATAAATGGGTAATTATATGGGCTCATTTTACCTCCTAACCTAGTCAAATCAACCATTCTCTTAGCTTATTGTATGATTTTCTGATTATATTTATGCTTATAGAGTGAGTTGAGTTAGTTATGATGCCATGTGGTCTAATATGTGTTTAATGCAGATTATTGATGAATTTTGTGGTCAAAGTCAAGGATCCAGTGGACAAATGGCAAGCAATAACTCGAAGTGGACAAAGGAGAGGACTTATAGGGGGGAATCTCCCTCATTTATTACTTCCCACTTTGAACTCCCCTTAATTCAGCTCAGAGTACAAGCAGCCAAGTCATGCATTAGCAAGCAGCCGAGCAAGTAGAAGATGACTGATGATTATCTCGAGTTTTGGGAGCCAAGCCTCCCTGATTTTAAGGAAGTTGTTGGTAGCTTCATTTGTATAAGTAGAGAGGCCTAGGGCCTCACTAGGGTCAGATTTTTGTTGGATTTTTGTTGTACTTTTGCTTATGTAAACTCTACTCAACTTTGAGCTTATTATTTTTTACAGTTCCATGTAATCTTGTTATAGTTTTGGAAATAAAGATGGAATCCTTTTTGAGTTAGCATTGAGTTACCTTAGAGGGCTGATGCTCTTGGGTTAGGGCCCAATCCAAGCAGCCAAGCTCCTTTTTACTTGTATTTGTATGTTTTATTTCAGTTGTAGATTAGATTGTTGTTAGATGTATTTCTTTTATGGTTAAGAATAGGTTGCTTTTGATGATTCAATAGTTTGCTTCCATTTGTGCTTTCTATAGTAGGTTAAGCAGTGGTAAAGAAAAGATTCAAAAGGCTAGCAATAGTGCCTTGGCCTCTCTTCCTCCCTTTGGGATAATGATTTGAGGCAAAAACCCTCTTGCTACCCCAAAAACACAGATTTTCCTCATTCATAGGACTTCTAGTGTTTGCAGCTTTCTAGTTGGTTCATAGTCTAGCTTAGCTTTGCTTCAGAACTTCTTCATCATTCTCATTTCCTTATTTTCAACAGTATTCTTTCATGCTTTATTTCCTTCAATGGTTATCAGCATTTCCTTTCATAGATCATAGTTTACTTGATGCAAAAACTCTGTTTTTCTAGATGCACTTATTTCCTTGCTTGCTTAATCTCATTGGTTGAATGTCAGTTGTTTATGCAGTAGATATCTTCTAGTAGTAGGCCAGTCTATCATCCATTCCATCCTCCATCTGATCCATGCCCCACAGGTCACCCAAGTATCCCTTCAATTCTTCCTTAGTTTCCTGCATTTTCCATAGAATTTCTTCCTCTCTCCTTGAGAAAATCCAATCATCTTTCTCTCTCCTAATGATTCTTGGTAGACCCTAGGTGCCCTAAAACTTCATTCCAACCCTCATCCACCTTTTCCACCCACTCTCACACCCTCAAAATAGCCAAAACTTCTCTCGGCCTCCTCCTGTAGGCCTCCTGTAGAACGTTGTTTTTCCTCCTGTAGATTTCCTGTGTCCTCCTGTAGATTTTCCTGTAGGCTTTCTTTTGAAGGCCGAGTATGGGAAAAGCCTCCAGAAGGCCACTTGAGACCTCCTAGGACCCATCCACACCATCTTACATCCTCTCAAGTCCCAAAACCACCCTTTAACACCACCTATTCATTGCCACATTCATAAACAAATAAATTACATGCATGACATATTCACATAAAAATCCAAAAATATGCTTTTCACTCATTTACTTCCAGAAATAGCTTAGTTAGATGTTGTTTACTTCCTTGAGTAGGTAAAGGCATTCTTTTCATGGTTTTCATAGTGCTTTCTGCAAAAGTAGAATTAGTTGGTTAATTAGGGTTCACTAGTTTTCTTTACATTTCAGTCTTTCCCACCTTTCATCACATATAGAGCTTCTTCTGAAATCCATAGAAGTTGGCTTGAGCTCCTAGTGATCTTGCACCAGTTGACCAAGTGACAACCTGCAGTAAGAACTAGTACTTGTGCATACAACACCGTCACTTCCAAGTTTGTTACGAACTACCGGGTTGATAAGAGTAAAGTAGGCAGCCCAGGAGTTGAAGCATTATTGCTGCAATACTGATGCTCACCAATCAGATGGACTCCCTACCCATATGCATCGGTGAAGTCATGCAGCTTCACTCCCTCTATCCATCTATACCATAATCCATACTGGGTAGTGCCTCTAAGGTACTGTAAAACATGCTTTGTTGCCTGACAATAAAATTTGGCCAACCTAACCATAGCTTGGTTCAGTTGGTTGAATACATAGCACATATATGGTCTTGTGTTCACAAGATACATCAGTGAACCCACTAGTTTTTGATAAATGGTAGCATCAACCTCTTCACCTGAAGTGGCATTCTCCTTCCTCCAGTTTTTAGCTAAAGGTTCGTCAATGGGCTTATAACTCTTCATGTGAAACCACTGAAGTATCTTGGTAGCATACTTTCCTTGAGACAAAAACAATTCCCCATCATCCTGCCATACTTCTAGCCTAAGGAAGTAGTGCATGAGACCCATGTCTTTCATCTCAATTTCCCTTGCAAGAGCTTATCAGTTGCTCATCACCTATCAATATTAAACCATCAACATATAAAACAATGATAAGGTATTTGCCTTCTACTAAAATATAATAGAGGTTTGCATTTGCTTCACTTTTGGTGAAGCCCAATCTAGTGAGATAATTATCAATCTGAGTGTACCAAGATCAGGGTTCTTGTTTGAGACCATACAATGCTTGCCTAAGTCTGAAAACTTGAAACTCCCGATCAAATGTATCAAAACCTTATGGTTGATCTATGTACACTTCCTCCTCAATAACATCATTGAGAAATGTTGTTTTGACATCCATATGATGGATATTCCACCCCATCTGTGCAGCCAGTGAAAGAATTGATATAATGGATGAATACCTTATTAAGGGAGAAAAGGTTTCCTCATAGTCAATTCCCTCAACTTGAGAGAATCATTTGACCACAAATATGGTGTTATACTTATTTATGCTTATGCTTGTTGCATGCTTAGCTTTGAAGATCCATTTCAAACCCACAACTGATTTTTTTGTCTGTCTTGGGACCACTTCCCAAAAAAATTTCTTTATGATTGATTTGTATTCTTCCACCATTGCATCAAGCCAAAATGGTTGCTCAATTGATTCCTCAAAAGAGGATGGCTTGTTCTCTACAAGCTTGGTCACTAGATTCATGTAGCTAGTGTACCTCTCAGGTGACCTCCTTTTCCTGCACAAAGTTGAAGTAGCTCCCACATTCTCCCTCACATCCTGCACTAATCTTTTAGATTCCTTGGTTATTTTTCTACCTTCTCTGGATGGTTCTGCTTGAGTGGATCTCTCCTCTATGCTCCTCCATTTGTGGTTTCTCCACCACTTCCTAAGGCTCCTCCTTTGCAGCTAAAATCTCCTCTTCTAGTGGGATTTGAAGCTCCCTCTAAAGAGATCATCTCATTGCTTTCTCCTCATCAAAATTTACATCCATTCGCACAACTATCATTCTGAGGGAAGGTAAGTACACCCGGTAATTGTGTGGAGTTTCGATGTAACCCACAAAAACTCCCAACTTTGTTGTCGACTCAAGTTTCTTCCTCGAATCTTTGGAGACATGGCAGTAAATAGAGGCTCCAAAAATTCTAAAATGAGACACATTTGACTTTCTCCCCAAGAAGGCCTCATTTGGTGTAATCATACCAAGAATCTGATGAGGACTCTAGTTCTGCAAGTAGACTGTTGTGTTACATTCCTCTGCCCACAAATGCAGTGGTAGGACTTGGCGATGTATCATAGTTGTTGTAGCTCGCACAATGCTCCAATTATTTCTCTCATTTAACCATTCTGATGTGGGTTGTGTGGATTTTTCAGTTCTCTTTGAATTCCTTCTTTGGCACAAAATTCCCTGAAGTCATTTGAAACACACTCACCTCCATTGTCACTCCTGAAAGCCTTCACCTTCTTGTCGAGCTCTTTTCAACTAGTGCCTTGAATTCTACAAACTTTGAGAATGTCTCATCCTTCTTCCGCATGAAGAAGATCCATCACTTTCTTGAGAAATCATCAATACAAATAACATAGTATTTATGTATGGCATTGGAGGTTGTCTAGAATGGTCCAAAAACATTAGAGTGGACTCTCTCTAGAACTACATTTGCTTTGTCTCGATCATGGAATGTGGATTTTACATACTTCCCTAAGGTACAAACCTTGCAAACATCTTGTTGCTCAAGTGATCCTTTAGGGAGGGAAGTGGTTATTTGCTACATAATTTTAAGGGCGCGATGGTGCAAATGACTAAGTCTTATGTACCAAATTTCACCAACAGCTTGACTTTGCACTTTCTCTTCCTTACTACTTAGTGCAACACAATATTCCACATTAAGTTTTTATAGTTTCTTCATGTGAACCTTGATCTGCTTCATCTGCCCAGTAGTTATGTGTCTCATAAATACTTTCCCTTTATTGAGAATAACATCATAGCCACGATCTTCCAAAACTTCTATTAAGATGAGGTTCTTCTTCAGGCCTGGTAAAAACATGACATATTTGAGGCAAAGATGAGATCTTGACTCCCTGTTAAAGTTTATTGTACCAATCCTAGTAGCATTGTACCTTCTGTCATCCCTAAGCTCAATATGCATCTAGATATTTTTGTCCTCCACTAAAAAACTCTCTACACCCTATCATGTGGAACGAGGCACCTAGGTCCAAGTAACATACACTCCCCATCACAATGATGGTCATGCATGTGATCAGGGTGAAGTATAACTCAAACTGTGAAGCCAGTGCTTCACCTGCTGCTCCTCTTGAGTTCTTCTTTCTAGACTTTTTCTATGGATACTTTGTAGCATAATGCCTGAATTCATGACAATTCAAGCATTTTATTTTGGACAAGTCTTTCTTCTTGCCCCCTTTGTTGGAATCTAGTTAGGTTTGAGATTTATTCCCTTCTTTCCCTTCCCAAACAATGCAAAAATATCTTCATCCTACCCCTTCGATGAACCTCCATCTCTCGTATTTTGATTGATTTCTTCTTGTACCAAATCGAACCATAAGTGTTCCCAATTTGGTAATTTTTCCCTTACATTCACAGAGTCCTGGTAGTTATGCCAGGATTTTGGAAGGCCTAGAAAATCTAGGCTCACCGGCTCATCTTTTGCAACATTCACACCAACCCCTTCAAGCTCATCCCGAAATTGTGTAAATATGGTGAGATAATACGGAATAGTATCTTTTGCAGAAATTAATGTGTAGATTCAATATTGCTCATGAAATTTACTAAATCACAAGAATTGAAGCTAATCAACTAATCTGTGAAAGTTAATTCACCATCAAAAGCAATAATCATTGGCATGCAAAAGGAAACATCACACATGAAACTGCTCAAAATCCCTTACTATAAATATTGTATTAATCAGGTAATAAAGAATAAATGCAATGCTTGCTCAAGCCTGAGAACACCCAGCAAGTGTATAGTCTATCCCTCTGCCTAACTAATTGAACCTAGCTCGACACTTAGACACTTTCAAGCCTTCCCAAGCTCTTATTTCATTTTTTTGTTCCCTTGGAAAAATTCCCCTATTTTTGTTAGGAATTTCACACCAAGGAATTGCGCAATAGCCTTAGGTCAATCTCTGACTTCATGCACCACTTGTACACATGGGAATATGCTACAACTGATAGTACACTACCTTGGAGTCTCCATCTCAACTAGGTAACTCGAATTCTCTGCATGCAACAATAATTTTGGTATGATTGATCAGTTAACTTGTTGATCACTGAGTGTGGTTGAAGTTCCACTTCCACAACTTGACCTCCACTAGTTCTTCTAACAATTAGAACTAGTTAAATTTACAATAACTCAAATTAACTGAAATAGATTGCTAAAAATAAATCAATCATGTAGAGCTAAACTCAAATGTCTCCAACTTGAATTTACTGAATTAACTGAGTGAAAAGAGCCATGTCACCTCAGTTAAATACCTCTAAGTATTATGCCGAAATAGAAATTTTAATTTTAATCTAGTTTGACCAAGGCAAAATCAAAACTAGATTTTCTAGCTACATTTTCAACACTCCCTCTCAGCAAGAAAGGGATTATCAACCACCCCTATCCTACACCTGTGGAACTCGAAATTTCATCTTGACAAATCCTTTGTCAAAATATCTGCATCTTGTTCCTCTGTCGAATGTACTACAACAACATAATCTGCCTCTACACACAATCTCGTAGATGGTGATACTGGATGTCAATATGCTTGGATCGATCATGAAATACAAGATTCTCAAAGAGTTTGATACAACTTTTATTATCACAGTAAATCATAGTAGGATCCATCATTTGACAAAATAACCCAACAAGAATCTTTCTCATCTAGATAGCCTCACATGTTGCTTGACTTGCAGCCATGTTCTCTGCTTCTCCTAAGTTGAGTGCCACAGATATTTGCTTCCTGTTGTACCAAGAAACTTTTGTTGACCCAACATTGAAAATTCCTCTTGATGTTCTCTTCCTATTTGATGGACTCCCCGCCCAATCTACATCTATGAAGCCTTATAGCTTCACTCCCTCTATCCGTCTGTACCAAATACCAAACTGAGTAGTGCCTCTGAGGTATCTCAACACATGCTTTGCTTCCTTCCAATACACTTTGGTTGCCTTAACCATTACTTGAATAATTTGGTTAACTACATAACACATGTTTGGTCATGTGTTCACCAAATACATGACTTAACCCACAAGTTTCCTATAAATGGTAACCTCCACTACTTCACCTGAACTAGAATCCTCTTTCCTCCAGTTTCCACCTAGAGGAGTCTCCATGGGCTTACACCTGTCCATGTAGAACCTCTGAAGTATCTTGGTGGCATACTTTCCCTTAGAGACAAGAAGTTCCCCATCACCTTGCCATACTTCCAATGTAAGGAAGTAGTGCATGAGGCCCATGTCCTTCATCTCAAACTCTCTTGCAAGGTCCTCCTTGCAAGATTTGATCAGTTTCTCATCACCAGTAAGGATCAAGTCGTCGACATATAAAACAATAATCAATAATTTAATTTCTATCACAATGTGATGAAGGTTTGAATCCACTTCACTTTTGGTGAAGGTTAAACCAATGAGATAGCTATTGATCCTGGTGTACCAAGCACGGGGTGCTTGCTTGAGCCCATACAATGCTCGCTTGAGTATGCACACATGCAACTCTCTGTCAAAGGTCTCAAACCACTCTGGCTACTCAATATACACCTCCTCCTCAATAACTCCATTAAGGAATGTTGTCTTCACATCCATCTAGTGCATATTTCACCCCATCTATGCTAATAGTGCTAGAATTGACCTGAGGGATGAGTACCTTGATACTGGAGAAAAGGTCTCCTCATAGTCAATTCCCTCAACTTGAGAGAACCTCTTGGCCACAAATCTATCCTTGTGCTTCTCTATGCTAATGTCTACTACATGATTTACCTTGTAAATCCATCTTGAACCAACCACTAATTTTTCTACTGGTCTTGGGACCACTTCCCAAACATTGTTTCTAACAATGGAATCATATTCCTCTACCATAGCATCAACCCATATTGGTTTCTCTACATCTTCCTCAAATGAGGATGGCTCTATCTTTACAATCTTAGTCATCAGAGCTGTTGGATACCTATACCAATAGGTTTCATATTTCATGATTGGCAAGTGAAAGTCCAAATATGCTCTGCTTTGAGTTCACAAAGATCCCATATTTCCTAGAGAACAAGAAGGTGTGTAAAGTGTTTCAATGTTGATGACCTTATTTTCAAATTTTGATGGATGATCCAACAGTTTAATCTGGATCATGCCATGTGTTCAATTTTATGCTATAGAATAGAGAAAGAAGTCTGTCCAAACAGCTGAATCTTGGCAGACAACTAGTTTAGGTAGAGAGGAAAAGGCTCCCAACAGCCTAATCTGGGACCTTGGAAGAGATAAGGGTAGAAGTAGATAGAGAAAGCAAAAGAAAAAGCCAAAGAAAAGAAAAGGCAAGTAAGGGTCTGCAAGTCCAAGTGCACCCTCCAAGAAGAAATAAAAATGCTAGGTAAGTAGCTGGGTAGGTAGTTGGGGTTGCAGAAAGGTTATCCCCATCATTGCAAGAACGGTGATGGTGGGCATCAAAGCAAAAGATTACAGCAGGAAGCATGACTAATTTCCCTCATTCCCCTCCAATTTCATTTCTAACATTCCCCCATCAGCCTAGATTCATGGAAAAGACTAAGGTTTCATGGTGGTTCTTAACCTTTAAGAAGCCACATTTCTTGTCTAAAGATCTTTTCATTTTGATCTACTCTTAAAACCAAGTTTGTTTCATATAAACTTAATGGTTTCTCCCTCCACTTACCCCCTCCTCCATACTAACACTAACCCTACTATATAAATCCCTTATATCACCTTTTTCCCTAATATTACTAACACCAAGGTGTATAAATCCCAAAATCTTATAAATACCCCCCCCCCTTGGCATTATAGCCAATAAAGTCTCGAGTCAGGAATCAAATGACACCAGGTCATGTTGATGAACCTATGCCAACTACCCCTTCCCCTTCATGAGCTGATTCCTCTATTTTTACCCCTTTTGCACATAAAAAACCCCTAAAGGGCTTAAATTCCACCTTTACCCGCTTCAAAGGGCAAAAAACATGAAAAAACCCACTTTCCGCCGTATAACCAAGGTTAAGCGCATGCAAATCGTTTTTTCGAAATACATTGAAAACCCGTTCAAAACATGTTTTATTGCCTCCGCCCGCTTCCGTATACACTGCCCATGTCACCTCCCCGATGACCGTTGGATCAGGCCCTCCAGATCCGACGGCCCTGATCGCGTCGGAGTCCTTCCGACGTCCGACAGTTATGCGTACTATCCCCCTGTCATATCAGCCATCCGACCACCGTCCGATCAACCTCCGTAGATCTAACGATCACCATGACGTCGGAGCCCATCCGATGCCCGAAACTTATCTCCCGACGTCCGTATTTTGAGGACGTCACTCCGCTGCCACGCGCCCTCACCACAATGCGTCGGAGGTACAACCAACGGATACCGCCCCCGTACAGGAAACGGTGCGATACAAAACCACTGTCGGTTTCCGGGTTCCCCATCCCGCCTGCTCACGTCATCGCCGTGTCATCAACATGTCATCGCTCCGTCACCCAGGTACGTTGTCCCGTCAGTCTCTTGCCCTGCCATTGGTCCACCTGTCCTGCCATCTCACTGCCCCTGTGGACCAACCAGACCCTGCCACGTCACCCGATGACGTCAGCATGACGTCATCCGACCTTGACCCCACCAATGACGTCATGCTGACGTCAGCACGGATTCGCGCCAAAAGCACCAAAAGGTCTATTTTAGCCAAAAATTCGTGTTTTTTACCATTTTTGTGCATTCGTCGTTGTTGTGTTCTGCATGCAAAACTACGTTTAAACCTGCACCAGCCGCGGAAAAGAGTTTCCTGACCACCGGAACGTCAATTTCCTCAGCGCCAACAAGCTCTGACCGATCCAAATCTACAGGTATTCCTCATTTGAGCTCTGAAACTCCATTTTCACTGCATTTCGCATGTCAATGAGTAACAGACCTTAAGACTCCAATTTCACCGTTAAATACCATCAAGTTGACATTTAAATTGAACCAGAGCCGTCACTAAGCTACTGTCAAGCCAATTGTAGGCAATTCGAAAGAAAACTGTCACTGGTTCGCGCAATCGTGAACCCGTCACCTGCAGGAGACAAATACACCGCAAAAGAGTATCCTCTGAACATTTCCGCCACCCACCTAATCACACAGAGGCAGTATTTCAACTGCTGCAGCCTTACTTCCACCTTTCACTTGCAAAACCAACATTCTCTGCAAAGAAACCTTGTTGGTGTTACTCTGCATAGTAACACAGTCCTTGAGCAAGCAGAAATCCTAAAGAAGAGCCATGGACCCCCCTGTAGCTCCTATAGCCCTCAATGTGGCTCCCCTGAATGTCCCTAATAGAACATTGGACACCAGAGCATTAGCAGACTTGGACTACAAGATATCAGAGGAGATGTTGAGCAGAAGCAGGTTCCATTTGCAAATCCTAAATGAAATAAAGATCAAACATGAGAGGGGGACAGACATCCTGGGAATTTGGGATTCATTCCTCCCAATATTCAAGCTTCCTCAGGTTAATCAATTCCCTGAGCTTGTACACTTAGTTGCTGACCACTATGATGCATCCCAGAGGGCAGTGTTGGACTCTTCAGGCTCAATTCTGTTCCTCATTACCCCTGAAGCCATCAGGGAGATGTTGCAGTTCCAGACAGATCAAAAGTTGGTCCCTCTGTCATTAGCTGATTTAATAGTACAGGGAGCCAGAACCACAGAGGCCCAAATTACTAAGATCAACCAGCTGTTCATCAAGGCTGACACTCTACAAATTCCTCCTATCAACTGTGTTTACCTCAACCAATTGGGCCTAGACCTGGTTGACATGATCAGTCCCATCCTGGGATATGATTCAATAGAACATGTGGATGAAACAGTTATACAAATGATGCTTATGTTTTCCCCAGGAAAGAAGCCAATCCACTATGATTATGCCACATACATATCAGATAAGATGCATGATCAATTGATGAATTTATCAAGAGAAAGGGTATTTAGATACACCTCGTACCTATATCATCTGCTCCTATACTTCCAGCATGATAAGTTCTCCTTCCCAAAGAAGAGAGTAGATGCACAGGGCAATCTGAGATCAGTAGTGTATTGGACATCCGTTTTTCACATAGTAAGCTGTTCTCCATACACCTACTGCGAGTTTATTGATCTTTTCATCCATCCAGCCTTGACTCTACTGTTGGGTTCACCTCCTCCCAGATTGACAGATGAAATGCAAAGAATCCTGCATTTATCAAAAGCATACAGTATTGGGGATTGGTATTTCTACCAACACCACACCGTTATCAGACTATATGGGTGTGAGTTGCCCCCATTTAAACTACCTAAATTTGTGCCTATGAGGCTACTTGCCTTGGAATACTTCAGGCAGTTTGGTTATGTGGATATGCTCCACTTTTCAGGAAAAGGTAAGAAGGCACAGTTAAAAGTCAGAAATCAACTTGGCCATTTCCTTCTCAATGAAAGGGATGAAGGGTGGAGAGAGGCAGATAGAATGCTTGCAGGCCTTGGTCTCAAATACAGCTTCATATGGAAACCCTATGACCCCAACAACTTCATTACAATGAGGAGGCTCAAATACAAATTATCTGCCTATGGTCATTATAGCCTTCCTCACTTAGAAAAATATGCCAACCAAAGCAAGTGGAGAAGAGGAACTTTAGAAGAAAATGTGACCCAAGAAGAGCTTAATCAAAGAGCTCTAAGAAACCTTAAGAAGATGGCTGACCTTGAGTTTTATTCACAGGTCCCTTCACTACCAGGCACACAAATTGGAGCAGCAGCGTCTTCTTCAACTGCCCAACATCAAGCTACAAGAACTGGTGAAAACATCTCAGAAAAGGGCAAAGGCAAAGAGATGGAGCAGGAACAGCAACAAAAACAACAGCAGCAATCAGAAGGGCTGCAGCAAGGGCAGCAAGAAGAACCAGAACAGCAAGAGCAACAACATCAAGAAGAACAAAGGCAGGAGCAGTCTGCCCAGCAAAAGGAAACAGTGGAGACTCCTCAGACCACTGAAAAAACGGGGCCTACAAGACAAGACACTACCTTTGATGCCTCGGTCCTCCAAACCCCTCAAAAGGAGGATACATTTGTCTTTAGAAAAAGAGACAGAGAGACTCCCCTGACATCCTCTATAGACCAGGGAGAGAAAAGACAGAGACTCAATGATTTTCCAGAGGAGGATATAGCAATAAGAGAAGCATTGGGCATGGGCCCACCCAGCAGAGAAACTTCAGCAAGTTCCTTCCAGCAGGAACAAGACAGGACCATGGGAGGGGAGGTCAGCTCCTCCAGCCAGCAGAAAGAGGGACAAGTAAGCATCAAGCAGCAGTTTATAGACATCAAGAGGAGGAGTGACCCTATCAAGGTACAACTGTACAATCACCTGCTAAACATGGCTCCTTCCAATCAGCAGAGACTTATGTCTGCTTTTGATGTAAGTGAAGGCAAATTGACAATGAGTCACTTTATGCCTACAGCACTCCGGCCACAATCCACTGCTGACTACCTTAGGACCAACCTAGAGGTACTTGCCAAAGACATACACCCTATGGACAAAATTGAGCTGCATAAGCAAACTGGAGAAATGGTGTATGCTTCATTGGCCGACAAGACTTTGGATAATTACAAACTAACCAGCAGTCTGAATGCCACAGCTTCCCAGCTAGAACTGGAGAGGGCCTCTTCTCAGGCCAAAGACAACAGGATAAGAGCCCTGGAGGAAATCATTGTAGAAATTGGGCACAATCCCAATGACATCAAAGGGATACAAGAGATCCTGAAACTTAGAGATGCAGACATGGCTGCACTAAGAAAGAAGATCAAAATTCCAGCCACTATCCATCCACAGACTGATGAGGTAGCAAAGCAAAGGTATGAGCAGGATTCTACTGACCTGCTAATTTCCATTTACAAAGAGCTTGTGAAGGCACAAGAAAAATTGGGGCAATATGAAGCTACACAAGCACCTCTACAAGCATCATCAAAACAAGCACAAGAAGGGCAGACATCTCAGCCCTCTCCTCAAGTCATCAATCTTGAGGAGACTGTTCCTACTATTGTGCCTCCACCTCAGCAAGCTGAACAAACAGCCACATCTACTTCAGCAGCACCCATCAGCACAGATCAGAGCCTAGATATGCAGAAGCTAAAGAATGAAATACAAATTTTGGAAGCCCAGATGACAGAGCTGAATGAAACTAAGGAAAAGCTGGCCAAGGTAAATGAAAGGCATGATAAGACAAAGAGAGAAGTGGGAGAAAAGGCCAAGGAAATCAAAGCTCTTAAAGACAGGATCAAGGAGCTTGAGAATGAGCTCAAGCTAGATAAAATCATAGCTGAGATCAGAGCAATGATATGGTCCAATATTGGTAAATCCATCAACAACCAATGGCCATACATCGAGACAATCCATGAGCAACTAGAGCTCATTCCAAAGGCACAGAGGGAAATCCGAACATCAAGGGCCTTATTGGGAAATATGCCTGAAGTTGCTACAAGAATGATCAATGTGCTCAATCACAAAACAAGCTCTCAGTTGGCCACCATGGGAATTGCAAATAGAACTGAGACTATTCAAATGATCAAGAGGGTTCTTACTCTTAGAAGTCTAGTGCAGACATTGGACAGGAGAACCCAGGATATGCAGACAGAGGTAAATAAGTTCATGGAGAAGTTTCAGGTGTTGCAGAGTAGAGGACTCCCTAGCTTACTGAACAGCGGAGGGAAATTATTCACCCATGAACAGTATGCTAAAAGAGTAAATGTTTTTGCCTCAGCACAGGTCAATGAGAAGGCCAGCACTTCAGAAGACACAGGGCCTATTACAGGACAGATCTTCTATAGTAAGATAGAAAATCTACTTTTTATAATGAATGAAATTAATCACTTGTTTGATGTAGCCCCAACTTTTTTCAAATACACAGAAGCTGAAGAGACAATGGAGGCCATCCTCAAGCATCAGCTCCCTACACAGGAATGGTGGACAGATGCAATCCAGAGAATTTTGTAAACAATAACTCATGCACCAACTTCTGTTTTTTCTACAAATTTTGATGAAAAGAGCAGTCAACAAAGTCAGCAGGCATCATAAAATCAAAGCTGAGCCAACTCAGCGGATGTAGTGGCCAACAAAGCAGAAAAGGGAACCACAGCTGGCAAACCCGAGAACGCACTGCGCAGGCAAAAGTAAATGCGTACCTCCAGAATTAATACAGAGTAATGCAACCGACTCAGTGACTCTTAAAAGTCAAGACAATCCTCTGACAGACATAAAGGGCATTTACGCTGCATTTAACATTGTAATAACTTCTTGCCTACTTTCTGAACACTACTGAAGATATTTTTCTCTCTCAGATGACTCAATGCCTGAGATATTTTGTATACACCTTTCTATAAAATCCCCTTCGCATGAGATAGCGAGGGTTGTTGTGAATTTCTCCTGAAGAGTCTCTTATGCTGTAATTGTTTTCTGAAAGTCAATAAAGGAAAGCAATGGAATTTCATGGATGCTTGATGTGTTGAAGATGTTCTGTTCCTGTTCATGACTGATGGATCCCTGCGTATCTTACCATGCAATAAGTCTCTGTAACTTTCTCCATGTTTAGTTTGTTTTGTTATAAATCCATATACGCTATCCGATTTCCGATATTAAGCAACAGAGAAAACGAATAACTCCCAGGATTTGCTCACTGAGCACCCTGAGTTCAGTCTGTGTTGTTTATAAATGTTTTCTTCAAGTGTAATCTATATAAAGTGTGATTCTTAAGCTGCTGCACTTTCAAAATACATCTTTCATATTGGCCACTGACACAGGAATTCATACTTTGCCCCTGTGCTCTGCGTTCATTTTCATTTCACCAACATAACAGAAAATTCTTAACAGATTTCTGCTGATTGACACATATCATCACTCAAGTTTAAATTTGTCTGTTAAATACACAACAGGCCTTGCAGTTAGAACAGTACTCAACATTTAAGATCATCTCACAGCATCTAGACTCCATTGCCCAATGGAAACTCACCATCAAAGTATTACATCATAAGACCTGAAAGAGATCCCTCAACCAAAACACAAAACAAAACCTGAGCATAATAGCTAGCCTAAAACACCTTCATAACAGAGACAAATCATAAAGAGAGAGCCCTCTCTGGTTGCAGTTAGGCTAGGAACTGTAACCCAAAGATTGGTTAGTGGTTACCCCGGCCGTATTCCCTTGGGAGTCATAGGGAACAACCTGGGTGTTAACAAGAGCCATGTAGCTAGTGTACTAACCTAGTGACCTCCTTTGCCTATGTTGTGAAGTGGGTGCTCCCACATTTCTCTAGCATCCTGCAATAATATTCCTGCTACCCTGGTTTGCTTCCTTCCTTCTCTATATATCTCTGCTTGAGTGGGTGTCTCCACTCTCTGCTCCTTTGCTTGTGGCTGCCCCCTTATTTCTTAAGGTTCTTGCTTTAGAGTCAAAAGATTCTTATCAGGCTACAATTGAAGCTCCCTCTCAAGAGAACACCACATTACCCTCTCCTCATCAAACTTCACATCCTTTCTGACCATTTTCATCTTAAGGAATGGAAAGTACACATGATAGTTGTGAGGTGTTTCCGTGTACCCCACAAATATGCTCAACTCTGTTGTCAGTTCTAGATTTTTTCCTTTCTTCCTTGAAAACTTGACAGGAAATTGATGTTCCAAAGATCTTGAAGTGTGACATGTATGGTTTCTTCCCAGAAAAATCTTCCTCTGGTGTACTCATGCCAAGAATCTTGTGAGGACTCTTGTTCTGCAAATAGACTATTGTGTTGCATGCTTTAGCCCACAAGTGCAGAGGTAGGCTTTAGTCGTGAAACATCACTCAAGTTTCTCCCACAATACTTTTATTCTTCCGCTCAACCAGCCCATTATGTTATGGATTATGGGTTGCTGTCAACTCCTGTCGAATTCCTTCCTTTGCACAAAAATTTTTAAACTCATTTGGCATGTACTCACCTCTGTTATCTCTCCTGAGAGCCTTCACCTTCTTGGAAAATTCTTTCTCAACAAGTTCTTTAAATTCAGCAAATTTAGAGAATGTTTGGTCTTTCTTCTACATGAAGTAAATTCAACACTTCCGTGAGAAATCATCTACAAATTTAACATAATACCTATTCTTGGCAGCGGAGGTTATTGAGAAAGGTCCATAGAGATCAAAGTGGATCCTTTCAAGGACTACATGTGCCCTACTATCCCGATCATTGATGGTGGATTTTATGTACTTCCCAACGTATACCCTTTGCATGTATCTCATTGCTCTAGTGCTCCTTTAGGGAGGCCTATAGAAATATGTTGTGTGATCTTCAAAACGCCATGATGCAAAGGGCCAATTCTTTTATGCCATAATTCGTCGACATCTCAGCTCTGCACCTTATTTGCTTTTGTGCTCAAAATTTTCATAGTATTCCACATCTAATTTGTAGAGATTCTTCACTCAAACCCCGATCTAATTCACTTGTCCCATGGCGATGTGTCTCAGGAAAGCCTTCCATTTTTCGAATATCACATCGTAGCCACGGTCTTCTGACACATCTATAAAATTGTATTCTTCTTCAGACCCGGTACAAACATCACATCCTTGAGCCTAAAAGGGGAGCCAAACTCCCTCTGGAAAACAAATGTACCAATATTGGTTGCACTATACCTTCCATCATCTCTCATCTCGATTTTCATGTGGATATCCTTCTCCTCCAAGTCATTGAAAAATTATTTGTTCCTCGTCATGTGGAATGAAGCACTGTCATCGAGATACCACACACTACCCATCACTGTGCTTTCCATGCATACAATCAGGCTAAAATCAAGTTTGAACTATGAAGCCAAGGCTTCACCCGATGCTCCTCCTGTGGTCTTCTTTCTTACCTTCTTGTGTAGAAACTTCGTTGCATAGTGCCTGAATTCATGACAGTGAAAGCACTTGATTCTGGACAAGTCTTTTTTCTTGCCCACTTGACTTGAATGTGCTTTGGATTGGGATTTTTTCCCCTTCCCTTTCTTTGCCTTTCTAACAAGGGCACGGTTCTCCTCATCCTCACCCTTGGATAAGGTCTCGTCTCTAATGTTCCTCCTTATTTCTTCCAGCACTAGATCGGACCATAAACACTCCCAACTTGGTATTTTATCTCTACCATTTATCGAATCTTGATAGCTATGCTAGCTCTTGGGAAGGCCCAAAAGGGGTATAGATACCAAGTCTTCTTCAGGGACATTAACACAGACCCCACTAAGCTCATCACGACACTCTGTGAACCTGCTCAGGTACTGCAGAACTGTGTCATTCTTTTGCATCTTGATACTTCGAAGATTGTCCTTGAGTGCCAACTTCCTGTGGTCACTATTGTTCTCGAACAATTTTTTAGTTCTTTCCACATCGCGAACAGCGTCTTTTTTTCATGGAGATTTGAGACAATGTGATCTTGAACTCCCTCCAATATGATTCTCCTTACTTTGGCCACATCTTTCTTCCGTTGAGAAAGATTTTGGGCATCATATGCTTGGGGTTTTGCTACATCTATCTTGATGTATCTAGCAACCCATTATCATACAATACTGCCTCCATACGGTCCTTCTATGCAACAAAGTTTTAAGTGCCTTCCAAGGCATACTCGAGCTTAAGTCCATTAAAATACATCTTCTCAGTCCTGAATAAAACCTGCAACATTGATCTTCAAATCCGAATCTTATGCAATGACAACTTCGAAATATCTACTCTACAATGATTCCAGCTCTGATACCATGTAGAAGTTAATGTGGAGATTCAATATTGTTCATGAAATTTACCAAACTCTACTGATCTGCAGAAGTTATTTCACCATCAAAAGCAAGAATCATTGACCTGCAAAAGGAAACATCACACATGCACAAAGATTTATCTAGGTGAAAGCAACCACTCAAAATGCCTTACTTTCTATATTGCATTAATCAGATAATAGAGAAGAAATATAATGATTTCTTAAGCATGAGCACACCCTGCAAGTGTATAGTCTATCCCTCCTCTTGGCTGACAAAACCTAGCTCAACACTTAGCCAATTTGAAGCCTTCCCAAGCTCCTATTTCCTTGTGTTGTTCCCTTGGGAAATTGCCCCTATTTTTTTAGGAATTTCACACCAAGGAATTACGCAATAGCCTTAGGTAAAACTTTGACTGCATGGACCACCTGTATATGCCACAACTGATAGTACACTTCCTTGGAATCTCCATCTCAACTAGGTAACTCGAATTCTCTACATGCAACAATTATTTTGGGTTGATTGAATAGTTAACTAGTTAATCACTGAGTGTGGTTGAAGTTCCACCTCCACAACTTAACCTCCACTAGTTCTTATGACAGTTAGAACTAGTTAAACTGACAATAACTCAAATTAACTAAAATATATTGTTACAAATTAGCAATCAATCATGTAGAACTAAACCCAAGTGTCTCCAACTCAAATTTACTGAGTTAACTGAGTAACAAGAGAAATGTCACCTTATTTAACTACCTTCAAGTATTCTGCTGAAATAGAAATTTTAATTTTAATATAGTTTGACTAAGGCAAAGTAAAAACTATATTTTCTTACTACATTTTCAACATCATTTTTTATGCATCTTAATGTTTCGAAGTTTGTCTTTGATGGTCGTTGCTATTTTCGAATAGCTCAATTAGTGCCTTCCACATGGAAAATGGTGTCTCTTTGTCATGGATATTTGAGACAATGTGGTCTCTCACTACCTCCACGATTATTCTCCTTGCCTTATCATCAGTTGATCTTGGTTTTGGAATGTTTCTCTTGATTTAATCCAAAAACCCATTGTCATTAAGCACTACCTCCATGCGATCCTTCGAGGCAATGAAATTTGAGTTGCCTTCCAAGGCATACTCTAATCTCAGTCCATTGAAAGCCATTCTCCCATATTTGAGGAAATCATGCTACAGTGAAGCTACAATTTCGAACCTCCTAAGGAAAAACTTCAAAATTATTGTTCTAATGTGATTTCAAGGGCTCTGATATCATGTATAAATTTGATAGAATTACAGCTACTCAAGAAATTTAATCTAAAATGAAGAGACACAATTCTACTCTACTGATCTGCGGAATGAAATTCACAATTTAGAACAACATGCTTAGACATGCAATAAGTAAAACCATAAAATAAACAATGATTTGTAGGGGAACCCAACTAGGAAAAACCCCTCAAGACTATTTGCATTAATCAATGAATTGAAAAACTATTACAATTACTAGCTCCATCTTTGAGCTCAACTTGCAAAATAATAATTGTTCTCCTACTCAATGAACAAGCTCTAGCCAACACTTAACCAAATATTTTCTCACCAAGGCCCCTATTTCCTTGTGCAAATCCTAGGGAAATTAGCGCCTATTCTTTAGGAATTTCCTCCTAATTGATTGCACAATTTCCAAGGATTAATCATTGATTGCATGCAACACATGTACACTCAACACTAGTTTACAACTAATGTTGCATTGCCTTATAGTCTTTGCCACAACTGAGAAATTTGAATTCCTTGCATGCATGATCTATTTTTGGTTGATTAATCAGTGAACTGGATGATCTCTTAGTTAGACTGTTGTCCCACTACACAATTGACCTCCAACTAGTTCAATTAATTGTTAGAACAAGTTTAACAGAGTACGACTAGAAATAACTAAATTGGATTGCTATAAAATAGCAATCACACTTTCATAACTGAACTCCAAGCCCTCTAACTCGAATTCACTGAGCTAACTAAGTGACAAGAGCCATGTCACCTCAGTTAACAGCCTCCAAGTTGTCTATTAATGTGGAAATTTCGAATTTTCTCAATTCGACCAAGGCTAAGCCAAATTGAGCCTTTCCTACTACATTTCTCAACATTATTGACCAACTTTTGTAGTCATTTTTCAAGCATTTATTAACTTAAACAATCTTATATCATTTTATGTACATGCACGAATGGACATAAAGAAATTAATTGTTACGCAATAAAAGGATGTTTTGTAAGTTTATCATTATAATCTCATTTATTTTGTGAATGTACTAGCTATCTCAATATATGCAATTATTAAATATGGTTTTCTCTTATTACATATAGCGAGGTGACTTCAAGCATAAGCCCATCGTTGAAGAAGTAAAGTATGCCTCAAAAAAGGGTCACAAAAGAATGGTGGAAGATATGAAGCCCATGCCCAATGCAATTAATTGTTAATTGTGTGTTTATTTTTAGCTTATAATGATAGCCAGAATTATTCATTCATTAGTTGAAACATGTTTATCCTTTCAAAATGTTGATGACAAAGGTGACTTGGAGGAATTATATGATATCATTTCTTTTTTTTTTATTGCATCTTTTGAAGTAGACCTAGTAGTCCACTTCATGAAAACATCGTGAATACATGAAGTAATCCATATTAAATAACAAATATTTATTTATATATATATATATATATATATATATATACAAGTCATGATTCAATGAGCACATAGATGTGTATAAATACGTGCAGTGGGTGATAAGCCATGTCTTTTGAAAAATACTCAAATTATTATTATACATAAATGATTACATAATAATCCTCCTTATTCTCAAATGAATATTATTATTTAATACAAATTATTACTTCATCATAAGTCTAGTTGTAATATACCTTAGGTATATTACAAGTATCCCCTCCTTAAAAATGCTTTGTCCTCAAAGCATGGGGAAGGAAAGCCACTTCTGAAAAATGACCCATCTTCTTGTAATCTTTAACTATTTGATAAGGTTGAGGATATGAGGTGTTATGACATATGAAGCCTTCAACAATTTAAGCGCATCAAAAAAGCATCAATCCATCCAAGGTGGTCCCTTTCTATACCTTTGTAATGATAAAATCCCTTATTTGATCATCTTTGTTGTTGACTTCGAGGAACATAGACACTCGAATGCTTCAATATGTAATTACACTATTTATTTTGGTTAGGTACCTTTGGGTATTGGTACATTGATTTTGTGCACTATGAATTCAATGATTTTGGTATTGATATGGTAACCTGATAAATTTATCCTTGTTAATATTTATCTTAACCTTGTCATGATTTACTCTCAAGTCATCTAATATTTTTATATTTATTGGTGTGTCAACATCCTTTGGCTAAATTTTGACTTCATAAGTGGTGATTACGTAATTGTCACATAATTGCTTTGTCACGTAATTGTTGCTTGAGATCAAATTTTGGAAGGCCTTCTATTAATAGGACTTCATTAGTAATGACACTTTGATTTCTAGTTTTAACCCCTTCTGTTGAAGTTACTTTATCTTCAATTTCAACTTTTGGAGGCTTCTCCATTAACACAATTGCATTAATAATACCAATATGTTTTTCCACATCAATTGCATCAGTGTCACTACCATTATCCATGGTTGGAGTTTTTTGTTACACTTATACTTCAACTTCTTAATTTTTACACATAGATTTTTATTGTGATTTTTTAGATGAGAAATTTCATCATCTTTGGTCAACAACATTTTATCAATATCTTCAATCTCTTTATGAGCATTTTTTATGTTGTCAAAATTATTTGTAGATATTTTATCTTGATCTAGGTGGATATTGGTGGCCACTCACCTATTCCAACTGGACCTTCAGTTGGTTTCAGCAGTTTCCTTTATTATAGCACAATTTACTATTTTTAGCAGTTTTTCGAGTCCTGGACTTCCAGAGTTGTTTTGACCCCATAAACGACATTTTTTTGAGGTCTGCATAGTTATGAGCTTGTTGTAAATATTGTAGTACTCAGAGAGACATTTCTAACAAGTTATCGTATGCACTACATGAAGATCATATGACCAAGTTACAACCCGAGGAAGTTGGCTATCAAACTAACCTCAACGGGGCCCACAAACTCGTGGTGTTCAATCTCCTATGGTTAGGGTTTTGGTTGTTTAGGGTTTCTCTTTTTTGTTCAATACTAAAAAGGCCCTTAAGACTCAATGTAACACAATTCAAAGGAATTTAGCCTCCACATATCTTCTTAGAGATAAGATACCATCTCCCGAGCTAGCTTATTTCCATTTTGTATGTAAGAATCTTTTAGTTATTGTGTATAAATGAGATGAATATTTATTTTTGTTGCATCTCTTTGTTTATGTTTATATCTATATTTATTTTTGTTCCTTCATAAATATGGATCAGTGGTATTAGAGTGGTCTTGTCTTTCTCTGTTTTTTTTGCATGTCCCCAATGAGGTTGGGATATAAGGAGTTAGGGCTTGAACTAGTTGAACCTTTGCAAGACTGGTCTTGCCAACCCTAATGGCCTCCCATGGCAGAAGAAAAAAAAGACAAGGGAGCAAGAGATAATTTCAAAATATTGCTTGAGGAAGCCCTCGAGTGACAAAGGAATGCGATGATGGATAACTTTGCTAGATCCTTTGGTGGATACCCATAAGTGACACATCTTCATCCAGCAGACCCCTTAGAGGCGCCACTCCCATTAAGGTACAAGCCAGCTTTTACATTCTCATATTTGAAGGCCAAATAGATGCAGATGTCATAGATAAATGTTTAAATCTATTGGAAGGATATTTTGTGGTTCATGATTTTTCCAATAGGGGGAATATTACTTTTTCACTCCTCAAAATCTCCCCCCACAATTAAGGACTCGTGGGAAACCTACTGTGAGAAGATAGACGAGAGGGAGCACTCATTGTTTTTGGATGCACCCACTTGGAATTCTTTCTGAGATTCTATCAAGGAAAAATATTACCTTGTTGGGAACTATGACGACAAGTACATACAATGGACTACGTTGTGGTAGCAAAGGGATCAAGATGTGCATGAGCTGATGAATCTTTTCCATACCCTACGCACAAATTTGGGTATCAAATATTCTGAGAAACATATGGTTCTCAAGTACCATGGTTGTTTGCACAAACAAATTCAAGAGGAAATGGATTTCCTAGACATCTCCTCACTTTGTGTAGCATACCGATATGTTGTCAATATTGAGCATAAATTCAAGTAGAAGAAGTGAGACTTTGGATCCACAAACCCAAAGCAGCATAAAGGCACCCCCAAGCTACAGAGAAAAGGACAGATCCAGGCCACGACCCCCCAGGACAACTCCTCGAAGCCACAAGCCAAGAATAATTGGAAGGCGAAGAAGGATATCGGCGAGTGGTGTGATTTCCATAAAACTCCCTCTCGCAACAACAATGAATGTTGTGCAAAGCAGGCATTGGTGGCCTAGCTAAAAGACTCAAAAACAGATGTATGCTCTATTCTGAGTTGTAACCAGACAATGGAAAGCAGATCATTGACGCAGAACCCACTATTGTGGTAGCCACCACCAAGCTCTAAAAGGCAGAACCTAAGGATCCACAAAAGGGGGAGCACCTCTTCCACTCGTAGATGTGGGTAAAGCATTCGTTGGTCCAATTCATCGTTGACAGTCAGAGCCAGAAGAACTTGATCTTAGTCGAGTTTGTTAAGAGATTGAAGCTACCAACAACAACACACCCACAGTCGTACGCCATCGAGTGGCTCCACCAAGGGCGAGATCTATGTGTCAGCGAGCAATGTGACATGCCTACCTTTGCAAATGAGTTATTATGGATGTTTCCCCTCTGGAAGTCTGTGATGTTTTATTAGGTCATCCATACCTATGTAAGTGTTGTTATGAAACCAGCTCACAAAAAGATAGAAAAGATAGATCAACACCTTAAAAATCAGCCTCTTCGAGGGGGCAACCTCCTTTACATTACACAAATGAACAATTCTAGGATGATTCAAATCACAATACCTCCTTTCTATATATAGGAGTCTAAGGGGTCATAATGTAATCAAAGCCGACATAACAATAATAATGTAAGAGCACAACAATAACAATAGTGGGCTTCTATGGGGCATAATAATAACAATATGGGGACTACATGGGCACTCTCCATAATAGATATCCAATCCAATGGATTGATGACCTTCTAGACCAGCTCAAGGGGAGAAAATTTTTCACCAAGATTGACTTGAAGTATGGCTATCACTAGGTACCAATCGAACCCTCTGATGTGTGGAAGACTACATTCAAATCCAAGGAGGGCCTTTTTGAATGGTTGGTCATCCCTTTCAGGTTGAAAAATGCCCCAGCAACATTCATGAGGCTGATGGATGACATCTTGTGGCCCTTCACCAACTCTTTCATGATAGTTTATTTGGATGCCATCCTTATCTTCAACCAGAGTTGGGAAGAACACCTACACCACATTTGGTAAGTACTCCAAACCCTATGACAACACAAATTGTGTGTCAATTTGAAGAAATGCACTTTTGGTATGACCTAGGTTCAACATATGGGGTACATAATTAATGAGCGGGATGTACATGTGGACCTAACCATGATACAAGTTATTTGTGATTGGCTAGCCCTAAGCACTATAATAGAGCTCCGTAGCTTTCTGGGTCTTGCCAATTTCTATTGCAGGTTCGTGTTGGGATTCTCTCATATCACTTAGCCTTTAAGTCAAGCCACCAAGGGTGTAGTGAAAGCAAACTTTTTTTGGTATGAATCCCAACAAAAGGTGTTTGTTGAGTTGAAGCATCGCCTCTGCTCTACACCAGTGCTCACAGTACGATACCTGCAGCAACCATTTGAAATTGATACGGATGACTTTGACTATGTTATTGGTGTAGTTCTTACCCATCAAGGGAATCCAGTGTCATAACACAGTGAGACACTATCATGTCTCATCCGAAAGTACCCCACCTATGACAAAGAGATGTATTCCATTATGCAGGCATGTTGACAATGGAAGCATTACATTCTGGGGAAGGGAACAGTCATCCAAATAGACCACCGACCCCTATAGTTCATACATACACAAGGAAAGTTACAAAATGATCTCCATTAGAAATGGTCCACATATCTACAATTACAGTTCCATTTAAACATTAATTACAAGAAAGGTAGCACCAATAATGTTGCAGATTGCCTCAATCGGTCGCCAATTATTGCGCTGACCTCTATACTCGACTCTTGTGGACACGAGACTTCGAGATGGCCACATATTTACAAGAGTGATCCAAAATTTGACACCACATACCAGATGCTCTTGGAAGACAAGCAAGTTTCATACTTTCACCTCTAGGACACACTGTTATGTCACCTGGGACACCTTTATGTTCCTTCAAGTGAGTGTGCCAAGATGATTTTGGAGGTGCACTATAGTCAGCTCGTTGGAAATTTTGAGGTGGAAAAAATAGTGGCAGTGTTGCAGAAGTATTTTTACTGGCCAAACCTTCGAACGGATGTTGGGAATTACATCAGATCCTACATTATCTGTGTCAATTCCAAACCTATAATCAAGAATAAAGTCTTGTGTACTCCTCTGCCTACTCCTAGCTAACCCTTGGAATCCATCTCCATGGGTTACATTCCAGGCCTTCCTCCTACCAAGCATGGAAATGACTGTGTTTCTGTGGTCGTCGACAGATTCTCTAAGATGGCCATTATGGTAGCCTGCAAGAAGAGTATTATAGCATAAGCCACTGCCAAACTCTCATTTGAATGGGTTTGGGTACACTTTGAGATCCCATAGTCCATTATGTCAGATCGGGACAGCAGGTTCCTAAGTACATTCTGATCAAGCCTTTGGTCATGGTTAGATACGAATCCCACTAAGTCCATGGCCTTCCACCCCCAAACTGATGGCCAAATAAAGGTCATCAACAAGATGATTGCTCACATCCTATGCATGTACAACTCAAAGCATCCATCCACATGGGATGAAAGCCTCCCCTATGTCCATCACATCTACAACATAGCTCTCTAGAGCTCAACTGGCCACAGCCCCCTTTCAGATGGGGTTGGGATTCCAACCACTATGTCCCATTGATGTTCCCATACCGCTTGTAGCTACTCAGGTAGATTTGTCTCATGTCCAGTCTGAAGCTAACAGAGTTACAAACTTCATTGAATGCATTCAGCACAGCCACCAGTAGTTCCATCATATATTGGATAGAGAAAATGCTAAGTACGAGTAACGTCATGATCAACATTAGGTGCCACACACATTTTAGGTGGGGGACAAAGTTTTGTTACACTTGCAAAAGGAGCGCCTCACTGGGACCCACCGCAAGCTTCGCCTACTCTGATATGGGCCTTACACCATCACTAAGGCTATAGGAGACAATGATTTCAAGCACAACATTCCTTCCTTCCTTGGCCTACACCCAATAGTCAATGTGGACTGGTTACGGCCATACTTTCCCCCATTGCTGAACAACTAACGCCAACAGAGCTCAACCCAAGTCGTATCGAATAGGCCACGACTGATAGGATCATGGACACACATATCAAGAACACTCACCAGCAAAGGATCCAGCTATATCGAGTTATCAACGCAGGCCAACTCCTTCACCAGGGAAAATGGCTCACTAGGGACCAGGTTCAACAGAAATTTCCTCACCTCATGGAGGCTCTGCATGCAATGGAGACCATTGATTCCTAAGGGAGGATGATTGATCCAGGTGGATATTGGTGGCCACCTGCCAATTCCTCCTTGACCTCCATCTAGTTTGAACAGTTCCCTTGATTATAGCATAATTTACTATTTTTAACAATTTTTCGGGTCCTAAACTTTCGGAGTTGTTTTGACCCCTTAAACGATGTTTTTTTTAGATCCGCAATAGGCCCATAGCTATAGGTAAGGGCCTGTCAAAAATATTGTTGTAAACGGAGATACCTTTCTAACAAGATATCGTACACGCCAAACGAAGATCATATGACCAAGTTACGACCTCAAGAGGTTGGTTGTCCAACTAACCCTAACGGGGCCCACAAACTCATGGCGTTCCATCTCCTATGGTTAGGGTTTCCTTTTATTTTTAATAATAAAAAGACCCTTGAGCCTCATTGTAACACAGTTCAAAGGTATGTAGCTGCCACATCTCTTCTCATAGATAAGTTACCATCGCCCAAGCTAGATTATTTCCATTTTGTATGTAAGCATCTTTCAATTCTTTGGTATTAATAAAATGAAGATTTATTTCTGCTGCATCTTTATGTTTATGTTTATATCTATATTTCATTTCGTTCCTTCATAAATCTGGATCACATCTATTGTTGGAATTTGCACACTTGTGTATCTTGGTTCCTCAATTCCCTACTAGCATGTACAATTTCTTCTTCTTTGATGATAATGGTTTTGTTCAAGTCTCTAACTTTTCCTTCTAAATCATTATAACCTTGTCATCATGATCCCTTTTCCCCTTTAATTTTATTGTTTTGTAAATGGTTTATATCTTCTAATGAGGTGGTTTCTGTTGAAAATGGAAACAAGAAATGCTATAAATAACATTGCTATAAAATAGCATCTCAGGTACTAGTGTTCGACATAGCAACAAGGAATGAAAAATGGAAGTGCTAAAAATATCATTGCTATAAATAGTATTTCAGGATAGATTCCAATTTTAGTTAGTCCCTGAACTAAAATTGAGAAGTAAAATTCAAATTTGATCTTAGCAGTTTTGTAAAATAATTAATTAATTCATCTTGATTTAATTAGTTGTAGAAAATCAAAAATGAAGTCTATGTGGGGACATGCAATAGTTTCTCCATTGATTGAGAAATTTATCCATCAATTAAAGAGATAAGGATGAGTTGTAATTTGAGTTGTAATTAGTTAGCTCAGTTAACTGAGTTAAGTCCGGTTAAATTAGTTCAAATAGTTTGTTGAACTAATTGTGAGTTTAGTTAGTTAATGCATGCATGCATGTAACTGATGCACTTCAGATAACTGAATATTCTCTCTTGAATAACTCATGCATGTCAGTTCAGACAGAGACCCAGTTGAGATTAAAGGAATGGATAGTGTATTATCAGTTGGAGGAATTTTCCTATATAGGAAACTCATCCATGCAGAAGGAATTATCTCCTTCAGGTTTGTGCAGTTATTTCAGAGGTCAAAGCAGTGTGTGAGGGATTATTACACACAGGTGGCAGCTTGAGGACCCAAGAGAAACTGCTCAAGGAAATAGGAGGCTTGGAGGGCAGAGGATAAGGTTTGGAGAAGCCTTTGACTGTCTATGAGCAACATTGTTTGATTGCAAAGAGATAAGGATAGCTTGAGAGTTGATTCTTTTTGTAACTTGAACATATTTCCACTTGTATGATAATACAGAGATTAGGATTTTAGGCTGAGACTTTCCCCAGGTTATTCTTCTGTGTTCATGTGTGATTGATTTCTCATTCTCAGTTATATGTGTTCTAATTGATCTTGCTCATATTCGATTAAGCTTCCACAAAGTTTGTTGTAGAAGTAGATCTGGTATTTTGCTTTAGTATATTGCATATTTTTTTGATCTACAATGAGAATTTCTACATGGTATCAGAGCAAAGGTGATCAAAGCGGAGAACAATATACAAAGAGAGGAGATTTCGCAGTTTTGAGTTCTGGGCCGCGAGTTTTCAGAGCAGATATGAAAATTTTTGTGCAAGATTTTCATAAACAAATAGTAGATCTGGATTCCTTGCGGAAAAAGACCCAAATTCAAAAAAAAATTGGTTGAATCAGAGTTCGGATGAGGGAGATATCGCTGATTTAAAAACAGCTCTTTTTCCAAAAAATTTCGTGACGGCAGGAAAGATGAAATAGATTGATGTGCTAGCCAAGAACCTGTATGCACTTGAGGTACAAGATGCATGCAAAAGGTTAGATACTTGGTGGTTAGAGGGAGATTAAATTACCTCTCAACATGCAGCGCCAGAAGAAGTCTCAAACAATTGTGGAGGAGCCACAATTGGTGAAGCAGCTTCAGGAGGTTGTGGAGAAGCCACAACTGGAGAAGCCAAGAGGAGACCGAGTGGAGGCATCCACTCATGCAGAGACCTCCAGTAGGGGGAAATTTCGGGCCAAGTGGGCAGAGGGATCACATGCATCCATACCTCCAGGTTGGAGGTGGGGCGATGTGGAGTGACAGTCCCAAGAAGGCTGGAATAGGGGCAGTATCATTGAGGTACCCAACATCTTTGATTAGGCCTTGCTATGGGAGCCCCAACGAGGAGTAGCAAGACTGGCTGAGTGGGTAGAGGCAGATACGGATGGAGCGGCAAAGAGAGCTACAGTGCAGGAATCCCAAGACAATGCAGAGCTAGCAGGCTGCAACAATGCAAGATGCACAGGAGTGTTGCACCAGTGCAGGATGGCACAGAGAGGTGTGCAACATGTGAGATGCATGGAGTGTTTCAGTAGCTCAGAGATCACAGAGGGAGCACTTTTCAGTAGCAAAGGAAGCTTCAGCATCAAAGGATGTTTCTAGCCCAACAGGGAGGTCAGTTGGGAGATTTTTTTTTGTTTCTAGAGTTGTTGGAGCAACAACACTTGGGAGAAGTGTTGCATGCAGAACATTCCAAAGGTTGAGGATTAGGTTCAAGTTGAATGCCTTTCTTGTTGAGAGGGAGTGTTTAAATGGCAACAAGAAATTCTAAAAATAGAAATGTTATAAATAACATTGCTATAAATAGCATCTCAGGTACCAATGTTGGACATAGCAACAAGGAATGAAAAATGGAAGTGCTAAAAATAGCATTTCTATAAATAGTATTTTGGGATAGATTCCAATTTCAGTTAGTCCCTGAACTAAAATTGAGAAGTAAAATTCGAATTTCATCTTAGCAGCGGTTTGTAAAATAATTAATTAATTCATCTTGAGTTAATTAGTTGTAGAAAATCAAACATGAAGTCTATGTGGGTACATGCAACAGTTTCTCCATTGATTGAGGAACTTATCCATCAATTAAATAGATAAGGATGAGTTGTAATTAGTTAGCTCAGTTAATTGAGTTAAGTCCAGTTAGATTAGTTCAACAAACTGTTAAGTCCAGTTAGATTAGTTCAAATAGTTTGTTGAACTAATTGTGAGTTTAGTTAGTTAATGCATGCATGCATGTAACTGTTGCACTTCATATAATTGAATATTCTCTCATAAATAACTCATGCATGTCAGTTCAGACAGAGAACTAGTTGAGATTAAAGGAAGGGACAGTGTACTATCAGTTGGAGGAATTTTCCTATATAGGAAACTCATCCACGCAGAAGGAATTATCTCCTTCAAGTTTGTGCAGTTATTTTAGAGGTCGGAGCAGTGTGTGAGGGATTATTACATACAAGTGATAGCTTGAGGACCCAGGAGAAACTACACAAGGAAATAGGAGGCTTGGAGGGCAGAGGAGAAGGTTTGGAGAAGCCTTTGACTGTCTATAAGTAGCATTGTTTGATTGCAGAGAGAGCAGGATAGCTTGAGATCTGATTCTTTTTGTAACTTGAACATATTTCCGCTTATATGATAATACAGAGAATGGGGTTTTAGGCTGAGGCTTTCCCCGGGTTATTCTTCTGTGTTCATGTGTGATTGATTTCCCATTCTCAATGATATGTGTTCTAATTGATCTTGCTCATATTCGATTAAGCTTCCGCAAAGTTCGTTGTAGAAGTAGATCTTGTATTTTTCTTTAGTATATTGCATAATCTATTGATCTACAGTGAGAATTTCTACAGTTTCTTCGTATTTTTCTAATAGTTTCTTTTCAAGGTCTTGGAATTCCTACTGAATGTATTATTTTCTATCATTTAATTCCTTGATTTGTTGGTTTAACTCTTGAATATAACCTTTTATGCAAAAATTATCTCTCCCTTTTAATTCTTTATCATATGTGTGCATACCAAATGCACATTGTAATTTTATATTGCTCTATTCTATTTGTGAAGCAATTTTGTGCATATCCACTATTTGTTTTAATTAATGTCTTGTAACATTAATTTATTGGAATGGTCCTCAAATCATAGTACCTTTTATCAACATTCATGGTAAAAGTACCAAGATTTCAACCAAGAGTTTTCCATAACCAAATTAACTCCCTTGGTATTTACAACACAAAAAAAAAAAAATCTGAAGTACTTATCGATGTTCAATTCTATATTATTAATCTCATCATCATATTATTGTGTAAGAGCTATTTTAATTTCATATTCCATAAGTTGTAATCTATTTCAATTTGGTACCAATATAATTTTAATTGAAAGAGAAATCAATGGCATTGCTTACCATCTCATTATGGAACCACCCTACCATACATAGGAAAATATTGTTTGGTTCCAAAATATGCCTAGAAGTGAATTGTACCTTTGTTTCCATCTCAAGTTGGTGAACTCACCACTTCAATTAATTCGAATTTGTATTGTTTTTATAATCCCTTAATAGTTTTACAATAATAATTTTACTTACTATCCATTCACTTTTCTTCTTCACTAGATAAGGACCACCTACGTTGGAACTTCCATATATGGGCAAAAGAATCTTAGAAACTTATCCTCCACATGAAAAATTTGCATCTTTTTTTTATCTTACCTCATAAATACCATGGGTTACTAATATTACAAGCTCATTTTTTAACCCACGTTGCAAATACCATGGGTTACTAAAATTACAGCCTCATAAACTAAATGGTAAAATTGATTAATGACTGGTGAAGGTTACCTTATTTACTCTTCCTTTTCTTTACATACACTTTTAAATATATAATTGGAAATTTTTTTTTTTACCTTTTCACATAATTTTTTAACAACACTTGCAAACCTTTTATATTATATCAATAATTTTAGCCATAGGCCTAGAATTGTTTACAAAACTTGTTTACAAAACTTTACTTTTTATATGTTATCATGACCGAATGGAAAATATGCTCTAATACTACTTGAGGCAAACCCAATAGTCCATTTCATGAAAATGTCATGAATACACAAAGTAATCCATATTAAATAGATTTTATTTATTATAAACCATAAATCCAAGTGATGATTCATTAAGTACATAGACTTATAGAAATACACGCAGTGGGTAATAGCTCATGTCTTTTAAAAAGGACACAACTTATTATTATTATGCATAAAGGATTATATAATAGTCATAATTGCTATTACATAAATATTATTATTTAATACATAGTTGTTACTTCATTGTAGCCCGAGTTGTATTATGACCTAGGTATATTAGATCTTAGATGTTAAGAGTCATTTAATTTTATTTAAATTATATTATTTTAAAAGATGGAGAGGGGAGTAACAATAGTTCAATCAACCTCTAATGTCAAATTCATTTATTTCCTTTATTTGTGTACATAATTTTCATGCAATGTTGTATATAAAGTTGACATTTCCTAAAGTTGACATTTCCTTGGTGTGGTAGTGTACCACTTGTTTACAAGCATAATAAATTACATTATTATATTATGATTTAATTTAAAATTTTACTATTGTTTTTATATATACTTAGTGTTTTGCTTCCATGGTGTCAAATTGATTGAAAGTTAGTGAAGTAAAATTTCCTAATTGCATTTCTAGATCATGGATTTTTGTTCTATGCATTGTTATGATCATTAACCCAAGAAATCGAACCACAAACAAGATATAAAAACTATTCCACACCTTATTAACAACAAAATACTATTAACATAGGGCAACACCTTATAGTTGATCCTTTTATGAAAGGAATCCACTTATGTTCACTTCACTCTTAAGGTTGGGGAAACTGTCATTGAGATAAGCTCTAAATATAATATTATTTTACATTCTCATGAGGAGGAACCGATCCTCGTTTATAGATAACAAGAGAAGCCTAACCATAACAACCTCCTAACTACCTAGTTAACCTTATTTAATGAGGCCACATTACATTTATTCAATACTAACTATCATGGTGGGTCTTATTTAATAATAACAAATATATTGGACCTATTTCACCTTACATTGAATGACATCCAATATTTTCACTCTAATGGGCCCTTTAGCCCCCCATTATGCCATTAAGGAGGATCCTAACACTCCATCTCCCTTGGAAAAGGTTTTCCCTCAATGCTTATTGTGAGGAGGTACAACCATGAAACAAGGTCCTCGAGACAAGTCTAGACTGCAATGTTGAGGATTTATAACCCTTGACCTTAAACTTGAAACACAAAAGAGATATAAAATTTGATCCACGCTTTATTAATATAACAAACACTTAAGGTAGGATAAGACCTTAAAGTGATCCTTTTATAGAAGAAATTCATTTATGTCTACTTTCCTCTTAAGGTTGGGTGACCTCTTAATGAGCTAAGCTCCAAATACAATATTCTTTTACATATCTCACAAGGGTTACTCCTTTATTTATAGCTAAAAAGGGAACACTAGTAGTAACAACCTCCTGAATAAGGTTGGAAGGAACAAGGGCAACTCTATGGCCCTGAATGACAAATTGAATTATCATATGCATGGAGCTTCGGGCTAGCCTCCAACAACTAGGTGGAACCATATCGTCTCCTTAAGGGAATAATTTTGGCTAAATCTTTCTCCCCTAACACTTTGGTTATAATGGGGGACTCAAACGATATAATCAAGAATCTCAATTCAGGTTCCTTTCCTACTGAACCTCAAGCTAAATACATTATACATGAGAATTTTCACCCACCTATCCTCTTTCATGAAGGTACTAGTGAAATATGTGCTTAGAGATCTAAACTCCTTAGTTGATTCTTTCGTCGATCATGAGGTCTCTATAGCACCTAAAACTCTAATAGTTAATGGAACAATGAGGGAGGCTCCTATTCCCTAAGGCATTCCCATGCAATGATTAACATTAAATTCTTCTGTGACCATCATGCATGTAAAATCCACTTTGAAAATGATGCATGTGTCAAGAAGCAACAAAGTAAACTATCAAACAAGAATTGTACCAAGTAACCATTTTTTTGAGGTAGCAAAAAATCATCCGATTTTGAAAAGTGTTGATTCAGAATACACATTTTTTAAAGCATATTTTTGACACTTTAAATTTTCTTATGCATCAAATATGAACATTTTTTTAAATGTTAGTGATTTTCACGTTGATTTTGAAAAGTGTTGATACAACATCAACCCCCTTTTTAGAGGGCTTATTTTTTACACTTTCAATTTCCTAATGTATTAAGTGTGGATAAAAAAATTGTAAATGTTGGTAATTTTCATGCAGATTTTGAAAAGCATCAACATTTTTTTTAAGGAATATTTTTAACACTTTAAATTTTCTTATGTCCTAAGTATGCACAAATCTTTTTAAATGTTGATTATTTAACAATTTTCAATTTATCTTATTCTTCATCTTGTTTTTCGCCCTAAGATGTTTGTTTTTTAAGAGTTTTCAAACCATGTGTTTTTTTTGCAATCTTTTTTATAATGAAATTTTTAATTGTTTTTGCAAAGTTTAAAAAAATAATAATAACATTAATATTTTGACATTATGATTTTTTATATATTTTTATATCGTTAATTAATACTTAAAAAAAAAACAAACAAACAAACAAAAACAAAAAAAACAAATTTTATTAAAAAAAAAAATGAAATTTAAATCAAAAATAATGACATTTGAAGTTTTTTTCCAAAAGAAATGATATAAAATTTTAAGTAAAAAATAAATAAATAAATAAAACATATAATTTTAAAAATAATAATAATAATTAAAAAAACAAAATCCTTATTATTAAATAAAAATGCAATAAATAAAAATAAACATTGGAAAAAAAATACTATAAATAAAAATTAAAAATAAAACATGTCGAAAAAAAACAAAAAACAAAAACTTAAAAAATAATTTTAAAATAACATTAAAAATATTAATTAAAATAAAATTAAAAACATTAAAAATCAATTTAAGAAGAAGAAGACAAATTTTAAAAAACACAATTTTTTTAATTAAAAATTGCGGCCCATGGATCCTATGCGGGCCAAGCCTAATTCCCCCTCCCGCCCAGGCCCGTGGGTCGCAGGTCCATGGGCTGCAAGCTTGGGCTGGCCAAGCCCGATTCTGGGAATCAAATTTGACCCACCAAGGGTCAATGGGTTGTGGCCCTAGGTGAGCAGGGATTGCACACAACTCCTCCCGCCCAGATCCATGGCCCCACGGGACCTAAGCGGGAAAATTTTCATTCCTGGAATCGGCCTTGACTTGCCCAAGGCCGAGATTTTTAAATTTTTTAATTAATTATTTTAATTTTAAATTTTTTTATATGTTCTTTTTAATTATTTTTTTAATGCTTTTTATTTTATTTTAATATATTATTTATTTATTTTAATGTTTTTTTAAATTATCCAGTTAAGTGTTATTTATTTATTTATTGGAGTTGTCTTTAGTGCAACTTTTTGGACTTTTCGGTGGAAACATTTGAGGAAAAATCTTGATTTGTGTTAATTAAACTGGTTTTTTACTGTATATATGGATTCAACACCCTGAAAACCTCCTAAGGTACTTCGATTGTGCAAGAGTTACCCATCAAGCTTGTGATTTCAATAAATTCCTGTCGGATTTTAGAGAAATTAGACCGGAAAAACCCACCGGAAAATATTCCAAAAAGTCTCAGTAAAGACAACTCGTTTATTTATTTATTTTGTTAATTTTTTAAATATTTTCCTTAAATTATGTTTTTTTGAAAAAAAAAATTATATATATATATATATATATGTGTGTGTATAATTTAGTTTTTTTTCTTCCATGTTTTTCACTTTTTTTATGTTGTAATATATAATTTTATTTACTTCTTATTATTTTCTTAAACTTTGTGTTTTTTATTTTTTGTTTTTTTATGTTTTAATTTTTTTTTTACTCTTTTTCGGGCATATATTAAAATTATGTTTCAATATATATTTTTATTTACTTGTTATTTTTTTTGAAACTTTGTCTGTGTGTGTGTGTGTTTTTGTCATGTTTTTTTTATTTTTTTATGTTTTAATGCATATTTTTATTTACTTGTTTTTTTTTTTGTTTTTTTTTCAATGTTTTAAATTTTGTTTTCTTTCGTATTTTTCATTTTTATTTATTTATATATTTATTTATTATTTTGTTTTATTTTATTTTATTTTTTTTCTTCAGGGTCATCAACTAACAATCTGATCCCATTATGAGTAAATTTCATAGTTGATTTTGAAGTTTTCGTTATAATAGATCAAGTATGCCCCCACAATGTGCCAATTTCATAGTTGGTCTTTAAATTTTCATTAAATGAGTCAAGTCCGCTTACAATGTGTGTCCATTTGATAGTTGATTTTTAGATTTTTGTTGCAATGTGTCAAGTTGTCCTAGGCGAAGATTTTAAAATCGTTATATTTTTAGCATCTAAAAAGGAAATTATTCTTAGTATAATAACTCTTTCATTCAAGTGTTTATTTAAAAAAAAAAATAGTCATCAATTTTTTCCATAATGTCATGGTTGAAATATGTTGAAAACTTGAGGTTTTTTGTAGTCATGATCTTTGGCTTTAATTCTATGGTTGAAATTTGTCAAAATTTTAAGGTTTTTCTGAGCCTTGATATTTTATCATTAATGATATGGTTGAAAACAATTATAATTATTTTATATTTAACACCATCATTGAAAATTGTCATAATTTTAAGGTTTTTCAGAGACATGATATTTTATCTTTAATGTCATGCATGAAAATCGTTGGAATTTTAAGGTTTTTTGGAGTCATGATATTTTATCCTTAATGTCATTGCTAAAAAAATGTTGAAAATTTACCTCGAGAAAAAAAATTGTTATTCCAACATCAACACTTTTTGTTTTTAGGGTGTTTTTTGCACAAAAAAATTGGCTTTTATTGGGTTTTGACTGCCCATTGTAAAAATTGTTGAAAATTTACCTCGAAAAAAAACATTATTTCAGCATCAACACTTTTCGTTTTCGGACTATTTTTCCTTTTTTGGGAGGGTTTTTTGGCTAGAGTTATCATTTTCAATTTACAGTTTTGGCTCAATAGTTTACATTGTTAAGCATGGTTGGATTATTTATTTAACTCCCTACAAACTACCTCATGAGCACACATAAGACATCCTTTGGTGAAAGTACATTACCATGTGCAAGTGAATGAAGTCTTAAGTTCCTTAACAAGGTGTATTCATGGTAGGGGATGGGTTTCTAGTTTCGATCCTAGTGATTCCCTTCCCACGCTCCAATGGATGACAAACCCCAATCTAGATGGCAGATGTGAAGGAAAATTGTGAAGATGTTATGGATTAAGGGTATTATGACATGGCCATAATGCCCAATCTCCACATTTTCCAAGGATGGTTATGTATTTGCAAGGTTTGTGAACATGGTGGTTATTTCACCACACTGCTTTAATGCAACTAACAAAATCTACCTCTCTTATCCACGCAGTCTTTGCACCTGCTTGATTTGGTTTTGAAAATTTCCTCTCATTGAAGTAGAAATTTCTATTGACAGGAGTATGGAAAGCAAACGTGGATGTGCCAAGACCTTAGGGCCTATGGGAGCAGGTGAATAGTAGAAATCACTACCCAATTTGAAATTGTTGCACTCAATTTAAATTTTGACAGGCACTCCGCCCAAATGGACACATTGTTGAGATATGACAGACCAAAGGAACCATATTTAGGAGCTCCATGAGGAATTTAATAGAGAGAAATATCAACTAGCCATAATTCAAGTGATTCAGTAAGAGGAGGCCATGACAACCAGGTTCAAGTTTCTTCTGTCGATTCTACATAATTTGTGGCACCAAGACAACTAGATTTGAACTAGGTACCACCAACTAATGAAATAATTATTATTCATGATTAGTTTCATGTCTTAGTTATTGGTTTTGTTTATGCATGCTAAAAGCTACAAAATATTAGGCATCTTTAACAATTTATATACTTATAAGAATCTTTGGATGTGTGTAGTAGAATCTTGGTATAGAAAAGTAGATAGATTTAGAATCTTTGTGAATTATCCAAAATAATGCTACTCAATTTTTAGTAATTTTATGGTGTTTGTTTTCATTTATGTTCAAAACGTCCACAATTTCTAATCCCAAAGTTAGGACTCTCTCTAGGAATTTGTTTGAGCAGATCCAGTTATTGGAAAATCTTAGTGCAAAAGTTAAAAGAAAGATACTCTTTAAACTTTGGATGTAATATGCAGTGTCTTGGGCATTGATTTTGCTAATATAATCATTACAGTTATTATCTAATAATAATAATAATAACAACAACAACAACAACCTAGTGGACCTTATTTAATAAATTTGCATTACATGTATTCAATAATAATTCCCATAATGAGTCTTATTTAATAATAATAAGCATAGTGGACCCAATCCACCTTATGTTGAATTGCCTCTTATATTATTACTTACACCAAGAACCCAACACTCCATCACCCTAGGAAAGAATTTCCTCAATGTTTTTTATGAGGAGGTACAACCATAAACTAGGGTCCAATGTATGAGTGTTGATTGTGATACTAAGGTAAGCCAAGGAACCAAGGTCCCATGTATAAGTGTTAGACACCACCCTGAAGTAGTCCAAGGAGCTCCAACATAAACACGGGTCCCATGTATGAGTTTTTACCAAAGTTCTGAAGTGAGTAGTGTCCCATGTGCAAGTACTAATTAGAATACTAAAGTAATCCAAGGGGATCATCCTTAAATGAAGGTCCCATGTCCAATTTCTCATGTTGACTCCTTGGTAAAGATACCTGAGATCCATACTTGGCTAAGAGCGGTGCTCCAAATCATTACCATGGTCATGTGAATCCAAATATAGAGATCCAATGTTATCCAAAAAATCATTCACATTGCTACAAAAGATTATATGTGAATCTAGAAGGTATACAGCTACTAGAGAATAAACAAGTTAAAAAATAGTAGTCATAATTGGCTCCTCATTGCCCCCATTGATGCTCTATACAAAAGGTGGAGCACAATCATGAAATAGAAAAGTATTTGTCTTCCTAGAAATGGCAATTATCCCAAGAGCATTACTCATGAGCCCCTTATAAATTGCACCACCTATATATCTCCCTTGTATACTTCTCTTGACTATGTCTCCAATGTTTCAATCTTTGGATTGCTTCTTAGGCTTCCTATAGTTTTTATACTTGATGCTTTGATGAAGTTGCATTAAACGAATTGCTTTAAGGCATGAAATGTATTATACTTTGAGCAACCATTGTTCATATGCTCTTCATAATCCATATTATTTTTAAGAAAACTTATAAGAGGGCCTTATTCCACATAATTTGTGTATATCATTGGAAAGTCCTCATAAGTGGGGTAATATATTCATGTAAAATTCCATAAATCCATTGTAAGTATGAGAGCTAGGGTATTGAGGGAATAAATTTGTAAGGGTTTTAATGAACTAAATATTGATCAAAGTATATCATATATTATAGAAAATCCAAAGCATGGGTGGTAAGTCTGACAAGGATCATCTTTTTTTCCAAAAGAGAATTAGAAGAAACCTTTGCATGGGGTCTGGGAAAATATACTAATAGCCAAGTATAAGAATATTCTCTACTTGAGGGATTAAGAATAGCATCCAATCTCCAAATCAAATATTTTAGCTCTAGAGGATACTTAAAGGTAATAATCAGTAACGTGATTGTGACAACCCCAATTAAATTATACTCATATATGCAATGTAAATATTGTGCAAAAAATATGGGTTGAGTAATGGGACACATATTCCAGAGGCTAGGGAGGTTACTTGTTGGGAAAAATTCAAATTTTTCATTACAACAAAGAAGAAAAATCTGAGTTGGTACATAACAGCTCATAGTTGGCTGGCAAAAATGGAAAATATGAATTTTCTTATCAATTGTGCTTTTTAAAGTAGTGAACAAGAAATTTTAAAAAGGAAAAAAGGGTGAGTTGACAGAAGGTATGGTGTGTTAGCCACCCATTAAAACCAATTAAATAACACTTAAAAAACTATGAACAGAAAAGCAGGTGGCAACTTGTCATTGGCTTACAAGATTTTGTGGGCATGGTCATTGTCTGAAGGTTACACAAGGAAAATATAATTCGAATTTTTGGGGGAGAGCGCAACAACCAAGGGAGGAAAAATTCGATTCGCTAGAGGACAGTGTAGGAGTAGAGGGAGAACTTGAGATGAAGATTGGTTTGAACAAATCCAGGGACAATATGGGAACTTTTGGGGAATAATGAATTGCTAGCTGCAAAGGACAAGGATTTGAAGAGGAGAAGAGAAGAAAATCCAAGAAGACAAAGAACAGAAAGGAAAAAGAAGTGGGAAAGTCAAGAAAATGCAGAGCAGCAGAGAAACAACTTTTGGTTGGAAAGAATTCATGAAGAAATCACTTACAGGTGAGGAAGTAATTGCCTCTCGAGTTCCCATTGACTAGAGGGTGGAGGTGGTGATTCTAAGAAATCCCTAAGTGTTGGGGTGAAGGAATTATTCTTGGAAAAATTCCTGGAAGATTTTTGGAGGCTTCCTTGTTATATGTTTGATTTTTCTATGGTTCTAGAGTCCTCAAGTTGGTGGAACCACCGTGTTGAATTTTGAAGGGTAGAGACAGTAAGTCTATAGGTTCCCTGTGTGCTTTGTTACTTGCAACTCAGTTGGTGGGTGAAGGTGGAAGAATCTCTAGAGACCCTAATTCAACTAGTAGTGGTGTTCAAATCCCTGAGCAAAATACCCCTCAGTCTATACAATTTGGCTCGAGGTGATAGTTGCAAGTGAATATTGGTTGCAACTATCTATGGTTGGGTGGAGATTCATTGTCCCAGATGCAATTTCCCAGTAATTTTAAAGATAAGTGTTCTTTATGTTTTTAGTGATAATGAATTTGTGTTTGCATTTTTTATGTGAGTTAATGTCATCATTCCATGAAACTTTATTTGAGTGTTAATGCTCTTATGAACTAATTGGCATGTTGTTAATATTATTGAAAGGGTGTTGGAATCAAGCGATGAGTCCATGAATTATGAGTTGTTTTTATTTATGATGCTCATTTAACCTTATGTTCCAATAAACGTTTGCAATTTATTCTATAGCGGTAAATAGTATGGAAAAATCTAAGAGGACTAGAATAATATACTCCTTGTTTGTTGTAAGCTCCCATTAGAAACAAACATGACTCAATGTTGTAATAATCGTAAATTATTCATTTTTAGTCTATTAGTTTTTTTATCTCATATGGATGCTTCTCTGAGTCTTTTGTAATGGATACCTGGTTATGCATCTGCATTTCCATTTTATCAAGAAATAAGGTCCAAATAAACCTTATATTTTTGTGTTGTGGGTGGCACTACCTCATTAACTTAAATGACTAGGTATTGGGCTTCATGAACTTAACACAATGTTGCATCTTCGTTATTCACTTGATGGTGTCAAATTTCTCAATGTTGGTTGCTATATTTTATATGTTGTCTCAGTGTTGGAATGATGTGTCGAGTCCCCGTTTGAATGATTGGTTATAGTCATGGTGCCCAGCTTGAATGGTACTTCAACAGTGGGTAAATAATTTAGTTATTTTCTAATAATAGCTTATCTGGACACTCCTTCATAAATTGTAGTAACATGAACTTGTTTTTATTACAAGCTCGTAGCAGCGCTACAAACTATCTTAAGGTAGAATATGGGATATTTTATTCTCCTCTCTAACCATGTTGGCCTGACTATTTTACATGTATATTGCTTTAATATTTTCAACAACACGGGCATGGGTTCTTGGGTAGGTATTTCTACTTTCTCCAAACTTGGATCTAAGAAGGCCTTGTTCTCCTTGTTGTAGATGAAATTGTCTTAAGGAGTTTTGATGACTTATTTTTATGCTCCTTGGTTTGGCACGATGTTATCTTTAAGTCATGGCCATGATGGAACTTGTTTCCCTATGGATCAAACTCCTCTAAGTGACTTGGTTATTTTTATAGGTTTTTCCATGCCAATTTGATCATCAAGGGAGACCGTAGACCTCTAAAGGGATGAATGGATAAGTCCCTAGTCTAAATAGACAAGTCCCTAGTCTGAATGGACAAGTCTCCAGCCCGGATGGACAACTCCATGTTTTGTGTCTTGTATTTTTTCCATCAAGAACCTTGGGATGGTAGTCTAGTTGTAAGCTAAAGAGTGATAGCACATGTGCGTGCCTCATAAAACCCTAGGGGAAAGGGTTGGTGCAGGTCCAAATTGTTATAGAAACATCATGGTTGATCCATGGTTGAATTCTCCAAGAATAGCTCTATGTGGCCTATATAACCCAAGTCCTAGGTAGAACCACTAGGGTCTTAACTAGGTATATAAATTTTTGCGTGCAGGAGACCTTTCCTCATCCTATTCACAGCTGAATAAATTTCATTATAGTGTCAAAATAACTCATTGATGAGCCATTATATGGAGCCTTATCCTTATCTATCTCCCTCCCTTAGCCCTCGTGACTGGGCGCATGACTGTGTCGTTATGAGTGATGTTGGAGGTCAGGGACCGACCTAACATATGTATCAAGAGGTATGAAGGTTGAGGTCAGGCCAAGGGGTGGCAATAACAAGTTGTACTGGAGGATTAGGTTGACCCAACTTAAATACCCATTGAACCACATTCATGGTAATATTATATGTGGTTTGGTTATATATATATGAATTGTATAACTTACAATGTCATGTAGAATGGATCAACAGTTAGGACATAAAATCTTAAATAAATGGTGGAAATCACCACAGTGCCTTTCCCCCTATGACATCAGTGGGGAGGGAGGGGAAGTCCTGCCGCCATCTCAACCGATGGATGGTGAGAATTGAATCTATGGTCCTTACCCCAACAGGGGTTGTTTCCCCCTGACATCAACAATGGAAGAATGCACCCCCACTTTTCATTGATATGTTGATCAAACAAGGATTTTCGAATAATGGACATGTGTACAAAACCCTATACACTCCACAATTATCCCTATGGTTCAATTCATATACATGCCCACATATAACTTGATGTATTGTATATTGAGTAATATATAGTCGCGTTGTGGTAATGTTGTTGGTGGGGCCAACTGTGAAGTCTTACCACAGAGTCAACAGTCAGGAAAGAGAGTACCTTATATTAGAATTGTTTGGATTAACATGACATTGGAGCAATGTTAGAGTAAGTTTAAAATGTCTAAGTGAATTTCCTTTGAGGTGACATGGACCTCGAAACCTCAAAGCCTCGAACCTCGGAATTTAAAGTTTGTTGCGGGAAAAGTTTTCTCGAAGGCGGATTTCGACTGAGGTGAGTTTCTTCCAAGGTGTCATAGACCTCAAGACCTCGAAGCCTCACTCCTTGGAGTAAAGAGTTGAGTGTCATTGATTTATCCCCAGGGATGGTTCCTTTCGAGGAAATTCCTCATCACATTGGGTTTTCTCTGGGGTGACGTGGTGAGTATCATAATCGTAGATATGGCCATATCACCAGAGTTTTTGGATCACATGAGCGGGCTCGGTTATATATATGGGACACATATGTACCAAACAGAGCCCGCTCATGTGATCCAACAACTCTCGTGATACGGCCATATCTACGGTTATAGCACATTGTTTAGATACGCACTTCCCATCGAGTGGGTGTCTTGTGTGTGTGTGTGTGTGTGTGTGCGCGCGCGTGCGTGCGTGCGTGCGTGCATGCGTGTGTGTGTGTGTGTGTGTGTAACCTGTATTATGGAGTATGAGCAAATGGATTAAAATACACTTGACTTATTTCAAGGTGAAATGTCACATGGGTGTTATGTGGCAGAAAGGTAAAAATGGTAATCTTAACCAACAAAACATTAATAAAGCGTAAATTGAGTTTCTAAGATCCAAACAAGGTTAAATTTTATATCTCCGACAATGCCTCACCGAGACGAATGCAATGGTGATAGCCATTTTGATTTTTGGAGAATCAAAAGAAAGACAAAGAAAAATAATCGCATCTCTCTTATTATACAGGTGATATTGGATTAGTAAGTGAACACTTCACCGAGATAAGGTGGGGTGTTTATAGGTGGTATCAGAGCATCCAACTTCAACACTTGGACTAGATGGGCTCTATCATGGGCAAGTAGTATCAGTCTTCTGCAAGGGAATATTATGTTGGTTTTTAGAAAATTAAATAAACAAACTTTTAGGTGTTAAAAGTCGGTCTAAATTATTTGCTTACATGCATAATTTATGTGATCACTCTGTGATTTTCTTATGCAGCGTGGACTAACAATTGATATCTTTTCACTGCCATTGGCCTATTGTTGACTATATTGGCCAATTGATAAATTGTTGACTATGTTGATTGACTGACATTAGTGTATTGATATGAATTTTTTGTTTCAACGAGTTATCCATAACAACTCTATAAAAGAGCAAGATCATGGGCATGATTTCTTGTCATTTCTTTATGTGATAATATCACTAACAATCATATGTGAATGATAGCACATCACAAGTAGCAAAATACAATGAAATACAAGAGAATGAGGACCAAAATGGTACAATATAGATTTGATCAACCACAACATGGAAATGAAGAGGCCAAGACAAATGAAGAAGAAATATCAGTTGGTCAAGGGGGAGGGGCAAACTGTCCTGATTGGATGGATACCTTGAGGATCCTAAGGGTTGAGGTAAGGAGTCTTATGGCATACAATGTGATCTGAAATCACCCCTAGGTGACTTCAATAAATTAATGAAGGTATTATAGACTCATGCGTTGGGATATGCCTATGTTATTTTAAGCAACGGATCAATAAGATTGCGAAATACATAGGCATTGGAAAATAGTAAGAGAAACATAGCGAGCAAATGAAAAACACAATAAATTAATAAGGAGTTCACCCAATCCTCCTGGGCTACGTCTCCTGTTCCAGCTTTCAGTGGTGGCCTTTTCTATTGTGTCTTTAAGTAGAGTTTTCACAATGAGGAGCTCAATTTGAGTCTCCTGTAATAGATGATGCTCAGTAGGGTGGTACTTGGATTTCCCAAGCCACTAGAGTACACAGACTCCCCCTTACCGAGTCTCGACCTAAACTGGTCTTAATGGGATGAGTCCAATCTAATACTCAGTTCCCAACCGATATCCTCACAAGGATTGCTCGAACCTCTCAAGCCTTCTCGGTTTTGTCTTCTCGATGTTGCCTTAGCTTTGCAGGTCAGCTCGACTTCTCTGTTCTCTGCTTCTTGCTTCACTTTCTCCTCTGTCTCCCTTATACTCTTTGTATGTTTGTGGCTTAAAGCCAATCTATCCCGTGATTGTTCGCTTCCTCTTCCAGCTCTTCGGATCGCCTGCCTCTGTCCACTGGAATTCCCTACTTCTGTGTCATCGCCACTGTGTAACATTTCACAGAGAGGTGGCCACTTGTCCCCTCACGAACTGAGCGCCAACTCTTCCTCAAACGGTCATTATTTCGATTATTCTGTGAAATGATTCATCTGCCAGCTCAGCGGTCATGTCGGACCCCAAATTTCATATGCCTCAGCCTATTCTTCCGTCAAATTTGGTCTCCCATCGAGTGCAATCTCCGTCATTGATCTGGGGCCTCCAGATCCTATGGTTATCGCTTTTATCGTGCGGGTGAGTTGCTCGACCATTACCCTGCAATGAGATCGGTTTTCTCTCTCATCCACCGAACACGCATCATTCAGTGTATGGCATCGCTTGGTCCTCTGCCAAACCCACTTACCGCTTGAGGGGCTTGCGATATCCCGCTGGTTTTTGAGCACGGGACCCGCCTTCTAACGTTTCAGGTATTTCCGCACGGTTTTACCTATTTTTCACATGACCAAGTGCCGGGGCTTTTCCTTCTCTGGGGTTTTTATCCTGCGATACGCGATTAGCCTCTGTTTTCAGATCTGGACTCCCTATTTGCTAGTTTGTGCCACTGCACAGTCTCCATGGGCCAATGGTCAATGCACTTTGACCGAGAGTCCTCGTTGTTCCGTGTTGGCTACAAACTGCCACTGTCCAGAGGTCTTTCCTGATAGCTCATTTTAAATAGTCATAGAAACTCTGATAATTTTCAAGGATCCAATTCGAATCACAGCCTTCCCACTGAAAAAGCTTTTGGACCACCAAAAGTTGGTTTTCAAGCATAGACTAAGTGAGGATACAACTTTCTCACCTGGCCAATCTCTATCCATTTTTCACTGCTTGGCTTTGAACCCCTGAGCCCAATTCTGAGGTATTCAACATCTCCCCTACGCGTCGTTCTCACCTTCCTGTCTAGAACTGTGTCTTCCTGCAATTCATTAAGATATTCATGTAGTAGGTCATCAATAGAATGTAATTGACTCTGCTCTTCAGGATCCTCAATTAGTGAAGGTTCAAACAATCTCAAGTTATCTGCATTGACGACTAAGTAGATGTGCATATAAGCTGGAAAATCAAGGTGAAAAGCATTCTCACCAATTTTCTCAAGGATCCTGAAAGGTCCATACCTTATTGGTTTCAACTTTTTACCTTCACCTTGCATCATGTCCTTGCTGATATATAGCCAGACTTGATCACCAACTTGGAAACTATGCTCCATCTGATGCTTGTCATGCCTTGCCTTATATTTGGCCTGGCTCTTTTCCAGTTGTTCCTGTACTGCCTGATGGATCTCTTGGATTTGTTAAATGGACCTAGTTGCCTTGTCCACATCGTTGTGTCCTTCAACTTTGTGTCCTTACCAAAGAAAAAATCCAAGGGAAACCTTGGTGTGAAACCAAAACAGGTCTCAAAAGGAGATCTCTGTGTAGAAGAATGTTTGGCTTGGTTGTAAGCATGCTGCACATAACACAAATGTTCATCCCAAAGCTTAGGATGCTTACTACAATATCCCTTGAGCAACTGGATCACTGTCCTGTTGACTACTTCTGTCTAGTCGTCTGTTACAGGGAAAAGTGTCTATATAGAACTGCTCTATCCCACTAAGGTGTGACAGCTACCTTAGAAACAAATAGAGAAAAGCTACTTTTGTTTTTCCTTTATGAATTATAGATAGAGAGGAATAGAAAGACCAACCTCTTTCTTGCGCTAATCTCTTGATTTGATCCCTCTCTTCTTTGATAGTCCTCAGCTACCTGCTCCCTTGCACGCCCAACTTCACAAAGTACCTGTAAGATCACAGAAGCATAGCACTATACAAAGACATGGATCTATAATCATAAACAATCTAGGATCAGATGTAAATTGACCATACAAATGTAACAAGCATCAATGACACAAAAGCATGGAGGAAAACTCAAATAGCTTTTATTGATAAACAAGAAAAGAGCCAAGAGGAGTTACAACCAGTTGTTCTGACCCAGCATCAACCTCCCAGCAAAGAAACCCCTCTTCACCTCAAACAAAGCTTAGATCACCCAACAATTTGATGTTTGTCTCAAGAAACCAACAACAATTCCTTACAATATCCAAAATTCCAGCCTCTGGATCTCTGGGATGAGGGATCCATATATAGATATCTGTAAGGGGGATGAGTCAGCTTGTGATTTGATTAGTGTCTTCTCTCTGATAGTTCTTGCTTCCACTTGGAGACTGATGGCCTCTTACTCATCCTTGGTCGAATTCAGTGAGGCAAGTGTCACAGGAGAAGATTCTGGAAGCTTCCATTGCCTCTCCACCTCGCGGAATGACACTGCCATTTGTCATTTCTCGCCCATCGCACCCCACAGAAGGGACTTTTGAAATTCAGCGCACCCTCACAGTGTATTTGGGTGAGATGCAACGCACTTAGCCAGTGGAGCAGCTGCAATGATCTTGTTTTGACCAATTCTGAGCAGTTTCTCATGGAGAACTTCTGGGAGAAGCTGTAATCTGTTGACCTTGTTCCTTTAGGGGTTAGAACAACACTTTTAGGGACTTAGGAACCGTTGGTTTATCGACATTTCATGCTTGGGGTTGTAGGGCCCAAAAATGTCTATAACAGTTGCCCCCTAAAGTATGAGGCCGTTAATCTTTTGATGTCGGGTGAAATGCTTTATTATGAGGATCCGAAGTTCTTTCAATGCTGGGAGGAGACCTGTAATAAGATACAATACAATACATTATCTTCATAATATTTTCATGATCTAGCTGAGGCGGGCATTCCCATGCTCAGCTTTATAAATTCATTTTCATGTACATAGGACAGACAATCGTCTGAGCGTAGACTGATGATTCTGATAGAGCCATCATCCTTTTGAGTGGATGATTATCTGTGCAGCGATGATGTACATTTAATGTCTTTATTTCCCTGAATATATATCGCAGCCCGGATGGATGAAACTAGATCCGGGGTCTTCAATCTCGTCCGATCTTCACTCGAAGTACAAGTCGATCCATGTGAGAAAAGTTCTGAAGTCGAACATGGAAAGACATCGCTTGATTACCAGCCAATGATGTAAACTGTTAACAAGCGCGAGAGGAATCACCGATAATGATAATGACCCTCAAGGTACTGCAGTACAATTCACGTGGTGTGAATAAAGGACTTGGCGTCGAACACCACGCAAAATCTTTCGGTCGAAGGCCATTGATGTAAACCTGTCGCCGGAAGTGAGAAACTTGCCATTGAGGCATGCAAGCTTCAAAGTACTGAATGGGGTGTTCCTAGATCAACTTCTTGGATAATGAGCTGATGTCGACAAGAAGCGATCCGTCACAGGAGGGCCTTAATGAATCCCACATCAATGACACGGAACGGAGCAAATGATTTTAATGGAGGTGAAAACGATCTGGTGATATAAGGTTCAGGGTGGCGGTCATGAAAGAATGGAGCATAAATGTATGGTAGTGGGTGAGACACAGGTGTATTCTCTGAATGACTTCTCTTGAACATATCGGCGACACTGTTGTGATGGATTGGCAGCATTAACCCCAAATGTGGATGGTATGGCGTGACCATGGTGATGTGACCGGTGAATGAAACAACCCAACCCGACTCGGACACGGAGTGGAAGTGTCATGTTGAAGAGCGACTTGCTACCAACAAAGTTTCTTCAAGTTTTCTTCCCAATTTTCCCCAGTCATTGCTGACCAGTACCTCTTTATTTTTGTCAAGCTTGAGGAGGATAACATATGCTTGTTCTATAATTTTCCCTTCGGGAAAACCCATCGCTGTGTTTTAACGAGCCTAGCGATAGTGAAACTCGTTCTCGTCTATAGACAAGTTTGTCGCTATTACACTTTTAACGAGTTTAACAACAAAGGTAACTCGGTCCTTTTCAATTTTAGAGAGTCTAAAAAGGAACGTAAAGGTAACTCCAAAATTCCTTTTTTGTCATCTAATCCCTTAAGTCCGAAAAAGTATAAAACAATACAGAAGGGATGAATTTTCGATACTTTTAACGAGCCGAACAAAACAAGCGCTCGATATTTTTGTGTAATAATCCCTCAGGTCCAAAAAGATTAAAATCTAGAGGAGGGATAGCACTTCCTGTCCCTTTAACGAGTTGGAGAGGCCAATGACTCAGCAATCTTTTCATATTTTACGAGTCAGTTGAAAAGAGCTTAAAGGAGACTCGTCTTTTGAGGAACGAGTGATAAAATGGGTAGCAGCTGATTCCAGGTAAGGTTTGGAATTTTCCAATCACGGCAGTGTTACAAGGATGGCTAGTGAAATCACTCTTCGCAGTTGTTCCTCAAAATGGGTAAACAATCAAATGGGGGTGAATGATCGGCCAATGAAAAAGTGGAGGTGACGGTGCAAACACGACCAAGGCTTTAATGGTTGAAGTACTACATTCACGATGGTTATTTACCGGGGAATAGTTCATTTTTTAACGAGCTTAAACGCGGGGGGAAACATTTGCTCATGGCTTATGTTTATTTTTTAACGAGCTTGAACTATGTGCTAAAACTGCTCGATTGAATGGTCCCATTTTGATTTTACCATAAATAACTTTGTTCTTTCAAAGATTGTACTGTATTTTCAAATGCTTCATCAAATTAGTCAGAAATGAACAATATATGTTTGAAAACGAGTTAGAACACTAATATTTTACTTTGAACTACGTAAAAAGTAATGAAAAAGTGTTTTTACCTCTCATTTTACCATTTCATTTGAACTTTGGTTTGTTGGAGCTTTGGAGGTGCTTTCCCCTTTTGATTTTCATCAGCTGATTTCGGGAGATTCTGTGGGCAATTCTCGGTGCCGTCTGGACCAAGTAGGAGCTAAACCTGAGCTCTTTCATTTCATGGTTTCCATTTTGCATTATGAGCTTGATTCCTAGTTTTTCTGAGCCCCTGGGGTTTGAAAAACTCGTTCTGCCTTCAGCGCACCCTCTGTGTATTGAAAGGTGCGTTGAATGTTGGCCTGTCTAAAGGCTATCTGACATGCAACGCACCCAGAACACTACTATAGGTGCGATGGGCGCAGAGAAGGAATTCTGTGCACAATTTTGATGGAAATTTTGCCTGTTTCTTACCAAAATCAGGATCTAACTCTTCTCTTGTTTGTTTTTCAGAGATCTTTGGAGTAAGATGACCATTACATGGCGAGACCGCGAGCATGAAGAAGAGGACATGCTTGCCCTACATGATCCGGTTACAGTAAACGCACTGCGGAACTGTGGCTTGCTGAAGTTTTTCCGCATTTCTAGCATGAGACAACAGATCAACTTACTGCAGTATTTGCTCGATGCTTGGGATCCTACCAACCAGGTTTTCCAGATCAGGGGCAAATCTATCCCCTTGACTGTAGTAGACATCTATTTCTTGACTGGCTTGTCGAGGCAGGGTGCCCCCATCTCTTTATCAGGTTCGGCCCGAGGAGGCGACTCTGTGAGAGATTATGTTCGCCGATACTGCAGAGAAGGATCTCAGCCGAGTAAATAAGGCAAGATCATCATCCGTGATGTTTACTGACAGGGCCCTCAGGACTATTTTGTTTACTTTTGGTAGGATGGCCGGTGGTGCGGCTCTTCATGTAGCCAACCGATCTTATATGCAGTATGCCTTGGAATGCCTCCAACCGAAGGTGTTCAACTGGTGCGACGCAGTACTTCTTGTGATGAAAGAACAATTGACCAAGATAAAGAGCGGGAGGTTGAAGAACTTTGGGTATGGTTCTATTTTGACCGCCTTTGCCTTGGATAAGATACCACTGATGCAGCCACAGTATATTGCACTCGATTTACCTTCACCTACTGAACCACGTATGCAAAGATGCGTTGACCATATGTCTAGGCATGCTGGTCAGTCTCAGATTTCCTTTTCTGATACCTTCTTCAGCTGGTTTGATCGTTAGGAGATGGTTTATTCCGAGTATCCATATGCTGGCATGGACTTCCGGGGTGATCCAGATCTAGTACTGCCTGATGGCGAACAGTGTGGTGCTATTGGTAAAATCTTGACCAATTTCCTGTTTATCGTTTTCATTTATAATGTCCTTGTGCTTTATTCTATCAAGACTTTAATCAAACTCATGTGTACATGTAGATGTTGGTCCTGTTCGTCCAGTAGTTCGCCTGAGAGTACCAGCTGCTGTCCCAGCAGGAGAGGCCGTCGGAAGGGCTATCCTTCGTGACCTCGATGTGGCCGAGACTCTCACAGCATTACAGGAGCAGGTTGAGGGCCTCGCTCTTGGTATTCCAGATGTGAGGACTGACGAGTTACCTTTGAGGTTACAGCGACATACTACTGGTGTGCTAAGACGATGGACTCGTCTCTTACGCATGATCGCACAGGCTGTGACTTGCTATCACGAGCATCATTAGACTAGGGTGCCCCCTAGCATTTTGAGTTTTTTGGTCATTTGACCGGTTTTGTCTTGGTTACAGAACATTATGTGTAAACCACAAACAGTTATATATATTTTTGATTTTCGGACTTTTATTTTGGTTAAGTTACATGATCCAAATGCAAACATTGATGGTATGTTCCTTTTTATAAATGTTGCAAATGTCTATCTAACACATAATTTGCCAATGAGTCAGTTAATGTGTTTAAGTTTCTGGAAATATGTTGATATTGAATAAAATCAAATTGTCTTTCCAAAATCTTAACCCTTAGGAACATGCGATAAATAGCTGGATTTCGGACAGAATAGATACTAGTGAGCTGTAGTATTACGAGTTGTGAGTCTAGCCTGACAATTAGCCGGCGTATACCATGTGTGATGGCATCAGAGAGAAGTTCTATCAACGCGCTATATTCAGCGATGTTATTTGTTGATCGACCAATGCATACCCCTCTGAAACTTACTAACTCGCCGCTTGGATCAAAAATGGCCCAGGCCGCGGAAGATAGGTTCCGCGAACTACGACTCGCTCCGTCGGCATATCCAACACATGACTCCAATAGGTTTGACATCTGCAATAAATGTAAAAAGTTTATTTACTTGACCAAAACAAACACTTTAGCGAAAACAAAAACATAACAAAAGCATACAGGTTACCATTACGCATAGTAACGCTTGAGGTACAACCCATTACGAGGTTGCGCCAGTGGAATTCCGTCATAATCCATTAACTCATAGGCTCCTTTTGCTAACACTCGTTTAACAATATAGGGGCCCATCCATAAAGACTTAAATTTACCTGCTCCCAATTTATCGGATTCTTGGTCGTAAAGCAAGACCAAGTCACCTTCTGAGAAGACACGGGGTTTGACATTTTTGTCGAACTGCGCCTTGACTCGTTTCTTATGGGCTTCGTTAACCAAAGCGGCATCACGACAGGTTTCATCCAATTGGATTAATTCCAAGAAACGAGCTTCTTCTTCTGAAGTTCCGGGGAGGAGATCAATTGCGAGTTTAAGAGACGAGATTCTGCACTGGATTGGTAAGACTGCTTCCAGGCCATATACCAGTTGGAAAGGTGTAAACCCGGTTGCATTCCTTACCGATGTCCGGTAAGCCCACAAAGCTGAGTATAGGATTAGGTGCCATCTTCTCTTGTGAACTCCAATCATCCTTTGCAGCATGCGTTTTAGGACCTTGTTGATTGCTTCAACTTGTCCGTTGGCTTGCGGATAATATGGAGTAGAGCTGTCGTGAGACAACCCTAGTTTGGCAGCTAATTCGACCATCATGTGATTGCAAAAATGCGATCCATGATCTGTGACTATAGCCTGTGGTATGCCGAATCTGGCGACTACATGATTGAAAAAGAAGAGGGCAGCTGTTTCACCAGTATTATCCAATGTAGGCATCGCCTCAGCCCATTTGGTAAAATAGTCAACTGCGACTATGATATACCCATGCCCCCCGGTCGAGGTGGGGTTACATGTCATGAAATCGATGCCCCATTTGGCGAATGTCCCAACAGCAACTATTGGCTACAGAGGTGCGGGTGGTCTTCTGGTTTTACTATCGAAAATTTGACAACCATGGCAACTTCTGACTGCGGTTATGCAATCTTTGAACATTGTTGGCCAGAAGTATCCTGCTCGTAAGATTTTTTGCGCTGTAGCATATCCAGATTGATGCCCCCCACACGCGCCTGAATGACAATCATTAAGGACTTTTTCGGCCTCCTCATGGGTGAGGCACCTTCTCAGAACTGTATCGATACCACGACGGTAAAGTGTATCACCGACGATCATGTAGTCTTTTGCTTGGTATCGAATACGTTTTTGTTCGAAGTGGGAGGTGTTTGGCCTGTATTTTTGGGTTTGGAGATAAATTATTATATCCCCATACCACTCATTGCTTGAAGATATCAGAAACAAACTTTCGTCCATGATTGTTTCTTCGGATGTTTCATCGTTGGACAACGATGGGAGATCTTACAATAATTCTGCGAAAACTAGAGCTTTCTTCGACTTGGATTTTACAAATTCCAGATCAAACTCTTGTAGGATTGCTATCCATTTTGAATATTTTCCCTCCAGCAACTGTCGCGATAATATATAAGTCATGGGGTTGCAATCTGATAGAATGGTAGTTTTCCGAAAGAGGTCATAGTGTCGAAATCTCTGTATCGCTTGAACAGCTGCGAGTGCTAGCTTTTCAATGTAAGAATATTTGCTTTCTGTATCATTTAAGTTTTTACTTAAATAATATATAGGATGTTCAATTCCATCGACTTCTTGAACTAAAACCATTGCGATGGTCGTATCCGCTGCAGCCAAATATAGGTTAAAATCTTTTTGATAATCAAGAGCGTACATTGATGATGCTTTCATTAGTGATTCTTTTAAAGCATCAAAGGAAGCTCAAAGGAAGCTTGCGCAACCTGATCCCAAACAAAGGGCACTTCTTTTTTCAAAAGACGTGTATAACCTTTAGCAAGTTTGGCGTTATTTGGAATGAACCTCCTCAGAAAGTTCACTTTCCCTTGGAGTTTCTGAATCTGAAGCAAATTCGAAGGTGGAGGCAAATTTATGATTTCCTGGACCTTACATGAGTCAAGACGAATCCCGTCATTCGAGACTACAAAGCCAAGTAAACGACCAGAACTGACGCAAAATACACATTTGTGTGGATTGAGTCATATCTTGTAGTGTTGGCAACGTAGAAATATCGCTCTTAAATGCTGCGGGTGATCAGTCCGCTTTCGCGAATGAGCCGGAAGGTCGTCGAGGTATGGTTGAATGATGTTTTTGATGTCATTGAAGGCATAATTCATTGCCCTCTAAAACGTCGCCCCTGCATTCTTCAAACCAAAGGGTAATTTTCGATATGCAAATGTGCCCCACGGACAAATAAATGCAGTCTTTGACTGGTCCTGTGGGCGGATATTTATTTGATTATACCCGGAGAATCCATCCATGAATGAAAAGATTTCGCATCCGGCGCATTCATCAATTATCTGGTCAATGAAGGGTGTAGGGTAGTTGTCTTTTGGACAAGCTTGATTTACATCCCTATAATCAACGCGCACTCTAATTGTTCCTTGTTCTTTCATAACAGGGACAATATTCGATACCCAATCGGTTAGAGGAACCGGGTAGATGAAACCAGCATGGAGAAGTTTTTCAACTTCTGCCTTAATGGCAGTGGCTTTCTTGGGGTGCACCTGCCGTAGCTGTTGTCGTACTGGTTTGACATCTGGATACATCTTAATTTCATGTTCAACGATACTCGAGTCAATGCCTGGTATTTCATTATATGACCAAGCAAAGACATCTCTGGATTCGCGAAAAAGAGCGTTATATATTTCAAGTTCTGAAGGAGAACAACATTTGCCAACATAAATATTCTCTACAATATCTGTTTTGGTCGAGATATTTATGGCGATAGTCTCTTCAATGTTGGACAAGTTTCGCTCGGAATCCACCGTGTTTATAGTATTTGATAGGAAATCAAAGACTGAAGGATGAGAAAGGTCATTTTGAGTATCTTCTCCACAATCCGGAAGAAGGGAACGATGGTGGGAATCATTCCATGGTGCCCCTTCAATTACCATTGATTGGACAATTCCTTCGTCGTTGACATGCACTCGCGACCAAGGATCTGAAGGGGTAACATATTCTTTAGACGTATCTATCCAAACACTTGATGAGCGTTGATTTGGGTTTGCCTCCCATGCTAGGAATATTGATTGCTACAATATTTCCGTTGGGCTTGGAGGCAAAACCATCGCATGATCCATGTCGATATCGTTTTCTGAGATCTTTTTAGAAGATATCATATTGCAGGTTCCTACTGACGCTACTTCGACCAGGTTGATTGGAGGTGGAAGGGCGAAAGTTCCCATTAGTATAGGATCTTTTAGTAGGCCTACTCCGATATTTTGAAGCGAATGGGGGCTTCCATGGATCATGGGAATGCTTCCTGTAACTTGAGAACCATTGGGGAGGAAGTTTTGTTGATCGACGATTGTAATCCCTCCTTGAAAGGGAAATGCAATCTTCCTAAAATAGGTCGACACAACAGCCACCATAGCATATATCCATGGCCTTCCTAGTAGGATGTTGTAATCAAGATTTCCATCGATTACTTCAACATCTATTTCTACCGTTTTCCCTCCTAGTTCAACTTTCAAGTTACTTAGAATACCATATGGGGTATATGTCCTTCCATCGAATGCTTTTAATGTCGTCGAAGATCGTGACAAGGTTGGAGATCCTAAAGTTTTCCAGCAACTCATCGACATAATGCATGTAGATGCTCCCTCATCAATAATTGTTCGATGAACAGTTTTGTTGAGAGCGTTCACTTGAACAAGGAAAGCTAGTTGAGCTGGTAATTGAGGATCATATCCTTTATGGTCGAAGGATACAAGATTGGAATCCTTTGGGTCTATCCCACCAATGGCTGATAACAAAGCCTGCCTTTGGGATGGGCAATTTTGTAGTACTTCAAGAGTTGACATAGCGGATGGCGATTGGGCCAAATCTTCCACTATATTATAATGTGGTGCCGCTCTAGCGCGGGGATTAAACGTCGACTTGTGTACTACTCCCTTTGCTAGTTTTATTGTCAATTCAGGAATGATGGGCGGCACAACTTCTGTCGAAGTTGTTGTCGAACTACTAGGTTGATCTTTATCCTTGTTGTTTGACAGCTGTGGATTCCCATAATCTTTGTTCCTTGTCAATATCAAAGCATCATTTTGCTGTTTTGAAACTGACAACATTAGCACTTGAGATGGGGAAGCATTTCCACTTTCAACCAGATTTGTTCCTGGATTTGGAAACGAATTAGTTAACACTGCAGAGGTTTTTGAATTCTTGAAGAATTTCTTAAGCTTAGCTCTGTGTGGACAATTCGCGGTCCAATGATCCTCATCGCATATAAAGCATGGATTTTTTGGTTTCCTATCTCCAGGAGGGTTTGAAGAAGATTTTTCAGGTGATGATTCCTCCTGTTTCTTCTTCTTCCCTTTGCCTTTCTTCTTGCTCCCTGGTTGCTTGGTTTCTTTGCCTTTATCTGTCGATACGGCATTTACTTCCGAGGCAAGAAGTTCATCTTTTGCATTTTGACCTGAAATCTTACGGGCCTTTTTGGATGTAGCCTTTGTCGATTTCGTGTCTGTTGTGCCAATCACGCCATCGCCGGCATGAGAGTCATTGTTTGATTTAGGAGGAGGAGGAATTGAGAATTCCGGTCTAGGGGCGTCAGGTATTTTATCGTAGAGCGTGCCGAATTGAGTGTAAATCAAGTCCAGATATTGCACACGAGCGATAACTTGCTCTTCTGTTACGACTCCCCCCTTTGCCACATCTTCCGTGATGGAAGGTAGTAATGACTTGATAAACCATTCAGCTAAGAGCTGATCGGGGACATACGTTTTTACCATTCTACGACGACGTCGCCACTCATGTATATGATCAGATATGTGAGTGGCCGTTGTCTGTTTGAAATTGCTAAGAATTTCTGTTCCTGTTTCGTACCTTATTGGTAACTGAAAATGGGTTAAAAAGGTTGTGGCTAAGGTACTGAAGTTGTCGAATGAAGCTCTAGGCAATTCGATGTACCATTTTGCCGCTAGACCCGTTAACGTCCTCTGAAAGAGGCGAAGTCTTATCGAATCATCATTTAGGGTGTTTGACGAACACCATAGATGAAAGGTCATCACATGATTCGATGGATCTTCACCCGGATTTCCATTAAATTTAGGAATATCTGATGGAAGTTTATGCGGAATTGCTGGCCACCAAGGGGCGTAAGCGATTGGATCGTTTGTTAACCTATTTAAATCAGGTAACTCTAAAGTTGCCACAAAGGATAACTGTTGATTCAGGTTAGGCGAAGCATACCCAGGATAAGATGGGATTGCCTGAGCAGTTGGTCTTTGCATACCGGCATAACGCATTTGATGCTGGTAACTTTGGTAAGGTTGGTGGGCATGACCGTTGTAAAATGGTTGATTTTGACCGTTTTGAATATACGGCTGTCCACCATTTGCAAAGATTTGTTGCTCAGAACCTTGGTATACTTGTTGGAATTGCGGTTGTTGGTATTGCACTAGCCATGGTTGTGAAGCCATGTTCTATTGCCCGATACTAACAGTTTGACCAAGATGAGGGGTAATTGTACCCGTCTGAACCTGTGTCATTCCACCAGTCGGCGATTGTGGTTGAGTCGCAGGGTCAAGGGGCTGTTGCATTACAACCTGAGAAACCTGAGGTTGGCATACAACGGGCAGCGCTTGAACTTGCGACACCGTCACAATAGCTGGCGTAGTTGGTATATTTGACATAGGTAAGCATTATTGCATCGAGTATACAACTCTTGGTTGTTGAGGTAGTATAGGTACCCAACCGCTTGAGGTAATTCCAGTATAACCTGAATGTTGTTGTGAACTCCCGTATGGATATCCTCCCGGAGGAGATAATGAAAGGATATACTGCCCCCCATACGGTGGTAATCCAAAACTCAAGGGAATTGTTTGCCCTTGGGGGCCGGACTGCCCAAATTGACCTCCAAATGGATCAATTTGTTGAGACTCAACATAAGAGTTTCCGGATATTATTCCAGATGAACAAACAGGAACAGACCATACTGTCGAAATGGCCCCTCAGTGGGCTCCTTCTAGCGGTTGAGAGCTAGTCGGGACAGATGGTATACCGGCGAACATTGTTGGAGTGATAGCAGGGAGTTCTGTTGTCGCTGTGTCAGACGACACAGTCCTAGATGTTGACGGTTGTTCAGACATTTGTAATCTATCCAAAAGATTACCTAGCGATTCTACAGGAACTTCCGCTGGTGGTAGACTAACTTCTGATGAAGAAGGATATAGAGTGATCCCGACTCCAAATTGCGATGGAGTACTCGTTGGAGGATCTTCTACAATCTCTTCTATGGCAATCAGACCAGGTGGAAGGGGAAGACCGTCAGGTTCGTAGAATATTTCTGGTGCCGAAGAAGGTATGGAATCGGCAGCAACAGATGTTTGAAGAGCAAGACTCTCTGAACCGGTTGAAAATGGAACTGGTTTGGTAACACAAGTGTTTACTCTCAGACTAGGATCAGTATTACTGTCCTTCTGTGGCTGCTGAACTTCTTCTGTAGAGGCAGGGGTTCCAGAAATGTTTGGAGTAACCGGAGTCTCTGATGTTGTTGGAACACTTGTTCTAACTTTAACAGGGGATTTGGAACCGGTTAAACGAGTTCGCTTTGTCCGTACTAGCTTCGATTCCGGAGACAAAGACGGTTGACTCGTAAGCCTCCGCGAACGATGGGGTTTCAATTGACTTTCTTCTACGATTGCGGATTACTCGATCAACTAAAATAAAGGGGAAGTATGTTTCCGAATTAAATGAATTTTAGATGCTTTGACACAACTTGCTTTTTCAATTTTTAAGAGTCGAGAAAAAACAAAAGATGACTCTAGTCTCCTTTGATTTTTAATGAGCCTGAAGTGACAAGTGCTCAGATGGACCTTTTCCGTTAAAGAGTCTGAAAAGGAACGAAAGGGACTGCTCTGGAAATCTAGGTAGAGGGATTACCAAACCAATCGCAAAACTACAGAATACTTTTTACGGTACGGCAGTCAATCTTCCCGAATGCTGTGTTCAGTGCATTGCGATCGATAGGGTGGCAGACACAGCTTCCTATGGATAAAGGATTAAGCCTATTGGGGTCTCCCAAAATATACTCGACGGTGCGTGGGAGCACAAGTCTGTACTGGCACTTATCGTCTCAAAGTGGAGGAATCACCCAACCATCAGTGAGAACAACAGTTACCAAGCTTTACGACGCCAGAATACGTCTCTAGCCTAGACTTCTAAATGTTGTGCGTTAAGTTCCAAAGCGTTGTTAGATTCATTGAATTTATTTTAAGTTGATATTGTTTATGAAGTTTTCCTTTCAGGTTCACCACGAGATGTAGATGTAATTCCTAAAATGCAATCTAAGATGATAAACAAACTTTTTATCTCTTTTATGCAATGAAAATCCTAGCTACTAGGGAAAAGAAAGACAGAATCTTTTCACAAAGAGCAAAGAGCACACTCTAAATGCACTTTCCTAAATCAAGCCAATCAGACTGTCTATATGCAAATGCACATGCATGTATTTGTTTTTGACTTTCTTAGTATATGAATGCTAAAAAGAAAGTTGATGCACAAATCTGAATATCTTTTCAAGTGACAAATATCAACAAGTTTCTTTTTGAAATAAAAAATGGAGACGATCACAACACCTTACGATTTTGAAATGAATACTTGTTCTTGACACTAGAAAATTACAAATTCAGACCAAAAGCAATAGTAACAGGGTAATCGGCCATCAACAGCAATCAAGCTCTTTCCTACGATTGAAATCGACACTTGCGACAGTTTCAAATCAAAGGACGACAGCACGATTACGCTACTTTTGCAAAGGAGAACTGTAAATGACTCAACAAACACACAAAAACATCTACAGTTCTTTTGTACAAAGGAGGTGGAATAACATCAAGGAAAAGGGGTTCCAAACAGACATATACTGATCACAGGCAGCAAAATTCAGGAATAGAACTGGAAAGAATGAACCACAAAAACCACAACTGCACAGAGCTAGTCTGATCAGCGCACCTGTAACACAAAGAATCTGAAATGCAGCGCAGGTTGTCCACTCGGGAAGTGCGCTGAAATTCAGAATCTCTAAACAGTACCTACGTTGGGCCAGAAACGAGACTCTGTTCAGGTTCCGGGTCACAGTTTGCAGTTCAGTTCTTGGGTTTTGGCTGAGCAAAAAGCAATCAGTAATGCAACAATCAGGGGTAGACCTAAGGAGGATCTAAGAGCTATCACAAGGGCAATCAGATAGTTTGTGAATCAGTTGTTTAAATCATAAACAGATCCAGTAGATGGATTGAAGTAGCAGTTGTCTATTTTGCATTTGTTATGGCAAATGCAGTTCGAATGCTACTTGTAAGTTTATGAAATAGACAACAAAGAATGATAAACAAACAAACTAATTATCTCCCTAGCAGAGTCGCCATTTTGTTACAGGGAAAAGTGTCTATATAGAACTTCTCTATCCCACTAAGGTGTGACAGCTACCTTAGAAACAAACAGAGAAAAGCTACTTTTGTTTTTCCTTTATGAATTATAGATAGAGAGGAACAGAAAGACCAACCTCTGTCTTGTGCTAATCTCTTGATTTGATCCCTCTCTTCTTTGATAGTCCTCAGCTACCTGCTCCCTTGCACGCCCAGCTTCACAAAGTACCTGTAAGATCACAGAAGCATAGCACTATACAAAGACATGGATCTATAATCATAAACAATCTAGGATCAGATGTAAATTGACCATACAAATGTAACAAGCATCAATGACACAAAAGCATGGAGGAAAACTCAAATAGCTTTTATTGATAAACAAGAAAAGAGCCAAGAGGAGTTACAACGAGTTGTTCTGACCCAGCATCAGCCTCCCAGCAAAGAAGCCCCTCTTCACCTCAAACAAAGCTTAGATCACCCAACAATCTGATGTTTGTCTCAAGAAACCAACAGCAATTCCTTACAATATCCAAAATTCCAGCCTCTGGATCTCTGGGATGAGGGATCCATATATAGATATCTGTAAGGGGGATGAGTCAGCTTGTGATTTGATTAGTGTCTTCTCTCTGATAGTTCTTGCTTCCACTTGGAGACTGATGGCCTCTTACTCATCCTTGGTCGAATTCAGTGAGGCAAGTGTCAAAGGAGAAGATTCTGGAAGCTTCCATTGCCTCTCCACCTCGCGGAATGACACTGCCATTTGTCATTTCTCGCCCATCGTACCCCACAGAAGGGACTTTTGAAATGCAACGCACCCTCACAGTGTATTTGGGTGAGATGCAACGCACTTAGCCAATGGAGCAGCTGCAATGATCCTGTTTTGACCAATTCTGAGTAGTTTCTCATGGAGAACTTTTGGGAGAAGCTGTAATCTGTTGACCTTGTTCCTTTAGGGGTTAGAACAACACTTTTAGGGACTTAGGAGCCCTTGGTTTATGGAAATTTCATGCTTGGGGTTGTAGGGCCCAAAAATGTCTATAAAATCGTCGGTTTGTGGATGGAAAGCTGTGCTTTTCTTCAGTTTGGTGTCCATAAGTTCCCACAGACTTGACCAAAACTTTCCCACAAATCGGGTGTCTCGATCAGATATAATGGAAGTGGGTAATCCAAAATGAACCCATATATGTTGAAAGAACAGTTTTGCAGTTTGTTCAGCTGTAATATGTTTATTACAAGGTATCAAAATACACATTTTGTTGAACCTATCCACAACAACATATAGATAATCATGACCTTTCCTAGATTTAGGCAGTCCTCCAACAAAGTCCATGGAAACACTTTCCCAAGGATGAGAAGGAACTGGTAATGGAGTGTACAAGCCTAGTTTTCTATTGTTGGGCTTGCTTTTAGCACACATAGTACACCCTCTTACATATCTAGAAATTGTCTCGTTCATTTTTGGCCAATAAAAAAATCTTTGCAGCTGTGCAATTGTTTTACTTACCCCAAAGTGACCTGATATTAGAGAAGTGTGTGCTTCTCGAATGATCTTTACTCTTTCAGTTTGTGGAATGCATAGCTTCCCACAATGATATAGGAGTCGGTCCTTAATATGATAATCCAATTCTTCTACTCGTTTTCCTTGACTTAAAGTTGTATATACATCTTTAAAGTCTATATCTTGAGAATATTGTTCAATCTAGCTCTCATGTAACATAGAATTATGCTTAAGTATAGTAGATGCATTTATACATATCTACAACTTTATTGTGTATTCCCTTTTTATATTTGATGACTAAATGAAATTGTTGTAGAAACCCATCCATCTATAATGTCTTGATTGTTGCAACTTAGTTTTGGAGTGTAGATATTGAAGTGGTTGATGATCATTATGTATAACTGTTTCTTTGCCCATTGAGTAATGTTTCCACTTTTTCACACTCTGTACTAATGCATACAATTCTTTATCATATGTGGGATAGTTAACTACTGCAAAATTAAATGTCTCAGAATGATAACATATGGGTTTATCGTGCTGTATCAACACTGCTCCCATGGCATAGTCACTCGCATCCGTTTGGATCTCAAAAGGTCTTTGAAGATCTGGTAGTGCTAGTACTGGTGTTGTACTAATCTTTTCTTTCAAGGTGTCGAAGGCTTTCTGCTGTTTGCCTCCCCACTGAAACACCTTGTTCAATCATGTTAAAGCATGTAAGGGAGCTGCAATTAAGGAAAAGTTAGAAATGTACTTTCTCCAATATTGTGCTGCTCCTAAGAAGCTCCTAACTTCTGTAGCAGATTTGGGTTTAGGCCAGTTTACAATGACTGCAACCTTAGAGGGATCAATCTTCAATTCACCACCCCCTACTATATGTCCCAAATAATTCAAGTATGTTTTGCCAAATTCACATTTTGAGAGTTTAACATAAAGTTTTTCTCTTTTCAAAACATCTAATGTCTTCTTAACATGCTTTAAATGTTCTTCCCACATTTTGCTAAATATCATAATGTCATCCAGATACACAATAACAAAATCATCAAGAAAAGGTCTGAGTACATCATTCATTATTCTCATGAAAGTTGCAGGAGCATTAGTTAAGCCAAAAGGCATAACTAGCCACTCATACAATCCCTGCTTTGTTTTGAAAGCAATCTTCCATGCATCTTGTTCTGCAACTCTGACGTGATGATATCCACTATGCAAGTCTAACTTGGAAAAATAAATAGCTTCTTTCAATTGATCTAATAGATCATCTATGCGAGGAAGGGGATAATGATTTTTTATTGTTATCTTATTCAGTGCTCGGTAATCAATGCACATTCTCCACGAGCCATCTTTATTTCTCACCAAAATGATTGGAGATCCACATGGTGATGTGCTAGGTCTAATGAACCCCTTCTCGAGCAACTCCTGCACCTACTTCTTGATTTCTGCATTCTCTAAAGCGGACAACCTGTACATTTCAATGTTAGGCAATGGAGCATCTTGCTGCAAATTAATATCATGCAATATTTCCTTCTTGGGTGGCAGACCTTTAGGTTCTTGAAACAAGATATCATACTCTGAAACAACTTTTTCTAAATCAGCTTGTTGTTTAGCATCACAGCCCTCAAATACATTGGTTTTATCATGTTTCTTTTCCTTTACAACCATCAATGAAAATTGTTTGCATGAATTTATAATTCATTTCATCTGCCCTGAGTTTATGAGAGTGTAATTATTCTTGAGCTTATGAGCTCTTACACAGTATTCGATTCCATCTTTAACGAGTAGATACTTGTCCTCAGCTCTATAGAAAATAGCTTTTCTATCATACAAGTAAGGTCTCCCTACAAAAATTCCACATATATCCAAAGGAATTATGTCTAACTCAACCTCATCTACAAATGCTGACCCAAAAGAAAACTTGAGTTTGCATTGTCTAGTCACTTGTAGTTGTGCTTTATCACTTAACCATCCTAATGGGTATGGTCTCTTGTGAGGTGTAGTCAGTAATCCCAACTTCTTTACAATTGCTTCAGAAATTAAATTTACTTGTGAGCCACTATCAAACAAAGTATCAATCCTTTGATGTTTGGAAATAACTCGAATATGTAAAAGCTCATGTATTTTTCTCTCATTTTCTTCATCAATAGTAGATTGTGTAGAATTACTAGTAGATGCTTCAGAATTTTTACCTTTTATACCTGTGGCTGCAATGGTTGTTTCATCTCCTGAGTCCGACCCCAAATCTTTCTGAATAGTTGTAGCAGTCTTCTTCTTCTTGCCCTCAAACTTCCTAGGTCTTAGCTCTGGATGCAAAATCCAATAGTGCTCATCATCATGCCCATCCTTCTTACAGTGAGTGCATGAAGATTTTCTTTTTTGTGCAGTGTTAGCCTTCCTTGTTTTCCATTTCTGTTTTCTTTTCTCCTTATTCTTGCTTGCAGTTGGTTGGGATGATCCCCCAACTTCTGGGTTCCCATTCTTTCCTCTAGCTTCTAAATGTGTAGCTTGAACAAATACCTCATCTATACTAGTGGGATTAAACATGAGGATAGTGTGCCTCATGTAGCTGTGTAGACCACTAATGTATTTCAACAGAGTCTCAGGTGAGTCTAATGAGATTCCTAGAATCAAAGCTCTCCTCCTAAATTCTTGGGTGTAACCTTGTACACTTTTCCCTTTCAATTGCCGAAGAGTTTGCCAACTCATCATGGCTTACTACATGTAGGCCAGTGGATAGAACTTCTTTTTTATTGTAGAAACAAATTCACTCCAGACAGAAAGAGTCTTACCATGTCTTTTCATGTCAGCTTGGGTCCTGCCTTCCCACCAAACCAAGGTAGTGCCTCCAAGGCGTAGGCTGGCGAACTGAATCTTGCTCTTGTCTGAATCGATACTCTGCACTCTGTAATAAACATCAATTTGTCTAATCCAATTGTCTAGCTTTTCTACATTCAACTCTCCATAATATATTGGTAAATCAAATTTAACATCTAGTTTAATCAAAGATGTCTTCTTTTTATGTTCAGGGCTATTAGGAGGTGTGACAAAGTTTTCTTCTTTCCCTTTTCCTTTTGAGTGGTCATGGAGGAGAGACTCTTCTTCTCCTTTATCTTGTTTGGAGCCTGATGAATCTTCATCTTTATGTTTTCTAAAGTCCTTATAGATTTCCTCTACCATGGACCTTATGGCCAGGAAACTATCTATAAATTGAGGGTCTGGCCCCACAGAACCTTCCTCCGACATTGTCTGCTAAGGATAGACTCTTCTAATTTCAGGATTATTTTTGACCAACTCTTCTTTTCCTAATTTTAGCTTTGATCTAGTTAGCATTCAACAGCTAAATCCAGCACAAGCTTGTCTAACCTTAACAACCTATAGCTCTAATACCACTTGATCTGAAATCACCCCTAGGTGACCTTAGGAAATTAATGAAGGTATTACAGGCTCATGCGCTGGGATATGCCTAGGTTATTTTAATCAACGAATCGATAAGATTGTGAAATACACAGGCATTGGAAAACAGTAAGAGAAACACAGCAAGCAAATGCAAAACACAACAATATAATAAGGATTTCACCCAATCCTCCTAGGCTACGTCTCCTGGTCCAGCTTTTAGTGGTGGCCTTTTCTATTGTGTCTTTAAGCAAATTTTACAAGGAGGAGCTCAATTTGAGTCTCCTGTAATAGATGATGCTCAGTAGGGTGGTACTTGGATTCCCCAAGCCACTAGAGTACACAGACTCCCCCTTACTGAGTCTCGACCTCAACTGGTCTTAATGGGATGAGTCCAATTTGGTACTCAATTCCGAACTAATATCCTCACAGGGATTACTAGAACCTCTCAAGCCTTCTCGGTTCTGTCTGCTCGATGATGCCTTAGCTCTGCAGGTCAGCTCGACTTCTCTGTTCTCTACTTCTTGCTTCACTCTCTCCTCTATCTCCCTTCTGCTCTTTGTCTATTCATGGCTTAAAGCCAATCTATCCCTTGACTGTTCACTTCCTCTTCCGACTCTTTGGATCGCCTGCCTCTATCCGCTGGAATTCCCTGCTTCTGTGTCATCGCCACTATGTAACGTTTCACAGAGAGGTGGCCACTTGTCCCCTCATGAACTGAGCACCAGCTCTTCCTCGAACGGTCGTTATTTTAGTTATTCTATGAAATGATTCATCCGCCAGCTCAGCGGTCATGTCGGACCCCAAATTTCATATGCCTCAGCCTATTCTTCCGTCAAATCTGGTCTCCCATCGGGTGCAATCTCCGTCATTGATCTGGGGCCTCCAGATCCTACAGTCATCGCTTTTATCACGCAGGTGAGTTGCTCAACCGTTACCCTGCGATGAGAGCGATTTTCTCTCTCATCCGCCGGACACACGTCATTCATTGTATGGCATCGCTTGGTCCTCTTCCAAACCCGCTTACTGCTTGAGGGGCTTGCGATATCCCACCGGTTTTTGGGCGCGAGACCTACCTTCTAACGTTTCGGGTAATTCTGCATGGTTTTACCTGTTTTTCACATGACCAGGTGCCGAGGCTTTTCCTTCTCTAGGGTTTTTATCCTGCAATACGCGATTAGCCTCTGTTTTTGGATCTGGACTCCCTATTTGCTAGTTTGTGCCACTGCGTGGTCTCCATGGGCCAACGGTCAGCGCGCTTTAACCGAGGGTCCTGTTGTTCTGTGCTAGCTACAAACTGCCACTATCTTGAGGTCTTTCCTGATAGCTCATTTGAAACAGTCATAGAAACTCTGATAATTTTCAAGGATCCAATTCTAATCACAATGAAAGATTGGTAAGAAATCAGGAGAGGCAAGCTAAAATAAATGCATTCACCTTGCAAAGCCTCTCAGACTTACAGAGACAAAGGCAACATGAGTTGGGAACTAGTCATGGAGAGAAGAGAAGCCTTCAGGAAAAGAGAAAACAAATGAGGCATATGGTAGAAGTTTTAGGAAGAGGCATAGGTAGGAGAGTGAATACATTGTGAGGGGAAATGCACCACTAAGTACTCTAGAAGGAAGAACTAGCACTTATGTGCATCATCCTAGTAGATATTCCAACTCCACTACCAGGAGGCGCCATCATCACTATCATCGTAATCACCATTAAAGAAGAAGAGAAAAGGACCATATGCCCAAGGAATTTAATAAAGATAAGTTTCCCACATTTGATGGAGACATGAAGAAAACTTAAGATGTGGAATATTGGTTGCTTGACATGAAGACATTTTTCAAAATCCATGATTATTCTGAAAACATGAAAGCCGAGATTACCACCTATAGTTTGAAGGGAAATGCAGACATATGGTGGGAATATTTGAATAATCTTGGAGGCATCACTGAAGAGGAGTTGATTTGGTGTGAATTTGAAAGTCTCTTCAGAAATCATTATTTATCAGAGTGATACTATGACAAAAAAGCAAAATAATTTTATGAGCTCAAGATGGTACAAATGACGATTATTTCACCAAGTTCCTAGAATTACGAAGATATGTGCCATATCCTAGATATGAGAAGCTTAAGATCCTTACATGTATCAATGCGTTGTCTATGACATTCATAGATCGAACTGAATTTTTGGAACCTTAAACATCAAATGATGCCATTAAGAAATTGAAACATTGCTATGAGCAGGAAAATTGTAGGAAAGAAATTAAAAGTGATTGGAAAGCAAATAACAACACTGAAAATAAAAATAAACTGTGGCCTAAGAAAATTGTGGGAAAGAAAGGAGGCATGCACCCACCTAAAGCATGTCAATTTTAGCATAAATTTGACACAAATAATCCGCCGACAGTAGAGCAGCAAAGATTTGAGGTGAAAAAAATAAAAAGTTGGACCTATTGTGAGAACCACTGAAAAAGAGACTACCCACACTAGAAACATGCAGGGCCAAAGATTTACAGTGCCTAGAAAGCTCGTACAGTGGGTGATGTAGCATAGAGATTGCCCAGAATTTACATAGTCCTAGACAATCGCCATGATAACCACCAAACATCCATGATTGAGATGGAAGGTCAGTTGTGTAATCAATTTATTTCCATTTTAATTGATCCTAGTTCTAACTACATTTATATTAGTCTAGAGCTCATGGGAAAAAGCAAATTGTCCAAAGAATTACAAGCAAATCCATGGTTAGTTCAATTAGAAATAGGAACAAAGAGAAAAAATAATCATTGGGTGAGATTGTGTGCATTTGACCTTAGCGACATGCAAATAATTTCACATTTAAATTTGCTACCATTGGGTGCATACAACATATTGTTGGGCATGGAGTGGCTATACACTCACATAACTAAGGTTGATTGTTATGAAAAAACAATCGCATGCTTTAATGATGCTAGAGAAATAAAGATTTCATAGGGCAAGCTAAAACCAATTTTAGCGAGGTTGATCACAGTAATACAGGACAAATGCAGTTGCTAGAAGGGCAGTCAATGGAAAATTTCCAGCAATAAGGAAGTTAGTGACAGTGTTGGGAAGGAGGAGATTGACGTGTTGAAGAAGTATATGGTGTTGTAGCAATATCAGGACATGTTTCCAATAGAAATTTCGAGTTTACATCCTCATAGGGAAGTCAATTTTTCTATAGAATTGGTTCTTGGAGAAGCACCAGTGTCCAAGGCACCATACAAGATGAGTACGCCTAAGGTGATTGAGTTAAAATTACAACTAAAAGAGATACTTGATAAAAGTTACATCTAGCCCAGTGTGACTTCGTGGGGAGCTCCAGTGTTATTTGTGAAGAAAAAGGATGGGGCGCACCGACTTTGTATTAACTATAGGAAATTAAATAAATTAACCATCGAGAACCAGTACCCATTGTCATATATTGATGATTTATTTGATCAGTTGAGAGGACAAAAAGTCTTCTCCAAGATCAATTTGAGGTCTAGGTATCATCAAGTGTGCATCAAAGAAGAAGCTATCCATAAAACTGCTTTGCAAACAAGATACAAGCACTGCGAATTTGTAGTGGTACTTATCATGCTTATTAATGCCCCTACCATGTTCATGTGTTTAATGAACATTGTGTTGTGCCCTTCCTTGGACAAGTTTGTGGTTGTATTCGTTGATGACATATTGGTGTACTAAAAAACTGAAGAAGAAAATGAAAAGCACCTGGTTTTAGCGTTACATTTGTTAAGAGAACACAAGCTTTATGCAAAGCTCAGCAAGTGTGATTTCTTCCAGTCACAAATATATTATTTAGGGCACATTGTCTCCAAGGAGGTGATATCAGTTGATCCAGAAAAAGATCAAGGTTGTAATGGAGTGGCCAACATCGAAGAATGTGAATAATGTTAGATCATTCATGGGATTGGAAGGCTACTATATGTGGTTTAGCAGTAACTTCTCCAAGATAGGCCACCCTACTACATCCTTGCAAAGGAAAGGAAAGATGTTTGAGTGGATAGTCGAATATGCAATAAGCTTCAAGTAGTTGAAGCAACTACTCACTAATGCACCAGTGTTGATAACTCCATATGTGAAAAAATATTGTGTGGTATATGTTATCACTCAGGTTGTTCCCCAAAACTTGTAAGAAAAGGGAATATGGCTGAGGTAACCACAGACCAATCTTTTAGATGTAGGTTCTAGCCAATCTGCATCCAGAGAGGGCTCTCTCTTTTTTATTTAGCTTTGTTTTTAAGGTATATTAGGCTAGTTATGAAGTACAAGGGTTTGTTTGATTTTTTGGATGGTGACATTCAATAGAACAAGGGTGTAAATATGAGAAGTTTAGTCCATTGGGCTAATGGAGTCTATGAGGATGAACTGTTGGATATGGTTTCTTTGACAGAAGGGGGTACTATAGAGCAAAGTAATCAACCATGGAACAAATTGTAAGCTGAAATCAGGTGGGATGGAGTCAGGGGGTGAAGGGCAATTAAGAATCCTTCATCATGGTGATAGAGGGAAAGTGGATGAATATTGGCAGGGAGCAGTTAAGAATTCCTTAGCTATATTCAAGATGTAGGAACCACGGGAAACAGGAGAAGTTAAGAATTCCTACTTATGCTAATTCTGAAGAAAACATAAATAATAACAGAGAATGAACACAGAGTGCAGTTTAAGCAAGTTCTGGGTTATTCTTTTTCCCTGTTATTCAAATCATGAACATAGATGATATATAAAACACAGAAATTGTAAAACATGAGTTAAAAAGACTTATTGATCCATGAAATAATTTGAGAATTCTGTAACATAGTCCTCAACCATCAATTCCATATCCAGAGAGTTCAGCAACAACGCATTCCAGCAACTTTTTATTCAGAAGAGTTCTCAGAGTTACAGCGCAGTTCCAGAAATGTATCACCAATCCCTAATACTTTGCTTGGGGAGGTATTTATACAAAAATGTTTACAAAATATCTCAATGGGATAATATCTAGCAATAACTTCTTCTACCTATTCTACAAGGGAATTAAATGATCTTGGGAACAGGAAGAAATAAATGCAGAAGTAAATGCTGCTTGTGATGGCCGTTGAGTTGGTGAGATGCGTTGACTGTTTGCTCAGTGAGTCGGCCGGTGGCCGCTTCCTTTGATATTCTACGCTGCTGGCTTAGCTTTTTCAAGGCATTCAATTTTGATTTAATAGACTGTAGCCCCGCGACACTATCACCCTTTCCTTTTATCTGCTTTATGATGTCTGTTGTTTTTTGGGAAAAAACAAAAATTTGAAACCCGCCTACAAGATTTCCAACATGCTTTGCCACCACTGCTCTTCTGGTAACTGATGTCTTTGCAGCTTTATTAAAGTCTCATCTGTGTCTGTGTACCTGTAGAAGTTAGGCTGGACTGTAAAAAAATGTTGTACTTCATGCTCAATATAAAACAGATTTTCCAAGTTGTTGTAAAGAGTTTGGCCAGATAGAAGGGTCTTCTCTGCTGGAGTACTTGATGATGATGAATTTTGCTGATTAGTAGCATGTCTATTCAACCTGAGCTGGTACTCAGCTTGTCTCAACAGGCGTTCGTTACTTCCCAACAGACTAGGCAAGCCCCTTTCCTGCAAAACTGCAAATTTTTCTACAAAAGAATTTACCTCCACCTGCATATCTTGGCTCTTCCTCTCCAAATTATGCATCAAGGTTCTCATGGTCATAACTCTTTTGATTGTTAGGATGGTGCCTCTCTGATGTCCAAAGTTGCTAGTTCTTCCTTGGTTTTATTGTTCAAAAAATGGATTAGCCTGTTGGCTTGTTCGGGCTTATGTCCCAATAAATTTCTGGCCTTTTGAATTTCCACCTGGGCTGCTGCTATCAAGTCAATCTGTTCATATATAATTTGAATCGATCTCCAGATATTACTAATGGATTCACTGATATTAGCCCCCAAAATGCTTCTGATTTCTTCCAGAGGTTTATCTAAAGAGAGGTCCTTTTCCAATGCCTTTACTTTATTCTCTAATGCCTTCACCTCTCTTGTCTTTTCTGCCACAATCATTTTAGATTTGTCATAATTTATTTCTAGCTTTGCCAATTTTTCTTTGGCCTCTTTTAATTCTAGTACTTGGAGTTTTAAATCCTCCATAGCCTTTATCAATTCCTCAGTGGTCATGGTAGTGCTGCTGCCTGCTGCTGTTGATGAAGTACCCACTGCTGATGTCGGGACAGTGGGAGGCACTACTATTGCAACTGTGGGAGGAGCAGTTATAGCTGTTGGAGCTATTTGAGATGGCTGGGAGGTCGACACTCCTTGCTTTTCCTGTAATGCCTTCTCTAATTCCTGCTTTGTCTCATTTAGTCTTTGATTCATTTTCATTAGCAAATCCATCATGTCTTCTTCTGCTTTTTCTTGCACAACCTCTGTGGTTTGTGGATGCATATTAATTGGTAGCTTCAATTGCTTCCCGAGGGCAGCAATGTCATCTTCCTTTTTCTTTATCAATGTTTTTATTCCCTTGGCATCCTTGGGATCATGTCCCAGCTCAATGATAATTTCTTCCAAGGACTTTATCCTGTTGTCCTTGGCCAAAGAAGATGCCTTTTCCAGATCCAGTTGGGCAGATGTGTTGTTTAATGAGTTCTGCAATTGGTGAGCTAACATTGCCTTGTCTGCCAATGTGGAGTAGACCATCTCTCCAGTTTGCTTGTGCAACTCAATCTAGTCCAAAGGGTGAATGTCTTTGGCAAGGGCCTCCAGATTTGTTCTAATATAATCAGTTGCTGATTGTGGCTACTGACTTTAGGCTTAAAGTGGCTCAAGATCATTTTTCCTTCTTTAATATCATATGCAGACATCAACCTTTGTTGTTTGGTGGGGGTCATTTTGAGAAATTGATCATAAAGTTGCAGTCTTATTGGCTCATTTTGTGCCTTGATGTCCGTGAATGTTCTTTTAATATCTGAACCTTTCTTGCTTTGCGGCCTTGTGGAGGAAATTTCCACACTATGTTGTTTCTCCAATTGCTACCTATGCGAGTTGGTGGATGTTCCTACCACTGGTGATGTTTGTGGGCTGGTTGCCCTCTCACTTCTTGGACTTTCTATGATCTCCTCTATAATTTCCTCTTCAGGTAGAGGATCCACCCTCTGCCTTTTTGCCCCTGGTTGCTCTACTGGCCCACTTACAGGTGTGGTCTCTTCTCGGTCCCTTTTTCTGCCCTTTTCCTCATTTAGAGGAGTTTGCAATGCTGGTACCTCTGGCGCTTTGGTATGGACAGGAGGAATTTTCCCTTGGCCTTGTTGCTTTGATGATGTTGGCTGATCTGTCATTACGTGTTGCTCTGAATCCAGCAATTCTTTGCCCTTGGATGTCCTTGCCGCTGGTGTAGTGCTTTCTTGGGTAGGTTGCTGTGAAGTTGCAGCAGTTGATGTGCCCACTCCAGTTTGCTGAGGCAATTTGAAAGAGACCTATCCAAAAGATTCCAGGTCAAGAGTCTTTTCAAGATTTTTCATAGCTTGCTCCATTTTTTCTTCCTCAGTGAGCTCTTCTATCAATGTGCCCTCTACCCACTCATCTTGATTAGCATACTACTCTAATTCAGGGATCCTACAATGATTATAGGCTGACAGCCTATTTTTTACCTTTTTATCACAGATGAATCCATTTGGGTCATAGGGTACCCACCAAAAGCTCCTTTTTAATTTGAGTTGTTCACCCAATATCTTTTCAGCATCCTGCCATCCTTCCTTTTTGTTAATGATGAAGGGGCCTAACTGGTTTCTTAATTTCAGCTGAGCCTTTTTCTTGGTAGCATAAAAATGAGTCAAATCTGAGCTAATAAATTGCCTGAAATATTCAAGAGCAAAGAGTCTCATAGGCACATATTTTGGCAGTTTATAGGGGCACAGCTCACAGCCATATATCTCGATCTCAGTGTGATTCTGGTAAAAGTACCAGTCACCTATTTTGTAGTTTTTAGAGAGCTGTAAAATTTTCTGCATGTCACTAGAGAGTCTAGGAGGAGGAGTTCTCATCAGCAGAGAGGAGACTGGATGTATAAATAGATCAATGAATTCACAGTAAGTGTAAGGAGAGCTATGGACTTGATGGAAGACTGAGGTCCAAAATATCACAGACCTGCTTTCTCCTTTAGTATCCAACTTTCTGATAGGAAACTGAAAGCTGTCTGTTTGATAGTACAAGAACAGATGATAGATATAAGAGGTATACGTGAAGACTCCTTCTCTGTCCAGATTTATGAATTGGTCATGGATCTTGTTGGAAATGAAAGTAGCAAAGTCAAATTTGACAGCAGGAGGATGTCCTAGAATAAACATGAACATCAAAGCTAAAATTGTCTCATCAACATATTCACTACTCTTAAATCCCAGGACATAGGATATCATGTCAATAATGAATTTTCCAGCTTCATTGAACTAAACATGGTGAAAAGGAGGTGGCTCTCTAGGCTGGCAATCTGGTCTCATTAATAACTTGGCAATTTGGCCTATTTCTGCAGTGGATAATTTAGAGCCTTCATCCACCAAATGTCCCATGGAAAGAGGAGCCAGAGGCTGACTAGGTTTGAAGTGTAGCATTTCATTGATTGAGTCAGGAGTTATATGAAAAAGGACAGTTCCAATTGGAGATGTGACTGCTGTTTGAGTAGGTTCATAATTGGCACAGCACAGGCGGATGACATCTGGGAATACATTTACTGAGGGGAGATAGTATCTGGGCAGATTGGATTCCCATATCCCATAGAGATCAGTTTTGTTTAGGTGACTGTTCCTAATTTCACAGAATGCTTGGAGGTGGTTTTTGTCACCAGTTAAGTCCTGTATTTGAAAATCCCTATCAACTAAGGGCAACCACTCCAAGTCCTTATGAGGTGCATTAAGGGGAGCAATGTTTCGGGCCACTGGAGCTTCCATTGCTCACTTCTCTATGATTTTTCAATTGAAATTTGGGTTTTTTGTAGCCAAATAGGTAAAATGACAACTATGGGGCTCTTTTCTGGGAATTGCAGACCACAGTGAGTTCGAATTTTAGCTTGTTGGGTGAATTTTGCAGGGGAAAACGAAGTTTGCGGGATTTCTTGGTAAAAATGGGCAAAAACAGTGGTTCTGGTGCACTTGTTGAAGGTGGTATGGCGAATTTGAACTTAAATTTGGGTATTTTTTGGAAAATTGCAGAGGAAAGCTAAAAATAGGTTTTGGGAGTAAAAATCGAGGTAAATACCTATTTTAACAGTGGGTTGTGCGAAATGCAAGTCGCGGAACGAGCTGGAAGGCCAAACTGCGGGGTTGATTTGGCTTGTTGGCGAACTATGTAGTTAAATGCTGCTTCAGGATGTAAATCGGCATGCATAGATTGCGCAGAGAAAGCAGGCATAAATGAGCGAAAACGACGTTTTTACGCCTTTTTTAACAAAAAATTGATTTTGGTGGGCTTTGGCACGTTTCAGTCGGGTGATGTCAGCATGGCATAGTGCTTTGTCGTGTAGCGGGGTGACGTAGCGCTGACGTGGTTGTGACATCAGCAGATGATGCGAGGGTGATGTCAGCAGGGAGGTAGCGGGGGGCGGTAAGTTGTTTGGCCCCTGCACCGCTTTTGGGCAATGGTGGTATCGGAGAGGAGGGCAGCGAGAAGTGCGGGAGGCTGCCACCTGTCCCAGGGTATGGCGGCAAAACCACCATCCCCCGGGCGCTAATCATCGAATGCAGAGAGGTTCGCGATATGGATTTGAGTCGTTGGATGGGCGGGCCCCGATCCAACAGTTGGCGGTGTACAGGATATGGCGGAGGGCTATGGCGCGAGGACCCACCATATAAATCAACGTTTTTCTAATGTGGGCAGGTATAACCTTTGGTTATCGGGGTTTGCGGGTCCAGTTATTTATTTAACCAAATGTTAGATAAATTCCAATGTTCTTATGTGCGAGGGGTTGTTAATGGCCCCGAATGAACCACTAACTCCCGTAACATTACCATATCGCTATAATTAGTCAGGGGTCGGGGTATTTACAATGTTTTTGGGGTTTTAATATAGTTATATAATACGGGCATGGGGAAAATGTTATGTAGGATTTATAATATAAAGTTAATATGTTAATATGGGAGATATGATTTTTAACCAAAGCGCTAAGTTTAACGAGTGAAACTTAGGCTTAGGGAAATGAAAGTTATCCAAGCTATGAATTTGGAAAACCTAGCAAAATGGAAGAAAGGCATTTTTACACAAGAAATGTGGCTTTATTATCCTAGAAAAAGACAGAATTTCACTTAGTCTTTTTCATGGAATGAAGTGAACTAGGAGTATTGAGCAGATCCCAACATTCTTGTGGGGAGGTTATTAAGTGTTCTTGGAGAAATGAGGAGGGAAGTTAGTCATGCTTCATCTGTTTTGTAGCCACCTTGTCATGGCACTCATGATATCTATGAGATGAAGCATCTTCAAAAGAGACTATTGCTCATAAACCTGCTTCTGCAACATCAAAACTGCCTACCTAGCCTATCACACCTAACATTTTTTCTTCCTTTTTCCTTGGGTGCATTTGAACTAGCAAACCCTTACTCTCTTCTTTTCTTTTAACTGCCATCCTATATAATTCTGTCCTTATTTCTTCCAGGGGGTCAGATTTAACTGTTGAGCTCCCTTGCTTCTCTACCTAACTACTTATCTGCCAAGCTTGAACTGTTTGGACAAATTTTGTTCTCTATCTCTAAAACAATAAATATAAACATGTACTGGCCAAGATTGAGCTGTTTGGCCATCCATCAAGTGTAACAGAAGTCACCTAAGTGCACATGATGAATTTTTTTTTTTTTGCAAAAACAGAATAGTAGTGGCATTTTGGACTAGCACACTTTCCTGGTCTTCTTTGGGGTTCATTCTCTTTCTTTTTTTACCAATTCATTCTTTTTGCCCTTTGATCTTTCTTTTAGGGCATACCCTCTTTTCATTTTTTGATTTTTTGATTTTTTAGAAAATATGAAACCTTTGCAGCATGGAAAGGATGAACATATATTTTACCAGTCAATCATGAAATATGACACCCATTGGTATAGGAGCATAACAGTATATACAAATTATTGCACGGGAGGGATCGATGGACTCTTGATGCAATAAGTACAAGTAGTTTTCTATGAGTCACGTCAATTAAATGAGCATGAAGCAAACTATGTGACTCACAATCTAGAGTTAATTGTCATTATTCATAAGATGTGGAGGCATTATCTCCTTGGTAGAAGATTTACATTCATGAAATATCATGGTAGACTCAAATATTTTTTCGATCAACCTATGTTGAATACAAGACAAGCTAGGTGGCTAGATATACTTAGTGAGTTTGACTTTGAGATCAAGTACATCAAAGGCAAAGACAACATGGTTTTTTATGCACTCAGTAAAAGGATTCAATTGAATCACCTAGTAGTCATAAGTTCTTATGGATTAAACCTAGTAGAAAGGATACAAAAGCAGGACATCATGATAAGAAATATTAGAAAGTGAAGGAAAAGCTACAACAAGAAGGTGAGGATGAGGAATATCATCTCACAGATGATGACCTAGTGTTGGGACGAGGTCCCTTGGGTCAAATTTTCTTAAGTTTTGTTAAATATTGTAAAGTCTCTGCATTTTGAGGAGTGGAGCGCGAGTACTGTAAGTCGATAGTAGTCAAAGGGGATTTAGGAAGGTCAAAACCCCTTAGTTTGTTAGAGTCAAGTTGTTTTGAGACCCACCCATGGTTTGTAGGCCATTGTATTGTAATGAAGAAGAATATAAAAGGAAGTCGTAGAAGAGTCATAAGATAGAGAAAGGAAGTAAGAATAGTTCATGAGTTGAGTATGATTTTATCTATTTTGTACTTGGGCGAAGGGGAAGGCTCCTATAGCTATGTGCATGGAGACCTTGGTAAGTCTGCAGCTGAGTGCGTAGGGTAGGAAGAAGTTGTATTTGAAGATTTGAAGCGTGATAAAAGACTTATTTTGAAGCACTATCTATGCATTTGTGTATTACTATTTTATCTCTGAATTTACTATATTTATGATCTAGAATGCATTTAATCAGGAAAAGTACTTAATATATTCGTGAAGACGTAGATCTATTTATTTATATGATGTTATGCATGTTTAGTGCAATCGACGGAGGACATAAATCTGCTAACTGTTAATTACTATAAATTTCGAGTTTCAAGGGTTAGGGTTTGCGAAGGTCAAGATAAAGCCCTAAGTTTGGTATAAACTATCACATAGTCCTATGGATGCAAAAACCTGGTTCTAGCATCCCCCAATACTGCCTCGGGTGAGACTGCAGCCTGCACTTTGCAGGTTGTTTTCGAAAGGGCCAATAGTGTAGGGTTTTGTTGGTTAGTGCAACTAAATCTGAACATAGGTCTAAGCCCCCTCAAGACAACAAATGGTTCTATTTTCGAGACTAGGATCTATCTAAGGGATGTGTGATGTGGCATAAGTGGTACAGACTAAGAAGGAAATCGATAAGTGGATAGATTGAAAGTTGCACTAGTTTTCAGCTCAAGAAAACAGGAATTTGTGTCTATCGAAAGAAGAGTGGTTGCAGAGATATTTGTATATAGAGGAACACAAAGTTTTCTTCTGCTCTTTTCTATATGAATATATGAATGGTTGGATAAATTGGCGGATGTTCAACCTACCTAGAAGTTGGATAACCCTATTGTGTGGGCCCTAGATTTAGTGAAGTGCCTGGAAGAATCATAACACAAGGTTGTGAAAGTTTTTGAATACTAGATCAATAGTATTTTGGGTTACTGAGTTTGTGATTGATACGTTTTCCAGTTATAGTGAACCTAAAAGCCTATTTTTTGAAGGACCAAGAGGTAAGTATCTGAAGTTTTTGAAAAAATAGATTAAAATGCTATTGTGCGAGAAACAGGTTATGTCACTAAATTGATGTTTAGGAAACCATTCAGAAAAGGTCTAGATACAATTCCTTAGTATAGTCCTCTCTCGGGAGCATCTGACAGTGAAGAAGAAAGTAATAGTCCGAAGACACCCCGAGGTGCTCTGCATTCGATAAATCAGGGCACTATGGGAATACCACATCCATCCACTCCACCTTTTCCATCACCTCTGCCTCACACACCTACACCTCCACCTCCACTATTTAGTACGAAGAACACGATGAAAATGCCTATATTCAAGGGTCTAGGGACAAAATACCCTGATCAATTTTGGTTTGTAGCAGATGTTGTGTGGAAGTCACAACAGATAACAGATGACAATCTGAAGAAAGCGCAGTTGGTCACGGCATTGCAAGATAGGGCGTTGATTTGGTATATTAAGTACAGTATGACTCATCTAGCTGCATCATTGAAAGACACAAAAGATGCGTTAAATAATGAATTCATAAATCCTAAGTCTCAAGCCCAATATGTGCTTGAGGTCAAAGAAATTAAACAGAAGGTGAATGAATCTACATGGGATATTGATCAAAGGTTGAAATGTTTGTTGCAACAAGTTAATCTACAAATCTCGAATGAGAAACATAAGGATTGGTATATTACTTCATTGTTACCTCATTTGAGATTACCATTTTCACAGCAAAAGCTTGGATCAAAGGCTGAAGCGCTGGAAATTGCTATGAAATTAGAGGCTTTACCTATTCCGGATACAAATATGGGAGTGTAGAATATTCAGTCGCAGTTGGCTAACCTGCATATGGAGTTGCAAGATCTCAAAAAGGTGAAAGAGGTCCAAAATGAGACCCGTTCTAAAGTATGGTGTTTAAAATGTAAGGGAAATGGTCATGACAAGGATCATTGCCTTGTATATCATAACTATTTAATTGGGGGAGGTCTTATCCCCCTGAAGCCAGAAAATATCGTTGGATCGAGTAACGGTGTAGTCCCATGGTGCGCTATCTACCAAATAACAAGAAAACACTCAATAGACAATTGTCATTTGTTGCAGAAGTTTGTACAGACTCCCCAACAACTATTCTGCAATTTTTGTAAGTTTGTAGGCCATGATGAGCAATTGCCGAAGTTATGAGATAATTATGGACAAAACTTCGACATATAGAGTACAAGCTAAGACAAGTCCACAGCTGAATTAAGGCGCACCTGCAGCACGCAGAGGATTCCAGGGACGAGGAAGAGGAAGAGGGGGAGGAGCTGGAAGAGGTCTCGGACAGATTACTTGTTACAATGTGGGGGACCAGACCACTTTGCACAAGATTGTCAGAACCCGACACACCCCTCTTGTTAGTATTGTCGACAAACCACGTGATAGAAGATTGTCCTATACTCATCGCAAAGATGCAAGAAAAGAAGAACTAGCAACCCATTTAGAACATCCATATGATGAGGTCAGAGCCACGTGAAGATTGCCCCGACATTAATATAGTTACGCGAAGCAATATAAATACCAGGGAAGATAAAGCCACAAGAAAACAACCAAAAGAGAATCCTTAGTTATGCCAGGCTACTGACAAAGATACTGAATTCAATTTGCATAAGGCAAAAGAAACATTTATGGAGGTGAAAAAGAGATTTGTTGATTCAGGAGCTTCCACATCAAAGACTCAAAGTGCACGAATGGAGAAGCCTGAAGAGGTCATTGCTACGCAGGAAACAGATCCTTCGGTATTGACATCCTTCTTATAGACTTGCATGAAGCTCTTAACGGACCAAAAAGCAGTAGAGGGACTGCAAGAGTTAATAGATATCTGTGCTAGCAAGGGTAAGCCGCTACCTAAACAACGCGCAGTGCATAAAGTAGACAAAAGTAAGAAAAGGACTGGTCGAGAGATGAGAATGACTGCACAAATCAGAGAATTTGAAATGAATTAGGTGATCCTAGATTTGGGATCTGATGCAAATGTTTTGCCTAAACAGACCTAGGAAAGAATGGGAAAGTCAATGCTACAATGGTCCCCAATTTTTGTTGCGCATGGCGAACCAATAGAAGATTATTCCTATGGGACACCTACATGGATTAACTGTATACATTGAAGGGGCATGCGCTATAGATGATTTTGAGGTAATCGAAATAGTGGATGATAGTAATCCCTACCTGGCACTGCTTGGAATCGATTGGGCATTTGATATGAATGCGGTCATTAACCTGAAGAAGTGCAACATGATGTTTGAGAAGAAGGAACTAAGAGTCATTGTTCCATTGGATCCAGCTGAGGGTGCGTGGTTTACTGAACCAGTCTGAGATTACTATGAGGAGGATGATATTGAATAGATCTATAATCTTACTGCGCAGAACAAGGACTGAATCAATCCTACAACAGATGGAAGAATTACTTGGGAAAATGACAGCTCCTGCAACTCGGATTAAGATGAGGAGCTTGAGCATTGGAAAAATAGATTGCATGAAGTTTCAATGGTGCGATGCAATAGACTTACTAAATCACTCGGGTGTATATATACTGAGGTATGCAAGTTACCCTATTATGATGGCTTAGAATATGTAAATTTGTTTCTTGATAAATTGGAAAGGGATGTGTCGGAGGAGCATCGGTTCCAAGCATTGGACATCACGCTAAGAGCTACGCTTGCTAGATGGTGGGGTACACATAAGAACAGTTTTGTAGACTGTAAGGAGTATCGAAGGATGATGAAGTTGCGATTTGGCTATGCCAATACCCGCATTACGGAAAAATATACATGGAAGGATGATCCGCGCGAGTATCCATCTCGATGGATGAAAGCATGGGGAGAGGAACCACAGCCTGAATGGGTACATATATTCTGCCATACCTTGGATACTATTCTAATGAATTGGTACTTAGAAACAAAGTACCGACATGGAACCGTAGAGTGGGATGTTCTGAAGGAAATCTTTCTGGTAACATTCAGTTTTGAGGACGGATTCAAATGTATTGATGAATCATTACAGGAAATCAAGGTTGCAATATTCAAAACATCTGTAGAGCCTATCTCATTGGTACAACCTGACTAGAGTACGCAGTTACGCCATGCTCTTAAGTGTTACAATGTTACCACAAAAGAGAGTAAGGAAGATCTCAGTAATATCAATATCCTTAGGTTAGAGGGACAGCGCAAAGTTGTTGGGTCTAAGGTAGAGGTTCCTGAAATTTCAAACCATTAAAGACCAAGCAAGTGAACCTTGGGTTGGAATCACATCCAAAGTTCTCAAATATAGATGATTACTGGGATGAGGACACAACTGACAAGGTCACAGAATTGTTACAAGAATATCAGGACTTGTTTCCAACAAGGTTCTCTGATTTAAAGGGATAGTAGGTTATCTAGGTGTTATGAAGATCAATTTGAAGCCATATGTGAAGCCAGTAAAGTAGCACCCCTACCGATTGATCCTATACAAAGAAAAGGTGTGCAAAGAGATAGATAAGATGCTTGTAGCAAGGATTATTGAGCCTGTATAAGAATCAGACTAGGTTAGTCCTATGGTAGTTCAAGAGAAGAAGACAAAGGGTGACATTAGGATCTATGTAGATCTAAGGAAATTGAACAGTGCTTGTGTACATGATCCATTCCCTACGCCATTCACCGATGAAGTATTGGAAAATGTTGGTGGTCAAGAAGCATACTCTTTTACAGATGGATTCTCAGGATATCACCAGATCAAGATCACGCTAGAAGATCGAAGTAAAACCATCTTCGCCATAGAATGGGGCTCTTTTCAATATACAGTTATGCCCTTTAGCCTTAAGAATTCCCCTGTGATCTTTTCTAGGGTAGTAGTCGCAGCCTTTAAGGAATATATTCACAAGTTTTTGGAAGTCTACTTTGATGATTAAACGGTGTTTGGGTTAGTTAAAAAGAATGTTGCAAGTGTTTTCCTAATGATGGATACTTGTAGGAAGTATCATATCTCCCTGAATCTGAAGAAGTGTATATTTTGCATATCATATGGGATAATTTTGGGCCACGTTGTTTGTAAGCAAGGGTTGATGATGGACCCTGCCAAAATTGAAGTGATTATCAATTTAGAGCCCCCAAGGAATGTAAAATAGTTGCATGAAACATTGGGCCATATGGGGTACTATCAAAACTTTATTAAGGCATACACACAAATCACTACGCCCATGGAGAAATTATTGAAGAAAGATGTGAAATCTTGTTGGGATGATGATTGCCATAAGAGATTAGATCTTTTAAAGGAAAATATGGTTACAACACCTATTCTAGTGTTCCCCGATTGGAATAAATAATTCCATGTACATGTCGATGCATCATGCATAGTGTTAGGAGCAGTTTTAACCCAACCAGGCACAGGGGATATCGACCATCTGATTTCATTTGCGAGTAGAAGGTTGTCTAAGGCAGAGAAGAATTATTCAACCATGGAGCGTGAAGGATTGGCGATGGTATATGCGCTCCAGAAGTTTAGAAACTATATGTTAGGTGCGCGCTTCAAAATCTATACAGACCATTCAACGTTGAAGTACCTGGTCAACAAGCCTGTGTTGGGGGGACAGAATTTGTAGGCGGTTATATATATTTCAGAAGTATGACTTCGAAGTAATTGTGAAGCTAGGAAGATTAAATGATGGACTCAATCACCTTTCACGGATTGAGAATGGTGAAGAACCTACAAGTCTTGATGAAGGATTTCCTGACACGTAGCTCTTTGATGTACGCATTGAAAACAAACATTTTGCAGATCTCCTGAAGGATATACGATGCAATAGAAGAAGGGATTGTGGTCAGGGTTGTTGATTTCTTCGTTATTGCAAGGCACTTGTATAAAATGGGATCGGATGAAGTTCTGCATAGAAATGTACCGTATTATGAAAGAAAAAGTATCCTCGCTAAAGCGCATGGAGGAGTTGTTGGAGGAAATTATGTTGGACGAGTGACTGCGCAGAAAATCCTACAAGCTAGGCTATGGTGGCCAACTATGCACAAAAATTCTAAGGAATATTGTAAGGCATACGATGTTTGTCACAGGAACGAGAAGTCATCATGGAGGGATGGATTGCCTCTGAACCCGCAAACCTCATTACAGGAATTTGACAAATGGGCAATAGATTTTGTGGGACCTATTCAGCCACCAGGAAAAAAGATAGTTGCACACTACATCATCACAACGACATAATACTTGACCAGGTGGGCTGAGGTGCATCCTATAAAGGATTGCAGCGCAGCTACAACTACGAAGTTTATATTTGAGTACATTTTATCTTAGTTTAGTTGTCCTAAGATTTTAATGAGCAATAGGGTTTCACATTCCCTGAATGAAACAATTGTTTCTTTGATAAAGGAATTCCATATGTATTATCAGAAGATCATGCCACACCATCCTCAAGCAAATGGAATAGTTGAAGCATTCAATAAGATATTGGAGAATGCTTTGATGAAGATTTATAAAATGAATAGGAATGATTGGGATGTGCGCATAATAGTTATTCTTTGGGCATATAGAACTACCTGTAAGAAGTTGACTGGACAGACACCATTTCGACTGGTTTATGGACAAGAAGTGGTGATGCCAATGGAATGCATAATGCCCAGTTTGAGTATTGTTGCAATTACAGAGATGGAAGATCAAGATATAATGGAAGAACACCTAGCGCAGATACTCGAGTTAGAAGAAGACCGATTATTGGCAGGTTTCCATCAACAGGTGCAGAAGGCTAAAGATAAGTTGTGGCATGATCGCCACATTAAGCAGCAAACCTTTAAAAATGAATATTTAGTACAGATATATGATAGCAAGTTTACTAAATTCCCAAGAAAGTTTCAGATGCATTGGCTGGGACCATACATCGTTAAGGAAATTACGGATGGAGGAGCAGTTCAACTCGTGAAGCTGAATGGTGAGCCATTTCCGGGAAGAATCAATGGGAATCAGTTGAAGTTTTTCGCCCCTGCGCAATGACTATATGGACACAGGACAGTCTTAGTACCTGAAGAAGTTGGAAGGAAGTACGGGACTATAAACCACTCTGCTAGGAGAATAGTTTGCCAAAGAGATTGGGTTGTGCAACGGTTAGGAGAAAGGCGTAGATGGGAGTTGCGACGATGGAATTGCGCTAACAAGGTGGGTCCCACATAACCTAGCCAAAAAGTAACCGTTGAAAACATTGTAGGTGATTGGATGGCTATTTTTCCGTTAAAGGAAGCGAGGGGAAGCATTTAAGGAGCATATCTTTGGAAATTTGTCGCCAAAAGAGCATTGATGAGGGAGACCTGGAGGGAAGCGATGGATTTGAATTCAAAAAGGGTTATAAATATAGCATCCTGCTCCCCATTCGAACACTTTACTTCCAGAGAGATTTTCTTGATATTTTGTGCCTAAGTGTGAGCATAGACGATTGTTGTATGTCTGGACGAGAGTGGCAAGAAGTAGAGAAGGAGTTTGCCGAGAAGGGGCTTCGGTTTGAGGGAGATTTGCCATAGTGGCAGAAGAAACTATTATGGGAGAGCCTTGACAAGATGATTGCAACACTAGCAGTCCCTACCACAACGCCTAGGTCACCAAGGCCAAACCTTACCACCTCTGCAATAGGAGAGAAAAAGCAGAAGAAACAACAGCGAGCCTTGGTTCGGCAATCACCGCGCAAAAACACAACTGAGATTAGACAAAAGGGTCGTATGGATAATAATAAGCAGCCAACGGAACCCCTAGATCTAAATGAAGAAGAGCCAGCTATGGGGGTCGAATACATCAATGCAGAGGATGTAGATCCAATTACTTGACTACCGCCATATGTACCCCCTAGGAAATTCATTGCCAAAGTGACTAAGGACCCAGAGTCATTTAAATACAAGGTATTCATGCCATTGTTGCCAGAGGAAGTACCTGTTGAGGGCGACTTATTGGAACGAGTGCCATTTCTGAAGATGGAGGATTGGGATCTAGATGACCATGTGAAGTTTCCGCAGTTAGAACCCAGTAAATACTTGAAATCAGTCTACTACGAGGATGCAGGTGTCACAAGGCTTAAGCCAATGAAGTGGGCAACTGGAATTAAGCACGCAGGATTGCTCAATATGTTGTATGTCCCACACTTTAGCTGCAACATAATTAATACTATCTGTGTGCGTCAATTGTTGGTGTTGGTTCATGATGGGTGCCTCTAGCTGGGAGGGCCCATTCCAATTGATGATATGTTGGTCCACAAAATCACCTTGTTACCTTATCAGGGCGCAAACCCCATAGACGCTTTTGTGGGGAAGTCGTAGGAAAAGAAGCTCGCGGATCAGATGAAGAGCGACTTCGGGTTGGTGAAGAAGTCGCAAGGCTATGCCATTAGCTCTATCTCGAATGGAGTTGTGCAATTTGTTACACAAATTTTGGCAGGAAAAATAATGCAGAAGTGTCACACCGATGAAGTGTTGGCACCAGTGGTATCTTTAGTTGCACAGTGTAGCCAAAAGGTTCAATTTAATTAGGCAAAGTACCTCTATCGTGAATTCCTGGAGGATTGTCGCGAATCCCAAGAGGATGGAAAGGTGTTCCACTACGCATGGTTATTTTTGTTGATTGCGTTGGTCGCTTGGAGGACGCCTAAGGATAGTCAGTTCCCAACGTCGGATCCTAACTTGTGTGACGCTGCAAAAGTCGCCTTGATGTGGGCTACGAAGGATCCTGACCGTATCATTGAAACAAATATGTTCTGGGTATTGTTCGAGTCAAATTTGTGGATGGTGATCAACCGTCAGCGATAGTTGTCAGCGAACCCACATGCGCAATATAAAAATATAGCAGACTTCAAATCAAATTTTCACAATGTTTCCATGCGCGCGAAGAAGGATGTCGCAAGAACATGGCACAAGTTTCCATATTTGTTTGCAGAGGATGATATTATGGGGGCATCAAGAAATGGCTGAGTGATTGGCTCACCCCATTTGGTGAAGCCACCGGAACAAGTAAAGCCGCAGAAGGCGAAACAGGGAAAATAGCAGTTGTGATAGAGGCCATGAAAGACAAGAAGAAAGAAGCATAGAAGGAAAATGCATCTACGATAGAGAAGATAGCACATAAGGAAAAGGCTATGCAAGCAGCAACATCACAGGTCACTATTGACCTTGAAGAACCTGAGACAGAGTGCACAGATGTTGACATAGAAATCGCAGATGAAGAGGATGGGAGCACAGACCCCTATCTCGGTTTGGAGGACTTAGAGTCCCCCTTCAGGATCAAGAAAAGGCAAAAGCATGGTTCGATGGGGCCACGCAAGAAGTAGAAATCTAACAAGTTGCAGGTACTAAACCATTGGCCCTCACGGAGAGGAATCTAGATGAAATCAGCAACGTTGTCCGCTCCGCTAGAGAAAATATATGGGGGCACATCAAGGACCAATACAAGCAGGTACTGGACAAAGTGCAATAGGGTGTAAGAGAATTACAGGCCCATACAGGAGTGATCCAGGCAAGTGTGGTGCAAGTGAGCATGCCAAAATTTAGTACCATTGCATAAATCACATCCGAGCTCCGAGTAGTGCAACTACTAGGGGGCTCTCTCCATTTTGAGCTAGTTGAAGACCAGGAGCGTGCACAGTACTAGAAAAATCTAAGTATCGACCTTGCAGCACTGCCCATCTAGACCTTGCATGAGTTGCACTAAGGAGTTTCAGATGAGCTCCACGTCTGGGAGAAAAGATCCCCATTGGTTATCGATGAGGTAAAAACTAACAATCAACAAATTTTTGCAAAGAAAGTGCAAGCCTTGCAGGCCCGCGACGAGATGATGCAGTGAAATAAATAGCTAGAAGCCACCCTTGCCCAAGTGTGCAGTGAGCTCCCTAAGCTCCAAATTTCAGCAGACGTGGCCTCAGCAGAGAAAATTCACAAGTTGGTTGTTGCATTGAAGGCATCCAAGGAGGGAACTGGAAAGGTACGGTTTGAGCTGCAATTACAAATTTCAGAGCTTCAACTAAAGATATAGCCAACCAATCCTCCGAAAGTAAGAGAACAGCATGAGGCTTCTATTAAAGTAGATATGAACACTCTAGTCGCTGCAATTAAGGACTGTAGCCAATTATTTGAGCAGACAATGGAGATGTGGACCTCGCTGCAAGACGATCCACACTTGCAGATGATCGAAGCTAACATCTGCAAAAAGTAATTGTAGTTTGATGAGATCAGGGAGACAGCGTGGACCTTAGCCCCTATGCAAAGGTTCAACAGAATTCAAGAAGGGAAATTCATACAGATCCAGATTGATGAGTTGCGTCAGAAGGCCTCTATCATTTCCTCAAGAATGTAGCCATGGGCTAACGTGGCAAGCCAATTGTCGCAGACCATTCATAGCAAGCTAAAATCTCTTCAGCAGACACATAGAACCATGGGCCTTGTAATCGAAGGTCCAACAATGGAAAAATTGGTTGAAGAAGTTCTCCAGGCCGCAATGCAGGCCATAGCATATCTTCAAGTGTTAAAGATAGAATTCAGTGGCCTGCAAGCAAAGGTTGAGGCAACACCAATAGAGTGACTCAGAACGAGTCACAACTTTGTGTTAGGGGCCTGTTGGGACGGGGTCCCCTCGATCAAATTTTATTAATTTTTGTTAAATATTGTAAAGTCTCTGCATTTTGAGGAGTGGAGCACAGTAGCACGGGTCGATAGGAGTCAAAGGGGCTTTAGGAAGGTCAAATCCCCTTATTTTGTTAGATTCAAGTTGTTTTGAGGCCCACCCATGGTCCGCGAACCATGGTATTGTAATGAAGAAGAATATAAAAGGAAGTCATAGAAGAGTAATAAGATACGGAAAGGGAGTAAGAATAGTGCATGAGTTGAGTTTGATTTTATCTATTTTGTACTTGTGCGAAGGGGAAGGCTCCTGCAGGTGTGTGCGCAGAGACCTTGGTAAGTCTGCAGCTAAGTGTGCGAGCCCCTGCAGCTGTGTGCGTAGGGTTGGAAGAAGTTGTATTTGAATATCTGAAGCATAATAAAATATTATTTTGAAGAACTATCTGTGCATTTGTGTATTACTGTTTTATCCCTAAATTTAATGTATTTATGATCTGTTGAATGCATTTAATAAGGAAAAGTACTTAATAGATTCGCAAAGATGCATATCTATTTATTTATATGATGTTATGCATGTTTAGTGCAATCAGCGAAGGACATAAATATGCTAACTGTTAATTACTGTAAATTTCGGGTTTGAAGGGTTAGGGTTCACGAAGGTAAAGATAAAACCATAATTTTGGTAGAAACAAATCACATAGTCCTCTGGATGCAGAAACCTAGTTCTAGCATCCCCCAATACTGCCTCGGGTGAGATTGCAACCTGCGTTACGCAGGTTGTTGCCGAAAGGGCCTGTAGTGTAGGGTTTTGTTGGTTAGCACAGCTAAATCTTAACCTAGGTCTAAGCCCCCTCAATCCAAGACCTAGTTAGATTCAAGAACAAAATCTATGTACCAAAAATGATGTTTTGAAGAGGCTTATAATGAGAGAGTTCCATGTCAAACCATATTTCGACCATCCGGGGTATCAAAAGACTCTCACAACCATCAAAAAGTTTCATTATTGGCCTAATTTAAAGAAGGAAGTGGTTGATTTCATTGCAAAATTCATAGGATTCTAACAACTGAAGGTTGAATGTAAACATCCAGTAGGTTTATTACAACCCATTCCTAATCCAAAATGGAAGTGGGAAGTAATCTCCATGGATTTCATCACTAGTTTGCCAAGAACCTCCATGCAGCATAATGCAATTATGGTGGTGATTGACAAGTTGAGAAAGGTAGCCCATTTTGTGGTGGTTAAATCCACCAATTCAGCTAGTGAGTTGGCTCAAGTTTTCATAAAATAAATTGTGAGGTTGCATGAAATCCTTGAGAAAATCATCTTAGATAGAGATTCCAAGTTCACTTCGAAGTTTTCAAAGGAACTATCTGCAAGCTTGGGGATAGAATTGGCCTTCAGTATAGCTTATCATCCACAAATGGATGGGAAAACAAAGAGGACAAATAGGATCCTCAAAGAAAAGTTGAGGATGTATGTTATGCATCAGCCTAAGAAGTCAGAATATTATCTTCTTCTTGTATATTTTGCATATAACAATGGGTACCAAGAATCCATAAAAATGAGCCCATTCGAGGAATTTTATGGAAGGAGTTGCAATACTCCTATCAGATGGAATGATCCAGTGAATAGGGTCCTTAATGGGCATGATATTTTGAAAGAGATGGAATCGTAAATGCATATTATAAGGAATAATTTAAAGGTGGCACGAGATAGGTAGAAAAACTATGCAGATCAGCATAGGATGCATGAATAATTCCAAGTTGGGGAACATGTTTATTTGAGGATTAACCTAAGAAAAGTTCCTTAAATATTGCGTCATGTGCCAAGCTAGCATCTGGTTTTTTGGAACTTTTGAGATCCTTGAAAGGATTGGACTAGTGGAGTACACGTTGGCCTTACCTCCATCAATAAAAGTCCATGATGCTTTCCATGTTTCTTTGCTTAAGAGATATTAACTTATTCTAATCATGTAATTGATTAGTTTGTGCTACAGGTGGAACTAGAGGGAGAGTTCCAGCCATAACCATTATGCATCCTAAACCAGAGGAGCATCACGCTCCTGAATCAAGCAATAGAGAAAATCAAAGCGTAGTGAAGGTACTTTGGGCCCAAGGAAGCCACCTAGGAAATGGTCGATTCAATGAGGGAAGTCTGTCCTTTTTTGTTTGTCAATTGAAGCAAATGTGTACAAATTGTAAATATTGTATAGACTCGTACTTATAAAGCTCCATGAAACCATATGTTTGTTTTTAAGTATTTTTTTGTGTTGCATATGGATAGAGAACTCTAAGGATTGTGTTCCCCCAAGGGGAAGGGGTTTGTGACAGCCACAACTAAATACACTCATGTATGCAATGTAAATATTATGCAAAAAAATTATGGGTTGAGTAATGGGACACGGACTTTAGAGGTTGGGGAGGTTACTTGCTGGGAAATTTTTAAATTGTTTCGTACATCAGAGAAAAAAAATATGAGTTGGTACATCACATCTTATAGCTATGCAAAAAGGGAAAATGTGAATTTTCTTATCAACTGTGTTTCTTACAACAGTGGACAAGAAAACTGGAACAAGAAATTTTAAAAAGGAAAAAAGGGTGAGTTACTAGTTGGTATGGTGTGTTGGCCACCCACTACAATAAATTAAACAACATCTAACAAACTAGGCATAGATAGGCACGTGGCACACTTGTCATTGGCTGACAAGATTCTATTGCCAGGGCCATTGTCTAAAGGTTACACAAGGAAAAGACAATTTGAATTATTGGGGGCAACGTAATAATCAAGGGAATAAAAATTTTATTTGCCAGATGATAGCGTAGGAGTAGAGGGAGAACTCGAGCTGGAGAAGACTAGTTTGATAATTCTAGGGAATATATGGGAACTACTGAGAAAGATTGAATTGTGAACTACAAAGGACAAGCATTCGAAGATGAGAAGAGAAGCAAAGACAAGGAGAGAGAGAACTCAGAGGAAAAATAAGTGGGAAAATCTGGAAATTGTGAAGTAGCAGAGAAACATTTTTTTATTAGCAAGAAGTCCAGAATAAATCACTTCCAGGTGAGAAATTAATTGCCTCTCTAGTCCCCATTGACTAGAGAGTATGTGGTGATTCTCATAAATCCTTAAGGGTTGGGGTGGAGGAATTATTCCTAGGACAATTCCTAGAAGATATTTGGAGGCTTCCTTGTTATATGTTTGATTTTGTTGTGGTTCTAGAGTCCTCAAGTTGGGTGGAACCACAGTGTTGAATTCTAAAGGGTGGAGACAACAAGTCTCTAGGCTCCTTATGCACTTTGTTGTTTGCAAATCAATTGGTGGGTGGAGATGGAAGAATCTATAGAGTCCCTAATTCAAATAGCAGTGGTGTTCAATCCCTAAGAAAAATACCCCTCAGTCTCTGGAATCTAGCTTGGGGTGATAACTGCAAGTGAATATTGGTTTCAGCTCTCTATGGTTGGGCGGAGAGTCATTATTCTACACTCAATTTCCTAATTTTTTTAAGATAAGTGTTCTTTATTTTTTCATTGATAATGAATATGTGTTTTCATTTTGGAAGTGAGCTAATGCCATCATTGCATGAAACTTGATTTGAGTGTCAATGCTCATATGAATTGACTGGCATGTTGTTGATATTGTTGAAAGAGTGTTTGAATCAAGCGATGAGTCCATGAATTTTGAAATTTTTTGTTTATGATGCTCATTTAAGCGTATGTTCCATTAATTACGTGTGAGGCTTATTTTGTAACTATAAATAGTATGGACAATTCTAACATGACTATAACAACATACTCCTTGTTTGTTGTAAGCTCCCATCAGTACTAAACATGACTCTGTGTTGTAATGTTGGTAAATTCTTCATCTCTAAGTATATTGGTTTGTTTATCTCATATGGATGCTTCTCCAAGTCTTTTGTAATGGATACCTTGGTTATGGGTCTACATTTCCATTTTACCAAGAACTTAGGTCTAAATAAACCTTATATTTATGTGTTGTGGGTGGCACTACCTCATGAACTTGAATGACTTCGTATTATGCCTCATGTACTTAACACAATGTTGCATCTTCGTTCTGCACCCGGTAATGTCAAATTTCTCAATGTTGGCTGTTATATTCTATATGTTGTCTTGGTGTTGGAATGATGTGTTGAGTCCCTGTTTGAATGACTAATTATAGTCGTGGGGCCCATCTTGAATGGTACTTCAACAATGGGTAAATATATTGGTTATTTTCTGATAATAACTTGTCTAGAAACTCCTTCATAAATTGTAGTAACATGAACTTGTTTTTATTACAAGGCAGTGTTACATACTATCTTAAGGTAGAATATAGGAGATTTCATTCTCCTCCCTAACCCTATTATCCTCCCTATTTTACATGTATATTTCTTTAAGATTTTCAAGAATGCAGGCCCGGGTTCCTAGGTTAGTATTTCCACTTTCTCCAAACTTGGATTTGAGAATTCCTTCTTCTCCATGCTATAGATGAAATTATCTTAAGGGGTTTTGATGACTTAGTTTTATGCTTCTTGGTTTGGCACAATGTTGTCTTTAAGTCGTGGCCATAATGGGAACTTGTTTCCCTATGGATCGAACTCCTATATGTTATCCAGTTATTTTTATAGGTTTTTCCATGTCGATTTGATCATCGAGGGAGACCGTAAAACTCTAAAGGGTTGAATGGATAAGTCCTTGGTATGAATAGACAAGTCGCTGGTTTGAATCGATAAGTCTCTAGCCTAGATGGACAACTCCTTGTTCTGTGTCTTGTATTTTTGCCATCAAGAACCCAGGGATGGTAATCTCGTTGTAGGTTCAAGAGGGATAGCACTTGTGCATGCCATATAAAACCCCAGGGGCAAGGATTGAACTTTGGCGCAGGTCCAAACTGTTATAGAACCACCTTGGTTGGGCCATAATTGAATTCTCCATCAATGGCTTTATGTGGCCTATATAACCCAAGTCCCTAGTAGAACCATTGTGGTCTCGACCAGGTATACAAAATCATGCGTGCAAGAGAGATTTCCTCATCCTATTCAAAATTGAATACATTTCATTATAGTGTGAAAATAACTTGCAAATGAGTCATTAGATGCAGCCTTATTCTTATCTAGCTCCTTCCCTTAGCCCTCATCTCCAGGCACATAATCATGTTGTTATGAACAAGGCTAGAGGTCCAGGGTCGACCTTACATATGTACTGAGAGGTAGGAAGGTCAGGGTTGGGCTAAGGGGTGACAACAACAAGTTGTACTGGAGGATTAGACCGACTACCTACTCAAAGACCCATCGAACCACATTCATGGTAATAGTATATGTAGTGTGGTTATATATATATATATATATGAATTGTATAACTTACAATGGAGCGTATAATAGATCAACGTTGAGGACGTAATATCATAGATCAAGGATGGAAATCCACGTGGCGCCTTTCCCCCTTGTGATGTCAATGGGGAGGGAGGGGAGGTCTCATCACCATCTCAGCCAGTAAATGGTGAGTATTAAATCTATGTTCCTTATCCCAGCGGGGCTATATCTTCATGACATTAGCAAGGGAAGAATGCACCCCCGCTTGCCATTGATATGCCAAGCAAACGAGGATCGTCGAATGATGGACATGGATTTTTCTCCAAGGTGGTGTGGTAACCATAGATATGGCCTTATCACCAAAACCTTTGGATCACATGAACAGGCTCGGTTTGGTACGTATTATGGAGTATGCGCAAATGGAGTAAAATACACTTGACTTATGTCAAGGTGATATGTCACGTGGAAGACACGTGGGCACCACGTGGTAGAAAGGTAAAAATGGTATTTTTAACTAATTTAACTTTAATAGAGTGTACATTGAGTTTTTGAGATCCAAATGAGGTGAAATTTTATATCTTTGGCAATGTTTCATCGAGGCAAATGCAATGGTGGTAGTTATTTTGAGTTTTGGAGACTTGAAAGAAAGACAAAATATATATATTTGTCATATTTCTCTATCTGTAAAAGGGAGATTGTATTAGTAAGTGAACACTTCATTGGGGTAAGTGGGGTGTTTACAGTGATTAAAGAATCTTTTTCAGTTGATTATTTTCTAGCATTCATCCTTGCTTGGTGTCACACGGAATGAGTCATTCTTGCGGACAAGACCGACCTCCCTAGTATCTAATGATATCTAGTGACAAGCAAGCTAATCAAATTCTATCTTTCTCTAAATATGCAATTTATAAACAAAGGCAAACAAGTGTTTTAGGCCTACCTTGGGTCCAATGCAAGTTTGTGGAAGCCTCGCTCCGTTGATCCAAATGAGCTCCCTTGTAGAGAATCTGCAAACACAAACAAGCACACAAATTAAATAGCACCTGAAAAGCCAATATAATAAAGCATACTTATCATGATGATCAAGGAATTCATGAAACAAATCACATAGGACAATTTGTTGAGAAAAATGAATCTGATTGTATTAATTTAAATCAAAGAAGAACTTTACAACCTGTGCCTTAATGTTGTACAAGCTCCTCCCAGGGTCCAGCAAGAAGTCTCCTCTACTTTGACAAGTTTCACTCTCTTCCCAATGAAGCCAAAAGGTATGTGATCTCTCCTCTCAAGCTTAAATAGGAAGTCCCAATTCCACCAGCGTTTGCCCTCAAAAATGTTCAGCTTCTAACCTCCCTAGCAACCAGCCCAATGCCTTAATTTATAGTGCAATGGAGGGAAGTTACTAGGTCCACCTTCAAAGGGATAAAGCCCTCCTTCAAAGGGATAGCTCCTCTCATCAAGGGATTAGCTCCTTCACTTTTGGGATGCATGAACCGCCTAGGAGCGAACCATCCACGTCAAGATTCCTTCTAGAATCATCTAGAATTAACCCAAAGTGAGTTTTTTAGAATAAACTTGCGCCTTTTTTACTTTCACAGGGGTCCGCACCCACTCCTTTAGAGATAGAGCGGGCAATTCTGCAGGTAACACAAACAAAGGGTGCAGGACCGCAGGCAACAGTGAGAGAAAGTGCAGAACTAGAGCTTTATTGATTTTTAAGGTATTTCTCTCATTTTCAAAGCTTGACATGAAGAGTTGAGGTTTGAGACTTGCTTAGGAGGACAGTATGAATGATGATAGACCCATACTGACTGGAAATAGTCATGGTGACAATATTTTGTGTAACAGATTTCCCCCTAAAGTGCGAAGTCTGTAGTAGATGAGGATTTCATTTATCATCTAGGAAGAGTGAAGTACTTTATCATTTCGAGGATCATCTTGTGGAGAGCCCGGTTGGAACCTGTAAAAACATTCAATGCAAAATATATATATGAGATCATATCATCGCTGAGGTAGGCATTCCCATACTCAGATCAAAACTGACTAGAAAACTAACTATTGCTCTGATATAGGAATGATCTTGTAATACATTACAAGTATAGACACATGTAGACACAGTATGGACACAGCCATCTATTTATGAATAGTCCACTGTATAATGAATACAAAATTCCTCGCAGCCTGGATGGTGGAAACTAGATCCAGGGTCTTCATTTCTACTTCCCAAAACAGTACGATTCTATCCATGCAAATGAATGTGTTGAAGTCGAACATGGTAGAAACCACTTGATTACCAGTCAATGATGTAAATTGTTAACAAGTGGGAGAGAAACCACCAGTAATGTCAATGGCTCTCAAAGTAATCAGTACAATCCATGAGATGTGAATAGATGTGTTGATGTCGAACATGCCATGAAATCCTTTGATCGAAGGTCAATGATGCAACCTATCGTCAAAGGCGAGAAACCTGCCATTGAGGTATGCAGATCGCAAGGTACTGACGATTTCTAGATCATCTTTCTAGATAATGAGCTGAAGTCGATAGAAAGCGATCCATCGTAGGCAAGCCCACAACACAAAATCATAGATCAAGTTTGAAGAAATTTAGTTGCAAGGACTGACTCAGGGATGGTCAAGATGGATGACAGATATTTTGCAGATGAATGGCTTATTTGCACTGACCTCTTGAACACATAACGACATAGCAGATGGTTTGGTGACAATTGACCCAAAGTTAATACCCAAAAATTGGCTGAAGAATTTCAATATGGTTTGATCAACTGTTAGGCAAAGGATTTCCCAACCCAGGTGAATAAATGTGTCGTGTTCAAGAGTGGTTACAAAGTATGACAAACAAGCTCATTTTTCTCTCTTTTCCCCCACCATTTCTGGCGAGTACCTCTTTATTTTTGACAAGCTTGAGGATAACATTTGCTTGATTATAAGCTCATCCTTCGGATGAGTCCAACTTAGTTTAAATTCGAATCCTAAGAAGGAGCGGTCCGTTCCTGTTTGTAATTGAACAGGTCCTTTACTGTTAAATTTTAACGAGTCTAGTATAGGAGAAACTCAGCGTTTTTCAATTTTAGAGAGTCTGAAAAAACTTAAGAAGACTCCATGGTTGTCCTTTTTCGTAAATTTGCGTCTCCCAAGCCCGAAAAAGTATAAAATAATACTTGAGAGAACCGCTTGATCATTACGACCAAGGATTACTTTTCGTAATTAGTGCCTCTGATCTAAAAAAGTAAAAAAGCGATCAATGACACGTCGTTTTATAACCAATATCGAATTTGAAATGACAAAAATCCGGCAATCTTTTCATGTTTTTATGGTCAGAAAAGGGTTGTAAGTGGACCGTCTTTTTAGTTCCATTTTAACGAGTTTAAAAAGAAAAACTCGGAGATATTTTCATTTTTTAGGAGTCAGAAAAGAGCTTAAAGGTGACTCTAATGTTTTTTCGTCGAAAATGACCGATTTCGCTGGAAAAATCTGTTATCCTGAACAAAAACTCAAACATTACTCATACCTATTTAAAATGGATAAAAATGCTTCAAAAGTTACCTCTTTAAAGTGAAACATAAACAAATTAAAAACTCATTTATTCCAAAAACTTATAAAAAGGGCTTTTGTAAATTCATTTTTACCGATTGAGTTCTGGGTGAGAAAATAGAGCTTTTGGTCAGAAACTTCCCATGAAGATTGCGGAAAATCCGTCCATTGGAATCAAACGCCGTCTCCTCCAGGTAATCTACATCATCCTACTCTTTAATTTCATCTATTTCAAATTTGTTTTTAGGCTTTAATTTCATTTTTTAAGGGATTCTTAGGTTAGAAACCCGTGCGCGGGGGCCCGCAGGCACAGCACAGGTAACCTGCGGACCCTGACTTTTTCGTAACGGGAAAAAAGTCAGGGGTCCGCACCTGTCATGAAGGCAAGGTGCGGACCCATGCACTGTCTCTAACAGAGAGGGTGCAGTCCCCGCAGCAAGGGTTTTTAAACCTAAATTTCTCAAAATTCACCCAAAAACTTTGCTTTTAGACATTCTAATTCACCTTTTTGTTGAATGTAGAGTATACATCATGCTTGATTGGCGAGAACGGGAGCATGAGGATGTAGATCTCACCGCGATAAATCATCAACCTTCGATTGATGCATTGAAGGCATGCGGCTTATACAAATTCTGGGCCATACCTGGCATGAGGGCCCAGGTGGACTTTTTGCAGTGGCTGGTAGACAGGTGGAGCATACAGGACCAGTGCTTCTTCATTGGTGGTCACCAGCTCGAAATGGAGCCGGAAGACATTTACTTTTTGATTGGTTTGCCTAAGAGAGGTGAACACTTGACTCTATTCGAGACTAGGCCAGGTGGCCAGTCTGTCGATAGCCTCCGGCTAGAGTTCTATAACAACCAGACCAGAGACAAAGGGATAGATATCAAAACCATATCCCTTCCTGAACTCAAGGTAATTGTGTTTACTGTTACCAAGCTCTGCGGGAGCGCAGCACTACATGTAGCCACTGGATCCCAGATGCGGATGGCAGTAGACTGCTTTCGAGGCACCATCTTCAACTGGTGTGATGTTGTGTTTGCTAATATAAAAGGCCAACTGACTAGAGCAAAGAACGGACAATTGAAGACCTTTGGATATGGTGCTTTAGTCGTGAGCTTTGGTCTGGAGAGGCTTCCAATGTTGGTCCCACAGCACCTCACTGTTGGAGGTGGACTTCCTCGAGAGCCCAAACTGATGCGTTGGGTTGCAGTTATGGCCCGTCATCCTGAGGAGGGGACAGAGGTCGTTCGATTCACTCCTGAGTATTTCCATTGGTTGGAAAACCAGGTTTTTGCTATTCAGGACTTCCCTTACACTAGGGTAGATTTTCGTGGTGACCCAGACATGGCTCTTCCACCAGGAGAGCAATGGGATGACTCAGGTAAAATCATTTTCAACATTTTCCTAATTTAATTTTTTTTGTTTGTTTTTATCTCGTCCCAAAATTGATAGTAAAAGTTTCAAATGCAGATGTAGGTCCACGGCGACCAGCCGCTCTCCGGCCCTATGAGAGGAAACAACCAGCTGCAGCGGCACCAGCCCCACAGGACGAATCAGCAGAGACCTTGGCCGAATTGGAGAGCCATCTAGAGCGTTTGACAGGAGACATTCCGGAGACCGGCATAGATGACATTCCTCTTAGGCTACAGCGCTATGTGATTGGGGTCCCAGGACCTTTCAGGAGGTTCCTTTGTAAGGTGGCCCGTACAGTGGTTTCTTATCGAGATCATCACCAGTGATAGGATGATCACCTATTGTAGACACATATGACATTTTTTGCTTTTTGTACTATCATTTTTGCCGATCATAAGGTGTTTTTCAACCTATGATTGAAGACGATGTATATTTGACACACTCCTATGTTATACTATATCACTATTACCGGCTTATCTTGTAAAACATGTTATGGAATGTTTTTGAACTTACTTGTATGATTATTGCAAATGTCTACTTAACATTCGAGAAGCGATTGCATCTGCTAATGTATTTAAATATCTTGGAATATGTTGATATTCAATATAGTCAAATTCAAGTTCCAAGAGACGCACTCTCAAAAATAATCTTAATAACACTGGATTTCTAATGGCATATACTCTATTAAGTTGTAATACAACGAGTTCAGAATCTAACCTCACTATCAAACTCCGAATCCCAAATGAAATAGATTCAGATAATAACTCAATCACTGCACTATACTCAACAATGTTGTTCATTGTTTGACCGAGGCTTACCCCATGCATAGATACCAACTCGTCAGAGGGCGAATAGATAACCCAAGCTGCGGAAGAAATGTTCCGTGTATTACGACAAGCACCATCAGCAAAACCAATGTATGTTTGGAGAGGCGTCGACATCTGCAATATCAAGAGTAAAACCAAGATAAGCAAGAATAATGATGAAAAACACTCTCTAAGCTAAGCACACTTTTTAAACTAAAACACACCAGCTAGAAAGAAAACTAACCTAACTAAAAATCTCCACACCCAGATTTTAAGCATAATACCTCTTCAGGTAAAGACCATTTTTGGGTTTACCTAAAGAGACCCCATCAAAGTCTACCAATTCATAGGCCCCTTTTGCTAGCTTTCGCTTAACAACATAAGGACCATGCCACATAGGGATGAATTTCCTAGCGCCTAATTTATCATTTGCTTGATCGTACAATAAGACTAGGTCTCCTTCCGAAAAATTTCGAGGGGTAACATTTCGATCATACTGAGCTTTAATACGTTTGGCATGAGTTTCGATCGCTAATGCAGCATCACGTCGATTCTCATCTAGCTGAGCCAAGTATAACAAACGTTTTTCCTCTTCGGAAGTGGCTGGAAGTAACTCGATGGCCATTTGTAATGACGGGATTTCGCATTCAATGGGTAACACAGCTTCTAGACCATAAACTAGTTGAAAAGGAGTGAACCCGGTTGACGTTTTTACTGAGGTTCGATACGCCCAAAGCGCTGAAAATAGCATGTTATGCCAATTCGACCTATGAATCCCAATGATTCGTCGGATCATGATGACTAGAACGTTGTTGATGGCTTCAACCAGACCATTAGCTTGTGGATAATACGGAGTTGAACTATCGTGACGCAAGCCAAGTTGGCCTGTAAGTTCAGTCATCATAATGTTTCGAAAATGACGCCCATGATCAGTGATAATCGCTTGTGGAACACAAAAACTAGCAATTATATGATTGAACACGAAAATCGCAGTAGTTTTCCCGTCTGCCTCAAATGTAGGCATCGCCTCGGCCCACTTGGTGAAATAATCTACCACAAGGATAATATACGCATGCCCCCCGGTCGAGTGACGGTTACATGTAATAAAATCGATACCCCACTTTGCAAAAGGACTGACGGCAATTATAGGGTGGAGAGGAGCAGGTGGAGCACGCATCTTTCGATCAAAAATTTGGCAGTTGTGGCATTTTCGGACCGCGTTAATACAATCTTTAAACAAAGATGGCCAGAAGTGGTCAGCGCGCAATATCTTTTGGGCTGTGGCAAACCCAAACATATGACCGCCACACGCTCCAGAGTGACAGTCATTTAGAACCCTTTCAGCTTCCACATGAGTTAAACAACATCGAAAAACAGAGTCTGCCCCACGACAATAAAGTGTATCTCCAATAATTTTGAATTGTTGGGACTAGAATCGTATTTTTCGACGTTCTAACCTTGAAATTTCTAGCCGAAAGGATTGGGTCTGGAGATAAACGATGATATCCCCATACCATGGATCTAAAGTGCTGATTAGAAACAAGGATTCGTCCGCAATGGGCTCCTCCACCACAGTTTCCGTGTCAGCATGCGGGAATTCACACATCAACTCTGCAAAAACTAAAGATTTCTTCGATTTAGACTTTTCAAATTCCAAGTCGAACTCCTGCAAGATCACAATCCATTTGGAGTACTTGCCCCCTAGCAAATGTTTGGTCAAAATATAGATCATAGGGTTGCAATCGGAAATTACTGTAGTTTTACGTAGTAAAATGTAATGACGAAAACGTTAGACAGCTTGAACAGCTGCCAATGCCAATTTCTCCACATGTGAGTATTTTAGCTCAGTTGGATTTAAAGTTCGACTAAGGTAATATATCACATGTTCATTACCGAATTCATCTTCCTAAACTAACACCATTCCGATGGTGGAATGGGAGGCGGCGAGATACAAGAAGTAGTCCTAGTCGTAGTTGGGAGGATGCAATAACGGTGCATGGGTTAACGCGTGTTTTAGTGCATCAAAAGATTTGTCAGCTATATCATCCCAAAAGAATGGAGTATTCTGTTTCAACAACCGAGTAAAACCCTTTGTGATCTCGGCGTAGTTAGGAATGAATCGACGTAAAAAATTTGCTTTCCCTTGCAAACTTTGGAGTTAGCGAAGACTCGAAGGAGGAGGCAATTTGACAATAGCTTCAACCTTCGAGGGATCGACGCGAATGCCAGCTTTCGAAACAACAAACCCCAGTAACCAACCCGTTTCTATACAGAAAACACACTTGTGTGGATTCAACCTAATTCGATAATGCCTACACCTCATAAAGATTGCTCGTAAATGGATGAGATGATCAGCTCGATGTAATGAATGAGCAGGTAAATCATCGAGATAGGGTTGCACAATGTGCTTGATGTCATGAAACGCGTAAGACATGGCTCTTTGAAAAGTTTCCCCGGCATTCTTGAGCCCAAAAGGTAATTTGCAATAAGCAAATGTCCCCCATGGACAAATGAAAGCTGTTTTTGGTTGATCAGCAGGTAGAATATTGATTTGATTGTATCCGGAAAAACCATCCATGAAGGAGAATATTTCACTACCGGCACAATCATCAATGATTTGATCGATATAGGGAGTTGGGTAATTGTCTTTTGGACAGGCTCGATTAATGTCCCTATAATCGATACATATTCTTATTGTCCCTTGCTTTTTGTTAACAGGAACAATATTTGATACCCAATCCATTAACGAAATCGGATAAATGAAACCTGCTTTGAGTAATTTTTCAACTTCTGCTTTAATAGCAGCAGCTTTTCGCGGGTGGATCTGACGCAAACGTTGCCAGACGGGTTTAGCATCCGGGTAAGTTTTGATTTCATGAACAACAATTGCTGGGTCAATTCCTGGCATTTCCTCATATGACCAGGAAAACACGTCGCGGAATTCTTGAAATAGGGCCTTATATGTTTGAATTTCATCTTCCGTACAAGAGGCACCTATATGAATGTTTTCAACAATTCCAGGCTTAACCGAAATATCAATAGGAATAGTTCGAGAAATGTTTCCAAAATTTAACTCTGAATCAGGATTTTTCATTGGATTCTGAGGTTCCTTGACATATTCAGTCGTAAAAATAGATGAAAAATCATTTTCAAAACGATCAATCTCAGAGTAAAAACGAAGATCTATGATGAATCATCGACACATAGGATTTCACGAATTTGCTCATCAGTGTGAACAAGTTCGGAAAACGTTGTTGAATCTGAGTTTGATGTTGAAAATGATTCCTCATGGACCACATTCATTAAGTCAATTCTGGTTGAAGAAAGGTCGGAAAACAACTGCACAGCCTGATACGCAATTTCATATGGACTCAAAGGCATAACATCACCAAATGAGTCTATCTCAGATTCGATAGGTACGATCCAAGGATCATCATAAACAATAGTGTCTGACGAAATCATATGAATGGTTGCAGTAGAAGATGATGCGTTGATAGGAGGAAAAGGAAAAGTTCCTAGTAAACCAGAATCTTTAACTAGTCCTACTCCAACATCCTTATACGGGATAGTTGTTTTGCCGACATGCTAGATGCTTTCAGAAGAGGCTGGGTCGGATGAAAAGTAAGTCAGCTGGTCTATAGTTACGATCTTTCCATTATGAGGTAACTTTATAAGCCGAAAGACCGATGAAACGACAGTTGTCATAGCGTAAGACCAACTACGACCCAAGAGAAGGTTGTAATCTAGAGGGGCATCAACCACCTCCACATCTAGATTAACAGTTTTGCCTTCAACCCCTATAGGTAAATCCTGTAGAATGCTAAAAGATGAAACCCACGGCCATCAAAGGCCTTTAGAATCTTCGGGAATTGATTTAGCGTAGGAGAACCAAGCGATCTCCAACACTGTATCGACATAATACACGTTGAGGCTCCCTCATCAATCACAGTCCTATAACAAGGTCTGTTTTTACTAACACTGGGATCTGGAAAGCCATTTGATGAGGTAAGCGTGGTGTACTATTTTCTAGATCGAAAATTATAAGGTTCAAGTCATGAACGTCAACAGCTCCTATAGCCGACAATAGTAATTTACACTGTGATGGACATGATTACAGCACTTCCAAAGCCGACATTGTTGAAGGTGAAACAACTAAATCTTCAACAATGTTATAGTTCTAAGCCGCTCTCACATGTGGATTGAAAGCTGACTTTCGAAGTATACCCTTGGCAGGCGGTTTGATTACTAAGTCTGGGTTAGGTTTCTCGATCTGTAGTGGATCGGAACCGGGAGTTGAAGTTGATGGGTTTGAATGAGAAGATTCTACTTCTTTACCATCAACAGGACTTTTACTTCCATAATCATGCGATCGAGTCACAATCATAACATGGGACATCATCATTATGGGTTCTTCAGAGGCATTTGAGGAAGAACCTATCATCTTACTGTCTTGACTAGGAAAAGGATCCTTCAAAACAGCAGGCGTTTGGGAACCTTTAACAATTTTCGCAACCTCTACACGATGAGGGCAGTCTCTTGTAAAATGCTCTTCGTCACAAATGAGACAAGGATAACGAGGTTTGTGTTTCTCATCAGTTGATTCTGCTTTTTCTGGTTTCTCTTTCGAATTTTTATCTATTTTATTTTTTCTTCTTCCCTTTCTTCTTACCGCCGGATTTTGATTTGGCTGTAGATGACTCTATAACATGAATATCGGCCGAAATTTCCGAGGAAGAATCTCTTGTCGGGGAATTTGGTAAAGTTATGATAGGAGAAGAATTCTTAGAAGATTTCTTCTTGCTTTTGGTATTAACCGTACCAATCATACCATCAGCGGCATGAGACCCTGAAGGAGCTGCAGTTATCTGATTTGTTTAGGTAGAACGGGGATTTTTTCATGTAACGTACCTGACTGCGTATAAACTAGGTCAAGGTACTGAGCTTGAGCAATTACTTGCTCTTCAGTAACGACTCCGACCTTAGCTACATCCTCATTGATCTTCGGCAATAAAGATTTTACAAACCATTCAGCTAAGATCTGATCCGGAATAAAAACCTTCACTAAACATCGTCGACGTCTCCATTCATGAATGTGATCTGAAATGTAAGTGGATGTTGACTGCTTTAATGAAGTTAATAATTCCGTGCCATTGTCATATCTGACTGGAAACTGAAAATGAGTTAAAAACAAAGTAGCTAACTGACTAAAGTTATAAAAAGTGGCTCGCGGTAACTCAATTTACCACTTGGCCGCAAGACCAATTAGAGTGCATTGGAAAAGCCTTAAACGGATTGAATCATCTGAAATGGAATTAGACGCACACCAGAGGTGATAAGTCATCACATGGTTCGACGGGTCCTCTCCTAATTTGCCTTCAAACTTAAGAATATCACTAGGCAACTTATTCGGCATTGGCGGCCAAAACGGAAGATAGTTAATTGGATCGTTCGTAAGGCGCGACAAGTCAAGCAAGTCCAAAGTTGCAATAAACGGTAACTGACGATTAGGGTCCCTGAAACCCTGGGTCATGAGACCAGCCCCAGGAGGAGGATATCCAGGATAACTAGGAATTGGAATTGCATTTGGGATATTATATCCTCCCAGAAAACCAGGATTAACCGGACCGTACTGGGGTTGTTGAGGTTGCTGATATGTATACCCAGGGTACGGTTGATACTGATAGACTGGCTGCTGCACAGCAGAACCAAATTGGTACTGTCCCTGGTACGATTGATAAGTAAACTGAGGTTGAATTGTGACAACCGTACTTGGACCAGGTTGTCCTACAGGCATTTGAACCGAAGTCTGAATTGTGGATCCAGACTGAGGTAAAGATGTATGAGGAGTTGATACAGGAACAGTAGAAACCGGAGTTGTCAATACTCCAGAAGTAGGTGGGGTAGATTGAACAGATGTTGCAGCAGTCATTTGAGGCGGAGTACGAGGCGTACTAGGCCCAGACTGAGAAACTACAGAAGGTGCAGAAGTTTGAATAGTAGACTGGATAGGTTGCTGGGGTGAACCAGAAACCAAGGGTTGTCCAGTTTGAGATGACAACTGTACATTCGGTTGCAAGATCTGTTGAGATTGAGATGGATCCCACACTAAGTTCATTCCGGGGTACGGACCCATAACAGGTTGAGAATATTGAGGACCATAACCGGGTTGAGGGTAGGGTTGATAATTCAAGGTACATTCCCAGCTCCTTGGACAAATAATTGACCGAAAGGTGGTTGGAAACCTTGGGTTGGGTACTGACCTTGAGGTTGATAACCTTGAGGCACGTACTGATACTGGAGTTGACCTTGAGGTACATATTGATACTAGGGTTGACCTTGAGGTACATATTGAGTCTGGGGTTGACCTTGAGGTATGTACTATCTCGTAGGTATGTACTGTCCTTGAGGTTGCCCCCCAGGCGGAAATTGGGTACCTTGAGGTTGCCCCCTAGGCGATAATTGAGGACTTTGAGGCTACCCCCTAGGTGGTAACTGGCCACCTTGAGGTTGAGGATTAGGAATAGTACCTGACATCATAAGAATATCTTCTACACTCAATGACTTAGTTCCATTATTTCCAGTTAATAACCCTTGTTCAATAGGTTGAGGAGATGCTCCAGAAAAAGTACCAGTAAGTGACTGATACCCAGAGGGAACAAAAGGACCGCCGTATAAAAAGGTTTCTGGAGATTGAGAAAACATGGATGACTATCTTGACATATTTAACGGAGGATAGTAACCCCTAGGTGTTGGGTGAAAAGGAATGCGAGGTGGTAAAAAACTTAGTCCCGGGTTTTCCAAAAAATTGGTCAATGAAAGATACCAAGCGTTGCTCCTAGTTGGACTGTAAAAGATTGATTCATGCTCCCTAAGTTCTATAACAGGTTGATTTTCAGGGATAGGGATACCTTCTTCTTCCGGAGTAGCAAGTTCTTCAATAGCTATAAGTCTAGAAGGAAGATTTTGGGTAATTATTCTTTCTACCCTGGGTGAACCAGGACAACTAGAAGTTGGAGAGGCAAATCGCGATGTTGGCGTAGCAGAAAATTCAGTTTCAAGTTCGGATATATCAGGTTCCTCACCTAAATCACTAGTAGATGAAAAACTACCAGTAACTTCGGAAACAGAAACAGATTGTGGATTATAATCTGCTACTAGAGCTTGATAATCAGGATGTACCACTAAAGAAGATTCTCCTTCTTCAGGTGACCCAACTCTACTGTCTCTAGGAGTTACAAGGGCTCGTAACCCTTCAGGCTGGCTCGGTGAAAACTCAGGAGGTTGGCCCCGAAGTCTACGGGACTTCCTCGGTAATTTAGCCACGATTAAAAATTTTAACTACTTCACACGCAAACAAAGAAAAATCTCAATGAAAACCACCTAAAGTCTCTAAAGAACCAAACAATTTTGAATCACACGCCTAAAGAATCTAGGAGATCAAACCACACACAAACAGTAACTTTCCGTACTAAAAACACTAGTTGGTGATGAAATCCAACGTCGCAGAGTTCAATACAGAAATGGCGGTTAGAACAGTTACCCCGACGACATGCTTAATGAATAGACTGGCACAATTTTCTCCACTAAACCATCTCGAGTGAAGAGAACCCCCCAGAAAATCCAAGTGAGTCTAGCCGACGTCTGCTCCAGGTACAGTGGGATCTTCCCTCCACCGTCACCTTAGGAAAGAATCCTATAGAATATGGTCACTATGGTTACCAACGGAAACAAATATACCTGGGGGAACAGTCTACGATCTGATACGCACGCAAGGGCAGAGTAACAAGCTCAATCCCCTTGAAGGCTCCTTGACATAATCCAAGGTTTACCAACAAGTGACCCCAGGCTCCTCGACAATGGTTAATCCGAGGTTTACCGTTTTTAATACGTGAATATCTTCTATCGTTCCCAATGAGGAAGGATTGATTCCCACACTGGTTCAGATATGATCTCATGCTTCTCCTTTAAGAGGAGCTTTCCCAGAGCATAGATGTAACAATTGGATTTTTCTCCTACCGCAAGATACAGCTATTTGATTGTTTTACTATCTTGGAGAGTTAATTACTCCCTACTCCAAGATACTAGCCTAAGCTATGTTGGTGATATAGAGCCCTAGAAATAAAAAGATTACTAGATAGATTTTACTTTAAGCGTTATTTTTATTGGTTTTTCTTTAAGTCAAGAGGTGCGGAGATGAAACTTATGGTGTGAAGACTTGACTCGAAATCACTAAAAAATGCACATAAGATGATAAGCAATCTTTTCCCTTCAATGAATTTCTAGCTAGGAAAGAGTTGAGAATGCAAATGCTTGTAAAAACAAATCTTTTCCTTAACAAACAAATCAAAAGAAGAGCTTTTGTCTTTTCCAATGCACTCCAAAACAAGACAACTAGTTATGCTCACAAAAATTTGCCTTTTCTTTCAAACACTCAAATACTACAAAAACAAACTTTTCCAAAAGGAGATCTTTTTTTATTTTCATAAAACACTCAAAACTATGGAAAAATCTAATCTTGAGATCTATAAATTCTAAGAACTATTTGAAGTAAAAGCTTACAAGATTTCTTTTCAAGGATGTTTTACTTAGCTATAAGCAAACTAAGGAATAATTTGTCCAAAATCACAAATCATTCAAAAAACAACCAATTTTTGTTTTCTTTTCTAAAAATGAAATCCAAAACTTTTAACACAAGTATTTTCGAAGTTTCGCAAAGAGAAACGCAAGATGGATTCCTCAACAAAGGTAGATTTTGCAAACGGTCAGACTCATAAGAAGGCCAGTAAAAACCAAGGTGATCTGAGGCTTCTAAGGCTTCTAAGCTCTGAGCTACTACAAGACCAAAATGAAAATCAAGCCCGGCAACCAAAACTTCTAGGAATTTCACCTAAAACCCTAATACCAATGGAATTAACCTAAGAAAAGTTCCTAACAAGTCACATGCAGGTCTGGGCAGGGGATAACAACACCTAAACAAATCCTAAGCTGACTGAAAGAGAAAATCTTAAGTTTTTCAAAATTTTGACAGGGTCTGCAGGCCCGCAGTCCACAGAGGTGCGGCACCGCTCTATGCGTAAAGCAAAAGTCCGGATAGGTCCACACTTTGTTACAAGTAGAGGGTGTGGTCCTCTCCCAAAAGTATGAAAAACAAAAAATAATCTAAGATCTACTAAATCTACCCAATTCCACACACAACAAGCCAAAAACAAAAACAAAAACACAGTTTCTCAAGTCAAAGTAAAGCAAATCAAAAAATCAAGTCCCCAGTGGAGTCGCCATTTTGTCACACGGAATGAGTCGTTCTTGCGGACAAGACTGACCTCCTTAGTATCTAATGATATCTAGTGACAAGCAAGCCAATCAAATTCTATCTTTCTCTAAATATGCAATTTATAAACAAAGGCAAACAAGTGTTTTAGGCCTACCTTGGGTCCAATGCAAGTTTGTGGAAGCCTCGCTCCGTTGATCCAAATGAGCTCCCTTGTAGAGAATCTGCAAACACAAACAAGCACACAAATTAAATAGCACCTGAAAAGCCAATATAATAAAGCATGATTATCATGATGATCAAGGAATTCGTGAAACAAATCGCATAGGACAATTTGTTGAGAAAAATGAATCCAATTGTATTAATTTAAATCAAAGAAGAACTTTACAACCTGTGCCTGGATGTTGTACAAGCTCCTCCCAGGGTCCAACAAGAAGTCTCCTCTACTTTGACAAGTTTCACTCTCTTCCCAATGAAGCCAAAAGGTATGAGATCTCTCCTCTCAAGCTTAACTAGGAAGTCCCAATTCCACCAGCATTTACCCTCAAAAATGTTCAGCTTCTAACCTCCCCAGCAACCAGCCCAATGCCTTAATTGATAGTGCAATGGAGGGAAGTTACTAGGTCCACCTTCAAAGGGATAAAGCCCTCCTTCAAAGGGATAGCTCCTCTCATCAAGGGATTAGCTCCTTCACTTTTGGGATGCATGAACCACCTAGGAGCGAACCATCCACATCAAGATTCCTTCTAGAATCATCTAGAATTAACCCAAAGTGAGTTTTTTAGAATAAACTTGCACCTTTTTTACTTTCAAAGGGGTCCGCACCCACTCCTTTAGAGACAGAGTGGGCAAGTCCGCAGGTAACACGAACAAAGGGTGCGGGACCGCAGGCAACAATGAGAGAAAGTGAGGAACCAGAGCTTTATTGATTTTTAAGGTATTTCTCTCATTTTCAAAGCTTGACATGAAGAGCTGAGGTTTGAGACTTGCTTAGGAGGATAGTATGAATGATGATAGACCCATACTGACTGCAAATAGTCATGGTGACAATATTTTGTGTAACACTTGGAATTTGGGTGGTAGGTGTCGGGTGGGAATCATATTTGATCCTAGAGAAAAATGAGAAGCAAACTTTGCATGTGGTGTACGACAATCTATTAATAATGAAGTAGAATCATATGCTTTTCTTCAAGGATTAAGAATAGCATCCATCCTCCAAATCAAAATTTTGATTTATATATAAGGCTCAAGGGTAATAAAGAATAAGGTTACTGAAAATTGATCATTTTCTAGATCCCATCCTTGCTTGGATCTTTCATGAGGTAGAAAGATTTCAAAATATATCCATTTCCATGTTCTTAGGGAGAAAAATCATCAAGAGGGAAATTTGGTAATGATGCCTCAACACTAAAAGAAGAGGTCCTTGGGATTAATGGTGTAATTGAATTTCAACTTCAACACATTACTAAGTTTCATGGTAAGGTACTCAAAGGAGAGAAGAGGTGTATTCAACCTCGACGTGTCTCATCATCATAAGCCTTAGATTACACACATGGTTCATAGATACAAAAGGGCCTTCACCCATCTTCATCACATGCTCATCATTCAAACAACCTTGTCCTCTCAATTATGGTCTAGGGTATATCAAAAAAAAATGTGGGATAATGGATTTATTGTTGGGTGAAATGTTCGCAAGTCAAAGTTCAGTTTCCTTAATTTGTGGTGGCATTGTTAAGACTTTAACTAATTTGTGGTTCATTTATTGGATTTCTATATTCTACAATTACATTTTTTTTAGGTTGGTGAATTGAACTCTTGGCTTTTAGAAACCTAAGGAATGTGTACAGTTCCTATGTTCCCTTATTTGCTCAATCTCATACGGAATTGTAACTTGCTACATGGTTGTTTTGTTGGGTGCTTTGGGAATTCTCTATTTTAGAGAGAAATCATCCAAGGGTTTTAGCTCTCCTACTTCAATATATTTTGTTTGGTTTGTAGTGGACTTTTTGGTGTGTTTTTCCTTAGAGGGACCTGTCGTGGTCTCAAGTCCCTTAGACCTAGTTAGTAGTCCAAGTTTAACTTCAATAACTACAAGTAGCATCTTTCCTTCATTAACACAAGAATTATGGATTACAAATAGGTCCAATATTTTCATAGGGCACTCAGATGTCATGACGACTATATAATTTAACTTGATCTCCATATTCCTAGTCACAACTAAGGTACACCATTATGAGCACCATTGCAATGCAAATAATTCCATGGCTATGAATGTTATTACTTAATATAATTAGTGCATTAATGTGCTGGAATTTAAATGCCACTTATACATAAATTTGATTTCAAAAGAGATCTAATTCAATGGCTTCAAATCTATCATCTACCATTTATTTTAATCTTGACTTCAAGTATGATAAGGTAGTGCACCAATTACTTGAATATATCAATGTAGGGAATGAGGAAACGCCTCTAGTCATCCAAGGGTTGAAGGAGGCAACTAGTCACCATATCTTACGTTGTGCAAGTTTGTAAGAATCTATGGGATGAAGCTTCTTTGAATCTCTGCTTTTTTCGAACTAAGAAGTTGGTCACTCTTTAAAGCTAATAATCATAAGTTTTTCATTTAGATTATGCTACAACATTTTATATAATATTAAATCTCTAAGATTTTGTTGACAAAAATGTTAAATCAAAGCCCAAAAATTACTTTCCAATGGCATTGGTATGATGGAAATGTGGCACCCTATTAAAATATATCTATGTTGCAAATTGCATGACCATCACTAAAAAACCTATGATAAGTAATTTAAATCAATTATAACTTTACTTTCCATACTCCATTATTATATTTTTATTTATATATATATATATATATCACGTTGGGTATTTTTTTAGAGGAACTCATATGCATAATTTGTTTCTCCAATTTCTTCTCAAAAATCTATAGGAATTGATGTATGGATCACAACCCTTTTTTCTACCTAAAAAATTGCAAAATAGATCAAATCATTCTTCCTTTTTAGCCAAAGAAATAGCTATGATACTAGTTAGTATGATCCTTAACCCTTAAATTTGAGTCGCAAAACAGATATAAATAATCCTCCACACTTTGCTAGTAAAAAAAATCCCTTAAGGCAAGGTAACACTTTATAGTGATCCTTTTATGGAAGCAATCCACTCATGTTCATCTATTTCTTAAAGTTGGGTGACCCCTTAATGAGAAAAGCTTGAAATACAACATTCTTCCACACATATCATAAGAGAAATCTAATTATAACAACCTTTAAACTACTTAGTGGACCTTCTTTAATGACGTTGCAATACATTATATTTATTCAATAATAACTACCATAGTGCCTCTTATAGGTTTTAACCCTATACAGAAATTACCTGTAGACGAATTCTATAAACAGAAAATAAACAATGACGAGAATATAAAACAAACATACAGAGATTTTTCCCTGGATCCCAAAACTGGGACTACCAGATTGACTTTTCATTATTTTCCTTTCAATGTTACAATACGTATATACATATCAAAGCATTCATAAACCCTAATCCATTAACCCAGGATTATAACATAATCGTAGTTCCCTTGACCGGATCTATAAAATACCATGGGTAGAAAATGATAATACCAAAAAGCATGTGCAAAACCATAGGTAGGTCTACCCACCTAATATAGGGTCCCAAAAAAAAATTCTCGGGGTGCTTCCCCGGACCCTGTGCAGGGGGGTTACCGCCCCCACTTAAACCCCTCGATGGGGGGGTTGCACCCAATGCAAAGAACAAGAGGAACAATCACGCACCCCCCCCCCCCCCCAACGTATGTGACTATTCGTGGAAAGAATATAACACACACCCAACATTTTTCCACTTGTTGTTTTATTTTCCACACAGGGGTCACAAGAGAGCTGAGTCACTGGTTTAGCCCTACAATGGCCATTATTTCTCTACATCAAGAAAACTTCTCAGTCCTCACAGAATCCATCAATGCATCTACAACATTCTTCATAATTTCCACATTTACCAACAACACTTTTTTGTCCTCAACCATATCCCTCACAAAGTGATACTGACAATCAATGTGCTTTGTCTTCAAATGATAAGTAGGGTTCTTTGCCTAGAAAATTGCACTTTATCTATCATAGTTTATCCTTATAGCTCATTGTACTAACCCCATACTTAAACACAATCTTTGCAACCAAACGGCTTCCTTGCTTGTATGAGTGGCTTCCATGTATTCTACCTTTGTAGTTGAAAGTACCACTACGGACTGTCTCTTGCTCATCCAACTGATTGCACCTCCAAATATGTTAAACACATACCTACTTGTAGATTTTCTCCAATCAAGAACTCCATCCCAATCTACATCAACAAAGCCACGGATGTTCAAAACTATGTACAATCCTGGTCTTCCTTAGTAGCACAAACCATAATCACTAGTACCACGCAAATACCCGAAAACCTGCTTCACTATTGTCCAATGCTCCTTCCCTAGTTTTGACATAAACTTGCTCAATACTCCCACTGCATGTGTAATGTCTGGTCTAGTAGTGACCATTGCATACATCAGGATACCTATTGCACTTGCGTATGGAACACGAGACATGTCCTCTTCCTCTTTTTGTGTCTTGGGACACTGTTCAATAGATAACTTTATACCTACAGGAATAAGAACCTTCATCAGTTTACTATCCTCATATTAAACCTTTGCAGTATTGTCTCGACATACTTCCTCCAATTTAACCAAAGCTTCCTCTTTGCCTGATCTCATTTAATTTCCATGCCCAAAATATAGCTTGCAACACCAAGATCCTTCATGTCGAATTTGAAGAACAATTGGGTCTTCAAATCCTGGATAATTTATTTGTCATTTACAATCGTCAACATACCATCCACATACAAGACCAAATAAATAGCACGGTCACCAATTAATTTAAAATACACACAGTGATCCACTTTTCTTCTGGTGAAGCCAATTCCCTGTATATTTGTATCAAAATTCTGATACCACATCCTTGGTGACTATTTTAACCCATACAAAGACTTTTTTAATGTGCATACCAAATTCTTTCTTTCCCTTCACCACAAAGCCTTCAAGTTGCTTCATGTAGATCTCTTCTTCCAGATCCCCATGAAGAAATGTTGTCTTCACATCCATTTGTTCTACCTCAAAATCAAAACCAACAACAACAAATAAAAGTAATCTAAAGCTACATTGGCAACAGGAGAAAAAATATCACCAAAATCAATTCCTGACACCTGGGAATAACCTTTTTCTACCAACTAAGCTTTGTACTTCTCCACCTTTCCCTCTGCATTCATGTTCTTCTTAAACACACATTTTCTTATAATGGGTTTCCTTCCAGCCGACAACCCCACCAAATCCCAAGCGTCATTTTTGTCCAAAGATGCCATTTCATCAACCATGGCCTATTTTCAGAGTTTTCCATCCTCTAAATATATTTCCTCCCTAATAATTTGGGATGATCATCAGTAATAAATAAATGAAAAATTGAACAGAAAGCAAATGGACTACACCTTTCTGGTTGCATTCTTTCTCAAATTGATCTTCTCATAGCTGCAGTTTGTGGCTCTTCATATTCTTATTCATGTTCTATTGTAGAGTATAATTCTTCATCCTTTAGCTCAAACTCTATATTCTCAAGTTATTTTGGTAGGACTTCATGTTTAATAACAACTTTCACCTTTCTAAACACCACATCTCAATTGTACACAACCTTCCTTGTTTATGGGTTCCAAATCTTATAACATTTTAAACCATCCTTATACCCAATAAAGATGCACCTTTCATATTTACTATCCAACTTGGTTCTTTTCTCCTTTGGAACATGTACATATGCATCACAACCAAATACCCTCAGATGTGAAAGAGAGGGTTTCTTACCAGTCCATACCTCATGTGGAGTCTTATTCTCTAATGCTGATGAAGGTGATCTATTAACCAGGTAACATGTAGTCTCCATCGCCTCTACCCAGAATTCTTGTCCTAACTCGACACCACTATGCATGCTTCTTGCCTTTTCCATCAACATCATGTTCATTCTTTCTGCAACTCCATTTTTCTGAGGTGTGTATGGAGTATTATTATGTTGTGCTATATCACACTTCTTACAGAACTATTTGAATTCCTTCTCATGGAACTCTCCACCATTATCTGTCCTCAACACCATTATCTTCTTCACTGTCTCATTTTCCACTAGAGCCTTAAATTCTTTAAACTTGTCAAAGACTTCATATTTCTTGCTAAGGAAATATATCCATGTATTCCTTGAGAAATCATCTATAAATGATATGTAGTACACAGACTTACCCAATGATGGAACCGACATAGGTCCAAACACATCACTGTACACAAGCTCTAATATCCGTTTCGCCCTCTTAGCACCAGAGGCGAAACTCACCCAATTATGTTTCCCAAATGCACAATGTTCATAGAAATTGAAATCGACAGTGAAATTAGACATACCTTCTACCATACCATTACCACGAAGTATTCAAAGGCCCTTCTCTCCAATATGTCCAAGCGTTTGATGCCATAGCATGGTCTTTTCTCCATATGCCACTAGATTTTCTGCTCTACTTTCAGGAACCACAAAACTGTTGCACCCATCAATAACAGTACTACCCAGAAGCTTGTATAAAGTTCTAATCTGAACTCCCCACATCAATACCAGTTCTCCCCAAACCATCTTGCAGGTATCTTTCTCAAACATTGTTTTGACACCTACACCATCCATCTTACTTACAAAAATCAAATTTCTGGCCAATGCGGGAACATGCAGAACACCCAAAAGTGTTATAATCCCTCCACCTTGCAACTTCAACTTGACTTTTCTATGTCTAACGATTGTAGCCTTCTTGTCATCCCCTAAGAAGACATCACCACAATCATATTTCTCATACTTGTATAACCACTTCTTATGGGGAGTGAAGTGAAAGGATGCACCTAATTCAATCAACCATGCCTCATGATCTACATGTGTACTTGAAGAAGAAGCCAAGTACACATCCCCACCTTCATCTGAGGTAGTTTTCACCTTTGTAGAAGTAGCATCATCAGATCCCTTTCCTTTCTCAAGAGCTTTATATTTATAGTCCATTTTGAAGTGCCCTTCCTTTCCGCATTTCCATCACACCTTTACAAGTTTTCCTACAGATTTAGATCTCCCTCTATATTTAGATCTCCCACTCAAAGACTTATTTTTGTTTATGATTTGGGACCATCCTTGTATGGACTAGGAATCTCCATTCTGGCCCTCCAAATTTTTTTGTCTCATCTCCTCCAACAGCAAGGATGAGACTATTTCATCAAACTTCAATGTAGTTGCATTACTACCTATTGCAACAACCAGACTATCTCATGAATCTGGTAGAGAACACAACAAACTGATGCACTTATGTTCATCTGAAATTTTGATATCAACAGATAACAATTGACTTACCACAATATTAAAGGCGTTCAGATGCTCTATCACCAAGTCTTCATCCTTCATCCTCATGTTACACATCTTTTTCCTTAGGAACAGTTTGTTCACCAGAGACTTAGATTGGTACAAATTTCCTAACTTGTCCCATAAATACTTTGTCGTAGCTTCCCCTGATAGATTAAAAAATACTAAATCTTAGATACACAACCGTATTGTGCTCTTTTATTTCCTATCCAACTTCACCCAGTCTTCATCTGAAATTGTCGTTGGTTTAGTACTTGGATCTACTATGATGCACTGATCTTTATCCACTAGCAGATCCTCCATCTTGAGTTTCCACAACTCAAAACTATGACCATTAAATTTATCAATCTCAATCTTTGCATTGCTCGCCATCTTCTTTCACCACAAGAATTGATCCCGTAGATATCCCACTAGACAAGGTCTACCATAGGCCTGAGCAAAACCCCTTAGCAACAAAAGCATCCCTTTGAAGCCGAAACATAACTCTAATATGAAATGTAGGTTTTAACCGTGTAGAGGAATTACCTGCAGATGGATTCTAAAAATAGGAAATAAACAATGACAAGAGTATAAAACAAATACACATAAATACCCCCCCCCCCACGGATCCCAAAACCAGGACTACTAGATTGAATTTTCATTATTTTCCTTTTAATGTTACAATACATATATATACATGTTTAAGCATTCATAAACCCCAATCCATTAACCCTAGATTAGAACATAATTGTAGTTCCCTTGACCGGATCTACAAAATACCATGGGCAGAAAACCATCATGCCCAAAACCATGTGCGAAACCCATGAACAAAACCATAGGTAGGTCTTCCCACCTAATATAGGGTCCAAAAAAAAATTCCAGGGGTGCTGCGCCGGACCCTGTGCAGGGGGGCGGTAGACCCCTTGTGACCCCCATGTTGTGTTCGGCGCAACGAGCAGGGAGAGTTGTCACCCCCCCTTGTGACCTGTGCATGCAACTAGTCATGGAAAGAATATAATACACACCCAACAAGTCTTACATAATAATAACAAACATAGTGGACCTAATCGAGCTTACATTTAATAACCTCCACTAGTATTACTCTCATGGGCCATTCAACACCCCATTACTGTCCTAGATTGGATCTCACAACTATGGTGTGAAATTGACTGAACAATGAGGTAACACATTTATATATACATGATTTTCGTTCTCATAACTAGTACATTATGAAATAAATTTATACTAACCATCACTTTCATCAATATTTGAACAATAGAAAAAAGTAATAATTATGATTAAATTAATAAATTAAATAATATAAATTAAATCAATATAATAAAATTCATAAAATAATTAATAATAGAAATACACCAATAAAACATCATTGAAACACTAATATGATGTGAAACAATTTCAATATGATAACCGAAAATGCTAAATATATAAATATGTTGCAAAAACAACGTTGAGATGACACATAAGTACTATGATCCTTGCATGATGCCAATGTGATGCAAAAATTTAATAATTCAACAATCAAAATTTAAAACACATTCCTAACAATACTAATAACTAGCAATTGCATCGAGAGGTACAAAGGAACGTTGAAAGCTCAAGAAGCCAAGAACAAAAACATTGGGGAAGAATTTGAGTCATTGATCATGGCGAAATCCATATCATGAAGGGACCTTTAGACCCATGATACAAATTTCTGCAAGCACTTGACAATACTTTATGGAGTTCATAAAATCCCCAATCAAGCAAGCAACTGAAAGTATAGAGGGATTGAAGAAAATGAGTGAAAGTAATGGCATATCCTCTAGTCTGGACAAAGGCCAAATTGGGCAACTGTGAGAGATATTCATGATGTTTGACAGAAACCACGACGGGAACTTGTGGGCATTTTGAAAGGAAGAATGGATGGCAGATTTTAAATGTTTAATTATTATTATTTTTTTTTGGGGGGGGGAGGGGGAGGGGAGTTGTGGGGGGGGGGGGGTAAGTGGTGGGGGGAGAGATCTATGTAATATTTTGCATGTGTCCCTATGTTTATGTAGATCTAAGTACCCATGAAATAGTTGATGAGGTATGTGTCCGAACATTATAACAATACAAAAGAAAGGGGGCAAGGTGATATACGCAACTGCTGTGAGCATGATTGATGTGTGAACCTTAGATGACCAATTTCAAGTTTCAAGGTGTTCAAAAAATTTATTTAGCTTCAGGCCTCTTAGATTTCACTTGTTTTTTTTTTGTGATAATCAAGCTCATCCAATTTAAAGAAAAGAATGAAATAGCTCTAACCCATTTTACAAATATTGGGTTGTTTATTCGAGATTGTAGTAATATACAAAGAAGGATATATCTCTAACCCATTTTGGACATATTGGATTGTCTATCTGGGATTGTAGTAGTATAGGAAGAACACTATAAGGATCTATATCTTTCTACAACAAATTTGAGAAATTGGGTTTGTTTTTTTTATATGATTATCATCTACGTCTCAATTTTTTTTACTGCATTCATTTTGTTTTGGGAAAGAATAGATCGAAGTGACCATGAATATGCTAGATTTATTCTTTAATAATACATTCGATGGAGCAAAATGTTAATATTATGTTCCTTTCCTTTTTTCTTTTTTTTTTTGTATCGATAGAGTGGTTACATGATTGCAACATTTCAAGATGAGTTGTGATTTTAGGGGTCTTTGTTGAAACTTCATACCAAATCTCAGTAACTATAGCCTACCATGCTTCGTCATCTACACTATCAAATTTTTCTTTGATACTATTATCCAAAAGTGGGTCCGAGAATATTTTATGTTTTCCTTCCATTTCCAAATGACTATCTCAAAGTATTGTACGAGATAAGTGTCCATTCATTTCCCAATGCTTATCTAAAAGTATTGTTACCGAAAAGTGTCCAGAAATTGCCTTTATGTAACCTTTCATGTTTCCAGATAAGTGTTGGAAACTGCGATCAAAATTTTCAAACTACACATAATAGGCATTCGGCATGCAACATTTCTCTATTTTTTGGAAATTAATTAACATAACCAGCATCAAGAATTATACCTCCGCTTTGTGAGATTGAAATTGAAATTTGTTTTAATTTTAACCATAGACCGAAATAGGTTAAATCAAGGAGTGATTATAGTCAGCATATATAGCCAAGAAAGTGAAATGGGTTCATGAACAATAACGGTCTCATCAAATTCTCATAATTTGTTTCTCTCATCACGCCTGAGGTCGTTTCAGCACCATGGAAAATTTTAGGGGCTAATATTCACAGGTGGGCTAATTTTCCATGATTTTGACAAAAATAGATTCGCCAATTTCCATTTTTTATAAAAATGATTCGCCTAAATTTTACAATATAAAATTATTTTAACTTAAAAATAGCCAACGTTATATAGAGAGTATATATATAATCATTATAAATTTGAATAATTTTACAAATACATCAATAAACATTTTATAGTTTACATATTAGGGACTAGTGAGATTCGCCAATGTTTTTAAACTTCAGGAAAATTTTCCATCCTTACAATTTTCCTTGTTCAGCACTGCCTTATTCGGACGAGAAATTGCGTGCCATTTTCCATGTGTTTGACAGAGACGACAACGGCTACATCATGGCAGTGAAGCTCGCCCATTCCATGGCTCGTCTTGTCCATGCCCTAACTGTCAAGGAATTAATGGGAATGATAAGGGAGGCTAATACACAAGTCCACGCACATGAAGTCCATGCAGGAAGGACCTTCCGGTGAGAGAAGAAGGCGAATAGAAAAAGGATCAATGCAAACCAGCCATGTGCAAAACTTGGATAGGTGTAAGGAGGAGGGAAATTAAACTCTTTGATTCACTGGAGTGAATAGTATTTGCACATAGAAAGCCTGCAAAGAAAAATGCCTTCAGCGTAAAAATATGTATACATATGAACCAAAAGCTATAGAAAATAACATTTTTTCGATATTAAAAAGAAAAATGCAAAGCCATTGTGGATACTTATTTTCCCAAATACATTCAATGTCGAGGAGAGAAAAAAAATCAATGCATGGAAGAAGCATGTGTTCAAAATAAACAAATGCACGATGATGCTTCAAGAAGAATGCATTAAGAAATTTGACTCAAAATATGATGCACCCCTCAATATCATGCAAACTTGATTTTTTCAGTTGTGAAATTACATTGCAATACAATGCTACAACTATGTATTATGCATTAAGAAGGGAATTTTATATGAGAAATAAAAGTACTTTGGTACTTTCAAATATGGAGATGGTGAGGATACCAACAATAAATTAACAATTTATGCATTGTGGTTTTTATTGAAAATTGTTTCAGGTAGAGATTAAGCAACCTTTATTTAGGTTATGTTTCTTTTGAAATTAGTTATGCATTGGGAAAATGGGAGAAATTATGTAGAAAACTTAGTATTGATTATTATCTTCGATATGATTGTAGATTAAGCAAAGTTTTTCGGTAGAAATCACACGAGAAATTTTTGGCCGACGTGTTTCGAACCAACAAGTGTGGTTCATCATCTGGTCCTAATGATAAACCACACTTGTTGGTTCGAAACGTATCGGCCAAAAATTTCTCTTATGCGATTTCTACTTAAAAACTTTGCTTAATTCATTATGGATCACAGAAGCTTGAATACATAAAATGATTGTAGATGTAAAAATAAGTTTTTTTTTTGTTAGAAAGTACTCAAAAGATGGATGTAGAGAACCATATTAAACAAATATATATTCTATTATTATTTGGCATGTCTTAAGATCCAATGAGCATCCATATAAACACAAGTAGTGGTGATAAGTAATCTATGTGCTAAAAGGCATGAGTTATCATTATTAAATATTAATGATACATAATAATTTCTATGTGACTATTATTATATCATATTTATTTATTACAATAACATAATAAAGTAATTTATTTTAGGTATATTGTAATTGATATAGCCATGCCTTGGGGGTTTTTTAATATACTAGTTGCATTTATAGGTTAGGTTTCTAGTTCAAAATTGTCTAGGATCTCTCTTGCAAAAGATAAGTGGCTTCTAAGAATAGGGATTGTAATGCTTTTATAACTATGTGAAAGAAACTCGGGCTCCGCTACATTAAAATTCTTTGTTTCCTACACCTAGTTTGTTGTCCCTTTTCTAATTGTTTCCATCCTTCTTGTGTAGAATGATCTTCATATAGTTACTAGCCTTTTTTGAAGTTCATATAATTGCTTGTGATTTTCATTATAATTGATTAATGGATGGATCTAACAAAATCTTGATTAAAGTGAGCTATTGCAACTTCTTTTTGGACAAGAAAGGGACTTATGTGACCTAAAAGGTAAGATATCCAAGAAAGGTTTTCTTTTGCTTAATGTTTGTATATTCTAGAGTAGAAATCATGTCAATGATAATTATGGAATCTTTTCCTTAGAAGTGGGTTGTTATTCTTACATGGTTCACTCCCATAATGATATTCTTTTTGTTTAATGTGGCGATTGGAATCTTTGGCATTACTTCTAGAATGTGCCTAAACACCAACAACAATAAGACCTCATAAGAAACCCATCTCTATTATACAAAATGAGAACCTTTGGTTAATCTAAAGATCAATTTATCCTCCCATGAGTTTAGAAAATACTTATTTTCATCATTTGGAAAGACATTTTGACAAAAAATTCCATAAGCATGAGCAACATGCTTAAATATGTAGTTAATAAACTATAATATGTTATCATCATGGTTGATATTATTTGATATAGCAAGTAGAATTTCCTTGCATACAGTTAATACAAGCCATTATCAAGAGGCATTAAGTGTCATAATTATATGTCAATAATCAAGCATTGATGTGAATCTCCACCATGGTTGCAAGAATTAAGATTATACAATTTGATAGTGAGAATAAGAAGTGGGGATTTGAGGATCACAACACTAGGTAATTAGCAATAGCTTGATGGTTGTTAGTTTTCTTCTTTCATGAACATTATTAGCCTAAAATTTGAAGACAAGAATATAGTGAGAAAGTAGGAAATGAGACACTATAATGATTGCTTATTTTTTAGATATAAAGCCATTCCATATCAACAATGTACATGTGTATGTTGTTGAAGTTGAATTTCAATAGATGTGAATATATTTTGCTAAAATTACAACATTGACCCTTTTCATTGGTCACTAGGTAGATTCCATGCAAACCAAGTATTCCACAAATAATAATGATAATAATTTTTATTATGAGATCATATTCATAGAAAATCCAATTGCTATAATTTGCAGTTTTAGAATAAACTTTCCAACAAAATCTAATTTGCCCAATTTTGAGTTTAGATGCCTAGTCTACAAAGTGAAAAAGTTGCACATCTCATGGTCCAAGGACTTTATCATTATATTATTATAATAATGACAATAATTTTTAGTTGATAATAAAATTTTAAATAATTATAATTTCCTATTCATATTTTTTTTTCCAAAGAAAAAAACGGTAACCTTTTATTTGAAAAATGAAAAGTTACACTAGCAGATGCATTTAAGCATTCCATAAGATGCCCATATGGGCTCGAGTGCATTTGCACCCCACGCAACGTTAGCAGAACTAACGTGCATATAAAAGAATAAGAAAAGAGAAGAGAAAGAGGAGAGAGAAAAAAAGCAGAAAAACTGAAATCCGGCAGTGAGTAAAAACTCACGCTTCAAGTTTTTCTCCCCTTTTTCTTTTCGACCTTACGCCACTCTCCTTGAGTGGGTTCGATCGTAGCTATGACTAACTGTGTTTCTGCTTTTGGTGGTGCTGTATCCTTGTCTGAGTCTGAAGTATCTGAGTGGTGATGCCGTTTGATCCCTCCCATGCTTTGATCCTTGTCTGCCTGATTTTGATGGAGCTTTATGATCTTGTTTTCCGTTGCAGTTTCCTTCTGTGTCTCCATTTCTTGGGCTACCCCTACATTCTCTGCGTGGGTGTCATCCTCTTCTGCTTCTGATTCTTCATCGTCTGAGTCAGGGGGAGGAAATTGCCATCCTTTCCTCTGCTTCCCTTTCTGCTTCTTTTTGCTGTTTGCTTTTTTTGCTTCTAGGCATGTGCTTTGCAGGTGTCCTGTCTGTCTGCAGAGCCTGCATCTGAAGGCAGTATTTTCATAGTCTAGTGCTTGCAGCCAGTTTTGTTGTTTATAGATCAGCCTTATGTTGTCTGGCAGCCCTTTGCTTAGATCTGCTTCTACACAAATGCGTGCAAAAGTGTAAATCCTTTCATCAGTCCTCTCCAGATCTGTTTTGATGTATTTCCCTATGTTGTTCCCAATTCCTTCCAGGACTGGTTCACTCCAAAAGTGAAGGGGAAGGTTGTATAGGCGGACCCAAACCGGTACTTTGGATATAGTCATGTTATTTGGATCGAAATCCGGGAACCATGAGGTCATGAACAGCCCCGATGTTCCCCAGAACCATGGCCCATCTCTGATGATTTTTTCTCTGATTTCCGAAGATGCAAATCTAACTATAAAAAAACCCTTGGAGCATAAATGTATATCACATTCCATGGTCCAAGAGGTGAAGATCCAATGGAATAGATCCATTGGTTTTGGCCAGAAGCTGTTAAAATGGCAGATTAGGGCCTGTGTTTCATAGGACTGTACGAAATCATCAAGCCCTGTAGCGTCAAAGTTTAGGGCTGGGGTTTGCCCTAACTGATCTACTATGTATGGCCTAGGAGTATACCTGCCTTGATCTGGAGAGGACCCTGTGTCTTTGTTACCCTGAAGAATGTTCTTGTAGGAGGAGCCTCCTTTGGGTGGCTGCTGAGATGCTGGTTTCTTCCCCTTGTCCCCTCCTGAGGAGTTTTTGTCTCCCCCTGAACTGCTTGACTGGCCCTGAGGAGGGGCTCCTCCTCTCAGTCTGAGATTCAAAAAAATGGTTTCCCCTGGGCTAATTCCATAGCTTCCCATGGTTCTGTTGTCTTGGAGAGACCATCTGCCATTGACTAGATGTTGGATCTGGCTGGGGTATCCAGTCAATGCACAGATTTTCTGCTTCAGCTGCAACACAGTGTTTTCTGCATGTACCCATACTAAAGAGGATTGCATCTCTAGGGTTTTAATGAAGATCTGAAAGGGAGTTACCTGATGTCTGCAATTTTGCTGAGATCCTGCTTTGCCTGAGACGGTGACATTGCTGGTTTCCTTGTGATCTATCTGTCGGCGATCTTCCAGATCTGGTCTTCTAATGCGACATTCTACCCTTTGCTTGTCGTGATCTGCCAGCTCTCTGTTGGATCGATGTATATAGCCACCGATCAACTGCCTAAGCTCCTGGGGGTCTTGCAACTTGTTCATATTTGTGATATCCGTCCTGGATCTACAAGAAAAGGGCCATGCAAAAGGGTCCATAGTCGGACCTGCCCCATGCAACCCTACTACTTTGCATGCATGACCAGGGTTGGCAGATCCGGTGTATGCCAGGCCGATTTCTGACAAAAATCCGCCCCCAAACTGAGTTCTGAACCCAAAAACGAAAACCGGCTGCATATCTCTGGTCTCGGACGGATTTGTTTTCTTCTTCTTCAGATCGGCCCTAGTTTCAATTGGCCCATCATGCATTGGGTGGTAAGGGCGAAGGGTAAACACTGTACCCACGACCTCCGGTAACTTCCAGGTATTTGGCCGCATAATCAAGGCTGCTTCAGGGGTTTGAGGAGGGTCATAAAACTCCCGCGGTGCGTTCTTGCTTTCGATCCTGTGGGGAACTGCGTCCTTGCCGCCTCCGACGATCATCTTGCCGAGGGTTTCATTCCTTGCCCAGGTCGAAAACGCAGCGAAGGCCATCTCTCCAGTCCTCCTTCTTCCTATTCATATTTTTGTATTGATAATAAAAACAAAAAATTTACCATGACATATATTTTTGCTTTGGTGTTGTATTATAGGGTGTCGAATGAAATTAAAATTATGTTAATATGACGTAGGTTGATGCAATAATAACACATGTGATGTTGAACAATGCACACTTTACACTAGTATCGTGATAATTAATGTAGAAACAACACACAGTCAGCATAACAATTCAAAAATGATGCAATCCCTATCTTTGCATCATTGTTGTTTATTGGCCCTAAGGGTTAGCTTAATTGGTCGAGTTTTCATCTTTAAAGCACCTTATCAATGGGAGGTCTCAGGGTCAATTCTCCTCGATGCTCTTAGGGTTAGGATCTACTAATGACCCGACATGAAGTGATCCCTTCAAGTAGATCTCCCAGATAGTTTTCGTGGATATAGAAACCACTAATATTCGATGTTCATGAACCACACTGCTAAAAAAAACATAATTATCAATTTGAAATCAAAGTTGAAAGGGGGGATCAATCCCCTCATTTCATTTTCACAAAAGGGCATGAAGAGTAATATTTAGGAGATTAAAGTAATTTGTGGGGGTGCTCAATATGAGAAAGCAAGGTAGATTTGTGGGGCATCATTGGATATCTTAGATTCATAGGTATGATTTTTGTCATTTGCCCCCATTTAAAAAATATTTGCATATTTAAAACAAAATGTGATGTGGGTTCTGAGATGACTCTTTCAGTTTTGGGTTTAGACAAGGACTTTGGAGATGTGTTTTGGATTCCCTTCCTCTTCCCCCAATTATTTCACTCTTCCCTCTTCCTCTCCATCATCTCCTCTTATCTCTTTTTCTTCCTTACTCCCACTTATTTTTTCTTCCCTCTTTTTCCATTCTCATCTCTATCTTCTTCCTCTATTCCACTCCCTTTTTCAATATTCCTCACCACTTCTCCCCCTCTTCCCCTCTTCTCCCTTTCTCCACCTTCCTCTCCCCCTCCCTCTTCATCTTGCCCATTTTTACTCATCTTTTTGTTATCCCTCCTCGTATTCCTATCCTCCTCTCCCTCTTCCTCTCCCTCTTCCTATCCCTCTTCCTCTCCTTCTCTCCCTCTTCCTCTCCCTCTTCCTTTCCTTCCACACCATCCTCTTCCCCTCTTCCCTTGCTCTTTTTCTCCTGCACCCCACCCCCTCTCCATCTTCCCTTCTATCCTTCTCTTATTTTTATACTCCCTCTTTCTCCTCTCCCTTGTCATTTTCCAATTTCTCTCATCACTCATCCCCCTCCTCCATTTCCCTTCATCTTCTACTATAGTCCCATAGGTTCCCTAAGTTATATTGGAGAATTACTTATACTCCTTACTATAGGATATACATAAAAATGGAATTTTGAATGCCTTATATATGCCAAATTTCAAAACTACCAAATCCATGACTACTCAAGATACCAAAGACTTTGACCACAATACATGATCTTTAGTTAATTTCATTATGTGTAAATAAGTTGTATGCATATTTGAAACTCCCTGGGATTAAAAACCCTTACTAAAATTAACCCAAAATAATGAATGGAGAGATGTAGTTTAATTTTTTAGGGAAGAAAGGCCAAAGGTTAAACAAGTACTTACTACATAATATGTAACACCCCTAGTGAAAATTCCATGTAATAAAAGTAAATAAAGGAAAAATAATAACCACAGATGATGGGACACTTATTCCAAGTTGAATGTTGGGCAGAATCCTAGTGATGGGGATCACTTGTGATTATTTATGGCTAAGTAAATTGGCAAAGGCAATGGCTAAGGCTTTGGAAAGGCAAAATGGCATTTTTGGCACATTTATTTATGAAAATAATGGAAATTAGGAGAAAAGGGAGGTGAAAGGTCACATGTTGCATGTGAGGAAGAAATTGAAGGAAAATAATGGAAAATAAAGAAAATAGAGGCCTCATTCATAAAAAGGCTTCTGAGGATCAGTTGGTAACCTTTTGTCAGTTCAGTGTTGGAGCTCTCTTCTATTATCTCTCTCTCTCTCTCTCTCTCTCTCATACACTTGGAGACTTAGAGTTTTCTTGGAGCACTCTTGGTGGGTGTGGCATACTTGGATTCTTGGAGCAAGAAGGCAAAGGAAGAGTAGGAAAGCACAAGAAGGCATCAGAATCAACAACTACATCAGATTTGCTTGTAGGCATCGAGTTGCATGTATGTTTTTTCACTAGTTTTGGCATGCATGACATATGTATGTGGATTCTTGGTTGTGATTTGGTAATGGCATGGAGGATTGCCTAGATTGACAGTGAATTTCCTAGATAGCCATGGTGATTGTGGGTTTACTTTCATTGTTTGTTTTTGGTTGGTTCTCATGTTTCCTTAGCTTGTGTTCAGTTATTAGTTCTTGGAAGCCCTGGTTGGACAAACGCTCTGGAATCCCTTGGTGGGTTGAGTTACTAGTCCTGGAAACCTTGGTTGGACAAACGCTCTGGAAGCCTGGTGGTAGTTGTGGGTTGAGTTACTAGTCATGGAAGCCTGAAGGTAGTTGTAGGTTGAATTACTAGTCATGGAAGCCTTGGTTAGAACAAACGCTCTCAAAGCCCTGGAAGGCTTGGAAGGAGACTGATCTGATGATGGTTTTGTGATGTCTGACCGTGAGGTGGAATCACTATTTGATGGGTTGATGTGGATGGACTCTAGAAGCCATGGATGAGTTTTGATTGATGTGTTCTATGAGATCCCACATTCATGCTTGGAATATGGCACGGGAGTGAATAGCTGAAGATATATTTGGCTCAGCCATTCTACGATAGGGTGGAACGTGAAAATCCCATCCCAAGTTTAGATTTTTCATTATTAATGAAAGGTTATTTCTCATTGTATTTATATGAGCATTTTGATGGATTATATGTTATCTATATGATTGTACTTCCATGAGTATTTTCTATTGTTATTATGTTGGTTATGTATGTGCTTTATGACAGCAACCATGTGTGGCCCTTATCATGTTTTTACTTGTAATTGAATGATCAATGTATCTATGACCTAATGGATGGAATGGCAGTTGATGTGTTGAGGCATAAATGGTTCTTAGTGATTCTCATCTAAGTATGAGGCCCATATACTCAGAACTATTTGTAGGGGTCCATTCAAGATCTTAAACAAGTATTTGCTTTAGTACTATCATTTCCATGTTATTTTGCTAATTTAAAGAGATGGTTCAATTCTAGGTAGTGATCCGGGCTTTGGGCCTGAAAAAGTGGCTCAAATCCTAGATTCGTTGGCATAGCACTGACAGTTTTGGTCTTTGGTCGCTAGCAGGCAAGCCTGTGAGAGCGACTTTTGGTTTATGGTCACCCTCATGCCTATAGCGTGGGAGTGACTAAGGCTTAAGTTGTCGAAAAGATCAGTGGGACCCCAAGGAAAGTTGTCTAAAGTATTCGATTACTTCCTGAGGGTCCTGTAGCTGATGATTAATGTATGTATGGTGTGTTTCCGTCGGTTCCACTTCCTTAACGTGACTTAGGAGGTTGAATCATATCATAGTGGCCTCTCATCACATGTTTACCCCGGTTGGTCGATTGCTTGGGTAGATGTGGGAGGAGGGTGTTACAGAGTGGTATCAGAGAATGGTTCGCCCCTTGGACTGGATAAGCTATGTGTTGGTCATGCATTCATGTCAGTTACATGTGTGTCTCTCACACTTTCATTCCATGTGCTTGTTGCATTTGCATGATTTTGTTCATGGTTGTAATGATGTTATAGTGTGAAACTTGAGGTTGTTGTGATGGAATGCAGTGTCATGAGTGTATGACTAGTTACATGTCGATTTATGTCGCTTACATGTATCGTTGTAGTATTTTTGGTTGTAATCTTACTTGATTGTTTACATTCTTGTATGCTAGGTTGCATGTATCATTCTTGCAGGTTTGATTTCAAGTATTGTTCATTCATGCTTGATCATACGTGTTTATGCATATGTGTGGATGGTTATGCATCACTTATGCAAGTTCATGTTTAACTGTGGTCAAGTGTATAGTGATGTAGTGGTGGTTTTCATGCATGATGTCGTGGTGTGTTATTGTTGAGGTCATGCATTGATGACCCTAGCTAGAATGACGGTTGCATGGTCATATGCTTATGTTTTAGGTTCCTATATGTTGTCATGATTATGTTATACATGTATCACGTTGATTTATTGATCTTGCAGACAAGGTAACCTCCCGAGCTATACTAAGGTACATTGGTTTATTGTGATTTGGTTTAGCTGACATTATACACCTTGCAGGAAGAAATATCAAATGGCTAGTAAGATGGTTGACTACAAAAGACTCTCCCTATGAATCTGAAGAGCAATATGGTGTTGGGAACTCTTCTGATTTGGCAGTTACACTGAGAATCTTAAAAGAAGAAATAAGGAGTTGGAAGGCAGATAATGACATAATCATACAGGCATAGGAGAAACAAGTAGAGGAAAATGCAATAATACTCCAGAGTTTGTCAGATTTGCAATGACAGGGACCATGTCAGATCAAGTATGAGCAGGAGGATAAAACTAATGGGGCATATGGTAGTTGGTCGCATGGTACTCATAGGTTAGATAGAGATGACACAATTAGAGACGGTAGATGGTTGGACACTCCGGATAGGAGAAGGGATAGACACAGGTATGATTCTAGTTCTGATTTAGATAGACATCATGATCATCATTGGTATCATCCTTACAGGAGAAGTGATAGGGGATATTTTCCAGACGAGTTTAATAAAGGAAAGCTAACAACATTTAATGGAGAGATGAAGAAACAACAAGATGCAGAGGCATGCATGCTTGGCATGAAGAAATTCTTCAGGTTTCATGACTATCTAGAGAACATGAAAGTTAGAGTGGCTACATTTAGTCTCAAAGGTAAAGCAAACATTTGGTGGGAAGATGTGAAGAATGTCATATGCATTCATGAGGAGGATTTGACTTGGAGTGAGTTTGAGTGGCTATTCAAGAAGAAGCACTTTTAGAGAGATACTTTGATGACATAGCTAAAAATGGGATCTATAATAGATGATGAGTACACTAGTAGGTTCTTGGAGTTACTGAGGTATGTTCCTTATCTCACAGAGGAAAAGGCAAAGATTCAGAGGTTCATTAGTGGGTTATTGATTGCATTTAAAGATAGAATTGAGTTCGATGAGCCTAGATCATTGGAGGAGGCCATTTGGAAGCTAAGGCATTGTTATCAATAATCGAAGCGCAGAACTGATACTAAGCCAGACTGGAGTGGCAATGCAAAGAACAAAGGCAAATGGGATAGAAAGAGAGCAAGGCCTTAGGATATAGGTAACAAGGAGAATGTTGCACCACTTAAGAAGTTCAATGCATCGAATAGAGGATAGGGATTCCGATTAGGAGAACAAAAAAAGAGACAGGTTAGAAGCCTATAGAGTGTTGGAATATTGTGGCAAGGATCGTTGTAGGAGAGATTGTCCGCAGAATCAGGGTGGTAGACCTCATATATATAGTGTGCAGGAGGCACAAACTGTTCGGGATGTTGGTCAAATTATTTTGCGTATCTATTTAACATTAGATAACAAACAGACAGAGCATTAGGCATCTATCATTGAGATGGACGGTAAGCTTTGTGATCAAGTTATTTCTATTTTCATTGACCCTGGATCTAATTATAGCTATGTTAGTCCTGACTTGGTAGAAAAGTGTGGTTTGAGTAAGGAATTGCATACAGAGCCTTGGTTCGTATTGATGGTTACAGGTACAAATAAACGAGTTCATCATTAGGTAAGAGCGTGTGCATTTGATTTGAATGGTATGCCTACCGCATCACATTTGAATGTATTACTGTTGGGTTCATATAGTATGTTGTCGGTCATGGACTGGTTGTATCTTCATATAACCAAGGTAGACTGTTATGACAAAGCTATTGAGTGTGTTGATGACAATGGAGAACCAAGAGTCTTACAGGGTAAGAAGAAAGCTATATCAGTTAGGATGGTGATAGTTATGCAAGCAAAGCGTAGTCACAGGAAAGGGTGTAAGTTATTTGCAGTGCACATTTCTAGTGATAAGGGTAAGGAAGTTGAGGATATAGATGTGTTGAGCAGGTACCCAGTTTTACAACAGTTCAAGGATGTATTTCCTGAGGACATTACAGAGTTGCCACCTCACAGGGAGGTAGAATTTTCTATTAAGTTAGTACTAGGGGCAGCTCCAGAATCAAAAGCACCTTATAGGATAAGAACACCAGAGTTGGTTAAGTTAAAGTTGCAACTGAAGGAAATGTTGGATAAGGAGTACATTAGGTTGAGTGTGTCACCATGGGGCGCATTGGTATTGTTCGTAAAGAAGAAAGATGGAACACTCAGATTATGCATTGACTATAGGTAGTTTAACAAAGTGACTATAAAGAACATATATCCTTTGTCGAGGATTGATGAATTGTTCGATCAGCTGAAGGGAGAAACGATGTTCTCAAAGATTGATCTGAGATCCAGATACCATCAGGTACACATCAAAGGGGAGGACATTTACAAGACTTCGTTCCATACCAAGTATGGGCATTATGAGTTTGTTGTTGTTCCATTTGGCTTAACTAATGCTCCAGCTACATTTATGTGTTTGATGAATAGTGTGTTGCATCCATATCTAGATAAGTTTATTATTGTGTTCATTGATGATATACTAGGATATTCTAAAAATGAGGAAGAACATGTCGAGCACTTAGCAACAGTGTTGAGGTTGTTGAAAGAGCATTAGTTGTATGCTAAGCCCAACAAGTGTAGTTTCTTTTAGATTGAGGTACACTACTTGGGGCATGTTGTCTCTAAGGAGGGCATTGCAGTATAAACAGAAACGTTAAGGGCCATCATGGAGTGGGTATCCCCTAAGAGTGTGGATGAGGTGAGATCTTTCATGGGTTTGGCAGGCTACTATAGGAGGTTTATCATGAACTTTTTACAGATTTCTTATCCTATCACATCATTGCAAAGAAAAGGTAAGAAGTTCGAATGGACTGAGGGGTGTGAGGCTAGCTTTGAGCAACTCAAGTAGTTGTTGACACATGCACCAGTGCAACAGATTATAGATCCGGACAAAGAATTTGTAGTATTCACAAATGCTTGTAAGAGAGGACTTGGTGGAGTCCTTATACAAGATGGACAGGTGGTATGTTATGAGTCCCGGAAACTAAACGAGCATGAGCAGAACTAACCCACACATGATTTTGAGGTAGCAATGATCATACATGCATTGAAGATGTGGAGACATTATCTTCTTGGCAGCAGGTTTGTGCTTATGAGTGATCACATTGGGTTGAGGTATTTGTTTGACCAGCTGAATCTGAATGTCAATCAGGCTAGATGGTTGGCCATGATCAGCAAGTTTGATTTTGAGATCAGGTACAACAAAGGTAAAGAGAACAAGGTGCCATATTCTCTCAGCATATGGGTACAGGTAAATCATTTGGTAGCTATGAGCTCATATGTGACTTACAGGATAGGATCTTGCGGGCAGGTCAGCAAGATGTCAGGTATATGGAGATTATGCACAGGTTTCAGCAAGATTTTGTTATAGGTACAGGTACAGGTACAGGTAGTGGTACAGGTACATGTGGAAGTATAGGTATAGGTAGTGGTACAGGTACATGTGGAAGTATAGGTATAAGTGTAGGTGCATAGGGTATGGATTATTGTTTTACAACAAATGGGTTGGTTAGGTTCTGAGACAAGATATATGTATCGAATAACAGTGAGCTCAATAAGTTTATCTTGAGGGAGTTTCATGCGAAACCTTATTCAGTTCACCTAGGTTATCAAAAGACGTTAACTGTTGTGAATATATTTTATTATTGGTCGAATCTGAAGAGGGATGTAGTGGAATTTGTGGCTAGATGTTTTGGTTGTCAGCATTGAAAGCATAATGTAAACATCTAGGTGGACTATTATAGCCGATTGCGATTCCAAAGTGGAAATGGGAAGTTATTTCCATGGACTTCATCACAGGGTTGCCAAAGACAATGAGACAGCATGATTCCATCATGGTTATTATGGACAGGTTGACGAAGGTTGCACATTTCATTCCAGTGAAGTCTACATTCTCAGCTAGCGATGTAGCACAGGTATTCATCCGAGACGTGGTCAGATTGCATGGTATTCCAAAGAATATTATGTCATACATGGATGTGAATTTCAATTGCAAGTTTTGGAAGGATTTATTTAAAGGATTGGGCACATAGTTGACCTACAGTACGGCTTATCATCTGTAGAAAGATGGAGAGATAAAGAGGGTCAACAAGATATTGGAGGACATGTTGAGGATGTATGTGATGCATCAACAGTGAAAGTGGGAAGAGTACCTTCCATTGGTGGAGTTCGCGTACAACAATGGGTATCAGGAATCATTGAAGATGAGTCCTTTTGAGGCATTGTATGGGCAAAGTTGCAAGAATCCTATCAGTTGGAGTGATCTGGTTAGCAGGGTATTGATTAGACCAGATATGATGGCAGACATGGAACAAGAAATGCAGGTGATCAAGAATAATCTAAAGGTAGCATAGGATAGGCAAAAGAGTTATCCAGATAGGAACATATTTTTCAAGGAATTCCAGTTTAGGGAACATGTGTACTTGCGCATCAAACAGAAGAAGAGCTCCTTGCGGATTGGATCATGTGCCAAGCCGGCACCACGGTTTTGTGGACCCTTCAGTATTGTTGAGAGGATTGGGCCAGTAACCTATCGACTTGCACTGCCTCCAACAATGAAAGTCCATGATGTTTTCCATGTACCATTGCTTAAGAAGTATGTTGATCATGTGATTGACTGGTTTGTATTCCAGGTGGAACCAGATGGAGAATTCCAGACGGAGCCTCAGTGTATATTGCAGAAAAAGGTATTCATACTCTGAAATCGAGAAATCAAGCAAGTTAAGTTGTAATGGAAGCACTTTGGGCCTGATGAAGCTACATGGGAGATGGCGGATCAGATGTGGTCTATGTATCCTTCCTTGTTTATTGGTTGAGGCAAAGCAGTTTTGGCTTGGTGTTTTGGTATATACTTTGGTATATGTTTTGGTATATGTTTTAATGATGTTTTTTTATGTACATATGTATATGGATGTAAATACCTCCATGAGATATGTTATAAAGCTCCACTATTCAATATGTTGTTATGATGTCATGTTATTATGTTGTTATGTTGGTTTGTTTTTTAGCAGGGTGATCATTATAAATACTACATCGAGCTAAGTTATAAAGCTCAATCGGCAATATATATTTTTCTTACAACATTTTTGTGGTTATAGGTGTTGTTGAACACCGAGGACGATGTTCCCCCGAGGGGGAGGGTTCTGTAACAACCTTGGTGAAAATTCCATGTAATAAAAGTAAATAAAGGCAAAATAATAACCACGGATGATGGGACACTTATTCCAAGATGAATGTTGGGAAGAATCCTAGTGATGGGGATCACTTGTGGTTGTTTATGGCTAAGGAAAATGGCAAAGGCAATGTCTAAGATTTTGGAAAGGCAAAATGGAATTTTTGTCACATTTGTTTATGAAAATAATGGAAATTAGGAGAAAATGGAGGTTAAAGGTCACATGTTGCATGTGAAGAGGAAATTGAAGGAAAATAATGGAAAATGAAGAAAATAGAGGCCTCATTCATAAAAAGGATTCTGAGGATAAGTTGGTAACCTTTTTAGTTCAATGTTGGAGCTCTCTTCTATTCTCTCTCTCTCTCTCTCTCGTACTCTTGGAGACTTAGAGTTTTCTTGGAGCACTCTTGGTGGGTGTGGCATACTTGGATTCTTGGAGCAAGAAGGAAAAGGAAGAGCAGGAAAGTGCAAGAAGGCATCAGGATCAACAACTACATCATATTTTCTTGCAGGTACCAAGTTGCATGTATGTTTTCTTCACTAGTTTTGGCATGCATGACATATGCATGTGGATTCTTGGTTGTGATCTGTCATTGGCATAGAGGATTGCCTGGATTGACATTGGATTTCCTAGCCTTTCCATTTCTTGGATAGCCATGGTGATTGTGGTTTTACTTTCATTGTTTGTTCTTTGTTGGTTCTCATGTTTCCTTAGCTTGGGTTGAGTTACTATTTCCTAGAAGCCCTAGTTGGACAAATGCTTTGGAAACCCTGTAATAGCTTGGGTTGATTTACTAGTCGTGGAAGCCTTGGTTGGAAAAATGCTCTGGAAGCCCTTGGTGGGTTGAGTTACTAGTCCTGGAAGCCTTGGTTGAACAAATTCCCTAGAATCCCAACAGTAGTTGTGGGTTTAGTTACTAGTCCTGGAAGCCTTGGTTGGAACAAACACTCTTGAAGCCCTGGAAGGCTTGGAAGGAGACCAATTTGATTATGACCATAAGGTGGGATCACTATTTTATGGGTTGAGGTGGATGGCCTCTGGAAGCCCTAGATGAGTTTTGATTGATGTGTTCTATGAGATCCCACATTCATGCTTGGAATATGGAATGGGGGTAAATGGATGAAGAGAGATTTGGCTCAGCCATTCTACGGTTGGGTGGAAGGTGGAAGTCCCATCCTGGGTTTGGATTTTGCATCATTAATGAAAGGTTATTCTCCTTGTATTTTTATTAGCATTTTGATGGATTATATGTGGTCTATATGATTGTACTTTCATGAGTATTTTCTACTGCTATTATGCTGGTTATGTATGTGTTTTATGACAGCAACCATGTGTGGCTCTCATCATGTTTTTACTTGGAATTGAATGATAAATGTATCTATGACCTAATGGATGGAATGGTAGTTGATGTTTTGAGGCATCAATGGTAGCAATTCTCAGCTAAGTGTGAGACCCCTATGCTCAAAACTATTATTTACACCTGTAGATTACATATTCGCAATATCTTTGGCAAAATGCCTGTCATGGCTAGTAGGGGTCCAGTCATGGTCTTGAGCAAGTATTTGCTTTAGTACTATCATTTCCATGTTATTTTGATGATTTGAAGGGATGGTTCAATTTTGGGCAGTGACCTGGGCTCTAGGCCTAAAAAAGTGGCTCAAATCCGGGAGTCGTTGGAATACCACTAACAGTTTTGGTCTCTAGTCACTGGCAGGCAAGCCTGTGAGAGCGACTTTGGGTTTCTGTTTGCCCTCATGCCTATAGCATGGGAGTGAATGAGGCTTAAGTTGTCCAAAAGATCAATGGGACCCCAAGACAAGTTGTCTAAAGTATTGGATTTATTCATGAGGGTCTTGTAGCCAATGATTAATGTTTGTATGGTGTGTTTCCGTTGGTTCCACTTCCTTAACATGACTTAGGAGGTCGAATCATATCACAGTGGCCTCTCGTCGCATGTTTACCCCAATTGGTCGGTTTCTTGGGTAGATGTGGTAGGAGGGTGTTACATAAGACAAGTTGGGAATCCATGTATTGTGAAACAAATTTTCTCAACAAATTTTTTACTAGATTCTAGACTTGAGTAGCCACACTATTGTTGGTTTTTTTATGCCAAGTTCAAGAGAAGCTAACTATAATAGATTGGTGCAAGTAGGAATGATTGAATGAACTTTGAGGTTTCATTGACCTTGTTTTTAAACTTTGATTGAAGATCATTCCAAAACTATCTTCTTACCATGGATACAACATTTTTAATGAACTTTTCATTGGCTTCCTTGTATATATTTGAACTACCATTTTTACATGTTCATTAAATAGGTGGTGAAGCTAGGTTATTTGATCAATCAATACTAAGCAACATTGTTAAATTATTTGTCAAAAATTCCTTGACTAGCCAATAATTCTAGAAAGTTAGTCTTTGCATATGTTGATATTATGCATGTATATTTTCAATGTTCATGTCAAATTATGCATATATATTATTCCATAGATTTTATATACTTTAACTTAGTAGTGCGTGATTCTAATAGATCTACAAGTCATATGGTTTTCAATGGAGATTCCTTATATGATGACATTAGACACAGGGAAAGAGGGTAACTAAAGATAAGAAAAGGAAAAAGCATTGCAATTGATGAAGGTAGCAACAACAAAAAGGCCCCGATGAGTTGTAATTACATACCTTTTCATTGCTATATTCATATCGAAAAATATGTATCTATTTTATGAATAGTTGCGTTTACAATTCTAGTTACTATCATACCCCCAAACCAAGGGAAAGAAACAACCGAAGAGGAAGAGGTTAAATTTTTATGATGGTTAAATTTTTTATTACATGAAACACTTATTGTAAATGAATTTTAATTTTTCATTGGTCAATGCTAAATTAATAGCGGTTAATAGGCAAATGTATCATATAGTCTTGATTTGGCACGAACTAGAAAATTGCGATGTGTACACATTTACAATTTTACTCCTACATAAATAATGGTGGGAAGTAACTACTAGTAAGTATATTTATTTACATCTTATTCATATCCTTTTTTTTACGCAAAGACTTGCTTAAATTATGGTGGGAAGTAATTGATGGGTTAAGTTATGCAGTCATAAAATGTTGAGGAATCACCGATCTACCAGTCTACCTATACAAAAATTGCAGGGCAAGATTTTTATCTAGAACTGGAATTTGTTGCAGGTAAGGGCCTATATCTATTTTTACATCTTAATGACTAACCTATATTGTTCTAATGATCATAAATTTTATTTTAGGAAATACTTCAAACATTGATATCCATCTTGATTTCAAAGTGTCTCCTAATGACATACGAGTACCTAGTATCGATTGCGTGAAGGAATAGTTAACAATTGTGCACTTGTCTTCTCCACCGCTTTGGCTGTAGACTTACATATATTTGCTTTTTTCCCCTAATTTTCTTGTTGTGTATTGTTAAGGATGAAATTATATAATCTTGTAAAATGTTTCAAATGCATTAACTTATTTAATAATTGGTCTTATTATTTAAAGGAAAACAACATGTAAAATGTTACTATTTTAAATGGATGAACCAATACTATTCCCATAAATTACACACTACATTCCAAAAAACCATTCGCACTAGAGTAAGAACCTGCCTTAAAATTTTCATCTTCATCTGGAGTATTGTAGAGAGAACTCAACATAGATTTCCAAGAGGGCTCCTATCGGACATCAAGAATATTTCTACCAAATATTAGAAAATATTGTATCTAGATTTCATAAATGGATATCTTTTAGTTTTTCAAATAATAAAGCTAGAATTTCCTTAGCTTCGAGGGTTAGCTCAATTGGTCGAGTTCCCGTCACTAAAGCACCTTGATAATGGGAGGTCACAAGGTCAATTCTCATCGACACCCTCGAGGTTAGGCTTTGCTAATAACTCGCGGGATGTGATCCCTTTGGGTGGTTTATTCAATACTAACTACTAGAGTGGACCTTATTTAATAATAATAAATGTAGTGCACCTAGTCTACCTTACATTGAAAGACCTCCATTATTATTATTGTCATGGGCCCTTTACCCCCTAGTTACACCCCTAGGGAGGGTCCTAACAGTCATGGTTTGAAATTTGTTGAATGCTAGATATATATAGTATTCATCGTTCTTATCAATATATAAATATTGTAAAAATAATAATAACTAAAATAAACAAATAACTAATAAAAAATAAATTGATTTCAAAGTCATGACTAAGTCAGACACCAAATTGGTGTATTATGAGACCCCCTTGTTTATGGGACAAGGGACTGACCTTCGCGCAGCGATTTGACTATTAAGTCTACGAAGGCATACATACTCTACCCCCCTCTGGTTTTGAACTTGTGACCTCTTAGGAGAAAACACATGCTCTTAACCATTAGGCCCACTCAAGTTGTATAATTTTTATGCTAAAATAGTTAAATGAATCAAAGTAATAAAATTATTAATAATATAATTTTGATCCTAAAATGCCATTATTGTGAGGCTAATACAATGCAAAATGATTTCAATATGATAAAAAAACGAGTGCTAAATAGATAAATGCATTGTAAAAAATATGTTGGGATGATGCACAAGTGAAGTAATATGATCCTTGAAAGATGCAAACATGATACAAAAGTTATATAATTCCATTTTAAAAACTTAAAACATATTGCTAACAAACTTAATAATGACACTAAAATGACACATAACAATCAAAAGAGATGCCAAATAAACATGTTTTTGAAACAAAAAAACATGTAATGCTAGTGTGTAAAATTAATTTTCCAAACACTTTCAATGTAAAAGAGGCACAAAATTGATGCATTGAAGATGCATGCTTTGAGAGAAGTGACGCAAAATATGCTTCAAAAAGAACATGTTGAGAATTTTGATGCAAAATATGACACACCCCTTTGTATCATCCAAACTTGATTTTTTTTTGTGAAATTACATTGTGATACAATGCTCCAACCTTGTATTGTAGTACAGAAGAGGCATTTTATATGAGAAAGAAAGCAAAGCTTTATGCCTTGTGATTTTTGTCAAACAATACTTCAAAGAGAGAATTAAGTAACGTTTATTTAGGTTATGAGCAATTTGAAATTAGTTATAGAATAGGCAAACATGAGAACTGACATAGAAAACTTGGTATTAATTCTTATCTTGAATATGATTGACAAACATTTCAATTACATTTCTAACCGCATAGAAAGACAACCAAAAGACTATACATTTAAGTGTGGACTTGGGGCTCGTATGGAACTTACGAGTTATCATGCGCTATATATGTGGATCACACTTTCTACTTTCATTGGTCTATTTATAGTTGTAGTATCAATGATTACTTTTTCCTATGAGTATAGGAAGTTTACAAGCTTGGAAAGGTTCTACAAATTAAATGAAAAAGTGATTGAAGTTACTTGCAAGAAAGTAAACACACTTGCAGGAAATTAGACATGCTTACAAGAAGGTAAACATGCTTGCAGGAAAATAAACACACTTGTAAGAAAATAAACACACTTACAGGAAAATTAAAAATACTTGGAGGAAATAAAAAGACTAATCCTTGCCAAGATGATACATGTTTTTGTTTAAAAAGATTGAATTTGTTCATGTTAAAAGGCACCTTAATTTTGTGGCAGATTCCTTGGCCAATAAAGGCGTCGCTTTAGATCGAGGTGAATTAGTGTTCGACGATAGGGCTTCCATCATAAAACGTTTGCCATGAAAATTAAGGGGATATCTCAAGGGATGACAATAATTATAAGATTAATGGCTCAAATAAATGGATGGGATGTCGTTAATGGGAAGAGAGGATAATTGAAATAAATACTTTATCGCTCTAGCTAACAACGATTAATGTTGAACGACGGGAGCAACCCCCCACTTGGAACACTTACGCCATGAGCCAATCATCAAAGGACATATGGAGAATAAATCTCATGGCTAAGGTAGAATCCTATGCAAGCAAACATATCATAATATAAATCCCTCTAAAGCTTGCATGCTTGCAACCTTCGCTTCCCTCGGAAATTGTCTCTACTTGCAGAATGAACAAACAGGCACGGGATTCTCAGGTCCTTTCATTGTATGTGAGGCTAATCAGCATTAAACGCATGAAAGGATACAAAGTATCGAGAGGTTTAAGCCAAGATGATTATAAAAGGATGCAATTTAGGCATGCCAAATCCAATCCAACATAAGTTTCTTAATCACTAGGGTACAAAGGAAGTTTCGAGTGATAATTCAGCAATGACTAGAATGTAAGTGCAGAAGAAACAAGTCTTCAAACCGCCCAGATGGTAGCGTCCATAAAATTTCTCCTTTCCTCAACCACCAAGCTTGGGGAAATGAATTTCTCCTTTCCTCAACCACCAAATTGGGCTTCTGTCTCATAACCTTAGCCTATTGGAGTTGACAGTGGAGAGGTTGCAACTTTTGGTCGAGATGTTGAGCTTCAAATTGGACCACCCAGGTCCAGTGGAAGCATAAGGGCGTATCGCAGTTAGTAGTGGTGATTCAAAGGATTTCAAGGTGCAAAGGGAGGATAACTCAAGCACGCAAGATTCGACCAAGGGTGACAGGGACTCAGGGACTGGATGCACAACTCCTCCTGAACAATTTTAGAAATGTTGGGTTAGTTGAGATGATTGCACCAAAGAATAATAATGTAGGCTAGTCTTGCATCCTTAGCTTTAATGTTTTGTAAATACATAAAATATTAGGTGTCTTTCGAAATCTATATAAGGCTAGTTTATTTAGAATAGAGGAATATGACTGACAATGTGTAAGTCAAGACAAATCGTTTTGAAACTATGGGTACTATATGAATGATGTTATAGAAGCTATGGATGATTTTGATGATGTTGTACAAGGTTCTCACCTTCAAACCAAGAAATTTTAATACAAATCCATAGTCGTTTCTTAAAAAAAAGAAGAGGATATATGGTTTTACTCAAAGCAACAAATATAATTATACGTTGAGTACATTTTCAACAACTTAAATGAATGCACACTGATATGAAATGTGTGCATGTCAAATTATAAATAAACATGAATGATCAATTGCGTAAATAAATTGATAAATAAATAAATACAACCATCCATTAAATAAAATCACACAATTATAAATTAATTATATAAATAAATCAAATGAATAAATTCTACATGAACAAATAGCCGAGGAGTTAAATTACACAATTAGAAAGAGAACTACCTAAATTATATAACACTATATTCTATTGGAGTGGGCTCTGCGTCCATTGAACATAGTGTTGATATTTTATGAGCACTTGATACATTGAAGGCATAAATTATTTTAATTAACTATGCTAATTAACATATATTAATATTTCATAAATTTGCAAATCAATAAATAAATAAAATTGATTATAAAACCAAAAAACTATGGAAATTATAAACTACAATTAAAATAAAGGTTTAATAATTAAATTATTTCATTATGATTTGGACATTGCTCTAAGAGTCTTGTCCCATGAAATGAAAAATGAACTCATTTTATACATAATGTTTGTTTAAAAATAAAATAACAACTAATAAATGAGATCCACAAGTTTCTCATATGATTTGTTAATAATTAGTAAACAATAAATATGACTCCGCAAGTCTCTCTTATCGTTTGTTAATAATTAGCAAATAATAAGCGGCTAATACATAATTTCAAAATCATTATTAACAACTCAATTAATAATATATAATATTGATCCAAATTGAAATAATGGAATAACAACTATGTAACAACATCAACTCAATTTTCTAATTAGCTCAAGTTTCTGCTAGCTCATGGTTGCAATGTCGACTTATAGTTCCAAGAGTTGTAGCAATGGGAGTTGCAACAACGTGAATTAGGATTGCAGCAATGGGAGTTGCAACAACGTGAATTAGGATTGCAGCAATGGGAGTTGCAACAATAACATGAACTGGAGTATTAACAACAACGTGAATCAAAGTTGCAACAATGTGAACGGGGGTTGTAGCAACGAGAGTTGCAACAACAGAGTTTAGAGTTGTAGTAGTGGGAGTTGCAACCATGGAAGTTGCAACAACAACCTGAATTGGAGTTATAGCAATGAGAGTTGCTACAACAAAGTTGGGAGATGTAGCAACTATAACCAAAACATCTCCCATGGCAACATCACAACCCACACAACAACTTGTCTAACACATTGTCTTTGCAAATTAACTTAAAGATAAATGCAAATATGACTTTTTCTAATGTTTAATCATAAATTCATGTAAAATATTAAGGAGTGTAATGGAAAACTTTTTATTTCTAAATATCACATATAAGCATTAGAATGGGCTAATATGAAGTCATAGGAAAATGAAAAATAATCAATAGTAAGAAAAAGAGGGTGTAAAAAGATGTCAATTCTTAGGCCCATCATCTCCCCCAAGCGAGAAATAGTTCATGTCCTCATGGAACCTAGTACCTATGTATTAGCCATATTGTAGGGACACTTCTTTTTTCCATTGCATACCTCTCTCCATTGTTAAAATTTTTCATTTTCCTTAAATGCTTATTGTGAATTGTTATTAAACATCCTTCAAACTTCAAAATTAGCATCCTGAAATAATTTTAATGCACTTGCAACAAATTTGGTAGAGTTGACAGAAAATGGTTCTTACTGTGGATTCTTCGGTAACTAAGTCGAAAGTAATAAACCACGGAGGTCTTAAATCCAGAAATTTGGGAGTTGTAGCAACCCTATATAAGGAGTTGTAGCAAGGGTGTTGTAGGAGTAACAACAAGTTTATTTTAGCCATTATCTACATACTACTTTTCTATGAAGATCTACAAGCATACTTGTCATATTTTATTCATTTCCTAAAAAAATATTAAGACCATCTAATGCACAAATTTTGAGATATAGACACATCCTTCTCTGCACATAAAAACTAGAGTGGCAACAATATTGTTACAATTATAGTAACAACAACATAATAATAATTTAAGTCTTATAACATGGTGACGTTTCATATTTTGTTGTTGGCTCTTGTGTAGCAGTGATAGGGTTTTTTTTATGTTATTGTTGCTCTCATACTTCCTTGTTGTTGCTTGCATACTAAAGAAACCGATAAATTGGGTATGCTACTTAAAATTGTGGATCTGAAGATGCTCATGGATCAAACAAGAGAGATATAACATTAACAAATGTGGGTTGTCCCTTTCATTTTCTTAGTTTTCCATTGTTAGTTCTTGTGGAGTATAACATCTTATTTTTTTGGTTGTTGGTTCTTGTGTGGTAGTAGTAAGGCCTTCTTATGTTCTTACTGTTGGTTCCTATGTGGTAGCAACAAGGACTTTTATTATTCTTACTAGTAGTTTTTATGCGGTAGCATCAAGGTCTTTAACTGTTGCCAACTTTGAATCATTTACATGCATGGATATTGGAGTGGAGATGGATAAGAATGGTGAGAGATTGTTATGGAATGTAAAGGTGATGGTACCTCCCCAGATTGAAGAGATTGTCCACCCTCGAGAAATGGAAAAATATGATGAAGTGGGAGAAAATCCTAAATGGCTTTATAAATACAAATCCAACATCCAATAAACTTAAATAAAATAAAATAAAAAGAAGCATATATGAACCTATCTAAGAGGTGTTACAACAATTGATTGATGGGTGTTGTCATTGGCTTATATGAGTTGCAACAACTAGCTTATAAGAGTTGCAACAAGTAGTGGGTGGATGTTGCAGCAACTGAAGTAGCACCTATATCGTCCACTATATATGTAGATCACACTTTTTACTTTCATTTGTTTGTTTTGTAGTTGTAATATCAATGACTACTTTTGCGCATGGAGTATAAGGATATCATAAGTTTCGCACGGTTCTACAAATTCAAAAGTAAAGTGACTAAAGCTAGTTTCAGGACAGTAAATACACTTGCAAGAAGGTAAACACGCTTGCAATAATGAACAGATTAATCCTTACCAAGATGATCTTTGTTTTACTCAAACTAAGACAAGTAATCATGCTTTAAGCATATTTATTCAACAACATAAATTAATGCAAACTGATCTGAAATGAATGCATGTCAAATTTGAAATAAACATGAATAATCAATTATGTAAATAAATGGCGCAATCTAAGTAATAGATGAAATAACCTTTTTGGTCAGAATTTGACAATAAAATTTCAAGAAAGATTATGATTTCTTGTTGTTTAAGATGCAATTTTGAATGCACAAATAGGTTCAACACCATAAAAATCCATTAAGGCACTTCAACTTTGCAGATTAAACAATTTACACTTATGATTCTTAAAAATCTTTGTTGGATTTTGTTAATCAAGTTGGTAGAGGTTGCCATCAATGTCAAGTTTAGTCATTCATGTCAACAAGTGATATCAAGTTTAGGGGGAGCTTGTTGAAATTGGTTGTATAGGAAATTTTCTCGCAGGTTCTTTATTCAAAAGTACATGTAAAGTCCTTAGATGGATAGTCCTATCCAAGGCTTTTCCAGTGATACATGACACTTGATCTAACTCCCAAGAAATGAAAAGAAACCTGAGTTTGAATTTTTGGCAAATCAAGCAAGGTTCCTAAAGGCTCATGGTTCTAGCAAGATCACTGCAACAATAACACACTCTTTGAGAAACTTAGTGATGGGTGGAAAGCGGGGGAGTGGTAGGCCAGCATTCCTACTCCCTAACCATAGGGCGCTTAAGCACTTGTTGGACCACCTAGTCCTATTAATGCACAAACAAAAAGTCAAGGAAATAAGCGACAGGAAAGAAGCAGTAAGGCGACAAGCCCTCGGTCCTAGCCTCTGGTCACAAGGCGCTCACTTTTGGAACCAAGGTGCTTATTGGACTGCTAGGACAAGTGATGTGCATGCAATGAAGACAACAACGAAGTGATGAGCAACTAGCCTTGGCATGGCTTTCGAGGTGCTAGGTGGAAAGACGTGGTGGGTGAATGGAGTGGCTCGATGAGGAAATGATGTGTATAAAGTGACAAGTGGCATTACATGGTCATGAAATGTGGCAGGCAGATTTGGTATTTTTGGGTGGCCAAGTGAACCTTTTCTAACTGACACGAGGTAGTGATGTGGCCAAATATGTGGCACTAATGATGACATGGCAGTGACATGGTACGAAAGGTGGTAGTAATGATGACATGACAACCTTGGATGTCTCAGGGTCACCACCAAGGACTAGTTTTTCAAAGTTTTTCAGTGTTAATTGATTTTTGTAGTTTTGGTAATTTCATGGTTTATGAAGGTGGGGGCCATCAACCACTACCCATCAGCAAGGAACACAGAACAAGCGATCTAGCAATAAGCGACAAAGTGACAAAATGATAAGTGATTGATGGAAATTTTATTAGCACCGTCAAATGAAGATCCAATCTATCAAACCATCTGATTGATAGAGTGTTGAAAACACCAATAAGCAAACAACAATGAGCGGTGAGTGGTGACCAGTAGGGCAAGGTCACAAACCTCGATTGTAGGCACTGGATGAGCAAGCACCAAGGGGCTTATCCACCATCGACAATTGGAGCATAAACGATGTAAACAAAGGTTGACTAGCTAACAAAGAAGTAGCCCTCGATCATGTCTCTTGGTCCTATGGAATAAAGAATTAAGTTTTTGGTGATGAAGTCTATAATCTTACTCGTAAAGAATCTCATAATTTTCCACACACAGATGGATCTAGATCCATAATTTATGGAATATGGTCACATCATATGGTTTTGTGCAATTCAATTTAAGCCCTAAAGCGCCATGTAAAAAGCATCCAGGTCATCTAGACTGGATATCTAGCAAAGAAAAATAAAAATTTATACAGGTTAAACGTCATGCCTACTATATTTGATCAACTTGATAGAGTATAAATAAGTCACGAAGATTGATAGTTAAGTGCGGAAGAAATCTTTGATCATCTGTAAAGTTTGTGAAAAGGATTATATGTGATATTTAGTGGAGCGAAGGAATAAAGTAAACGAGTGAAATGAAGATTTTTGGAAACGTTTAATTGTTGAAGGTTGTTACAGAATGTTTACGAAGTCGAGCATGGGACTTGGAATAGGAATTAAATCACAGAAGAAGCTAGTTGTAAAAAATAAAGTTGTATAAATAACACGTGGATATGAGTTTGAAAAATTTACAAAATGAGGCTTTGTTGCATAAAAAAAGTTAAAGCTTGTAAAACATCAGGGAGTTGGTGCTTCCTTCAAATTGAAACATTTAAAAATCAGGGAGTTGGCTTCCTTCAAGTGGGTGATTGTAAATTCAGGGGATGGGTGTCTCCTTTTGATTGAAGCCAAAAAAACTGGTGTAACAATAATATTCAGATATAAGTTTTGTGGTTAACAATAATATTCAGATATAAGATTTGTGGTTTTCTCCCTTTATGGGTTTCCACATACATATGGTGTCTCTAAGAGTTTCTATGTGTTGTTTATATGACTAATTGTTCCAATCAATTAAGATATTGGATATTGTTAATGATTATTAAAAATTCCATAATAATAATTCACCCCCCTCTCAATATTATCTTGGTTTCTAACAATTGGTATTAGAGTAGGTTCCTTAAGGAACAGTGTAACAACTGGGAGGTAGATATGAGACAATGGCTAACCAAGATGGATATTCCACCAGCAAAGCCCCCATCTTTCACTTGAACATATTATGTATTCTCGAAGGTACAAATGAGAACCGACATGATGTTTATTCGTTCAGATGTCTAGAACACAGTATAGCATGGTTATGAAAATCCAGATGTATTGATTAGTAAGGATGAGAAACTTGAATTCACTAACAATGTTAAAGAAATGAATGCAATCTTGAGTGGTTTTCCTTAATCCAAGTTGGTTAAAGTCATGCATTACGTAATTGTTAGGCAGCAGAGGCCCCGCGTAACGGTTTTGGGGATCAAAGCCCACAATTTTGGTAATAGTATGGTAAAGGCTCCGCGAGATGCGCAGAGTGCGAATTGTAATGAGTCAAGTCAAAGGGTTGTCCGCCCGAAAATAATGTAAGAAAATAGAAAGTGAGTTGGCCTGTCCATGGTCCGCGGAACATGGGCATGTATAAATAGAGCAAGGCTCTAAGGTTAGAAGGCAGTTTTTGTTTTGTTCTTGAATGTTATGGATTTATGAAGGTAATATTCTCTTTGCGTCTGTAAGTCCGAGTCAAGGGTGTTGGTAGATAGATAGAGGCTCTGCAGCTGTGTGTGCAGAGGCCTGGTAGAGTCCGCGGCTATGTGCACAGACCCCTGTAGCTGAGTACGCAGGGCGGATCTAGTTGTATGGGGAAAGAGATCAATAAAGATAAGCATTTCTAAATCATTGTGTGTTTTATCACGAATCTATCTATTGTTTATGTTCTGTGTTTATGCATATTTTTGCGCGCACTGGGTATTATTGTTAAATGTTTGCTTAAAGACCCTAAGAAGTAAAGTAGATCTATAATAAACTCATAATAACAAGAGTGCGTTGGTGCGGATCTACACGAAAGCCTGATAATAGTACAGAGTAGTGCGAGGGTACAGAACGGTGCGCGATCCCCTCCAGAACACATCTAGACATCCCAAGGGTGCGGAAACTTGGTTCTAACACCCTCCCCTGCTACCTTGGGTGAGACTTCAGTCCGCGCTCCACGGACTGTTGTTGAAAGGGCCGGTAGCGCGGGATTTGTTTGGCTAATAGCTCTTCCGAACCTGGGTCAGGCCCCAACAAGCCAACAAATGGTTCCGTTGCTAGGACCGGGATCTGCCTAAATGATGTCTCATGTCGAAACACTGGAACCTAAGAAGAAAGAGATTGAAGATTGGTTGGATCAGAAACTGCACGAGTTCATAGTACAGGAGAACAGAAATCCGTGGATATCTGAGGAAAGGTGGCTGGATCGCTACATATACACAGAAATCCACGAGATCTTCTTCGCGACCTTCTCGTTGGAGTTGTACGAGTGGATCGCGAGGCTAGCTGACAGCGTGGGAAGGTGCAGACTAGATCAACCCATTGTGTGGACTCTAGAATTGGTGCGCAAGCTAGAGGCATCTGAAGATAAAATCGCACGCACAGTAGATCACTGGTTGGATTGGATAATAGGAGGGTTTATCACTGAGTTCGCTATAGACACAATTGTGAGTTACAGCGAAGCAGAAAGGTGATTTCTCCAAGGATCGTAGGGTAAGTACATCAAATCGTTGAATACTTGGATTAAAATGTTGTTATGTGAAAAATGGGTTATGCGCATCCATTAATGTCTGGGGTAACGAGGAGCGGAAGAGGCTATCGAGGGATCCAGGGATTGGAAAACAATCCTCTGATTTCACTCTCGCGAGAAAGTGAGGAGGAGCTCACAGGGTTCTCTCCGAGGAGCGTAGTCTGACTGATAAATCAGTGCATTCCATTAATACCACCACCGCCCACGCCATCACCTACTTCACCTACATCAAACCCATCTTCACCTACCCCACCTCCACCACCACCAAGGATTGGAATGGCAAGTGCAATCAAGTTTTCGGTATTTAGAGGTGTAGGAAATGAAGAACCAGGTCAGTTCTGGTTTGTGGTAAAGGTTGTATGGGAAGCCCAAGGTGTAATGGATGATAACATCAAAAAGGCTACTCTAGTTAGCGTGATGTAGGACCATGCGTTTACGTGGTATATAAAGTACTCGAGAAATCATCCGAATGCGGGAATAGCGGCGATCCAGGATGCATTAAACAAAGAATTTAGCCATCAAAAATCAGAGACGCAGTCGATCATCAGATTCAAGGAAATCATGATGTTACCTGGTGAAACCCCGTGGGATCTGGATCAGAGGTTGAAGAGTACAATCCATGAGGCTAACATGACGTTGATGGATGCGTAGCACTACACGTGGTTTGTGGCGTCTCTGACACCACATCTAAGGACGACGCTGTCACAACAAAAGATATCAACCCAAGCTGAAGCATTAGAGACAGCGATGAGGTTGCATAAAACCCCAATACAGGATCCGGGGTTGGGAGTTCAGCAAATCCACGTGCAACTACAAAACCTATGCTTAGAAATGCAAAGTTTGAAGCAAGAAAGGGCACCCCGACCAGAGGCGCATACAGAAGTAGGGTGTATCAAATGCAAAAGTCAAGGGCACGACAAGGACCACTGCCCCGTATTCACGAACTATCTAGTGGGAGGGGGGACGATGCCATTAAGGTTGGAAGTAAAAGTAGGGCCAAGTGCGGTGCCTGCACTCTGGTGCACGATTTGTCAAGTAGGGGGAAAGCACACAACAGACAACTGTCACCTATTGCAGAAGTATACCCAGACTTCGCAGCAACTGTATTGCAACTTTTGTAGATCAGTAGGGCATGATGAGCGAACGTGTTGAAGCTACGAGCTAATGATGGAAAGGACACCAGCTTATCAAATGCAGACTGAGATGCGGAGTTTCGACCTAGCCGCGGGGCCACGCGATGGTTTTCATGGACGTGGATGAGGGAGAGGAGGAATGGGACCGAGGTGAGGCCGCAGACAGTTGATCTGTTATAATTGCGAAGGGCCAGGGCACTATGCTTGCGATTGCACTAACCCGACGAGAATATCTTGCCCGTATTGTGAGCAGTTTGACCATGAAATGGTAGATTGTCCGACGTTGATTGCCCAAATGCGCGAAAAGGGGGTACTACAGCCTAGTCCAACTCAAAATATCCAAATGATGAGGTCTGAGCCACGTGAGGAAGATCCCAGCGTAAACATGGTATTAAGGAGCGGTGCAACTACAGGGGAGGATGCGAGGAAACAGTCCGGAGAAGATGTGAAGGAACCTGACGTTGAGGTGGGATAGGGGAAGGGGACATCTAAGGAAGCTAAGAAGAGCTTCACGGAAGTCTCTACTCCAGGTAGTAGGGATCCAATTGAGTCGGGAATGGATCCCTTGATGCTTACTACCTTTTTAGAGACATGTATGAAGCTGCTATGCGACAATAAGGTAGTTAAAGGACTACAAGAACTGATCACAAGGTGTGCGGGATCGGGGTCACCGTGTGTAGTCCAAAAACTAGGAAACATGCTTTGCGCACTGGGCGGGAAATGCGAATGACAGCGCAAATCGGTGAATATGAGATGGACCAGGTCATCCTGGATCTGGGGTCAGATGCGAATGTATTGCCTAAGCAAACATGGGAACACATGGGTAGGCCTACACTACAGTGGTCTCCTATTCAACTATGGATGGCCAACCAGCAAAAGATCTTACCGATGGGAAGACTGCAAGGGGTGACAATGGACATTGAAAGTGTAAGTATGCAGACGGACTTTCAGGTGATAGAAATTGTTGATGACAGTAATCAATACCCTGTGTTGCTAGGAATAGATTGGGCCACAGACATGAATGGGGTCATCAATTTAAAAAGACAAAAGATGACATTCGAAAAAAAGTCACTACGTGTTATAGTTCCACTAAACCCGGCCGAAGGGGCGCGCTACATCGAACCGATGCACGACGAGGATAGTGATGATGAACTAGACTGCATTTACCAGATAACCGCGCAAGACCAGGATCAGGTGAATCCCATAGCAGATGGAAAAATCTCGTGGGAGCGTGATAGTTCCTGCACATCGGACTCAGATGAGGAGATAGAATGATGGAAGAACCGATTGCATGAAGTCACAACGCTCAACTGCAACCTGATGATTAGATCATTGCGACGCGTGACAACCGAGGTAAGGAATCGACTGACAGACAACGGTGCAACAAATGGGGAGGACTTCGTTAACCACTGCGGGACTCCAGGTATAGAGCGAAAGCGGCAGGGTGCGCTGGAAGGAGTGTTGCGCGCGACAATCACACCATGGTGGTGTGCACATAGGAAGAGGAGGTGGAATGAGCGCGTAGGTAGAAGGCGGTTGTGTGTATGGGGTGAAGGACTTCTGCGGAAAACGGTACGATTGTATGTTGTACGACCATCGACCCAACTGAATCAACGCATGACGAAGGTCCGTTGGGCCAATAAGACCGTAAGCAAAGCAGGGTATGAGAAGAGAACTCTCTTCCCATCAGACGCGACGTAACTAGGAAAGTAAAGAGAACTTCCCCGACCATTGCCCCTACCATTCAACTTGAATGAGAGGACCTGGACAACCGGACCCAGCAGTTGCAGGAAGCCATCTATCACAATAGCTTGCAATTTCGCAAACTTGGGGAAGAGGGGGCAAGACTAAGGAGGAAAAGCGCAAGGCTGGACGAAGAAATTGGCAAAATAAACATGGGAGTCACACAAAGGGGCCGCGTGAGTGTGACAATAAGGGGGCCAGACCTGGCCGACCCTCCTATAATATTGGGATAAGCCGTGACCTTGCTATCATGGTTGCGCCCGCACCCTTTCGCACGAGCGAGTACAGAACGCGATGAGCTACTTGATTCGAAGGTATGCGAAGGGTGCCTGCAACCTGGGCTAGCAGTGAAGAGGAAGTCTCGCACGAGGGTTGCGACCACTTGATTATCCTTAGGAGGCCCAGTCTCAGCGCTTCATGCAATTCAAAGAGGGTGTGAGACTCTAAAGAAGACTGCAAGAAGGTTGCGCGATTCAGACGTGGCACATAGGGCCAGGAAGAAGCATAGAACACGTCCGCAAACCAAGGACTGCACTACAGCGTGGAAAGATTGGAAGGTGATCATTACAACTACTGTTCATGACAAGATGTCCCATTTAAGACACCGAGGAGCAGGCGACGGGCCATTAAGACACAGGGTTGAAGGGATTTGCCGCCAAAATTGCATTAATGAGCCACGAACGAGGAGCACGGCCGAATTTGAAGTCGAAAGGGTATATAAAGCACAAGTGGCTTGTTACCACACACCCTTTGGCCCCTTGCATAGGAAGTTGTTCAGGGTTCAACTCGAACGGCACAAGATGAATGAGTCAGTCGTAAAAGGCATCCAATGGTTTAAAGACTTGCCGAAGGTAATACAGGAGTCCCTACTCAGATCGATATCCACAGCCAAGGACGTCACAATCGAAATCCCGAAATCACCCAGGACGTCGCGGACCAAGAAGAACCCACAGGCGGCAGGATCGTTCTGGATGTCTCCGCGAAATCCGCGATTCGGCAAATTGTCAATGGAATAAAAAGGCAAAATCGTTACGATTGAGAGCGACGAAGAGGAAGAGGATCCTCCGACCTATGTCGAGGAAATAGAACTAGAAGAAGAAACGGAAGAAGAGATCCAGCCAGTAAAGCGACCCAAGTATGTTCGTCCAAGGAAAGGGAAGGCCAAGGTCCCTACAGATTTGGATGTTGTTGATAGCATACTCATCACCCCATCTCTCCCTAAAGAGGTTTCGCTCGAAGGCTCAGCGACCGACCGCATACCACAAATGAAATTTGAAGACTAGGACCTTGCAGATATTTAGAAGTTTCCCCATTTGGCAACTAGCAGACTAATGGAGCAAAGCATGGAGGGGGTTGTTATGACACTACAGCCGTAGGAATGGCTGCAAAAGGTAGAAGAGGCTGGGTTGCTCTACCTCATGTCCATTCCACATTTTCATCAACCCCCCATTACAATTTTGGTCATCAGGCAACTACTCTGCCTAGTACATGATGGGTACTTATGGATAGACAAACCCATCCCCATTATGGCGGAGCTCATTCATAGGATCTCTCGGCTCCCCTGTGAAGGCAGGGACCCCACAGAAATCGTTGATATGAGTGGCGATCTGACGATGATGGAAGCCCTGAAAAAGAAATACAAATTGGAGAAAAAGCAGAGAGGGTACGCGATTGACAGTATTCCGGACAAGGGGGTTCGCCTTGCTACCCAGTTACTGGCAGGAAAAGTGATGTGGAAATGTCGAGGCAACGAGGTCCCAGCAATAGTCGTCACGCTAGCTGAGCAATGCGCAGCAGGGGAACGGTTCAATTGGGCGCAGTTCCTTTGTGACGAATTCTTGACCAACTGCAGGGAGGCCCAAGAGGAGGGTAGGACCTTCCACTAAGCATGGTTGTTGTCATCCATCCTTTTGGTTACAAGAAAATTACCCGAAGATAGTCAGTTTCCGTCCCTATACCAGGATTGGCTAGAGGCCGCAAAATACGCGTCGCTCTAGGCGACGAGGGACACTGCAAGAATCCGGGAAGTCAAGATTTTCTAGATACTGATGGATGCGAACATCTAACAGTGGATCAACCAGCAACCCCATCTCTCTACCGAGGTATATGACAGTGTGAAGAACGTAGCTGAGTTTAAGGTGGATATGCACCATGTATACATCTGGGCGCGCAAGGATCCAGCACAGACGTGGACCACACTTCCCTTCATTGCCATTGACGATTTGTGGTATTGGATATTTGGCCACCGGAGTGGCACGGCCCTGATGCGATAGGGCGTGATGAGACCACCATTCAGAAACAGAAGGTTGAATCCAAGCGCTTAGCACAACAGAAGAAGAATGAGCAGCACGCTATGGAAGTACGGGCAGCCAGGGAGGCAGCGCGGTATTGGATATCTGGCCACCGGAGTGGCACGGCCCTGATGCGATAGGGCGCAATGAGACCACCATCCAGAAATAGAAGGTTGAATCCAAGTGCTTAGCACAACAGAAGAAGAATGAACAGCATGCTACGAAAGTACGGGTAGCCAGGGAGGCAACGCAGACTTCTACAAGTAAGGCGGCAGCAGGAGGGGCTGCTATGACAAAGGACGAAAGTGGCCCGAAGGTGACCACAGAGCCGGCCACGGATACTGGGATGGAAGGTATGGCGCCAACCACCACCAATTCGCCCTTAAAATGACCACAACCGACAGAATGGTCGAATCCGCGAAAGAAGACCAAGGCGTCTGAGTTGGACGAGGAACGTGTCACATTAACTGAAGGTGCCTGGGCGACATAGGGGATACCGTTTGCGACGTCACCCGGGAGGTGCTTGACGAGGCCATGACGGAGTAGCGGACTTTGTTGGGGGCGCTCCTCGCACAGCTGTAGGAATTGGGAGCACGAGCCCCACAACTGGGAATCGTCACTACCCATGGAGCTACGAGTATGTCAGCAACTAAGCAGCTGCTACAGGCCAAACTAGCTAATGCTATTGCACTCCCAGCAGGAGCAGTGACAACAAAGAATGAGGACAGAGATGTGGTAGGTCGGCTTACAGGGCTTGGATTAAATTTGGCTACCCTCCCACACGAGAGCTTATACCAGCTCCAGGATGGCGCAATGATGGAGCTCCGCGCTAGGGGTGGACGCACGGTACAGGTACTTAGTGAGAAATGAATTAACATAGAACAGTTGAGCCTCCAACGGGATGAAGTGGTCACACAAAATCGGCAGCTGGAGCAAATTGTGGGTGAAGTATGTTGTCATGCCCCTGAGTTGGATATCGCGACAAATTTAGTTGTTGGCATACGAATGCACAAACTGGCCAGTGGGTTCCGTGAAGCAAAGGACGAAGCCGCAAGGATTCAGTTGGCCCTCAACTTGCAGATTGCCGAACTGAAACTGAAATCACAACCCTCTACACCACTAGAGGTCATAGAGCAGTGGAGAGGTATCATTCAATCTGGGCGGGAAACAATAGCACGTGCCATGCAGGAGTGCGCCGACTTGTTGGATCAATCACTTATTACGCTCACTTCACTACAGGAAGACCCAACTTTACAGCAGTTGGAAACAGAGGCAAGAGAGCTACAACAAGCCTATGATAATGTCAGGGGGACCACGCAGACGGTTGCTATTACGCAGCGCTTGGCCAAGATGAGGGAGGCTCAGACCCTTAAGACACACGCTGATGCCGCTCGGCAGAAGGAAGCAGTCATTAAAGAACGCATCCAGTCGTGGCTGGATGAGGCATTCACAGTTTCAACCACCATCGAGCAAAAGGTGGCACACATGCAGGCAATATATGAACCGGGACAAGCAATTGACACTGATATTGATGCATCAGTGGCTCACATAGAACAGGTACATCAGATGGCAGAAGATTTTGTTGCAAGTGTAAGCGAAGCGCAGAAGTTGTTAAATGACCTCCGTGCGAAGATTACCACACCAGTCGAGTGACTCGGGACGAGTCACGATGATTGTGTTGGGGGCTCGTTGGGTAGCAGAGGCCCCGCGTAACAATTTTGGGGATCAAAGCCCACAATTTTGGTAATAGTATGGTAAAGGATCCGTGAGATGCACGGGGCGCAAATTGTAATGAGTCAAGTCAAAGGGTTGTCCACCAGAAAATAATGTAAGAAAATAGAAAGTGAGTCAGCCTGCCCATGGTCCACGGACCATGGGAATGTATAGAGCAAGGCTCTAAGGTTAGAAGGCAATTTTTGTTTTGTTCTTGAATGTTATGGGTTTATGAAGGCAATATTCTCTTTGCGTTTGTAAGTCTGACTCAAGGGTGTTGGTAGATAGATGAAGTCTCTACAACTGTGTGCGCAGAGGCCTAGTAGAGTCCGCAGCTATGTGCGCGGACCCTTGCAGCTAAGTGCGTAGGGCAGATCTGGTTGTATGGGGAAAGAGATCAATAAAGATAAGAATTTCTGAATCATTGTGTGTTTGATCGCGAATCTATCTATTGTTTATGTTCTGAGTTTATGCATATTTTTGCACGCACTGGGTATTATTGTTAAATGTTTGCTTAAAGACCCTAAGAAGTAAAGTAGATCTATAATAAACTCATAATAACAAGAGTGCGTTGGTGCAGATCTACGCAAATACAGAGTAGTGCGAGGGTACAAAACAGTGTGCGATCCCCTCCATAGCACATCTAGACATCCCAAGGGTGCGGAAACCTGGTTCTAGCACCCTCCCCTACTACCTCAGGTGAGACTTCAGTCCGCACTCCGCAGACTGTTGCTGAAAGGGCCAGTAGCGTGGGATTTGTTTGGCTAATAACTCTTCCAAACCGGGGTCAGGCCCCAACAAGCCAATAATAATATCCAAAGCTATATGGGATAAGTTGACAAGTTGCTACGAAGGTGACAAAAGATTAAAGAAAGTGAAATTCCAAGCCGTCAAAATGCAATTTGGAGCATTAAGAATGAAATAAGACAAGGATATAGACAAATTATTTCTTAAAGTTGCTAGAAAATTATATATATTACAAAAATATAAACGCAGAAAACACATAAAACAAGAGAGACATAGATATACATGGTTCACCCAATTTGGGCTACATCCACGGAGAAACAACTAATCCTTCCTTTTATATTATACAGCAAAATGAAGAGATACAACCTACAACAGATCCATTGTAACTCCCTCTTCGCTCTCACACAATATCCTCTCTCTTTCTTGTTCAAAATATAGATCTACATAGACGCAATACAATTACCTCATATATAGCGAGGGGTTGCCTTCTAAGGCAAAAAACCCTAAATTAAACATAACTTCTATCGTCAAATCTTCGCCTAATGAACGACCCAGATTGACTACGAAATTACAACATTTTACAAGGAAATTTTACATCTAGTTTTAGCTTCGAGGGCGCTACCCCCGATCCCTCGCCAGGGGGTGCTCCCAAAGATCGCAGTTGCCCCCCCTGGACCCCCCTTGCAGTGTACATTTTAGGAGCGGCATTGCCGCCACATTACGAACTGGGGTCCAATGTGGCGATACCTCTAAATAAAGAAGATAATCAGGCTCCAAACCCAACAAAAGTGAATGAGATAGTAAACACCATGAGAGGACTTGATGAAATCAAAGATTATTCTGTTATAGATGAAAAGGTGCTAAGATCTCTTATAGCCAAATTTATTGCAAGAGTGTCAGCCATTGAGGAATTGCACGATCTCAACACATTGACATTAGATTGACTGCATGGAATACTGATAGCTTATGAAATGTGGCCTTCAAAAGGAAAACTTATATCAAGGGAGGTTGCCTTCAAAGCTGACAAAAAGAGAAAAGAAAATCTAGAAGATTGGAGTTGTGAATTTGATGAAGAAGACGCAAAGTTTGTCAGAAGATTTAAAAGAGGATATGGGAAGTACAAAGGTAAGTTACCTTTCAAATGTTTTAAATGTGGAAAAGTAAGTCAATATACATTTAAATGTCCATATAAGGAAGAAATGAATGACTATGACCATAAAGAGAGGAATAAATATCAGAAAGGAAAGAAGGAAAAGAAGTTTAAGAAGAGGAATTTCTATACACAAGAAGACAACAATTCCTCAGAAGATGAAGATGAACAATCCTCTGATGAAGAAAGAATGAAAGGAAAAACAAAGGAATTTATGCTCATGGCCCTATTAACTCTAGATAAAGGTCGAGATGAGGATGATAAATAAGAATAAACAAAAATAGACCTTGAGGTGAACTAACCAATGCCCTAGCATAAATTAAAAGGCTTAAGAAAACAAAAAAGAATTTGCTAGAAAAATTGAAAATGATAAGTTTGAAGATTCATCACTTCTACCCCTGAAAGTTAAGTTAGAAGAAGTAACAAAAACTCAAGGCACCTTGCCACAACAACTAAATAAGAAGAACAGGGAATGTGAAAAGCTAGAAGAAGAAATAGTCCTCCTTAGAAAGGAATTCGAAAAGGTCAAGCCTCAGTTGAAATGGAACATGAAGTTGGATGGGAATCTAAGTATTCATATATCCCCTCTCATCAAAATTGGTTTGGGCTAAGAAGAAGAATCAAGCACTAACAAATTTAAAGACAAGGAATCAATTAATTATGTTGAAGAAGTTAAAGGATCTAACATCAATGCAACTAAAAAAAATCAATAGCAACAAAATAAAGTCCATGACAACCATTCAAATAATCACACAAATCAAGTGGACAATCAGCGACAACAAAAAAATGAAAAGGACAACAATACTACTCAACAACAATAATGGAAAACTCATAACAACAACTGAGACAACCACAAATAATGAGTGAAAAATTAACAGAGGTAAGGTTATCAAAGAATGGGCAGATAATGTCATCAAAGGCAATTTGCACCTAGGTACCAAAATATTTTTAATGGTTATTATTTTTCATGTACAAATTTTGGGCATAAAGTTATAATCAGTAAAATAGAGGAAGTACATTTATAAATTCACATAGAAATAATCTCACGGACAACAATTCATTTTCTCCTTAAATTAAGGATAATGAAAGTTATCATTTCACAATTATGGACATAAATCAGTTGAGTGTAGAACCAACAATCCCATATCATCCCCTCAAATTAACAAAATGGAGGAAGAAACCAAGACTTGGAGAAAGAAAAAGGAAGAAATAAAAGAAGAATATGGAGTTGTATTGTATGCTCAAAATCCAGGCAGTCCTTGGTATGTGTACAATCGATGCTCAAGGGATATGTTTAGTGATGGAAGTAATTTTTTGTCATTGAATAAAAATGAGATAAGACGCATCCTTTTTTTCAATGATAGCTCAGGCAACATCAAGGACAAAGGAACAATGAATTTGGGCAATGCAAGAGGTAAAGCTAAGGGCATTCTCTTTGTAGAAGGGCTCAAGAACAATCTATTAAGTGTAAGTTAGATCTATGACCAAGGGTACAATGTTAAATTTTGCTCCAAAGGTTGTGAGATAAAGTTAGAAACAGGGCGAGATAATAGCAAACGGTGTGAGAACCTCAAATAGCATGTACATACTCAAGGAAGAAAATGAAAGTTATTATTTGGGAAAGCTTAATGAAAGTTGGTTGTGGCACAAAATTTTGGGACATCTAAATTTTAACCATATTGTGAATCTCAACAAAAAGTGAGTTCTATGAGACTTGCTAAAAATTTCCACGACAAGCAACACAATCTATAAATCATGTCAAGTCAAAAATAAAATCCAAGTGCCCTTTAAAACCAAAGAAAATTCCTCCACCAAACTCGTACAACTAGTTCACATAGATTTATGTGGGCCCACAATAACTAAGACTCCAAGTGCTAAGCTATATTTCATGTTGACGCGTGATGATTATACCAAACTTATGTGGGTTGCCTTTATGAAAGACAAGTTTGAAGCATTTGAAAAGTTCAAGATCTTCAAAGCTTTGGGAGAGAACCAAACTGATTACAAATTAAGTGTGTAAGGTCATACAGAGGTGGGGAGTTCACTTCAAATTAATTTTATCACTTTTCTGAAGAACACGACATAAGAAGACAATTCACTATGCTAACACCCCTAAGCAAAACGGTGTGGATGAAGGACAAAATAGATCAGTGTAGCAATTGGTAAGAGTAATGGTGGATGAAAGAGATTTGCCAAACACTTTTTTTGCTAAATTTTTTCATACAACAGTCCACATTTTAAATAAAGCTCACTTCAAGCCAAACAGTGACAAGACCCCATATGAACTATGGTATGGAAAACCAACCACAAAATCACTTTAAAGTCTTTGGCATCAAGTGTTATATCAAGAACAATTATAATAATCTTGGAAAATTTGATGCAAGGGTTGATGAAGGAACATTTTTGGGGTATTTTAATAAGAGCAAGGGTTGTAGATGTTACAATAAAAGGCTATGAAAAATAATTGATTGCATTGATGTAAAGTTAGATGAGGAATTACCTCTCAAAAGCAGGTAGACAAGATTTATATGCCTACCTGATCATACCAACAGTGAGATGAAACGAAATAACTTTAAGAATCAAGAGAAGACAAAGAAACAAAAGTCTAATTCTCTCACCAAAAAACTCCCTCAAGGTACGTACAAAAGAACCATCCCACAAATTAGATAGTTGGAGATAACGAAGCAGGGGTTCATACTCAAATAATATTAATGAATACCTCCAACCAAGCACACACCACTATGTTATCCATGATTGAACCAAAATATTTTCATTAGGAAAGTCAATATGAGCATTAGATAAAAGCTATGAATGAGGAATTGGATCAGATTGAGAAAAATTAGACTTGGGAATTGGTTCCAAGACCATTAAATAAAAATTTCATTGGCACAAAATGGGCCTTCAAGAACAAATTAAATGAGAATAAACAAGTAGTAAGAAATAAGGCTAGATTAGTATGCAAAGGCTATGCTCAGTTTGAAGGAATTGTTCTTAATAAGACTTTTTCTCGTTTAGCAATATTTGAGGCAATTCAAATGTTTCTAGCTTTTTCCTACCGCAAAAATGTTAAAGTATATCAAATGGATGTAAAATCAAACTTTTTGAATGACAAGATTGAAGAAGAGGTTTATATAGAACAACCTAAAGGATTTCAACAGTTATAAAATCGTGAACAAGTACGTAGATTGAAGAAGGCATTATATGGAATTAAATAAGCACCTAGGGCATGTTACTCCAGATTAGACAAGTATCTGCAATAGCAAGGATTCAAAAGAGGAACAAATGACAATAATTTGTATGTTAAAACTACGAATGAAAATATTTTATTTATTGCTATTTATGTTGATGAAATCATTTTTTATAATGATGTAGATTCACTAAATCAAAAATTGGCAGTGTATATGCAAACTGAGTTTGAGATAGCCATGCTTGGCGAACTCTCGTTTTTTCTTGGTTTGTAGATTACTCAATTAGATAAAGATGTATTCATTTTCCAAAGCAGGTATCTCAAAGAAATGTTGAAGAAGTTTGGGATGGAGGAATGCTCGTTTGTCAGTACTCCTATGCTCACTGGATGCAAGCTTAACAAAGATGACAAGTCACTAGAGGTAGATCAAAAGTTGTATAGATCGATAATTGACAATATTTTGTATATAACAACCTCATGACTCGACATTATGCAAGTTGTTGGTGTAGTTGAAAGGTATCAATCAGTCCCCAAACAAAGTCATTTGTTAGTTTCTAAGAGGATTCTAAGATATTTAAGAGCTATAATGGACTATGGCCTATGGTTTCCAAAGAATTATTATTTTTCACTGACTACATATACAAATGTTAATTGGGCTGGAAATGTAGACGATAGGAAAAGCACAAGTGGCGTTCTTTCTTTCTTGGAAATTGCTTGGTATCCTGGTTGAGAAAAAAACAATCATATATCTCCCTTTGTACAACTGAAGTTGAATATATAGCAGTTGCAACTAGTTACACTTAAATTTTGTGGATGAAACAAACTTTACAGGATATGAAGGTTACTTATGATAAACCCATTCCAATCATTCATAATAACATAAGTGCAATCAACATATCCAAGAATCATGTTCTTCATTCATAAACCAAACATATCCCCATAAAGTACCATTTTCTTGGAGAATAGGTGGTTGTTCAGTTTGTGAAGCTGGAATATGCCTCAACAAAAGAAAAAATTGTTGCTATCTTCACCAAACCTCTTGCCCGATAACCTTTTGATTATTTAAGGAAAAAGTTGGGAGTGATATCTCACTCTTCTCTTCATTATTTTTCATCACAAGCAATGAGGGAAACCATCTAAATATGTACAAATATGGTTATAATCACTCAAGAAACCAAATTTAGGGAAGTCTATCAGATGAAAAAGAGTAGTACAAGTTTAGGGGGGGGCAGAGTGAAAATTCAAGGACAATTTTATGATAATATTGCATCTATATTTAGTTTGTTTCAAGGGGAGAATAATGAGAAACTTGTTATATCTTTCCAGAGGGAACATGGTCAGAAAGAGAATACCCAAGACCTTTGCCATTGTTGTCAAAGGGGGAGAGTAAGCAAACATTGGAGCTTTGGAGCTATTGAAGCAACATTGAAGATATTGAAGATGCAATAAAGGGGGAGAGTGAGCATGCCAATGGAAATTTCTTCGAAGGATGTGTTGCCATCAGTGACTAGCAATGTTTGGTGGTGTTTCCATCAATGCCAAAGGGGGGATTTGTTAAGCAAGTTGGTAATGGTTGTCATTGATGTCAAGTTTAGTCATTGATGTCAACAAGTGATATCAAGTTCAAGGGGAGCTTGTTGAGATTGGTTGTGTAGGAAATTTGTTTATAGGTTCTTTTTTTGGAAGTACATGACAAGTCCTTAGTTGAATAGTCCTCTCCAAGACCTTTATAACGATATATGACACTTGAGATAACTCCTAAGAAATGAAAAGAAACTTGAGTCTGATGTTTTGGCAGATCAAGCAGGGTTCCCAAAGGAATTTATTTTAATTTAGGTAGTTCTATTTCTGATTGTGTAGTTAAATTACATAACTAGTAAGAGAACTACCTAAATTATACAACACTTTGTTCCATTGGAGTGGGCCTTGCCTCCATATAACAGAGTGAATATTTATCAATACTTGTTACATTGACAACATAAATTAATTTAATTAGCTAAACTAATTAAAAATATGTATTCATAGGGTTTTTGTGAAGACGATGATGGCACCTGTTTATGGCACTTTCATAAGTTTTTTCATACAATTCGACCACTCGGGAAGGATCGAGCTTGGGAGGCATAGCTAGTAAGTTTTTCACAAAACATGAATCTCTTGTTACTACTCGTTGGTGTTGCCATCTGCATATATTTAGAGCTCAATTCAAACACAATGGAATATCTCCTTAGATCATGTCAATAAGATTGCTAGGTTTATGAGGCTGAACTCCATGGTGAAGGCATTGTTCAGGACGATGAAGGAGATTTTGGGCACATGCCTCTTTGTCAGTTGCACGGTGGATGGAAAGGATCCCAAGGATGTCTAGGCTGAGATTGAGACAAAACCTAGCCTCTCAACTACGACCAAGCTTCTATCTCCTACAATTATCCTAGATCCAACCTTCGATGATAATTCCATTAGATATTTGCAGGTTTATAATGAGGGTTCTACCCCCGATATAACACATTTTCAGGTCTTTGTATGGCCTCTTTTGGGCAGTTCCTTTTGCATGTTAGTCAAAGCCTTGGATTGTGTCTCTTTACTCTCTTCGAGAGTCCATGATCGGATGTGCATTTCCTATGGTAATTTTCAACTCTTATATGGCAGAAGGAAGTTTCAAGACCTGAAATCTCTAAGAGAATATGGCATATCCAAGGAGGCCTCTATTTCTTTAATTACCTATTTGAGAGGTGGAGCCGATGGTTGGGGGACGTCTTCATCCTCCCAAACCAAATCTTTTAAGGAGGTCCTAAAACCAATACATTCAGCTTTGAACCCTAATGATCTCTCAGGCCCAACATTTATTGTGGACCAGGCAACATACGCTCCATCTTATGAGGTGAAGAATGTTTTATTTGAACACAATGGCTGAAAAACTATGAATGACAGATGATTATTTGCCATTTTAATAGATTTTGGCCCTCAAAATCTGCTCTCTGAGAATGGGTAAACTAGAACTAGTCTCAAATATTGAGCTATTATTTTATTCAAATGGATTATTTGTGTGTTCTTTAATGATTTTGAGGACTGGTAGAGGGTTTTTAACCACAGTCCCTAGTTTTGGGATCACTTTGTTTTCTCAATGTAACCCTAGTTTCTAGAATTTAATCCTCTCGCCATGACATCTTTGGCAACTCCTGCATGGGTAAGAATTCTGAACTTACCCATAAATTTGACATATCAGGATATATTAGAAGATATTGTGTTATGCTCCTATACCAATAGGTGTCATATTTCATGATTGAATTGATGAGCTATGAATATGTTCATACCTTTCCTTGTTGCAAAGGTTTTCCATATTGTCAAAAAATCAAAAAATTTAAAAAATGTAAAGAGGGTATACCCTAAAATAAAAATCAAAGGGTGAAAAGAATGAAATGGTCAAAAAAGTGAAAGAAAATGAACCCCACCAAAAGAAAGACCAAGGAAAGTGTGCAAGTCTAAATGCCACTACTTTTTACTCTTATGTAATAAACAAATTGTGTGCAACTTGTAACTTATGCCACAATTGGTGAACAATCAAACAGTTTAAACTTGACTAGTTCATATTTTCAATTTTGTGTTTTAGAAATAGAGAATAAAATATGACCAGACTGTTTAATCTTGGCAAATAAGTAGATAGGTAGAGTGAATAAAAGGAGCTCAACAGTTTAATATGAGCCCTTGGATGTAATAAGACTGGATTTAGATAGATTTCTACATGTAAAAGAAAAAGTGTGTTAAGGGTTTGCCAGTCCAAGTGCACCCTAATAAAGAAGAAAAAATGTCAGGCTAAATTAAGTAAGGTAGGTTGATAATGTTGCGGAATTACTTGTGATGGATAAGGTCTCTAAATGTGTTAATTTTCACTTTTATCACAAGTGCAAGGTGGACATTACACTTGATGCAGTTCAAGCAAGACAAGGTCAAATAATTAACTTCCCTTCACATTTTTCCCTAAAGATTTCACTAATTCCCCCTAAAGTATTAAGGTATTTGAAAATTAAAGGGGCTCAGAGCATTTCTCTGACTTCTGAAGGGCCCAGACCCTCGGCCCAATAATCTAAAAGCCTAAGTACTTGAAATTATTAGTCATTCATTTCCAGGATTTTACTTAGGAAAATACACAATATTACATAAATCCCTTTTTTGCTTAAGCCTAAGTTAAATATACTCTCTAATGTTTTACTTAGCGCTTATTCTCATTTTAAGTCATATTAACTTTTAACACATATTATATAACTCCCGAATAAAGTTCCACCCTCTCCCGTATTATTTAATTATATATTAAAATCCCCAAATTATTAAATACCCTGTCCCAGTTAATTATAACCATAAACACAATTAAAAAGGGATTAATGGATTAATCTGATATTCATTAATAACCTAATCTCCTCGCTCCGCAAAAAGGAATTAATTAACCCCTAAGGTTAATTAAGAACCTCCTCGCCATTCACAATCACCCCAATATGATTTATTAACTTGTTAATTAAATCGGGCCCACCGCAGTTAAAGTTCCGTCGTACCCCGCTTCCCATCCACCATTCGATCCCGTCCCCATCATCCAACGGTCATTATCAATATCGCGCCCCCCTTGGTGACCACGCGTTAACGCGCAATCACCAAGCAGTTTTCTTCCCGTACCTCCACCACGCGTCGTGTAATCAATGGGATTGCTGTCTCCCAGCCGAAACCCGCCTGCGTCCAAAAGCGGTGCGATCACTTACCGCTTACCGCCCTCCACATACGACAAAGTGTCATGTCGTGTTGACGTCATCCCCCGAATAACAATAAACCCCCGCCAACCTTGATTTTGTTAATAAAACCGACAAAATGTCGTTTTCATTGTTTCATACGACAAACTCTGTTCCCATGAAAAGCAATGTCCAAGTCAACCGTTGAAGCTTTTCAACCGCCACCTGGTCAGAAAATTGGCAGCAACGTCGTCCGGAACCTGTTATCCATCCTGCCATTGCACTGTTCACTTCCCTAATACAGGTATTTACCCATTTCCACCGAAACCCTGCAAATTTTGGTTTAATACTAAATATTCCATAGAAAAGACCAATTTCACTATAAATTCAGTCTTTGTTTCACTATATAGGTTCCCAAAACCAGTTGTTTTGACTAATTTTCACAGAAAACCCAAATTCCATTTCTGAATCCACAAGAACCAGAGATGGAAACCCCCATAGCTCTGAATGTCGTACCCATGAACGCTCCTCATAAAGATTTAGATTATTTGCCTCTGGCCGATAAAGATTTTCAGATAAAGGACTTATCTGGTAATGAAAACCACCTTAAGATCTTTTGTCAAGGCAGAGATAGTTATCTAAATGGCTCTGACATCTTAGGACTGTGAGAATCCAACCTTCCCATTTACTTCCTCCCTTCAGTCCATGTTTTCCTAGAGATAATTCAACACTATTGTGCCAATTATGACCCTAACCAAAGAGCATTCATGTCCCGAAGTCAAACAGTCCTTTTTCCCATAACTTCTCAGTCCATCAATGAAATGCTGCAATTCCACTCCAGTCACGCTCTCACTCCCCTTTCCATGGGATACTTACTTGAGAAATATCCCCAATTGTCTCAATCAGAACTAACTCACATCTGTCAAATGTTCATGGACCCTAAACATTAGCCTAAAGGCCCACCTCCTTATCTGCAGGCTTTCTTTACAGATAGAGGAAAACTTATTGTTGATATGATAACCTCAATCATGGGATTCAACTCTGGAGAGTATGTTGATGAGGTAACCTTAGTATTATTGTCAATTTTTACTCCTGGACAGCCCCCTGCTGTTAAATATGATTATGCCTCCTATATTGCCAATAAAATTCATGACCAATTCCTAAGAACGGACAATGAAGGAGTCTTCAAATACACTACTTTTATCTATCATCTTATGTTGTATTATCAGTCAGACAACTTCCCTTTCCCTGTTAAGAAACTTGACACTAGAGGCAATCCAAGGTCTGTCATCTTTTGGAGTCCCATCTTCCATAATTCCATTGAGACCCCTTACACCTACAATGAGTTCATTGACCTATTTGTCCATCCAGCAACCACTTTATTGACAAGAGTTTCCCCTCCTAGGATAAATGGTGATATGAAGAAAATCCTCTAGCTCTCCAAGCAGTACAGGATAGGTGACTGGTACCTATATAAGAATCACACAGAAATCATGATTTATGGGTGTGAACTCTGCCCTTTTAAGCTACCAAAGTATGTTCCAATGAGACTCTTTGCATTGGAATATTTCAGGCAAATGATAAATGCAGACCTAGTCCATTTTTGTAATGCCAAGAAGAAATCTCAGCTTAGAATCAAGAACCAGCTAGGCCCTTTTGTCTGCAACACTAGGGAAGCATGGAAAGAAGCAGAAATTTTTTTAGAAGAGCATCTTAAGTTACAAAAGAGTTTTGGGTGGAAACCATATGATCCTAACAAGCTTTATATGTGATAGAAGAACGAAGAACAGGTTATCCCCATATATTCACTATAGGATTCCAGAAATTGAACAATATGCAAATATGGATGAATGGAGGGAAGGTACCCTAGTAGAGCATGATAGTGAATAGGTCAATTTTGAGAAAGTTATGAGAGATCTTGAGAAAACACTTGACTTGGATTCTTTTGGGCAGGTACCATTTAAGTTATCTCAAAGATCAGGAGTTGGTGCCTCCAATGCTGGAACCTCTCAGCAACCTTCACAGGAAACAAGTACACCAATCACAGGAACATTAAAGGGCAAGGAATTAGAGACCAGCTTTCAACACACTGAACAACCTGCAATGTCCAAACAGCCTGAAACCTCCAGAGAACAGGCTCAAATACAGGCTCCTCCCACTCAGACCAATATGGGAGAGCCTCCAGTTCTACAAACTCCTCTAAATGAGGAAAGAAAGAAAAAAAGAGACAGGGAAATAACTACCTTTGCCAGTGAACCATCAGGACATCCTAGAACAAAGAGACAGAGACTAAATCCCCTATTAGAGGGGGAATTTTGCAGAAGAAATTACAGATAGTCAGAGGGAAGAAAGAGTGGAAAGCCAGCAAACTTTCCCAGCAAGAGGAACATCCACTAGCTCTCAAAGGCAGGAGCTAGAAAGACAGAAAAGTGCAGAGATATCTTCTTTCAATCCAAGAGGGACTAATGCCTCAGATATTAAGAAAATATTCACAGAAATAAAAACTAGGAACGATCCATTGAGGCTGCAGGTTTATAACCAATATTTGAAGATGGTTCCTACAAATCAACAGAGATTGATGTCAGCCTATGACATCAAAGAAGGCAAGATGATAATGAGCTATTTTAAGCCAAAGGTGTAGCAGCCTAGATTAGCAACAGAACAAATTTTGAAGTCATGGCAAAGGATATTCATCCTTTGGATCAAATTGAGTTGCATAAGCAAACGGGAGAAATGATTTACTCAACCTTGACTGGCAAGGCAATGATGGCCCACAAGTTACAAAAATCTTTGGATAATACTACTACTCAACTACACTTGGAAAAGGCCTCCTCTCAGGCCAAAGATAATAGAATAAAAACCTTAGAATAAATAATTATTGGATTGGGCCATGATCCTAAAGATGCAAAGGCTACAGAAGCCTTGATCAAAAAGAAAGATGAAGATATTGTTGCCCTAAGGAAGCAACTAAAATTGCCACCTTCGAGGCATCCACAGACTGATGAGGTTATAAAGCAAAAATCTGAAGAAGAGCTGATGGATTTACACTTAATGCTCAATGAACGACTAAACGATACTGAACAGGCACTTGAAAAAGCATTGAATGATAAGCAGGGAGAGTCGACATCCCAGCCTCCCAATGTAATACCAGTAGTATCAACAACAGTCCCATCAACTCTAGGAGCAGCATTGGCACCAAATATTCTAACAGTCACAGCAGAGGCAGTTACAGGTACAGTAACAACAGAAACAACAGGAGTAGCACAGGGCAATATTGCTAATCTGAGCACAGAGGAGCTAATAAAATCAATGGAGGACATGAAACTATAAGTTTCAGAACTAAATAAGGTAAAGGAGCAATATGCCAAAATGGAACAAAGTTATGATCTCTCAAAGATAAATGTTGCTGAAAAGACAAGAGAGATTAAAGTGTTAGAAAACAAAGTGAAATCATTGGAGAAAAATCTTACTTTTGACAAGCCTATGTCATCAAGAAAATTCTTTGGGCCAACATCACTCAATCCATAAATGATGTTTGGTCATCCATCCAAGTAATTTTTTAGCAGATTGATCGTGTGAAGGCACCCCAAGAAGAAATCCAAAGAACAAAGGCAGAATTAGGAAAAATGCCTGAGGAAGCCAACATGCTCATACATTTCTTGAATAGTAGAAATAAAGAACAACTGGAAGAATTAGGCATTAATGACAGAACAGAAACCATTTTGGAAATCAAAAGAGTATTAACCAAGAAAACTTTGATGCAAAATTTAGAAAGAAGATGTCATGACATACGAGCAGAGATTAATGCTTTTATGGAGAAGTTTGATATTTTGTAGGGTAAAGGGCTACCCAGTCCTTTAGTGATTAATGACATATTAATGAGGCATAAAGATTATGGGGAGAAATTGAATAAGTATGTAGGCAACCAAGCAGGTTCATCAACAAGTGCATCATGAATAAAATCATTGCCTACAGATAAAGTTCTCTATGACAGCCTAGAGAACTTATTCTATGTCGAGCATGAACTGAAGCATTTATTCCCAATTCAGCCTACATTTTTCAGGTATACAGAAATAGATGAAACCCTCAGAAAGCTTCAGAAAACCAGAATACCATAGCCAAAATGGTGGGAAGAAATGCTTGAAATTTTGTAATTCACTCTTGGTAAAAGGTAGATTTTTTTATTTTTGCTACAGTCAATGAAGGTAAAAAGAATGAAAAGAGAACAACAGATAAAGAGTATCAGATGCAAGTAAAGTGTATCAGTAGGAAGATCAAAACAGAGTAACCAGCACATAATTACACCAAGGACAACAAGAGGCCAAATCATAGGGCCTAACTCCAACACATTCTCGAGAATAGGGACAGCAAACCATTCAGTTGCCTTATCTGTGATCTATGAGGTCTTCTAGCCCTATTTTCTTGAAGGATATGATTAGTCACACTAGTTTATATCTCACTTTTTTATGAGATATTTCAATGTAATTTTTTTTGTATAAATACTCCCTCAATTGGAGTATTGAGAGTGGATTCTTAGACATTGCTATAATATTGATTATTTTGGAATAAAGCGTTGTTGGACCAACTTTTGTATGGCTTACTGGATAAAGAATTGATGCAAAGGACTTTCCATAGATTTCTTGAATCAAACATCAGATCAATAAGTCCTCTATATCTTATGTTTTAAAGTTTTCCTTGTTTATTATATCATCTATGTTTCATATCTGAATGATAAACGAAAAAGAGTAATTCGGAATATGCTTGATTGCACTCTGTTTTCAATCATTATTATTCTCTATGTTTTCTTCTAAATTAGGATAAACAGTGAAATCTTAATTACTCCTATTTTCTAGTTCGTCCATTTTGATTATTTAGTAAAGAATACTTAATTGCTATTTATTAGTAATCATTCAAGTTCCCTCTTTTTCAGATAAGTTGAAGAATTCTTAACTGCTTTTCATCGCAAGTCTTTATTCGTTCCCTGTTTGCCCATCTTGCCCTGTGAAACCATCTTTTGTTAAGAAACCAGGTCCAGTTAAGCCATCTTCTTTGACTCCATTAGCCCAATGGCCTAAGCTACTCAGTTTTACCCCTCTGCTATTGAATCTCACCACCCAAACTCAAACAAAACCCCTAAACTTCATAACTAGCCTAATATCTTTCAAAACCAAGCTAAATCATAAAGAGAGAGCCCTCTCTAGGTACAGATTAGCTAGATTCTGTTCCCAAAAGTTGGTTTGTGGTTACCTCAGACCCCTTTCCTCTTCCCAACAACTTCAAGGAAAATCTAAGTGATAAGTGGCGACTCTACTGGGGATCTTGTGTGGTCTAAAATGCGGATGCAAATTAGATTTTAATTTAATGTCAACCTGGGAAGGTAAACTTAGAAGTGACTATCTAAAATATATAGATCTAGAATGATTCCTAATAACTAATCAAGCCTAGATCTAACAATTGTTTGAGATCTATGATTCTCTTACACGAATACTTTCTACAAGATCTCTTCCAACATTAGAACATCTAATAAGAAATTAAAAGCTGAAATGAAATAAACCTAGATCTAATAATTGTACGGGATCTTACGGTTCTCTTACAAGAACACCTTCAAATAAGATCCTTCCAATATTAGAACATTTAATGAAACTTGAACGCTGAAATCAAACAAAAACATAAAGTAAATTATAAACAAATAAGCATGCAAGTGAGGCCATGGGGGCCCTCCATAACTCCACCAGCACACCACTTCAATGGAGACTCAGATGTAGAAGCAAAATTGAAGTATGATCCTTTATGCCAAAATTCTAAGATTACAAAAACTTCCAGATTACAAAAACTTCAAGATTACAAATGGAGGAGATTGTACTCCTATTTATACAATGGGATGAGTAACAAACTCATAATGATCATCCACTGCTTTCCCAGAATATGATCCCACAAATCTCTCAATAAATCTCTCACATATCTTGGATAAGATATGCCAACCATGATTTTCTCCTTAGGATAAGATATGCCTCCATGATTTTCTCCTTAGGAGTAGAATAAGATATGCCTCCATGATTTTCTCCTTAGGATAAGATATGCCTCCACGATTTTCTCCTTTGCATAATTATCTCCTTAATATGGTGGAGGAGATATTAATTTTTCACATATTTCCTACACATCACAAAACTCACATATTCTTGAGATATATATAAAAAATTGTATATTTTCTAATGTTTAATCATAAATTCACTTGTAATACAAAAATGAATAAAATGGAAAATAAGAAGGTGAAACCCAAATGTATGTATGAAAATGATATGATAAAAGGTTAATGGGATGATGAAATGTAAGGAAAAAGGTGGATGAAAATATGACATTTCTGAGTCCCAACAGATCTGAATAATTTGTTTGTTACTATTATTTACTTTATAAGCTACAAACGGAGCCTGAAGTTAGCCAGGTAGCCTTTGAACTGCTCTTGCTTTGCAATTGCATAAGTAAATGAATGCTGCTTCAGTCTATCTCTAGTCTAGTTTATGGATTGAACATCTGGTTTCAAATACTTGATCAGTTCCTCTTATCAAATAAGTCTTTAAGAAAGTTCAAATCCCATACCTAAAGCCTCTTAAAGAAACTGTAGTTGTATTGTCCAACCCATTTAGAGAAAAAACCAAAACATACCTAGAAACCTGGCTTCATAAAGGACTCATTACACCAAAGCCAACCCTGATCCAAATCCACCACCTGTGTTTGAAAACCCTAATCTGATCCCTAGGATTCTTAGGAGACAAGAAAGCCAAGAGAGTTCCGCTAGTTCTCGGCCTTTATACAAATCAAGATCCTATCCTGTGAAGTGGATTTACCTTGAGGACGAATCGTTTGATGAGTATTTTGAGACCTCTTTATTTGTAACCTTTTCTGATTCTGGGTTAGCCCACACAGTTCATGACCCATTATTTATCGAAGATTTGCAAGTTGAGGTTGTCACTTCACATCTTGATGGACATTTGCAGAATTCCATACAATCTGAGCTTACCTCTGAAGGAGCACCAAACCTTTATGTGATCACTTCAGTCTCTCCAAGTTCATCAACAGCACCTCAGACATCCCAACCTCAAACCACCCCTCCACCCACCACTCCAAGACCAACCCCAGCTGTTGTTTCAACCCTATCTACTGCAATGGCAAACCGATACATTGCTCTGGTCTTACCAGCCAATATAGGGGCTATGCCCCAAGATTATCAAAGTCAAATCACCCCTTTCGATGGTTCTGGCACTTACACTTCACAAGAACATACCAAAAAGATGACATACTACTTTGAGATATACGAGATAGATACAGATGATGTCAAAATGAGAATATTTGTTCAAAGTCTAACTGAAAACGTTAGAACCTGGTTTAGAGCCCTCCCTGCAAACGGTATCAATGACCTACAAGCTCTTTATACAACATTCTTGAACAGATGGGAAAAGAAAAAAGATCCTCTCCAGATCTTATCAGAATATGAAAACCTGAAGAGAGGAACACAAGAAACTATGCAAGATTACTGCACTAGGTTCAATAATGTTTACAATGTTATTCCTAAAAACCTCAGACCTCCTCCAGATTTGGCATTGATCAAATTCCCTGATGGATTTGATTCTGATATGGCATACCAACTTAGGGAAATAGCTCCTCGAACTTTAGAAGATATGCAAAGTATAGCTGTCAGTGTTGAAGCCAACCTGGTATCCAAATGAGCTAAAGCCAGAAGTGTAAAGAGAATACCTTTGAAAGAAGAACCCTCAGCCTTTGAACAGAAACTGGATGCTATTATTAAAAGAATGGATAAGCTAGGAGATAGAGTAGAAACGATTGAAAGGAAGTCCCCTTGGGATGGTCAACCAAGAAATACTGGGAGAAATCCAAATTTCAAGAAGAACCAAAACCCGAACACTGGAAAAATTGGTCCTGATCAAAACATTAGGCCCCCATTCCAGGAAAATTATGTTGAATCCTCAACTTCTGATGAACCAACAGAAGATACTCAAATAAATTTGATGGGACTCAACAATGAACAACAAGTTTTCTTGACCCAAGAGGATCAAGAAGCTCATATCCTTAAACAATTCCAAACTCAATCAGGTGAATCATTTGACTTTAGGGAGGGATATGATACAACCATTTATGAAGTCCACAAATAATATAATCTGAGGAGCAAAAGAATAGATATCCCTTAAACCAATAAACAGAAAGCTACAAAGCAGCCTAACAAAGGTAAGACCAATACCACCCCTGTACATATTCTTTCCAGAACAGATCCTAATCCAGCTAACCCAATTATTGAAGATGTATCTGATAATCAACCAAATAACAGACAACTTTCCACTTCTATTCCTTCCAAAGGAAACGTGGAAGAACCTCCAAAAGTTGATTTGGAAACAACTTCAGCCCATAACCCCACTCCTAAAAAGGAGAAAAACATAGAGAATATAGAAGAAAAAGAGAATCCAATTGTCCGAAATACAAGAACTCAGACTGAAAAACCTTTTAATCTGGAGACTGAAGTAGGCAAATTAAAAATAGTTGTTCCATTGTCTGAATTAGCTAAACATGATGTCTACCGAAGCCAAATCAGTAGATCACTCAAAATTTATGTTAATGAAGATTCAGTAAATGTTTTTGATGACCAACCTGAATTAATCTTTGGCCTTGAAGTGAATGGGAAACCAGTAGATGGAGGAATCCCCCCTTTCTATGTAAGTTTGAACATACATGATAAAATACTTCATAATGCCATGTTTGATTTTGGTGCATCTCATAACTTAATGCTTAAATCTGTAATGGAGAAATTAGACCTAGACATCACCAAGCCATACAAAGACCTCTTTTCTTTTGATTCAAGTCAGGTCAGATATTTAGGATTAATCAAAGACTTGTGTGTATCACTAGTTCAATATCCTGCCAAAACAATCCTAATGGACATAGTAGTAGTAGATATTCCACCAAAGTATGGCATGTTATTGTCCAAGTCTTGGGGTGCAAAGCTTAAAGGATCTCTATAATTGGACATGTCTTATGCTACTATTTCAGTGTTCGGTCAGCCTAAGAAACTATACAGAGAAACCTTAATGAAATACGTTGTAAGTAGTCAGGAGAAACCCCAAAATTTCCCTATCTACTTAGTACACTCTAATATGGATTCTTTCATTCTTTACAATGATGAAAGTGATTCCTCAAAGGAATTGGAAGTTTTAGCAGCAAAACCAAAAGAAATTACAAATGAAAAATCTAGTGTTCAAATACAAGAAATTTCTGAGAACAATGAAACATCAGACACCCAAGAGAAACCATAAGAAAGTAAAAAACCAGATCTCCCTATTAAACAGATTCCTGAGACTCCTGACACCAATTACGAACATGAAATTCTTTGGCACTTAGAATTTGATGGTTCAATTAACAAATTAGGAGCAGAAGCAAGAGTTTGGGTGCACAATCTTGAAAATGATCATGCTGAAGGCCATGCCTACAGACTAAACTTTAGGTGCACCAATAATATGGCAGAATATGAAGCTCTATTGCTAGGTCTTAAACTGATCAAAAGATTAGGAGCAATTAGGGTATCTGTCTTAGGAGATTCTGAGTTAATAGTTCAGCAGATCAAAAGACAGTATTCAACAAATGATCCTAGATTGAGATATTACAGAGATACAATGATAGAGATTCTCAATACATTTCTGGAAACTAAGCTTGCCAAAATCCCAAGAAAACATAACTTGCAAGCTCATAGTCTGGCAATGTTTGCCAACACCTGCAAATTACCATTAGAACCTAATCATCAATTCACAGCTGAGATTAGACACAGACTAGCCATACCGGACAATTTGAATAACTGGCAAGTATTTGATAGTGATAAGCAGATTAACAATTTCTTAACCTTAGATGAAGAATTTTGTAGCATTAACATAGATGTAGATACAATTAGTGAGATTGATCAATCAACTAAGATAGAAACAGACATTTCAGCAGAAAGTGAAACTCAAATGCTTCATCCAACAAAATTTACGAACAAAGAAATGCATGATCTTAAAGAAATGGATATTGATGAAATTACTGAAGGAGAATCTGAAGTAATCAATTTAAAAGACAATCATTTGCCCAAGGGATTAACTCCTTTGGAAGATCTCTTTGATTTCAACGATATTCCAAACAAACATAAGATGGAACCATTAAAAGCAAATATTGAGGACTATAACTTGGGAATTGAAGAAAATCCTAAAATGGTAAAGTTATCTAAATCTTTGCCCCCTTACCAAAAACTCAAATATGTTGAACTAATGAGAGAATTCCAGGATGTCTTTGCCTGGTGTTATGAAGACTTCAAATCTTATGACACCTCCATAATTCAGCATATCATACTCTTGAAAGAAAATCAAAAACCATTCAAGCAAAAGCTCAGAAGAATTAACCCTGTACTGCTTCCCTTAATTGAAAAAGAAATCAAACGAATGTACGAAGCAGGGATAATTGCTCCTATTAGGTTTTCAGAGTGGGTATCTAATCTAATACCTACTAGGAAGAAAACTGGAGAAATCAGATTATGTTTTGATTTAAGAAATGTTAATAAGGTTTCTTTGAAGGACAATTACCCTTTACCCAAGATGGATCACATTTTACAAAGGGTAGTAGGTGCTTCTAGGATTTCACTTTTGGATGGGTTCTCAGGCTATAACCAGATTTTGGTTCATCCTGGTGACCAGGAAAAGATTGCTTTTACAACCCCATGGGGCACATTCAAGTATGTCAAAATGCCATTTGGACTTAAAAATGCAGGGGCAACCTTCCAAAGAGCAATGGACATAGCATTTTCAAAAGAAATCCACGATTTCCTAGTTATATATCTAGATGACCTGACTGTTTTCTATAAATTAGATCAACAACATTTGGATCATGAGACAAGTATTCTTAAAATGCAGAAAATATGGTATTTCTTTAAATCCTAAGAAGTCCTTGTTTGGTCTAGAGGAAGGCAAAATTTTAGGCCATATCATCTCCAAAGAGGGCATTAGAATTGATCCTGCTAGAATAGAAGCTATTCTGCAAATACCCCACCCTAGAAATGTCAAAGAACTTCAAGCTTTCCTAGGAAAGATTAACTTTTTGAGAAGATTCATATCTAACTTAGCTGAATTAATTAGATTGCTTAATAATATGTTGAAAAAGGATTCAAGTATCAAATGGACAGTTGAAGCCAAACAAGCCTTCGAAGAAATTAAAATGGCTTTAACCAGAACACCAGTCCTTACGAGTCCAAACTTTGATAGAGATTTCATAATAATTTCATTTGCATTAGAACACACCATAACAGCTGTTTTACTACAAAATGATGATCAAGGATGTGAAAAACCCATAGCCTTTTTTAGTAAAGCACTTAGGGATGCACCACTAAAATACAAAATCATGGAAAAACAAGCTTTTGCACTTGTGAAAGTGTTGGGTCCCTATAATACTAGTGATTACCCCATTACTATTGTAGTTATACCCCTTATTTATATTGTTGTACCTCTATTACCCCCATATTGTTATTTTTGTGCCCCATAGAATCCCTCTATTGTTATTTTTGTGGCTTTATATTATTATTGTTAGGTCGGCTAGATTATATTATGACTCCTTTGACTCCTATATATAGAAAGGAGGTTTTGTCATTTGTATCATTTAAGAATTGTTCATTTATGTAATGTAAAGGAGGTCGCCCCCTCGAAGAGGCTGAATTCTAAGGCGTTGATTTATCTTTTCTATCTTTTCTTGAGTTGGTTTCATAACATTTGGTATCAGAGCTTTGGATTCTAGGGTTTCGCTGCTCCAAACAGGTCATCGTGGCATTCTCGCTATAATTTTTTTTTTTCCTGTGACGTTTCAGAAGTCGCAAAAAAAACCCATTTGAGAAGAAATCGCGTTGAACCTTGGGTTCGAATTTCAGAGCTTTTTGCGTGATATTTACGGAGATATGATCTGAGGAAGTTGGTCTTTTTGCAGACTCCTGAATTACATTCAAAACAGGTGACCTGGGGAAAATCGTCATAACTTTCTCTCTGGGAATCAGATTGAAATTTCATAAGAAGGTACAGAAAGAGGACGGACTGTAGTTTCTTGTATATCTTTTTCAGAACCAAAGATCGAAAATTGTACACGTGGCACTTCATACAAGTTCGCTCTTCTGGAAAGGTCTATAATCATGTCATCTTGGGAGATTGTGCATAACTCTTTCTTGGAGAATCCAATTTGGATCAGACTTGTGGCATTAGAAAGAGGACACAGAGAGCTATTACAAGTCACAAATTCAGAACTAGATGATTGGAAAGTACAGAGATACATCAGAGGCAATATCAAGCTCCTACAAAGTGAAAAAAGGTGTGTAGATTTTTTAAATTTTTGCTTAAGATTGGTTTGAAAGTTTATTTTGAAGGAATTCAAAGGGCATAGTAGAGCATTATTATCGGTAACTGATGCCCCAAGGACAAAAAATGCAAACAACTAGTAAGGAACCTGAAAGCTCTAGCATGACTCATGAAGAAGAGGAAGAAATGCTACATGATATATCAAAATTACAAGAACAAGTGCAACAAATGTCACTCTCAAAAAAGTTAACAGAAGCTAAGATAAATGGCGTGGAAGCTAAGATGGACAATTTGAAGATAGATTTGAACACAAATTTGAAGACAGGCATGGCAGATTTGAAGACAGATTTGACAAATTTTCTACAAGAAATACTTACTAATGGTGAAAAGGTAGTAAAGGAAACTCATGATGAGAACAAAAGAAATGTTTATCATGATTCCATAGACGCTGATGTTGGATTGAAGAATCACCATATTCCAAAAATCGATATGAGGAAGTTTGATGGCAAGGATCCCGCCACATGGATATTACAGATGGAGCAATTCTTCGATCTCAATAATGTGCAAAACGCACAAAAGGTACGTATGGCAACTGTATATTTGGAACCAAATCAGTTTGTATGGTATCAATGGCTTTGTTCTCGTAAACAATTTATCACTTGGGCAATTTTTACGGAAGAATTGATAGCACATTATGAGGATACAAAAAGCAACACTTTTTTTAGCCAATTGATAAGTCTCAAACAAAAGGGTTCAATAATGGAGCACATTGAGGAGTTCCAAAAATTGAACATAAGGGTAAAGCATATTCTAGAGGAGCATAGGATTGATGTGTTCATAGGGTCTTTAAAGGATAATATCCAACATGATGTTCGCCTTTGGGAACCTGATTCATTAGAGAAGGCATTCAGGTTAGCAAGAAAAATGGAAAGCAAAATTATGGCAACTAGGAAGCATACCATTCACAACTATAAAGACGGAAGTGTTGATGCCCCTAGTCTTCCACAACCTACAAGGTTGACACCACAACAATTGGAAGAAAAAAGAGCAAAAGGGCTTTGTTACAATTGTGATAGAAAATACACAAAAGGTCATAAGTGTGCTGAGAAGAAATTATTCTACATAGATTGTGAAGAGGAAGAAGAAAAGGAGCAAGAAAGGTCAAAAGAAGAGGATATACTCCAAGAACAAAGCCTAGATGAAGAAAAAATAAATCCGACCATATCTTGTAATGCATTGGGGGGAATTACCACTCCTCAAACCATCAAGGTAGAAGGACAAATCAAGAAGAAAAAGGTAATAGTGTTGATTGATTCAGGAAGCACCCACAATTTTATTCATTGTAGGGTAGCAAAAGAATTGAATGGCTTCCTATATCCAGCACCAGAGTGTCAAGTGATGATTGCAAATGGAGGAACAATAAATTGCTCTGGAAAGTGCCATAATATTAAGCTATCCATGGGAGAATATGTATTGACTAGCCCAATGCTTTCCATTCCAATGGGAGGTGCTGATGTTGTACTAGGAGTCCAATGGCTACAATCCTTGGGTACAATAGCTTTTAATTTTCAAGAACTTTTCATCAAATTTTCTACGGAAGGAAAGGAAGTTGAATTAAGGGGTATTGCAGGGAAACCAGGAAAGATAATTAGCTCTAATGGCATGACAAAGCTTCTAAAAAAGGAGCAAATAGGTGTAATTGCACAATTATGTTCGCTAGATGTTTCCACATTGGAATCATCTATTTCTCCAGATCTCCAAAAAGTCCTAGACAATCATTCCAAGGTATTTGAGACTCCCAAAGGTCTCCCACCTATGCGTGATCATGATCATGCTATTCATCTGATTCCAGGAAGTGTTCCTCCAAACATCAGGCCGTACAGATATCCCTATGTCCAAAAAAGTGAAATTGAACGTATGGTTGCAGAAATGCTAGAGGCTAGTATAATTCAACCGAGTCAAAGTTCTTTCTCAGCTCCAGTAGTATTGGTGCACAAGAAGGATGGATCGTGGCGCATGTGTCCGGATTATAGGGAGCTCAACAAGCTCACTATTAAAGATAAGTTCCCCATTCCTGTCATTGATGAATTACTGGATGAATTGCATGGATCAATTTACTTCACCAAGTTGGATCTTCGTTCGGGATATCATCAAATCAGAATGAAGATTGAAGACATTTCGAAAACGGCATTTAGAACTCATGAGGGTCATTATGAATTTTTGGTCATGCCTTTTGGCCTTACCAATGCACCTTCAACATTTCAAGGTTTGATGAATTCAATTTTCAAACCATTCCTTAGAAAATTTGTGTTAGTATTTTTTGATGATATACTAATCTACAGCAAGTCTTGGAAGGATCATGTTGAACATGTTGATAGGGTGCTACAACTATTGGAGGAGAAACAATTATATGCAAAAAGATCCAAATGTTTCTTTGGAGTCCAGGAGGTGGAATATTTGGGTCATATTGTATCTCATGAAGGAGTTAAGGTAGACCCTAGCAAAATTAAAGCCATTAAGGAATGGAAAATCCCCACATCCATAAAGCATCTACGAGGATTTCTTGGGTTGACAGGGTATTATCGCAAGTTTGTTAAGAATTATGGGAGAATAAAAGCACCTCTAACAACATTATTGAAGAAAGATTCATTTTCATGGACTCCGGAAGCAACAAAGGCCTTTGAACATCTTAAAGAGGCAATGTGCCAAGCACCGGTCTTAGCTACACCGGACTTCACAAAAACCTTTATTGTGGAATGTGATGCTTTAGGAAATGGAATTGGTGCTGTTCTAATGCAAGATGAAAGACCCATTGCTTTTGAAAGTCGTCCAATCAAGGGAAAGTTTTTAAGCAAAGCTATTTATGAGAAGGAAATGTTGGCAATACTCCATGCACTTAAGAAATGACGACCCTACCTAATGGGAAGACACTTCAAGGTAAAAAAGGATCATGATAGCCTTAAATACTTTTTAGATCAAAGATTATCCTATGAATAGCAACAAAAGTGGGTCACAAAGATGTTGGGTTATGACTTTGAAATCATCTACAAAAAAGGGAAGCAAAATGTGGTGGCAGATGCACTCTCAAGAAAGGATGAGGATGTGGAAGCATTGTTGTGTGCCATTTCTATTATCCAACAAGATTGGATAAACGAAGCAAGGGAGGAATGGAAGAATGACGAAGAAGTGTGGGCACTTATTCGAAAGCTACAACAAGATTCCAGTACTTCTGATACATTTAGCTGGCAAAATGATTCGTTATGGTACAAAGATCGCTTATACCTCTGTAAGAATTCCCAGCTAAAACAAAAGATTCTTATGGAATTGCACACTTCTCCCTTAGGAGGGCACTCAGGATTTTTAAAAACTTACCACAGGGTTAAGAAGGAATTTTTTTGGGATGGCCTTAAATCAGATATTCAAAAGTTTGTGGCGGAATGTTTGGTTTGCCAACAAAATAAAGTTGAAACAATTAAGACACCGGGTCTATTACAACCTTTATCCATTCCAAGCCAACGTTGGGAGGAGGTTTCAATGGATTTTATCACAGGTTTACCCAAGTCTGAGGGAAAGAGTGTCATCATGGTGGTAGTTGACAGACTTACCAAGTATGCACACTTTTGTGCATTATCAAATCCATTTAAAGCCAGTACAGTTTCTACTGCATTTATGGAAACAGTTCAAAAGCTACATGGAAACCCAAAGATTATTGTAAGTGACAGAGATCCCATTTTCACTGGAAATTTTTGGACAAAATTATTTTCTTGTCTTGGTACTCAGTTAGCTCATAGCTCATCTTATCATCCTCAATCTGATGGGCAAACTGAGATAGTAAACAAATGTTTGGAAGGATATCTTCGTTGCTTTGTATCTGATAAACAAACACAATGGGTCAAATGGTTGCCTCTGGCTGAATGGTGGTATAACACTTCCTTCCATACAGCAACAAAAATGACCCCATTTATGGCACTTTATGGGTATCAACCACTATCCATCACATCATATTTAAGAGAAAATTCTAAGGTTCAGGCAGTGGAACATCACATCGAACATCAACAACAAGTCCTCCAACTCTTAAAGGATAACCTCGTGTTGGCACAAAATAGAATGAAACAACAGGCAGATCAACATCGCAGTGAAAGAAGTTTTGATGTAGGTGATTGGGTATTCCTACGGCTACAACCATATAAGCAAATGTCCCTAAAGCAAGCTAAGAAGGATAATAAATTATCAGCAAAGTATTATGGTCCGTACAAGGTGTTGCAAAAGATTGGTACTATGGCATACAAATTGGAGCTTCCTGCAGCTTCTCGATTGCACACAGTTTTCCATGTTTCATGTTTAAAGAAGGTTATAGGCGACAAGCTCCCAATTCAATCAATATTGCTAGAACTTGACGAGGAAGGAAAAATTATATTGGAACCGGAAGCAGTCATAGAAACAAGAACTCGACAGCTACGAAATCGATCAATTTCAGAGTATCTTATCAAGTGGAAGAACTTATCTGCCGAAGATTCCACATGGGAGGATGAGAATTTTATGCAGAAGTATCCAGAACTACTCAAGCGTTGAGGACAACACTTTTTTGAAGGAGAGGGGCATGTTGGGTCCCTATAATACTAGTGATTACCCCATTACTATTGTAGTTATACCCCTTATTTATATTGTTGTGCCCCTATTACCCCCATATTGTTATTTCTGTGCCCCATAGAATCCCTCTATTGTTATTTTTGTGGCTTTATATTATTATTGTTAGGTCGGCTGGATTATATTATGACTCCTTAGACTCCTATATATAGAAAGGAGGTTTTGTCATTTGTATCATCTAAGAATTGTTCATTTATGTAATGTAAAAGAGGTTGCCCCCTAGAAGAGGCTGAATTCTAAGGCGTTGATCTATCTTTTCTATCTTTTCTTGAGCTGGTTTCATAATAGAAAGCTATTAAAGACTTCAAAATCTACATATTGTACTCCCATGTAATAACCTATGTACCAAATGCTGTTGTCAAAGACATCTTAACCCAGGATGGTATTGAGGGCAAAAGAGGTAAATGGATTGCTACTATATTAGAGTATGATATTGAAATAAAACCTACAAAGCTTATAAAAGGACAGGGATTGGCCAAGCTCATGACTGAAACAAATTGTTAAGCCCTAGACATTAATGAATTGGATAATGAACAAGAGATAGCGACTCCACAAATCATCCAGGCCTTTTTAGACTCACCTTGGTATGCTGATATTATTTATGTACTATTAAACCTACAAGCTCCTCGAGGGTTATCCAAAAAAGAAAAAAAAAAGATTTTAAAGATGAAAGCTTCAAAGTTTTGTATTTTAGATAATGCTCTTTTTTGGAAAAATCATGAAGGTATTCTATTGAATTATTTATTAACAGAAGAAGCTAACAAGGTTCTCAAAGAATTTCATGCAGGAGACTGTGGTGGACACCTTTACTGGAAATCAACTACATACAAAATCCTAAGGGCTGGATTTTATTGGCCAACCTTGTTCACTGATGTAAAGAAATTTGTCACTGCTTGCCATAAATGTCAAATTTTTTAAGGCAAGAGAAAACTATTACCTTTACCTCTGATACCAATTTCCACTGAAAAACCCTTCCAATAATGGGGCCTGGACTTCATTGGAGAAATCCATCCTCCCTCTTCTGGCCAACATAAACGGATTCTCACTGCCACAAATTATTTCACCAAATGGATAGAAGCCATTCCTTCTAGACAAGACAATGACACAGTGATTATAGAATTCTTAGAAACCAACATATTGTCTAGATTTGGCTGTCCTGAGAAAATCATAACTGATAATGTTGTTGCCTTCAAATCCAAGAAAATGATAAGTTTCTGTAATAAGTACCACATCACTTTAGGCCATTCCACAGCCTATTACCCTCAAGGTAATGGTCTAGCTGAGTCTTCCAACAAAAGCCTAATTAATATTATTAAGAAATTATTGGAGGAAAACAAGAAAAATTGGCACAAGAAACTTACTAATGCACTATGGGTAGACAAACTCACCACCAAGAAATCTATTGGAACTAGTCCTTATGAATTAGTCTATCACATGGAGGCTATATTTCCTTCATCTTTAGGAGTTCCTGTAATGAAATTACTTCAAGAAGCTCAAGTGGAACCCAATGATATTCAAAGGAGGATAAACTAGACCATCCATCTGCAGCAGACCAGAGAGGAAGTGTATCAAAGATCCCAAGTGTTACAAGAGAAGCTTAAGAAAATATTTGATAAAAGAACCAAGGCTGAAGATTTCTACCTTGGAAACAAAGTTTTAAGATGGGATTCCAGGAGAGAGGATAAGGGAAAACATGGGAAGTTTGACTTCCTATGGAAATGACCTTTTATTATCCATGCCTTACAAGGGAACAATACTTACTATATGAAAAATTTGGATAGCACAGAAACAGAAGAAGGGCCAGTTAATGGTCGAATGTTGAAACATTACTATGATCCTACTTTTTAATGTATTCTGATTTTAACATGTACATACTATATCCTTGGTAATGTCACAGTTTGGATTGGATAGTAACTTGCTGGAGTTGAAGCCCGAAGAGAAGGCCCTAAGCTTCAAAAGTGTTACTGTCATACATACAATAAAAAAACAAGTAGAAGGAGATTTCAGAGCACAGTAAAAGTCATTCAGAGGCCATTTGACCTGCTGTTTTTGACTTTCCATTAAGAAAAGCCATCCCCAAGTGGAGCCAATGTTATGCTCCTATACCAATAGGTGTCATATTTCATGATTGACTTGATGAGCTGTGAATATGTTCATACCTTTCCTTGTTGCAAAGGTTTTCCATATTGTCAAAAAAATCAAAAAATTTAAAAAATGTAAAGAGGGTATGCCTTGAAAGAAAAATCAAAGGGTGAAAAGAATGAAATGGTCAAAAAAGTGAAAGAAAATGAACCCCACCAAAAGAAAGACCAAGGAAAGTGTGCAAGTCTAAATGCCACTACTTTTTACTCTTATGTAATAAACAAATTGTGTGCAACTTGTAACTTATGCCACAATTGGTAAACAATCAAACAATTTAAACTTGACTAGTTCATATTTTCAATTTTGTGTTTTAGAAATAGAGAATAAAATCTGACCAAACTGTTTAATCTTGGCAAATAAGTAGATAGGTAGAGTGAATAATAAGAGCTCAACAGTTTAATCTGAGCCCTTGGATGTAATAAGACTAGATTTAGATAGATTTCTACATGTAAAAGAAAAAGTGTGTTAAGGGTTTGCCAGTCCAAGTGCACTCTAATAAAGAAGAAAAAATGTCAGGCTAATGTAAGTAGGGTAGGTAGATGATGTTGCAGAATTACTTGTGATGGATAAGGTCTCTAAATGTGTTAATTTTCACTTTTATCACAAGTGCAAGGCAGACATTACACATGATGCAGTTCAAGCAAGACAAGGTCAAATAATTAACTTCCCTTCACAATTTTCACTAAAGATTTCACTAATTCCCTCTAAATTATTAAGGTCTTTGAAAATTAAAAGGGCTCAGAGAATTTTTCTGACTTCTGGAGGGACCGGACCCTCGGCCCAATAATTTAAAAGCCTAAGTACTTGAAATTATTAGTCATTCATTTCCACTTAGTAAAATCCTATTTTATTTAGGAAAATACACAATATTACATAAATCCCCTTTTCGCTTAAGCCTAAGTTAAATATACTCTCTAATGTTTTACTTAGTGCTTATTCTCATTTTATGTCATATTAACTTTTAACACATATTATATAACTCCCGGATAAAGTTCCACCCTCTCCCGTATTATTTAATTATATATTAAAAACCCCAAATTATTAAATAACCTGCCCCGGTTAATTATAACCATAAACACAATTAAAAAGGGAATAATGGATTAATCTGAGATTCATTAATAACCTAATCTCCCCGCTCAACAAAAAGGAATTAATTAATCCTTAAGGTTAATTAAGAACCTCCCCGCCATTCACATTCACCCCGATATGATTTATTAACTTGTTAATTAAATCGGGCCCGCCGCAATTAAAGTTCCCTCGTACCCCGCTTCCCGTCCACCGTTTGATCCCGTCCCCATCATCCAATGGTCATTATCAATATTGCGTCCCACCCAAGCGGTTTTCCTCCCATACCTCCGCCACGCATTGTGCAATCAATGGGATCGTTGTCTCTCGGCCAAAACCTGCCCGCCTCCAAAAGCGGTGCAATCACTTACCGCTTACCGCCCTCCACATACGACAAAGTGTCATGTCGTGTTGACGTCATCCCCCGAATAAAAATAAACCCCCGCCAACCTTGATTTTGTTAATAAAACCAACAAAATGTTGTTTTCATTGTTTCATACGACAAACTCTGTTCCCATGAAAAGCAACGTCCAAGTCAACCGCTGAAGCTTTTCAACCACCACCTGGTCAGAAAATTGGTAGCAACGTCGTTCAGAACTTGTTATCCATCCTGCCATTGCACTGTTCACTTCCCCAATACAGGTATTTACCCATTTCCACCGAAACCCTGCAAATTTTGGTTTTATACTGAATATTCCACAGAAAAGACCAATTTCACTATAAATTCAGTCTTTGTTTCACTATAAAGGTTCCCAAAACCTGCTGTTTTGACTATTTTTCACAAAAAACCGAAATTCCATTTCTGAATCCACAAGAACCAGAGATGGAAACCCCCATAGCTCTGAATGTCGTACCCATGAACGCTCCTCATAAAGATTTAGATTATCTGCCTCTGGCTAATAAAGATTTTCAGATAAAGGACTTATCCGGTAATGAAAACCACCTTAAGATCTTTTGTCAGGCTAGAGATAGTTATCTAAATGGTTCTGACATCTTAGGACTGTGGGAATCCAACCTTCCCATGTACTTCCTCCCTTCAGTCCATGTTTTCCCAAAGATAATTCATCACTACTGTGCCAATTATGACCCTAACCAAAGAGCAGTCATGTCCCCAAGTCAAATAGTCATTTTTCCCATAACTGCTCAGTCCATCAATGAAATGCTACAATTCCACTCTAGTCACGCTCTCACTCCCCTTTCCATGGGATACTTACTTGAGAAATATCCCCAATTGTCTCAATCAGAACTAACTTGCATCTGTCAGATGTTCATGGACCCTAAACATCAGCCTAAAGGCCCACCTCCTTATCTGCAGGCTTTCTTTACAGATACAGGAAAACTTATTGTTGATATGATAACCTCAATCATGGGATTCAACTCTGGAGAGTATGTTGATGAGGTAACCTTAGTATTATTGTCAATTTTTACTCCTGGACAGCCCCCTGCTGTTAAATATGATTATGCCTCCTATATTGCCAATAAAATTCATGACCAATTCCTAAGACTGGACAATGAAGGAGTCTTCAAATACACTACTTTCATCTATCATCTTATGTTGTATTATCAGTTAGACAACTTTCCTTTCCCTGTCAAGAAACTTGACATCAGAGGCAATCCAAGGTCTGTCATCTTTTGGAGTCCCATCTTCCATAATTCCATTGAGACCCCTTACACCTACAATGATTTCATTGACTTATTTGTCCATCCAGCAACCACTTTATTGACAGGAGTTTCCTCTCCTAGGATAAATGGTGATATGAAGAAAATCCTCCAGCTCTCCAAGCAGTATAGGATAGGTGATTGGTACCTATATAAAAATCACACAGAAATCAAGATTTATGGATGTGAACTCTTCCCTTTTAAGCTACCAAAGTATGTTCCAATGAGACTCTTTGCATTGGAATATTTCAGGAAAATGATAAATGCAGACCTAGTCCATTTTTGTAATGCCAAGAAGAAAGCTCGGCTTAGAATCAAGAACTAGCTAGGCCCTTTTGTTTGCAACATTAGGGAAGCATGGAAAGAAGCAGAAATTTTTTAGAAGAGCATATTAAGTTACAAAAGAGTTTTGGGTGGAAACCATATGATCCTAACAGCTTTATATGTGATAGAAGAATGAAGAACAGGTTGTCCCCATATATTCACCATAGGATTCCAGAAATTGAACAATATGCAAATATGGATGAATGGAGGGAAGGTACCCTAGTAGAGCATGATAGTGAACAGGTCAATTTTGAGAAAGTTATGAGAGATCTTGAGAAAACACTTGACTTGGATTCTTTTGGGCAGGTACCATTTAAATTATCTCAAAGATCAGGAGTTGGTGCCTCCAGTGTTAGAACCTCTCAGCAACCTTCACAGGAAACAAGTACACCAATCACAGGAACATTAAAGGGAAAGGAATTAGAGACTAGCTTTCAACACACTGAACAACCTGCAATGTCCAAGCAGCCTGAAACCTCCAGAGAATAGGCTCAAATACAGACTCCTCCCACTCATACCAATATGTGAGAGCCTCCAGTTCTGCAAACTCCTCTAAATGAGGAAAGAAAAAAAAAAAAGAGATAGGGAAATAAGTACCCTTGCCAGTGAACCATCAGGACAGCCTGGAATAAAGAGATAAAGACTAAATCCCCTATCAGAGGAGGAATTTGTAGAAGAAATTACAGATAGTCAGATGGAAGAAAGAGTGGAAAGCCAACAAACTTTCCCAGCCGGAGAAACATCCACTAGCTCTTAGAGGCAAGAGCTAGAAATACAGAAAAGTGCAAAGATATCTTCTTTCAAGCCACCGGGGACTAATGCCTCAGATATTAAGAAAACATTCACAGAAATAAAAGCCAGGAACGATCCATTGAGGCTGCAGGTCTATAACCAATATTTGAAGATGGCTCCTACAAATCAACAGAGATTGATGTCAGCCTATGACATCAAAGGAGGCAAGATGATAATGAGCTATTTTAAGCCAAAGGTGTAGCAACCTAGATTAGCAGCAGATTATCTCATAACAAATTTTGAAGTCATGGCAAAGCATATTCATCCTTTGGATCAAATTGAGTTGCATAAGCAAACGGGAGGAATGATTTACTCAACCTTGATTGGCAAGGCAATGATGGCCCACAGGTTACAAAATTCTTTGCATAATACTACTGCTCAACTACACTTAGAAAAGGCCTCCTCTTGGGCCAAAGATAATAGAATAAAAACCTTCGAAGAAATAATTATTGGATTGGGCCATGATCCCAAAAATGCAAAGGCTACAAAAGCCTTGATAAAAAATAAAGATGAAGATATTGCTGCCCTAAGGAAGCAACTAAAACTGCCACCTTCGAGGCATCCATAGACTGATGAGGTTATAAAGCAAAAATCTGAAGAAGAGTTGATGGATTTACTCTTAAAGCTTAATGAACGACTAAATGATACTGAATAGGCACTTGAAAAAGCATTGAATGATAAGCAGGGAGAGTCGACCTCCCAGCGTCCCAATGTAATACCAGCAGTATCAACAATAGTCCCATCAACTCTAGGAGCAGCATTGGCACCAAATATTCCAACAGTCACAGCAGAGGCAGTTACAGGTACAGTAACAACAGAAACAACAGGAGTAGCACAGGGCAGTACTGCTAATTTGAGCACAGAAGAGCTAATAAAATCAATGGAGGACCTGAAACTACAAGTTCCAGAACTAAATAAGGTAAAGGAGCAATATGACAAAATGGAACAAAGCTATGATCTCTCAAAGATAAATGTTGCCGAAAAGACAAGAGAGATTAAAGTGTTAGAAAACAAAGTGAAATCATTGGAGAAAGATCTTACTTTTGACAAGCCTCTGTCAGAAATCAAGAAAATTCTTTGGGCCAACATCACTCAATCCATAAATGATGTTTGGCCATCCATCCAAGTAATTTTTTAGCAGATTGATCTTGTGAAGGCAGCCCAAGAAGAAATCCAAAGAACAAAGGCAGAATTAGGAAAAATGCTTGAGGAAGCCAACAGGCTCATACATTTTTTGAATACTAGAAATAAAGAACAGCTAGAAGAATTAGGCATTAATGACAAAACAGAAACCATTTTGGAAATCAAAAGGGTATTAACCAAGAAAACTTTGATGCAGAATTTAGAAAGAAGATGTCATGACATGCGGGCAAAGATTAATGCTTTTATGGAGAAGTTTGATATTTTGCAGGGTAAAGGGCTACCTAGTCCTTTAGTGATTAATGACAGATTAATGAGGCATAAAGATTATGTGGAGAAATTGAATAAATATGCAGGCAACCAAGCAGGTTCATCAACAAGTGCATCAGGAATAAAAGCATTGCCTACAGAGTTCTTTATGACAGCGTAGAGAACTTATTCTATGTCGAGCATGAACTGAAGCATTTGTTCCCAATTCAGCCTACATTTTTCAGGTATACAGAAACAGATGAAACCCTCAGAAAGCTTCAGAAAACCAGAATACCATAGCCAATGGTGGGAAGAAATGTTTGAAATTTTGTAATTCACTCTTGGTAAAAGGTAGATTTTGATTTTTACTACAGTCAATGAAGGTAAAGATGATGAAAAGAGATCAACAGATAAAGAGTATCAGATGTAGGTAAAGTGTATAAGTAAGAAGATCAAAACAGAGCAGCCAACACATAATTACACCAAGGACAACAAGAGGCCAAATCATAGGGCCTAACTCCAGCACATTCTCGAGAATAGGGACAGCGAACCATTCGGTTGCCTTATATGTCATCTATGAGGTCTTCTAGCCCTATTTTCTTGAAGGATATGATTAGTCACCCTAGTTTATATCTCACTTTGTTATGAGATATTGTAAATTTTTTTGTATAAATACTCCCTCAATTGGAGTATTGAGAGTAGATTCTTAGACATTGCTGTAATATTGATTATTTTGGAATAAAGTGCTGTTGGACCAATTTTTGTATGGCTTGTTGGATAAAGAATTGATGCAAAGGACTTTCCACAGATTTCTTGAATCAAACACTGGATCAATAAGTCCTCTATACCTTATGTTTTAAATTTTTCCTTTTTTATTATATCATCTATGTTTCATATCTGAATAATAAACGAAAAAGAGTAATTCAAAATATGCTTGATTGCACTCTGTTTTCAATCGTTATTATTCTCTATGTTTTCTTCTAAATTAGGATAAATAGTGAAATCTTAATTGCTCCTATTTTCTAGTTCCCATTTTGATTATTTAGTAAATAATACTTAATTGCTCTTTATTAGTAATCATTCAAGTTCCCTCTTTTTAGATAGGTTGAAGAATTCTAAACTGCTTTTCATCCAATTTGAACCCATTCCATCTATCCCAAGTCTTTATTTGTTCCCTGTTTGCCCTTCTTGCCCTGTGAAACCATATTTTGTTAAGAAACCAAGTCCAGTTAAGCCATCTTCTTTGACTCCATTAGCCCAATGGCTTAAGCTACTCAGTTTTACCCCTCTGCTACTGAATCTCACCACCCAAACTCAAACAAAACCCCTAAACTTCATAACTAGCCTAATATCTTTCAAAACCAAGCTAAATCATAAAGAGAGAGCCCTCTCTGGGTACAGATTGGCTAGATTTTGTAGCTAAAAGTTGGTTTGTGGTTACCTCGGACCCCTTTCCTCTTCCCAACAACTTCAAGGAAAATTTGAGTGATAACATATTGGAAATTCAATAGGTCGCTTCATCAAAATACATAATGAAAGGCTTCAAAAAGGAATTCTCACTTTTGTTTGTATATGTGTTGAAGTGGAGCTTCGTGAAGAGTTGTGGATAAAATCCTACTCAAGTGGGGGGTAAGGTTTTTTCGCAATCGTTGGATTATGAAAATATTTCCTTCCATTGCAGGACTTGTCAATAGCACCAACATCTTTAAAATGTATGCCCCTTTTTCGCAAGGGGCCTCTTCTTCCCCCCTCCTCCCTGGTTACTAAAAAAATGAGTTGTGGATCGCAAGATCCAAAGGGAGCAAAAGGATTCAAAAATACTGTAGGGAAACCTCAACAACAACTGACATTTTATTCCAAATCAACTCCACCAGACCTAGTCCAACCTCGGAGGGGGGGGGGGGGTTGTACCATCTAAGCCTTTAATGCAAGAGAGTCATCCTTCAGATGAAAAGGAAAGAGACTCAGCCATAATTATGGCATATGCAATGAGTGGGCAAAAATGCACCCACGAGTCAGATCAATCAATTAGTGATAAGGAAATGACCAACATGGTAATGGAACTGTTTCAAAGAAATTATATCACAATTTTATCTAAATTGATCTTAACAATTCAGCGAGATGGATTGACATCCGCAAAAGAAAAGGAAAAAGGGAAAAATCCATGATCAATCTTGAAATATGAAGCCATGAATGTAGTAAATGTAATTCGATATATTATGCTCATTGGTGATGATGATGTGAAGTAATATGAATTTACAAGGCAATACAAATTAACGGAAATCAATATGCAAAATAAATAAATATATTAATCAAATCATGAACTATGGAAATTATAAACTGCAAGTAAAATAAAAGATTAATTACCTCATAGGTGTGTCTATTTTAGAATAAGCCTTCCACAAATTTAATTTAATTATCAATAATTCTTAAGTGGGTGGTAGAGATTTAACCTCCATGGAATATGTTGGAATATTCATAGTAGTATTTACAGATCAAGGGTTGAGATTTATCTCCAAATTAGTTATGCTCTTTTAATTAATTTATCTCAAATTAATTAATTAAAGAAAATGTCATATCAACACATGTCATATTGGGCATGTAGTATTAATAAGCCATGGTATTGTAAGAAGAGTTATTTACAAGTTAAGAATTTCCATGGTAAAGTGGGGGTGAATCTTCTTGGTTAAGAATATTGTTACACGTTTTTAAAATGTATATATATTTAACTCATACTAATTATTTTTTAAATAATAATAATAAAGTTATAATTTAGTTAACTTTTATGATTTTTGTTTATCCGGGCAATATAAGATGTATATGAGGTAAATGTTTTGATTTTTATCATGGATTGATATCTATCGATGTTTATCAACCATTTAATTTATATGGTTGCAAAAGTAATTAATTATTTCATTATGGCCTGGACATTGCTCTAAGAGTACTCTCCTCTGAAATGAAAGAGGAAGTTATTTTTTACATAACATTTATTTAAAAATAAAATATTAATCAATAAATGAGATCCACAAGTTTCTCATATGATTTGCTAATAATTAGCAAATAATAAATGACTCATACATAATTCCAAAACAATTATTAACAACTAAATTAATCATGTTTAATACTGATCCAAATTCAAATAATGGAATAACATCTATATAACAACATCAACTAAACTTTCCAATCAACTCAAGGTTCTGATGTCGACTCACAATTCTAAAAGTTGCAACATTAGAATTCTGGCAGTGAGTTGCAACAATGGGACTTGCTACAACATCGTGAACTAGAGTTGTAGCAACTCACGAAAATGAACTAAAGTTGCAACAACAACATGAACTAGAGTTGTAACAATGAGATTTGTAGCAACAATGTGGACTGGAGTTATAGCAATGGGAGTTGCAACAATGGGAGTTACAACAACGAAGTTTAGAGTTGCAAGAATTGTAACCAAAACATCCCCTATGACAAATATCACAACCTACACAACAACTTATTTGGCACATCGTCTTTGCAAATTAACTCAAAGATAAAAGTAAACGTGATATTTTTTAATGTTTAGTCATAAATTCATATAAAATTATAAGGAATGCAATGGAAAACACTTTATGTCTAAATCCCACATAGAAGCATTAGAATGGACTAATATAGGGTCATAGGCAAATGAAAAAAAATTAATAATAGGGAAAAGAGGGTGTAAAAAAACGCCATTTATAAAGCCTGTTAATGATTGTAGATGTGGATCCTCACTAGGGGTGCTCATCTACAAAGCCATATCAACCACAAGATGACGATACCACACCATAATAAAAGAAAGCTAACTCCCCCCACCTAGCAATCTACATGGCCACCCCATCACTGTGTGGGATGAAACAAAATTGTAAACTTAATTTCTACAACTATGGCACATACCTGGAGCATGCAAAAACCGGGAAGCTCTGACGGTGTAATGGTTTTCACATTCAAGGACATAAAAAATCAATCATGGATGAATATAGGTCAGGGCAAGCCCATCATGCAAGAAAATGGAGAGAAAATGAGGGCTTGGTGAGTTAGAAGTGCTTTGAACCCTTTATAGCAAGCCGACCATGATAGGGAGTAAATAAGCTTGGTGACTTTGGTCTGATAACACTATTTCACAAAGTATCTCAAGCTGTAGGCTTTGATAATTCTCGTCCATCTTGACAGCTCGAGGCTTCTCTCACCTTTGTGTGTAATTTCTCACAGTGAGTCCTTCTCTGTATGGTTCAATTTGCGCTTTTACCCTAATTCTATCTCGATTTTGCATCATTTTCAGTCAGGTTCCTTACCTTTTGTGGGCTCCTTCAACTTTTGAATTTCTCTCCCCTTTTTAGGTTTTGCTTATTTGGGAGGCTTCATTTTCTTAAATTCCCCCCTAAATCTTTGTTTTCTCCTTGTTAATCGTTAGTGCTCTTTTTGGTCACCCCCATTGGCTAGACCCATTCTTCACTTATCTACTCCTCTGTTTTGGCTTCACCCTCCTCTAAGCCCTCCTTTGTTTCTCACTAATCATTCTCTATTCTATCGATGTGTTCCCCCCAACTCTATTCTATTTGCTGATTTAGCCAACCCAGTATGGTCAAGCGTCGTCTCTTTGGGCCCTCTCATTGTGGTCGAAGGGGACGACCTAGTCCTCCCCCCGCTCTCGATTATTTTCCCTCATCTCTTCGAGGCTCCCAACCACTATCTTTTGCCATGGCATCCATGGAAAGATACGAGGATATCATCCGTGAAACTGTCCAAAGAGAAATATCTAACGAATAGGAGAAACTCAGACAAACCCAAAGGTTCATCCTAAACACACACGTGGACTCGGAGACCAGAGATTGGATACCAGATGTATGAAACTCTACCAGAGCTAGAGCTTCTACTTATATGTAGACTGTAAGCCTATACTAGCACAAAATAACTCTAATGGGAAGAGTCCTCACAGATAGGGTTGACACTCAACAAGAAATCATCACTTATATGGTCGAGCTTATAGAAAAATGGACTACAATAATAGGAAAGTCACACTCCTAACTAAGAGAATCACAAGCATAGATCCCTCAATATCATACACTAATGGTGAACCTGAGCCACCAACTTAGGCAAACAATTCAACAGAATGATAGGCTACATGGCACAAGCTCATGCCCACAGTATAATTTCTAGTCTTGCAACAATGTCTTTTAGTTTATGCAGTATTTTCTTTATATATATTTTATTTATTTTGTCTTGTTAGTTCAACAGATCATGAACAATAGGAACACTCTAAAAATTTAGTGTTTATGCTATTTGTCTGGTTTCCTTAATGGCAAACTAGAAGATACAATCACGATTGTAAATTTATGTTGTTAATAGTAGTATAAATTCTCTGATCTTACAAAAGAAAGAGATTGTAGATGTGGAAAGAATGTTTTCTGGTTAAAAGGTTTACACACATATATAGAGAGTTTAACAAGGAAGTTGATAAATTATCTAAAAATACTCTCTCATTGCGGGAAGAAATGTTAAGAAAACGTGAATTCAATGAAGGGACTCTACCTTAATATGTTAAGTACATCCACTGAGCTTTGTAATGTGTATATTTGTAATATGTTTTTGTATGACATAGATAAAGTGTTGCTTTGATTTTTGAATGTTGTGAGAGATAAGTTAACTTTGGTCTTATGTGTATTTTGGTGTTGAAAAACTCAAATAATAAAGTAAGGAAAACCTATGGAACAACCAAATGAATTAGCTCGAATGATTGAATGTTATGAATTACAAGTAGGATGCCACAAAGTTAGATCCCCAAGCTAGTTGTCTCTCTAAATATTATTAGGTCTCACTCTATATTCCCACTCGATTGAGTTATCAAAATTACAATTGGCTTATTTACCCTAGACGCCATCCTTGAATGGAAAGAAAATGCCTAAATTTTTCCACTTAGATATATATTCCATCAATTAAAAAAATACCAAAATTAATAATTATAATATATACTTTATAAAACTTTCAATATAAATATATATTATTTATATTTATATCTTAATATCTTTTTAAAAAGTTAAACATAACTTGTTTGGAAGAAATTAATATTACCAACTCATTCATTTAGATCAATACATACTTTATAAATCTTTCAATATAAATATATATCTTAATATCTTTTTAAAAAGTTAAGCATAATTTGTTTTGAAGAAATTAATATTACCAACTCACTCATTTAGATCAATTAATATTAAGTAATTAAATTTATATATCTTAAAATCTTTTTAAAAAGTTAAGCATAATTTGTTTTGAAGAAATTAATATTACCAACTCACTCATTTAGATCAATTAATAATATTAAGTAATTAAATTTATTTTTACGCGATAAATCTTAAATGTCAAACATATTAATCATTTTTAATAGTACAATTATTAAAAATATATAAACCAGTTCATGACAACCAGAATATGCCTTTATAACTTTAAAAATCACATCAAATTAAATAATGAAACATGTAACTGATCCATAATCCATATACCAAAATTGAAATAATAATTACAAAATTACAGCTTAAATAACCCGACAATATATAAAAAATAAATTCATCCAAATGGTCCATTTTAATAATCGATTAATATATTCCCAAGCGACTAATAAGGGCATATGAATATTTTTTGAACTTTTAATAAATATATAACATGGAGCATTAAGGTGTAAAAGGATGATGCCATTCAAATCAAAGCTTATCCAATGCAAAAATAAGCAACATATTTAAATAATATAAAGTGGTCAACAAAAACTTTTATGATTGGTCATTGTGGTTGTTTGATATGATTGTCTTTATCATCATAAAAGAAGACAATGGTTAAATTCCCCTGAGGGAAGGGAATATTAATTATGAATAAAAACAATCCCGTTAGAGAACATTCTAACTAGTATGATAATGTTGTTGAGAAATGACCATTATATTTATATGTATCTCTATGGATCTCTTCAATATTTGGTGCCTTGTTTATGCCCAATCAACACCCCCATTACTATTTTCAATGTAACATCTTGGTTCTTTATGGGATTGCATTATCTTCATTTAGGATATGCACCTTTTGACTAAAATGTTCACAGGGCTTTTTTGTTTGTTTGGAATTCCCAGTCATGTCCACCTCTATAATTTCTAGCTTCCATAAAGCTTTCTTCATTCATTTCACTTTAATCTTGAAGGTTCAACCACTCGGGTTTTTCTTTTATTTATTGTTTTTTTATTTTTTTAAACCTCATATCCCTTTCGTAAATAATTTGTTATGTTATCAAATGTGCAGGATAGGGTTTCAACCACCAAGGTTTGTATATCCATTTAAACAATTTATTTATTATTATCATTATTATTATTTTTTATATCAATGTTGTAGGTTAGGAGTTCAACAACTTAGGTTTGTTCATTTATGATGTTTAAATTGAGCGAGTTTTACATCATTAAAGAAAGCCTCCTCAACATCTATAATTAACCTTTGCTTTATGGGAAAATAAGGAGGGTAGAGTTTATAAAAACCCAAAAAAAAATGCTATCCTATATTGCACTCACAACATGCTATTAAATAAATTAAAAAACATTAAAAAAATTGTGATAGTTTTAATTGCACTCACAACATGCTATTAAATAAATTAAAAAACATTAAAAAAAATTGTGATAGTTTTAAGTGTAAATATATAGTTAAATAATAAATAAAATATGAGAAATTATTTATTTATTTAGTATAATTTGAATAAGTTTAACAGTTAAAAATATTTGTTTCTTTATAGAAGGTTATAAGGTCAAATCTAGGGGTAGATTATATACACTTTTGTAGACTTTAGCAGTTGAATTGTTGCGTTTGGGCGAGTCTTTTGTTCCACAAATGAGGAGATCTCACATACCAATTTGGTGTTTAGCTTCGATGTGACCTTAAAAATAGATTATTATCATTATTATTTATATAAACTATATCAATGAAAATTGCTTATAAAATTAATTTTCTTTTAATATTGTAAAAGGCATTTCCCAATCTACATTGATCCTATCGAACTTTTACCCTTCTAATTCAGCTTTAGTTGTTATTTCTTTTTCCTCATTGGGAACAACCTTCACTTTACCAAACTTTACTCTGTTAATTTCTCCCTCCTATTTTAATGAAAAATTGGTGTGGTTGACTCCTCCATAATTTTAGTTGAAAAAATAATAGTTGTACATGTGTTCGTATGAATATAACATCAATTCATTTCCACAGTAAGAGTGGTTTTGTGGACTTGGTTTGAGATACAAGTTATCAAAACTAAATGTTTCCAATTGTAATTTTGATTTTGTCTTAATCCAAGAGGATCTTATTCCCAATTAGATCAAGGATGGGGAAATCCCCCTACCCTCAACTTCCTTGTTACCTATGATTTGGGGAATGACTTCCTACTCACCATTCTTGTCATTCTTCACACTAAGCACATCATATTGACAAAAACCTACTAGAAATTCCCTCTTTGAGCCACGATGAAAAGCTTTGGAGATAAAATCACATATAAATTTACATTTGTTTGTCTATGGAATGATTTGTCACAATGAAATGGTGTATTAGACATGTTCCAATATATCTTTTGATTACCCAATTTTCCTCTTCACTCTTCAACATAAATTTGACAACGATCGCTCTCACATGGATATTTGTCCATGCATTAAATTTGTTATCTAACCTCTTTATATAAATATCATTGATGAATTGGGTTCTTAAGGTCTCCCTTCGATTATCTTTATGGATTGCACTGAAAGTCATCATCTCCTTTCAGGATGACATATGAAGCACACTAAGCATCGATCCTCTTAACAACACACACTAATTTCCCTATAATCCTACATATATCCATCTATTGTTTGAAGTTAGGGGTTATATTACTGCGATGATGTCTTGATTAATTACATTTTGATCATATCAAGACGTCATATTTACCTTTCTAAGATTCTCTTAATCAGACTGTAAATGTTATCACTTAACATTGAATTACAACTTTTGGTCTTTCTCATTGATTATATTGATAAATACTCACATGAATTATGATGCTTGCTACCCGTCTAAAAAATACACGTCATGTTTTTATACAAAACCTGAAAACAAAACCTTTAGAAATCAACACACCATCCTTAGGTCCTCTCTAAGTAATTTATTCTTAAAGAAACAAATTTATAAATCCCATATACCAATTCAAAGGAATCAATATAAATCCCATATACCAATTGAAGTGTAGAGGACTCAAAACACCCTAATTAAACCCGAGGCCATGCAAATAGACTTTTTATTATAGAAAAACAATACTATCATTTCCCACTACTTGAATGTATAGATTCATGAGGCATCATGGGAATGCACTTTTTCTAGTAGGAAATGTGAATTTATCAACACGTCTAGATGACACTTTGGCAAAAGTTGAATGGTGGGTGAAAATAAATTGTATTCACTTTAGGATTGTACAAGGGGTTTCCAAACCTTATCCAAGGCAATTGCAACATTGCTTTGAATATAGATGGGAAAAATAACAGAACAACAAATTTTCTTTCATGCTAACTCATCAAAATTTTAAAGCCCTCAATTCTTTATTTAAGGCAACGTGTTTGTCACACTAATATTTAACTTCCGAACTTAAGTATTGAAAAGTTATAATATTCCTTATCAATTTTCAAACACATGAATTGAGTGCATGGAATAAAGTGCAAGAATATCCTGGGATTGAAAAATATAAAAAGATTGCCTTTAAATTTTCAATTTTGTAGATTGGATTATTTGATTTTTGTTTGATCAAATGGTTGAGATTGATTAAAGTATCATATAGTCAAATCTTATCATCATGAAAAATGTCTATCAACATTATGAAGTGGACCACAATTCACAAATAACAAACATCTATCAATGTAATTAGGTGGACCACAATAAAAAAAATATGAAAAGTTAATATTGAAATGGATGGGCATATTTAACATTAAAGATATTTGATATTTTTCTTGTAAAATGATGAGAATGATCAAATAAGGAAGTTGAGTTTTTCATCCAGATAAAAGCAAAGAGCTTAGAAGAGTCCATATTTTTCACTTATAATAGGAAAATTTGAAAAACATTGCATATGTGGAACATTAATCATTAATTATGGAAATATACAATTTGGATTAGTCATTGGAGAAGCATTCTCTATCAAATGGTCACTATTAAAAAAATGTATCTTATCTTTATATGAAATTTTCAAGATAATTAGATTTTATGTCACATGATTTAATTTTATTGTATCAAGGAATGTGATGTACTTTTTACACTGTGATATTAAAGAGATTGTGACATGGCGACATTGTAATATTAAAGAGATTGTGACACCACCTCTTCTCATTTGATGATCCCAAAATATATGTCAGCTAAATATACTATTTTACACATAAAAATAACATTATTATAATAAAATAATATCAATCATTGAAAGAAGAGGAATCTAAAACAATTTTTATTAAAATATATTCTGAATATTACTTTCTCTATATATAAAAATATAGTAACATAGATTCATCTTAATTTAAGTTGCTTCAAGCATCAAGAGGTTTATCTTTGATTTTTTTTGGATATTTGAATCTATGATGAACATAGCTAACCATGCTTGAATAATGTGAACTTGGAAAGAAACACTACAAGAAAGTAAGAGCATGTTTAAAGAGCAAGGATATAAACATATCAAGTTGGTTAGAATAAACGATCAAATAAAAGATATAAAAGATATAATGATATAGATTGAATTTAGTGAAAAGTTTATAAAGAAAGGTGAGAAGAGTAATATTTTTTAAGTAAAAGAAGGCGCAATGCATTATAATGAATATACGTTTTAATTGGAAATTATGATCGAGACGATATAAGAGATCTTCTATTATTTTTTAATTTGAAAGTCAACTTAATTTGTGTGTCTTCTCTATAAGACAAGATGAACTAGATGAAATTGCATCTAAGGATGTAAACAACTTATTTTGAAATTGTGTAAGCTCTTTATTAGAAATGACAACACACCTTTGGTCTTCCTATTGAATATAGATTTCCAAAATGTGAGAGTTTTTACATAAGCAAAGGCATAAGAAAATGAAGTTTTATTTTGATTTGGGCTCCTTGTGAAGTTGCTTACCTATATGTTGGTCATGAGGTTTGTGATAAATGGCCTTGATCTTTTAATGGTAAAAATAAATCTTAACTTATCCAAAATAAAATTAAGTTAACCTCTAAAATAACGTAGAATAATAACCAAATTCTTTTATATCATAAAAACACAAAACTAAACTAAAAATAAACTACCAAATACTCTTTATAATTAAAAAAAAACAATAAATACTTAACATATAAAACACACTATAAACCAAAATAACACTTAAAAATAAACTACCAAATACTCTTTATAATTAAAAAAAACAATAAATACTTAACATATAAAACACACTAAAAACCAAAATAACACTTACATGAAAAAAGCAACTCAAATAATTAACTTATTAGAACAAAATATAATTTTTAAAATTTGTAGATATAGAAAATAAACATATGTCAGAAAAAAATTTACCCTCAAAAGATATTTTGTTTCAATAAATCTTCTTCCTCGTTATCACAACCCACAACCTACATTTCATCTCATTTATGCCTCTGCCAATTTCAATACTCGCAAGAATATTTTGCGTATTTCTAAAATATTACATCAATAATAGCATCGATGGTTGCTAAATATAGATTCAATATTATTGATATTTTTCAACATTTTCCATGTGAATATAAGGATGGAAACAATAGTACAATTTAAGAGAAAGTGAGTATCTTGGTGAAATCAATATGTATCTTAGACATGCTTTGAAAATATCTTCTAAGATATCACTTTTAGATGACCTAGGATATAGAAGAGAGATACTTGATGGTGGAAGATCATTAACATTCAAATCAAAAAGCTGTTATTAATAAAGAATTTGATAATTATATTTGTTTAGGTGCATTTAACATTAAAGTGGATTTGATAATTATATATATATTTTTAGTGCATTTAACATCAAAGGGTAAGAAAATGACAAACTTGCTTATAAAGAGTAAATTTGACTATACATAGCAAAAAAAATGCCTTTGTGATAAGAGGGTAAACCATCAAATTCACAAAACCAATAATACTAGGGATTGATCTTTTAGATATAATGAGTTTATAGAATTAGAAATTTAGAATCTAATAATGCATGACTATATATTTATTAAAGTCAAGTGCAATAGATTTCTCATTCTTGTGATACAATTTATTATTATTTTTATAATTTTATTTTAATTAATTGTGGATAAATAAATTATTTTTTATTAATCGATTAATCAATAAAAAAAACCAAAAAACATACTAAAAACTAATATATTTCATAAACAATTTATACAAATATATTTCATAAAGGGGAAGTACATTGTCATACGATCATGGCCTTGGTCACTTTGGTCTTGTGAAACGACATCACAAACACACCAACATGTTTATATTTCCCATCCAAACTGCAAGTGTCTATCTAGTTCTATCCAACGTACAAATAAAAACAAAAGCAAGTTGTTTGTAGTTGCTTGTAATTATGCACCCAAAGAAGGAAGGGTTAAGCGCTTTAGTACAGGACTACAGAACGGAAGCAATCCCGTTGGATGGCTCTCGGTTTGCCACTTAAACGTTCGGCCCCATTTGCTTACCAGTAATGGCAGCCACCGAGCGACGGAGGTGGCGTTGATGGATCAGTTTTCATTCAATTGACAAGACGTATACACTTGACACACATAAGTGTATACGTTAGCATTATACAATAGAGCAACTTGGAGAGCATTAATTAGAAAATTAATTACAATGCCTTATAATTACGTCGGTCAGTGCGCATTGGCTTCAAATGAGTCAAATCAAAAGGAAAACCTACAGAAAACAATGATATCATTAATTGAGGGTTTTCGGGGGATTAATTATTTAAAGTTTTAATTTGCAGTGTAATTTTCTTTTAATTTAAAAACCTTTCACCTCCCTCCCAATGAAGCTCAGCTGGCCGTACTCTGACATGGACTAATAAATAGCACAGTGGCACATGTCCCATCACCATCAATCCAAGAGTTGGAGCTTCCGGAAAGAATGCAGATGGAGATCGTCGGTCCACAACGGCACCGCGGGCCAATCCAACGGCGCAGAATAGCAGTCGCTCCAACACACAAATATTGCCTTTTGCTAAACTCGGCTGCTTCTTCTTTTTTCTTTCCTTCGCCTTGCTGCCCATCCGCCTTCACGCAATCTTTTTGCCAAAAGCCTGGATTTTTTGCACTCCAGTCCGCCATTGCAGCCGCTGCTGTGGATTTGCTGATGTTGATAATAGGGACACTCTGCTGGAATCCTCAAATGCAGACGAAGCGCAGGAAGAAATATGCGTGCTTGCATTTGCTTCAATGAAGAATATTTTCTTTTTCTTCGAACTGCCGTCGGATCGAGTGTCTTGGAGCCTTACGATGAACAGAACGCATGTTTCTTGCAATTTGCTGCCGAATATGCTATTCCATGCCAGCGGCAGAGGCTATAAAAAATTGTGAAGAAAAAACTTCAAACCCTGACGGTCTCGAGATCTTGATGACCTACCGAGCATAGCTTCTTTGCTTGAAAGCTTCAATAGTTGTTAGGCTTCATTTATGTATGTTTTTTTTGTTGGTTTCTGAAAGAAAGACTGTGCTGACAGTGTTTGCGAGGCTGTTTGAGTCTCGTTTTTTGGAGCTTTAGGGTTTTTGAATACGGGATCTGTCATGGAGGAGGCCGCGGAACGGGATTTGCTTTAGCTACAACAAGATTTTTGCAGAATGCGTTGCTGGAAACATAGCCGTGACGAGAATACAGTTGGGGACGCCTCGGTGTCCTTTCTTAGCCGTTAACAAATAACTCAAACGGTCCTGGACGTCGTAGGTTTGTATTTTGCAAGGAAACGGGGACAGAGCCTTGACATTGTTTGAGCAGGGATCTTTTTGGTCGAAAAGGGAACGAAGAAACGGGAAATCGGCATGCAAGACTGTGTTGTCGACTGGAAATTTAGAAAGAAAAACAGAGGGCTCAACTGTTTCTGGCGGAGAAGTAGAGACATTTGCTGGATAAAAAAAGGGTTACTGTACATAAATATCTGACAAATCTGCACCAGGGGAAGTATCTGGTGGTGGAAAAGCTGAAGTCAGGGGACACTTGGCGGAATATTGGGAAATCAAAGCTCAGGCGTTGTTCATTTTGCTATATTGTCGCCCCAAGTTTAAGGCCAAATGAGGCTCTCGTCCTCGGGCTTCGGTCAGCAGCCTCAAGAAGGTACGGGGGCCGTTGTTTCTCTTGCTTTTCTAACTATCTGAAAACTTTAATCTCCAATTTTGGGCAGATCTTTGTATGGACTCTGCGAGCAAATATAAAGTAAGATAGAGACAATGCGTGTAGAAATCATTTACTTTTTCATTTGGCTTTCATGACATGGCGGACAAATAAAATTTCCGCTAAAATTTAGCTTGAGAAGCCTAAAAAAGAAAGCTGACAAATTTAAGTATGCGGCCAATTCTATTGTTTTGGTAACACCTAATTTCTTGGAAGTGAAAATTGAATGCTTTGGTTCTTTAGCTTTTCCTAAATTTGGCCGAGCTAAACTCAAGTGCTTTTTAAATATAGTACGACTTTATCCTACACTCTGCAAACTAAGTGTTTTCTACTCTCTCAGGACAGTGCTTTTCAAATATTACTGCCCTCTCTTAGACTCGGCAAAACTAAGTGTTTTCTACTTTCTTATACCAGTATTCTCCCCGAAGAAAGTACAGTAAGATCTTTAATTGGTTGTCTTAACAAGGGCGCGCGCCTGCATTACTTTCTGTTCCTCTCGTCCTTCTGTAAATTTCTCCTGACTATTTTATGCGTTCTGTACTTTCTTCGGATGCTAGACAAAGTAGGAAAGAACATATGACGTCATAGACTGTTAAGTAAAGCACATCATATGTTCTTTCCTACTTTGTCTAGCATGATTTATCTTATATTTTTTGGTATAGACTTGTATCAGGGGGTTTCAGAAATGTGTTAGTTATACACTTACCTTGCAGCCTTTGTCAGGAATATGTGCGGTGTCTGTACCTAACGTTTTCAGCTGCAATTAATAGGCATAGGTATAGGGGATCAAAATTTGAAGGGTATATATAGCCAGAGGTTGGCATATGTTATACCCTTGTTGATGTGAAAACTGTTTTATCACTTTTCTTTTGAACATAACAGCATTCAGAAACCATACCTGTTTTGCAGGTAAAAAAATTATATCAACTCAAAGAAACAGGGGTTGCTACATGTAAATTTGGGATCTTGCGAACTGAGGATAAGAACTGAAATAAAGCCATAATATGAACATTGTCTGTTCTTATCTGCATATATACTATTGAAAAGATGATCAGAGCAATGAAAGGATATCTATCCATTCTTCTATGCACTGCTTTAAACTTTAGTGCCCTCGATGCTGTTATGATTTTCTGGTTCTTTTGCCAACTTTTTTTTGCCTGTTTTTTGTCTTCTCTGCTTCTGTTCATCTATAAAGAGGGGAGGTGTAGCCTCTTGATTAACCTTGAGCTTATTGAAAAGGGTATGTATCATTGTTTCCAAGCTTCGACCCTTATAAGTTAAAGATGAATTAAGTATAATATTCAACAATTGGCTTATTTGAGCTATTAGGCTCGGAGTTTTCGTTCCTTTGTCTATAAAATTTGGGTCTATATCGGTGTTTTAAACATTAGTTAGGCTAGAATGGAATTGGTTTTTCTAGATCGATTTAGTGAGTATGGGTATTGAATTAGCGTTTGACCTAGGTCAATATACTTGTTTAGCTCTAGATTGATGGGTTTGTGAGTAAATCGACTGATAAAGCAACACATGCTTGAAGTAAAAAGAAGTGGGAAGATGAAGGAAAAATGGAAATAATGCCCACCTCCAAACCTTAATTCATTGTCATGTATAGACACCCCCATATTTTTTCGACACTTCTTTCATTGATTGATTGTTAGAATTTGGAGTTTGCTGAGCTGCAGTGAAGAGAGTTGATATATTGCAGTGAATTGGGGGGATCATTTGGTAGCTAATGTCCCCAATTGCAAAAGTTTGTAATCATGATTTGGAGTCAAACTTATAGTGCTTTCAAGTGTGAGTGCAATTGGTTTGTCTTCAAGCACATTCACACGAAGAAGAGAAACTAGTGTGGTTATCCATTTATTGGCCAACTAGGATCTTCTCCCACATATTAGTGTCTTGGCTCATGCTTTCCATGATCCTCATGGAAGTAGTCCTTGACTCCTACACCCACTCTACTCGTTAGTGCAACCATAAGGTTAACCTTAGCTCTTGACCCATGAATTGTTGGTTCGATGTTGAATGCAGATTCGTCCACAAACAATTGTGTCTCACCCTCGCCCACAATCCATCCTCCTCCACTTGGTTATGCTAAACATATCTTAGTCTCCTTTGTTGTAAAAAGCAAACATACTTGTCTTAAAGGAGACATGAGTTTTGTGAGGCTTGCTGCTACTCTTTGAAAGCCTTTTGGTGTGTCCTTTTTCCTCAACATCACACCATCTCGCTTGATCTTGACACCCTAGTCCATGTTCCTTTAGAATACCTCCCTTTATGATATTCTTGAACAACCACCCAGTCACATCTTCTCTCCTCCCTCTTCAGGCAACCTTTTCTTTGAGTGGGACATTAGGAAAGCAACTATAGCCACGAGTACCAACGTAACAACAGATGAAGAAGGGCTCCAAGTGGAATTCCTTAATCATTGCAATAAATCTCGAGCCTTATATTGTTGTGTTTAATAACCATGTGGCATATTCAGGCTCCCCCCTTCCTGGACAAGACATATTATTCATTGATCCCACAAATTGGGGAGTTTTGATTCGAACAACCACTGGACTATCATGATGGATCATACACTCCTCAAGTTCCATGTCACAGTCTTACACTAGTGGCTTTTTGTGGAGCTGGGGAGCCGACACCTTAGGGCTATATGAGAAGCAGGTTTTGCCCAAACTTTCAAACAATTGATCACATTTTCACTTCTAGCCATTATTGAGGAGGTTCATCATCAACATTTGAAGGTCTACAATTGCTTTGTAGACTTTCAGAAAGCATTTGATACAGTTCTAGGGGAGGCATTATTCTAGAGACTCAGAGGCATTCGCATATCTACGACCCTCATGGTAGCCTATGTCACACGGTTTGGGTTTAAAGTCGTGTTCAACAACGATTAAGTTCAATTTGAATCCCATTTTTTTGATAAGTTTTGTATGAGGATGGAATATATATTTATTCATATAATATAGAAAACATAAAATGATAAGAAATCAACATTAATAATAATCATAATACATATGTAAGTAAGAATTCTGATCAATGAACATACATGAGAAACTTAATCATACATAGTCATAAAGAGGCCATAATGAGTAGAGAAATGCTGGCACATTAATAATAATCATGATACATATGTAAGTAAGAATTCTGATCAATGAACATACATGAGAAACTTAATAATACATAGTCATAAAGAGGCCATATTGAGTAGAGAAATGCTGACTGCATCCTTGTATGTCATGTAACCACGGCCTAAGAATTCTGATCAATGAACATACATGAGAAAATTAATCATACATAGTCATAAAGAGGCCATATTGAGTGGAGAAATGCTGCTGCATCCTTGTATGGCATGTAACCATGGCCTCGTAACTTGTTGCGCCTTTGTAGCCTTGACTCACGTTCATGGATGTGTACCTGTAAACTCAGTTGATGTTCCTATGCTAATGTTTGTAGCTTGCTCCACCTCAACACTGCAACATTGTAACCTTGGACTCTTGTTGTTGTAACCTTGGTTTGTGTCCTTGTATGGCCTTATGTCCTTCTAATCTCGACCCCATAACTCTATGTTTTTGCATCGCTGTAGAGAGCCCTATCGATTTGTTGTGTGATGCCAAGATCCAATCGTGTCGTTGAGTGCTTGTAACAACAAGTTGTCGTCAGGTGTGCCATTGAGGATTTGTAGTAGCAAGTTGCCATTAGGTGTGCCATCAAGGTGATCAAGTCGTTGCCGTTGGGTGTGCCATCAAGGTGATCAAGTCGTTGCTGTTGGGTGTGCCATCAAGGGGATCAATATAATGTCCTCTTCAAATCAAATTGCCCAAGGGAGGATGTAGTAACCTATTTAACCTCGTAGGCTATAGTCATTTGCAAAGGGGAGACCATTATTTGATATTACTTAGGTAACATTAGATAATGATAGTTAATTTGGGGCAAATGGAGGGAAACTTGCAATAAATGTCAAATTGAGGAAAATGGAAGGAAACTTGTTAGCCAATCAAAATTAAATTTAGTAGGGAAAACCCCAAAAGGAATCTATAAAAACAAGAGAGGAGATTCATTGTGAGCATCATGGATTGTTCTTTTCGATTTTTGGGTTGAGGCTCTTGGAGGGTTTTAAGACCCTTTTCTTTTTGATTGGCTTCGACGGTGAAAGATTCCACCCCAGCTAATCCTTATACCTTTCTGTTTACAAGGTCAAAGTTTGATTGGAATATCATTTTCCTAAGGCAACACCAAGGTTGAAATCTTCATCTCTGAGCTAGCGAGGGTTGGACTAATCAAATCTAAGGCAGCGAGATATTTCTGAGACATGTGAAGGTTGGTTCCTGAGGACGCAAGGCTAGACTAATGAAATTTGAGCCAATGAGTTAGCTCTTGAGTCAACTAGAGGTTGTTTCCTGAGGCATCAAGGTTGGAACCAATCGTGAGAGGCAACTAATTATTTTTTTGAGGCTGTGAGGAGGTTGGAACCCCATTCTCTATGGTAGCGAGGTTGGAGACTCCTTTCTGAGAAAACATAGGGTTTATCTAAGGCAACGAGTGACTCATATAGGTTTGCTTGAGGTAGAGGACAATTGGGAGTTAATTCCTTGTAACAACTGAAGATCAAAAGAGGTTGCTAGTAGCATAAAAGGTTACAAAGAGGGGCTCCAAGAGTTTAAGGGGTGCTCATTGATTGGGGTTTGAAGCAACCAGGGCAATCAACACTGCAGAGCAACCAGTGAGGACTGTTTGTGTGTTTTGTGACAACAGAGCTGAGGTAGGACTCTAAATCCGTGAGGGCTAGCTACAGTCTAGTAAGCTATGTTTATGATATCTTTGGAACTTGTAATTTTACAATTTCTTATTGAATCAACCCTAGTTTATAACAATTGTTTGTGGAATCAATTGATTGATTAAATTCTTCTCTAAATTATGAGCATTGTTGTTTCGTAGATTAGTGAGTACTATAATGCTGTTGCAAAACACAATTCTTCCTTGTATTCGTTGAAAGTCTTAGCTCAAAATTAATCTTCTCAAGAGGGATGTTACAATGGTAGCATAGTTGCACATCCTGTTGGCCTGTGAGAATATGATCTCTGGATGCTCTTGGAGAATAGGGAAAAGAAGGGTACCCACAACTCAGTCAAGGCAGACATGGAAGAGCAACCACCAAAAACTCACCCTTTTGACATCTTGGGGGAGTGAGCAAGAGGGCGACAAGGGAAACAACAAATAACTCAACTGATGGCACATGGGCTGTAGCAGATGGCCCAATTTTATGCCCAAGTTGTGCCAAATCTGAACAATGTAGGTAATAACATTGCTAATAGGTATAATGGATGTAGCGGGAGTTGGGCAGAAGGAAGCAACAACCAGAATCCTAGCCCCTTTAATGTAAACATCTTTACACAAACTAACATAGGGGCAACTAACCTTAGACCTCCACTACCCTAGTTTCTAGATGGTCAAGGAACAACAAACCAAGGATCTGCAGAATAAAATGCAGTTTTTTCAAAATACTTCTGGGAGTATGCATCACTAGGAGATGATGTTTGAGCAACCATGACCTTTATGGAGTTTAGTAACATTAAGTATAGAAATAGGTCAAGGGATCATAACAGGGCATGCAACAGAATCATGACCTACTGCGCAAGGTTGGGAAACCATCCATCCCCTCTTTCCACGGGTCATCCATGACTCCGCAAGGTGTTGGGTACAAAAGTTAGACCAAGAAAGTGCAATCCAAACATCAAAATTCATCCATGCTCCAATTTCGTCCACCAAGAAGGAAATGCGAAATTTCAAAGAGAGAATGATCCGATCCAAGTGATGATGAGAAATGAACTCTCATCATTGGTATTTATACTCTCCTAATGAGTTTGATTTACCTATTTGAACCTACATTAGCCCATAAAATAACAATAATGTGCAAATAACTAACTTTTGGTGACAAGCCCACCAAACTATCTCATAAACAAAATGACAAGCCTCTCAAGAGGTCAAAAAAATCAATAATGCATGTGGTTGGGCTCTCTAAGAGCCTTGATGAAGTCCATAAGTGCCAAAATGATGAATTGGACTTCCAAAAGTAATGGACAAGGGGTTGACCCCTTGTTCTCCACATAATAAACCTGTGGTGCCCCTAGTGGTTGTGCGGGCACACAAGTGACCTCATGGGTCTCCAAGTAAGTTGAAGATGCCTGTAGACCATCTGAAGGGCTCAGAGGATAGTGTAAGTGACACCACATCAACATACAAGTCCTGGGTCATGTTCTAAGTGCATGGTACCATTGTTGGTGTGGCTGGGCAAAGGTGAACCAGGTGCATCTTCCTCATCTAATAGGTGAATCTCGAGCAATCTTTGAACATCTTTGGGGATCCAGGGAGTGTTGTCTACTATTGTGGAGGCCCATGGTTCTCAACACACACCCTACATGTGCCAATGTAGCCCTCTAGAGGGTCAAGACCTCGTATAGGGAGACCAAGTATCCTATTAGGTGGTTTCTATTTCTAATGGGGATAATATGTCCAAAGTATACCCTTCAAAAGTTGGTGGCATCTGATAAAGAGATTAATGGAGTAGGGGATGAAAGGGGCAACCCTGGGCCACAAGTTGGGGTACAAGGGTAGCTAATAAGAGGGAAGCCCACACTTGGGTATATAATGTAAAGGAGGGTGCAATCATGGTACATGAGGTGACCCGATCTTGATTTTTCCACCTTTCTTTATATGTCTTTTGCCTTTTATGATTTTTCTTTAGTTGACTGCTTGGGGCTTAAGGGGCAAGAGCATGATGTGTAAGATATAACAATGGATACCCCTTTTAAGGTCGGGCAGTTCATTGCCCACTAGGGGTTGGGATAATCATGGGTTCTTGAATGATAAAGGTGGTTCGTCTAGGGTCTATAGGAACTAGGGTGATGGCCATGATGATGGGTAGAGCTCATGTATTGGCTTTTGCCCACATGCTAAATGTGTTTGTCTCTACCATCTTTTGCATTTTGTGTTACATTTTCTTGTTGAATGTTGCCAATTATGCTTTTACTTTTCTTTTCAGCTGCATCAATCTCTAGGGCATCATTCCAGGCCCAACCTAAGTCCCTTAATTACGAAATGACAAAGCATACCTATAGGTTTGGGAGGCCCACTTTCAAACATACGATCATGGTAGATGGGTGAGGGACCACATGGCTGGCTCAGGTGGCGAAGAAGTGGCACAACGAGTTAGTTGGTGGCTGCCAGCTGAGGATCATCTTGGATAAATTTTTTCTCCTAGGGACATCACCCACAAAATGGTGGGTAACAAGACCCATGCAAGCTTGCCTTAGGTAGAGGACAACTGGGAATCAATTCCCTGTATCAGAAAAAGATCAAAAGATTACTTTTGAGGCTGTGGGGAGCAAAAAAGGGTACAAACAGGGGGTTGCAAGAGTTTAAGGGGTGCGGGTTGATTGGGGTCTGAAGTAGCCAACCCAATTAATAGTGTAGAGCAACCAATGAGGATTGTTGGTGTTATTTATGACAACAGAGTTGAGATAGGACATTAAATCTGTGAGGGTCAACTACAATCTAGTAAGCTATGTTTATGATGTTATCTATGGAACTTGCAAGTATGTAATTGCTTATTGAATTAGCCTTAGTTTATAACAATTGTGTGTGGAATCAATTGATTGATTAAATTCTTCACTATGGTATTGTGTATCCAATTATGAGCAGTGTTGTTTTATAGGTTAATGAGTACTATAATGCTATTACAAAGCATAATTCTTGCTTGTATTTGGTGAAAACCATAGCTTAGAATTAATATTCCCAAGAGGGACGTGAAAATTGAGCCATCACGTAAGGTGTGCCATCAAGGGGATCTTGTCGTCCTCATCAAGGAGGTTGAGTTATTATCGTCGAGGAGATCAAGCTATTGCTCAATGTGGCCTCTCACCAACTATGGAAGGCACCAAAGCCAACAAACTTAAAAAAAATCCCTTAAATTTGGTTTTAAATTTGCTTTTCAGGTTCGTATTTGAGCAAGTTTGAATTTGAGGTTTGCCCACAAGGTTGAACGAACCTCAGTGAATTTGGATTTTTTTTTGAGGTTCGTCGAATTTTGAACCTCAAGGTTTGAATTTAGTGAAACTCGTGACATAACTAACAACCATCATGAGACTATATGAGCTAGCCTTGGGATGCCTCCTCATGGCACAATATCTTTTTACTTAATCTAGAGGACCATCAAGGTAAAACAAGGGTGTCATCTCTTGTCGATCCTCTTTGGGATCTATATTGATGAGCAAGAGTCCTTCCATGAACACATTTGTGGGTGGTAGGCTATCTTCTACATCAATTGTTGATTTCTGTGCTCCTATTTGTCGATGATGTGGTCTTGTTGGCCTGTACTCTCGGGGTATTGTTGGTCCCTATTGCATGGCCTTGTTGGCCTTTACATAAGAGGGTCTACAAAGATCGAGTGATGCATTGGTTAGCTTTTGTGATCTTCAACAATTGATGGTCAACCTACATCGAAAACTCTCTTACAAACTTACATTTTTACTATTGAGGGGTAGAGATTAAGGTCGCTATAACTTACACTTACTTGGGAGTACAATTCACGAGACCTTTCTTTGGTATGCGAGAGGCTCTCTAGTCTAAAATTAGTAAAGGGTATGATTCCTTTGTCCACATCAGAAGACAATACTTCTAGAGTAATCTTCGAGACTTTTCATCTAAATTTTACCTCACCGAGGCGATTATCAAACCCATAGTTCTCTATGGTCGTGGGTGTTGGAAAATCAAAAAGGCAAAAAATATTTTCTTTATGTTGATAATTACTTGTGATATTCTTATGTCTTATTAATTTTTCTTGTGTTCTCCTTTTGACTTAGTTCATCAAGCAATTGCCAAAACCATAACACGAAGATCAAAGACACCAGATGTAAGCGGATTGCTAGGGCAAAACCCATCTAGGGGAAAACTTAGTCAACAATTCTTCCTTCAATAGTTTCATGAGATGATCCTTGACCTAGACACAAACTTTCTCCAACCACCAAGTTAGCCCTGCGCTTCGTCTGTAGATGATAACCTTCCAGCAACAACTTCGACCGAGATGTAGTAGTAGATCTTTGACCCAATGGCAGTAAAAATTTTGATCCAATAACAATAACAGAAACTTCAACCTAGTAGAAACTTCGACCTATTAGCAACTTCGACCTAGTAGCAACAACACTTCGACCTAGGAGCAACAACAATATTTCGACCTAGGTATAGCAACAGAAACTCGATCTTGATGCAACACTTCGACCTTTCAGCAAATAGCCCAGAATGTTTACACGTGTGAGAGAAACAACCCAGAAACTTCGATATCCTTCTCCAACAAATATCCTTCTATTTCTTTTGCAATTTCGTATTCTTCTGCTTCCTTCTATTGGATATCGAATTTGTGTGAGAGATGCTCCAAATGAATCGAATTGCACTAATATATATACCTTTTTTTGTGGGTCGAATTAACCCTTATGTAGGTTGACTTGATCATGTAAGGGTCGACTTGGTGTGGAGGTGACAAATGACTTATTTGACGCAATAAAAATTCCTTTTACATGATTCAAACGCCCAAGAAGGGTCTCATAAAATGGACAATGACTCTAATGACTCAAGACAAAACCTGGAAGTCGTCAATGGGGACTTTGAGATAAATACATTTCATTATGACTCAAATACAATAACGAAGACATACCCTAGTTACATTCTTTAACATTGGGATCTAGGTGTTGAGCCTATTATAGATAAACTGTGCTAGGATGGAGAGACTCTAGGCCTTGCTTCTTAGGCACATCATTTGGTACAAGCAGACATTTCCATAGCCCGTTATTCAAGTAGAGTTCGATGTCCACCCATTTCACCCTGAGGTTATTTTACATTCGATCTCTTTCCTTCATAATGTTTAATCTCGTAGAGACTCTGCCACTAGGAGAGAGAGGACCCCTACCTTGCACTTTGCTTCTCGGAGGCTCTTGCTTCAGATCATCCCTCAAGTTGGGCATGGGGTTGGTTTTCAGAGGCATCTCAACTTCTCCTATTGATGACTATCTCCCTATAGCGCCTTCCCTTGTTCATGTTCTCTCTTGATGCATTATGAGGGTTATCAGAGAAGACATTTATAGGTTTTACATTCAAGTCACTTGGACCTCACCTCCCACGAGCATAGACTCAAAGATATCCTTATCTGGAGCACTTTTTGGAGTTGCGAGATGCCATCATTCTCTGACTCCTTATCCGTGCAAGCATTGGATGCACTCTCTTAGGATCCCTCTGGGAAAACTATGGGGCGACTGTCATCGACTTCAGAGAGAGATAGACCATCATATACCACAAATTGATATGATTTGCTAGATGTGCCACTTATAGGAAACGTCAACAAAGATGCACCTCATTTTTAGGTACACCATACACTATGAGATCAAAGGATGCTATCATTACATCTATAGGGACCTTGGGGGGATCCCTTATCCCTTTCTACTTTCTTCCGATACTAGGACCAAATATGCATAGTCCTATTTATTAAGGAGATCTTCAACCACATGTCTCAATTCTTGTACACTCTGCCCTATTGTGGGATGGTAAGGACAATTATCACATACTTTTAGGTTGATTCATTAGATTAAAGCAACAAGTAGCGACAAAGTTTGAGAGTGCACCAAAAATTAGATGGGTGAGACCATGTGTCTCTCTTCTACCTCCCCCTTCGAGATATTGTTAGATATCATTGACAACGGTTTGGAGGTGCTGAATTACGCAACAATATTTACATCCTTAGAGTGATAGAGGGATTAGTTCCAGACTGACACTGAGTAGGGTGCCTTTCACTAGTCCGATTATTTCCCAGATCCAGAGGAGTAGCTAGAGATTTGTCTAGAGATTCTCTATTTTGACCTCGGATTCTAGGAGTATCCCTCACTCCTACATCCCTCTTAGGATCATACAGTTGGACCCCTTGATTGTTTTAGAGGACTCTAACGGACCCAATAGCCACTTCAGCTCCCTTGGTTTTGGCCATTAGACCTTAGAGACCTTGACATCATCAGCTTCATCGTCTCATCTCTCTCGCTCTCTCTCTCTCTCTCTCTCTTGTTTGGTTTTTGTGTTGTCCACTTTTTCAACCTTGGAAATACTCACTTAGTGTTTGTATTTTGCATCATTGTACCTTTGTCATGGTTATATATAGTGTGTTTTATCTCGAGGATGTGTACTGTAGGTTTCTTTCTTTCCTTGTCTTATTTTCAACATTTTCTAGTTGTGCTTGCATTCCCACATTGTATCCAAATTCCTTGTATTCTTCAGTCCCATTTACCTACTTATGTGGTCATTCATTAGACATTAATAAACTTATTTTTATCTTACCTTATATGAATTTGTCAAAAAAGGTCATCTACATCACGCCAAAATAAATAGATTAGTTTGAACACACACACACACATATATAGAGGGTTGTGGGGGAGTGTCCCCCCCTCATGCCCTTGGTCCCAATTTGCGCTCCGGGCGGGATCAACTTGGGAGCTAGTCGGGAGCGTGCTCCCTGCAAAAAAACACTCTCTGGTTTTTCGGATGCGTTTTTCGAGAACATTTACTCTTTTTCACATTTTTTTTTGCAGTAATATTCCAAATGTAATTTTTTCAAAGAAATAAATAAGTTTTGAGTGGGGCAGCTTAATGATCAAGCCTATGGCCCTAGTATTGATATGCGATTCATGGTAATGTTAAATTCTTAAAGTAAACATGACGTTCTCCTTGATCTTCATTTTCATCCTTTTACCTAAATTTTTAACATTACCATGAAATGACTCGGGATGTTTGAGAGTGGTTCCGACCTCATTGGATTTCATATGGAGAAAGTAGAATTTTAGATTTTATTCAAAATCCAGTAGACCTATCAGTTTTTCAAGATTTCAGGATTAGGGGGATTGCAATGTTTCCATTGGATTTTGTCATGTATTAGGGTATGGAACTCTTATTTAATCAAGAGCACCAATCGCTCTATGTACCTTGATGTTAGTGACATTGGTTGTCAAACTCCTCTATCATGACCCTCCTAAAAATGTACGCATCACTCAAACAAAGTCTTGACTTGACATGCTATGCTTTTTCTATCTTATGTTAATGCTTAGAGGGTGATATTAATGACAAAGATCCATATACAGATCCAGAGGTAATGACAAATATACCTGTGGATATTAATGCTTAGAGGGTGATATTAATGACAAAGACGCTGATTTTCCAACAAGACTAAAAAATTAGACATTTGGATATTAATGCTTAGAGGGTGATATTAATGACAAACATGCTGATTTTCCAATAAGACTAAAAAAGTAGACATTTCTCGTGGTGGCAAGAGGCCCAAGCATTAGCAATAGATAATATATTTTTCTTTTCTAGTTTCTAGTAGTTTTTATAACTATTGACTCTTTCATATTTATTATGATATTTATTGTAAACAATATATGACAATTTAAGTTTGAAGTTGGCAATTATAACTCATTAGTAATGAATTATGAATATGATGCTTCGTGAAAGTTGAAAATTGTTTTATTTCATTTCATTTTATAACATTTCATTTCATGTTAGATATTATTTGTTGTAATGGTTATGCTTAGCTTACAAGTACAACTTTGGTGATCAATGACGATACATGTTAAATATTGAATTTTGAAAGCCTGAAACTTTAAGATCGATGAATCATGAGACTCAATATGTTGTATGTTACTATGTTACTAAGTTGTGGACGTGGTTGATGAATATTATAACTTCTAGATGATTGTTGTTATATGGTTCATATCCATGTTTTTTTATATCTAATTCATCATTCTACATGCTTTTGTTGACATATATGCATCAAAATATAGAAAATATAGAAAATATATATTATATAAAAAATGCTCTCGAAATCACTCCCAAACTTGGAGCATCTGAAAATGTCGCTCCTGATTCCGCCCTCGCTCCCGCTCCCAAGTAACCTTGCATATATATATATATACACACACACACACACACATTAGAATTTGCTTTGATTTTGGTGAAGCCTATACTCTATAGATATGAATCAATATTGGAATACCATGCTCTTGGCTTCTACTTGAGTCAATACAAGGTTTTCTAAAGGTTTCCCACATGGGTCTTCTTCTTATTTAGCTTAAAGCCTTAAAACTTCTCTATTTACACTTCTTCCTCCATGATCCTGTTAAAGTTGTATTCACATCCATCTGATGTAAACCTCTTTCTCAATGATCCTATTAAGGAAAGTTGTCTTACATTCATTTGATGTATCCTCCATTCCATAAATAAAACAAAGCATATAATAGCTCTAATGGAAGTGTATTTGGTGTCTAGAGCAAAGGTCTTGTCATAGTCCACTGCTTCTTTTTGGGAGAACCTTCTCACCACAAACCTTGGTTTGAACTTCTTAATGCTGCCATCTGCAACAAGCTTGATCTTATAGAGCCGTCTGGCACTCTCAATTGTTTTCCCCTTCGGTCTTGACACAATGTACCAAACATCATTCGTTATGATTTAGGTGTATTCCTCCACTATGGCATCTCTCCATGCTTGTTGGTTTGTTTTCTCTTGAAAACCAAAAGGCTCGAAATCTAGAAGGCTGCACATCAATTTGATATAATTTGGAAACTTTTTTGGAGGATCGCTCTCTTTGAATGTGCTCCTAGGAGTCTACATGCCCTTGAGCATCACAAAATGTTTGACGAAACCATCAACGTCTCTTGATAAAAGTTGAAGGGGCTCCTTTCTTCCCCCTCCTCACATAAAGGTTTTGGAAATTATTGGTGACCCAGGCTCAACCTTTTAGAGCTTTTCCATTGGTGACCTCGACTCAATTTTCAAAGCTTCCTACTCCTTATCTTTTGTCATTGAAATAGGTTGATGGGACTTCCTAGTTGTAAAGTTTTTGTCAAACTTTACATCCCTGCTCATTATCCTCTTTTATTGAAAAATATAACTAGTGTCGGTCTTCATAATTGTATCTGAGTCATGATGTAATGCATTTGTCAAAAGAAAGAAAAATAAAATTTATTATAAATGAAATCGACTTATTAAAGCATGGGTTTCATGCTTGGGTCAGTGATATTTAGGTCAAAGCCTCCATTGTAGGCTTCTAGGGTTTGTGTCAAGAGTCATGGTCCTTGTCAATATGTAAAAGACCCTTCTTGGGCTTTATTTATCAAAGAAGAAATTTATTTTGATGTAAATTAGGTCGTTTAGGCCTCCTCCACCAAGTTGACCTAATTAAGAGGCAAAATCAACTATATAAAGGCCACAACTCGACCTGATTTGAAGGACATCCACAACAAGTTTGATTTGCAGTTGCAGGGGTGAAAAATTCAATGAAGAAGAAGAAAACCCTAGTGAAGGAGAAGGAAGTCTTTGTCAAGCAAAAAAAGTCAAAATTTTCTCTCTTTACTCTCACATGTGTGAAATTTTGAAGCTGTTGGGGAGACCGAAAATTTAGATCTGTAGAAGTACTGAAATTTTGGAATCTGGGGGTTGAGATTCTAGATTGTTGCTAGGCTGAAGTTGCTAGACAAGAAGAGACTACCAAAGTTTTTTGAATCATATTGGAAAGGTGACTTGGTGGAGGAAGACAGTCTTTTTGGTTAGGTCTAAGGCCTTGGTATATCTCAATTTGATTTACTAGTTGAAGAGTTTGACTGGCTTTTCCCCTATAAAGGGGTTTTAGTGTTCGCTGAGTGCCTACATTTGGTGTTGCTGATCTTCATGTTTTTGATTTGAATATTGATTGATGAAAAGAAGATAGAAGAAGAACATAAAGAAAAGTTAATAAGACTATAAGAATATCACAAGTAATTGTCAACACAAGAGAATCTTTTTGACTTTTTGATTTTCTAACATCTTCCTCTACTCTGCAATATAGAATATGTAAGCCTTCGAAGTTTGATTATAACCCAAAAATAAACCCGTCATGATAGAAGAATCCAACATGGTCTTCTTCTCTATTGGTACATGGATATAAAATGGGCATCCAGAAATGCAGAAACGACTCACCTTCGGCTTCACACCAGTACATGCCTCTTTTGATGTTTTGTTCTCCAAGATCTTGCGAGGACACCAAGTTTTGGATGTAGATTGTCGTGTTTCATGTCTTTACCTACAGAAGCATTGGCAAATCCTAGTCGCGTATCGTTGCGTTAGCAACCCTTATGATGGGTTGATCCTTCTGCTCTACAATCCCATTCTGCTATGGGTTGTACAAAATTATCAACTTTCTTTTGATTCTTGCGTCCTTGCAAAAACCCTCGAGCTCCTTGGAGGTATACTCTCCCCCTTTGTTCTATCTTAAGACTTTAATCTTCTTCCTTGCCTCGTTTTTAGGTAGAGCTTTGAACTCAAGAAACTTGCTAAAACCTCCTCCTTGGCCTTTAAGAAGTAGATTCAAGTTTTTGCGCGAGAAATCATCAATAAATCAAACATAATACATTCTTATTGTTATTGGTGTTATTGACATTGATCCACAAACATCAAAATGTATTAGGTGTAGAATCCCCATAAACTTATGCTTGTTGCTTGGGCCTTGGCATGCTTGCCAAACGTGCACCCTCTGCGTGCACCATGTTACTTAACATTGAACATTGGAAGACTTATGACTATCTCCTTGAGAATAGGCAATGTACCCTATGATGTAGTTGCCCATCCTCTTGTGCCATAACGTGCACAAGTTGTCACTGTTATGCAACAAGGCTCGAGAAGTTTCACCTTGCAACCTATGTTGACATTATGGCGAATGTGTTGTCCTTGATGGCAACCTATTGATAAAGATGTCAACATTATGGTAATAGGATGATTATGCAGGCTAGTATAGATGTGATAGGTGATATGGACAAAGGAATATCAATTCAAAGATAAATGAATGTTAAATATGAAGTTTGGGAAAGTATACGCGGATCATATACATAAGGGTCGTGTACATATGTATGTCCTATGAGAGAAAGTCGCGTACATAATCTGCACCATGGTAATCTGGATACCAGGGGTCTTTACCATGGTATTGGCCCATAGTAATGACCGCGACAATAGTTATTTGATCCCCTCAAAGAATACTAACGATTTTACTAAGGGATTGGCCTAAGGCATTGGCTAAGGCTAATGCTATATAAGGAAAAGACTCGGATCTGAAGTATGGTGACATATGTGCTTGTTTGATGTACTTATTGAAAATGTCTAAGAATGATAGATCTGTGGTTGTAATAATGTTGTGATCTGAATGAAGTATTCTAAAAGTATGTAATTTTGACAGTAAGGGTTGCAGAGAGTAAAATTGTGTTTGTAATGAAAGTTTTTAGACATATACGCAGGTTTGTATCAGGTGAGTCGCATACATACGCAGATCGACTTTTGGGTAGTCATGTATATATTCTGCGAAATGTTTTTTAGTTTGTGCAGCTTTGTACACGGGTGTTGAGAATTTTAAGCATGTACATACGCTAATGTGTTTTGTGGAAGTCATGTACACATGTTAAGGTTTCGTAGCTGTTGTCTGTCGATGACATTTGATCAGTTCTGTTCTGTTTGCTGTTTTCTGTCGATGATGTCTCTATCATGATAATCTGTGTTTGACAATACTGATTGGGTTGAATTGGTTATGAAATGGAATGTTGATTAGTGATGATACTACATTGTGGTGATCTGTAATTGGCTTAGTGATCTGTAATTGATTCAATAGATGATTCAATGGTTGTTTCAGTAATGCAGTGATTTAGACTCAGTTGTCAGTGATTTGAGATCTGTACGTAGGTCTTATATATGGGAAGCGCGTACATACACCGATATGATTCAGAACAATATCGTATACATTATGATATGTGTTTGACTACGGTTTGTAGTGACAAAAATTGGTTTCTGTGATGAACAGAGTATGACTTTGTATATTTATGAATGGTTGTGCATGGGTATGATCCAGTTATGATTCGTTTGATTTGGTTGCAATAGATGGTTGAGATTCAGTGATTCATTTGCTAATGTTATAGTGTTTCAATTGGTTCAATGATTGGATGAGTTGGTTCAGTTTTTCGTTTCAGAATTGTCACTTGGTATTGGGCTTAATAAAGAAAGTGGGTCTAGTCTGAAAATATCATGAAAGGTGGCCTACAGGTTTGATGTTTTGAGTCAGGTGGATCCAGTATGAAAGGTGGTCCACAAGAGGTGCTGAGGGTTGGAGCCTTTTAGTGAGGGAGTCGAAGCTTACTTCCAGTAGTAGCTGGTGAATTTGTGTAAGGCGTAGGAGCTCCCTTTCGGTAGGAGCTGGTAAACAAGATCAAGGGGTTGGAACTCCCTTCCAAGGGTTGCTGGAAAACATGAGAAGGTTGTAGCCTTCTGCAGGTGGGTGCCTGCGTACTAGTATGAGTCTGCACCAGTACAAGATTGTAAGATGTTTTCCTTTATAATTAAAGAAGAAGAAAAGACGACAACAACGATGGTTTTCTCCCACATTGGGTTTCCACTTAAAATCCTGGTGTTCATGTGTGTTGATCTGTTTCTTGTGTGTTGATGATCTATTTGCTTCTTACTGCACTCATGGTTACTGTTTAATTAATGAATAATGAAGCTATAATGCATTGGTTAAAGATGAACAAATGATGAAATATATGAAAAGTTAGTTAACTTGATATACACTGTTTGCCTTTACTAAAGTTGTGTACATAGGCTAGTTGCATGAATGACAATGGCGTATGGAAATCAGAATATGTAATGAAGTGTTTGAAGTGTGTTTAAAACTATTGATTCACCCCCCACCCCGTAGTATTTTTCCTAACAACCTATACAAATTACCTTTTATAAACCTTATTACATGAGCTCTATATGGGCTAGAATCCTTCAACTTGATGACGACTTGTCGTTTCTTGAACTTAATTGCAAAGCCTTTATCTTCCCCAATCGGAATTGAAAGCAAATTCTTCTTGAGGTATGGAACGAACAAAACATTTGTCGAAATCTAAATAATTACCTGACTCGACCTGGAAGGGAGTAATGCCAACTCTTGTTACTAGGTACTTGGCATCATCACAAAACACAAATTGTGTTCTTGTACTTTCGAGTCTTGCTTATTTAGACTAGAAAATAACTACAGGGTTGATGTCATATTTATAAATGCTTCATTGTCCACATAACATCCATCTCTTGAAATTGCATTGGTAGAAAGGCAAGATTTCATTGAGAAATCCTTCTTAAACTAGGCAACAAACTCATTCATCCGAGTTTTTGTAGAGATCGCTATCGGCTTCTAGTGCTGCTTCCCTTACCCTTCTTCTTCTCTAGACACATTTACCCTTCTTCTTCTCTAGACACATGATGTATAATGATTGTGATTATAACAAACAAAGCACTTGATTTTACTCAAGTCCTTCTTTCTTGGTTGTGCGGTTGACTTCTCACTCATACCAAATAAAGTGAGGTTCTCATCACCACCATTCTTGTTGGTGCTGACTCCATCCAAGTGTCGTCCTGGACACAGTCATCCCAAAGCCTCCTAAAGTTAGGAATGATTTTCAAAGCGCAACTACCATTGGCAAATGATTCCCAGGAAGATGGGAAATCATTCATTGCGCTACTATTTTCAACACTCCTTAATGAGGAAGGTGCTTCTGGAAGAACCTTGTCCACCTAGATATTGAGTTGAACTAACTCATGCAATTCATCTCATTTCAATTTTAGAACTTGACAGTCAATCACTTGTCCTTTTCCCAATTGAACTCGCACTAGAAGACAAGAAACTCAGACTTCTACTTTTGCACATTAGTTAATTGCTTCATAACTCGTCTTAACTTTTAGGAACTCATCCTAAATTATAGGAACTCGTCTTAATTTATAGGAATTAGCTCTTAACATATAGGAATTGATTTATAGGAAATTGAGCATGCTAAGGAAGAACTCGCTGAGGTCCTTTTGATTAAGGCACAAATCAAGGAACCTTTCTTGTTACTATATTCAACATAGTGGTCTAGGATCGCCTCTTACAACTGGCACCATAGGCTATTGAGCCATTCGTCTTCTACATATTTCTCTTGGATTTTCTCTTCCTTCTTTGGAGTTGGCCTTTTTGGGTTTTTAGATTAGAATGCTTTTTCACTTCTTGATTTTTGTCTTATATAGGAGCCACTTTAGTCCTCCCGCTTTGTATCGACATCATAGTACCTAACACAGTCCAATTTGCCTACTTTTGTGGTCATCTGTTGGAAATGAGCATTAATTTTAACTCTTTTCCCTATTCTTTCAACCATTTGCTGTTTTTTCTTTTCACAGTCCATCTAACTAGTTAAGTGTTTATAATGTTTATGCTAATGGCACTATATTCGCAGGTTGTTGCTCCCTCTCCCTTGAAGGCAGACAAATGAAACCCATTGCATAACTATTGAGAAATATTCCTTGACCATTTGGTTAAGTAATTATGTAGTATGCTAGTTGAGGAAGCTCTTTACCTATATAAATAGTTTGCTTGAAGCCCTTAAATGTTCTTTGCTTTATTTGAAGTCATTACACTAATGTGATTCTCCATGTCTGGCTCTTTGAAAACTATCCCCTCCATGCAGATTTTTAGTTAACCTTTCCTCTATGTTGAAAACTATCCCCTCCATGCAGGTTTTTAGTTAACCTTTCCTCTATGTTGAAAACTATCCCCTCCATATTGATTGTTAGTTGAGCTTTCTTCTTTGTTGGCTTCTTGTAAAGGCTTTTTGCATTGAATTCCATTGTTTCAGCGTTATGTTGTTTCCTTGCAATTGCTTCCAAACTTGTAGTTCTTTCCAAAAATCCCTAGGGTTCTATTTTGATTTAATTGGCAGCTTTTATTGTTCATTTTTCACAAATTCATTCTCTTTTGGCTTTACTAACAACATTGCAAAATTTTCAATGCTTTGGTCTTTTTGTTTGGTGCTCTTGCCTTGTTACAATTTGTATCCAGCCATGAGTTCACTGGAGAATACTAATAGAGGCTTTTCTATTAGAGTATTTATTGGAGTTAAAATCAGTTTCTAGATAACTGATGGGTGGGCTGAAATTTTTAACTGGTGACAACTCTAACATAGCGAACACGGCAATGTTGGTGACTTGAGGCTTTGCATCAACCATGTTTGATATAGTTGATGTAGTGAACTTTATATCTCAAATTGTGATAGATTGAAAAGCTGATTTTGTTGTATGGTTGAAACGGGTATTTGATGTATAGAGAATACATTGGGATGTGAGGATGTGGACCAATGTATATATATATATATTCTCTCAAGATGCTCTGCTACAAATATTTTCTGAGAAATGGTGTTCCAGGGGCCCTTGCTCCACACTTATCCACAACCAACACATCTTAATGTAACACACTGATCCACAACCTCACATCTTAATGTATTCGCTATACATCAAATACCTGTTTCAACGATACAACAAAATCAGCATTTGAATCTATCACCATTTGAGATATAAAGTTGATATTTACACACACACTCGTTCAGAAAAACATGCAAAATGTCTACTTAATTATGATTTTTTAAACATGTCATCTTAGTGGATTAATCATTTAGTGTCAACTGTTAGTACTACACTGTTAATATTGTTGATATTGCAGTTACAAATTACACACTTGAACTTGAATCAGATAAAGGAAGAGTAAACAATGATTTTATGAAATGAAGTAGGCCATCATGACCAAAAAGTTATGTTTACGAAATAGGTCATCATGAGCAAAGAGTCATGTTTATGAAATAGGCTATGTGTCCAATTTCTAAAATAGAGATGTTGTATTACAAAATATAAACTGAAAGTCTGTAAACTGAAATATTTAATATGATAATAAAAGAAATTAAAACAGAGAATTATTCCAATAAGATAACATAAGATAATTTTGTTAATGACGAACGAATGATCAATCTAGTATCTACTTTTCCTTGTTAGCATCACCAGGAGCTCCACATTGATGCGGATGTGGAGGTAATTGTGAAGATGAAGTTTGACCTAAAGCTCATGCTCCTATAGTTCTGGTTGGGATGAGCATGGCAGTCAGTGAGGGTGGCATTTCAACATGATGATCATCACCAAAAGGTGCAATATCCAAGTTCTCCAAGGTCAATGCTCCAGCTTCCAAATTGTCCTCCTCTGGATAGCTATCCCAATTGTGATATATGTTTTATCCATCTTTGCCTCTTATAATGGGACAGTTGCAAGTTGTAATGCACATAAACCAGGACCTCTGCCTGGTATAGATTCAAGGTTTTTTTTGTTGACACTGTATGAAACTGTAGGTGATCCAACACTTCTTTGTGGAAGAAGTGTTCACAACCCGTGAAAGCACCCCATTTTTTGCCAAATGCTGTACCTTTAGAGTAGAACCATCAATCATGTTGCACCACCGGAGAGAAGGTCAACATCTCCCATTATATATAAATGGATAGGCATAACCAAATAATCATTGGGCATTAATGTAGGTACTCAATTTCTGCTGTATGATACTACACTCATCAGTGACAAGCTTTGTCTAATGCTTGCATGTGACCACTCTGAACCTTTGGATCCATTTGCAGTTCTCTTTTCAACCTACAAACTGGCACTGATGCTTTCAGCCATGATGTAAAATAGTATTTTGGTGTAATAATGTATGTTAAAGCATGATCTGGACTATTTAACTTTGTCGATTGTTTTTCCACTTCTACTCAAATATAGTCATAGAAGTTCACGTTAATGTTATCAGAACCGGACTGGCGATCGAACCGAAAACCTTGTGAACTAGGAACTGGTCGCAACTGGGACCGGAACGGGTAAAAATCTGGTTAACCAAAAACACATAAAATATTCATATTTTAAAGAAAAAACATATATATACATGTGCATCCATATGAATCCAAACCATTTTTACACAAATAAGCAAAAGCTCTCATTTATATGGCATGTAAGGGTGCACATAACTGAAATAGCTTTGAGTGCAATCCATCCCTAAACTGAAAATACATCAACAAATAGGTTCTAGATGGCCTCTAGCATCCAAAAAAAATTATGCTACAACACATACTTACATATCATCAAAATCATTGCATATATTGGGATCTTCATCATCAATATAATCCTCTAAACATTAAAATAAGATAGAAAAAGCGTAGCATGTCAAGTCAAGATTTTGTTTGAGTGATGGGTACATTTTTAGTAGAGGAGTTCGACAACCAATGCTACTAACATCAAAGTACATAGAGGGATTGGTGCTCCTTATTAAATGCTAGTTCTTTACCGTTGTACATGACAAAATGCAATGGAAACGTTACAACTCCCGCAATCCCATATCCTGAAAAATTGTTAAGTCTGCTGGATTTTGAGTGAAATCTAAAATTCTACTTTCTCCATATGAAATCCAATGAGGTTGGAACGACTCTCAAACATCCTGTGTCAGTTCATGGTAATGTTAAAAATTTAAGTAAAATGATGGAAATGAAAGATTAAGGGAATGTCACTTTAACTTAAATGTGTAGCAATAATAATACTATAGGCTTGGGGGCCATAGGCATAAATATTAGGCTGGGCTAGGTGGGAATTAGAAGTGGGCCAACCAAATGAAAAAATCAGAAATTAAAAAAAAGGGGTAAACTTTTTAACTGGGAAGGTACAAACTGCACAAAACCGGTCCTGAGCCGGCCGGTTCAGTACCGAACCGGCTAGTTTTGTTACGGAACCGGTCGGTTTGGTAGTGAACCAGCCTATTCTGGTTCAGAGGCCTGGTCCGGTTCTGATACCATTGCTTCACATCTGTAGGCTGAACAATGTCTATAATCTGTCCTAGTATGGTGTCCGTCTCATGCAATTCCCCAGTCACTGATTGATTTCAATCTGCAATTCAAGTCATGTTAGATTTGATGAATTGCAAAACATACTTAATCTGTGACCAAAAACTAGGATCAAGAATGATATCTTGCACTGCAGAAGCACTATCTCTATCTGCTGTATTATGTATCCTCAAGTTCTCTGATAAATTGCCCACAATCATATTAGCCAATGCTCGTATTATCTTCAACAAATACTTAAAGGTGAGCTAATGGCTACCAGATCTAGTCCTTGTGAGCTTAACTGCAACTTAGAGTGAATCTGGTAAATGTAGTGGACAACAATATGCCTTGTGATGAATTTGATGATGGACTTCCATTCCTTTTACAAGGCATTGATCCAGTCATGCTCTCTGTGCTTAACAATATTATGTATTAAAAGATTCAACATGTGCAGCATACAATCATAACGAAAATGTGAGGATGTACCTGCTCAATGGTTTTTCTGATTCTTCACAATTAGCTACATTATCTTTAATGACTTGTGTCATATTAGATGGCCCTATATCATTATTCCTTTTCGGTAAGAAGTCTGCAATGCTCCCAGAAGATGGTACAAATGGTGAGTCATGGGCTGCAGGGAAGATTGCATCACTAGCCAACACACCAAGAACAGTTATCAAATGTTGATTTCTAACATTTATTGAGCTGTCAGAGACAATGGAAAGCCTACTATTCGGCCACTCTTCCGTAAACTGTCCAAGAGAGCTCTGGACATCAGCTTTTTTTATGTCTAGCAATAGAGTTCTCTCTTTGTCATATCCAGGGATTTTGTATCCTTTAGGGGCAATTATTGATGGACTTAATCATAGCATATCAATAAGGGGAGTGAAAAACATTGAATGGTATATGCACAGAGAACCATTCTTCTAGACTTCCTAGGTATAATATATTTTCACATCTTATTATGTTTAGACAAAATGACCCGAATATTTTATCACATGTGGTTTTATCAAACTTTACTGGGGTGTAAGTTATAAGAGTACACTGGTTCCAGGGAAACAACTTTTATTTCAGATTTTCTTTTACTTTCATTTAGATATTAGCTTTTTTGATATTTCTTGAATAACTTGCAGAGCATTATGAACTTGTTAACAGTCTAATGTGTAGGAATTTATAGGGTAAGTTCCTCAGACAGAACACCAAAGGACACCGCTCACAAACAGATCACAGATCAATACACCAGTATTGTTGATGTGGTTAAAACCTTCAAAGAGGGGAACAGTCCACGGTCTGAGCCAACGCGACCACTTCAGGCAATTTATTAATAAAAGAATGAAAATTTACATAAGCTTCTCTCATGAACGGTTACCCTACAAATGACCCTCCATGCTCTTTAAATAGAGATCATGGACCAATTGGGTGTTAAGCCACGGATCAAGTGTCGGTAATACCAAGGAGAGAATGAACTGTCAGATCACTACATATTGTGACCGTCGGATTGTAAGTTACAAAAGTACATCGTAAAGAAACACACTTTACCTAACTCTACACTAGACCAAGTTATACTTAACTATTTCCTATGTGTTGGAATATCCTAACATCCCCCCTTAAGAACAACTTGGGATAAGATTGAAGGATGTACAAATATGACACAATAGGAGAAGGAAGGAGGCATTAGGGCCTTTGTAAGAGCCTTTGTAAAGATGTCTGCAACTTGTTCATCTGTTGAACAATATTGCACTTCAAGGACATGGTCGTGAATGAACTTTCTGATGAAGTGCATGTGCAGTTCAATGTGTTTGCTGCGCTGATGTTGGACTGGATCTTTGCATAGTTGAATGGCACTTTGATTATCATAGCGAAGTGTAGTCGGATGCTGCTGAAAGCCAAACTCTGACAGGATCTGATGAAGCCACATGGCTTCCTTACTAGCTTCTACGGCTCCACGATACTCTGCTTTTGCTGAAGAAAGAGAAATGACACTTTGTTTCTTGCAAGCCCATGTAATAGGTCCTGAACCAAGAGTGAACACATAACCTGCGGTAGACTTCCGATCATCAGGGTCACCAGCCCAATCGGAATCATTGAAACCAACCAATAGAGGTGATGCTTCTGCACTGTAATGAATCCGAAACTGAACTGTACATCGAACATAACAAAGTATTCTTTTAGCTGCTTTCCAATGACTTTCATGTGGGTTTTGCATAAACCGAGCAATCAGGCCAACAACAAAGGAAAGATCAGGATGAGTATGGGTTAGATACAAAATTTTTCCTACAAGTTGACGGTATAAGGTAGCATCAACTTCAGGGGAAGTACAAGTGACTGAAAGTTTGGCTCCATACTGAAAGGGAGAAGGGGTTGGCTTACAGTCTACCATGTGAAAATGGCATAGAAGACTTGACGACCAAGAAAATAATGCAAGTGTCCTAAGTCTGTCATTTCAATCTTTTTTTAAGGCTGGACTTCACATGGTTTATGAGGTTGGGATCACTACCAGTAAGGATAAGATCATCAACCTAAAGAACAAGAATGATAAGGGACTTGCCCACTTTCTGGGTGTAGACAGTGTTGTCAGAATGACACCTAGAAAAGCCAGTTTCTAAAAGAAAGCTATCCATTTTGGCATACCAAGCCAGAGGGGCTTGCTTGAGACCATCAAGGGATTTCTTAAGCCGACATACAAGACTGGAGTCTATTTGTATAAAGCCAGTAGGTTGTTCCATATAGATTTCTTCATGCAAGTCCCCATGCAAGAAGGCAGATTTAACATCCATCTGATGGACTTCTCATTTGAAAGAGGCATCAAGGGAAAGAACAAGGCGGATAAAGTTCATTTTGGCAACAGGGGAGAAGGTTTCAGTATAGTCAATGCCTTCTACTTGTGAAAAACCCTTAGCAACAAGACGAGCTTTATGTTTATCAAATTTTCCATCTGGGCCATACTTGGTTCTGTAAACCCATTTGCATCTAACAAGTTTTCGTCCCTTTGGTAGAGGAACAAGATCCCATGTATCATTTGCCAATAATGAACGATATTCTTCATTCATAGCTGCATCCCAATCTGGATGGCTTGAAGCTTTTGCAAAGGTGTCAGGATCATAATTAGCTGAAGCTTGAGCTAGTAAAGAAGAGGCTCTATCGAACTGAGAACGTGTATGTCGCTGATCTGTAGGATCACCGACAAGAGCACCTGTTGCATCCCGAGTAGCACGAACCCATTTTGGAAGCTGAGGAGCTGAAGGAAGATCCTGAGAAGGTGGGGGAGGATTGTCATCCTTGCTGTCATCATCTGAAGAAGAAATATTTTGAGAAGTAGAAGGGATAGAGAGAGGTGGCACATCCGTCGAACTAGGCTCGTAGGCCGATATATTTTCAGCAAACCTTACATCTCTTCTAATGATAACATTTTTGGACTTAAGTGGAATTAGTTTGTATCCTTTGACATCTTTAGAATATCTAACAAAAATACATTTTTCACTCTTAGGTTCTAAAGCTTTAAGTTTCTCATATGGAATATGGGCCCATGCTTCACTTTCAAAAACACGAAAGTGACTTACATCTGGTTTAATTGAGCTCCATGCTTCTTTTGGAGTGCTATTCTTTAAAACCTTAGTAGGAGTGCGATTTATTATGTAATTTGCACAGTTAATTGCTTTTGCCCAAAAATTAAGACTAAGTCCTTTAGATTGAAGCATACAATTAGCCATTTCCTTTAAGGTGCGATTCTTCCTTTCAGCTACACCATTTTTTTGTGGAGTATATGGAATAGTATGTTGCATTTGAATTTCATTCTCAATGCAAAAGTTGATGAATTTGTTGTTAACATATTCTTCGCCATTATCAAATCTTAGCTTAAGAATTTGATTTCCAGATTGTTTTTCAACAAAGGCCTTAAAGGCCAAGAACATGTTAAATACTTCACTCTTGAGTTTTAAGAAGTATACCCAAGTGCGTCTGGAGAAATCATCAATGAAAGTTAAGAAATACTTGTAGCCAGAGAATGAAACAACTGGAAGTGGACCACATAAATCACTATGCACAAGCTGTAAAGGGGTTGAGGCGTGCCAAGAGGCATGTTTTTCAAAACTATCCCGATGATGTTTTCTGAGTACAGATTCAGAACAAACACCATCTCTGCAAGATACCATATTTTTTTTACATAGATTCTGAAGGGAGCGATAGTTTAAGTGACCAAATTGCTCATGCCAAAGTTTGCTCACTTCATCATTATGAGCAACAAATACCGAGGGAAGATTTGATGACCCAAAGTCGTTAATCTTATACAACCTTTTAGAATCATCAGCGATGCTGGTAGCTAAAATTTGTCTAGGATCTGTTAGGTCCTTAATTACAACATCGTGAGGTGAAAATTCAACGATTTTACCTTCATCTGAATGAGTTATCTGATATACAAATAGAAGGTTGCAGGATAAGGTTGGAACACATAATACATCATTGAATTGACCATTGTCTATATGAATAGTTCCAGTGCCTAGAACACTAAGAGATCTATCATCACCAACATATATATTTTTGGTGTTACAATCATTTAAAGAAGAAAACATGGCTTTGTTTTTGGCCATGTGATAAGAAGCTCCAGAATCAATGAGCCACTCATGAGAATGAGAAGAAGATACATTTAGTGCATATCCAGACCGAGATGCTTGACAACCACATGCAGAAAGTGCTATTCCTGAAGATGAAGTTGAAGTTGTTGAGTGCTCCAAATGGATGTTATGCTTCTTCACTGCTGTTTCCAAGGCTTTCATATTCTTAAAGCAATTGGATTCTAAGTGGCCATCTCGATTACAAAAGTGGCAATGTCTACCAGTCTTCTTCCCTTTGTTTTTATTTGCCTTATCATTTTGTTGAAATGATTTTTCATTTTGAGACTAAAATGGCTGAGGACACTTGTTTGGTTTAGGCCCATTCTTTTTAGGATACGGCTTCTTAGGATTCTTTGAATTTGGTTGCTATTGGGCGGCTAAGGCTTTCTTAGAAGAGTTTCCAAGATTAAGAAGACCAAGATGTAAGAGTTTTTCTTGTTCTCTTATTAAAGAATCACAAAAGGCATCAAAGGAAGGGGACTTGTAGTCTTGTCCTTGAGAAATGAAGGCTTCTCTTGTAGAATGGAAGGTGGAAACAAACACAGAGTAGGCTGGTCCCAACTTGGTAAGAATGGAATAGATAGGTTACCATCTTCTTTCTTAACCTTAACACCTTCCAAGAGAAGTCTAAGGGTCTTGAACTTCGACAAAAAAATCTTCAATGGAAGAAAAATTATTGGGGTCCAATGTAAGCAACTCATTTTCGAGTTGATGGGCTCTAAGTTCATTTTTAATTCCAAAAACTTTAGTGATTTGTTTCATTGCTTCGTTAAGAGTATCAAGTTCTGCGATATGGAATCTAAGGTCTAGAGAAATAGACATCCCTATCAACCCACGTGCTTGATCTTGCCTATTTTCCCATTTGGCTACTTTATCTTCATCTTTCGGTTTGGTTTCTTGGCCTAAGGCTATTCCTTTAAAGACCTTTACTTTTAAGTAAATCCACAATGTAGGACCACCATTGGAGTAGTTGGTGTTGTAAAGAATAACTTGGCATGGACTTTCCATTTTAACAGAAACTGAAGCTATAGATGTTGAAACTAAGTGTTCCAATGGAAATATCTCGAAAAATTAGGTTGATTAAAAAAAACGGCTCTGAGAATGGCTTTCGGATGAAAAAGTTAAAGGCTTTTTGAAGAAAAGTTGTTGAAGATGCCGACAAAGTGCGGGAATGTGCGGAAATGAATGATAATGTTATATTTAAAAAAAAATCCTTCCTTCCAAACTTAATCTAATTAGCTCAACAAAAAGAAAGACTTGAACTCAAGACTTCTATTCTCATAAAGTAGCTTTGGACCAAGTGAGCTAGATTAAAAGGTTAGTAATTTTTGGGAAAGAGGAAGGGGTTTTTTTTAGTCACTGAAGCTTTGGGGTGCGTGCTTACTTGAGAAAGCTCTATTTTTGCCTACAAAACAAAAAGCACAAAACCCAACATGGACATACAAAAAAAAAACCTTACGGCTTGAAGTAAGCTTTAGCCGAAAACTAAATATTTTCCTCAATGTTTCTGATTTTCCGAGATCACATTAAGGCGTGGCGGAAAAGAGCATACGCATGAGAAAAATCCTTCATTTCTGTTTTTGATTTCCCTAGATCGCACAGAGTCGCGGGGCAAAGAGCATACGCAGAAATGAAAGGTATAGATCCGGTAATGAAAAAACAAAGAGCTAAAATAAACCGAAATAAACAGAGAGAAAATAACTAAAAACTGCAGATAAACACTGTCTACCTCCAGATCTTAAAAATGACGTAGCTAGGGCTATCGGAAACCTTTTCGCATCAAACGAAAGGGGTTCCTCACTAGAACATATGCTCCTAACACAATAGAGCAGTCCTCTCGGCCCGAAAGCAGTTAGTAACAGTAGATCTAGGAAACGACAGTCGGATGCAGTTCTATTGGCTTCAGATTTGGATCACCAACGGATGTGGCCCTCAAATAGCTCCGTTACCATGTAGGAATTTACAGGGTAAGTTCCTCAGACAGAACACCAAAGGACACCGCTCACAAACAGATCATAGATCAATACACTAGTGTTGTTGACGTGGTTAAAGTCCTCAAAGAGGGAAACAATCCACGGCCTGAGCCAATGCGGCCACTTCAGGGAATTTATTAATAAAAGAATGAAAATTTACATAAGCTTCTCTCATGAACGGTTACCCTACAAATGACCCTCCATGCTTTTTAAATAGAGATCATGGACCAATTGGGTGTTAAGCCACGGATCAAGTGTCGGTAATACCGAGGAGAGAATGAACCGTCGGATCACTACATATCGTGACCGTCGGATTGTAAGTTACAAAAGTACATAGTAAAGAAACACATTTTACCTAACTCTACACTAGACCAAGTTATACTTAACTATTTCCTATGTGTCGGAATATCCTAACATAATGATCAGATGAGTAGGCTGGGACGAGGATTTGGTTACCAGCTTTTAATCTCTATCTTTCTTTGTTGCCATATTTGAAATTAATTTCTTTGAAAATGTCACACATGATGTAAGCTTTTCTTTGCCCCATCTGGCCACAAAGTCTCATGGATATCTATGTAAGGGCTTGCCGCTTAAATTCTTCTAAGAGTTTAAACTTGAAAATGCTGCTTCTTACCTTTATATTGTGTCCATTACTCTAGTCAGAATGATTTTGCTTTTCAGTGATTTTTGTTTGGATTCTAGAATTGCATATTGAGATGCCAATGCAGATGGCAAAAAAATTTAAATTAACACATCATATCAAAATGTGACACCTTACAACAATAATTAATGTAAAAATTTCTATGGAAAATACTGTCATGTGGAATATTTGTCAAGTTAACGTGCTTTATACTGCAAAGTTAACATTCATAATATCATATTACATTACACAGTTACTGTTGTAATGTCGAGAGGTTTTTAAAATAATATCCAATTGACAATTTGTTTGTTCATGTCACATCAAACAGGGGAAAGGAGATGCCTTAATTCAGAGCTTTGGCATGCCTGTGCTGGACCGCTTGTGTCCTTACCTGCTGTTGGGAGCAAGGTTGTTTATTTTCCACAGGGTCACAGTGAGCAGGTGAGGTGGTTGCTCACTAATTTTTAATTTGCAATCTTCTTTTGGATACAAATGATAGAAAATAATGAATGCTTATCTTCTTTTCATCATAAAATGTCACTCCTGTATTTTGAAATTATAATGTTACGTAATGAAACTGATCATAATCAATGTGATTTCAGGTAGCTGCTTCAACAAACAAGGAGGTTGATGCTCATATACCCAATTATCCAAATCTTCCAGCTCAATTGATCTGCCAACTTCACAATGTTACAATGCATGTGGGTTCTCTGCATTTCATCCTTGCTTTGGTTGTGAACACTTTTATTCAGAGCGTTATATATACAAAATTTAAAATTTAATAAACACCTTATTGAATGCCAGGCAGATGTGGAAACGGATGAAGTATATGCTCAAATGACATTGCAACCACTTAATGCTGTAAGACATTTTCGGTTTCATTATTATGTGCTTTGCTGTAATTGCCGGTTTTGGTGAGAAATGCTTTGGTACTAGTTCCATTTGTGAAGGGAACTAAAACTTGATGATACTGTGCAGCAAGAGCAAAAGGATTGTTATCTTGGTTCTGACCTCGGCACACCAAGCAAGCAACCTACTAATTACTTTTGTAAAACGTTGACTGCAAGTGACACTAGCACCCATGGCGGGTTTTCTGTGCCACGTCGTGCAGCGGAAAAAGTTTTTCCTCCACTGGTGCGGTTCTTATTTTCCCATTGTTGTTGTTCTGTTTATGATTCAATAGATAGGTGCTTAGAATTTTAGTCCTTTTTTAAGAGAAGACTTCATTCTTTGAAGGAGCAAAAGGTAAGGGTATTTGCCATATCCATCTCCTATTAAGTTTTGTTATTGTTATCTTTGGTTTTGTGTTTTTGAGCAGGATTTCACTCAGCAGCCACCTGCCCAGGAGCTGACTGCCAGGGATCTTCATGACAATGAATGGAAATTTCGGCATATTTTTCGGGGTAAGCTACAGCAGTTATTTGAAGGTTGTTTTGGATTAAAAGTGGATAGTGATTATGTAATTATGTGCAGTTTTTTCTGATACTCTTATATCATTGCAATGCATTTTGAAATGTATACAGGTAGGTGCATATATCAAATTTGTTGCCACATTTGTGGTCATACGTGGTTGATCTATTTTAAAATTCCTGCTAATGGTGTCAGTAACTTAGTAGTCACCTGTACACTCTAAAAAGTATCTGATATAGCTAGTCCCCAGTTTACCTGTGAATGTGGAGCCAACATGTTTACTTTTTCTCTGGAAATACCAATCTCCCTCTCTAGCCAGGTATAAACATCTCCACACAAAGAAGCACAAAACCATCATTTTTCATATATGGTAATCAACCTAAATATGAAGGTCCCTAGTCATGCATGCTTCTTCATGCAAGGACTCAATACATCTCAACCAAGTAGTTTCTTTGATGCCTCTATGAATATATTTAGCTTATTGATATCACTCCTTTTAGGTATCTATAGAAGGAGATGTGTTGTGCTTAAGACTAAACAAGAAATAGTAGATCATGCTTAAATCAAATAAGTCAATAGGAAAGCATCTAGCTAATTCCTCCAGACTCCAGAAGGAGTTGGTAACATACTTTTCTTGGATATGGGTCCGAATTTTTATGTGCCCCTTCACTGTCTGACTGCTGTGTATGGTATGCTTATTCTAACATGCACAATGCAACTTGTGTTTCTTTTTTAGTTCATATTTTTGACTTGTGCTTACAATCTTTTCTTGGAGAATAAGAGATTCACTATATATATCACTATATATAAAATTGTCAAATTGGGCGTGGTAGGGCAATTTCTTTGTCTATTCACTATATATATCACTATATATAAAATTGTCAAATTGGGCGTGGTAGGGCAATTTCTTTGTCTTCTCTTTTATAAATCTTTCAAATGCCATTCCTCTTCTATTTGTGACCAAAATCTGCTTATTGCACAATAAAAATATGTGGAAGATATGCATTTCATGAGAGAGCATTACAGATATGCAATCAGGTTTGATTCATATTTAAAAAATAATGTACAGGTCAGCCTAAGAGGCATCTGCTCACAACAGGATGGAGTGTTTTTGTCAGTGCGAAGAGACTTGCAGCTGGTGATTCTGTGCTCTTTATTTGGTGGGTTTTTCATTAGCTTTTGGATGTTGGATGACTCTCTTAATACTTCTTCCTTTTCTTTATACTTACAACAGAATTGAATGATCAATTTATTTATTTTCATGACAATTTCCAGAAATATGTACTTATCTGCACCTACCATCTTGAGCAATTCTTCTCATTGCTTTCTAATTTTTTCCCTAGTTGAATGTTGAATGGCACAACAGGAATGAGAAAGGACAACTGTTGTTGGGAATTAGACGAGCAAACAGGCCACAGGCTGTAATGCCCTCATTGGTACTCTCGAGTGATAGCATGCATATAGGGCTCCTTGCTGCGGCTGCTCATGCTGCTGCTACAAATAGTCGATTTACTATTTTCTATAATCCAAGGTAGTGCAATGCCCAAATTTGGCATTTGAGTTTTTTATCTAGGAAATTATTGTTTTTCCTTGCAGGACTAATAATGTTTTATTACACTGTATGCAGGGCAAGTCCATCTGAATTTGTCATACCTCTGGCAAAGTATGTTAAAGCAGTTTATCATACTCGTGTTTCTATAGGAATGCGTTTTAGAATGCTATTTGAGACAGAAGAGTCGAGTGTTCGCAGGTGAGATTTTAATCAGAGGTTATGGTGTTTGTGACATGTAAGTATAAAAAATGTCAGTGGGATTATTAATTGCTGGGAAAATCTATGTGACCATGTTTTTTTTATTTTTGGTAAAAAATAGGTTTGCTTGTATATATAATCAATCCTGAAAGAGGCATTGAAATACAACAAAATTTTAGTAGTGTTTAAAGTTTTGCTACTACTGCTATCTTTTAATGCACACAGATTTGTACTCACTGACTAGAAAACCCAAATTGGGATGTCAGTGCCATGTCTATATCTAAGTGACCTGACAAATTCTGGATTTGTTGCCTTGTGTGTCAGAGATACATCTGAAAACTTGAAATCAAAAGATGTAAAGACATAGTGACTGAGCATTCCTACTTTGATTTTGGAGTTATCTTGTTGACATGCTGACAGCCAGTCTGCTGAATGCTTGGGGCTGTAATTCGTTTTTCTATATAGATATGTTGGCATCATTTGAACTTTGAACTTGTGATATGCCAACAATACAAAACTTTCTTCTTGAACTCTTGCTATTTTCCTCAGGGCAAGTTTGTGTGCTGTCATTTTGTATCACAGCTTGCTGTGTCTCTCCAATGGATCCCCATGGGCCGTAGGATTGTACAATGAGATCTCACTATGATGCCCAAACCCGACAGTGAGCCAATTCTCTGGTCGCTCCCTTTGCCCTCAGTCACTAGGGCCAGGAGACTTTGACACCATTTTCATTTCTTTCTTTCTTGATCAGGATAGGGATGTCTAGAATTGGACTAACACTATAGGTTTTAATAATGAGCAGCAAATTTAGACCTATGACACTACTTTATAACTTTTATGTTTGGTTATAGTTAGTTCTAGCAATTAGTTTAGCTAGATACTTAAGTATTCTATAGGCTGCACTTTATCTTTCGCTTTCTTTATCTTTATAGCATTACCTAGGAGCTGCTTTTTGCACTCCCACATTGTGATCACATTGGATGTATCATTATGTCTCAAGGGATGTCTAGTCATTACATAAGATCTTGCTTCCAGAATAGTTAGGGATAGGTACAATCATGTGACTATTAATAGGAGGCATTGATATCATCTCTGGCAATGAATCCTAGAGCTTCAAATGTTGAGAATCCCAAAACTCTAGATGCTGATGTATAGCACAACTTGGAAACAAGCTGTAGAATCTAATCATTCTACTTACATGTGACGATAGAATCTGATTTGACTGAGGTTGACTCCCACTTAGCTGAAGACAAAACATTCGAACCCCTAGATTCAACATAGATATCCAACACATAATGCGAAGACCAACCTTATTCTTGAATCTCGAATAAAACTTTGACCACATTTGGAAAAGTTAATTCTAAATTTGAATAGATTGAGAGATGTGGAGAATGATTCTTACAATTTTTGACCAATTCTAATGAACTTTTGTGTCACAAAAGAGACTTATTGAAAACTTAAACAAATTGAACTCGAAAGGAAATCAATCTCAAACTAGATACTTATATGATATTATAGATTCAAAATTATTTCTAGGACAATCATCATCATTTTGCAAGAATTCCCAGTGGTCTTTGAATTATGCCTTGAAAGCTCATAAAGAATGAACAATGAACACTACTTGCTAATAATACCTTGTAGCATTTATGCGCATCACTCTCTAGGGAGAGCATAAACAATTTCATCAATACATTTTCTATTGGCTAGATAGTTGAATCCCTTCGAGGAGTTTGTTGGTTTAGTGACATTACTTGTAGATATAGTTGAAATTGTGTCCCCTAGGAATCACATTCCCTTCAAGTCAATGACCCTATTGCCCCTATACAGTTTGTGCAAAATAAAATGTTGACATTGTTTCATGAAACAATGTCCCTTGATTTCTCTTTTTTTCAGAAGGAATTCTTTGTAAGGTTTCTCCTATGATCTAGTTGTTGAGGTTTTATTTATTTATCCAATGGATTTACTTTTCCTCATGATTGGTGCAATTCTAACCTTCTGAAAAAGAAAGATATTGTAGAAGATTCTTATTCTAAGAGAGAGAAGGATCACTTGGATATTGCACAAATTGTGTTGATGAGTCTCTTTGACATGATTAAAAATTGGCATGCTTTCGTTGAATTATTAACAATATGAAGAAACAACAGAAATACAAAAGTCTCCTCCTTCCAAGTATAGAGAGAAGGGAGTAAGAAAGGATAACCACATCTCGAAGTCCTATGTGGAGACAACAATGAGATGAACAAAATTACCAGGGTGCGCTCCCTTACACAAAGGTTGTTAAACTTCTTTTCAACAACAAAAGGTCAAGAGCTTGTGTACTATTTTTTTTTACAAAGTGGTAATGTTTCGTGTGTTCTATGAGAATTTCTAAGTAATTAATTTGGTAATGTTGTGCAATGCTTTATAAATGGGAGAATCTTTGAAGTGAGGTGACAATGTGATGTTTGAGCTTTGTTACTTTCTTCCAAGTAGTTAATGCCAAGGGTTGCGGTTGCACTTAGTCGGGAGATGCAATCTTTTTCCATGTGAGCCTAGCTTCACTAAAATTGCAGATTCTTCAGTTTCTTTTTATTAAAGCAATACCTCCTTTATTTAATGGAAGCTTGACCTTTTTCCTTTACATCAAATGAAATTTTCTATTTTGCTTTGTGTTTCGCTCCTTGACATACAAATGTTATGATGGTTTTATTTAGCTCCTTGAGTGAGGAAATTTGAAGGGGTTGTGTGAACAAAGACTTTGTAGAAAGGAAATGCTACAACTACAATGCTTGTTAGAATGTTTTAGGGATGAACATTGAGGTGCATCAAATTAGATCAAGTAGTTTTTTTCTTGAATTCATTAGGAATATATATCTTGACTGTGGAAGATAGACAAGAGAAACAAATGGGAGCCCAATACAAGAGAGAATCTTGTGAGAACAATTTATTTGGAAAGTATTGTTGGAAAATGTAACTAATGTCGGTCTTCATAATTGTAATTGAGTCATGATATAATGTATTTGTCAAAAGAAAGAAAAATACATTTTATTATAAAAGAAATTGACTTATTAAAGCATGTGTTTCATGCTTGGGTCACTATTTTTAGGTCAAAGCCTCCATTGTAGGCTTTTAGGGTTTATGTCAAGAGTCCTTATTTTTGTCATTATGTAAAAGACCCTTCTTGGGCTTCATCTATCAAAGAAGAAATTCATTTTTATGTAAAATAGGTCATTTAGGCTTCCTCCACCAAATCAGCCTCAACCTAGACAAGTCGGCTTAATTAGAGAGGCATAAACCACTATAAAAGGGCAACAACTAGACTCATTTGGAGCACATTCATAAGAAGTTCAATCTGTAGTTCCGGGAGACAAAAAAAGGGTGTGAAATTCAAGGAAGAAGGAAACCCTAGCGAAGGAGAAGGAAGTCTTTGAAGTCGATTTTTCTCTCTTTATCTCACACGTGCAAAGCTGCTTGGTTGTTCGAAGGGCTGAAATTGCAGTGCTGTAGCTGGGTCGAAATTTTGGAGTTGCTGGGGCTTGAAATTCTGGGTTGTTGTTGGAGCCGAAATGTTGAAGCTGCTGGGGAGGTCGAAGTTGCTGGGTTGCAGTAGGGCGCTGAAAGCTACTGGGGGCCGAAATTTTGGATTATTGTTGGGCTGTAGTTGTTGGACAAGAAGAGACTATTGAAGTTTGCTGAATCATACTAAAAGGCTGACTCGGTGGAGGAGGAAGGTCTTTTGGGTCTATGGTCTATCTCAATTGGATTTACTAGTGCAAGAGTTTGACTGGTTTTTCCCCTAGAGAGGTGTTTTAGCCCTGGTTGAGTGCCTACATCTAGTGTCGTTGATCTTCATGTTTTGTTTTGATGATCGCTTGATGAAACAAAGTTAAGAAAGAACATAAAGAGTAAATAATAAGTCCAGAAGAATATCACGAGTAATTATCAATATAAGAGAATCTTTTTGCCTTTTTTATTTTCTAACATAGTATCAGAGCCAAGGTGGAGAAGTAAAGGGAAAAAGCATCTTTAAGAGCTATTGAAGGAAGGAACAAAAGAAAGTCTTCAAGGAAAGGATCATATAAGAAGAGAAGCCTACTATCTATAGAGACTATGCCAACCTCAATGAAGTCTGAAAACAAGCTAGAAGGAGCCTCCAACTACACAACATGGAAGAAGTGGATAGATCTTATTCTCGCTAAGCATAAAGTTTTGGATCTTGTTCAAGGAAAAGTTAAGAAACCTACAAATGATGTAGAAAAGGAGAAGCTCGGGGAAATCGACATGTTGACCATGAATCTGACAGTAGATGGAGGAAAGGACAATCTAATCCCATACATATCCATTATAGATTCCGCTCAAGAAATGTATGAAGCCCTCTCAAAGTTGTTCATCATCAAGAATATTGTTTAGATAGCTTGTCTCAAGAATGAACTAAGAACAATTAAAATGATGAAAGAAGATACCGTTTCATCATATTTTGTAAGGATCTCTGGGATGAGAGATGAACTCCAAGCTATAGATGAAATTGTTCCAGAGAAAGAACTCGTGATTGCTGCACTACTAGGTCTACAATAATCTTGGAGCTCCTTTGCATCAGGGATCAATAGTTGGAATAATACTCCAACCATTGAACAAATGTGGAATTCATGAAGTAAAGAAGAAGCTCGTATTTCGTTAGTAAGTGACAAAAAGGAGGATGAAGAAGATAGCATTTCAAATGCCTACACTGCTCAACACAAGAAGAAGGGTGTATTCAAGAAGTTTAAAGGACCTACGAAGAAAGTTGACCTATACAAGATTGAATGCTACAATTGTCATAAGATGAGTCATAAGAAAAGTCATTGTCCTGAAAATCCAAGGAATAAGAAGAGAGAAAGAGAACATGCAAATGTTGTTGATGAAGCTCCATCAAGGAAGAACAAGACATAAAAATCCTACTTATTTGCTAGAGACTCCTAGGGATACTATCCCTTGCATTATCATACTATAAGTTTTGCAATGTTTTCTTTTATGTTTAGATTTTCGTAGTTCATAGATTCAATATATTTTGTTAAAAATTCTTGAAGTTGTAGGTATCCCTCAGAAAGATTGGATTAAGTGGGAGCCCCCACCATTTTACCAAAAGATAGGTATCTTGTTCCTTGTTTCCTCTTTTATGTTTGATTTCATCCTCACATAGAGATTTGTTTGTATTGTACCTTTTCTTTATAATTTTCCTTGGCAGGAAAGCTTGCAAAATACATAAAGGCTATGGAGGAGACTTAAAAAAAGAGAGGACATGAATCATGAAAGAAACCTTGTTACAAAGGAAGTCCTTCAAGAACCGAAGTCTTACAAGGTTTGTTAAAGAACAACTCAAGGTATGTCTTAAGATTACAAGTTTTGTTACAAGGTTCTCTACATGCAAATGGTATGATCATTCTCTTTTGAAATTTGCTTGACTAATATCTTTATCTTTAGGTTTTGAATCATAAAGATTCTTGTTAGGGTGATTAATCATTAGATTAAATCTACCCTCATTAGACTATCTCTTGTCATTTAACTATTCTTATGAAACCCCAACCTTTAGGGTTCATTGCAAAACCCTAGCTTCTTGATGCTAAGGGTATGTCAATGTTGATTATGAAACCCTAGTCTTTTTAGGGTTTGTTGATAAAGTCTAGAACGTATGATGAAATCCTATTCTTTTAAAGTTTAGGGTTTTGATAATGTTAGAGTAAAAACCCTAATCCTTTAGGGTTTGTTGTTAATGTCTAAATGAAACCCTAGATATGATGCTAAGGGTATGTTAATGTTGATTATGAAACCCTAGTCTTCTTAGGGTTTGTTGATAAAGTCTAGAACATATGATGAAATCCTATCTTTTTAAAGCTAAGACACCTGACATGGGGATTCAGGATTCGTAGGATACGGGGATTCGAGTGTCGGATTCGGACATGTTGACCCCCCGGAACACGACACGTAGGATTCTTTATATATTATTTTATTAAATATATATATATATATATTATAAAAATTAGATATTTCTTACACAAATTCTCATTAATGATACAAATTCATTGATTTCAAACATAGATCTTCATCTAGATGTTAGTTTTACTGTTTACAAAGTAAGTTAGTAACATTATAGCATGCATAGTACATACAAAATTCAAATACATGTCAGTGGTCACATAAATCATGATTCATAAATGAAAGACAACTTACAACTACAAGATAGTAAGATAAAGACACTGACAACTGTAGTTTTCTCATTAAGTCATCAAATCAAAATGTGTTACATAGGTAGTGTGATGCCAAAGGCAAATAGAAATAGAAAATATAAAACAACTACAGGTATACAAGTGTGAAGGCAATAGGTAGCCCATGACTCATGAGTCATCAATCCTCAGAATCAGCATCAATGTCCTCATCATCATGGTCACCACTGCTCTCCTCTGCATCCTCCTCCTCCCCTGTATCCATAGTCGCCTCTGCATCTGCTGGTGTGGAGGATGACCCCTCTAAAATATCGCCGTCATCAAATCTAACAGGCTCTAGCACTGGATCATTGAGATCCATGTTGGCCAATGCCAACTCAACACTGCTGTCCAAACCCATATCATCAAGAAAGACATCCCACATCTTTGTCTTTCCCCTTAACCACTCTTCCCTTTGCCTGTAAATAAGACGAAAGTTGGTGTGCACATACACCATTGTCTTTGCCTTGGACTGCTCAAGCCTGCTCTTCTTCACACTATACAAATTCCGATATGTGCTCCAATTCCTCTCGCAACAAGAGGATGAAGTCACCTGAGAGAGGAGCCTCATGGCTAACTGCTGAAGAGGAGGGTTTGTTGCCCCATGATTTGCCCACCAAGAATAGGGCTTCTTAGCCCCCCCTGTCTCTAATCACATCATATCCTGCGAATCGACCAGTGCCAGTGGAAAACTCTGCAAAGGCATCCTCCACCTCATCAAGCAATGCTTTATCCTAAAAAACCTGCCTGAATGCATCTTTCCTCCCTTGTGAGATTTCACCGTCCATGTGAGGAGGGAATCTGCGGGAAGGTCCACCATTCAGCCACTCATGGTTGTAGTATCTTGGGTTCAATGAGTGAGCCAAACAATGTAAAGGTATACAATTCTTGTCCCATTTGCTGACAAGAATATCCTGTATAGTACCATAGAAGGCCTCTGGTGATGTCTCATACTCGGGGCACTCACTCTATAGAATAATGCTCCTCACAGACTCAATCATGGAATCCCATCCCTCAAAAACCTCTCCTAGGATGGGTTTGTCTGTATTTGCAAATCGAAGCAAAGAAATGATAGGGTCCATGATCTGAATAATTAGATCTACCCTCTCCCACCAAGCATCATCTAGCACTGTGTCCTTCACTCTTTTAGAGGCTACTTGATCTGTCTTTCTTCAAAAAGACCAAAACTCAGAAATAACCATGGCCCCAAGAGCGGTCTTGACCTCCCTCAACCTCTTCAACATCATGAATGAAGAGTCAAGCCGTGTATCAACAATCTTCAACAATGATAGATTGCTGTACACCTTGTAGATAGTGATGGCATCCTCAATAATGTTACCAATCCAAAGCACATCAGAAGCAATGGATTTCAGTGCTAAGTTCAATGAATGGACAATACAAGGTGTCCAAAACACTTGTGGATATTTAGCTTCCACAATCATGCTAGCAACCTTGCAAACAGGTGCATTATCTGTAATGATTTGCACACAAGAATCAATACCTACATCTTCAATAACTTTAATAAATAACTCACCAATAAATTGTGCATCCTTGTATTCTCCAAGTGTATCCACTGATTTCAAGAAAACTGGACCATTCAAGGAAGACACCATGAAGTTGATGATTGGGTGTTGTGTTGGATCTATCCATCCATCAGAAACAATGCTAACCCCAAATGTTGGCCATGATGCTACAATAGGCTCAAGCATTTTTTGCACCTCTTTTTTTGCCTTCGTCAACAATGTGGCCCTAAGCTTCTCTGAACCAGGAGGCACATACCATGATGGAGACCCGTGAGTTAGAGCTCGACACATCTCAATAAATAGAGGTGAGCGTGCAACATTAAATGATCTGAAGTTTTGATAGAAAAAGAAGGCAATGGTGAGATCAAGCTCTTCCCTTTTCTCTTTTTGAAAAATCTTGTCCATTGGACCAAGTGTAATTGCTCTTCTTTTTGCTGCTTGTCCCCCGATAGAACTCTCAAATGGAAATTTGGTGGTGCCTTTCCTCAAAAATGGAAGGGGGTCTTCATTCTTGGTTTTTCTTGATTTTGCAGCCACATTTTCCATACCAACAGTGAACTCCTTTTCCATTTCTTTCCTCTTTTGTAAAGGAACAACTTTACAGCCTCCAATTCCACAACTTGGTAAAGCCAACAAATGGCCTTTCACACGATAATATGTGCTTTTGAAAGAAATGTGGCAAAAGTTGCATCTCCATTGCACATTGCCTCTTCCCGTCCCCTTGGTGCTTGTCCCATCCTCTCTTGTGACATATTTTCACAAGGGATATTTCTCAATGTTGTCTTTAGGTCCTCCTCTTCCCTCAACATTACTTGCAGCAGACTCTGATGATATTGGGGGAGGAGGGGCATCTCCAATGGAGACATTCTTCCCCTTCCTTTGCCCCCTAACTCGTGCCCTTGATTGAGCCATGAAAACTGAAAAAAAAAAAAACAAAACATGCACAAATTTGTAAAAAAAAATCATATACAAATTGTTGTAATAGAATTGCAAAAAAATAGAGATGAAATTCACTTACCTGGTGCTTGAATCTCTTTGTCGAACGCTCCACACCCTTAGCTCCGTGCTCCAAACCCTTAGCTTCTTGTCCACAACTCAAAGTATGCAAAACTGAAAGAGAGTAATGGTAAAAAAGTTAAAAACATAAAGAACAACGCCTTTCTTATGCCCGCGGGTTCACTTTTGGGGATTCGAATCCCAGAATCGGGACACGTTGTGTCCTAACGGGACAGGTACGAGATTTGTACATGTCCCATTAAGCCGCGACGTGATCCCTTTTGGGATTCGAATCCAAAGCGAATCGTGTCCGATTCGCAGGATTCGGACACGTGGCACCTTTTTAACGAATCTCGTTACTTAGTTTTAAAGTTTAGGGTTTTGATAAATTTTAGGGTAAAAACCCTAATCCTTTAGGGTTTGTTATTAATGTCTAAATGAAACCCTAGATATTTAGGGTTTGGTAAATTAGGGTTTATAAGCAAAACACTTGTAATAGTTGTAGTAAGATCCTAGGAATGAAACCCTAGGTGTATATTCGTCTGTTTGATCAAAACCCTAACGTGAATTGTTCAATGTATTGATCTTTGGTTTACCTAGTAGATATTGATGTGAAATGTTAGTGCATTGTTATGAAATCCTAGATATATATATGCGAGTATGTTGATTAATGAAATGTAGGGTTTGTAACAAAACCCTAGTAGAGTTTGTTATGAATTCTAGGACATAAATTTGAAACCTTAGATGTCTAGTATTATGATCGGATTGTTACTTGATTGAATTGTTGATATCTAAGGCTTTGTGTCTTGAAGATGGAGTCTAGGGTTTATGACAAAATCCTAGCGAGAAGTTGAAGTCTAGTATGTAAAAAATGTGACCCTTGTTAATTATGAACCTAACTAGGTTTAGGTATTTGATGTCTAAAGCATGAATGGCTTGATACTTCCATTGTAATGACTTGATTTTGATATGATTAAATTCATATTTCGATTTGTATTTGGTTGTACTTGCTTTTAAAAGTTTTATAGGTACATGATCTTCAAGATGTTGAAGATGTTCATAATGAGAAGCATGATGAAGCAAGCTACAAGAATGATGATGGTCAAGATAACCTTGAGAAAGCCTTGAATGGATAAAAGAAGGAAGCTGTTGATCTCTTTAAGTTAAGAGGGAGCTTGGATAGAAGAAAAGGTACATCCCCTTAGTTGAGAGGGAGGGCATATTATGATAGTCATAATGAATACCTCGAAGAAAGAATGAAACTGAAGAATGAATGAAAGAACTATAGATGGATTTGCGAACAAAATACTTGTGAAGTATTGAGGCTGTGTTTGGTGATACTGAAGAAGTGAAAGAGGAAAGCTTCCAACAAAGTTGTATCTGAATAACTTGATGATGATATGAGTAGCATTAGAATGATTGAGGACCCCGAAGGTTTGTGTTTACTCATATATATCTTTAAAGGTTTATTACGGATTGCGCTTGTGATTTTGCAAGATCTCTCCGTAAAAAGTTGAACATTTGTAACATGCTGGGATATATATATATATATATATATATATATATATATATATATATGTATGTATGTATATGTATATATGTGTTTAGGAGAGACGAAGCATCTTGTGGCAATAAGATGCTTGAGAGGACATCTGGATATATGTGTTTAGGAGAGACGAAGCATCTTGTGGCAATAAGATGCTTGGGAGGACATCTGGTCGACCTGTGTTGATGTCTAGATCTTGAAGTAGGGAGGGTGGCGTTAGTCATGGAACTCTGACCTTGGATACACACCTAGATCCCTCGGTTGGTGTTAGCGCTTAAAACCCTGATGGTACCTAGAGTGGCTAAAGCTTGAGTATGCCTTAGTCCCACTCGATTAGAGTACCCTAGTTGTTGAAAAATCTAGGGCACACATAATCAACTTGATTCTTCGTTACATGATAACAATTTGTGAAGTATTTATACAATTTATCTTAGCTTAATGTTTCCTTCATTATTATTGTGTATATGTTAGCTTCATCAAACTACTAAAAAAAACAAAAGAGACAAGAACACAAATGTTTGGCTTTCCGCCAGGGCCAAAGCCTCTCCCTCTTGAAGAGGAGAACCCCCGCGAAAATTCATCTTATAGAGATTCCATTGACGAATACCAAGACCATGACCCTTGACACAATCTGGCTCTCCAAGACCAAGACATCAATTCGCTTCTTCATCGCTGCTGGGATCATCATCCTTGTTGCAACTCTGAGATCATCACTACTACACCAAGAACTTCATTACTGCTGCAAGGTTCTTTAAAGCATCATCGCTGCACCATAACTGCTCCTTGAGATTATTACTGAGATGATCTCTGCACCTTCCTTGAGATCATGACTGCACTTCACTGTAGGTTGAGATCACTGTGAGATCATGATTCTTGTCACTTTATCTTTGTCGAGACTGACCCTCCTTAAAAGACCCATTTTGAGATCTTCCATGTACCTTTGTATATATGTAGTTATGAATACGTCCCTAGTTAAGAGGGATTGTTGAAAAATGTAACTAGTGTCGGTCTTCATAATTGTATTTGAGTCATGATGTAATGTATATTTGTCAAAAGAAAGGAAAATAAATTTTATTATAAAAGAAATTGACTTATTAAAGCATGGGTTTCATGCTTGGGTCAATATTTTTAGGTCAAAACCTCCTTTGTAGGCTTCTAGGGTTTATGACAAGAGTCCTTGTCTTTTTCATTATGTAAAAGACCCTTCTTGAGATCTTCCATGTACCTCTGTTGGCCTAATTAAAGAGGCAAAAATCACTATAAAAGGGCAACAACTCGACTCATTTGGAGCACATTCACAACAAGTTCAATTTGCAATTGTTGGAGATAGAAAAAGGGTTCAAAATTCAAGGAAAAAGAAGGAAACCCTAATGAAGGAGAAGGAAGTCTTTGAAGTCTAATTTTTCTCTCTCTTTATCTCACATGTGCAAAGTTGTTGGCAGGGCTGAAATTGCAGTACTGTAGCTCGGTTGAAATTCTGGAATTGTTGGGGGTTGAAATTTTGGGTTGTTGCTAGTTCAGAAATTTTGGAACTGTCGGGGAGGTTGAAGTTGTTGGGTTGCAGTAGGGCCAAAATTTTGAAGTCGCTGTTGGCCAAAATTTTGGATTATTGTTGCGCTGTAGTTGCTGGACAAGAAGAGACTATTGAAGTTTGTTGAATCATACTAGAAGGCTGACTTGGTGGAGCTGGAAGGTCTTTTGGGTCTATTGTCTTGGTTTATCTTAATTGGATTTACTAGTGGAAGAGTTTGACTGGATTTTCCCCTAAAGAGGGGTTTTAGCCCTGGCTAAGTTCCTACATCTGGTGTCATTGAACTTCATGTTTTGTTTTAATGATTGCTTGATGAAACAAAGATAAAAAAGAACATAAAGAGAACATAATAAGTCCACAAGAATATCACAAGTAATTATCAATATAAGAGAATTTTTCTGCCTTTATGATTTTCTAACAAGTATGAATTTGAGAGATTTTGTTGAAAATTGATGTTGGGGTATAAATATAAGTAATATTACACATGGTGAATTATTCCTTGATTCTCCAAGATTATCTCATCGTTCATGTTCATGTTTTTGTCATACTTTGAATTTAAGCTAATGGGATTACAATGATTAGTGGATTGATTGTAAGATCTTTTCAATTGGAAAGACACGAAAAGATCTTTTCAATGTAAGATCTTTCCAATTGATGTTGGAGAATCTTTCCAATATAAGATCTTTCCAATGAGTTGCTTACATTGTAAGATCTTTCCAATGTTTCATTTTGAAATTCCATAAAGTTTATTCGTATAGGAAAGAGTTTCATCATCAAGTAGAAATTTTCCTGTCTTGTAACAAGGCAAAAGGGAAATATTCAAGCTTTATCATTTCTTTGGGATTGTTAGAGTGGGTAACCCCTAGGAGAAAATTTTTCTTCTATTGGATCAGCTTGATGGCCAACAGTTATATGATGATCTGCAAATAGCTATGCCTCAAAATTATTTAGGTATGCTTTAGTCAATGATTTCTACCATTTACATACTTCTTGTAGGAAGGTGGGTCATCAATTATAAGGTACACTAACCATTTTTATAATCATGTTCTCTCATTTAATGTCAAGAACGTACTAGTGTGAATCACAAGTTGAGTTGGATAATTGATAACGTTTGATTGTATCGTTGTTCCCACACTTCACCTTGGAGGTTATCACTTGCCTCTAGTCTAGTGTGACCTTCCTTGATTCCTTTCCTTCCTCTGTCTAGGAGGGGCACTAATAGGAGGTATTGATTGATATGGTGTGCCCAAGGTAATCCATAGTTATATATAGTGTGCCCCTTGTATATACCACCATTCTTTTGGTTGATTGTCATTTGTCAAGAATACTAGCACCCTTTATCCATATCTTCAAGTAAGGGCCCATAAACTTTACTTCTAAGTACCCTGATTTATCCCCTTGCCATGTGTCCTGAATCTTGCTTGTTGAACATGATTCTCAAGGGACACATGTTTGATTTGTGGATCGAGCGTGTCCGAACACGAGGGGTTTGTGGACCTATCGAATTAGATTCACCTGAGCAACTTGTCAAGATTTTGGGACACCTGTCGCTCTCAAAAAGCATGCCACAACCCTTTAAAATTCTGATTTGCACTGCTTTTTCTATATTGTAATGCGTCTCTCTTGTTGTCGGTGTTTGGATGCAAGTAGCAAAGGGTTTAAGAGCATTTTAGAGGTGGTTCAAGCATCCGGTAAGTGCATTTTGCTTTCATCCTCTTGTTGCGAGAGGAATTGGAGCATTTATGGGAATTTGTATAGTTTGAAGAAGAGCAGGCTTGAGCAGTTTAGGGCAGAGACCATGGTGTATGTGCAAACCAACCTTTGTCTTATTTATAGGAAGGAGGAGGAGTTGTTGCAAGAAAATACAAAGATGTGGGATGTGTTACCTAATGATATGGGTTTGGACAACAATGTTGAGTTGGTATTGGTCCACCTGGACCTTAACGAGCCAGTGCTAGAGCCTAACACTTTTGATGATGGTGATACTCTTGAGGGGTCATCCTCCATACCAGTAGATGCAGGGATTATATTGGATATAGAGGAGGATGCATAGGAGAGCAGTGGTGACCGTGACAATGACGTTGATTTTAATGATGATGATTGATGAGCTAGCTACTACCTTGTTGTTTTGTAGTTGCTATTTCTATTTTGCATTGGTATTCCTAGTCAAGAGTCTCTAGGACTCGGTACCTTTGTGTAACACATTTTGATTTTTTTGACTAAATGAGAAAACTGGTGTTTGTTGTTAATTTCTTATGTTTCAGGGATTGGGACCACATTACTTTGAGAAGCAAGATTTGAAGGTCTTTTGTTTCGAGCAACTGGATCCAAATTATCAAACAAATGGCCAAGTAAACTATCATCGAAATCATCACACAAAATGTCATCATTACCTCCACCATGGATGTTTTGCGACCTTTGGCCATCAGAACATGCAATTGGACACACCAAAGGGTTAGGGTGGACATTTGCATGCACAATATTGATATGGCGTTCTTCCTGATTGCAAGATGTTTCCCCATTGCTATGAACATTTTTAGAAGAGCATCGAACAACAAGATTATGCTGAGGAGGAACATATCCTAATAATGAACTATCAACAGGAAATGTTCTTTCCATTATATCGTCCATACTACGATACTTACAAAGAAATATAGAATCATTTTGAAGAGTGGCTTCGCTCGTTTTTCTCTTATATGAAGCTCTCCTACACGCATTTATGGCATCTTTGTTTTGTTGATACTGTAAACAACGACTTTCATTAGACCTGTCACGTGATTGTGATGACAAAGATCTTTTTCTTGTACGCATGCTTGTGCCTTTAGATGACATGTCTACAATGAATAATAATTACAAATTCACAATGTAGAATCTAGATGTATGTCTGAATTTGTATAATCATGAGAATTTGGGTTATATATATATATATATACGCATGCTTGTGCCTTTAGATGACATGTCTACAATGAATAATAATTACAAATTGACAATGTAGAATCTAGTTGTATGTCTGAATTTGTATAATCTTGAGAATTTGGGTAATATCTATATATATATATATATATATAACGTGTCCTACATGTCCTGTTCTTAGGGGTCTACGTGCCTCGTGTCGGACACTCAAATTTTCGTGTCTAGTGTGTTTTGTGTCTGGTGACTTAGCTTTAACCTTAAGAGTGTCAAATTTCCAATACTAGCCTATATTTATTTATACCTCAAGAATTTTTATTCCTAGAAAATTATTAAATAATATTCTGAATTATTGTGAAAATAAAATCATATGTATTTAACCTCTGAAACAACATATTTGCAATGGAAAAATAAAATCAGTGAGATCAATCACATCACAATATGAAGTATACAACCATAACATTTTTCCTTCATTGAAAACCTTGAGAAAATCTCCATAGAGAAAAATACACATAAAAATGCATTGATGGAACTTGTAACTCTACCCGCGCTGGAAAACTCGGCCTAAGGAATTTGGCTTACTAGAAAAGCAACCCTCTGAAGAATTTGGCCTTGGAGAAACCCCCCCCCCCCCCCCCCCCCTCGTGACACCAACAAATTGGCCCTTTCCTTTCCTCCTCGTACAACCCCTACGCACTCAAGAAAATCATCCCACTAGACAAATCGGTCTCTCGACAATGCGACCCCCTATGTACTTCAAATACTCGACCTCTCGATTTCCTGAACTCGACCTTATGGAAATGCTCCCGATGTTTTACTGCACTCTTCCTCCCTTCTCTTTAGTGTAGCCGAGCCTTTCGCTCTAGAGAAAATCGCTTCCTCCACTTGTGTGTCTACACCTCTCCCTTAGGCTTATTTAATAACATCATTATGCCAAATCCCTAATGCTAATCTCTTTAGTGAATGATTGTTGAGATTAGATCTCACCTCACTTGAGATCAGTGGTTGAGATCATATCTAAGTCACTTAATTTTATTATATTTATCCTTAATACGTTGGCTTAAATAGTCCACAATAATTAACTAACTTTAATTATTGTGCTTTTCTTAAGTTAGACTTATGAAAGAAGTCATAAATCACTTATTCCACTAAGCACGCATCTAAAAAGGCAATCAACAATATTCTACATGCTAAGACACCAAGCTGATGTAGAAGACCTTATGAAACTATCAAGAACTTCAACAAGGAGGTTCATGCAACTGAAAGAAAATTAAAAGCATGTATAACCACCAATGAAAGAAATGTAAAATGCAAAAGATGGCTGGGACATTTAATAGTTCGTGGACAAAAGCCTTGCCCTCACCTACTTCTTAGCATATCATGCTCTATCTAAATAAAAAGAACTTATGAATGTCCCAACCTCTATGAGCACTACACAGCACATCTTTAAGTGGTATTCGAATGCATCAAGCAAGATGGTAACCTAAGCTATGTAAGAAAAAAATAAAAATTCGTGAAAGTAAAAGGTGCGCCAAAGGTGTTGTTAAAGCAAGCGAAGGAAAAGGGCACTTCAAGGCCCACTATTTCTCCCTCTTGACATCATTACGCTCAAGTTGTGCGACTTCCTTTTGCTGGTACCAAGATAATGACATCCTCCTTGAAGTAAATCCCCTTCCATGTCTACCTTTCTCACATGCACTTATGGATTGATGTGTTAACCTAGGAATTGTGCCTCTCCTTAGTGTTGGAAGCACCTAATAGGGCCTTTGGATGACAGTCCCAATCCTAAGTGTGGTAGCTCACCTACAAATGATCTTTTAGAAAGGCATTTGAAGGCAAGGCTTGTGTGAATTACTTTCGTTCCTTTAGCATTAGATATTGTCTACTATGATACTTTTATGTGTTTAAATGTGTAGCTTGTGAAATACTCCCACAACTCGTAGGGTATTGGGTTTGTGAGGAGTTGACCCACAAAAATGAAGCTTTGTAGGTAGTGTACCTGTAGACCACTCAAATTGCATTTGAGTGACTCGTCAAAGACAACATTTTCAAAGTACATTCAGAGCACTCCAACTCTATCATATCATGTCAAAATATTAGAATTCATTTGTACATTCAGAGCACTCCAACCCTATCATATCATGTCAAAATTCTAGAATTCATTTTCTCTCTTCATCAATCGGTTATTTCGATTCCACAACCCTATGGGGGACATTGTAAAAATGATTCTAGCATGATGAAACAAAGTCGTGTAAAAGGCTTAGTTAGCTTAGGACTTTACTAGCAAGTGAGTTCACTCTAGGGAGTTTTTTCGTTAGGTCATTATTTGTGTTTTCTCGCACTTATAATCAGTTAAGTTTTTCTCCCAAATATACCCCAAAGCTGGAGTGCTACTTGATGGTAAAGTCTTAGATGAGTCCTACTATCTAGATTCAATATATATTACCATACTAGATCGTCTCTAAAGTTTTGCGGAATTTGGTTGAGTCCAAGTGTTAAATTTTAATTGTTAAAAATTCCTGCTGGATGAGATTTTTTATGTAAAATGTAATATGTGTTTTCTATTGAAGTTGTAGGGGGTATGAGTACTCAAAATTAGACCTCTACACCGGAACTTTCTATATAGACACACTTTGAGGGTTAAAAAATATATATTTACCCCTCAAAACCCATTTTTTCTAATATTTGGCAAAAACTGACATATAATTAGCCAAAAAATATAAATGGGAAGAAAATAAAGATTCTCTCCAAGTGGAAAATAATAAAAAATGAAGTGGGCTTTCCCAAGAAGCAAAGTTAGATGAAAAAGTGATGGGACTCCACAAAGCAAGCAAGTTAACCACCAAAAGAAATTCAACTATCCAAAGGCTCGACAACTGGTCTAGAAAAACACACTATTTAAGGAGGATTATTTCAGTTCCAAAGAAGTGATGGGGTTTTGGTTAAGATTTGATTTGGAATAAGTTCAAGAAGGTTCTCCCACTACTCCAACAATTAATTTCCACTCCAACCATTTACGATTTGTACCAAACGACTATCTCTCTTGGAGATCTGCATAGGGGCATCAAGGGTTTCGATTTTATCATTGAGATCTAGCCGTTTTTTCCTTGGGATCAAGACGTCCTAGCTGGGGATCACTTGCAGATGAATTCTCTAATAAAGATCGCTGGGACTACTGAGTAAATGATGTTGATACAAGCAAGAGTATCAAAAATCTTCTATATAAATAACAGGAGATAAATTAATACCTACATCACATGACACTTTGACACAAGACCACGAAACAAGACATAGAGGACATGTCACACACACAAATTTGTTATATATATTAAAAAATATAACAAATTAGTAAATTACACGTACACAAATGAAATATAGACAAAGATTCAACCTTTTTTTGTAATTTAGAAACTAAAAACATTTCGAATTTTACATGATCATGATACAAATGCAATTAACAATTGTTGTTCTTTAGCATGTTGTCTTTCTGAAACAATGTTTTTTCAAATTTGCAGCTACTATTGGAACCTTAATTCTAGCATAGAGAATGGAGGGGGGACAATCTCAGTGGGGTCATTCCTCCCTTTCTGTCAACTTTTTACAGTTTCCCTTGATGAGCCTAGATTTTTATGAAACGAGGAAGACAATGGAACATTGTAGGGAAAAACTTGAATATTGGTGGAGATACCCAATTGCACAACACTTGAATCTAGTCTAATACTACACAATAAACCTCAGATGCACTCCGAAACATCTAATGCCTCTAACTTATTGAGTTAAATGAGCTCAAATGAGAGGGAAAATGTGTTTTCATGGGGTGCAAGCCTCTTTTACATGGGACATGGTAAGGACCATGTGTTAGACATGTGTTTGGTAGGTGTCCAATTAGTCGGACACATGCCGAACATGTGTTCTCACGTAGGATATGGGACATGGATACTATTTGGAGGTGTCTTGTTACTTAAGTAAAAGTTAATGTCTAAATGTTAAACCATGGCAAATATTTGACTTCGAGTGCAGGCAACCACATAAAGGAGCCAGGTACTAGGTCATGGTCAATTAGATCTCTATCTTAAGAATAGACGTTGAAGGAGGAAAACTCAAGATAAAATGGTTTCGTGAAGGAGGGCTTGGGGAAGGTTTGGACCCTTTTGGCCCTGGGTGTTGAATTTTTGTAGTTATGGCTGATCTTCATAATTATTATTTTAGTCATTGATGTATTTATAAAGCATGTTCTTCATGCTATTATCAAAAGAGAAAAATACTTGATATGTTTGTCATGTTAGATTTTAAAATAATAAAAATTTGTTTTTTTTTTTTGGCTCCAAGATGCCAAGTCGGCCCTACTCCTAGTCTAGTCATCCCCAACTTAAGAGGTACCAATTCGACCAAACAAAAGACTATATATATGTGTCATTCAACCCTCCTCCAAGCAAGAAATTCAGATATGTTCGAGGCATGTAAGTTTAGTCTATTTGAAGCAGCGAAGAAGTACATCTAAGGTTTGCAAAAGAGGTATGCAAAGGGTTGAGGTATGTAAAGGTCCGAGGTATACAAAGGTATGAGGCAAAGACAAGACGATATCTCAAGCATAATATTCACGAGTATGAGGTTAATTGAAGGACCAAATTTTTGTAAATTAAAAGGCATGAGAATGGAGATTCTCTAGGCACAATATGAGGTCAAGATTATGCCCTAGTAGCGCAGACCAGACTGAAGTATGTGGGCAACCATTAGACTTGACTACGTGGTAATGGTCCAAGTTTTATCTAGCTACATTGTTGGTTTGGTTGACCTTGTATTTGATTGATGTATCTCTTCTATTGAACTTAATGATTTCTGTAAGGAAAATGTTGCTGGGTTTTTCGTCATGTGGGTTTTCCCAGGGTAAATGCTTGTGTTCTTGATTTGGTTGTTTCTTTATGATCCCAATGTCTATGGTTGAAGATCTTTTGTGTAATTGCTTTATGATGAAATTGAATAAATGAAAGATCAAATTTAGACATCATATGAAGTAATTATTAGATAAGAAGATCTCTAAAAACTCGTCACTGGGAAGAAGTAACCCATTGTTGGTGTGTAGGGGAACTTGACTCCTTGTTAATCAAAGATTTGGGTTGGTGATATCTTTGAGGTCTCCGAGGAAGGGGAATGGTCCTTGGGGACTGCATTGATCTCGAATCCGAAGGAATGTTGTTATCATACCATCTCTTCGTATCCCTAATTGGTGTGAGCATCTTAAAGGAGATAATCCGTTGAACATGATTTGGTATAGGAGGAGTTTGGAGAGTGTGGGTACAAAGTTTGACGGCCTCTTGTATTTAAAGGGCCCGAATTAAGTGCTTATGATTCAACCAAAAGACGATGTAGTTGACATAACGGAGTATGGAATAGTGGTGATTGGTGAATATCTAGGTTTGAATCTCTAACAAGATATGAGACGTGAGACGAAGTGAATTGAACTTGTTAGTTCCCTTCAAATTCCAGATATACTCATATAGGAACCCTAATGTGGATCTCCCTTGGGGGTAGCTGTGGGCACAAAAGTTGGAGAAGCATCGATAGTAGAAGCATAGTTAAGGCTATAGACTTCTTTGGTTTGAGTATTGTAAGAAATTGCATAGGGTTTTGGTTTCCCTAAGAAAGTAATGAAATATCTTACGAATCTCATAATAGATGGGGTAGAGGAAGATGAAATGCTCTTCTGCCTCAATTTACTAGGGGGTGGCACAAATAGAAGAACTTGTTTGATTGATTAATTTGGTGGTCAGTTGTTAACTATGAACTTAACACCAAACAAGTAATTCCTAGTAGACTTTTATGTCTACTGAATAAAAGCGTAATTGAGTTCTCAACTTAAAAAATTATTCAGCAGAAGCACAATATCAACGAATCTCAATCACACATTTGACACAAATTTTTGCCCAATCAAATAAATTCTTCGTTAAATCTTAATCAAAACCTACTTGTGATAACGGCCCAAATTGAAGAATTTACAAATACAAATACAACATATCTTGGATATGATCCAACTAATCAAGACTTGGCCTTCTCCTTGCTTCACCCTTGCACCTTCCTTAGACTTGGCACACTTGAATATCTCTCTTCTCACTTGAGGAAATATTTTTCTTAATTTGTTGTGTTGCTGTGTGGTGTGTATTCCTCATTGAGCTAAATCCCTAACATTAATCTCGAAAGTGATGGATGAATGCGATTATATCTCTCCTCTCTTGAGATCAATGGTTGAGACTAAAATATAATCACTAAAGTAAATACTTTAATTTTCTAGGTTCTTTAGCTCAATAGGCAACACAATTAGTTGTGTGCTTCTCATAAGCTAGATTTAGGATAAGTTAGAGAAGCAACTTACTCAATACTTGAGCAAGTATCCTAAAGACAATTTGGGCAACTTCTTGCATGCCCAAACACTTAGGCTTGTGCATAAGTACTTGCTCAAGCTACAAACATCAACAAGTGTCAATCTATAATCTGTGAGAGCAAACTCTTGTTGTACTAGACTTCTAGTGTTAAAGCTATTGTCTCTTTGGGATGATGCCTTCTTATTTTATAGATAAGATATTATAGATTAGTATTTGGAATCCTTTTTGCTACTTCTTCAAAATCTTGTTAGTGCAAGAAGTTGGACAAGCTTTTGTTATTGTTTTGGAATAGAAGCTATCAAGGAAGAGTTGCACCTCCATTTTGATTTTTTCAGTGTGCCCAAGTGATCATCAATAATAATATTCCTACTTTTATAGTAAGGTTGTCATAAGCTATTGGTTCATGAAGCTTTACTTGATTTCTTTTGGAAAATTATCATTTATGGTTCTTCTGTAAACATCAAATTACCACATAACCAAAAATCTAATTCATAGAGAATGTGTATAATGCTATGAAGCATATTTTCCTTAGCTTTTTCCTTTTGGGATGGGGATTTGTATTGGGATCCTTAAATTGTGCATAGGCATATTACTTTATTTTGAAGAAAGTTTTCAAAGGTTGAATCATATGCCTTGAGATTTCCATAATATTGTTCTAGAATCTACTTTCAGTCACCATCCATTGAAAATGTTTGTATCTATATCACCTTGCTTTAAACAAATACACTTTTATATCAATCTCATATTATTTTTTTGCTTGTGTAGGATTTAGTTTCTTACCATGTTTAATGTCTTGGGGCGTTAACCTATTTGTATAACATTGTGAATATATTCTTTTTAAGATTTTTGTGAAGGGTCAAGTTGAAGTTCTTGATGATTTCTATCTAAAAGTAGGTTTGTAACATTCTCCTCTTCTTTTGGCCTTTTATCTTTATTGTGTAAGGTATATAAGGTTGATCCCAACCATCAAAAGGGGGGCATTGTAGGATAGAGAAACTATATCTTCTAGACCATGTAGATAAAACACTTGGAATTGAATTTGTTCAGGATGGGACCTAGTTCATGAGGTTTAATGATATGTTCAAAGTAATCGGGTTGTTGTCTCAAATATAATTGAATACAATGTTGTAATAAAGAGAGATATCTTCTTCCAGGGGGTTTCTTAAGCTAAGAACTTGTGTCAAGACTCAAATAATGATGGTTGATTTGGCCTTTTGTTGGTCTAGGTGCATTTCCCTTCATTTGGCTTGTTGTCATTTAAGTACCTATTTCAACATAGAGGCTTCTATAATGCTTATCTAGGAAGTTTTAACCATCTTGCTTCTTGTTTTTAGTGATTGACTAGAGATCATATTGAATTCACTTGCTTTTATAGTATTTATCAGGGGCTAGATGTTCTACTGACTTTTAAAGAGAGAACCTTTTAGTAGATATGCTTGCTATATTTTCTCATTGTTGTGAGATAAATAAATATTAGTTATATACAAAAGTGCGTGATTAATGAGATGCTCGAATTATAATGAGGACCTCATTTAAATATGTGTAGATGGAACTTTTTTATAATTGTTTTAAATTCTACCTCTAACAAGAACTTTTAAAACCTCCTTCAAGGCAGTGACATCATCGCGATCTGGATGATGCAATGATTGATTGTAATCCTCAGACATTTCCTTCCGTTGTGAAAAAATGAAAGCTGCTTCTTGTATGAATACACGATCTTGTGCAGTTTTCTGCTAATGACCCCCCATTTGTCATTTAATAGGACACAACTTGATTTGAGCATGTAGAGGATTATTTTAGTCTTTGATATGTTGGCCTTGGCATTGTTGTAGCTTGAGCCATCTATCAACTCCAAAGTTGAATATAGAGGAGTACTTGAGCATTGATAAGCCTTTATGGCTTTGCTAGTACTATCTGTATAGGGAAAGCTTTTGTTATATCTTGTTAAAGGCTTTGAGGGATTATAAAATTTCTTTGTGCATTTGCAAATCCAATGTGGCTTTGCGAGCTAGAACCAAGTGTTAGCTTAATACCCACTATAGGTTCTATGCAATCTCTGATTTATAGAAATTTGTTGCAATTTCTTCAGGGGACGAGTCCTTTACTTCAAGCTTTGGGTTTTCTTCATCAGTAGGGTCATTGCCCTCATTTTTAAAGGGGAATATTTTGTTTTTACACTATTTTTGGAGCAGGTTTGTGTTCAATGTATTTATAATTTCAAATGTTTTATTTATCATGTCAATGAAAGTATCACTGAGTTTATTCCTTATTTCATAAAAAATGGGAATTATAGTTTCCATTGTTTTATCAAGATATAAATATATATAAAATGGCGACAACCAAACTTATGGCGATTTAACTTTAATGTTTGAAATTTTTCACTCTCATACCAATGAAGCAAATATGGTTGCTAAATTTACAAAATGTTATGAGATAAATAAATAACAATATATAAAAATGTGAATTAATGTTGAGATGCCTAGATTACAATGAGGGCCCCATTTAAATATGTGTAAGTAGTGCCTTGATTCATTATCATGAAAGGTTAAGTCCTTTTATATTTATTTTTACGATCAGTAGTTGGTTTTAGCGTTGGTGGTTTATGGGCCCATGGTTGTGGTAACCGATGGTATTTGATGAAAACCAATTTTAACTTTATGTATTTAGTTATTATCTTTCTTTTATTTTGTTCTCTTATTTAATTACCTTATGTGTGTGTGTCTATATGTATATATATATCCCCGGATGCGGGTGATCTGTAGAGCAATAACCACGATGGGACGGAGGAGGCAGAGCATGGCTGGCACCTGTCCAGCATGCTCGCCGGACAGAACTTCAGGTGGGAAGACATAAATGCGAGGGTGATTAACACCACGGGAGCTCATATGTTTGGTCTTGGAATTACAACACTGTCCATTTACGCCTGCTCAGGAGGATTTCGGTTTGCAGCGAACTTAATTGCCATAGTAATGGCGGGTGAGGATCGAGGGAATGGCACCTGCGTTTTAAGTGACCTCACTGCCAGTAATCTGAGTCTATGCTTCATTCAGTTCGGTAAGATTTGGAGCTTTGAGAAAGAATGGGTCTGGGGAAGGTCTGACGTCGGAGGCTGGTTTCGAATTGAGCTTGAGGCTACGCTCTGGCGGTGTAATTTCCTCACAGAGACAAGCAACAACCCCTGTGGTGTCACTACTGGTCAAGGTAGCTCAGCTTTTGGAGACTTTCTTGCTGCTGTTCGAGTTTGTCATTACGCGATGCCGAGACCCCGCCAGCTTATGCTGAGTCGCAGAGGATCTGGAAGAGGAACCCCCTCACGCCCCCTGCTGAATCAGGCTCCTTGGGGATTCCTTCTCATCATCGGGGAACAGAGCGCATTCTGACCCCTAGCCACTACATGGACCCAAATTCTCCAGACTCGGCTAATTCGTCTTCATTTGGTTCAGCCACTTTCTCGTTCAACTGCTCTCTCACGCGCCCTCGAATAACGGCTCATGTCTCTGTTCTCTTCATCGAGGAAGCTCAGCACGAGGGAGAATCCAGCGCTCCAATTCCACATTCTGAGGAAGTCCATAATCCCAGCTCTCCAAAGCCCACCTCGGAAATGCAAAAGGGGCAGCCCCAACCAGCCAGTGCCATCAGCTTCATGATGGAGGCCCATGCTCAGCCAGACATGCAGGAACCGGAAATGGGTTGGTGTAGGATCGTAGAGGAGGAGCCCGATGAGTAATCCAGGTTCCAGCTCTCACCATTTTTGGATGCCTAAACGAAAAGGAGGACAGGTTATCTATGGTTCTGTCTGTCAATCTTTCTTCATGTTTTCTGTACCGTCTCTACTGTCTAGTGTCTGATGTGGCGATGCTACTTGTGTCTGTATACCCTTCACAGGGAATGTCTAGTGTCGGTTATATGCATCACTCTGTCTCCCGTGCGAGGGAAGTAAGTCTCAATCTCTCTGTTTTTGAATCTGTCATGAACAAACGGCCTAACCCACAGGCTTGATGGCTCTATGTTATCCAAAGATGTAATTGTTCTCTTTTTTGTATATAATAGATTAAATTTACTTAGCAAAAAAAAAATGTATATATATATATATATGTATGTATTTAGTATTATTATTTTTTATATAACATTGACTTTTCAAAATTGTTGTCCTCAATCCAAGTGTAATGAAAATATTTTAGATGGTATTTTGTTATTTTATTTTTTTAATTCTACATCGACAAAAACGTTCAAAACCTCCTCTACGCTGATGAAATCATTACTATTTTGGATCATGCAATGATTGATTATAATCCCTCGACTCCTTGCACTGTGCAACAATGAAGGCTGCTTCTTGCATCTTCACATTTATACCAAGCTAAGGATGGGTGAATACACAAGTATGTAAATGATAAATTGAGTATTTCTCATTCATTTTTCTATTCATGACCCCTAATTTGTCATTGAACGAGACACAACCTGTGTTCAACATGTGGAGGTCCAGATGATTATTCTACACATTCTGCGTTGAGCATGTGGAGGATTATTCTACACATTTGTATGTCTACCTTGGCACTATTGTAGCTCAACCCATCTATCACCTTCGAAGTTGAATAGAGAGGAGTCCATGGGCATTGAGAAACCTATGTGGGTTTCTTCGTATTATCCATAGATGGAAAGCTTTTATTGTATCTTGTTAAGGGCCTTGAGGACTTATAAAGTTTCCCTATGTACTTGCAATCTCCATTGGAGCTTTGAGAGCTAGAAACATGTATTGACTAAATAACCGCTACAGGTTCCTTTGTAATCTCTGATTTATAGAAATTTGTTTATTGCTTCTTTAGGGGACGAGTTCTTTGCTTCAAGCCTCAAGTCTTCTTTATCACGAGGGTCATTTTCGTCATTGTTTTCTTCGAATATTTTGTCTTTACATTGTTTTTGGAGTAGGTTTATTCAATGTATTTGCATTTATTCAAATGTTTTATTTATTGTATGACTGATTTTTTTCTTTATTTCTTGAAGAATGAAAATTATATTGTCCATTGTATCATGATATAAATACATATAAAATGGTGACGACAAAAATCATGGCCGTTTTACTTAATTTTTTGTTGTTATGTGTTATGGAGAAAGTTCATAAACGCAACAAAATACTCGGAAGGTCTAAAATATATAAATATTCATGGTAGGACAATAATATATCATATAAGAAATGTATAGAAGATATGAGATGATGATTGTTACAAATGAGGGCCCACTTATATACCTAGGCAGGTGCCCTTTCACGAACGATCATGTCCTTAGAGACATGCCTCTTCACTAATTAATTATTATTTTAAAATATTTTATTTGTAATATTGCCTTCCCCTTTAGAAAAGCTTTGTCCTTAAAGGGTATTGATGAGAAAGCTTAATATCTTTTTCCGTCTCACAATGTTTCCTTGTCTCCTTAACATGTGGAACTATCATCTTTGATGATACAAGACTATATGAACTCTTGAGTGTGGTACAAAATTGTTGTACTGCAAAACTATCTAACCATCTAAAAATAATATTTTGTGGAATCTTGCGATTACTGAAAACTTGGGATGAATTGTTATCACAACATTGGATAATGGTGACATCGATGTTCTTGGAAACATAAGTCACTGGTTTGGGTATACGGATTGTTTGAGATGTTTGCCTTTATAATTTGGATGACGATAAGGAGCTCTTGTTATTTGATCTCCCCCTAAACTGTTTGTGGTGATATCTTGGTTTATTGAAGGTATCTGATTTCTTTTAGGTACAAAAGTCGCTTAATTAATTGTGAAATCTTCACTTGAAATTTCCGTTGCTTGTACTGTAACTTTTGAGTACGTCTTCACTTCAATTGGTTTATCCTCTTTTTGAGTTGTGATATTGAATGGATAGGTATTCGTTCCTTTATCTTTAACTTGGACTGTGACGACTAGAGACTTCGATACTTCTTCTTGAGTAACTTGTTCAAACTTGTCTTCTAGCGACTTCTTGTCACTTTTAAGCTTCTTTATTTGCGTAAGAAGGTTTTGATTATGATTCCCTAGACGTGAAAGTTTTTCGCTTTCTGGATTGTTGTCTTAATTCTTAGTGTCATTTTCTTCATTTTTTATACTTTTGATTTGTTCTGATAAATTTTTATTAAAGTTCTTTAAACGTAAATTTTCCTCCTTGTTCTGTTAAGTGCTTCTTGAGTTCCTTCTTTGTGACCTTAGTCTTCTTGATTTGCACAAGTAATTTTTTAACGTGGTCCTTGAGGTGAGAAATTTCTTCGTTCTTTTCCATTACTTCCTTGTAACGCATATTTGCAAGATCTTTATATTCCTGTTATAATGCTTCCTTGTTTTGCTAAAGTTTGGCTATTTTGTATCTCTCTTGATCTTCCAATTGCAATTTCTCGGTAAACTAGGCTTTGATACATCGGTTGAACAACTAGAGAATCAAATAACTCTGATACCAATGTTATGAACAAAGTTCATAAATGCATGAAAATACTTTGAGGATATGAAATATATAAATATCCATGGTAGGACAATAATATACTATATAAGAAATGTGCAGAAGATATGAGATGATGATTGTTACAAATGAGGGCTCGCTTGTATACCTAGGCAGGTGCTCTTTCATGAATGGTCATGTACTTGGAGACATGCCTCTTCACTAATTAATTATTATTTAACTAGTTATTATTTAGTTATATTATTTTTATATATTTTATTCATAACATAATACCAATGAAGTAGATATGCTTGCTAAATCTACTAAATGTCATGAGATTTATAAATGATAATATAGTTGAAAGTGAATAAATGATGAGATGCTTAAATAACTAGGTTGCATCCTCTTTGGGGACGCGGGATGAATTTTCGGTACAGTTAGAACGCATCCATAAATTTTCCAGAGGACAACAATGAATAACACACAAACATATATTATAAAATAATAATAATATTAATTATTATTTTACATTCACCATGTGCATAAAGATAAATCATAAATCTTAAAAAGAAAAAAAGCCAATAGCTTACTAGCTATAGTAAATGTCATGAAATCTTAAAACAATTGGGCCAATGGCTTATTTGCCTTAGTAAAGATGATGAAATCTATGATTCCGTTGCAAAAGTGAGAGTTTGGATTTAAATATAGCACTCATTTTCATTGAGCATTGCAAAGATGAAACAATTCGCTGTAGGCTAAGTACGCTGATTGCTTTGTTCTTATAGTGTTAGGGAACTTTGCTATGTGGCAAGCATTCCTATGGCATGAATGTAGAATGGGGAGAAAGAAAAGTGTAAATATCATGGACATTGTTTGCTGGTTTAGTAAACAAGACTAGAATATTTCTCCTTTTTGTTTGTTTGTTTGAACCTAAAAAACAGAGAATGGAGGCTCTAAGGAAATATTTTAGAAACAAAGTCATTCTACACAGGGATTTACAGTCTTTCGTACTTGGATGCTTAAGAGATTTAGTATTTGGATGCTTCAAAGAATATGTGATACATTGGGTGTTTACATTTTGTTGCTATATTTTTTTCTATACTCTAGAGACAAATTTGGTACAAGCGCAAGAAGTTCTTAGAGTCCCATAAGACCACTGTAACACAATACACTTACTATAACACACAGACACAGACACAATTACATGTATGCATCACAAGGATGACATATAACTTTAAAACTATGCATTGAATTCAAATTCAAAAATTTCAAATATGGAGGATGTCTCTATGAATCTCAATGACATTTGGTTAGGTGCACATTATAGAATTGACAATGGTGAGAATATAATAAGATATTCTGATTCTCAAACTTGAATTACACTTAGCCATGTTTACACAATGTTTTTAAAACCGAAACCGGTCCACCTAATGAACTGGTTTACTAACCGGCACTGGTTTGGTCTAAATGAACTGGTTTTAGAAAAATACATCAAATAAGTAATTTTTAGTGAAACAAAACTATTTTTAAGATTTAAAACCATGATTCCAAGCCAATAGAGACAAAATATGAAAAGTTTGCTCATTTATATACCATGTAAAGGTGAATATATCAAAATGGCACCGAGTGCAATACATATCATGGACAAAATAGCAAAATACATAAGCAATGAGGCTCTAAATGGCCTATAAAGTCCAAAAACAATGCTGCAAGCTATAAGGCCATTGGCCTACTACAAGTCTATAGTGTACACATGATCAATCATCAAGTTCATCACCACTACTAGCCATAGGATCATCATCAGGAGCTACATAGACATCATCTTGTTCAGAGTTTGAGGATGCCTCAACCTGATCTGCAACCTCAGTAGCAATGCCACCAATAACAATAGAAGTGGACCTAATGGAAGCACGAGTTTGTCGACCTGCACGACTAGTGCCTTCCATTGGTTCTTTGCCTTTCCTTGATGCTGCTATTGATCTTGGTTCTGATGCCGCCACAAAATCTACTTCATCCCCCGCTAAAGCCATGTCGATATCAAAATCAGCCTCAAACACAGGATCTTCAGTCTCCTCCACCCATTCTGACGTTGGATCAATATCGTCCAACACAATGGGATCTAGATCAGGGGTTTTGTTCATCATTTGGTTCCTTCTCAGTCAAAGGTTGTATTGCACGAAAACAAGATCATTTAACGGTTTTTGTTCCAAATGGTTTCTCTTCTTCGTGTGTATGCGCTCAAAAACAGACTAATTGCGCTCACAACCTAAAGCGGTGCAAGTTTGACTGAGGTCTCTAATTACAAACCTTTGCAATTGAGGGCACTGGCCACCAAATGACTCCCACCAACGTGTTGCAAAGAAAAAGACATTAATTAGTAACTTAGTTTATAATTTGAATTGTAAAGAATGTAGAGAATTTTAACTTGAAAAGAGAAACAAATTGGAAATTGGAATTGCTTACCTGGTTGATCCACATCTCTTGCCATCTTTGCCAAGTTTTTGCCAAAGGTAGCACTTGCATAGTGAAAACAGTAAGTTGTCTATATATTTCCCACTAGTCTACATGGGTAGGGACCATGCGCTCCAAGCAATTAATCAATCCAGCTCTGACCTCCCCATCATGCAGATCTCCTAGCCAATTTTTATAATGATACTTTGGGTTCAAAAAATACCCCGCTGCATGTATAAGACGATGGAGTTGATTGTTCCATCTGTTATCAATGATCTCCCATATACGGCCATATTTAGCTACCCTGTCATTGTAAGTTGCCCGTATCTGCTCCTTCGGCTGATCCATAGCCTCATAAATGTAGCCCATGGCCAATTTTTCCCCATCCAACATCCTTAGCACCTTAACAAGGGGCTCGGTAATTTTCACAAGCTCTACAGACCTTTTCCAAAAATAATTGTCTAACACTTTCTTTTTGGTGTCTTTTCCATCTTGTCTACGAGCCCACCGAGATTCAAACCATTCTTCAAAAGAAAACATTTTCTGCAAGTTTTTATGTTGACCATCGAGACATTGCAACGTGAGGAAGTGAGTTGCAAATCTCGTAATTGCAAGCCTAAAAAGCTCTTTTCCCCAGTGTTTTTCCTCATTAGGCTCAATACTCATGAGTGGTTGTAAATGTATTTTGTAATGCACTTGGCATGCTCTACAATGTTTTTTACCCACTCCACTTTGCCTATGTCGTCAAGCATGAGGTCTATGCAAGGTGTAGCACATGGAGTCCAAAATATGGTCTTATATTTGGACGCAAGCCTCTTTCCAGCAAGAACATAGTTTGAGGCCTTATCGGTGATGACCTGCACAACATGCTGCTCCCAAACTTCCCGACAAAAGTCATCCAAAAGCTCGAAGAGAAGGGCTGCATCCTTCACCTTATCAGTTGCATCAACTGATCTCAAAAAGATGGTTCCTTGAGGGCAAGAAACAAGAAAATTAATAATAGTGCGGTTCTTTCCATCGGGCCATCCATTTGACATGATGGAACAACTTGTTTTGAGCCATGAATCTTTAAACTCAACCAGATACTCATCAATGGAAGATATCTCTTTTTGCAAAAGAGCTCCCCTCAAGTCATGCATACTAGGGCCTTTGAAGCCTTTTCCTGCAGCTATAACAGAGTCCCACATAGCTTGGTAATAAGGTGAGCGAGCAACATTAAATGGGATATCTGAATCATACCACCATCTAGCAATGTATTGATGAGAAGTTTCTTTGCATTGTTTTTTCCAATGTTGATCCAAAGTGGGTTGACAACTTGGCTGAGAGGAAGTGGCATTAGAAGAGGCAATGTTGGCAGAAGATGAGAAAAAACTTTGGATGTTTGTTCTCTTTGTTCCTTTTGATGGTTGGGCACAAGAAGGACGAAGATAGTGAAAGGGGTCATTGGTGGAAGGGATAGAAGTTGAGTCTTGAATCTCATAATCATCATACCCACTCTCTTTCATGGCTTCTAATAATTCCCTCTTGCAATGTCATGTTGGATGGCCTTCTCCCTAGCCTTATCCTCATAAAACTTTTCGAGCTTGGAAATGTATTCTGGGCTAATAGGACCTAACACTGCATTTGGTGCATCACATGGCTTTACTTGGCCTCTTACCCCAGCCAAGTGTTGTTTCAATCTAAGAATACCCCTACCTCCAATAGATTTATGGCATAATTTGCATATCATTTTTCCATCAATTACATCACAATGAGCCCATGCACTGTCCTTTCCTTTTGGAGCCATGTTTGCTTGAAATAATTACAATTTGCAAAGAAATCTGCCATTTAAAAAAAAAATTGCAACTAAGCAACATGGAAAACCAAAGCTAAATTTAGGAAAACAAATGCACATGCAAGCTACAAAATTTGATAGCATAGATGATAGAAGTGAGAAGTTCATAAATTTATAACACATAAAAAAAATTTAATTCATGGACAACAGTCAAATTAGGAATTTTCAAGTGAAAATCCTTACTTGGAAATGCAAACTAGCTTCCTTAGCCTCCTCTTGAAGATGCCAACTCCATTGACAGCTACAAACTATTTCCAAAATAGCCCCAACTCCAACTCCAAGATGACTACTCCAGCAAAAACTCAACACTCTCCAAGCTCCCAAACAAACTCACGAACACTCATAAACACTCCAAATCAGATGTGTGAGACAAATGAGAGGGAGAGAGGCTTCTTAAAGGCTTGGAGAGGGTGTTTTTGGAGGGAAAGTACCCTTAATTTCCCTCCAAAACCCCTAAACATCATTGAGAAAGCCGCTCTGTGGGTCCTCGGTGGGCATGGCAGGTAACCGATCGGTTTAGGACAGAACCGGCCGGTTATGACCGGTTAGTGCCAATTTCTTGCCATCCTGCCTCCTTAACTGGGTTTTTGCTCCGGTTCCAACCGGTGGCCCTGTTGACTGGCTGGTTAGATTGATAACCGGTTAGCTAGGCCGGTTTTAAAATCTATGTGTTTAGGTCATCAATGATGAAGTTCTGAGTGAAATATCATGACACACATGTTCGAAGGAGATGCTGAAGGTTGCATAGAAGTATTGCAGATGGAGTGTGTGGCATTTTAAGATGCTGACAATGGCGAGAAAGTTACTCCAAAAAGTTCATTTTATCCATTTCCCAGTCAAAATCGGATTAGACACACCATTTTTACCTTGGGGATGGCGGAATAGTGGCTGAAAAGTCCCCAAAATCTGTCGGGGATGGATTGGGAATGGATTGGATGTCCTCAAGTCCTTGATGATGTCCCCAAAAGAATTGGGGACATTCCCGACCCGTGTAAATGTCCCTGAAATGCTGAAATATCGGATACAAGGGATTTTTTGGTGGCGACGGGCCACCGTGCAACATAGTTAAATTATAACAAGGAGCTCATTTAAATATGTGTAAAGGGTTGCCTCGATACCTTTCCATGGAAGGTTATGTACTTTTGTATTTCTTTTTGCTGTAATAATTGGTTTTATTGTTGGTGGTTTATAGGCCCATGGTTTTTGTAACCTCCATGCACTTTCAAACTGGGAATGAATCCTGAGCAGATCCAGATTCATGGAAACGTGGATCCTGGATCAGCCATAGGTGGGTCTGGTACCTATGTGTTACTACTATTCAGCTCTGCAATGGATTGTCTTTTTCCATGTTGCTAGGATGAACGGGATTGATACAAGGAGAGTGTGGTTGCAATAGACAGTAGACTGGTCAAGATGCTGGTTAGTTTGAGATGGTTCGGAATGGCCAACATCTCTGCAGATTGTTTAGTTGAATTTTTGTAAAGAATTTAAACTTGCCACATGGAAAGTTGTATTATATTTCTAGATAAATTGACATGAATCATTAATTGTCAAGCTGTCTAAGTTTCCTCTGACAGTATTCTTGATTGTAGTCATTAAAAGCAACTAATTTGTCCACTAAGACTTCTGCTAGATGAAAATACTATTCTTTGCTTGAGAGGGTTATTGTAAATTCTTGGTATTATAGCAGACAATGTTGCTTTTTCCAATGGTACTGTCATATTAACTGTACATTTTTGAAATCTAATTTTGCTACTCTTTCTCCATCTTTTGGGCCTTCCACTTGATTACTCAGTACTTAATTTGGTTTTGTTTTGTTGGTGTTCCTCATTGTTCTCTTCTGTTGGTGTTTTCCTTATCTACTTATATTCAATTGTGATTTTACTTACATATCTCATGTTCAAATATTCTTATATATTATATGCTTCTTGCAGATATATGGGCACCATAACTGGCATAAGTGACTTGGATCAGGTTCGATGGCCAAATTCACATTGGCGTTCTGTTAAGGTATTTGCACATGAAAAATCGCTACATAGTTCAAGAAGGGAAACATATTAGCATTTTGATATATGCACTCTCTTGAATTTCACTGAGGAGGAAAACATAATGATATTTCTAAATTATTTCTGTATCATGCACAACTGCGTTTGTGATTACAATTTTTGTTTTCTAAATATAAAAAGTGTGGTACAAATGATGCTCTTTATTACTTGGATCATCCCAATGATGGGTTTTATAAGCTTCTTTAAATAATTATTGTTCTTCACCATTTCTATTGTTGCATACATTTCCTTCTTAAATGTTGTTCTTTTTAGTCATTTGCTGATGATGCTGCACTGCCTTGTGTTGTAAATAAGATTGTTGTTGATTGTGGATCGCCATAGTTAAATCAGGGGGTTTATGATTCTGTTTTATTTGCCGTGAATGCATTGGCAGTCTACTTGACCTTGTGAGTTTCTTGTTTGTTTGTTATAAAACCTTGGAAGAAATCATTTTCCATAAAATAGTATATGCTAATATTGGAAAAGATATTTACATTATGTGAGGAGTTCCTTAATGTGTAGGACTACTCCTATTCATGTATATTTGGAAGCATTGCATCAAAATTCAGAATATATATTTTTCTTTTTAGGGCGTGAAGTTAAGGAGGAGTCTATCCATAGTGTGATTTGCATGTAAGAATCACTGTGGCATCTCAACAAAGGGTCTGTTATTGCGAAGACAAAATGTGAAAGAATGCTATTGTTCCTAGCCAATGTTCCTGCTATTGGGTTCTTAACTTGTATACAAGTGTTGGTTCAAAAGGCTAGTAATTTTTTTTTTTGGTTTTAATTTTAATTTTGCAATGAAGTCAAAAGCTTATTAACAAGAAAAGGTTTACAAAGCTAGCAGTTGTAAGTGAACTGTTCACACATTAGTTATAAAAGTCACCAGTCAGAGACAAACATGCATAGAAACATAGGCTAAGAGCTATCCTCTAAGGATCTCACTAGTTGTGCCCTAGATATGGCTTCATACATATAAAACCTATGTTACTGGATCCGTGGGGTTAGGTAGTTGGATCTGCGGATCCCCAGATCAGATACGGATCCGGATCCGGATCCACTGGGATCTGCACTGTGCACTTTAAGAGTCACTTTCAAAAATAATGAACCTTTCGTAGTAAGTAAATCCAAACCTACAAAATCATGTGTTCTATGGCGGTGGCTTGATTGATTCTGCAAATGAAGGTTCGTTGGTCGGACCAGTTGGGTAACAAAAGTCTGTCCGAACATATGTGCGTCAAACGATTATTCAAATGGGCATTTAATATATTATTAACATATTATTTAACATTGATAAATGTCTGTCGGAACATATGTGCGTCATGAGTTGTTAGCCTCCAGGTCCCATGTAAATTTATTTTGCCCACAAAACACTTAATGTGGATTTTAAATTCCCAGCTCCCAAGTGCTTGGTCTCATACTAAATCCAATTCATTTAGTAAATACTAAATCTTATTAAATTTCTAATCCAATTCATTTGATAAATGAATCTAAATAGTTCTGTTCTTTAATTTAATTTATAATAATTAAATACTTTAAATTCCCAGCTCCCAAGTGTCTGGTCTCCGATACTTCTTCTTGTTAAATTTTTAATTCAATTCACTTTATAAATGAATCTTAATAGTTTTGTTCTTTAATTTAATTTATAATAATTAAATATTTTTTTTATAATAGGTTATTTATAAATTATAATAATAATAATTTTTATAAGAGTTATTATTATGTTTTATGTTAATTATAAACTATTTAATTTGTATGAATACTTATTATTTAATACACAAATAATATATCAATTCTAAACTTATTAATGGAATATATTAATTATTTTATATAAGTATTACATTTTACAAATATATGGAAACTACATATTATAAAATTTATAATTCTTATTTTTAAAATTATAAAAAAATATTTATATTATTTGTATTTGCCGTTTCCTTCGTGTATCCGGATCTTGACTTTTCAAAACATTGGCGGATCTGAATCCGAATCTGTATCCGTATCCAAATCCTGGTAACTTAGTATAAAACTAAGGCCAAGGGTACATGGTTTTGCTAATGGTACCCTAATGACTGCTTATAGCCACCACCTTTTGATTTTGATTAGCAAGGGACCTTATTTTAGGTATCCTTGCTCGGATAGTTGCTGTAGTTGCATTAAATAGTATGTAGTAAAAGATTGATGGTAGGATCTTATGTACTGATTTGCACAAGATTAAACTCAAAATTTTTACAAGTAAAATGGAAGCAGGCCAAAAAACTTAGCATTAAAAACTCACAGACTTATGAAAGATCAAACGCAACGGCTGTCTTTAAATTATCATTTACTTTCTTCTACTCTCTTGTAGAAAAATTTATAGATTGTATGTACACAGATTTACTTCCACTGGATTGAAACATCAACAAAATGAGCTGGAGAATTAGTTCTTTTGATAGTTGCAATTTTTCTTCTTTTCACTTTTGTCAGTTCATTTTTCCATCGTTCCACAATTCACTGTGGCAGTTTATTAATCTTTGTTATGATTGTAAGGAATCTGTACTTTATTTTAGTTTTTTGAACTCATTTTATTTTATTTTTACATATAGTAAATATGTTGTTGTTGTTACTTCTTGTTTATTATTTGCTTATTATGTTAATTTGTCTTTCTATTATACTGATACCAGGTTAGATAATATGAAATTCCTTTTGCTGTGGTCTAACAGATTGGAAACCAGAACAATGACAAAAGTTTGTCTTTTATCCCAAATGTCCATATACTAATCGAATACATCCAAAAAGATCTACTGACCAAGACTTTATTATGCAATACATTATAATTTGTGCCACAGTAATGGTAAATTCCAAGTGAAGTAGAAAAACCATAAGTTAACTAAAACAATCAAGAGGACGTGGAAATATCAATAGTGCTTGGAATGGCTGGATTGACTAGAGGTGCAGTATTTGTTGAAATCCGTAACTAGTTTTGGTCTTCATAATTGTACCTCTATGTATTTTATGTAAAAAGCAAAAAGAAGAAAAGGAACGAGAGAAAAAAAATTATGCTCAAAAGAATTATTATTATTATTGTTTATTAGATAAGCATGTTCTTCATTTTTCTAGCTTTTGTTGAGTCAAATAATCAAAGTCATATTTAGACCTCTTGAAAAGAAAAAGGAAAAATAATATTTATTATGTAATTTTGGGTCAAAAACCCCTCTAGATGCCAAGTCTGCGTACTTGACAAGTCAGCCCTTCCTCAATGGACATTTTTGTTCACACCCCTCCCGACAGTATAAATAGAAGATGATATGAACTCATTTGGATACACACATGGATGTGTTTTTGATCTAAAATTTCGCAAAAGAAGATAGATGAAGAGGAGGGACGAAGTCTGAAATGAAAGGAGTTTCTTCTTGAGATGAAATATGTGGAAGTTCTGCCTTGGTACTTCTCTTGCTGCTGATATCTTGATGATGAATTTGTTGAGCAGAATGGAAGGTTTGACTTGGCATCTAGAGGTGAAAGTTTTTCTGTGGTCATGGGTCTTGGATGTCTCACTTTGATCTGATTTATAAGAAGAGATTTTGATTGGGTTTTCCCCTAGGAGAGGGGTTTTGCCCTGGCTGAGAGCCTATATTCTGTGTTCTTTTGTTTCTGTGATCTTCATGTTTATGCTATAGTAATTGTTTGATGAAATAAAGAAGAATAAATATTAATAAGAAGCCAACTAATTCACAAGCAATTACTATGAAAGAGAAATCTAATGTAAAATTTATAAGCTTCCCTATTTCTCAACATGGTATTAGAGCTAAGGTTTGATTAAGGAAGCTTGAAGATCACTCAGTTGGCATTTAAATTTGTCTATTCTCTGTGGCTTGACTCAAATTTGTGGTTCGTTTATATTCCTGGGTTTGCAGTGGTTAAATTGGCAACTAGGGCCAAACTCCATGTGGGTCAGCTTATTTATGGCAGCTGATATTTTTATTGGATCCCTCTCGTCGAGAGGTGTAGGATTGATCCAAAGATCATCCGATTCCGATAAGTATTTATGGAGATATGAATTTATTTTGTTTATGTAATTATTATCAAGCCGACCAGCTCTTATGTAGGCTCTAGAAGCCCAAACGTCATGTCTATTCAAACTATACATTTTTGGTATAAATAGATGAGGATTTGATGTCATTTGATAACACATTCTTGAGTGATCTCCTCCTCTCCATGTCTTGGGTTTTTGGAGAAGGAGTGAGACACCAAGAGTAATACGCTGGCCTTACAAATGATGCCCTAGATCTAAAACGCAGGAGCATTGGTCATGAAGAATTCTATTCCCAGCAAGGGGAAGGGTCTATCCACAGCCGCAGAGAAGACTCTCCATACGAAGTTGCAGTAATGGTAATGAAGACGCAGTAAGCCCTAGCTGCAGTGGCTGTAGTGAAGCCCTAGCTGCAGTGGCCGTAGTGAAGCCCTAGCTGCTGTAACCGCAGTGAAGAAACCTCAACCCTAGCCACAGTAAGCCACAGGCTTATGAGGAAATCTTATACGCTGTCCAATAGCACTTAAACGCAATCTCTATACGCTGATACGCTGTAAACCCTATACAACATACACGCTGTTCATAAAAGACTCATACGCAGGGTATGGTGCAGACATGGCACGCAGAATTGTTGACACTCTCGATGTATGCGGATCTGGCAGCGTAAATCATATACGGAACCCACAGTTTGAAATGGAACGCTACAACCAAGGTATGAAGCCCTCAGTTTGGATTATATATGGAACGCAGATCATGCCATAACCCTGGATCCGTTGTCACATGGAATCATTACACGCAGTTCATGGACAGTCAACGTGATGCCTGGAACAGCCGCAGTCATAAAGTTATTAACACGCATTCAACGCTGTTCATGTTATATACGCTGTTCATGAGAAATATATTCACGGTCAATGGAACGCAGCATGGCACGTAGCAACATAGCAACCCACAACTATATATATACACTGTTCAGAAATACGCAATATAGGAATGAAGATATTCATTATGTAAACACAATCATGATGCTATTGGAACACAGTCATATATGACAACAGCTGTATGTTGGAACACAAGTATATATGTCATATTCATTATGTAAACGCAGTCATATAAGAACGCATTTATATATTATGGAACGACAACAGCTGTATGGAACGCAGCATGATACAGGTCATATTCATTATGGGACGCAGTCATATTAATGATGTATGGAACGCAGGAGTATATACATACGCTGTAGTACACAGTCATATACATACGCTGTATGTAGACAGTCATATATATAATGGAACACAGTCATCAGGGATTATATACAGTGTTCATAAAGTGATATTGCCTAGGTATATAAACTTTGGTGGCATAGAGATAAGAACGTTGTGTGATCTGGACACATATATATAACGCAGTCTTGGGCAGCAGCATGATGTATGAGATATTGTGGATGGGCAGCGCAATGATACATGGAGCATGGGCAGCAACATGATGGGCAGCACAATGATACATGATATATGGGCAGCATGATGTATGAGATCATGAGCAGCATGATAATGCATGATGCAGCATGATGGTGCTACACAATCAGGTGCAGCAAATGGACGAGATGCAGAACGATGATAGGTGAAGGAGTCACCTTGCAGAATCAGTTGAAGCAGAATGTCTTCAACTGATCTCATCGTTATAAGAAATGATCTATGCTAGATCTAGATAAGTCAAAGTGTTGACTTCTGTTGTAAATGTATTATCTCTCTCTCTCTCTCTCTCTTTCTCTTTCTCTGCTGAACTTTGAAGATAAAAGAAGATTTGATCAAAGGGTTTCCCCACACATTGTGGGGTTTGTCCCTGGCTAGCGCCACATCTTGTGTCCTCTTGTCTTGGCTTGTCTTCTGCGTTTTATATTTATGTTCTATTTGCAGTTTATCTTAATGTTGATGTGATTGCTAACTGTGAAAATTTAAATAAATTGCTCTAGCATAGAACATACCCAATCTTAATAGTAGTGTAGTGGTCGATGGCATGTATTATTATATGGTATTGCGCAAATGAAAGTCAAAGATTTTCTCATATGTGGATCACAATTTTGAGCTTTGTTTTATATTGAGGGCCTACACATATTATTATGACACAATATATTCTGTGATTTTGTTCTCCGACTCAGATCTTTTTATGTAATTCGCGAATCCATGTGATCATATTTTGGTGAAACCCTAACCATCTGCAATTGACAGTCGACTTGTTAAGGATGCAAAGATTTGTCTCAAATCTCTACAGAGAGTTGTCTCAAATCTCTGTGGCTCAATGACTTCTGCTTGATTGACTCTTTGACCAAATAATGGCTCGATTAATTCATTTGGTTCGAATAAAGAGACTAGCATTTCACTGTACAATGGTTCATGCCGACGCAATGGCTCATCGACTCTTAATTTCGGTGGATTGGTGAAATATCTATGATTGCACTTGTCATCATAATGGCTCATACTTTTACACATAACAGAAGCATCACATTGTAATTACATTGTCTATCACATCACTTGATATATTTCTATGTCATGATGGAATGCTCATGGCCTGTTAGTCCGCATACATATTTACCATGACATCAATTTTTAGTAGCATCATGGACTCACATCGCTATATTACGCTCTTGTACATGTACATTTTGATTGGTTTTTCTTGTTGGTAAAATTGTAGGTACATAATGGAGGCTTTCAAAATTGTGAAAGGAAGATGAGAAAAATGAAGTAACAAAACAAAGCAAATCTTGTGCTTGATGATGACTTCATAACAAGCGTGATAGAAAGAGGGAGTTGCAACAACCCTGATGATATTGAAGTTTACGATTGAACGCTGAAGCCAGACTTTATTGCCATATGAAGATAAAGCAAAGGAATGATGACTTCAGAGGGAGCTTTTTGAATCTTGAAAGGGATGTGGATTTTAAGGGAGTAGTTTGACTCCCAAGTTTTAAGACATGTATCTAAGTTCTAAGGCCCGAAGTGTCAGAGGATGGCCCTATGATGTTTAGGAAAGTCGAAATTATCTGATGACAAGATGATGCTAAAGAAGCAGCCTGTGTAACTACTACTACTACGATCTCCATTGGAAGAACAAAGTAGATGTCAGGCCAGGAGGTAACTCCTCAAATCAATTGTGTTTATTCATTAAGATTACTCCTCGTTATATACATGAGGGAGTGACTTGGGTTTCACCTCTCGATGACTCTTCATTTTCCATTATTTACTACTTACATTATTTACAAGTGTTCACCCAAACCCCATGATTAGGTGTCAACATCCTCCTACTTAATCTGAAGGGATGTTGGTGAGTCTAAGCATTATTCTGAATCTTTCAAGCATTTCTCTTCCAAGCGCTTTGGTGAAGTTGTCTGCAATCTGCTCATTAGTGGAACAATGGCATAAATGGATTGTCTTGGCCTCAACATGATGTCAAATCAGATGGTATTTTGTATTGATGTGCTTCGTTTGATCATGGAACTTTGGGTTCTTGGCCAACTTTATTGCAGAGGTGTTGTCAATCATGAGTGGAGTTGAATGTACTTGTTCTATCTGCAAATCTTCCAGAATTTTCTTGAGCCGCACAATTCCTTTTGTTGCCTCAGCTGTTGCCACATATTTTGCGTCTGTTGTGTAATCTGTTGGAACTGATTATTTCCGTGATCTCCAACAGACAACTCCTGATCCAAGACTGATAGCATAACCAAAAGTAGATACCCTAGTTTCTTTGTCTCCATCGAAGTCTAAATCAAAGTATCCAATCAAGCTGAAGTCGCCTACCTGTGTATACTTGAGTCCAAAGTTTTGAGTTCCCTTCAAGTACTTCAGAATTCTTTTTGCAGTAGACCAATGTCCCTCACAAGGCTTTTGCATAAACCTGGAGAGGATTCCAACAACAAATGAAATGTTTGGTCTGGTAGTAGTCAAGTAGTTGAGACTTCCTACACGCTGTCTATACTTTGTTGCATCCTCAAATTCTTTTCCTTCAATGGATGTGAGCTTTAAGTTTTGTTCCATTGGAGTGGTCAGAGGATTTCACTGAGGCATGCCAAACCTGTTCAACATATCTCCAATGTAATTCTCTTTTGAGGGAGGAATATAGACTTCGGATATACCAACATAGAAATGAACATAGCCCAAGTCAGTCATTTCAAAACCTTTCCTCAATTCCTTCTTTATGGATGCAATGTAGGTCTCATTGTTCCTGGTCATCAAAAGATCATCTACATATACCACAAGATATAGAATTGTTTTGCCAACTTTCTTTACAAACAAAGTTGCATCATCAAGATCATAATGTTTGAGGATGAGTTTCAGAAGATGCTCAGTTAACGTTTCATACCAGGCTCGCGGTGTGTGCTTGAGGCTATACAAGAATTTCACAAGTTTGCATACTTTATGTTCATGTTCCTTCACAACAAATCCTTTAGCCTGGGACATAAAAACATTCTCTTTCAGATCTCCATTCAAGAAAGCAACTTTTACATCCATTTGATGGACTTTCCAACTGTTCTGAGCTGCTAAGGCAAAGAGTGTCCGGATGGTAGCCCTTTTTGTGTGGGGGCAAAAGTCTCCTCATAATCGAGTCTCGACCCCATCCTTCTGTGCAAAACCTTTTGCCACAAGCCTGGCTTTGTGCTTGTCAAGTGAGCCATTAACTTTATACTTGTTTTTCTAGACCCACTTGCAGCAAATTGGTTTGGTTCCCAATCGAGGATCAACCATCTTCCAAGTGCCATTCTTTATCAAGGCATCGTATTCCTTTTGCATCGCTTCTTTCCATTCATCATGAGAAGCGACTTCTTTGAAGGAAGTTGGTTCAAAATCTGTAGACAAATTCAGTTCACAATCATAAGAAACATCCATATCAATAGGTAAATCAGAATCATCTACATTACCTCAATTTTGCCGGGTTGAATTTCTTGTTCTCGTCTTTCCAACGTCATTAAGATGAACACTTTCAAGTGTCTTTGGCAACCACTTTGGGGGACCTTTCTGAGATGGTCTAGGCTGCTCAGTTGATTGACTTGGGACTGAATCAAGATTGAGTCTCCCAATTCTATCAATCACATCACTCAAAGTATCATCCGTTGTTGGAGTTTCATGTGGGGGAGAGAGTGCTTCAGAACGAGATTCCACAGATTGATTTAGTATAGGAATCCCCCCTTCAAGATGTGGAATCTGATTATCAAATTCTTAAAATGATTTTGCATTTCCGAATCTATCCAAGTGATCAAGTTGCCGCTCAACAACATTGTCAGCTTTGGAAGATTCAAGAAAGATTACATTTCTAGATACAACAAACTTTTATTAACTTCATCATGGAGACTATGCTTTTGAGGTATTTGAATACCCCAAGAAGATACGCTTATGACTCCTTGCACCAAGTTTGTTTCTATGTACTTTTATTATCAAGGCATAACAGGGGGACCTAAAGGCCCTGATATGCTTTACCGAAGGAATGTGGCCATACCACATTTCATACAGAGTCTTGTTTCTAATAGGATTAAATGGACATCTATTCTTTACATATACAACACATAGAATTGCATGAACCTAAAACATCAATTTTACTTTCTTGAAAAACAACATGGAATGTACCATATTTAAGATCATCCTATTCATTCAGGCATTGGACCACATAAATCTGAATGAATGAGTTCAATTTTTCTATGTGCTCTAGAATGTGAATCATGAAAAGACTGTTTGCTATGCTTTCCGAGAATGCAAGCATCACATTGCTCAAGTTTCCTAGAAATTTTAGTCAAACCAGTAACACCATTTTTCTTCAACAAGCAAAGAATGTCATAGTTAAAGTGTCCAAATCTAGCATGCCATAATAGACTTGATGGAAATGTACGTTCATCATAATGAGAACTGTATGAGAAATTTTGAGCACGAGCAGAGGTACCTTGCAGCTTGAGAAGCCTTTCTTCTTCTATCCCCGTCATGACAAGTGAGTGATTTGATGCTTTTCTCACCTCAACCTTGCCATCAAACATATGAATTGAGTGTCCTTGTCGGTTGATGTGGACCAAGGATAACAAGATTCTCCTCAGCTGTGGGAGATATGAAACATCATGCAGAAGAAAGTTTGGAGGACTAGGCAATTTGAACTTGATTGTGCCAAGCCCTGATGGCTTGAGTTTTGATTTGTCTGCAAAGTATACTGCTCCATTGACAATGTTAGTAAATTCTTCAAAAAAATCTTTTCTAAAAGTCATGTGGCAAGTTGCTCATGAATCAAGCAACCACTCATTTTTCCAAGAAGCAAGTGAAGCTTTAAACAAGTCTTCATTTACTCCAATATTACAATGTGCCACAACATAGTGAGCGGATTCAGGTGCTTTACCTTTCTCTTTGTCATTGGTTTTACCTTTGGGTTGATTTCTTTCCTGCTCATTTCTATCCCAAGGCAACTTGCATGTGGATGCATCATGTGATCCATTTCTATTGCAGCATATGCAGTGAAGATCAGAGTTTTCTCCTTGAGAGTGTCTGCCCTCCCTACCTCTGAAATTTCTTCTTCCTCTTCCTCTTCGACCACCTCTTCCTCTGGAAGAATCTTGAGCATGATTCTCCTTCTCATTGAGAACGATTGCCACAATAGATATCAATGAATGCATTTTAAAATCTGTGTACTAAAACAAAACACTTCTGCTGCCAATAGACTATAAGAAATTGCACCCCTACTAGTCCTGTGAAAATTTTCACTTCTATTCTGGTGTATTGTTTATTTATTTATTTTGGACAAAGGCATTATGTGGGGGAGGGTTATATGGAGAAGAGAATATATGTGGGGGAGGGTTATATGGAGAAGGGAACATATGTGGGGGAAGAGGAAGCGGTGTAACACACAACACACAGTCGTGTTTAGACAACCGCATTTGGAAGCAATGTTTTATATGGAGGCTAGTGGAATGGAGAGGGACCGCAGTTAAAAGCAACATAGTGGGGAGGGGATCGGACGAGAGAGCAGTTATGTTATTCAATAGTTGTTCAACGTATGCAACATCAATTAGGCCGACTGTATTCAATGTATTACCACGGGAGGAGGAGGGCCGCGCCAACGTATGTCACGTTGGCTGTGCAGGAGGGAGGTTCGACTTTGCAATGAAGGGTCGACTATATGGGAGGGGTGTATGCAGCTTTTGGAATGTGTATTTTGGGAATAGTGTTTTGGGCGTGGTCAATGTAAAATGCAGCGTGGAGGGAAGTAAGGATAGCGCTGGCCACACCAAACCAAGGGGGAGGCATTAACCAACGAAGAGGTATGTTACCACTGTGCACCTCATCCATTTCAAACACTGTGGGGTTCACTCCCAGGCTGTAGAACAGGTATCAAGAACTTATTATGAAGACCATCACAACATTCTCAGATGCCACCGTGACAACATTGAGGGTACCAGAGAATGTGGGTAGGAAAATGCTGCAGCATAATAATACCACAACGGTCAACGTAACATATGCTACCAAACTTGCTCAGAAAAAATTGACATACCATAAAATCGATCCTCCAGTGACCTCCAACAACACATGTTTCGATACTCCAGGGAGCATAAAATCAATCCTCTAGTAGCACAGGTAGATTAGCATTTAACTCAGAGAATGGAGCAATGGTAGAGGTGCCAGTTCTGCAAAAATGGGCAGAACATAGGCAAGAGGGAGTTACAAGGGCAAAGAGGGAAGCCAAAAATGGTGCTGGCTTTGATACCATGTCAGGCCAGGAGGTAACTCCTCAAATCAATTGTGTTTATTCATTAAGATTACTCCTCGTTATATACACATGAGGGAGTGACTCTTGGGTTTCACCCCCTGATGACTAGGGATTTATTCATAATGGTACTTGTACTTTCTCAATCTCAAGAATTTTTCATAAGAAGAATTTGGATTGGTAACTCATTTATATAGCATCATATCAACCAACATTGTTACATAGCAAGGCCTTGACTAACAACTCCTTGTCTCCACAAGATCTGAGCTCAATGCTAGTGAGACCAATGATTTATAGACACTCTAATCATTGTTTCTCACGGAACATCCCCTACTTGGGTACTTGGGGTGTGTTCCATGAGGACTATTCTTCTCTTGCATTCCCCAACCCTCAAAGAATATTGGTCCTCCACAACGACTCTTCTATTGGATGCCCTATTTCATCCTCAAAGAGTATCAGATGCCAAATGATTACCCAATTCTCCATTCTGTCTTCTTAGGTGAAGACCAGAATGACATGTTTATCTCTCCCTTTCAAATAGGGAGGACATATTCCAATAAAGGAATGTACCTAAGCTCCCTCTTGGCTTAGGAATTTTCCAAGTTTGTACCAAGTAAGAAACTTCTTTTTTCGCTCCCTCTTAACTAGGGACCTACAACAGCTCCTCATGTGGAACAACCCCCTGCTAGAAGAACTCCTCTCTTCTTCGATGTCATAAATTTCCTTTGTCATGCAGTTTTCATCTTTGGGGGTCTTCTTCATAGGGCACAAACCATCCATCACTTTTATTCATGAGTTAGTCATGTCCTCATTTCATCAGAAAATGATTCATTAGTTTTCCATCTAGCTTTGCTTCATGTCATTATGCTTTTTATGCCATATTTTTTTGGAAGGACCTTACATCCTTCAATATGGTTTTCTTGGAAGTCATCCACAAATTTTCCCTTTGGTAGTCCTACATAAGCCCATCTAGATATTAGTTCAAAAATAATGAATGATCACTGAAATCAAATATTACCTTTGTGATGGACTTTCATCATGACATCTTTCTGTAGGTATCAAGATCCTGCATACAGGTTGACACATGTGCCAAAGATATTCATTGTCAAGGGTCTCCATCCTTTTCTGACTTCCATTAGAGTCTTTATACCCTTCTGAGAGATACTCTAGTCAAATATTCTTGGACCTCGGATGTTGAATGCCTTCTACCTTTGTTGCATATTTTACGATCTCTTCCTTTCTTTGCACACACTTCATTCCCAAGAGCTTCTAATCAGAGTTCGTTAATTGTAGTCACATCCTCATGATTCATATGAGAACATATTATGTTGATTTCATCTAGTGTCACTTATGCCTTTTTGCAATCTTTCGGAGCAGGAGATCCTTCTGCTCTTGATCATATTTCCTAAGATGGAAATAATGATCCATATTATCTGCAACCGTATGACATGACTTTCATAATAGCCTATGTAAGCATACATACCTCATGTTTCGTTTCGGTCATCAGACTTCCTATAACAGCGTCATTTGAACGAAACTTTATCCTTTAGATCTGCTTTCTTGTTATGTCATCATACCAACATCCCTTGAATACCACAAGTTGGAATTCTTGATGAAACTCTTGCTTTCCTTTTAGATCGGTGAATCCCTTGGTCAAGATTCCATCTAAGAAACTTGAGGATCTTTCATATACTCATCTAGCAGATGTTTCTTTATTGACTATTGTATGATGATCCCAATCGATGACAACCTCTACTTCTTTCTATAACTATCACTTGAGGTTTTAATGAGGTTGCGAAGGGCTCTCGTTCTCTGTAATTAATAGAACTTGTTCTAGACATCCTTTTTGCTTCCCATGTCAAGAGCTCTTACTTTTAATGCTTCTATCACGATGCTGTTTTCTAATTTGATGCATCCTATCTTATTTACATTGCTTCCTACCTATAAATTACGAGGGAAAAATATCTTGTAGTGAAGAAGATCATCTCAGTCATAGTAGAGATCTTTTCACTTCAACCTTCTTAAGCTTCTTTGTCTCAGGGTCTTTCACTTCCTCAATAATATGAGCTTCTTCCCTGTCCCTATTAGTTTACGACAATCTCTTCTATAGTGCCCAAGTTTTTGACAACCATAGCATCTTTCCTTAGCCATGTTCTTCTTTTTCTTTGGAGGACCAAACTTTCCAAATTTCCCTTTTCTTCTTGTCACTGATTGATCCCTTCTATCTGATCCTCTGTTGCTTTCTTTTTTCAACCTGTCTACTTCTGCATTGCAGAGAGACCATAATTTGATGAATGGGATAGCTTCCTCTTCCCTAGTAGATATGAGGTTACCTTGTTCATTAGTCAATGCATCTAGAATAAAGGAGATCATTTCGTTATCAATACCATCTCTCTTAGATCCTGCAATTGACCTTTTATTTGAGATGCTTTTGAAAGGCATGATGATATCACCTTCAATTTATATAGATAAGATCTAAGTGATATGATCTTCTCTATTGTGATTTCAGAGAAAAGTTCTACCAACTTATCATATATTTCTTTAGATGTCTCTAGCTCCGCTACATAGGAAATAATAGGATCTTTAATAGATTCCTTAAGAATCTTTTGAGCCTTGAGATCCCTTTCAATGTATTCAGATAATGCTTGCTCTTCGGATGGCTTGGAGACCTTTCCATGGATATGATGAATGACTTCATTTACTTCGAGGACTATGTCTATCCTTCTTTTCCATGCAAGGAAGATTGATATCCAAACCAGCTTATGGTTCTCCTTGAAACATGAAGTCATTTTTACTCGATTAGATTATAAAATGGTACCTGTGAAGATAGAATCTTCGACTTGATGACGAACTTGTTGCTTCAGATGATCCCTTTAAGAAGGTTCTTACTTCGATGAGGAAAAACTGCCTTCTCTAAGATGATCCTTTTCAAATGAGATCCTTGCTTCAATAGAGAGAAGATTGCCTTTCGATCTAAGCTTCCTTAGATTTGAAGAGCTTCCACTTCTTTGGTGATGTATGAGTGATGATATCTGAAGTGCTTCTAGGGTTTCAGTCTTTCTTCTTTCTTCCTTCTTGAAAATAATTTCAAGACTCTCGTTAGAGTATATTTCTTCGATCTAGGGTTTATTTGATCTTGATTTCTTGTTTGGTGTTCTTTGACTTGCGTTGATCCTTTTTTGAAGCTCGATTCTCGTGTGTCAACTTGCTTTGAATGCCCCTTCTTGATTTCAACACTTAAGCTCCGATACCATGTTGAGAATTCTAGGGTATGGATAGTTAAAAGATTTCTTTGCGTGATAATTGCTTGTGATATACTTTTACTTCTTAGCTTCTAATATTTTCTTCGTTATGTTATTATTGTGTTCTTTTCATCAAGACAATTGCCAATATACTCAATAAAAGACAGTGACATAGTATCTAGGCTTGTCAGTGAGGGCAGAAACCTCTCACCTTTTGAGAGGAAAAGCCGATCAAAATTCTTCTAGATCTTCAATTGATGAGTACCAAGACCATGACAAAGACCCTTGAATCTAGTATCCTCCCAAGAACCTTATCACTAACCTGGATGCTCTGCCTCTTCCCTTCCTCGACTTTCTTCTTGATCTTGAATTGCTCTTCTCGGCGCTTTCTAGAGAAACGTGGTCTCTATCCTTCATACTGCTTCTTCTCGACTTCCTTTAGAGAAACTTGGTCTTTATGATCTCACTGGTTTCCTCTAGAGAATCTCAATCTCTAGATCTCTATCTCTGTCACCCAGATCAAGTACGCCAGAAGAATCCTTTCTTCGCTATCCCAGAATAATTTGTCCTTCATTGACCCTAGAAGAAACCTCCTTCGCTACCCTAGAAGAATACTTCTTCGCTTCCCCAGAAGAATACTTTTTCGCTGCCCTAGAAGAAACTCTCCTTATCACTTTTTCACACTTCTCTTTTTAACCCTTCTTCTTCGCACTTCTTCACCAAATGTATGCCGAGTTGCTTGCTTTCAAGTGTGGCCGAGTTATGATTTATATACAGCTCATATCATGTCCTTTAGGCCGACATGATCACTAGAGGTTAGGCCGACTTCTTCTAGCATGTTCTAACATTGTTGTAGGCCGACTTGAAGAGGATAAGTGACAGGGTCTTGGAGGATACTTTACATAGACAAATTTGATCTTTTACAAAGTGTAACATGACTTCATTAGATGACAATGACTTTATGATTTTATGACTAGATGAAAAATAATTCCTAAAGTCTCTCAATGGGAGTCTTGACTCAAATAAAATCCCTTGCTCATGAAATCCATGAAGCAAGCAATACAATAAATTTATTTTTCTTCTTTACATCACATTACATAAAATATACTTACTTATTATTATGAAGACTGAACCTAGTTACACTTTTCAGCAAGTTGGTGTCTTGGCAAGTAGCCTAGAAGACACCTAGATCCCTGTTGGGTTGATACCTTGACAGATACCCAAGATAGTACCCAGATCCCTTCAAGGGTTGATACCTTTGCAGTTAGCCTAGATGGTATCGAGATCTCTAACATTGTATATGTTGATTGTGATCCTCTTCTTAGAACATTTCAACTTGACGTCATCCCTGTATTGTTTGTACAAATATGAATACCTCCCTAGTTAAAAGGGAGTGTTGAAAGATGTAACTAGTTTCAGTGTTCGTAATTGTACCTCTATGTATTTTATGAAAAAAGCAAAATGAAGAAAAAGAAAGAAATGTAACTAGTTTCAGTGTTCGTAATTGTACCTCTATGTATTTTATGAAAAAAGCAAAATGAAGAAAAAGAAAGAAAAATACAGATGATTTTCAAGCATGGGATACATGCTCAAAAGAATTGTTATTATTATTATTTATCAGATAAGCATGTTCTTCATGCTTCTAGGTTTTGTTGAGTCAAAGAATTAAAGTACTATTTGGACCTCTTGAAAATAAAAAGCAAAACGAATTTTTATTATGTAATTTTGGGTCAAAAACCCTTCTAGATGCTAAGTCGACGTACATGAGAAGTCAATTCTACCTCAATGGACATGTCTATTCGCACCCCTTTTGCATAGTATAAATAGAAGATGATATGAGCTCATTTGGACACACGCATGGACGTGTTTTTGATCTGAAATTCTAAAGAAGAAGAAAGATGAAGAGGAGGGATGAAGTTTGAAGTGAAAGAAGAGTTTCTTGTTGAGATAGAATATGTGGAAATTCCTCCTTGGTACTTCTCTTCTTGCTGATATCTTGATGATGAATTTTGTTGAGCAGAATGGAAGGTTTGACTTGACATCTAGAGGTGAAAGGACTTTTGTGGTCATGGGTCTAGCATGTGTCACTTTGATATGATTTATAAGAAGATATTTGACTGTGTTTTCCCCTAGGAGAGGGGTTTTGCTTCCTGAGATCCCATATTCTATGTTGTTTTGTTTCTATGATCTTCATGTCTATGCTATAGTAATTGTTTGATGAAATAAAGAAGAATAAATATTTATAAGAAACCAACTAATTCACAAGGAACTACTATGAAAGAGAAATCTAATGGAAAATTTATAAGCTTCTCGATTTCTCTATAGTTTTTTGTTTGTTACAGAGCTGCACCCTAATGCTAGCTAGTTCTCCATGTTTTTCCATTGCTAGTGGGGTTTCTCAATCTTTGTTTATCAGATTTATAAGTAATGGTCTCCAGTCCTCCCATATTGATTGTTCCAGCTTGCCGAAAGATGAAAGTGAATGTAATGGCATCCCAAGTTGTTTAGAAGGTCCGCTACCTTATTGCATGTTCTCTTGACGTGGGAGGGAATAATCACAGGGATTATATGATTAATATGTGTAATATTTTTCCAATTTTTAGCTATGACAATTTTTTTCTGGTGAAGCTCCATTGATCGATTTCTTTACTCTTCAGATGATGACGGGCTAAGAATCACCTCCATTATAAGCCTAGAGAAGCCTTGTGATGATGCAATAACAAGGTTGGTCTCTAGAGGAGAACTTGATAGATGCCTTGTCAAAATTAAGTTTACGGATCCAGGGGGAGGAGGGCTCGAGGAGGTTGGAGTAGTATTGTTTTATGGACACTCTCGAATGATTTTTCCCAGATTACCTTCTCTTTTGATGATATATTATTAAACATGCGATCATTTCTCTCCTTCCACATATTCGATAGCAAAAACCTTGGAATGAGGGCGTAAGCTCGATATATAATAGGATTGTTTGTCATAGAGTATCTCCAATCTTCAATCATTTCTATTATGCCATTCCTATTTGTCTAATTGCCCAAATAAGTTGAAGAGTTGAGAGCATAGAGTTTGAAAAGAAGCGCATAGAGTGAGCAAGTGCTCCATGTCTTCTACATCTATATATAAAGAAAATAAAAGAAAGCTCCTTCGAATCATTTGTGGATGGTTTTATGCAATGAAAGGGCTCTTTTATTTTCTAGCAACCAAAGAAAATGGGAAACTTGGGGCCATAATTTGTAAGCCCAAACTTGTTTCCTAGTCAATTGATGAGGAAGATTGGTGTGACTTGTAGCTAGTTGATATAGCTCTTTTATTGTCAACATACCCTTTTGGTTATAGCCCCATTGGAGTTTGTCTTGCCCGTTGGAGAGTGTGATCTTTCTTTTGTGAAGTTCTTCCATTAATGTGTCCAGATTGACTTGATCAAGAGTTTGAGGCTAGCCTTTTTTTATCTTTGCATTCTCTCCATGAGGTGCGCTCCATTGTTTGGTGCCAATAATTTGCTACTGTCAAAAGACCCCTAGAATTCATTAAGTCTTCTATAGCAAGAAATTTTGCCCTATTCACAAGGTTTGGATATTGGTGGCACGAGTATGTCCATAACAAGGCATCCTTTCTCTCTTGGAATTCCTAAAAGTAGTAGTGTTGTATGATAAATTTATTAGTACTGGCCAAATTCCACATTGAAGATCCTTGAACTGGTTTTTGAGCTCTCAATTGTTGTTTCCGTCATTAAAAGGCATTGTATTTCTTGCTCCAAAGTTGCCCTCATAACTCTTGGCCCAAAAATTCTTTCCTTATGAGCGAAAGAGATTCTATCCATCAATAGTACATGAAAATGATCCAACAAATCCAAAATAATCAACAATGCAATGCCCAATCAAAATCTGCTCAAAACCACTTGTGTCCAATGATTAAGGTTTGCATAAGTAGGCTGAAACACAGACCTGAATGGAGGGCCGAAGTTCCCACTACGATTGTCAATGAATTGTGGAGAAGATACACCCAAAATTTTTTCGGTCAACTTCAGATTTGTGTCACAAAAGGAGAGCGAGTTTCTCTGTAGTTCTTGTCCACCAAAGAGGTCACAAAAGCATAGGTAGAAGTGATCCTTAGTCACTGTAGTAATGAATGCTTGGAGATGAACCAAACAACAGTTAAAATAGCCCTTGTAGATTTCCTCGCCTGTGTGATTATACTTCGAAATATAATGCCATCTATGTTGGGATTTCAGATCGAATTCCTTGATGTTTTTATGGTTGAAATGAATGCCAATGACTTAATATTAATAGGCATCATAAGAGGGTTAATTTGCCCTAGTAGGGTTGACATCATATCCTTCTTGAAGCCATCTTGTGGGGCAGATTGGGCCGACTTGAAGAGTTAGGATATGCCGAAATATTTAATTTCTTCCCCATGATTTTGGCGAAAAATGCCGACCATAGCTACGTCATATTTCAACACTCCCTACTAGCTAGGGAGGTAGTTTTTCATTCTTTCTCAAGATTCATCCTCCCAACTAATCCATAGGTCTCACGACCCACAACCTAAGGAAGAGAACACAATCCAAGTCTGCCTCTCTTTCAAACTCATCACAAAGAAAGATACATAACATCCATCTCAAAGCATCTCCCAGACAACAATGTCTCTCGGCACATAGCCTATATGAGGAATAATCAATACATCTCTTGGACAACAATGTCTCTCGACACACAACCTACAGGAGGAATCATTAATACATCTCCCAAACTACAAGAGGAATCATTAATACATCTCCCAGACAACAATATCTCTCGTCACACAACCTATAGGAGGAATCATCAATACGTCTTCTGGACAACAATGTTTCTAGGCACACAACCTATAAAAGAAATCATCAATACATCTCCCGGACAACAATGTCTCTTGGCACACAACCTACAAGAGGAATCATCAATACATCTCCTGGACAACAATGTCTCTTGACACACAAAGTTTAGGAGGAATCGTTAATACATCTCCAAGACAACAATGTCTCTCGGCGCACAACCTACAGAAGGAATCATCGATACATCTCCAGGACAACCATGTTTCTCGGCAAATAACCTATAAGAGGAATCGTCAATACATCTCCTTGACAACAAGGTCTCTCGACACACAACCTACAAGAGGAATCATAAATACATCTCCCGGACAACAATGTCTTTCGACACAGCATACAGGGGATGGTCCATAATATGATGCTATGTAATCAATGCTCCCTCTTCAAGGGAATTTTGATTTATTCTAATTTCTTCATATTAGCATCAACAACCAGTTCATGATTAGAAATGAAACCATGGTGCATAAAATTCAATAATTCGTTCAACTTTAGTTATGGCTTCTCTTAGAAGCAAACATCAATCGCTAATAGTAGACCTTAGCAGTGGCTTCTCACAAAAGCAATCATCAACAACCATAGTATAGTCTAGTAGACAATAAGTAGCGTCTCACAAAAGTGATCATCAACTTACATAGTAGAATCCAATAGACCGTGATCAAATCCGTCAGATAACAATAGGATTCAACAGATAAATCAACAAATCAATCAGTGAATCAACCAAGTCAACATCAGAGTCTAGCAACTTTTTCAAATCATTCATCAAATGTAGTCCATTGTGTCAAAGATATCACTAGGCTCATGCCTTAAAAGCAACTCCCGCTTACATAGAAATCACGGGACGATCTTTAGCACATTTAGATTGACATTGGGTTTCAAAGCTTCTAGCAACCTTTATGAGAACAAGCTTCAAGTAGGCTGATCTTGTTTGCTCCCGTTGAGTATAAAGTGTTCTTGTCACATTGTTATTCCATCATTTCGAACGATATGCCACAACTTGGCAATTTTCATAATGTACCTGCAAACCTTGCTAGGAGGCTATGGAAGAACAAGAACAACCCAGCAAGCCAAGAGACTCATCATAAAATAATCAATAGAAATAATCAAGATAATACTTCTTTTGAGAGTGTGTGAGCTACATTTTAATCTTGTCCTTCCACATCATCATTAACATCAAGGAATTGAGTCCATATCTTAATCATCATTAAGAAGTCTATAGCATCAACAAGTGCACATTATCATCACCAACAAGGAGTCTACATAATTAACAAGTCCACATCATCAAGGAGTTTACATTAATAAGTCCATATCATCATCATCATCATTACCAAAGAGTCATCATTATCAAATCATCATCATCGTCTTGTCCATATCTTCACCATCATCAAGTAGTCTTGTCCATATCACCAAAGAGTCCACACAAGTAGTACATATCATCTTATATTATTAATATCATCATCAAAGAATCTAGTCCAATTCATCATCAACGAGTCCATGTCATCAAGTCCACACTATCATCAACAACATCATCAATGAGTCCACATCATCATAACTTTGATCATCATCATCATCAAAGAGTGAGTACCAATTTAGTTCATCATCAAAGAGTCCAATCATAACATCCATGTCATCAATCATTGTTATTAAGGAGTACTAATCATCATCAACAAGGAGTACATATTGTCAACATCATAAAGTACACATCATTCATTATTAAAGAGTGAAAATCAAAATCCTCAAGTAGACCATGTCATCATCCACATTATCGACATCAAAGAGTTCATTTTCTCAATGAAGTCTATATCATGAGTTCACAACATCAACAGAAACACATATTTATCGACGAGTCCATATTATCAACAAAGAATTAAGCTTAGGTTCATGAGATTTTCTTCTCCAAACCCAACGTAGGGTTTTACAAGTCATAGCTAGTCCAATGCTAGTCTTAATTGAAATAAAATGAGAAACACAAGATACTTATCTTTGAGATTAGGACAACTACCTCTTGGTCCTGAGTCCTTTTTAGAATACAATCTACAATTCAACCTCAACATCGAAATCTTAGATCCTTTTAGGGTTCTTTTATTTAATCAAATCATAGGCACAGGGCAATCAATTTTGACCCTTATTGACGAGAAAAGATTCAAAAACCCTAATGACCTCTTAGATTGCAATCATCTGAGGGGTTCACAAATTTTAGTGATATTTCATGATCAACCCTTTACAAGGGTTTTGCAGGTGCATTAACATCATTTTCCTTTAGATATACAATATTTCGGCGAGACTTTCTCACTAATATGAATTGAAATTTTGGTCTAGTGAATTTGCACAACAAGATGAATACATGACTCTTTTGATATCGAAGTCTTTTCACATGATTATTGTCAGAGTCAATTCTATTTGGTAGAGGTAGGGTTTACCTTTTGACATAGCTCTAACAAATACTTTCTTAATTCGAGAGCTTCATCTATTAAAGTTGATAATTGATTTAATCAATTGAGGTGAGATCCAACTATAGGGGATTCAAGTTTCAGTACATTACCAAGACATAATGTCGGCTTCTACTGCTTTGAATAGTTATATAAACCACTACATCTCAAATTTATAGCGATACCGATAAGGGAAATGGATCAATTCATAGTCAAGAATCATGTATCATTGTCAAAGCATCATAGTGAATATATAACTCCAGACCTGAGACTCAAACAAATGGTGCACAAAGGTACCATATGAATTTAGCCACAGATATATGAATATGTCATAGAGGATATAAGATGTTGCATGAAGTTATACGATATGATATATGGTTTTGCAAGAGATACGAAGTTGTTCTAGTAAACCATTCTGAGGGATCAGAATATATAGGATTGCAAAGCGTGACTAGTATACAATATTGCCAAGGATAAGTTACATTACCAACCATACAAGCTTGCTAGCCTCAAGGACCACGAGAGAGCCCTATCAAGGCTCATGTTGGTGAAGTGGAAAACAAAGATAATATAATCCTTCAGAGATTTAACATCTGAAATCATAGAGAACATATATCATCCTTTATAATCATACTTAACTCATTAAGATATTTACCATTGTAGCTATCCGATTTTACGGTCAAGTACCTTCTATAATCATTGTAATGAGCCATCCGAATAGAGAGGCTATTCGAAACCACAAATAAGCCATCCCAAATTCGAGGTCTCAAAGAAGCCATTCGAAATCATAGAAGGGAACCATCCGAATTCCACAAAGAAGGGTCTTCAAAATCTACAGTAAGAAGCCATCTGAGAACCACAGGGAGAAGTTGTGACAAATCTCAAGGCTTTTTTCCTTTCAAGAATGATCTGAACTCTTGCCTTCCATGCCCTGTAGATAGTGGCTCCTTTAAACTTGCTTTCAGTTTTCATGAATAAGGAAGAATTCACGATGACAATATAGGACAAAACCCAAAAAACATTTCAACTGCTCTTCAGGATGTTTTTCAAGTGTTCTTCAAGTGCTCTTAAACTTGTCTCTTCGCTCTTTTCCTTCACCAAAGCTCTGATGCAATGTTGAAATACTAGCGATGCAAAGACTAGAATAGTTTTTCACAATTTGATAACTACTTCCATTGATACAAACAATTCCTTCTTTATCCTTTAATCAACAAGTAGCTATACATAAAAAACTTCAGCCATTAATTGTTCAACAAGAGCAGTAAATAAAGATCACAATAGACAATAAGCAAGGGATAGGGGACACCAAGATTAGGCAAAAATTCTTTCCTTGTGAGAGAAATAGATTCTGTCCATTAATAGTACATCAGAATTATCCAACAAATCCAAAATAATCAACAATGCAATGCCCAATCAAAGTCTACTCAAAACCAATTATGTCCAATGATTAAGGTATGCATAAGTAGGACGAAACATAGGCTTGGAATCACTGTAATGGAGGGTCGAAGTTACCATTGTGATTGTTAATGAATTGTGGAGAAGATACACCCAAAAAGGTCCCGATCAACTTCATATTTGTGTCAAAAAAGGAGAGCGAGTCTATCTGTAGTTTTCAGCCACCAAATAGGTCACAAAAACAGAGGTAGAAGTGATCCTTAGTCATTGTAGCAATGAACGTTTCGAGATGAACCAAACAACAGTCAAAATAACCGTTGTAGGGTTCCTCGCACATGTGAATATACTCTGAAATAGAATGCTGAATTAGCTTGAGATTTCAGACTGAATTCCTGGATGTTTTTATGGGTGAAATGCATGCCAATGACTTCATATTTATAGGCATCATAAACAGGGTTAATTAGCCCTAGTAGGGCCGACATCATATCCTTCTTGAAGCAGACTTGTGGGGCAAATTAGGCTGACTCTAAGAGTTAGGATGGGCCGAAAAATTTAATTTCTTCCGCATGATTTTGATGTAAAATGCCGACCATAACTACCTCATATTTCAACAAAGAACACTTTACTTTCTACCATAAAATTGAATGTAACCACTTGAGTCTTTTATGCCCTCACCAACTCTTTTCCTTGAATGCAAATGGTGTTGAAATAAGTAACTAGGTTTGGTTTGCATAATGACATGTGTAAATCATGATTTTATGTAATTAATGAAAAGAAGAAAAATAAAATTATTTTGTTATGCTTGAGGCATGGGTTTCATGCTCAAGGAATTTTATTTTGTAGATCAAGCTCCCATTGTGAGCTATTAGGTTTGGTTATTAAGTCATAAAGTCTAGTGAGTCAATGTCATGTATTGAAGACCCTTTTGGGCATGTTACATACTGTAAAAAGAGAATTTGTTTGAGTCATTAACCCTCCAAGACCTTGTCACAAACACTCCTTCAAGTCGGCCCTCAAAAGAAGATGGAGATCGTTTTAGAAGAGCATGTCAGGCCTACTCACTTGCACAAGTTAGCCTATTTGATGGGCAAGTCACTATATATAGAGAGAGGACTTGGCCTGAAACCATTCGATCAAGCATCCAAAAACAAGGGATCAAGTGCGAGAAGCACTAAAGAAGAAGCTCATCATCAACCAAAGAAAGGAGGAAAAGGAATCTAGTTAGTTTTCATTCATTTTGGGCAAAATATCCTTCACACGTGTGAGGAGAAATTGGTGCCATTCGCTGCATAAGGACTGAAGTCATCACAGTCAACTTAGAAGATCGAATTAAGGAAGAAAGCAAGTCAAGAATACAAGCCGAATTGCAGAAGAAGAAGACTCCATCCAAGCGAAGGGAATCAAGGGACACAAATTGGTGTTGATCCCTCACACGTGCCTTAACTAGGGTTTCTGAAGAGGCCGAGAGTTGTAGATCCAAACCAATAGGCCGAAATCTGAAGGGTGGCCGAGATCTAAGGAGGGGCAAGTAGGTTTGACTAATGTTGACTCAAGGAAGAAGAACTTGCTTAAAGAAGCCTCGTGACTTTGTCTTGGAGAGGTTAATAGGTCAAGGGTCTTGGTCTTGGGTTTTGTCTCTTGAAGATTCTATAAGAAGAAGAATTTGTTTGGGTTTTCCTCTCAATTTGGAGAGGTTTTTTCCTTGGCTAATAGCCTACATTTTGTGTCCCTTGTCTCATGTTCATTTATGATTTTGTATCTGTTTGATGATAGAAGACATTGATATAATCAAGAGAAAGAAAGAAGCTAATGAAAGACTAAGAAATGTTGCATAACAAGTAGTTATCATTCAAGAGAAATCACCTAATCCCTATGCCCTAGATTTCTCAACAAATGGGCTATTTGCCTAATCTTTTATTGTTTATAAGCTTCTTCAAGCTACGTTGGTAACTATTTCCAACCACCTCTTTCTTCAAGATTATCAAAATCTTGGAATTTTGCTTTGTGGGTTCTCGCTTACTTTGTGAAACTTTACTTTGTAGGTCTTCAAATTACAATGATTCACTTTTTGGCTCTTATTCAAAATTGCAAATAGGCCTTGCAAGATTTGTAAATATTTTTGTTACATTCATATCTTGCATTGACAACTTGTAATCAGTTTTTGTGGATGACTTTTATATGCTACAATATGATGTTATAGAGTTCTTTTTATGCAAAATAAGCGACTATGAATACAAATTTGTACTTATCCTATCATGGGAGTTGAAGTTTGATAAGTTCATCATTTACATAGAATTTTTGTGATGCTTATCCTCATCAACGGTAACTTCCATAGTGGGAATTATGTTACCATAAAATGTCTTTAACTGTTTAACATAAGAGAAGATTCATCTCCCCTTACTCGGTTTTCTATCTCAATAGTGTTGTGATTGGCAAAATGTTTTGATATGGTTGTATGGGTTGCCAATGATTGAAATTTTCCCATGTATAGTGATTGGGATTTTTGTGCAAGCATAATTTTGGTAAACAATATTTTCAACCAAGCTTCTTTTGTTGTCGCTTGAGTTGTTGCTCCACATCTTTCAATGATGTTATCGCCACAAGCTCTACTTCCTTTAGTGTTGTTGTTGTTACAGTTTCCCTTTTCCTACAATAGTTGATATCTCCATTAAATAGTTCGAAGGCAAATACCATTTTTGATCTTCGACTACCAAGTTCGCCATCCCATTTTGTATTCATGTATTTTATATAGTAGTCTCAACATGAATTTCCATTTCTTCCGTTGTAGTAGATTCCAATGTTGCTAACATCAACGTCACGATAAAATCGACCATGGTTTGGAAAACAAAAAAAATCAAGAAAATATCGGTAAAAATCGACAAACATTGGCCAAATTAAGATATGACGAAAATATTGGTAAAAATTGGCAAACATCGATGAGGCCAAAAAATAGCAATTTCGCAATTTTTTCTCTATAAAATTTGGGTGTTTGCAGGACTGATATATGCTGTATCCAAGTGTGCCTTTCAAGTACCTAGATTCTTGTTTTAGGCACTTAATGTTACAATACTGTATTAGTTGTATTTTTGTGCATATTGACATCAGAAATTTTCGTTCTTTTTTTCTTCAACTTTTTGGAGACAATGGTTGATCTCTCTAGGATCTTGCATTTCAAACATAGAAGACAAATAGTCTTCTGAGCTTGAAAAAATTTGCTTATTATTAGCAACAAAATGACATTATAGATATATGGAGTAGTTTTGACCATCATATATTCAATATGCTTGATATATATGCTATACGATTATCAATACAATTTATAACTCATTGTGAAACAAGAAAACTACCTATTTTATGGTATTCGGTTTTTGCCGATTGCATTAATCTTAAGTTCTTAACAATGTTAAGTTTTCTTTTCCTTTGACAAAATATTGTTCCCTTTGACTACTTGTCCTTCAACCTAGTGCATTTAGATCTTTTCCTCAAGAAAGCTATGTTTACATCCTTTTGATGCAATTCTAAATCATTGTTTGCAAGGATGTCTGATTTCTTTTGATTTTTACGAATTTTTAGAGTATTTCATATAGTTATTCTTTTGAATTTTTAGGGTCCAAGTTTATGCTTCTTGATGTTTTTTGTTGTTTTTCCCGATATTTTCATAAGTTTCTTTCTAGGCCGTCAATTATATGTTGATATGGAAATGTGAGACCTATGGTCTGTCCATTTCACCAAATTGAATCCCACTTCACAAATATAATTTTGTAACTCTCCTGAGCAATTATGTGTGCAAATCTTCGGCTACTATCCAACAAGCATGAATGAGATCTGTTTCTAGACTTGGTTCTTGACATGGTACATGGCAACTTTGTTTGTAGTGGCGAAATCAATGCTAAACAAATGGAACAACTCCAAGTCTATTGAATGGTTGAGTATGGGAACTTAGTTGAAGAACATCCTTTGTTGTAAAGCCAAATACACCTTGCTACATGTCTGGAAAATCAAATGATAGTGTGTGAGGTTTGTTTTCTAAGTCCAAGGCAAAAAGCACTACAAAAACAATATAGTTTAGCAAGAATCGATTAGTGGGGCCTAAGCTAGCTTTGTCGCAAGTGATGGAATCACTTTGTGGAGGGTATTATTGTCACACAATCTAGTAGGGGTCCTAGGAGGGGAACCCATGGGACAACTACTAGACCAAATGACAACAAAGGGACAAAGACCCATTGTCACCTTAGTTAGTTTCCCATGCTCTTTACGGACTTTCATCGATGGGAGGAGTCTCGGTAGGATAGGAATCACTTGAAAAAGGGAGGATCATTGTATTATGTGAAGTAATTCCTCTAAGCCCATTCAAGGAGAGGCTCAATTAAGGTTTGGTGAAAGAAAAACTCTCGAAGAAAGACCTACGATGGAAATCAAGACCTAGGGCTTGATATTTTCTCAAAGAGGATAGGTATGCTTACGAATAAGACTTACAAAATGAGATAGGACCTCTCAAGAAGCTTTGCAAGGTGATTTTTCACTTCAAATGGGCTTTCGCTATCCTTGAGAGACCTAATTAGGGCTTACGCTAGACCTAGGGTTTTTAGGAAAAACGTGGGAAAAAATTCCTCCAAAGTGCTCTCTAGGTCAAGGTAAGACAAAAGAAAGGGCCTAGAAAGATTTATTCCTTTGCATGATAGGCTTAAAGATCCACAAGAAGACCACCTTATCCAAGGAAAACCAACTAGGTTATTCCTTCAAGGGCACGCCTAGGGCATAAGATTTCCGGGGAATTGACCGTGAGAGTTCCACCAAATTTGAGACCCTTTAGAGGAATTACCAGCATAGGTTTTTATCCAGGCGGATTTGAAAAGTTCCACTTGTAAACGATTTCATAGGGTGCCCTTGATGGCTATCTAGGAAAAGGGGACGAAGTTTTTGAAGAGAAGAAAAGAAGGGGGAGGAAAGGTTGACCACCAATTTTGCTTGGACTAGTGCCTACTTCCCTGGGGTAGGGAGTCTTTGATGATTCAAAATTTGCCAAACCTGTCCTCAAGAAGGCACAAAAACGATGCCCTAACAACCATTTTTCAACAATTACTTACTCAATATCTATTGTTTTTCATGGAAAAAAAACAAGATCATCCACTAGGAACATTCATCTATTTTCATGCAATGAGTAAAATGTGCAATTTACAACCAAACAATCTTTCGCATTGGTATTCAATAGATTAGGCCATAAAAGATTTTTAGCTAGTTGCAATAATTCTACACATTACACATTATTCCAAGAATTTTTTTCAACAAAATAACACTTACAAGATGACAAGAGATGTATCCAACCATAGAAAAGAATTAGCTCCATGAGAGATCCAACTTAGCTTCCAAAAGTATCGAAAAGCATCAACGAATATCGAAATTGTTTAAGAAAAAAAGTGTGAAATTATTTTATACGAGAGAGCCAAGTGATGATGCTGATGATGATCTCTCACAATGCGAGTAGTCTCTATTTATATCTGTCTAATAATTCAATTTACCCTAACTATCACTTGACAATTATAAAACCATATGCAAAATACAAATCGTGGTGACATGCCCACCAAGTAGCTACTAAAGTGATGAGGAAGACATCGATAAGTGAGCCGAAATGATGAAATCGTGATGTAGAAGGGTCGTTGGAGGACCTCGTTGAGTCCACAAGGTGCCATGATGAGAGAGAGGGATCCATGAATGATGGACAAGGGGGTGGCCCCTTAAACTCTATGTAAATCATATCAAAGTGGCTCTGGGACACAAGTACTAGTCTCGTGGGTATCCTGATGAATGATAAGCTTGCTGATTGCTAAACCATGTGTACACTACTAAGTCAGCTGGGGCCTTGCATGAGTTGCCAAACCATGTGTACACTACTAAGTCAGCTGGGGGCAACATTGGTCCAAGTGCATCATCTTGTGGATAATGTGGGTTAATGAACAAGCTGTTGAGGCTGCCCATGGCATGAGAGAATGCTCTGTCACACAATGGAAACCCATTGCTCTCTACGCATCCCCCTTGGAAGTTGTAACTAGGTTTGGTCTTCCTAATGACCCTTTGTAAACATGACATTATATATTTTGTAAAAGAAGAAAAATATTTTTATTTTATTTTATGCAAAGCATGGGATTCATGCTCGAGTCTAGGTCAAAAACATGTAGTTTGTGCCTCGAGGTCTTTCTAGAACAAAGAAGATTTTATGTCATGTATTATAGTCCCATTTGGACACTTTGTAACGAAGTTGGCCCAAGCAAGATGAAGTCGACCTAAAGAAGGGCTATTCGACCCCTCAAGAAGGCTATAAATAGAAGGAGATCTACCCATTTGAAGCACTCACTCATCTCAATTCGATTTGCAATAGCGAAGAAGGATAAAGAACAAGGAGGACAAAGAAAAGAAGAAGTCGTTGAAGTCTTTTGGGTTAATCTCTCTCTCTCTATCTATCCACAGAAGCGAAATTGCTAGGGTTTTTGTGTAGCTGTCAGTTACAGGAAATTGAAATTGCTGGGCCAAAATTTTGATGTGAAGGTGTAGGGCTGAAATTCTAGATGTGAAGCTATAGGGTCGAAGTTACGAAGCTGCCTTGAAGATGATGGTGCTCGTGGGCTGAAATGGTGCTTGGGAGGATACTGGGCTTTTGATCTTTGGGTCTTGAAAGATTCATTGTAAAACGATTCTAGAAGAAGAGAAGATTTCTTCCTAGATTCTCCCCTTGGACGGGTTTTGCCCTGGCTTTGAGCCTATATCTTGTGTACTTTGGCTCGTTATGATCTTCATTGTTTTTGGTAATTGCTTGATGAATAAAGAAGAATAAGTAATAAAAGGTCAACATCACAAGTAATTATCATGTAAGGAAAGTCAACAATAATCTACAAAACCCTTGATTTTCCAATATCCCCTACAAGTGTCAATATGATCGTTTGGTGGGCTCTGAGCCCCAATTAAGTTGCCTAGTCCATAATGAAACCAACTACCAATCCTGTATAAGATCCAATACATCTCCTCACCATTGGGTTTCCTTTCCAAATGTGGGGTTTTGAGCATGTAATGGTGTTACCTCCCTAGGTAGGAGTAGCTAATAGACAACCCTATTAGGTGTTGACAACCCTTGAAGGGAAAAGGCATGTCCAATGTACATCCTTCAAATGATAGGGGTTATGTGGATGATGATGAGGTGGATTGTGACACAAGGGTTTCAAGGCCAAATGCCACGGGTTCAAGGGTGGTAATGATGAGGGATGTCTACATATTTGGGTGTATGGATGTAGGAGGGAGAAATCGTGGTACATGAGTTTCTTCAACATTTGTTTTTCCACCCTTCTCCATTTGCATTTTGTCTTTTCTTGATAATACTTTATCATACTGCTTGAGGCTGCAGGGAATGGTAGCATGTTGTGTATGATATAAGCAGTGATTACCCCGTTATGGTTGGGGTAGTTCATCAACCACCAGGGGTTGGGACAGGCATGGGTTCCTTGTTGATTCGGGGGGACGCTCATAGGGGCCCTAGGAACTAGGGTGATGGCCATAATGATCAGGGGTAGAGCTCATGCTTGGCTTTTTCCCACGCATTAATATATTGTCCTTGCTATATTTTGCATTTTGTGGTATTATTTCCTTTTGTATGTGGCCATGATATGCTTTTATCTTCTTTTTTTTTTGTCGCTGCATCAACCTCTGGGGCAAAGTTCTAGTACAGACCAAGACATGTTGACAAGGGGAGGGGGTGTAAGCGAGCCTTGTGGACCTAAGGAGGGAAGATGATGAAATGGGGCATGTAATGTGCGGAGGGGAGTGAAGAATATGAAACAGGGAAACGAAACTGTGCTAACAAAATTTGGGTTTACCATGTAGTGCCCATCCTAAAGCTATAAGCCAATATGGGAGATCCCATAGGACTAAGGTTGAGGATTAACCCCCATTTAAGGCGAGGGAACAAGAATATAGTCAAAACCCTTCCTCCTTCCAAGTCACCAATAATCCATACCCAAGTGTGGCCAAGGAAAAATAAGCATAAGCACCTAGTTTCACAATGAAAGACATACCTGTAGGATTGGATGGCCCACCTTCAAACATACGCTCTTGACAGATGGGCGAGGGAACATATGATTGGCTCAGGGATTGAAGATCAATTGACACAATATCAGCTACACTGGTGGCTGTCAGGGGCTGCTGACTGAAGACAAATCTAGGAGAAAAAATATCTTACGGGGTCACCCACTGGTGTTACCCCAATCAATCAATTACTGACATAAATTCACAAAAGGCATGACATCAAATTGTAGTTCACTGCTCATATATGCATGACAGAAAATCTCTAATCGCAATACACACACATGGAATGTGTGTGTGTTGAAGACTGTTGTACATGAGAGCAATGAGGCTTGGACTTGGTTTATCCCCTTAACATTGTTTGCCAAGGAATGACAAACATTACCGAAAGACTATGTTGCATGAAACGTCACTGAACTCAGTTTTTCTTGGCATACCAGTACCCAAAACGCCAAAAATCGACCGAAAGCGGGTGTCGTACTATCATATATGAGAGTTAATAACATAGACATGGTTTCCCTTCCAAATTGTCATCTATGGGTCTTATTGGTTTTTTTCTTGCAAGATAATGTGTTATTCACTTATTTATAAAAATTATATATTTGACATTTCTACCGATGTTTCCCTTTTTGAAAGGTGTCATTTTTAAACGTACCTATTTTTGAAACTTCGAAATGTTTCAGCGTTTTGTGCAACATAGTCCACAGAACAATTATAAATTATCGATTGCCATGTATGTTTCCAACCAATACATATTAGAGAATCACTTTGTTAATTTGACTCATAGGTTGCTAGATCATACCAAGTACTTGGAAAAATCAATGAATAAGGGAATCAATGTGTGTGTGTGTGTGTTTGTGAAGCTTTGATGTCCAAGTGTTGTGGTTTACAATGCCTAGATTGTTAAGAATACATGTTGATTTTTTACCTTATTACTTTACCATTTGTTGAGCTTGAGAAAATGGCCACAATTGAGGAAGTACTAGAGTTACAAAATACTCCAATACACCCTACTATTCAACAAAGCCACTTTTGTTGATATTAAAATATATTTACAAGATCGAGTTTTTCCAGATCTAATTATAGCTTCAACGAGATGAGCTACAAAAAATGAATTGACATTTTGAATTGGTTCTTGTAGAGAACAATTCTTTGTTTGAGATTGATTCCCGTAAACGAGCACATAATCAGATTGATGATGCCACTTTAGGGGAAGATGCAAATGAAGATGAAGAAGTTTTGCTTGTAGTTCCCAAGCCCATCATTAGCCCTGTTGCTGCGCAAACTAGTAGGCCTAGTAAATAGTCTAAAGCTAGAGGGCACAACAACAATTTGGGACAAAGGCCCATTGTCACCACAACCTATGTCCCCTCCTCTTCTCAGATTTTCACCAAAGGGAGGAGTCCCAGTGTCACTCACTTGTGATTAGTATGTCTACACTAGGGTTCAAAGTGAGGCAAGGATGGCTCATTCAATCTAAAGGCTCAATTGAGGTGTGAGCTTTGGGAGAAGCAAGGATGGCTTTCCACAAGAAACCTCTTGAAATAAATTACCATGTGAGACTTAGGGTTGAGGTATTTGATGAGATAAACATTCATCCAATGTCAAGATAGTCAAGAGAAAAGGTTTTGAATGACATGCAACTAAAGCACAAACCTTCAAGAAATCCCTAAGTTGAAGGGCAACTTCCAGGGTTCCCACTTGATGTGATTGCTAGGACATCAAATAAATTGAGAGTTCGTTGTCTGAATTCGGTCAAAACATGTGGATGCCTAGAGGAGAGACCAAGGAAGAGTCTTGTCCGGAGGGAATCCCAAAATTCCTCCTGCCTAGAATATCGCACCAAGCCCTAGAGAGGGTCCCTTAGACTTGAGGGACGAGGAAAAAGAGAGAGAAGGTGATTAAAAAGATATTTGTTAATGAGAAGGTGATCACCAAGGGTCCCTTAGACTTGAGGGACGAGGAAAAAGAGAGAGGAGGTGATTAAGAAGATATTTGTTAATGAGAAGATGATCACGAAGGATTTCTAGACTAGTGCTTGGTTATTGGAAAAATTTGAGTCTAGAATTACTTAGATTTGATTATTTTGCTGTTCAAGGAGACTGAATGTAGCTCCGCTAATACTAGAGGCATCATCTTCACAACTACAAATGAATTTTATGCTTCGTTGTCAATATTTGATGGAGTTTGAAGGTAGCAATATGCATGACTAACCCCTAGGATAATTTGCTCCCTTGTGTCTCTTCTCATCCCATCGATCTGCTCTTATAATCTCTCGTTGGACCTGCAACGACCATGATTAGATCTTCATCAATGGCTAAGATCATCTTAGACTCGATCCATGTGAGGTTTAGAACATTCTCGATCATCCTCAATTAATTTTCCTATGTTAGACTCAGGCATTTTTAATTATTGATCAATTAATTTAATTTCAGTGTTTCACAAGCTTATCTTGCGAAACTTTTTGTGGGTTTTGGAGATCTCGTGTTCCTTAGTCTCTTAGACACAAATCAAGACTAGAACACCTGTGCAATGCTACAAAAGCTAACAGTGTTTGACCCATGGTATTTGAATAGGTAAAATTATAAAAAGAAGAGAGTTCATTCAAGACATAATTGGAATATTCTGAATTGAAATTGGAGCTCTAGTAGCTTATTGTGTGACAGGAAACCCGTGTAGAGATCCCAATTTTGGTGTTGGAAGTATACACCCTAGCTGGTGGAGATTAGTTTCAGTGGTGAAACATTCACTTTAGCTAGCCAGGAGGGAGAACTACGTCAGGTTCTTCACTGGTGCACATCAGAAAAGCAGGATAAAATATCAAAGTCTGGAAGAAGGGTCCAATTACAGTGGTACACATATCTTCAAGGAGGATCAATTTATTTGTTGGAGGCCGAAATATTTCCTAGGAGGAGGTTTGAATTGCAAGAGGGCCAAATTGCAATCAAAAGGATGAATTCGTAGGTGCCAGAGTTTTCTCTTGGAGGAGGCTGAGTTGATTTAAGGGGGAACCAACCAAATTTTGCTAATAGGTTCCATGTATAATTTGTGTAAATTTCCCTAGAATTTATTAATAAAAATTGGTTGGAGTTTTGTTGTCGAATCTCATCTGTAAATTACCATTATTGTCTTTTCATTTATTTCTTGTGTGGGTTTAAATAAAAATGTGGTTTCTCCAAATTTTTCTCGTTGAGTGTAATTAGATTTTACAAAGTCTGGGAGAATTACAAAGTAATTTAAAAGGGGATATTACATATTCAAATTTGAATGTCCCTGTCCATCATTGCTGACCAACCAAGAATTGAATAGGATTGTCATGGAAGATATGTATAGACAATGCATTCAAGTCACCTAGGTAGATCTAGTGGGAAAGATTAAGGTAATGACTTTTGAGGAACAATATGCTAGGAAGGGATAGTCATCTATATCGATGGTTGAATCAATAAATCTTTGAATTCAATCCTGAGTTAATGCACCTATTACAATTTGTGGGCAGCTCAATGGACAAACTTCCTCCATTCAAATTTGAATGTCCCTAGCCATCATTGTTAACCAACCAAGAAATGAATATGATCATCAAAGAAGATATTTATAGACAATAAATTCAAGTCACCTGAGTAGATCTACTAGCAATGAGCTGTTGAGTGGGAATGATGGCCAAAAACTATTATTTTTTGATGTTTGATGGTCTGTGTATACATTAATGTTCATATATGATATGCATTTATTATTATTATTAATTAACCAAGGAAAGAAATTGACCTCCCTCTTAAGCCTGGAGGCAAGAGTGTGGTTGTTGGTACCAGGCCAGCCCACAGTTTAGTCAAGAGTGTTTTCCTTCGACTTGAAGCCATTACAACAATAATGTTAGAGGCATCAAAGCTTATCATGTCACTAGCGGGTCTTTGAACCTGGATGGGGAGGATAATAATCGTTCCACCCAACCAACAAGATAAAGCCAATTGACAAATATTTAGTTCATAGATTATGTGATATTTGAAAGAGATTTTCTATTTTATAAAAATATTAATATTTTTGTATTTTTAAATACCACATTTAGTGTTTGGAAAATATTTATGCTCCCCGTTTTAGAGACTTGCAGTTGTTTCCACATTTTGTGCAACTTAGGTCACATGTAATTGTTGATCTTTTGCCATGCCATGCTCTCATTGAATGCTTGAATTTATGACTGTGCTCCCATTTTGAACAACCTCCATGATGATTTTGCCAAATTCATTCCCACGTTGTTGCCTTTTGCTGATTATGTTGGGAGGCCTTTAACTCTCAAGGTCTTTCCTGGTCAATTTGCCTGCAGTAGCATTGATGATAACTTTGATCGAGTTTATATTTTTTCATGTAATTTTAGAAATTCAGTTTGGCAGAATCTTCTTTAATTTTTTCTTTACTATGAGTCTCAACCATCTTTAGACATATCTATGTGCAGTCAGCTCTTTCCCATTCATAGACTTGTAGTTGTTTCTGGGAAGACTTTCGTCGTAATCCAGTGCAAAGTTGCAAACCATTATTTGTGCTGGCTATCTTTGTCATGTTTCTGAAGCATATTATTCAAAACCGACTGGTTCAGACCATAAACCTATCAAACTGACCGGTTCATTAGCCTCGGCCATTGAACCAGTTTGGAAAACAGGTTTTCTGAGTGGACCCCTAGTTTTTGGGCCTAACTGGCCGTTTATGACGGAACCGACCGGTTTGTTGCCAGGCCGGCTGTGGACCTCACGGAAGGCTCCTCACGGTTCTCCAAGTGGTTTTGAGAGAAACTAGGGGCTGTTTCGCTCCAAAAACAGCACCTCCAAGCCTTTAAAAGGATCTCTCCCCTCTCATTTGCATCGCGCAACTCATTTGAAGTTTTTATGAGCTTCATTGTGAGCTTGGAGAGTGTTGAGTTTTTGCTGGAGTAGTGGAACAGCAGAGAGTTTGGGCTGAGTAGTAGCCACCATGCCTCCAAAAGCCAAGGATACTGCATGGGCTCATTTTGATATGATTGACGACAAAATGATCTGCAGACATTGCCAGAAATCTATTGATGGAGGACGTATTTACAGGTTCAAACAACACTTGGCTGGAATAGGAGGCCATGTAAAGTGATGTAGAGCACCAAATGAAGTTCAACTCCAAGTCCTGATTCAAACTTTGGGATTTCTTGTTGTTTTATGACAAACAATTAAATATTTTGGAAATGATGGAAAGAAAAAAGATTATTTATGGTTTATTGTATGTATTGTTGCAATGGACATGTTAATTCAATAATACTTTTAAAATAGCATATCACTATGGGGGATTGAACCAACTTTGCAAGGGTTGTTAACGTTGGACATTTTATGCAAGTTTAGGTTGGTTGGGACGAGTCGACTGCTGGTGAAAGACAACCACGTGTATCGCTCTGGGAGATTGAACCATTGACGACATTTCCAATGTATTCGTCACCCTACCCTCTGAGACTGAAACGTCCTTGGCCGCAGGGAATATCATCACTTCATGGTAAATTATTCATCATCTCAGTTAACTTTTGATGTGCTTCCTTTTCATATCTCGTTGTTCAATATATAGTCAGCGATTTGATAATATTATTTACATACAAGTAGTCATTATATTATTTTCTTAAATTGTGGCAATTCAAATTATATTTAGAGTATTGTGTTTCTGAATGTTTTTGGTTCTTTGTAATGTTCAGTTAAAATTACCTTATTGAATTTTCGCTGTTGGAAATCTTATTTTTTTTTAAACAGCACTTTGGTTTTTCATGGGTTTGTCAGACTACTTGTACTGTAGTATATGTTCAGGTCTATTTTTTTAAAAGCAAGTGTCCAAATGATTTATCTGTTGAAAGATAAATTTGGTCAAATGGAGGTAGAGATTTTAACATAATGATAACATATGTTTCAAGGAGCTTGAGTATGTTGCATAGTCCAGGATACGGATTACACCTTCTTGTTGGATTTTTGTGTCAGATTGCATTACAAATAATATATCTAGAAATATAAATTTTATCATCCGGAGATTCCTTCCTTGAAAAGACAAAAATGGAGTCCAGATAACTCTAGGATAAGAGCCAAAGTCATTTCACTCAAATCCTATGCCTCTGCTTTACCAACTACAGTTGAGTATCCCTAGGTGATTAAAGGTTTCAATGACAAACTTTTGAGGGTATATTTGCCCTCAAAGTTGCAAAAATGCTTGCTGCTTTGCATTGATAAGATGAGAAATCTGCAATTAAATTGTCAAATCAGTGAGCCATAAATTTTTAATTTATGGTTGTGTTAAAACAAGTTGGAAGGTTCATAAATTTGCTATAGTTTCTGATTGTTTCAACAACTAAAGTTACAGAAGATTGAACTGGAATGGCTTAAAAGGTGTGGAAAATGCTCGAAAGCAATATTTTATTGCTGAAATAGAGCATTCCGTTAACAAATCTTCCATGACGCTTGAAAAAATATATGATTAATACACAGCTATGTTTTTGAAGCGACTAGAGCCTTGCAGTTGGTTATTGGAGTGATTGAAATAGAAAACTATGCTTTTGAGAAGTAAAGATTTAAACAAGAGCCATACAAAAATGGATTTCTCACGCAGATATGCTTATAATTTCTGCCAGAAGATGCTGTTCGGTTCTTTATTGCTGAGAGCTGTAGAAAAAACAAACTTCCGAGCAAGTTGGACTCAAATGAACACTCAAGGATGAAGGGGTTTTAGAAGTAATTATGCCAAGACTCAAACACCGCTAAACTAGAAATATTCTCGTGCATGCAGTAATCTCATCCAATGCAATAGTATAAGTTGCTTGCTCAAGCCTCTAAATCTCAGGTGAATAAAATGTATGCAAGAACATGGAAAGATGAAGGCTTTTAGCATTATCTCCCTTGCCTACACACTTGTAGGCATGAGAAGATGAGAAGGGAGGAGATGCAGGAAAATGAAGCTTTGCTTGAGAAAGCATCCAAAAATGGACGAAAACACCCCACTCGGAAAAGATAGGACAAAAAGGAAAAGCATGAGAGTGATAGAAAAATGGAATATTTGATTAACACATCCAAATCCCTCTTTCCAACATAAAAAGTGTTTGCTTTTCAAGAGAAAATGAGAAGGAAGGAGAATGCAGGAAAATGAAGCTTTGCTTGAGAAAACATCTAGAGAATGAAGAAAGCACCCTACAGAGAAGATAAGACAAAAAGGAAAAGCATGGGAATGATATAAAATTCAAATATCTAAATAACACATCCAAATGGAGTCTGAATGAAGCTCCCTCTTTCTAACATAAAAAGTGTTTGCTTTTACTCATTAGTCAAGGATAGATGTAATGTGCTAACCAACTACTCATCTTCCATAATCCTATTAGGCAATTGATGTACTCGTCCCTAGGTTCTAGGATGATGAAACATATCCACATTCAAGGTGCACCCAATCTGGACTTACAGTTAGAATAGGGTGATGAAAATGCACATGTTGCATCTGAAACACAAGAGTGCTCAAAAGACTTTGAAAACTAAAACCCATCTTTACTTCCAGAAAGAGGATGTCAAGCACCTGCCTTTTTTAGGCAGTGAAAAGCATAAAGGTGCATGTTTAGTACTCATTGCCCAAATTTGTGGACATTTTGTCCTCCACAAAATATACACTAAAAAATATGATTGTTCTTTGGAAAAGCAATAAGTAGAAAAGCTCATGTTCTCTAATTGGCACCAAAATTGATGTCCATGCCCTTCTCTGTAAAGGGTATCCAAAATATCACAAGTTTTCAAAATATGGATTGGTTAAAAATAAGAAGTTACCCAAAAGCAAATCTTAATAAACCAAAAGTACCCCATTAGGGGTTTATATATTTTCATGCAGGTATCAAATATTGCTTGTGGGATGCAAGCACAAATAAATCATTGAGATAAAAAAACTAATTGTCAACTTGGTACTAATATGACTGTGAAGAAGTTAAGGAGAATGTGTTCGACGTTAACCAACCTTCTAATTTCTTGTTTGACCAACATTGTCTTGGAGAGATTGCTTCTGTTTGACTGAGTTCTTTGACTGTTTTGGAGGCTGAATATTGCAAGGATTTGTTGACTTTGTTTTACGGCATTACATCTCTGTTTTGGGCTTATTGACCACTGAGACTTTGACTGAGGGTTTATTGATTGTGGCTTTGACTGAATTGCGACCCTCTGATCTGAGCTAACTTAGGCAAAAATTCATCCCTCAGTTTGCAGACTTGACTTTGACCAAATTTGACTATCTTCTCTCTCTGTTGACTGGTTTGACTTGGCAATATTGAGTTCAGGAAAATTGGAATCTTGTTGGAATATTCTGATGTACTTTTGATAAACTGAATCTCTCTCATAAGGGAAGATTGGTTGGGTTTTTCCTTTGTGGGTTTTGCCCTAGCTGCTAGCCTAAATATTAGTGTCTCTGGTTTCTTGTTTCACTGTGTACTGTGATCTCTAGTGCTCTATTGATGAAAGTGAATGGTTGAAAATCTTCATTCATAATTGCTTAATCATTGGAATACTAAAATAATATTGATTATATCATTATAAGTAGTTATCAATTTGAAAAATTGTACTAGTCTTGATTGCATTTAAAACTAAACATGGTATTAGAGCTTTGGTGAAGGAAAACAGCTGTGAGATCACCTTGAAGAGCATTGAGAGCACGTTGAAAAGTTTTGGGATTCTACATTTTGATCTGCCATCTTCATCATGAAGGCTGAAAACAAGCCTGAAGGAGCTATAAATTACAGGGCATGGAAGGCTAGGATTGACCTAGTGCTTGCAAGGCACAAGGTCTTGGGGATTGTTATAGGAAAAGTTATTGACCAAACAGGAAAAGACAAATTTCAGATGACAGCTTGGCAAGGAGCATCATTATAGGATATGTTAGGGATCATCTAATTCCCTATATTGCTAATCACGAAACTTCCAAGGAGATGTATAAGAGCGATAGTGTGCGATGAGTAAAATAGGGATGAAAAGGGAGACAATAATAGTGAAAACGAACAAAAGGAAGGTTTTGAGTCGGGGATTATTATAAAAAAACTAGATTCCAAGTCAGGAAAGAAAGGAATCTAGAGGACAAAAGAGGGACAAAAGAAAAGAAGAGGTCAATATAGGGAAGGCTGGAGAGGTGTTTGATCGAATGCGCTGATGGATATGGTTAAATATGTAACTAGGTTCGGTCTTCATAATGACATGTAATCATGATTTTATATATTTAATAAAAAGTGATTTTTTTTATTATTGCGAGTCTTGATGCATGGGTTTCATGCTCAAGAGAATTTATTTTAGAGGTCAAGCACCCATTGAGTGCTTCTAGGTGTCATAAAGACATAGAGTCATTGTCATGTATTGAAGACCCATTTCGGCATGTTACATATTGTAAAAAAAAATTTATTGAGTCAAAAGACCCTTCAAGACCTCGTCATGGCACAAAGATCAAGTCAGCCTACATGAAGAGACAAGTCGGCTTAAACGAGCAATTCGACCCATTGAGAAGCCTATATAAAAAAGACTTTGATCTCATTTGGAACACAGTTCTTTCACACAAGTTTGATCACAAGGAAAAGAAGAAGTGTGAAAATGAAGAGGACGAAGGAAGAAGTCAAGTTTTGAGATTGTTTTTGGGCTACTAATTCTCTCCGCACGTGCGAAGGAATTAGTGTTCATGCTACTGCAGTAAAACTGAATTGCAGAAATGAAGTTAGGTTAAAGTTGCTGAAGAAGCTGTTGGGCAGATTGAAGTTGCAAAAGAAGTTGTTGGGCAAGTCGAAAAGTTTTGGGATTCTACATTTTGATCTGCCATCTTCATCATGAATTCCTTCATGAAGGCCGAAAACAAGATTGAAGGAGCTACAAATTACAAGGCATGGAAGACTAGGATTGACCTAGTGCTTGCAAGGCACAAGGTCTTGGGGATTGTTATAGGAAAAGTTACTGAATCATTTGACCAAACAGGAAAATACAAATTTCAGGAAGATGACATCTTGGCAAGGAGCATCATTATAGAATATGTTAGGGATCATCTAATTCCCTATATTGCTAATCACCAAACTTCCAAGGAGATGTATAAGAGAGATAGTGTGCGATAAGTAAAATAGAGATGAAAATAGAGACAATAATAGTGAAAATGAACAAAAGGAAGGTTTTGAGTAAGGGATTATTATAAAAAAAAACCAGATTCCAAGCTAGGGAAGAAAGGAATCTAGAGGACAAAAGAGGGACAAAAGGAAAGAAGAGGTCAATATAGGGAAGGATGGAGAGGTGTTTTATCGAATGTGCAGATGGATATGTTGAAATATGTAACTAGGTTCAGTGTTCATAATGACATGTAATCCTGATTTTATGTATTTAATAAAAAAGAAAAAAAAATATTATTGCGAGCCTTGATGCATGGGTTTCATGCTCAAGAAAATTTATTTTATAGGTCAAGCACCCATTGAGTGCTTCTAGGTTTGTCATAACGACATCGAGTCATTGTCATGTATTGAAGACCCATTTCGGCATGTTACATATTGTAAAAGAAAATTTATTGAGTCAAAAGACCCTTCAAGACCTCGTCATGGCACAAAGATCAAGTCGACCTACATGAAGAGACAGGTCAGCCTAAACGAGCAATTCGACCCATCGAGAAGCCTATATAAAGAAGACTTCGATCTCATTTGGAACAAACACTTCTCTCACACAAGCTTGATCACAAGGAAAAGAAGTAGTGTGAAAATGAAGAGGACGAAGAAAGAAGAAGTCAAGTTTTGAGATTGTTTTTGGGCTACTACTGCTCTCCACACGTGCGAAGGAATTAGTGTTCATGCGGCTGCAGTAAAACTGAATTGCAGGAATGAAGTTAGGTTAAAGTTGCTGAAGAATTTGTTGGGGAAATCGAAGGAGCAAAAGAAGTTGTTGGGCAAGTCGAAGTTGCAGAAGAAGTTGCTATTTGCAGAAGTTGCTAGAAGCAAGGTTTGACTTGGTCTTGGAAGGTCTTGGTCAATGGTCTTGTCAATTGAAGGTCTATAAGAAGGGAAATAATTTTGGTGGGTTTTCCTCTCAAGTTGGAGAGGTTTTGGCCTTCGCTGATCGCCTACATTTTGTGTCCTATTGTCTCATTGATTTTGCTGTTTGATAGTTGTTTGATGATAAAGAACTCTAATAATAATCAAGTGAAAGAAGAAGCTTATCAAGTTAAGTAAAAATCTATCACAAGCAATTATCAAAGTTCGAGAAATCATATAACATTAGCTGCCCCTAGATTTCTCAACATGGAATCAAAGCTAAGGTGACTACGTCAAGAAAGGGCAGCCTAAAGAGGGACACTCAAGGACCATAGTGCTAAAAGATCATCAAGATCAGCAATCATCAAGAAAGAACACTCGTCTCAAAGGCTCTAGAAGGACAAGGATTACATCATTATCTTGAAAGAAGTCATCAAAGAACTCAAAACCCTAGTTCACTCAAAGAAGGATTCTACACTCTAAACATTCCTGGGAACCTCGCATAATCATCGCGTCAAAGGAGACCTTAAAAGATGCTACCTCTACTCAAATAAAGACAAACTACAAATTGAAGCATATTGGAGTCTACTCATGCAAGGAGAAGGCATTGTCATCATCACCAAGGAATCAAGGTGATCTCCCTCTCTTGGAAGGATCACTTTTAAAGGAAGACATCTTCTATCATTATCATCATCATCAAATTCAAGAATGCAACAAATTGAAGATATTGCCATCAATGAGTATCTTCACAAGTAAGATTTATGTCACATCTGAATCTATTAAAATGTTCTTTTGCAAGGAAAGCAACAAGTTGGTTGGGGCATCAAACTTTCTTGCATGGAAGAAGTGGACAAATTTGATCCTCAAAGAAAATGAAGTTGCAGAACATGTTAAGGGCTCAATCACTAAACCTACAAAGGAAGAAGCTCAAGCTCTTGCAAAGTACTTGAGAGGAGAAGTAAAGGCACAAAGGATTCTTCTCATAGAATCCATCAAAGATCCCCTCATTCCATATGTATCAAAGTTGGAAACATCAAAAGAAATATATGACAAACTTGTGGAATTATTCTCTGTAAATACTGTAGGAGAAGTAATCTCATTAAGACAAGGACTCTACAAGTTGAAGATATCAAAAGTGGAAGGAATAGCCTCATATTTTATGAGGGTGTCAGAAATTAGAGACGAACTCCAAGAGTTGGGAGAAATAATGTCTGATAAGGAAATGAACCACTATAGTACTCAATGCACCACCAGAGGAATGGGGCAACTTTACATCAAGCATCTATGGAAAGAAGGAAGCTACCCCATTCAATGAACTGTGGTCGTTGTGCAAAATTGAAGAAACAAGGCTGAATGCAAAATGTCATGTAGGATCAAATCAGCAAACACAAGCATTTGCTGCCATGACTAAGAAAAAAGGAAAGTTTGGAAAATTTGGTCCTCAGAAAAGGAAGAAGAGTATGGCGAAGGTTCAATGCTATGGATGTCAAGAATATGGGCACTACAAAAGAGATTGTCCCAAACTCAAGAAGGACAGCAATAAAAGAGGAAGGGAAGAAGCCTAGATCATCGAAGAAGTGGGATGTTGAGAAGAAGATGTCAAAGAAGGAAGAAGTGAAAGATCTTTACTATGATTGAGATAATCTTCTCCACTTAGATCTTTTTAGTTCTTGTAAAATATAGCTATCATGGTAGTAAGCATTAGAAGCATGATAGGATGCATCATTTTAGGAGATGGCATCATGGCATACGATGGAAGCAAGAGCTCATGATATCAAAAGAAGCTTGAAAGGTAACTGAAGCAGAAGTCTATGGAAGTCATCTTGGTAACCTCATTAGAAGCATAAGTAGTACTTATGTGTAGAAGGAAGTCATCTAGTATCGAGCTCATCATACATCATTAGAAAGGAGCATTTGCAGGATGAGGATAATCAAGGTCCTCCATTAGAATCTTCATTAGAAGATTCATCTCTTGGAAGAAGCAAGTGTCTCGCTGAGAATGTTGAAATACTCTCAATCAAGGAAAGGAAGTTGTTGAAGGGAGTCTAGATGACCAAAGGAAGAAAAGAGGCATGTATGCATATGTTTAATAAACTAGGCCATGTCATCATATAGTTGCATATAGCATGGATGGATACTCTACTTATGAGTGTGATCAAAGGAAAGGGTGCTCTTCTAGAGATGCATGAAGGCATGGTTCACATATTGACTAGATGAAATCAACATAATATGTCCTCATATGAAATATGAGGTGTTTGAAAAAGATGAAGGAAATATGATTGGAATTTCTTGGGAAGCAATATGTGAAAAAGGAAAATAAGAGATCGTGAAAGATGGCACTATGGTGACATAGAAAAGGCAATCAACATCTGATGACTAAAAGAGTTGGCCACGATATCTCCATGGAAAAGATATGAAGACCTTGGGAAAGTTTGGAAAGAAAGAAGACCCTTGACAATTGAATATCTTGGAGATGTGTTAATATGTATGCAAGATGTTGATGGTGCAACAAGGAAATGTCATGATGAAGGGTCATCACAAAAGGTAATTTTTGATGTTCATTTTTTATTTTGAACAATATTTGGATGGGCTAATATAGGACTGCCGAAAGAGAATTGTGGATGTCTTCTACAAATAAGTACCCATGTGGAAGGAAGATCTAGGACTGCCGAAAGAGAATTGTGGATGTCTTCTACAAATAAGTACCCATGTGGAAGGAAGATCTCGAAGGATACATGATGTGGAAAAGGTAGCTGTATGAAGGAAAGCCAGATATGGACTAATAGATCACTTTCTGATGAAAGGAAGGATGAAATGACTGACATGGTTCATGAAGGAAAGTGATGGATGGACGATGCCCTACAAGACGAAGAAGATGAAATTCATGACATCGAATGAAGTAGCACGACAAGCAACTGAAGGTCCCATGATCTCCACCAAAGAAGAGATAGTGGCTATTGGAAATAGTTCCCTAGTTAAGAGGGAGCCTGGAAGCAAGTTTCTGATAAAGAAGAAACTTGGAAAGCAAGTCCCTAACTAAGTGGGAGCTTGGGTACATTCCTTTTATAGGAATGGGTATATCCTCCCTAGTTGGGAGGGAGAGATAGGCACATTGTTCTTGTGTTCACTTGGGAAGAAAGAATAGAGGATTCGGTAAGCATTTGACATCCGATACTCTTTGAGGATGTGGGAGGGCATCCAAGATAATAGTCATAGAGAACCAATATTCTTTGAGGACTAGGAATCCAAGATAAGAATAGTCCTAGAAGGACATACCTTGCGAACACCTGGGTGGGGTATGTACCTTAAGAGACAATGATGATGGTGTCTATAAATCATTGATCTCTCTAACACTGTGCTATGATCTTTTGGAGAGATAGTGCTGTTAGTCAAGGCCTTGCTATATGACAAATGAATGCAACATGTCGAGATGGTTGAAATACTCTCAATCAAGGAAAGGAAGCTGTTGAAGGGAGTCTAGATGATCAAAGGAAGAAAAGAGGTATGTATGCATATGTTTAATAAACTAGGCCATGTCATCATATAGTTGCATATAGCATGGATGGATACTCTACCTGATGAGTGTGATCGAAGGAAAGGGTGCTCTTCTAGAAATGCATGAAGGCATGGTTCACATATTGAACATATGAAATCAACATAATATGTCCTCATATGAAATATGAGGTGGTTGAAAAAGATGAAGGAACTATGATTGGAATTTCCTTTGATTGGAGAGATAGTGTTGTTAGTCAAGGCCTTGCTATATGACAATGTTATTTGATATGAAGCTAAACATATGGGTTACCAATCTGACTCTTCTGATGAGAATTCTTCAGATTGAGAATGTCTAATTACCTTGTATGGATTACGAATACCTCCCTAGTTAAGAGGGAGCGTTGAAATACGTAACTAGGTTCGGTCTTCATAATCACATATGTATTAATGATTTTATGTATTTAATAAAAAGAGATATATTTTTTTAATTATTGTGAATCTTGAGGCATGGGTTTCATGCTCAAGAAAACTTATTTTATAGGTCAAGCACCCATTGAGTGCTTCTAGGTTTGTTATAAAGACATTGAGTCATTGTCATGTATTGAAGACCTGTTTGGGCATGTTATATGTTGTAAAAGAAAATTTATTGAGTCAAAAGACCCTCCAAGACCTCGACATGGCACAAAGATCAAGTTGACTTACATGAAGAGACAAGTCGACCTAAAGGAGCAATTCAACCCATTGAGAAGCTTATATAAAGAAGTCTTCGACCTCATTTGGAACACACACTTCACTCACACAAGTTCGATCACAAGGAAAATAAGAAGTGTGAAAAAGAAGAGGGCGAAGGAAGAAGAAGATGTTGAGTTTTGAGATTGTTTTTGGGCTACTTCTCTCTGCATGTCCGAAGGAATTAGGGTTCATGCTGCTGTAGCAAAACTGAATTGTAGAAATGAAGTTAGGTCAAAGTTGTTGAAGAAGCTGTTGGTCAAGTCGAAGTTACTAGAGAAGCTGTTGGGTAGGTCGAAGTTGCTGAAGAAGATTTTGGGCAGGTCAAAGTTGCAGAAGACGCTGCTGGGTAGGTCGAAGTTGCTGAAGAAGCTACTGGGCAAGTCGAAGTTGCAAAAGAAGTCGCTGGAAGTCAGATTTGCAGAAGTTGCTAGAAGCAAGGTTTGACTTGGTCTTGGTGGGTCTTGGTCAAGGGTGTTGTCAATTGAAGGTCTATAAGAAGAGAAAGAATATTGTTGGGTTTTCCTCTCAAGTTGGAGAGGTTTTGGCCCTGGCTAATCGCCTACATCTTGTGTCCTATTGTCTCGTTGATTTTACTGTTTGGTTTCTATTTGATGACAAAGAACTCTAACAATAATGAAGTGAAAGGAGAAGCTTATTAAGTTAAGTAAACTATATCACAAGCAGTTATAAAAGTTTAAGAAGATCATATAACATTAGCTGCCCCTAGATTTCTCAACATTATAGTGGGTTTTTAATCTTAGCTAAGTTTATAGCCATCTTTGCAATTGAAACTATTGAGGTGTTTCTCAATTTCAAGAGGTTCAAGAATGATGCGAGAGGAGTAATAAGGAGCCAAGGCTAGGATTTCGTCTTGGTTAAAACAAACAAGGTGTTTAGAGATGTGGTCTTTAAGGTGGGTTTTGACTGAACTACCTATTTGTTCAATATATGAATTACTACAAGAGGAAGGAATTTGCCAAATTCCTTGGCTTAGTAGAGGGTTAGATTTGTCCTTAGCAAATTTGGTTAGATGTCTGAGAGTCTTATGGGGTTTAAATAGGGTCTTGATATTCTTTTTGGATAAGATTCTAGAGATATGGTTAGTGATGCCATGGATATAATGAAGAGAAACAAAAGCAACAAGTTTGGTCATGGGAGGATGCCTTTTAGACTTTAGAAGAAAAAGTAGAGCAGAATGCTTTCTTGATTTGCATGATGGAATAATCATTGGATTTAAAGGCCTTAAATGAGACATGATTTTTCTTGTTGAAGGAGATGGGAAGAAGAAATTCAAATGGCATGAGTGATGAGGGTTTTTGGAATGACAATTTGTTGGGCTCGGTGGCGAGTTTGGGCATGAAGATTTCTATCAGTGTGGGCCTGCTTTTGGTGGAATTGGTGAGTGAGGGCACCATCAGGTTGATGAGAGATGGCAACGCCAAGAAAAGGAAGAGAGTTATCAATTTGAGTTTTTATAGTGAATTGAATGTGGGTTGAAATGTGGGTGGAGGAAACACGAATTCAGAGCAGTTTGGCCATCATGCCAAATGACAAAGGTGTCAGTGACAAATCGATCCCAATACTAAGGCCTAGTAAGGAAGCTATTTAAGTCTAGAGCTTTCAAGCACTCCATAAAAATATTGACAACAACAAGGATAAGGAAGAAACGATAGTTGTACCTTTAGTTTTTTCATACCAGGTTCCTTTGAAGGTGAAGAAGGTGTAGGTAAGGCAAATTTTTATAGGGTTTAAGGGTTTCATAATAAACAAGCTTGGCGATGAGGTTTAGGGCTTTAGGAATAGGAATTTTAGTAAAAAGGGAAACGATGTTGAAGCTAACCATGATGTCGTGATTGCCAAGGCATATACACAAGTTTTTTGAATAAAAATTGAAGAGTCTTTTGATGAACGATAGACTTTTTCCAATGAAGGATGCAAGTTGATCAATGAAACGAGCAAAGGCAAAATTAAGGGCTCCTTTATCACTAAATATAGGTCTAAGAGGAATGTTTCTTTTGTGAATCATGGATTGACCATAGATCTTAGGAGTTTGGGGGATACGAGGAATAACTTATTTTTGTATTGAGGGGTCCAAGGAGGCCGATTTAATAGTGTTGGTGATGGGATTGATTGGATTCTCACTAATATATTGTATATTCTACATGTTTTGTGTCATGCAAGTAAGAGCTTTGTGCTTTACCCTTTGCTTTATGTATGTTTCTTCACCTTGTTCTACATTTTTTCTCTCTTTTTTTTTCCTCATATTCTTTCTTGTACCACATTTCTTATATTTTTTCCCTTCCTTTTACTTTTGAATTCACACTAGAGAGTCACTGTCATGCTAATCATGACTTATTTTGATATCACATACATCATCTCAAAGGTATAAGGCCAAAAGTTTGATATTTTTAAGAAATAAGGGAGTAAGGGTAAGCTACCAACTCCTTGAAAGTGATTGGTAGCACTTGAAAACAAAACTCTAAAGGGAGCATCCTTGAAAAATGAAATTCATGATGAACAATGTCGAGGGTGTTGATATTAATATGTTAAGGCACCTTTAAAAGAGTTGTGTAAGAAGGATATCTTCCTTTAGGATAAAGTGAGCAATTATCAACCATGGGGAGTGCATGTATTTAGGTTTGTGTAATCCTAAATTTTTGAACTTTAAAAGTAATTTAAATGTCTCGACTCCATTTGAAATTAATTGAAGCTCCAAGACTTATTAATGAATAATGTTGAGAGTAGTTATAGTAAAATGTTAAGAGAACTTAAAAGACTTATCTAGGAAATATTTCTTCCTTTAGGATGAAGTGGATAACATCAATGCAAGTGGATGATATATATCTATGTGTATTTTATCTTTATTTAATCCTTTTTTTTAGACTTAAAAAGTTATATAAATATCTTACCTCTTGTGGAACATAAGAAGGCTACCCACCATCACCATAACAAGTCTTTTTCTCACCTTTGGTTGGATTTTCTCCATCTCTAGGGGACCTTCCCAAAGAGTTATGAATCCTAAGGCCACTATAGAGTGGAGGTATAAGGTGATTTAGTGAAGAGTAAGCCTAAGCAAAAGAAATGGATGTAGTGTAATGGAAGAATGAGTGGTTTAAGAAGGAAGGATGAAAAAAAAACCTCAAGACCAAGTGCTTAATAATACCTTGGGCAAATTGAGTACCTCCACCCCCTAGGGGAGCTCACTTGGCAAGTCTGTGAGAACGTAAAGTAAATGTGAGTACAAGGTCCCATGTTCACATCCTCGGTTGCTTACCCATGGCCGCATGCTGGGGGGTGATGCGGTTCACCTAGGGGTTATAGTTATAGCGATTGGAATCAACGTCGTGTGATACGAGTACGAGACTGACCCAGTTGCCAATTCCTCTAGACGTTATAAAAAGTACCTTGGGCAAATGGAGTCAAGGTAACATAGATCAAAGGGGGCGAGCGCACAAAATGTAAGGCAAAGGGGCTATTATGAGTGCCACGAATTTTCCTTAACTTGCTAAATCCAATTCTTGAAAAACTAGGTGTGCTATTTAAACATTCGTATAAACAAAATGTAAGGCAAAGGGGCTACTATGAGTACCACGAATTTTCCTTAACTTGCTAAATCCAGTTCTTGAAAAGCTAGGTGTGCAATTAAAAACATTCGTATAAAGGTGATGCCATATGATGCTAGAAAAAATTATGTTTATTAGGTATAAAGTAGATACAATAATAATAATAATAATAATAACAAGGGTTAAATTCTCACATTACATTGTCGAAATATATCACGGTTCATTACAAGCCCTTCACATCTATCTATCTATCTATCTCTCTCTCTCTCTCTATATATATATATAGCTTAATATATTATATTACACTTATATTAAAAGGAAACATCTAGAAAGCATCTTTCATGTAGGATATATGAAAGCATGCATATTTGTACATCAATGAAGATAGAAATGGCATCCGTAGTACATTAATGATTGATCATTCAAGCATGAACCATCTAGAATTTAGATTTTATCAATTGCAAACAAAGATGCAATTTTTTTAGCCATATAAAGCTATACCATTAACCTATGGAATGAAATATGTTATCTAGCCATTGTTAACACCAACATGACCAAATAGTTTGTCTATAAAATAAGCCATCTACACACCAAAATTTGGAGATAAAAATGTCCAAAACAATAAATTAAGCTAGTTGGTAAACACTTCTTTATAAAAGAAGCATTCATCAATTGTGAAAGTGCCTATGTTGTAGTTGTGGGGTAACACTGCTATGCATGTTCGAGTCTTTGACCATTCCTTGACAAACAATGTTTCAGCATTGCTTGTATTAGAATCTTCACCATTAGTATCATGCTTCCTTCCTTCCTATTGTATACCCTTTACCTTTACCTTGATTCTTTAGGAACATTAGTTAACACGAGCTAGTTTTGAAGACACTGTCTAATCCAAGCCTTAAAATATGGAAGAAAAAGTTGAACATGCTTCATTGAAGATTTTGGTTTCTGTGAAGGGTACCTTTTTTCTAAGGCCATGACAAAAAAGTTCAACAATCAACACCACCAACACTGGGGTGATACAAGGCTTAGTGCTCTTGATTAAATGCCAACCGCATACGTGATAACATTCAATGAAATGCCACAATCCCATCGATCTTGAAATCTATAGAATTGTCAGATGTTGAATTTTGAATGGGAGGGTCTAGTGAGCGCCTTGGGAGCATGTTCCTTAGGACAAGGAGTTTCATGCTTGCAAATTGGCAGGGAGTGTGCCCAAAAGATCTAGATTGCACTCCTCCTTAGAGCACGGTTCTAGAGAAAAAGATGTTGGGAATAATACTGAGGGGGGGGGGGGTGAATCAGTATTATCTAATCAATACAACTTTTTCATTTCCATATTAAGATTCATATAGTAAACATATGATTCAGTTAGTTGATCCTTACTGAGTGCATCAGAACATTATTAACCATATGAATAGTAAACATGAGCAGTAAAATAGAACAGATCCTCACACACAAGAAGCACACATGAACACCATGATGTAAGGTGGAAACCCAATGTGGGTGAAAACCACCTGCTGCAAGTCGTCTCAATCGTCTTTTTAATAAGAAACTTCTTTTACAATGGTTCTGTACTGGTGCAGTCTTATGCTAGTACACAGGCTTCTACTTGCTGAAGGCTACAACCTTTTCTCGTTCTCCAGACTCTCCTGGAAGGGAGCTACAACCCCCTTAGCTCTTGTACTAGCCGATCCATTTACTAGTACGCAGGCTGCTACCTGCAGGAATGCTCCAACCTTTACTTGTTTTCCAACTGCTAGTGGAAGGGAGCTACCACCCCCTTTGCTCTTGTACTAGCTGAGATACTAGTACGTAGGTGCCGGCCTACAATCTTCTCTCTTTCGGGTACCACGTTTCATACATTTTCAGACTGGATACTCATGGAACACATCATCATAATCTGAAAGGCCACGTTTCATCCAATTTTCATACTGGACCCATCAATATCATTGAAGCACAAAATCAATCAATCTTTTGAATCACCCAATCACTAGATCAAGGATAATATGTGTTAGCAACTGGATCTAGTCCATCAGATCACATGAAGATAAGTCATTATGAACCTGATCCATTATAGATCTCATCCATCAATACTGAAGCTAAACATAATCAATCAATCAGTCACTTCTCAGAATGCTGTTATCAGAACATGGTACCAGTAACAGACATTAATTCAGAACCTTGAACACAACAGTAATAGACAAAATCAGCTAAAACATATCTTTTGAGAAGTCTGCAACTTCACCAATAGGAAGCATGCGGGTATCCGCACTTTCTCTGTGTCAAGCCTGCGTATCATCGCACCTACGCTTCCGGCTCGACTGCGCACCTTTGCATCTGCTGCTGTGGCTTGCCTGCGCACCCCCGCACCTGCACAGTCTTCTGATCTGCGAGTATCCGCACCTGCTGCTGCGGCTGGCCTGCGTACCTCTGCACCTGCTGCTGCGGCTTGCCTGCGTACCTCCGCACCTACTGCTGCGGCTCGCCTGCGCACCTCTGCACGTGATTCTGTGGCTCGCCTGCGCACCTCCGCACGTGCTGTTGTGGCTCGTTTGCGTACCTCCGCACCTGCACCGTGTCTGGACTGCGTACCTCCGTGTATAGATAATTTATCAGTCTTAAAGCATACCCCAGAGTATCAGATCTACGGATCTGATCATGCGTCAAGGAGATCTCGACCCATCAGTTGATTTGTCTATAATACTTAGGTTTCTCCTTGATTCAGATCTAGCTATCACTCACCAACCGATCAGAATTTCAGATCTATCTCTTCTTAAGATATTCAACACATGAGTTACCTCTAGCCAAATGATCTCCTTCCCCTTTTTATAGTCTAGGCCTTTCTCAAACCATGGACCAAAACCATAGAAAGCCAATACAAGGACCCAAAACCGGGGTTCAATATTTTAGATGCAATACCACGAACCAAAACCATAGGATCAAAAATGTCGGACTAAATACCATGGATCAATCATAAAAATTCCCACGTGCGCGCGCTTCTCTGCATGAAAGTGAGTGAATTTGACGTCCGCATCTTTTGTTCGGAGAACCTGCGGGTATGTCCACACGTCTTGTTCGGGGCACCTGCGGGTCCGTAGCTTTTGTTAGGCGCACCTGCGGGTATCTCATTTTCTCATTCTTTGAAGGCTGATCATCAATCTTTGCTACTGACCTGTTGCACTATGATCTGTCATCTGTATGAGTTGCCATCAAGGACAACACTTGAGCCATAATGCCAACAAAAAACCTCCCGAGGGGGGTTGGGGGAAGGGGGAAATGATTCTTGCATCATGAAAACAAAGTGCATAATGAAAGCCTCACCTAAAGATGATACTATGTCTCCATTCTGACATTAAGCTCAAGGCTTATGATGTACAAGTAATGTCCAAAGGGGAGAACTCATCAATCCCCAAATTCCCAACAACCATTACAATGGAGAGAAATCTCTTCTTTCTAAAGTGAGTTTTTTCCCTTACACAATAAAGAATTATTATCTTCTATATAACTGCATGACAATCCAAAAAGTATTATAAAAATGGATTGGTTAGGTCTCTCCTTAAACCATGGTTGCCCATGTCACAATTTATTGAACAAAGGTCTCTCGTTAAGAACTTTCCCTTCTCGAAGAATAGTAAAAATGCTACATCAAAAAGTCTCCAAAAGGGTGTAAAACTAAAAATAGGCATGGTAACCAAGTCAACATGCAAGATGTCCACATAGAATTAACCCTACAAGTATGGATGCATGCAAAGTATAATAAAATAATATTGAACTTAGGAGGATGTGAACAAGGGTCCACCTAGAATATCTCACATTTGTGAATCCCAAGGCAACCAACCCAATGGACGAATGTGCAATATACCAAGTAGATGTGGTGTTACATAAAAAAGGAAGTAGAAATCCAAGGAGATAAATTCCGCCCCGCCCCCCGAACAGATATTCTCCAGTGATAGTGGGAAGACCAAGTAAATGCATGTAATTTTACACGTGTGCCCCTCGATCTATGCGACAAACCTTCTATTAGTATCTCTTCATAAGCAAGTCAAATCAAATATTATAAATGCGAAGTCAAAGAGGTGAGGGTGTTTCACAATGAAGGTCAAAAGATGACAAGTGTTGCTAAAACATCCAAGAAATCAAGATGAGAGAGGACCCAAGATAGGTGCACCCTAGAAAAATGTGGCCTATAACTGACTCCACCACCAAAAAAATAATTCATTTTCTCCATGTGAAGCATGCCTAAGGAAGAAATGCCAATTTTTATTAGAAATAACCAACATCATGCCAAAACCATGTATTGTTCTCTAATTCCATCAACTAATTTCCCCAAACTATGTGCACAAGAGAAGAGCATCCTAGAGAAGTGTGTTGACATTTCCAGTGATGATAAAATAACCATATAAGCTTTGCAAGTTGTCCCCAAGAGGTGAGCACTTCATCAAAACCCTTAGTGTCCTCTAGCTAATCCCCTCTAAGTGTGAATAGTTGTGAAGTGAAGTAGGGTGCTAAAGCAATTAACTTCCAAGTAGATAAAATGGATTAAATCAACCATCAAGTGGTTAAATGAACGTCGACATGTGCATACAAAGATTAATTCTCAAATACAATTATTGTCCAACCTTCCAGGAGTCATCAAATGATTAAATCAACATGAACATATCTGCCATTAATAAGGGGAGCACGCCAACAATTGTTCTGCCACGGAAATATGATGTATCTCCTAGCAAAAAACCCACCATGATAACAACATAATGACAAAATAAAAGCTCCACTTAGATTTTAACCTAGGGAGTGCCACTAAAGTACTATAACATGATAAAACCTCATCAAACCTTAGAAAATGCTCGACCATAGAAAATGTACATCAAACTTTAACTCAAACTTAGGAAAAGTACATCAGTGAGGGTACTAGCATCATGAAACATATTCCAACTAGGTGTTGTCCAACAAAGGTTACAACTTACAAATGTCAAGTCATATCACTTATGATATCACCGAGGCAAAGTGCACAACCAAAATACATCCATCATCAACATCATAAAAGTAAGGGACAATAGAAATTCTAATCCATCAAATCATCATTTTTGTTAACACCACACATTAATTGTAAGAGTACCATGTGAACACCCTTCCTATTGACACCAATAATACAACACCACCATGCAAAAGTCACTAAGAAACTCGAATAATATTATGAAACATCTGCTTCCTAAGGCCATGCTCTAACTCTTTGGGGGGCTAAAACCATCATCTAAGAACAAGATGTAGCACATTTAAGATAAACATGTGTCATGTATACACAGGAACCCCACCATAATGATATAGCATGCTCCAATACAATAGTAAACATGTAACCAAGGGATGACCAACAATACAAGCACATGGGAGAAGATTGCTAAACCAACAAGCACAATCATTTAACCGAGGAGAAGTGAGACTACACCAACCAAAGACCTTGATCAAATGATCCAATGTCATGAAGAGAAGGGGTTGTATGAATATGTATGTTGCCAAAGTTGGTTGAAAAGCTCCAAGGTGTCAGAAGCAAATCTCGATCAATGTGGTGAAAGTCAAATAGGGACATAGAATATGTGACTTGGGCCATATTTAGGATACCCAATCTTGAGGAAGCAAGAATAATTAGGTGCAATATAGATGTTGAGGATGCTTTGTTGATTGATGAGAATGGTATTTCAAATCAAAAGAGAAGTTTACTTCTTGTGTTGGTAAATGAACATTACATTGGAGGATGGTCGTGATGATGGAAGGGAACCTAGTGAGGCTAAATTACTTTTGGATAGCCATATACAAGACAACCATGATATTCACATCTATATTATTTATACTACATGTTTCATATTTATAATATTCATCACTTTTTTTGGTATTTTGCTAGGTTGGACTGTGTATGTACATGACCATTTTATTCTATATAAAAAATTGATATTTATCTTGTATGGAACACTAAGTAATGTTGGGATATGTTTCTTTTGTATGTCAAAAGCTATTCTATTAATATACAAGAAAGGACTAAAAAAGTCACATGAGGGTGAGGTCTCTTAGAATGAGGGACATCTTTTAAAACAAAAAATTTAGGGGCTAAATTTTGCCCATGGATAATTTTCCATGTTTTCTTAAATTTTTTTTTGCCAATTTCCAATTTTTACTAAGTTGATTCACCCAAATTCTATAGGATAAAAGTATTTTACTCTAAAAATTGCCAAAATTTTATAGAAACCATCAATTTTTTTTTTTTTTTTTTTTTTTTTTTTTTTTATTTTGAATATTATTGTCAAAATATTTTCAAAATTTTTCTCATTGGCTTTTTGAGAATTATTAAGATTTGCGAAGGTTTCTACACTTAAAGATAAGTATGGGACCTTAGAATTTTCCCTACCCAAAGGCAATAGTATTGTTGTCTTCCACTAGTTTCGAGATCCGAAGAAAATAAAAAATAGTTCTTAACTAAAATTAGGTCTAGAGGCCACTGTAGTCCAAAAATCTAACTATGCTCACCACTTGAAAACTAACAGTAAAAGAGACCATAAACCAATAGGTTGGAAGCCTATAAACATAGAACTAAATCAACATTTTCATATAAATATAAGAAAACAAAAAAGGCTTAAGTATCATTCCTGTCGCTCTATGTCCAAGTGGACGGAATTTGTAGTGTTCTTTGATTCTAGTCCTTCAATGGTACCCCTCAACTAGTTCTTCTGATGTTTGTTATTTTAATTTGATCTAAGAATTGGATTGATTAAGGCGTTATATTTCTTTTCCATTTGTTTAAGAATTTCTAGAACCTGGTCAACTTCTTGCCTTCCAATGTTGGAGGCCACCATTACCTTGACATGCCAAGATGTCAAATATCTTGGTATTTAGAATCACTTCCTCTTGAATGATCCAAGTGAGGGATGCATTGATCTAGGTTTGGATGGCCTGGTCAACTTCCTCATAGGCTAGATGTTTTGGGATATGAGCTCTTTCTTGCTTGATGATAGATTGTAAAAGTGGTATTCAGTATTCACTAAATGATGAAGTTTTTGACTTCTGTTTATGGTAACAATCTCATCTTTTTTGGTTCTAGTTTGGGATGGATTTCCACATATTTCCATTTGCTTTTTGTGTATTTTCATTTTTCATCTGCCTTGCCTCTTGCACGCTTCTACCCCTGTATTCAACTCTAGAGCTTTGAAAGCCAACTAGGGTTGAGTGTAACCATCCTTCCTATATCTCTAGTTGCTTGCAAAAAACACAATGAGACTCTAGTTTCTCCCTTTTATCTTTCCAATCCAATTATATCTCCTCTTGCAACACATGGCAATGATATTCAAGGTAAGAACATGCTTCTACTTATTGATTGGTTTCCATACCATGCAAAGATACCTTAAGTAGGTCAGTTTGACTGTTGCCCCCTGCCTCTGGTGAGTATGTTGCCAACACATTCATCTCTATCACTTTATTTAGGACGATCTTGGTATATGTTACATGAAATCTAATATATAAATGCATTACTAAATAGTTAGATTATAATTTCATATTATAACTGAAATTGGGTAGTTATATAAATATGATTAATATTAGTCAAGTTATTAGCAAAGGATGTGCTTGCTTATTTGACCATTTTTTTTTTTTTTTTATGTGGTCACATATGCAATGTATTTATCATCTATCGTGAGTTGTGTATTGATGAAATATGTTTAGTCCTTTGTAGAAATGATTCGTGTGTTTTTGTTTGTCAATCATTAGGTATGACATGGTGTTACATCCTTCTTGTTGGCATGAGGCCTTTGGGTTGTTTGCCATTTAAATTTTTTTTTTAGTATTAAATTAAATAAATTTCTTTCTTACTAAAATAAATTATTGCAAAAAACGATCGAGAATTAAGAATACATGTTTCAGGGGTCAATATAAGAAATTGACCATTGAGACAACAAATTAAGATTTACAAAGGCGACATTTTAAAATCATTGGTTTTTACAATCCGTTTAAAGATAATTGTTCAAATTGTTGAATAATCTAGGGCATTTGGGTTATAGTAAGATTCTTCTGACGATGATAACAATTTGTGAAGTACTTTTTACTTTTTCTTATCGACACAATCTTCTCTTATTATTATTAGTTTGTGTTCTCTTACTTCATCAAACAATTACCAAAACAAAAGGAAACAAGAACACAAGATATTGGCTCTCAGCTAGGGCAAAACCTCTCTTTCCTAGAGAGGAAAACCCTTATGCAAGTTTCTCTTATTGAAGCTTCATTTGACAAATGCCAAACCCTAGACCGTTGACCAGTAGATCCTCCAAGCACAAGACACAACCTCTCTTTTGACACTGACCTTTTTTCCTTCAATCAATGCCTTCTACTTTACTGCACCTTGATATCTTTCTTCGCATTTCTTCTGGCAACTGATGGCACTCTCCTTCATTCCTTTTCCGGCAACTGCAAGAACCCTAGGTCTCCTTAGAGACCTCTTCTTTGATGCCTTCCTTTCCTTCGCTTGGCAATCTTTCTTCTTCTTGATACTTGGACTAGATGATGAGCTTCTTCTTCTGGTGTATCTCTGAGTTTAGAGGCTGATCCTCTTAACCCTAGTGCAGATCTGATTTCTTTGCACGTGTGACTGATCTAGGGCTTGAGATAGGCCTTTTTGCTTGCTCCCTTCCTTCGTTAGATGTGGGACCTCCTGCGCTTGAGATGGAGGCCTATTTGGAGTCACTTCTTAGCCCAATGAAACTCTACTATGTTGTTGCCCTTGTGGATCTGATGTGACTACAGAACTGCCCTGCTTTCTTCCCACATGTGACAGAATTAGGCCCTAAAACAGTCCTCCCAAACTCTTTTTCTTTTTCCTCTTCTTTGCTGCCCGAGAATCACCTTAAAGTTCCTTTTTCGCACCTCTTTTTCATCCTTCTTCGCTGATTTCAGATGATTAGATGATATTTTTGTGAGGTTGAAGTGCCCTATATATATGAGACTGCCCCTCCTATTGGGCCGACTTGAGCTAATGAGGCCGACTTGACTTTAATTGCACCAAAACTCATTTTTTGAGCTGACTTGAAGAGGAGACTTGTCTTTGCTTTGGAGGATCACCCTAAACATATGTTTACATAGTGTAACATGCCCACATGGGTCTTCAACAATTACATTGACTCTTTGACTTTCCTAGAAGCACTCAAACATGTGCTTGACCTATCAAATGGGCAAGAAACCCATTCTTGATAATGACAAAAATAACAATTCTTTTCTTTTACAAGCACAAAGATTAAAATTACATTTATGAAGACCAAACCTAGTTACACTTTCTTCAACACAAATAAGAAGAGGCATATCTATTGCTGAGAAGGAAAAATTGCGAGTCCAGAAACAAAGCAGATATGACCAAGTAGAGCATTCACCGCTTCCTGTGGCATCTTGATTTCACACAGATATGCCTATGCTTATGCTAGAGGAGTATTTGTGGATGGATTAGAGCAAGAAATAGAGCTTAAAATACTCGCAAAGTCAGAGTTACTGTCACATTTGGGGATGTTTGGAGTTTAAAATGTGCCTTCTAAGAAGAATTTTTGATCTTCATATATATATATATATTATCATACATTTTCTGTATAGACTCAATAGCAGGTTGATCTGCTATTACATGGACATGTGACCCTTTATATACTTCATTAAGGTCATAAAACAGTACCCCTTTTTAATAGCTTTGTCCTTGAAGTGTTATAGTTAAGGGCTTTACTTGTGATGAGACCATGCAATGGGATGTAGTGTGCTCTCTTGCTGCCACTTTTCATTGCACATCCCATCCATATTTGATTATTTTCGACATCAATCTGTGATTGTTTTATGCCGTATAGCTTATTTTCCTTTTATCCATGCAGTGTTGTAACTTGTACAATTTTTTGTAATTTCTTCATTGTCCATTCCATCCACATTTTATCCTTTTCGACGTCGATCCTTGATTGTTTTATGAGAAACACTGTTGTGACTTTTACAATTTGTTGTAATTTCTGGTCTCGGATAACATTTTCTGTAGTATAACAGTGTTGAGATTCACAAGAAATAGCAAGAAAATTGAATGGAACCAACTTAAACCCAATAGTTTGCAATACAGATAAGAACAAAAAATAGCAAGAGAATTGAATGGAATTAACACAAACCCAAAATTGTGCAATGTAGATATCTTGGTTACCAGGAAACGGATACGGGTACGGGGTTTGAAACGGATACAGCAAATTTTCAAAAAATCTGGATACGATACGGCAGGAAACGGCACATAATATATATATTTTAAAAATAAAAATTTCATATTACCATTCATATTTCAGAATCTAGATTATCATCTATGATCTATCATGATTCATCATCATCAATTCAACATATGCCATAAACATTCAACATTGTCATCATCATTAACGATTATTATAACATTCATGATTCAAGTTTCAAGTTTCAACATATCATCAAATTTTTGTTTCAAATTTCAAACATCAAGTTATCAACATGACAAGTTACAGGGACACCATCATTACCAAAATTAATAATGCATACTAATTATTACATAGTACAAAGTACAAAATGAACTATGACTGGCAGTCTACTATCATTACTCATAATTCATATGGTTGTTCAAAAGTTTAAAAGTTAAAACACCATCATAAATTACATTTACTAAAAAACCATAAAATCTTAATTCAAAACCAAACCTATATAATCCAAGTTCAATGGATTCCAAACATTTCACCAAAAATTTAAGATTTCAATAATCTTCATGAGAATATTCTCACCCAATTGCCCTCGAGGAATTCCTACTCATTGATTATTAATTCTCTTTTAAGATATATAAAAATGAGAAAATGCTATGACTATGTCTTGTAAAAAGATTAAATAAACATAACTTTATACATCATCATATTACATAAGAAAACATACTAATTTTATTTTATTTTAAACATACAAATTAAATATAGTATCAAAAAATATTATTTTATTTTATGAATAAGAAAATATAATCTACTAAACAATTTACAATATTACATTCTGAAATAGAAGAATAAGACAGTTGATAGACCTATTATTCTCACAATAAATTTTAAAAGATCAATTATTATAGGACCTTGTAGTGTAAGCACTTTTGAATTTCTCAATTTACCATGAAAATTGGTTTGCTATAATTTTAAGATAGATTACAATAAATCTTATAAGATAAAATATGCATGGTGAAGTTTATTTTAATTTTCTAAATAATATAATTATATATAACTAATTGATTAATAATATAGAATTATAATAATATAAATCAAATATATTAATAAAATAACAAAATATATAAATCTATTAAAACAAAATTGTAATTATTAGATATACGAAATTTAAAAACTAAATATTAAATTAAATTCAAATTTAAAAGTACATCTTTCGTGGCTATGCTTAATCTCTCTCACAAAGATATTCTCAGATTTTACGGTCTTGCTTTACAGTGGCTATTCACAAGTCATCATCGTTTCCTGCGACAAAAATTGGATAACAAAAGGTTCTGTCCGCGGCCAAACTGGTTACTGAACAGTTCTGGAAACTATGACTGGGTTATGAACTTATGGCAGCAGCAAGTGAAAACGGGTTATGAACTTATGGCGGCAGCAAGTAAAGCGTAGGTTAAGTTAGTAAAGCGTAGGTTTAGTAATGCGTGCAGTGTAGTTTGTAAGTTAGGTTTGCGTAATAAAAAAATTCTGTTAGCTGTTCCCGACGGGCATACCTCAAAAACGTTTTTTTTATCAATACGTTTAAAGTTTTTACAAATACGTTTCAGATTTTCATGAAATGTTTTCAATTTTTTAAAACGGCACGTATTTTCTACAAAAACGCTGTCTGAAAAAAACTTCTTGTATCCAAAATAAAAAAACGGCACAAAAACGTTTTTCCGGCGTTTCGTTCCCGGATCCAGATCTGAAACGGGAAAATGCTGTTTTAGGGGTTAGGGTAGCCGTTTCCGGAAACTTAGAAACCAAGCAGAAGAGAGAAAAACTCTTGATAGGTGCCCTCGGGAAAATCACTTTTTTAAGAATAGAAGAATGACAAAGGAGAGTTGCATATATATAAAGAACTCTAGAGGTTGGGTGCTTTTCTAAAGGGTGGTTATGAGACTACATGTATAAGGTTGGTTGTCAAAGATCGTACCACTCTTGCAATCTTTGTGAGACTAGGGGTTGTTCATTTGATGCTATTTTTACAAAAAGTTTCAAAATAGTACTTGTCAATACAAATTGAGGGCTTTGTTCCAAGATCATGATAACGCTCCTCAATATTGTTTTTACATAGTAGAAGATGTAATTGCGTTTTTAAATCCATTAGGAAAAGATTGGATTTGTTGTTGTGAAAGATAAAGTGCTTTTCATTATTAGACTTATCTGTTGAAAAGTGTAACTAGGTTCAGTCTTCATAATGACATCTGTAATTATGATTTTATGTAATTGATGAAAAGAAGAAAAATGAAATTATTGTAATGCTTGTCTCATGGGTTTCATGAGCAAGGAATTTTATTTTAGTGATGGCTCCCACTGTGAGCCTTTAGGATTTGTCATCTAGTCAATTTGAGTCTATGTCATGTATGAAGGACCCTTCTTGGGCATGTTACACTTTTGTATGAGTCATTAAATGTATAGGAAGGCCCTCCAAGACCAAGCAAAGTCTCCTCCTCAAGTCGGCTTCAAGAAGGATAATTATATCTCCATCAAATGACACGTCAGCCCAACTTGCAGTCATGTCGGCTTATTATGATGGCAAACAACTATAAATAGGGCAGCTTGGCCTTATTTCAGAGAGAATTTAGATCATCATAACTCTGAAGTAAAAGTTGCAAAGTGCAGTGAGGAAGTTTATTATCAAGCAGAGGAAGAGTATAATCCAAGATTATTTTCTGGTCTGTTTTTGGGTTGATATCCTCCACACATGTGAGGAAGCAAGAGATAAGTTGCAGCAGAAGAAGCTGAGAGGAATTGCACTGCTCTACGGTAGCCGAGAGGAAGGTCAAATCAAGAAGGGAGCCGAGTCAACCAATAAGGAAACCCTATCCAAAGCGAAGAAAATCAAGGCATAGGATTGCAGATTGGGTTTCTGAATTAGGATTGCAGACCTAATTCAATGAAGCCGAAGATTTAAAGCAGAAGGAGCTCGAAGTGGAAGAGGAGCCGAGAAAAGGGAAGGAGCAGAAGATTGACTGTCGTTGCCTAGGGATCTCATCAAGGGAACTTTTGCCTCGGTTTTGGACTGGCAAATAGGTCAAGGGTCTTGGTTTTGGTATTCGTCGCTTGGAATCTCTATAAGAAGAAGAATTTGTTCGGGTTTTCCTCTCAAGTAGGAGAGGTTTTGGCCCTAGATGATAGCCTATATTCTGTGTCTCTTGTCTCTTGTCTTTTTATGGTTTTTGCATTGGTAGTTGTTTGATGAAGAAGAACACTAATAATCTAAGTAAAAGAAGATCTGAATCTAAAGAAGTAAAAAGCACTCACGAGCTGTTACTAATAGAAGAGAAATCACTTAATTGCTATGTCCTAGATTTCTCAACATTATCTTTGTGGGATTTTTATGCAGGGCAATGTTTAGAGTTACGAAGGGTTTGTGGTAAAGAACATCCAAAGATGTAAAGGTTAACAATTTTGTTGTATAAGGCAACATTTGATAGAACATAGTCTGCCACACAACTATGTATTATATAATTAAAAATTAAAAATATATTGATATGGATCCTTGTTCTTTATTACTTGGTTTTAAAGTCTGCCTGATGCATAAGGTGAATACCAATCAGAGAGATTCTGACAACAGGCTATGAGATGGTGACTTGTGGATGTAGTGGGACTCTAAGGACTCTAGCAGGCTGGGAAAATACAGGGATTGGTGGTGAAAATTTGCAATTATTTATTTAACTCTCTTCTCTAACCCTGACTCTTGATAATGGTTTAATATCGTCAATTTTTTCATATAGCTATGCTGTCATATCCTTTTGCACAGACAGCTATATGGCTAGAATGATGGCCTGCATTGTATGTCTTTTAGATGGAAGAGTGCAACTGGTTATTAATTATTGGGAAAGACTCTGTCTCCAGCGCACAGCCCATTAGCTGATGATTCCACTGATAACAGGATTGATTCAGACATCAATAGTGAACTGAATCCACCATTAAAAGCAGGCAATATTTTTCACATGGGCTATTTATTTTTCAATTCTACTCAAACATATGCGATTTGGTATTATTGTTAAAGACGGATCTAGAGGCTTTTTTTTGTACGTATTGTATCTATGGGAACAAAGGTATGGTCATATCTGTCCAATATCCTATCAGGGATTGGCCATAAGGCCAAATTTGGTAACTATTGGTTGAGTCTGAGTCAACTCCAAGGGGCATTTTTGTAACTTTAATTTGACTATAATGTAAACTTAATATAAATATCCTTACACTTCAAAGCAATGATAGAAAGTTTGATCAAGGGCTCAAGGGAGGGCAGAGGTTTCTTATTGTTCTCACTTTATGAAGCTCAAATGTACTGCAATTAATGACATTTATACAAGTTAATTTCTCTCAACCCAGTTGATTGCAAGGGCAGGTTGTCTTTCATTGAACAGATTGGTTGTAATGGCGACATTTTGTGATGAGAAAGGTGGTTGTATATAGAGCATGGCTGAATATAACAGAACCTTGAAATGTTGGGAACACGTTCAGCAGACTAGTTGTCAGAAGTTGGTGCTTGCTTAATGTTAAAATGCAGCTGTGTACTAGAGCTCATTTTGACATGGTTGCAACTTGCAAGTGGAATTTGATGCTGGTCATTGAGCTGTTACTGGAGTGCATAAAGGATCACATTTTCCCAGTTTGTATGCATGGGGAAGTAAAATATATGATTGCAAAGTCTTAGAGCTTGGGGTATTTTTTTGAAGGATTCATGCAAGTTGATTAGTGAATTACAGCGACTGAGCCCTTCATCAATTAGAACTTGGTGGATTGGACCGCTAAACTGTCGCATGCAATAGAGTGGATAATGAAATGGAACCAACCTGTCTCTAAAAACACCTTGATCTATAACTCTTCCTTCATGGAAGGCACCATCATTGTATTCTCCCAGCTTACCATGGATGCAGGCTTTTCTTTGTAAAAGCATGCCACTTGAAGAATGAAAGAGTGGTGTGTGCAGTGGCAGCAGCCTTGTGGAGAACTGTTTCAGCAAGGAATGAACTCAAGATAAACTGTCTGCATTACACCGGTGGTGATGATGTGATTTAGTTTTTAGGGACCCTATTTTTACCAGTGAGGCGACACACACTGATTCTGTTGGGAACATTTTGTTTCACGAGTGTACTCTAAACACAATACACATAGGTATGTTAGTGACACATGTCCATTAATCAGCTTATGCCTCGTAATTATTACATAACCCTCATAATACATCATCCTTTTCATGTACATTGCTACATAACTTAAAGTAATGGCAATTTTAGGGCCTAACACCTCCATTGGTTATAGTCGAGGCAAGGTCTCTAATTTTTTTTGTACTGTTTGTTAGTTTTTGGACTATATGGTAGCATTAGACAGGTGTTCTAGAATCTAATATCGATTTATGTCTAAGAGGCTAAGGAATATAAGATCTCCTAAACCCATAAAATGTTTAGAGAGAAAACACCTAGAAACCACTCAATTAAATTAATTGATCAATAATTAAAAATGCCTAAGTCTAATTTGGGAAAATTGATTAATTAATGGAGGAGACCGACTTATGCTCTAGAGACTTCCATAAAATGCTTGGATCAAGTCTAAGATGATTTCAGCCATTGATCACTATTAGATCTTGGCCATTGAAACTCTAGCGAGAGATTATAAGAGCAGGACGATGGGATGGAGAAAGACACTAGAGGGTGTTGATTTGGGGTAGCACCAGATGTGCTCTAGCCATGAAAATTGGTGGAGAGGCTAAAGCACATGAGATCTCCAAGAACTAGAAATGGTTTGGGCAGATTCTAACCGGTTTGAGAGATTTTAAAATAATTAATATTTTTAATGGAGTTCCTAAGTCTAAACTTAGGAAAAATAAAATATTAATGGGTATTAATATAAAACTAGGTTAGAAAGTTCCCAAAGTCATGGATCAAGCCAAATCTAATTTTAGCCGTTGACTAGAGATTTAATCTCGGTTGTTGATGGACCAACGAGAAAAGTATAAGAGGAGGCTTGAAGGTCAATTGGAGAACACACTAGAGTGATCAGTCATTCTATTTTCTAGAGTGGGGTTTGCTAAGAGAGATAGAATCAATCATCAACAACGAGGGGCAATGAATACATAGCAGAGAGGCAGAGTTGTACTCGAGAGAGTGTAGCGCTAGGAAAGGTTGACGCAGAGGCAGCTGGGTGCTACGCAGAGGCAGCGAGGAGCTGCGCAGAGTCAGGAGAGTCCAACGTGTGTGACGTAGAGGGTCTAAGGGCTGACGCAGAAGCTCCAGGAGTTGCGCAAAGGCCAGCAGAGCTGACGCAGGGCCAAGAGGCAGCGCTGGGAGGATTTCGTGGGAAAGACTGGGTGCTGGTGAGCCGGGTAAGGTGACACAGTGCCTACCAGAGTGATGTAGAGCAGTGGAAGGTGCAATTGTTGCTGTGGGATCTTTCATCCGGTGATTGATCAACCGGAATATCTGTCTTCGAGGAGAGGTACTACTGCCGAGGGCATTCTCTGTTGGGTGAGCCATTTCAAGCACCCTGGGGTTATTCTGAAAATTGCATAATAATAAAACCCTCTGTATAGCTTCGTTGGTTTTCCCGCATTGGGTTTTTCCGTGGACATTGGTCCAAAAATAATGGTTTCACTTGTGTGCTTCTTTTCTTTTAGTTGATGATCTGTAAATGTTGATACTGTACTTGTGTTTATTTTCAGTATTTACATGGTAAATAACTTGTTAAGTAATTAAACAAGTAGGAAGAAATAAATCAGATAGTACATGAAGAATTTGTAATGGGTTAAACTTAGAAATTCCAACAGAGGGAGAGCGAGTTAGCTAAGGCAGATCGAGCTACCCAGTTGCATTGATTCTGCGAGGGAGAAGTTTGAGCCAGAGAAAGAGACCATCAGAGAGAGGGAACAATGGAGAATTTGAGACAGATTTCCAGAGGATCTCCAGCGCCAGATTGGCAAGAGGAAAGAGGCCGAATTATCTGCAGAAGAGGCTGCAAAAGCCAGTGCGAGCAGCCAGAAAACTTAGTGCGTGTTGTCGGAGAGATCATCCGGGAGGCAAAGCGAATTTTTCCAGAGAGGGAGGTTGGACAGCTCATTTGGAGCCAGCTAACAGGCAGTGCGTGTTATTTCTAGGCCAGCAGTGCACATTTCTGGATGAATGTGAGCAGGCCAGTGGAGGCCCAGTTGAATTGCAGAGGGAAAAATATCTCCCAGATATCTTTGCCAGTGTATTCTCCAGAGGATTGCCAATTAGGAATCCAGATTATTGTACTCCCCAAATTTGATGCATAATAATAAAATAAACCCTCATCTGCTGCACCAGTTTTTCCTTCAGGGTTTTTCCAGGGACTTTAATGTCCAAAATTATTGTGTCGATTTTTATGTGTGCACATCTATTTTTGAGTTCTTAATTTACTTCTGCACTATGTGGCACGAAACTTCTAAGAACCCAGCGTTTCGGGACGTAGCTGTAATCATCTATGAGAGTTAATATATACTTGGTTTTCCTTCTATGGGTTTTATTCCCTTTTTTATTGCAAGATAATGTGTTATTCACTTATCTCTCTCTCTCTCTCTCTATATATATATATATATATATATATATATATTATATGACGTTTCCATTCTTGGGAAGTGACGTTTCTAAACGTACCCGTTTCCGAAACTATGAAACGTTTCAGCACTTCATGCAACTTACCTTCTGCAGCATTTATTTTTATTGTGAAGAATTGTCGTGTTGTTAAGTTTTGTAGATGTTCTATGCTAAGAGCAATTTCACTTTTCTCACAGCAATCATACAAGTAGATAAGAAAAATGCAGATAGAACATATAAGCAGATCTTACAGAAGACAAATCAGAAACAAGAAAAATGTACACAGCAGTATTTGCAGCTTCTCCCCACAGAAACTTTGGAAGACCCTGGTCACATAGCATGGCACAGGCAGCTTCCACAATAGTCCTATTCTTGCGTTCAACAACACCATTCTGCTCAGGAGTATATGCAGTGGTAGTCTCCCTCTTAATGCCAGCTTCTCTGCTAAAGTCTTTGAACTCATTTGACACAAGATGTGGCGCGAGCCAGGGACAAACCCCACAACGTGTGGGGAAACCCTTGATCAATTCTTCTTTTATCTTCAAAGTTCAGCAGAGAAAGAGAGAGAGAGTACATTTACAACAGAAGTTAACACTTTGACTTGTCTAGATCTAAGCATAGATCAGCTTCTGTAACAATGAGATCAGTTGAAGACATTCTGTTTCAACTGATTCTCCAAGGTGACGGCTTCACCCAACATAGTGTTGGAGCTTGTACTCATGTTGCATCCGTCACTGTGCTACACCTAGTCACTGAGCTGCTCCCATCTGCTCCCATCATTATGCTGCTCCTTACTAATGTGCCCATCATGCTGCATCATGCTGTCTCTTTCATCATCATGCTGCTGCTATGCTACAACACCTTGTTGCTACATCATGCTGTTGTTATACTTATGTTGCTTCATTATACAGCCATATGTATATCAGCCTTAGCTGCTTGCTATGGCTTGCAGCCTAGCAAAGCAGCTAGGCTATAGTTCCAGATTCCTAGACCCAAGGTAGTAGCTTAGCCTTCTGACTTCTAATCTGATGATAGTTGCTCCTAAACATATCTCATCCAAGTTACTGTCATATACAGTCATCACTTTTATGCACTAAGGTCACTGTCATATCTGAGATTTCTGTCATGGATAAACTGTATCACATATCACTGTAACATATTTTGTCCTATAACCATATGTCTCTGCCATACGAACATTCATAACTGTAATGTGAGCCTAGCCATATTGAATACAATTCGAGTCCACTGTAGTGTAGTGTGATGCGATGCCAGAGATAGAGAAAATTCGAGCCACATAAATTTCGTGCCAGAGAGAATATAGTGACCTTGCTGCTGAGATTAGAACCTTAGATATATATGAATCATGAGCTTCCAAAATTGCATGTCTCAGAGATCATTAGTGTGTCACTGTAATTCAAATGCGTGCCTCAGATTATGCTACTGTAATTCAAATGCGTGCCTCAGATTATATCACTGTAATTCAAACGCGTACGTTTGTAATTCAAACGAAGTCTCGGATTATATCAGGGTGCCACTGTAATTCTAGCGTGCCACTGTAATACAAATGCGTGCTTCAGATTATATCAGCGAGTACACTTGGAGCGAGTGGAGAGTGAACCGCTGGCTACGATTGTGCGTGAACAGGTCTCCATTGATGCGGCTTCATTATTCCTCATCTGCGGCTACCCTTCCTTTACTGTATAACATATATATGTATAGAATGGCAGAGGAATGCGTGAACAGGTCTCCATATATAACTGCGGTTAACTATGTTTCCATATATAACTGCGGCTCACTGCGGCTTCATATATGACTGCGGCTCTTCATAGCTCCGATGCTTTTGATTGCGTATGCATTCTTCATTGACTGTGAGGGATCTCTGCGGCTGACTGTATCACTGCGGCTATCATGTTATGCATGCGGCTCTACCTGCGGTTCTTCCGTGCTTGTTATCACTGCGGCTACATGCTATACCTTACAACATATTAGTGAAGCTAGAGACAAAGTCGTGACTATATTGGATACAAAACCATGTATTTCAGTGTCAGGACTACTACGTCAAGGGATCGCATATGACTGAGCTGAGATCTGTTATGTTGAGACTATAATATGCCGAGGAAACCATATTCGAACAGAGATCCATACCAATACATTACGCAGAGGAATCATACTAGAATACAAGATTAGTCTCACATCTAATTACAGAGAATTGAACTGAGATTCAATATAATACATCACATAGAATTAGTGTCAATATCATTGCAGAGAATTAGGGCATGACTGAGCGTTTTGTACCAATGCGAGAGAATTATATATAGGGCTGTAGTTGCTACGTGAGAAATCTTGAGGCAAAGTGAGGAGAATATAGACCATGTGAGCTCTTATCCTGTAATGAATGCGAGCTAGAATTCTAAACCATCAAAGAGAAGAACTCGAACCCATCTGAAATCTCAGAACCATCCATTTCCTGCGTATACATAACTCCAGCATATGACTGCCAGAACCTCCTCTGCGTTATATATGTGTTTCCAGCGTATACATAACTCCTTGCACAGCGTATACATAACTCCAGCGTATGATTGCATAGCGTATGACTTCATGACTGCGTTCTCCCTTAGGGCATCATACTAGGCCGGCGTAATCTAGTGTGAATCTCCTTCTCCAAAACCCAAGACGTGGAGAGGAGATCACTTGAAGTGAGTTTGTCTTCACCTCAGCTCTGATACCATGTTAAGTTTTGTAGATGTTCTATGCTAAGAGCAATTTCACTTTTCTCATAGCAATCATACAAGTAGATAAGCAAAATGCAGATAGAACATATAAGCAGATCTTACAGAAGACAAATCAGAAACAAGAAAAATGTATGTGTTCGTTTCGGCGGTCAACAGGATGCTTCAACCAGCAAAGTCTCCTTTGGTCAGCCAGCCCAGCATGTGTCACAACAACCCTCCAACCAGTAGATGAGTCAACCCAAGTCAGTTGAGAGAGGAAGATGTGAGTTGTGTAGTGTTCAAATTCTCTCCAACTTTTCCTGTATATATATCCATCAATGAGGGTGTGTGACACATCTGTTGGGCATGTGAGCCTACATTACAAAACTGGCTGACCTTGCACATATAATTTATTAAGAATAATAAATTCAAAATATAAGTTCTGCTCATCGGATTAAGACTATTTTTATATGTGGATTTTACACCTCTCAGAAAGAGGAATCCAACAAAAATATTAGCCTCTTAATCTGAGCATCAGAACATGGAGTTTGGACCTAGTTGTCCAATTTTAACATGTGTGATTTATTTGCTAATTGTCGTAAACAATTAAATTACTAATCAGTTAGGAGAATAAATTCCAGGTGCTGCAATTTCAAGGAAATTTCACACTGTTTGTATTGTTTTTGCTATCTGCAAATTTTTAGCTTTGATGCAAGTAACGATAGAATGTTAGAAGCAAGGTTAGCCATCTCTATGTCATGAACTTGAAGATGTAGGCAGCATATTGTTGTAGTCCAGCTCTTGGTAGTGTAATAGATTATATTGGTGGTCATTAACACAAGCTTTGTATGAATGATGAAACCATGCCCACAGTATATGCAATCTTATAATTATAACAAGACATCGCTGTTCTAAAATTTGCAGAAACTGAATATATTGCTTGTTGCATGGTAGTTGTTAGTGTTTTGGGCTTACAATGAAAATTTGCTGGTGACTCATTCCTTGTACATCTAGCCACTGTGCACTTGAAAGGACTGTAAACTCGCAAATCTAGAGGAATTTGCTACATAATTCTGCTTTGCTTCCTTCTACAGTAGATTGGTGGTTGTATTTATATACCTGAGCGGTGAGTATTGGTTGCTTGGAATTGCACATGGGCAGCATAATATGCAAATAATTGTGATTTCGTAATCAATAAATTGAACTGCTGGTTTTCAAACTGGCTTTTAATCCTGAGTTCTGGATTCACTATTTTAATCTAGGATTTTGTTATCTATTGCTTGTACATGCTTTATAGCATGCTTGTATAAATGCCCTTGTTCAACATACTTGTGTTTTTCTGTACAACTGTTTGTTTTTGTATTAATGCTTTTGCTTTACTGTTTTTCTTCATAACTGTTGTGTTTGTATTCATGCTTTGCTCCTTTTTCTTCGAAACTATTTGTGTTTGTAACTTTGTATTCATGCTTTTGCTTCAACATGAAGTCTTTTGCACAGTATTCTAATTTTTATATGTTACGTGATAATGTTGAAAATGGCTTCTGTTTAATGCAGGTATTAAGGAGGATGATGGTGGCATAAATACACCTTTCATGTGGATGAGAGATGATAGTGGGGATCGGAGTGTTCAGGCTTTGAATTTCCAAGGAATGGGTATGAATCATTGGATGCAACAGAGATTTGATTCCAGTTTGCTAGGGATGCAACCAGATGTATACCAAGCAATGGCTGCTGCAGCCTTACAGGAAATGAGAAGTGTTGATCCATCCAAACAGCTCTTGCAGTTTCAACAGCAGCATCATTTGCAACCTCAACAGTTTCAATGTAGGTCGAGTCCACAGTTACAGAGGCATATTTTTCAGCAACAACAGGCCCCACAACAAAATATTCTTCAGCAGCAAGCTCAGAACTTACAGGAACAATCCCCACAAAATCATCTTCTTCAGCATCAGTTACAGCAAAACTCATCTCAGCATCATCTTTTACAGCAACAACTGCAGCATTGTTTTAGTGATCAGCAGCAACCATTGTCTGAGCAACAACAATGCCAACAACCATTTCAAGTTCCAAATGTTGGTGGTGCCTTGTCCCAAATCCCTTCATCTCAATCTCAGCCAGCAATAACATTGCCATCATCCATGTGTCCAAAACCATTATTTGCAGATTCGAATGGAAATCTTTCTTCGGCTATGACGATTCCAACTATATCTACCCTTCAAAATATATTAGGCTCTTCGTCTGGAGGAGAAAATTCCAACTATTTGAACTTGCCCAGCACTAGCTCTGTAGTCCATCAGCCTGTGGGAATGTTAACAGGACATGGTATTCCCCGTGATTGCCAAATTTCCTCTACTTCATGGGTTCAAAAGCTTTTATCAAATAATTTGGTCCCCTGTCATCCAGGTGGACAAATTGAACATCTTCCTTCAGGAGGTCAATGTGTTGTACCCCAAACAGAATCCCTTGGCCAGTCTAATATTCCATCATCATCCATGCCAATGTCATTACCTCAATTTGCATCAAGAGAATGCCCTCCGGAGCAGGAAGGAATTCACTCCGATTCTCAGAGCCACCTTCTTTTTGGTGTCAACATAGATTCCTCGTCTTTGATTGTTCCCAATACAGTATCGAACATGAGAAGTATTGGCAGCAGTACTGATGCAGTCATGCAATTTGGTGTTTCTAATTATTTGAATGCACCTCCTTGTGCTTCCGGTTCCAATATTTCATTGAATTCAGACATCAGTGCTTCTGCATGTTTAGATGAAAGTGGACTTTTACCACCCACTGAAAATTTGGGACAGATGAATGCACCTACAAGAACCTTCATAAAGGCTAGTCTTCTGCTTTCGCATCTTCCTCTTGCTTCTTGTAGTTTTCATTTTGGGGGAATGAACTGTGAACAAGTTTTGCTGTTGTCACAGGTTTATAAGCAAGGGTCAGTCGGGAGATCGCTAGATATCTCACGCTTCAGCAGTTATCCAGAGCTGCGCAGTGAACTTGCCCGCATGTTTGGCCTAGAAGTAGGCCAGCTTGAGGACCCTCTAAGATCAGGCTGGCAGCTTGTATTTGTCGACAAGGAGAAGGATGCCCTTCTCCTTGGGGATGATCCTTGGGAGTATGTTTATGTCTACTGTGTTTATGAAAGTTAGATATATATGTTCATTGAGTTCAGTTAATTTTTACCTAAATTGTAGTGTTCCTGTTTGTACTTTGGTAGATAATTGACATGTTTTGTTCTCTTCTCTGATTAATCTGTCAATGTAGGCTTATTATTATGTTCTGATTTAAGTTTGTCCTTTCAGGGAGTTCGTTAATAATGTCTGGTTTATTAAAATACTCTCTCCTCCAGAGGTGCAGCAAATGACTCAGGAAGGTTTGGAACTATTGAGCTCATTTCCAACACAACGGCAAGCAAGCAGTAGTTCAGAGGATTATGTCACTAGGCAGGACTCTCGTAATTTAAGTTCTGCAATTACATCTGTTGGATCGCTGGATTACTAGGTATCATGCGCCCACTGTGTAATATAATTATAAGGTACACACTTGTTCAGTTTGTGCCTTGGTAAGAACTGACACAAGTATTTTCTAATATTGCATACTCTGGGCCCCTGGGGTATTGAGTATTAATCACTGTATCATAAAACCAGTTTGCCTTTATGATTCTATAGGGGATGCTACAGTGTGTTTGATTACTTGTTAACAATTCGGTGTGATTAAACAACTAATATGCTTTCCCCAGTGGTGTGTTCTGCAATGTACCTGATTTTCATACCAGGATGCTCTAAGTACATATATATCAGCTTTCACTCCGATGCAAAAGGGTTGATACCTTTACTTTTCTTGTACCGATTGAAGCATTTTGTTATATTTCTTTGTTGGAAGATGATTGCTATATATATTAATATTATTTTGAATAGTCACTGTTACCTAGATTTGTCTTTCAAAAGACTAATATCCAGCTACGGTGCAATGGCTTTGTTCATTTTTGGTGAAGTCTTGTGGAAGTTAGATGCATTTTAAATGAAAGTAACTCGTACGTGATGCTAATATTCATTATATAATCCTTCGATTATGGCAAAGAATTTACCATGTAGACCAGGGTCACGGAGTTAGAAGTGTCAGGTCATATAATCCTTTGATTATGGCAAAGAATTCACCATGTAGACCAGGGTCACGGAGTTAGAAGTGTCGGGTAATCTACAATTTTCAGTTCATTGAGATTTCTTTCTCAACACGTATAGTGATCTAATGTATACCAATATATGTGGGTTCTGGGTTTGTTAATATTCTACTAAGATGAAAGCGTATTGCAGCATGCCAACGTTGGATGTATCTTTAGAATACTCTATTTATGGTGCTTTTTTATGTTGATTATCCATGTTGATAACACGTGGCCTCTGTTATGAGTTAGTTATCTTTCAACAATAGACCTAGTGCCTAATTGTTTATAGTTTTGCTCTGCAAGAATAGAAATTTTGACATCGAATGTGATGCTTGATTTTAGAGGAACAGAATCTAAATTCAATGAAGTCAAATAACAGCCGAGCCTATTTTATCGTATACCCATGCAGACGGTTAATTGGATTACCTGGAGCTTGGGAAGGGTGTTCTTGTTCTGCGAAATTCAAACTTTTATAGAAAACCTTAATAAAAGGATTTATTGTTTAGTTTCACTCTTCATATTTTGTGTGTTCATAAGTGGAGAATTGTTACAATGGTGGATCGTCTGATTTTGTGTCAGTTCAATCACTGTGTAAAGACATGTAGAAGACTACAGTTCCTCGATACAGATCATTTGATTTTTTCATAGATTTGTTATAATTAAATAAAATTGGATGTTCACTTGTTTGTCACTCGGGTTGTGCAACTTTCTGTTAAATATCATTTATTTTGGTGACTTAAATGCTGTAGTTCCAGCCAATATACACGGAAGGTTCAACTTCAAGTTTTTCATTGTTGAATTTTATACAAGGTTTGAAATGTTTTCAGTTGTTTTTTAAACTGCTTCCCAATGCTGAGGAGCAGTTTGGTTTGAGTTAAAGTTTTCAGTAGCCTTTTTTAATGTAATCCTCCAAATGCTAGAGATAGAAAATACAGATTCTACTTCTAATTGTTCAATAAAACAATAAAATATGAAAATGACATCCTTTGCTTGAAATTCTTCAATTATTGCATTGTGATATTTTAAAATCAAAACTACTTTATAGAATGGTACATGTTTAGACAGACTGTTCTTTGATGGGGAGTATAAAAATTCAGATGATAGAAAAAATTGTTCATTGGACAATGCTAAACAAAATCGAACATTGATGCTGAGAAAGCCTCGAAACTTTTATTTTTGGATGTAACTATCTTTGAATGATTGCTGGAAAATTCTAGTCTATTCATATGGATTATCTAGTGTACTTCACAGAAATCACACGTAAAACACTTCATCCAGTAATATTCCACCAGTTAAAACACCTCATCCGGTAACATTCCACCTTCGGGGAACAAAATCAGTGATACGTTGACTGATTACTAATTTTTTTGGAAACCTCTATTCATATAGATGACTGAGAGTGTACTTCATGGAAATCACAAGTAAAACACCTTATTCGGTAACATTCCAACTGCTGGGAACAAAATCAGTGATATGTCAATGATTACATTCTTTAGGTCTTTAGAGATGCTTCAACATGTATTGGTTCATCTCAGGCAATTCTTTAACAAGTTACTGAATTGAATTGCAAATTCAAGCATTGTAATGTAAATCAATTTGATCATGTGAGTGTATTTACAATTGAAAAGGGTTTTTCAAAAGGGGTGACATCTCTGTTGCTTGTCATCAAACTTAGTCAATGCAACTACTTGTCGTAATTGCTGGGGTTCACCATGTGCAAAAATACTTTTGGAGCAAAGTGAACCTCAAAGGAGAAGAATGATCATGGATTGTTTGTGTTCATCGAAAGGCCTAGTCATCTAAAGTATAATAATAAGTATATAAACAATCCGAAGTTTAGGCTTTGATTGGAAAGTTCATCGAATTTGTAATTAACAGAGTTATCATACATAATGTCTATAGTTGCTTATCATCACATTGCCTCGACAATAAAAAATTCTGGAATGAATTATGTAAATGTTGATTAGAGAATTTTTTTATCAGAAGAAAAAACCCTAGTTTATATTATGTACCAGTGCATTTTCCAAAAAATGTGCTTCCATGTTATCATACATTTGACAAAAGTAGTCTCAAAAGCTGAGAGAATATAGAAGTATACATAAAATTGTGACAAATGTACAAGGTCATCCACAACATAGATAGGAAATACAATATATATCAGAAATTCTCTGAACAGCATAATAATCTAAATCAAAGAGCCAACAGAGCCAGCAGATTCAGCAAAAGGGAACGAAAACAGAAACTATAAGTGTTATGGCAGTGGAACCAATCTATATTCCCTGGTATGATCGAGTTCCAGGAGGGTGTAATATAAATGACCTGGGTTGGCTAAGAGATGGAAGTGAAAGACACTGTATCAGCGGTCACATTTGCCTCCCTGAAGATGTGCTGGAATAAGATGGAAGTGAAAGACTGCCTGAGGAGATGGATCTGAGAAATCCATCCATTGAGATGAGGTGGACAAGTTGATTAGAGATACATTGTGACATTATGATTGAATCTAAAATCACAATATCCACACATGGGACTTTGCTTTTAAGACGAGGTTTGTTTAACATGGGTGAAGAACCAATTGACATCCCTATCAAACTATTCTATTCATTGTTTTATTACGACAAAACTCTAATGGATAGAATATTATACATTGTCATAGAAGGAGAGGAGCTTGGCCTTTGGTTTGCAAACAAATTGAATGTGATCAGTCATAGCTCTGCCTAGTTCAATTTGTATTCTGCTGAGCCATCTATTGGTATTTCCATGCTTGGGGATATATTCTTATATCTATGATATTTGACCAGAGTTTCATAATATAATTATGCCAATAGGCGTCTTTTACTGCGAGCTTGGGGTGGGCAAACCCTGTTCACCTGAGCCAATCAGAGACCTTGGTTTTCGTCGTCCTCAGCCCAATTGTAACTTATCATATGGAACTGCCGTGTGGTGGACTGTTGACATCTGTGGATTGTCAACATGAAAGCTCTCACAACTGTCGTCATCACCATCTACAACTAACTTGTACAACTTTGTCAAAGTGCTTACCATGTCTTTACCTACAACATGAAAAGCATGAGCAGTGGATTGATATATTATAGGGCTTGCGCAAAATGAACATGGCCGGATGAAGAATTTGTTGGAGATTGCTTTGAGTTATCTTTGCTCTCAAAACTGTTGTCATCGCCATCTACAGCAAAGTTGTACAACTTTGTCAAAGTGCTTACCTTGTCTTCACCTACCGCATGAGAAGAATGAGCAGTGTATTGGGAAATTATAGGGCTCGCGTGAGAATGTACTTGCTCCATGCCCATTTATAGCCCATGGCCTGGTCCTATTACTTACTCCATGCCCATTTATAGTGTTGTTAGCTTCTGTGCTTGAACTAGGTCATCCATTTTTCTTATGGTCGTTCCCTGTATTTGAAATGACCACCCATTTCTTGCAGTCTCCTGCCCATGTTCATCATACTCATCACCTCAATGCATTTATTTTCAGGTTCCCAACTTGTCTATTCCTGTGTTAAATTGCATTGAACAAGCATGGAACCATGGCCTTTGTTCAATGTCGTCATTCAATTTTCCCTTCTGTGTGGTTTGCAGGTTCGAGTATATATTGAATAGGGGTGGGGTGCATTATTTCTTGTTGCTGTTTCACGAAAATCATCTTACTTCTTGTTGTTTCAGGAAAATCTTCGACGCTGAAAAACAACCAACTTAATCGAACCTGAAAAACCCAAAGGATTTGCTTTCAAAATCAATATGTAACTTCTCTGTGCCTGAGCCTGTGTCAAAATTTGTTTTCAATCTTGTCTTTCTCTGTGCCTCTGCGAAAACGTGTATGCTAAAAGTAAATAAGCTTTGATCCAAAGAAATTATAAGCTTAGATCCAAAGAAAACCAAACAAATGTGTAGAGCCGCTCTGTATTCACTTGATAAAAGTTTATATACTTAAAGCAAATATTAATTGCTTTGGTTTGATATTACTGTGCATAAGATGGTAAGTCAAACTGGTTGTATCTATTAAAAAATACTAATAATTATTGACAACTCAGAACATGTCTTTGTTACATATATTATGCTAGCTATGCTCATACTCAAGTCTCACTTCAGGGCATAGGTCTCAACTTCACTTGTAGCATAAACTAAGAATGCGAACCACGAATTAACCATTTAACTATTCAATGATAAACATTTAAGTATTCAGAGTAGAATAGGGGTCAACACTACAGTTCAACAACACCTATTTTTCAAGGCACTGAAGTATAAAATTTGGGCATGCAAAACCACCAACATGACACTACAACCAATTGAAACCTTTGTTAAACAAAAGTGGGCCAGATTACAGGTATCAAAAGTATAAAAGCTATTCACATGGAAGGCCAAGCCAGTGATACGATGCTAATATGGTAATTTTCTTTGTGCCTTTGGGATTGGTGTCATGAGTTAGAGTGGTTTTTGTTCACAGCTAGAGATATTTGGTTATTTTGAGAAGCCAATAATACTGATATGTGAAACCTGAGTAACCTAGTGCGTTGATCATTTTGAGAAGCCATGAATACTCATATTTGGAGCCTAAGTCAGTCAGTGCATGCTTTCAAAAAAAAAGTCCCAATGCAAGGAAAAAAAAACATTATTTGTTATTGAGTTTGATCAAGATAATTCGGCAAATTACATTTCCAAATATATTTTAACTTCAAATTGGATGCAAAAAATGTCAAATTGAATGTCAAGAATAGTGCACTTAAAAATAACATTATTTGTCATTAAGTTTGATTAAGATAATTTAGCAAATTCCATTTCCACATATATTTTAACTCCAAATCTGATGCAAAAAATGTCAAATTGAATGTCAAGACTAGTGCATTTCGAACTGGTCACAACCGTGCATGAATAACAAGGCAATTGAATTTGCTAGGCACTATACAAACCTGTTGCAGCCAGAATTCACTGAGCAACCAAGTACAAATTTTAATTTTCAACTTCTACCTTTGTAAATGGAAGTATTGTTGCACTAAGTGGTGTTGTTTGTTAGTCTTTGCACTGCGTAAAGTCCAGTTCTTCATTGCCTTGGAAATTTAGTGTTCTGCCATATGGAGTTGCTACTATTGCAAAATTTAGTAAGGTTCAGGTTAGGTCCAGATAATGATATCCAAATTATGGATAGTAAGTTGAGGTTTGGATTATGGATATTCCATTGAAGTCTCCCTTGAAATATATTTTAATTGTTGCTATTCATATATAATTGATGAGTTGATTGCTTAATCTCTCTCTTATGGACATGATAAGTGGATCTTTGAGGCTATTTCAACTATTGCCCACAGTTCTTTTAAATATGACTCTTCTTCCAATCTTGGTGTCTTTGTGAACGGTTAGAAGCTTTTCATAGGTTTAATGCTTGTCTTTCTCTCAGGTATTGAGGAGATGAAAACAAACTATTTTCTAAGAGATCAATAGGCTTTAAAGGTTAATTAGGGATGTCACAAACTCCAGAAAATGGTTATTTGTCTTTTTGCTACTATATGCTTGATAAATATTTTTTGGATAACAATCCAGTGTGCTCTATATAAAGGCAAAATTCGAACTCTTATTTTTATATCAGGGTGTCTCATTATTGTAGATGTAATTTTGGTGTACTGTTTTAATACAAGATGAATTTAAGTGAAAAATGGTCTTTTGTAAGATGTAAATAAACTTAAATAGAGAATGAAATCCTTCAAAATTATTGACAGGATCTCGATTTAAGAAAATTACGAAAAGGGTCTTAGAATTATAAATTCATACAACTATTCTTAGATATATAATCTCTTAGCCTTGCCTCCTATGCAATCAGATAGTCTTTGCAGTGTTATTTCATTTGCAGCCAGAAACTTGCATCGTTGGTTCCCAAGTGTCTTTCAATTCATGAAGCAACTCTTGCATCACCATTTGTAAATTTCATCAATGTTTTAATGAACATGGACTTCCATATAAAACTTTGGACCCTGTCAAATCTAGCCAATCCCAGCATTATGGTTGCTTTGTGTAGAGGTTCCATTCACAAATATATTTTAACTTCAAATTGGATGCAAAAAATGTCAAATTGAATGTCAAGACTAGCGCACTTCAAATTGGTCACAACAGTGCATGAATTCCAAGGCAAACTGAATATGCTAGGCACTGTACAGAGTTGCTGCCACCAGAACTGACCGAGCAACTAGGTAAACTTTTCAACTTTTCAATGTCTACCTTTATAAATGGAAGTACTGTTGCACTAAGTGGTGATGTTTGTTAGTCTTTGCACTGCGTAAAGTCCAGTTCTTCATTGCCTTGGAAATTTAATGTTCTAGCATATGGAGTTGCTACTATTGCAAAATTTAGTAAAGTTCAGGGTAGGTCCAGATAATGATATCCGAACTATGGATGGTAAGTTGAGGTTTGGATTATGGATATTCCATTGAAGTCTCCCTTGAAATCTATTTTAATTGTTGTTATTCATATATAATTGATGAATTCTCTCTTATGGACACGATAAGTGGATCTTTGAGGCTATTTCAACTATTGCCCACAGTTCTTTAAATATGAGGCTTCTCCCAACAACTACTTCCATGCCACTTCAGGAATCCATGTGCTTATCTTGATGTGCAGCTATCACATTCTTTGCTAATTGCATTTCAGTTCACTAGATAATTGTGTTATGTGTACATTGTGTTTCCAAAATGAAATTTACATATACGATCGCTGCATAATAGCTGAAAGTTTTCGATGCTATGGGCAATGATACCAAGAGTGTGAAAATTCGGTGATCCTGAATCCTACTGGAACAATTGATATTATTTCTTCTATTTGTTAAATTGATTAAACAAATTATCTGCAGTTTTCTATGACAAATATGGAAACATATACGCTGCAGTCTACACAAATAAGATTTCGCGGAAAATAAATGCAAGGAAAAATACTAGTACATATATAACCACAATGATAGTTATTTTTGGACAATTGTCCTCAAAAAAACCCAATGTGAGAAAACTAGTGCAACAGATGAGGGTTTCTTTTATTAATCTTCAACAATAATTTATGTACAAGATACGGATAGCCAAAATAGAGGAAGATTCACTGAGATAAATTTATTAATGAATTTTTCATAGTCCACAACCTTTTTATGACCCTGAAGAGGACCTTCTGCCCTTTTGCTGGTCTTCTTAAATCACCCTCTGCACAATCACTGGGTAATGCTTGTGTCACTCCTCTACGTTGATGAACTGCGTCTCTCGTCTGTTATGCCCCTTCCAGATTTGTCATGCACACTCAGACTATTGTTGATGCCCTCTCCTTCCCACTTGCAACTCACTCTCTGACTCGATTTTCTCTCGTCGAACTTCAACAATCAAGAAAATCGATCTGTTTGAGTAACTGAGTATCTTCCCTGGTGTATGTTTCCATCTACCCAACGAATTTTTATAATCTTCTATTGGAGCACCAATGTGCAAGATTAAATCATAATCGATGGCCTAGATTAATTCCCTGTCGATCCGTGTGAGTTTCTAGATGATTTTCACCACATCTTAATTAACATTGATTAATTAACCATATTCCCTAAGTTTAGATTTAGGAAATAATTAAAAATTTGGTTAATAATCTAATTAAGACACTTCTAGGTGGGATTTCCATAAAAGATTTCCGGGTTTTCGAGAATACATGTATTCTAGCCTTTCCACAAAATTTCATGGCTAGAACACATCCGATGCTACAAAAACTAACAAAGAGTGGGTTATGTGTAAGTAGAATTATGGATCTTAGTTAGAGAGGGGGGTTTCAAGAACTACCTCATTGACATGACAAGAGTACGTGGTTCCCATTTTTTGATTATTTATTGTAGTTGTTGCTTTGTTGAGATAGCGGAAATCTCTATCCTTAAGCAATTATTAACGAGACTCGAGTTTGGTCTTTTGGTCAAAGATCCATAGAGGGGAATACCATTTGTGGTGAGAATGGAGAATCCCAATTGGTGAATGTTGTAGGTTGAAAATATAGATTTTGCATTACACTTGGTAGACAAAGAAATGGGATAGAATGCCTAGCAATTGAGGGTGTTTCTTTTCAAGGCTCACTGTGCTGCAGGGTGTCTTGCTTCGCTTGTTAGAGGACTATGGAGTCTTCTCATTGATAAGAGACTATTTTTAGAAAAGGGTTGGCGATGGAATCTGAGCAATCCAAGTCATTTCTTTTTGTAGTTTCGCTGGCAGGGTTTGTGTTTCAAGCATTTTATTACCTGAATAGGTGACATTTCTCCACACCCTATTTTTACATGCCAACTTTATTTGGGATTGAGGATTTCTTGCAATTAATATATCTCTACTAGGATTCATTCATATCCATTTTATATTTTTGCCCCAGTTCAAGTTATGGCAAACATTTGCATCATTTTCGTTTTTACAAGTCTGTACAAGAAGATAAATCCAAAGCCAAAAGATGAATGTTTTGAACTCAAGGATGTTGAAGAGCAAGGGTCTACCTATCCTAGGATCATGGTACAAATTATCATGTCGGTATGAAACTCATTACTATTTTACTTTTTATTAAAAAAAAATGGAACTTATGTTCTGAATATTATGATTTCTGTGTTAAAATTTGCTTCCGTGGGATTTGCACTTGTGTTTGAAGTATTTTCCTGTTGGAATAGTTGTGAACCATTCCTTATCAGAAACTTTTCATAGTTTTAATGTTCGTCTTTCTCTCAGGTATTGAGAAGATGAAAATAAACTCTTTTCTAAGAGATCAATAGATGTTAAAGGTAAATAGGATTGTCACAACCTCTAGAAAATGTTTATTTGTCTTTTTGCTACTATAAGCTTGATAGTTATTTTTTGGACAACAGTGCATTTTGCTATATATAAAAGTAGAATTGGAACTCTTATTTTTGTTGAAGAATCTAGGGCAATGAGCATTAGATATATTCTTCTATACTTGATAACAATTTGTGAAATGCTTTACTATTTATCTTATCTTGATCTTTTTCTTATCATGAGTGTGCGTTTACTTCATAAAACTGCCAACAAAACAAAGAGACAAGAACACAAGAAGTTGGCATTCTGCCAGGGCCAAAACCTCTCCCTCTTGGAGACGAAAACCCGCACATAATTCTTATAATAGAGATTATACTTGACGAACACCAAGACCATTATAATTGACCCTCTATGACACTCCAAGACCAAGACATCAATCCTTTTCCTTTGTTACTACTGAGATCATCATCATAGCTACTTCATGACTGCTCCTTTATTGAAATCTTCAACGAGGTTTCCACATATATCCTGATGTTTGTCCTTAACTTCACCGAGATCATGATTGTCTCATGGTTTCACCCTTAACTGAGATTATAGTCTTATGATCGTGTCTTCATAGAGATCATATTACTGCACACTTGAGATAGAGTATCTTCCCATCATGTTTATGTCGACACTGTTTTTTCCACTGTGGTTTACTTCAATGAAATCTTCTCCTTCACCAAGACTGTGCCATCAAGGAGGAGTCTCTGTCATCATTTTCGAGATCCTGTGGGATATCTCAGACAAGTCCAAGAAATTATCTTCACTGAGCTATCCGAGACTTTTTGTCTTACTGTGCCCTCCGAAGTCCTCAACTATACCTCCGAAAACTTCAGAGAAATCCGAGATTTTTCTTGTGTCTTTTGTGGATACCCTAGCTGAGTACATATAATGGTTATGTCTCCAATTCGAGCCGACTTATCTAGGTGAACTAACATGTCATCCTTTAGTTATTTAATATATTTTTACATGCCAACATGATGTCTTTTTATCGCTTTGTTTGCAGGCTCCTTCTTTGAAGGATGGTGCTTGTCATGGAGCGCTGCTTGACACTAGGTTGAATCATGTTCATTACATAAATGCTCAAGAAGAGCTCTTTGTTAAAATTGGAAACTAGGGCCAAACTCCATGTGGATCACCTTATTTATGGCTTCTGATATTTTTCCTAGATTCCTTTCATCGAGAGGTGTAGGATTGATCTAAATATCATCCGATCTCGATAAGTATTTATGGAGATATGAATTTATTTTGATTATGGACAAATTTTCAAGGTCGGCCAGCGAACTTATGTAGGCTCAGAAGCCCAACAGTCATGTCTATTCAACCTCAATGTTTGCATATAAATACAAGGAGCATTCTCCTCATTTGGACAATTCAATTCACTCATCTTCTCTCTCTCTCTCCTACGCATAGAAGTAGCCTCTTTCTCTCTCTCACATGTGTGGCTAAAAGGAAGACGTCCTAGGGCAAGGAAGACGTAGAAAGGAGGACGCTAGGGCAGCAAGTCATCTCTTTGACCATCGTTAACTAAGTGTTGACCTTCCAGAGGTGTGGATTGGGTGTGGTTGCCTCCTAGGAAAGCCGCAATTTTTGGCACGAAAATCGAGGCGATCTGACCTCTGGTTTGACCGGTGTTGACTGCCCTAGTTTAGGGTTGCGAGTTGACTTAAGAAATCTACAAATTGACTGAACTTTTGGGGATGTTCAAGGGTTGTTTCTTCAAGCTGTTTGAGGACAAGTTGACTGGAAATTGACCAAGTATTTTAAGGTTCAATTTCAGCTAGTTTGACCAAGTTTGACTTTGCTGATCTAGGGTTTGCTGCTGCTGATATAAAATTACAAAATTTAGTTTTTGTACTATTTCTCTCTGCTGAACTATTGAAGATAAAAGAAGATTTGCTCAAAGGGTTTCCCCGCATTGGGGTTTGTCCCTAGCTAGCCGCCACATCTTGTGTCTCTTCTCTTGGGTTGTTTTCTGTTGATCTTTTAATGTTCTATCTGCACTTTACTTAATGTATATGTGATTGCTAATCTGTGGCTAATAAGAATAAAAATAAGTAAACTGCTCTAAGCATAGAACATACCATAATTTAACATGGTATCGGAGCTGAGGTGAAGACAAAGCCCAAGCAAGAGCAAGAGCAAGAGCAATCACCGAAGAGAAGGTTGGCAAGGCTATCTTAAAAAGAAATCATGGGGTCCTCAACACACTTCCTTGCTGAAGACAAACTCCGTGAGAAGTCTGATTATCACGGATGGAAGATGTCTTTCATCTAACATTAGAAGAGCAGGAAGTGTTGGACCATGTGAGAGGCGGAATTGTTGAGCCTCCATCAAATGCATCCGCTGCTGCTAGGAACAAATGGACCAAGGGAGAAGTCAAAGCAAGGAAGATCATCTGGGACTCTATCGACAAATGCTTGGTGGCCTATGTTTCCGAGTTGGACACCTCCAAGGAAATCTACGATAGACTAGTGAGTTTATTTAAAGTTAATGATGCAAATCAAGTCTTGTTGCTTAGAAATACGCTGAAGGAAATTAAGAAGGGAAAAGATGAGAGTATGCAAGCATATTTCTTAAGAATCACCGAGATCAAGAATGATCTCCTATCTATTGGAGAAGTAATTCATGACAGGGAAATGACACTCACAACTCTTGGAGGACTACCATCTGAATGGTATATATTCAGGACTACTCTTTTCAACAATAAAGTAATTCCTGGATTTGAGGAATTAATGGCCAGATGCATTCAGGAAGAAACGAGGATGGAAGAGCAAGAAATGCCCATACTTAAAGGTCATCCCTCTGCTTTTTCTTCTCATACTAAAAGAAGAAACAATTCTGAGGCTAAATTCAAAGGAAACGCTGGACCAAAGGGTGGAAGAAAAGGACGATGTTACAATTGCAATAAAACGGGTCACTATGCAAGGGAGTGCCCTAATAAAAGGGGCTCACACTAGGACAATGATCAAAATCCCTCTCAAGGCAATCAAAGGAATGGCAGGTCAAATGACAGAGGTAAAAGAAGTGCCGGAAATCAAGGAAGAGGACAACCATTCAAGAAGGCAAGAAATTCCAGGTATGAATCTAACACTGTTAACAATAAGCAAGATGAATATTATCTACCAGCTGCTCTATCTACCACTGCTCCCCTAGACTCGCTGGGAAATTGGCTTATTGATAGTGGTGCCTCAAGGCACTTCACTGGTTACAAAGAATCTCTCTATAATTTGATAGAGAAAGAAACCAACCTGGAAATTGTTCTTGGAGATAATTCAAAATATCCCGTGAAAGGCGTAGGAAATGTCACTCTTCAATTGAATCAGGGTAATACCATCCACTTACAAGATGTATTATATGTACCTGATCTCAAAAAGAACCTAGTATCCATTTCGGCAATGGAAGACAAAGGCTACATGGTGGCCTTCAATGATGTAAAGGTTCATGTATGGAAAAAGAACTTTAAAGATGCTTTTACTCTTAGGTTTCGAGTTGATTCATTATATCGGGTTGGTGGAATTCCACTGGGTGTCATGTCTTGTGACACATGTTTTCAGTCCGAACTATGGCATCAGAGGTTTGCTCACCTTCATTATAAAGCTGTAACCGATGTAAGAAAAATGGTGACCGGGATGCCCGAGTTCAGATTAGAGCAAGAAGGTGTATGTCCAGGATGTGCTGAAGGGAAGCTCAAAAGGGGACCATTCCCCTCAAGCCAAAGCAAGACCTTCGATATATTGTAGTTGGTTCACTTAGACATATCTGATATGATCCCTGTGAGCTCCTTGGGAGGATATTTATATTACCTCAGATGATTATTCTCGCAAGACTTGGATATACTTTTTGAAAAAGAAGGATGAAGTGTTCTCCTGGTTTCAATACTTCAAAGCCTTGATCGAGAATCAAATAAAAAAGGAGATCAAGATCCTAAGGACTGATAATGGGACTGAATATGAATCCAATGAGTTTCATGACTTTTGCAAAGATGTTGGCATTAAGAGGGAGACTACTACACCATATACTCCTGAACAGAATGGTGTGGTGGAAAGGAAGAATCGTACAATTGTGGAAGTTGTCCGTGTTATGCTCCATGATCAAAGACTTCCGAAGTTTCTATGGGTCGACGCTACAAACACCGCCGTATATATACAAAACCGATGCCCTCATAAAGCATTGGGCTCCAAGACTCTCGAAGAAATGTTCACTAGTAAGAAACCTGACGTATCTCATTTTAGAATTTTTGGAAGCCCTGTATATTTTCATATGCCTAAAGAAAAAAGGAATAAATTGGGTGCATCTGGAAAGAAAGGAATTTTCGTGGGATATAGAGAAAATACTAAGGGCTATAGAATCTATGTAGCTGGTCAAAGGGAAGTTGAGATTAGTCATGATATCACCTTTGATGAAGATATGGCTCTTAGCAAGGTAGAAAATCTTCCTACTTTAAGGGGATCTACGAAGCTGACACTGGGGAACCGAACGAAAAAGATGAGACAATGCCCGATGTGGAAGAACTTATGGATCCTATTGATCCTCCTCCACAAAAGCCTTCCTCTTCTAGGAAGAGGCCTTCATGGCTTAGGGGGACACTTGATGATGCTAAAGGACACATTGCACCCCGGGGAACCTTCCGTGAAAGTAAGAAGCCGAACAGGTATCAGGGATACCTGACCATCATGAGCACGATCATCCAAAATGAGCCTTCGTCATTCACAAATGCTGTCAAGCATCAAGTATGGAAGGATGCTATGACCGAGGAATATGAGTCCATTATGAAAAACTATGTTTGGGGTGTGGTCCCCAAACCACAGGACAAAGCAGTTGTCACTTCAAAATGGCTTTACAAGATAAAGCATGCAGTTGATGGAAGTGCGGAAAAGTATAAGGCTCGTTTTGTCGCTCGTGGCTTCTCCCGGAAGGAAGGTATAGACTATGACAAGATATTTGCACCTGTTTCCCGATATACCATCATCTGCTCGATCATAGTCCTTTCTTCTTCATAAGGATGGAACCTACATCAAATGGATGTTAAGACTGTGTTCTTACATGGTTCGATCAAAGAGGAGGTCTATGTGGAGCAACCCGAAGGATTTGAGATTTATGATCGAGAATCTCATGTATGTAGGTTGAAGAAGGCCCTCTATGGGCTAAAGCAAGCACCCCGAGCATGGCATGAGAGGATCGATAGCTACTTGATGACGCTAGGATTCACTAGGAGTGAAGCCAACCCTAACCTTTACTTTAAGATTGTAGATGACAAGCCTCTCATACTGATGTTGTATGTTGACGACCTCTTCCTAACAGCTGCAGACCCTCTCATTCACGAATGTAAGAGGGAGCCGGCTTCTGAGTTCGAGATGAAAGACCTAGGACTTATGCACTATTTCCTAGGACTGAAAGTCTGGCAGAAACCGAGGGAGATTTTCCTGTCTCAAGGAAAATATGTGGTGAAAATATTGGAGAGATTCGGCATGGTGGACTGCAAGCCCGTAACTACCCTGATGGAGCTTGACTTCAAGAAGTTAAGTGGTAGTGCTGCCGGACATGTTTTACGAAATGCTACCAAGTAAACTCGTCAGAGCTTTAATGTTCTTGGTGAACTCCCGTTCGGATATATGCTTTGCAGTTAACACATTGAGTCAACATATGGTTGAGCCTCACCACTCACATTGGATTGGTGCCAAGAATCTGTTGAGATATCTTCGTGGCACAATCACTCATGGGTTGAGATACACTGCCGGAGATGTGAGACTACTTGGGTATATTGACGCTGATTGGGCAGGTAGTGTGGTGGACCGAAAGAGCACTTCCGAGTGCTGTTTCTTTTTGGGATCTGCCTAGATGAGCAGGAAGAAGAAGTCGGTGGCTTTGAGCACCGTCGAGGCAGAGTACATTGCTGTTAGCATGGCCTCCTGTGAGGAGGTCTGGTTACGAAAGCTCTTCAGTGAGCTGTTTGGATTTACATTGGATACCACTGTGATTCTGTGTGACAACTAGAGCGGGATCCGTTTATCAGAGAATCCCGTATTTCATGATTGCTCCAAGCATATCGATATCAGGTACCACCATATTCGAGATATGGTGCAATGAGGAGAAATAAGGCTCCAACATATCGGTACAGATGAACAGGTCGCTGACATTTTGACAAAGCCCCTAGGAAAGGTCAAATTCCTGTTTTTCCGAGAACGACTTGGTGTCGTTCAGAGACCCTATTATGCAGGTCGAGTATGATGTATTGAGCTCTGGGAGCTCCAGGGGGTGCGAGGTACTTCTTGGAGTGACATGTGACCACAGGGCGACTCACCATCCCCTAGTGGTGCACTATGTACAACGTAAAGGTTCAACCTTCCCCCGTGACACCCCGTGGCGATTGTGGAACAGGATGATTAGTTCTCCTATGGGCCAGGATGATTCGTTCTCTGTGGCGACTGTGGAGCAAGATGATTAGTTCTCCTATAGGCCAAGATGATTAGTTCTCTGTGGCATCCACTGGACAGGATGATTTGTTCTCCTGTGGACAGGTTGATTAGTTCTCTTGTCGAGGCATCCTACCCATGCAGTCTAGGACTCATGGGAAGTACCTCTCATTTGAACAATGAGTAGGGAAATGAGGATAGGGACCATAGTAGTACTATCGATGGATGCATCGTTGTATCTACTGTACTCCCTATGCTAGGATGACCTCCATTGATCTGGGATCAGTGAGAGTGGTTAACACTATGAAACTGACTTCGAGTCATTGGAGGATGGTATGATACATCCTCGATCATTTCTTCTTCTTCATAGTTTGAGCATAGCAGAGCAAAGCAAAGTAGAGCAGAGTGGGGTCACGCTGTACAGGACAGTGCATTTGATGGATGGATAGCAATGACGGTCTGACGGATCGCAGAGGAAGTTCTCCCTAGTTGAGAGGGAGTGTTAAAATTGGAAACTAGGGCCAAAATCCATGTGGATCACCTTATTTATGGATTTTGATATTTTTCCTAGATTCCTCTCATCGAGAGGTGTAGGATTGATCTAAATATCATCCGATCACAATAAGTATTTATGGAGATATGAATTTATTTTGATTATGGGCAAATTGTCAAGGTCGGCCAACAAATTCATGGAGGCTCAAAAGCCCAACAGTCATTTCTATTCAACCTCAATGTTTTCATATAAATACAAGGAGCATTCTCCTCATTTGGACAATTCAATTCACTCATCTTCACTCATCTTCTCTCTTGTTAAATTGGAAACTAGGGCCAAACTCCATGTGGGTTGGCTTATTTCTGGCAGCTGATATTTTTATTGGATCCCTCTCGTCGAGAGGTGTAGGATTGATCCAAAGATCATCCGATTTCGATAAGTATTTATGGAGATATGAATTTATTTTATGTAATTATAGTCAAGCCGACCAGCGCTTATGTAGGCTCTAGAAGCCAAACCGACGTGTCTATTCATCATCCTCGTTGTGGTATAAATAGATGAGGATTTGATGTCATTTGAGACATACATTATTGTGGTGATCTTCTCCTCTCCACGTCTTGGGTTTTTGGAGCAGGAGAGAGACACCATGAAAATGTACGCTGGCCTATGATGCCCTAGTTCTAACACACAAGATACACAGTTAAAATACGCAGCTTGGGTAGATGGAAGACACAGTAAGAGGGAGCCATGGAAGCCGCAGTGATACGTTGCCCTAATCTGCTCCTGAAGAGCCGCACGTAATGTTGTTTATGATTCACGGTGGATACGTTGGGCACTCATAGATATAAATATATACACTAACGTTGAATACGCTAGACCATTTGGAACGCTGGAACAACGGACGGTTAGGATTATGTTGAACGCAATATAAATATCTACTTCACGCTAGACCGTCACATATATATGAAACCACAACACATACTTGAAGTCGCAGCCAATGCACGTAAACATAGTCTATACATGAAACCGCAGCACATACCTGAAGCCGCAGTCAATGCACGTAAACACATGTTATATATATACACACAGAGGTCCTGTACACATCGCGGAGGTTATATACATACACAGAGGTACTGTACGCATCGCAGAGGTTATATACATACACGCAGAGGTCCTGTACACATCGCAGAGGTTATATATATATATAGAGGTCCTGTACACATCGCAGAGGCTATATATATACACGTAGAGGATGCCAAAGACTCCAATATATACTCAAATGTCTCTTATGTATATTCGCTGAAGCCGCAGAGGTTTTTCGCTTTGGTATATGGTCTCGCATTCGTCTCTCTAATGTGGTATGGCATTCGCATGATATCCCTGGTTATAATGGCATATGATTACATCCCTCAATGGCATATGATCACAATACTGTGATGGTATATGATATTGCTCTGGTGTGAAAACTGATACAAAGATGTATGGCATCAACGTTATATGACAGGGTCTCAATATGTATGATCTTGCTCCAGTTGTATATAGGGTCTTAATATGTATGTGGTCTTGATATGTATGGTCTTTATATATACGCTGGATTGTACATACGATGGGCAGTAATCGCTGGACAACATACGCTACAGTACATAAGTTATATATATACGCTGGACACATATATATAACGCAGTCTTGGGCAGTAACATAATATATTGTGGATGGGCTGTGCAATGAATACATGGAGCATGGGTAGCAGCATGATGGTCAGCATTATGAGATCATGTGCATGGGTAGCACAATGATACATTAGCAGGGGCAGTGGCGTGATGATGATGCACCTTAGTTTGAACAGCATTATGATGGATAAGATCATGGACATGGGTAGCATGATAATCATGATTAGTGCAACATGATGCAGTATGCAGTGGTGTAGCTTGAGAACCTGATGTAGGATGATGATAGGTAAAGGAGTCACCTTGGAGGATCAGTTGAAGCAGAATGTCTTCAACTGATCTCATCATCATACGAAATGATCTATGCTAGATCTAGACAAGTTAAAGTGTTGACTTCTGTTGTAAATGTACTCTCTCTCTTTATCTGCTGAACTTTGAAGATAAAAGAAGATTTGATCAAAGGGTTTCCCCACACATTGTGGGGTTTGTCCCTGGCTCGCGCCATATCTTGTGTCCTCTTGCCTTGGCTTGTCTTCTGCGATTTTATATTTATGTTCTATCTGCAGTTTATTGTAATGTTGATGTGATTGCTAACTGTGAAAATTTAAATAAATTTCTCTAGCATAGGACATACCTAATCTTAACATGGTATCAGAGCTGAGGTGAAGACAATGCCCAAGCAAGAGTGAAAGAGCAATCACTGAAGACAATTGGTACAAGACAGAAGGATCAATGGGTTCCTCATAATTCACCTAGGGTGAATTCAAAGCAGAGAATGTTATCAGAATGGCACAGCGGAAGATTATGATGGTCCATCTTAAGATCACTTCATTGGGAAGTTTGGATCTAAGGGTGGAAGGAAAGGCGGATGCCTTGTTGAAATAAGTTCGGTCGTTATGCGAAGGAGTGTTCGAATGGCAGAGACACATCTCTTGATGAAGATAACAATCATTCTTGGGACATCTTCAATGATCAAAAGAATGACCGATAATGCAGGTCATCAAGGAAATGGTCGACTCTTCCAGGAAAGTAAGGAACCCCAAAATCTCTTTTATGTAACTGATCGAACCTGATGTCCATCTCGGAAATGGGAGTCAAAGGTTACAGGGTGGCACTTATCGATGGAAAGGTACGTGTTTGAAAATAGATATTTTAAAGATGTTTTGAGTTCAGGGTTGTATCAAGTTGCAGGAAGTCCACTGGGGACCATGTCCATTGACTCAGCACTGGAGGTCTGTGAGTCAGATGGTGACTAGGATGCCTGAATTCAAAAAGAAGCATGAAGTACATGTCTGAAATGTACCGAAGGAAAATATTATAAGGGGACCTTTCCCCTCATGCAGCAAGTTCACAGGTTTGGAACAACCCGAGGAGTTTGAGAATCATGATCAAGGAATCTCATGTATACAGGTGGAAGAAATCCCTCTATGGCTTGAAGCAAGACACCCCGAGCATAATATGAGAGGATTGATAGCTGTCTAATGCAGCTGAGATTCACTAGGAGTGAAACCGGTCCAAACCATTACTCGAAGGTTGTGGATGATAAACCTCTCGTACTGGCACCTTTGTCTGACAGGTGCAGACCCTATCGTTTATAGGAGACAGAGGGAGTTGGATTCTGAATGTGGGAAGATAAGCTGCAAGCTTGTGACTGCCTCGAGGATCTTAAATTTCAGAAGTTATATGGTAATGATGTCGGACCAGATTTTGAAAATGCCTCAGAGTTTCATAAACTCATTCGCATTGATGTTCTTGGAGAACCTCCGTCCAGACATCTGTGTTGCAGTTAGCATGGAGAGCTCATATTTGGTTGAGCCTCACTAGATTGGTGCCAAGAATCTTCTAAGATATCTTCAGGGCACAATCTCTCATGAATTGAGATACACTGCCGGAAATATGAAACCACATGATTATTCGAATGATGAGTGGGCAGGCAGTATGGAGGATCACTAGAGCACTTCTCAGTGTTGTTTCTCTTTGGAATCTGCCTCGATATCCTGGATGAGCAGGAAGCAGAAGTTGATGACTCTGAGCACCACAAAGGCAGAATACATTGCTGATAGTATGGCCTTCTGTGAGGCAGTCTGGTTGCTGAAGCTCTTCAGTGAGCTGTTTGTACACATGATGAATACCACTGTGATTCTCTATGGAAACTAGAGGTGGGATTCGATTATTGAGGAATCTCGTATTTGACAATTGCTCCAGCAGATAGACATCAATTACTGCCTTATCTGGGATATGGTAAGTCGATATGATGTACAGGACAGAGCCCTGAGGAAAGATCAAATTTGTGATTTTCCCGAACGACTTGGAGTCGTCGAGAGAACTTTGTAAAAGGGTCCTACATGCTGCATACATTGAGCTCTAAGAGCTTTGGGGGGCTTGCAGTTCTATTGGAGCAACATACGACCACAGGGTGACTCACCCTCCCCTGGTGGTGCGCACTGAAACAAGATGATTTGCTCTCTTGTGGGACAAGATGATTCGCTCTCTTGTGTAGCAGGATGATTAGTTCTCATGTGAGGCCTGGATTGATGTGTTATCCATGGCGATTGTAGCAGGATTGATGTGTTCTCCTGTGAGGCCTGGATTGATGTGTTCTCCATGGCGATTGTAGCAGGATTGATGTGTTCTCCTGTGAGGCCTGGATTGATATGTTCTCCATGGCAGCCTGGATTGATGTGTTCTCCATGGCGATTGTAGCAGGATTGATGTGTCCTCCTGTGAGGACAGGATTGATTAAGTTCTCCTGTCGAGGCTTCCTACCCATGCAGTCTGGGACTCATGGGAAGTACCTCTCATCTGATCAATGAGCAGGGAAATGAAGTTAGGGACCACAGTAATACTGATGGACGCATCGTTGTATCTACCGTACTCCCTATGCTAGGATGTCCTCCATTGATCTGGGATCAATGATACTAGTCTAGGACCAGTGGTAGGAGTTGTACATACTATGACGCTGACTTCGGGTTGGATGAGACTGGTCTGGGATTAGTGGTACATACTCTGAGACTGATTTCGTGTCAGTGCAGTACTGGTCTGGGACCAGTAAGAGTCGTACATACTATGACGCTGACTTCGGGTCGGTTGAGACTGGTCTGGGACCAGTGGTATGCACTCTGAGACTAACTTCGGGTTAGTGGAGAATGATATGACTCATTCTCGATCAATTCTTCTTCTTCATAGTTCAACAGAGTAGAGCAGAGCAGAGCTAGCAGAACCAGCAGAGCTGAGCAGAGCCAACAGAGTTGAGCAGAGCAGAGTAGAGCAGAACCAGCAGAGTTGAGCAGAGTTGGGCAGAATCGTGCAGGGCACTGATGGCAGAGATAGTACAGTCGGACATATGGATCAGCAGATGGAGTTTCCCCTAGTTGAGAGGGAGTGTTAAATTGGCAACTAGGGCCAAACTCCATGTGGGTTGGCTTATTTCTGGCAGCTGATATTTTTATTGGATCCCTCTCGTCAAGAGGTGTAGGATTGATCCAAAGATCATCCGATTACGATAAGTATTTATGGAGATATGAATTTATTTTGTTTATGTAATTATAGTCAAGCCGACCAGCGCTTATGTAGGCTCTAGAAGCCAAACCGACGTGTCTATTCATCATCCTCGTTGTGGTATAAATAGATGAGGATTTTATGTCATTTGAGACATACATTATTGTGGTGATCTTATCCTCTCCACGTCTTGGGTTTTTGGAGCAGGAGAGAGACACCATGAAAATGTACGCTGCCCTATGATGCCCTAGTTCTAACACACAAGATACACAGTTAAAATACGCAGCTTGGGTAGATGGAAGATGCAGTAAGAGGGAGCCATGGAAGTCGCAGTGATATGTTGCCCTAATCTACTGCTGAAGAGCCGCACGTAATGTTGTTCATGATTCATGGTGGATACGTTGGGCACTCATAGATATAAATATATACGCTAACGCTGAATACGCTAGACCATTTGGAACGCTGGAACAGCAGACGGTTAGGATTATGTTGAACGCAATATAAATATCTACTTCACGCTAGACCGTCACATATATATGAAACCGCAGCACATACTTGAAGCCGCAGCCAATGCACGTAAACACAGTCTATATATGAAACCGCAGCACATACCTGAAGCCGCAGTCAATGCACGTAAACACAGGTTATATATATACACGCAGAGGTCCTGTACACATCGCGGAGGTTATATACATACACAGAGGTCCTGTACGCATCGCGAAGGTTATATATATACATGCAGAGGTCCTGTACACATCGCAGAGGTTATATATATACACGTAGAGGATGCCAAAGACTCCAATATATACTCAAATGTCTTTTATGTATATTCGCTGAAGCCGCAGAGGTTTTTCGCTTCGGTATATGGTCTCGCATTCGTCTCTCTAATGTGGTATGGCATTCGCATGATATCCCTAGTTATAATGGCATATGATTACATCCCTCAATGGCATATGATCACAATACTGTGATGGTATATGATATTGCTCTGGTGTGAAAACTGATACAAAGATGTATGGCATCAACGTTATATGACAGGGTCTCAATATGTATGATCTTGCTCCAGTTGTATATAGGGTCTTAATATGTATGTGGTCTTGATATGTATGTTCTTTATATATACGCTGGACTGTACATACGATGGGCAGTAATCGCTAGACAACATACGCTACAGTACATAAGTTATATATATACGCTGGACACATATATATAACGCAGTCTTGGGCAGTAACATAATATATTGTGGATGGGCTGTGCAACGAATACATGGAGCATGGGTAGCAGCATGATGGTCAGCATTATGAGATCATGTGCATGGGTAGCACAATGATACATTAGCAGGGGCAGTAGCGTGATGATGATGCACCTTAGTTTGAACAACATTATGATGGATAAGATCATGGACATGGGTAGCATGATAATCATGATTAGTGCAACATGATGCAGTATGCAGTGGTGTAGCTTGAGAACCTGATGTAGGATGATGATAGGTGAAGGAGTCACCTTGGAGGATCAGTTGAAGCAGAATGTCTTCAACTGATCTCATCATTATACGAAATGATCTATGCTAGATCTAGACAAGTTAAAGTGTTGAATTCTGTTGTAAATGTACTCTCTCTCTCTTTCTCTGCTGAACTTTGAAGATAAAAGAAGATTTGATCAAAGGGTTTCCCCACACATTGTGGGGTTTGTCCCTGGCTCGCGCCATATCTTATGTCATCTTGCCTTGGCTTGTCTTCTGCGATTTTATATTTATGTTCTATCTGTAGTTTATTGTAATGTTGATGTGATTGCTAACTGTGAAAATTTAAATAAATTGCTCTAGCATAGGACATACCTAATCTTAACAATGGATAGCAATGACGGTCTGACGGATCACAGATGAAGTTCTCCCTAGTTGAGAGGGAGTGTTAAAATTGGAAACTAGGGCCAAACTCCATGTGGATCACCTTATTTATGGCTTTTGATATTTTTCCTAGATTCCTCTCATCGAGAGGTGTAGGATTGATCTAAATATCATCCGATCCCAATAAGTATTTATGGAGATATGAATTTATTTTGATTATGGGCAAATTGTCAAGGTCGGCCAACAAATTTATGTAGGCTCAAAAGCCCAACAGTCATTTCTATTCAACCTCAATGTTTGCATATAAATACAAGGAGCATTCTCCTCATTTGGACAATTCAATTCACTCATATTCTCTCTCTCTCTCCTATGCATAAAAGGAGCCTCTCTCCCTCTCACACGTGTGGCTGAAAGGAAGACGTCCTAGGGCAAGGAAGACATAGAAAGAATGACGCTATGGCAACAGGTCATCTCTTTGACCAACGTTGACCAAGCATTGACCTTCCAGAGGTGCGGATTAGGTGTGGTTACCTCTCCTAGGCAGGCCGCAATGTTTGGCACAAAAATCGAGGTGATCTGATCTCTGGTTTGACCGGTGTTGACTGCCCTAGTTTAGGGCTGCAAGTTGATTGAACTTTAGGGGCTGTTCAAGGGTTGTTTCTTTAGGCTGTTTGAGGACAAGTTGACCAAAAATTGACCAAGTATTTTAAGGGTCAATTTCAGCTAGTTTGACCAAGTTTGACTTTGCTGATCTAGGGTTTGCTGCTGTTGATATAAAATTACAGAATTCAGTTTTTGTACTATTTCTCTCTGTTGAACTATTGAAGATAAAAGAAGATTTGATCCAAGGGTTTCCCCGCATTGGGGTTTGTCCCTGGCTAGTTGCCACATCTTGTCTCTTGTCTTGGCTTGTTTTCTGTTGATCTTTTAATGTTCTATCTGCACTTTACTTAATGTATATGTGATTGCTAATATGTGGCTAATAATAAGAAAAATAAGTAAACTGCTCTAAGCATAGAACATACCATAATTTAACACTCTTTAATATAATTTTGACTCTTTGACTTTCCTAGACCTATAGAATAAGCAAGAAACTCATTCATATAATTTATAAAAATAATAATTATTTTTATTGACAAGTACAAAGATCAAAATTACATTGAAAAATACCAAACCTAATTACCCTTTTCTTCAACACTCCCTCTTAACTAAGGAGGTATTTACAATGGTACTTGGTTATTCTTAATTTGAAGAATTTCTCATAAGAAGAATAAGATTGGTAATCCCCTCTGTATAGCATCATATCAATCAACATTGTCATAGTGCAAGGGCTTGACTAACAGATCCATCTCTCCATGAGACCATGAGCTACAATGTTGGTGAGACTAATGATTTATAGACACCTTCATCATTGTCTCTCAAGGTACATACCCACCCGGGTGTTCACTGAGTATGACCTTCTAGGACTATTCTTATCTTGGTTCCCAACCCTCAAAGAATATCAGTCCTCTTGCCTACTCTTATCTTGGATGCCCTACACATCCTCAAAGAGTATCAGATGCTAGATGATTACCCATTACTCCCATTCTTTCTTCCCAAGTGAAGATTAGAATGTTGTGTCTATCATGTGTCTACATTTCCGTTCATGGCCTTCATCTAGACTTACAACTGTTAATCCTAGTCTAGTGCATGACACATGAAATGGAAAAACACAAACTCCTTTGTAATAAGGGGTGATTTAATCCAAACTCCCTCTTGATTAGGGACCTGCCAGAGCTCCCTCTTACATAGGGACTCTTTTATACATCAACAACTTCTTTTTCGTGGGTTCTTCAGCTACTTGATCAACTTCTCTCCTTGATGTCATGAAATTTAGTTGAGCTTCTTCCTTGTAGAGCAACAACCATCAATCAATTTCCTTCTTATTCCGTCATGTCATTCCTTTCTTCATGGAAAGTGGCCTTCTTGGCATACATCTAGAACTTTCTTCATATTTATACTTCTTTTCTCTCCATTCTTTTTCCAAGAGTTTCCATCCATTGTATGAACGCTGGTTGTACTTGTACTTACAAGTCTTGTTCTAGTAGCCCTACGTGAACTCATCCAAATATTATTCAAGAAATCAAAACATCATATTAAATTAAATCATACCTTCCGAGATGTCTCTTCATCATGACATATTCTTGTAAGTATCAACATCATGCACACTTATTCACTAATCTCCCAATGATATCCATTGTCAAGGGTCTTCATCTTTTTCAGACTTTCATCAGTCTTTATATCTTTCTGGGAGAATTCTTAGTCAAACCTTCTTGGTGTTTTGGATGTTGATTGCCTTCATCATGGTTGCATATCTCACGATCTCTTCCTTCCTCACAATTCCATTTCCCGAAGCTTTTAATCAGAGTTTCTCAGTCAACTACCTCATACTTCATATGGGGACATATTATTTTGATTTCATCTAGTGTGACTTATGCCTTCTTGCATTCTTTCAGAAGAGAAGATCCTTTTTCTCTTGATCAAGCTTCTCAAGATAGAAGCAATGATCCATTGTTACCTACAACCATATGACATGACATTATAATATTAAATACAAGCATACATACCTCATTTTACCTTTATGTCATCTAGGCTTCTTCCAACAACTTCTTTGATTGAAGCGACCTTCAATCCCTTGATCTGCTTCATGTCATCACACCATTATCCTATGAATTCCATAAGTTGGAGTTCCTGATGAAACACTTGCTTCCTCTCTAGATTAGTGAACCCTCCGATGAGGATTCCATCAAAGAATCTTGAGGATCGTGCATATCCCCATCTGGAAGATGTTTCTTGATGTATGATGAGCCTTGTCCTGGATGACATCTTTCTTTCCTTTAATTTTCAATGAAATTCCCAAGAGCTATATCCTTCATGTTTGACTTCCATGGATTTTGTCATTTTTTTCCTTCATGATTCGCATGGTGATGTCACGAGCTCTTGCTTCTAATGCTTTCATGCTTTCATGATGCCATGATGCATCTTATTATCATTGTCATATCTTATAACACAAGATATAGGAGCTTATGATAGGATCTTTTTGTGAGGGATACTATCTTACTCATAGGATAGATTTTATACTCCCTCTTTCCTTGGCCCTTTTCTTTAGCTTCCTCCATCTTTCAGTGATATGAGCTTCCAAAATCTTTCTATAACATTGAATCTTAACTATACTTATTTATGTCTTTTCTTGAGGACCAACCTTGCCTTTCCTTTGTGCACATGGTTGAATTCTTTTATCCTTTAATACTATAGACTGCAATTTGTCTTTCTCTATCTAACATAGATACCATAAATTTCCAGGTGAGGTAACCTTCTTTGTTCATTGATATTTGTTACCTTGTTCATCAATGGCGACTACCTTCTTATCATCTTTCCTAGATCTTCATGAAGTTATTCCTTCATTATTTGATACCTTTACTATTGTGTAGGTCTAAGTGACCTTCTTTACTTTAATTTCCAAGAGTATATCTAGCATTTCATATATCTCTCTTTATGTCTCCTCTTATGCTATTTAGGTATGAGAGGAATTTTGAGTGATATCATATGAATCCTATGAATCTCTTGATGGATTCAAACAATGCTTGACCTTGTCTTTCTCTATCTATGCAAGGAATTTCGATTATCTAACCAATTTATAAATCCCCTTGCAATCATGAAATAATTTAACCAAATATTATTATAAAATTTAAAGATACTTACTTTGTGTGTGAAGAGGAGATCTTCACCTTGATGCTTCTTTTTCTTGAGCTGCCCATCATTAATATCCTTTCATAATGACTTCCTTGGAGACCTTCTAGCACCATGACATTAGTGGTCTTGACATCACTGAAGTTGCTTCATGACCTTCCCAATTCATCTTTAAGGTATTTTTGACTTCAACATATTGTTTACATGCTAGTGATACTATGTTATGATCCAAGCATCATGCTATTGAGATCATAATCATAGACATAATTCGAGACTGTGACAAGTATATTGATCTAGCACTGCACAATGATTTCTATGTGCATTGTGTAGAGAGGCTATGTATTGAGAGCCCAAACTTGTCAATGAATAACATAACTAAACTGTGGGTGGCACTGTATAGATAGACTGTCTCATCACCGAAACTTCCTTGGTGTAATAACTATGCTGAGACAGTGATGTAATCATGGATTGTGAGAGGTATTCCTTGGATTTCTTATGCAATATATATATATATATATATATATATATATATATATATATATATATATATATATATATATATATATACCTAGGACTATCTTTTATGGCAAGGAGAGAGTTCAGTGATCAAGAAGTGAGGATCATTGATATACTCCATCAAACTGAGCATGAGTTGAGCACATGACTATAATTACTAAAGTTGATACTCCATGAATTTCTAGACCTGCTTTTTGTATACTTGCTCCTTTAATCCTTTCAAACTACTTTGATTTCCTTGAAGACAAACCCTTGTATGTCTCTTTTGCTGCCATTCATTTTACTTCAACACCTTAGCTCTAATACCATGTTGAAGAATCTAGGGCAGTTAGCATTAGATAGATTCCTCTATACTTGATAACAATTTGTAAAATGCTTTTACTATTTATCTTATCTTGATCTTCTTCTTATTATGAGTGTGCGTGTTTACTTCATCAAACTGCTACCAAAACAAGAGACAAGAACACAAGAAGTTGGCATTCTGTGAGAGCCAAAACCTCTCCCTTTTGGAGAGCAAACCCGCACATAATTCTTCTAATAGAGATTCTAATTGATGAAAACCAAGACCATTATACTTGACCCTCTATGCCACTCCAAGACCAAGACACCAATCCTATTACTTTGTCACTACTGATATCATCATCATAGCTGCTTCAGGAGTGCTCCTTTATCGAAATATTCAACGAGGTTTCCACATATATGACTGATGTCTATCAACTTCACTGAGATCATGGCTGTATCATGGTTGCACCCTTAACTTAGATTATAGTCTTATGGTCGTCTTCATTGAGATCATATTACTGCACTCTTGAGACTGAATATCTTCGCATCATGTTTATGTTGAGACTGTTTATGCCATTGTGGTTTACTTCAACGAAATATCCTCCTTCACTGAGACTATGCCATCAAGGAGGAGGCTTTGTCATCATTTCTGAGATATTGTGGGATATCTCAGACAAGTCCAAGATACTATCTTCATTGATCTATCCGAGATTTTTTGTCTTACTGTGCCATTCGAAGTCCTGAACTATACCTCTGAAAAATTCAAAGATATCCGAGATTTTTCTTGTGTCTTTTGCAGATACCCCAGTAGGGTATGTATAGTGGTTATGTCTCTAGTTTGAGCCAACTTATCTAGGTGAACTGACATGTCATCTTTTAGTTATTTAATATATTTTTGTAGGCCAACATGATGTCTTTTCATCGCTTTGTTTGTAGGCTTCTTCTTTGAAGGATGGTGCTTGTCTTGGAGGGTTGCTTGACACTAGGTTGACTCATGTTCATTACATAAATGCTCAAGAAGAGCTCTTCAATATAATTTTGACTCTTTGACTTTCCTAGACCTATAGAATGAGCAAGAAACTCATTCATATAATTTATAAAAATAATAATTCTTTTTCTTGACAAGTACAAAGATCAAAATTACATTGACAAATACCGAACCTAGTTACCCTTTTCTTCAACGATTTTTATAACAAGTTGTCTCATTCCTGTAGGTGTAATTTTGATGTACTTCTTTAATACAAAATGAATTTCAGTGAAAAATGGTTAGATGGAAATATAAATTTCAATGAAAAATGGTCTTTTGTAAGATGTAAATAGACTTAAATAGAGAATGAAATCCTTCAAAATTATTGACAGGCTCTCAAATTCAAAAAATTACAAAAAAGGTCTTAGAATTATAAATTCATACATCTATTCTCAGATATATAATCTCTCAGCCTTCCCTCCTATGTAATCAGATAGAAATTTGATACTCTTTGCAATTTTATTTCATTTGCAGCCAAAGACCTGCATAACTGGTTCCCAAGTGTCTTTCAATTCATGGAAGCAACTCTTGCATCACCATTTCTAAATTTCATCAATGTTTTAATGAACATGGACTTCCATATAAAACTTTGGACCCTGTCAATCTAGCCAATCCAAACGTTATGGTTCCTCTTTGTAGAGGTTGAGACTAGCTCACTTTTTTCTTTGCTTTTTCCAAATGGCGAGATTGGACTTAAAAATAAAATATGTCCTTATGTCTTTTGGATATGTACAAATTTTAGTGACTTTGAGATTTGCTAGAATGTTTTACTCCCTTCATTTTCACAACTAGAAACATACATTAAATTGCTTGACTTATTTAATTTCAACCATGCCATTGATTGTTTTGGCAACTCTTCTAACTACAACTTGGAATCCTTTATTTATTCATTATTGTTGTTGGTGCTTGATTCCTACCAACTATTGCTATTAACCTCCCTGTTCTTGGCCTTTGGATAGATATTGTACGTCTTATCACAATGCTATTTCCCAATATATTCTAGTTTCCACTGTTTTACTTTAGAGTTAATTTATCCATGAGCCAAGCCACTATGAAGGAAATAAGAGATTTGGTCTAAATTGTAGCTTGTTGCATGCACTTTAAATTTTATTATTTAATCATGCTTCCTATTACAGTTTTGATCGTGCATGGAGGGAGGGTTGTTTTGCAGTGACTAGTGGACAATTTCTCTCTCTTGTTATGAATGTCAATCTATATGTCAATGGAAGTGGAATTATTTCCTGAATATATTTGTTGCTTCAACTTGATCAAAGTATCACTTTTTCTCTTAGAAACTATTTTATAAATTTATTCTACTTCAGTTTTGTTTCTTCTCATCATCATAGTAAATTTATTCTCTATCATCCATGATCCGTTGTTCAAATAGTAAGTTGGGGTGCTTTTCATGAGGAGACTTCATTTCTAATTTTATGGACACCACTTATTGGGCAATTTGAACATTGCAATTAACAAAATAGTATCTAATACTAGTCCATCCACTAATCTCTTTGGTCCTATTAAACACTTTGCTCGTTTCAAATAGAAAAAATTATCTATGCACATTTCTTACATAGGTTTTAGGGTTGTTATTCTTTACTTAATCATAAGCTTAGCTAATCCAATTCCTTATTTTGGATTGCTACATTAAAACTTCTCGTTTTTAATTAAGGAGGTTGTCATACTTTGTACTTAAACTCTAACCAACTGTGATATCTATCTTCTATTATATTGACAACAATCAATTTTTGTTGTTGTTGTGGAATGATTGTTTTATCCAACAATGATATTTGTAGTGCTTCAGCTTTCTAGTTGGATCACATTCAAAATGGTTTTGGAGACATTTTCATACCTAAATTAAATTCTTGAAGACATTTTCATATCTTCCTTAACGTAGGACTTGTAACACCATCATGTAACATGTTTAATCCATTTCTTCAAAGAAAACGATTCCATGATAGGCATTGTTTTTCCCTTCACTTGCTTTCTTAATCATGGAACATTTTTCTTTGGCACATCCACATTGCACAAAAAAAACCTACCAATCCCTTCGTTATTGGTATCCCTGTCACTTTCACACGTATTCCCATCCCCCCACCCCGTGTTTTTAGATCTTCCACACTTTTCCCTTCATTTTTTCCCTCCCACCATGCCTTACAAAGTAAACGTTGTAGCCTTCTCCTTCATTACTTCGCATACTAAATTTGTTCTTATACACTTACAAGTGAATTTTACCTGTAGCTCCTTTCTTCGAAAAACAAATTCACTTCACAATGGAGACAAACTTGACTAGCAATGCACTTTCATTGTTGCTCGCTGGTTGCATCAATATGCAGTCAGTCCTCCAGGTTTTCACCATCGAACACATCTACCTCGCCATGTCTGCAAACCCCCGTTTCCACCTTTCTCTTTCTAACGGGACTCACAGGCATGAGGTCTTGCTACCTTCCTACCACAATGCACTGGCGGCAACTGGAACCTTGCAGATCGGCTCCATTGTGCTCCTCAGAAAAATCTCATGCACATTCATTCATCGGTCTTCATGCGTTTGCAACGCCCCCTGGCTCCCTCGCCTCCCTCTCCTTTTATGTCATTTTCACTTGCAATTGATATATTGATGTTTCTTTTCCCCTCTTAACTCACATTTTATTTCTTCCTCTTTTCAGGTCGCTACGTGTCCTCAAACTTGAAATCCTCCAACCTGTAGTATTTTTGGTTGGCGAGCCAACCCCTCTTGTTCTCTCCACCAAACAAACACTCCATGCCATCTCATCCTCATCTAATGCATCTGACTTTACGTCGAACCCCCTTGTAGGCACCCAAACTCCAAACCTGCTAGACAGTGCCCTTGCAACTACAAACCTGCTCCCTTTCAAGGCCCTCACCCCATCACGCAAATTTTGGTCCATCCAAGGCAGAGTGCTTGCAAAAACACCCCTATGTGAATATACCACTTCATGCATCTCTGGGAAATCACTTTCCTTTGACCTTGTTGACCACGACGGTGATGAGATCGATGTGTCTGCCTTCAATGACTTGGAAACATTCATCCATTCTCTCATTCAAATCAAACAGATGTACATTGTCTCAAATGGCACCATAAAGGTTCTGAACCCTGCCTACAATCATCTTAACCAACCTTTTGAAATCCTTCTCTTCTCCACATCGAACGTGTCTCCCTCCATACATGACGATACATCAATCCCTTCCCATAACTTCCATTTTGTGCCAATTAGTTCACTCAACCTTTCATCACTCAACTCAATTGTTGATGTTATTGGTGTTGTTAGCTCAACTTCTCCTACCTCCATCATACCAAGATGTGATGGCTCCGAGACTCCCAAAAGAACTATCTTGATTTGTGAGATGTTTGGTTGCAACATCAATGTGACCCTTTGAGGTGCACATTGTCATTCCGAGCGCTGCGAACTGTCTAACCTTTGTATGGTGCGAACCACTACAGTCCTTGGATTCAAAGGGGTCGTGTCGTCGAGTTCGATGGTCAAACTGTTGGGACTGTCCCCAATCCAGATACCGATCCAGATATTGTTGAAACACGCCAGCGCGTACAATGGTTTTAGGAAACATGCGTCAACTCATCCTCGCCTTCACTTAGTTGGAAGTATACAAGCACACCCAGCAGGCCCATCAAAGAAAAACCAATAGCTGAGCTAATTACAGTGGCCCACACCGAAAAAACTTCATGGGTTTCCCTTCGTGCTACAACTACATCTATCAACATGGAATATTTCTACTTTCTCGCATGCCCCCTTAATGTTGATGGGGTGCAATGCATGAAAAAAGCTTCCCACCAAAACGACAACACATGGCATTGTACAAAATGTGAGGGCTCCTTCCTTGAATGTGACTACCGCTATGTTCTTCACCTTCAATTGCATGACCACACTAGCCACCTCGAAAATGTTGTTTCTTTCGATGATGCCACAACAAAACTTTTGGGCATGTCCGCAAAGGACCTTAGCCTCCTCGCAAGTCAGCCAGAAACTGTCAGATAAATATCCAACAGAGTGAAAGATTGGCAATTCCTCTTCACACTCGCTTTAAAAACAATCACTTTCAATGACGTTGAGCGCCTCCGACCAACCCTCATGCGCTCTAAGGAGCTACCCTACACCTCTGCATTCTGCCCCTTCCAGGACAGTTGCCCACCAACTATAAACATGCCTTTTCCCCCTGTCCTTTTTTTTGCCCCATGTTCTTGTTTTACACACCCTTTCACTATACACCTATGTGTTCCAAATCCCCCCCACCTTCTCCATTTATGGCCAGCTTCAACCTTGCAAATGCATTCCCTACTATGCCACTCCCTTTCACTATTGTCAACTCCTTCCCCCCTTGCAATCGCATCATTTCCTCCATGCCCTTGCACACACCTGCATGCCTTTTTAAAACCCTTTTGTCCATGCTTCTATATCTACTCTTAGTTTTGCACCTCCCCTACAACATTACTTCCTACTTTTGTATTTATTTCTCATAAGTATATTTGCACTTCATCACTTTTACTTGTTCCTCACAACTGTATGGGCACTCGCTCACTTGTAATTCTCCTCATGAATATATCAACGTTCACTTGTTTCGTGTAACTATATGTTTCTTGTAACTACATGGGAACTCGCTCGCTTGCAATTTCTACCCTTGCTCATCTCTTCATTTAAACTACAAAAAAAAAACATGCTTTAATACACAAATTAAAATGTAACTTTTCAATACGGATAACATACACAACTATTGCTTAAAATTATGGTGGAATCCAAAAATTATCTTCCTTTAATCCAAACGATATCCATTCTAATAAAATTAATGGTCATTTGAACATCCCACTATTCACTATTGGAAGGCACAACCATAACAAAAACAAACACAAAAAAAAACTTCTCTCAAATTTGAATTTCACCTTAGTTTCATACTCACCACCTCTTGTCGTGCAATGACGACTCGTTAAACAAAACAAATGCACCCATTAAATGCTACTATGCATTGCACACATAAACACAAACAAAAAAACACTTTTTCTTTATACACACAAACACAACAAACTGATCCTCCTAAATGCCACTCATTTACTTTCCACATTCCTACATGGCTTGCACAAATTTTTGCCTACCTCCCTTTTCATTCATCAAAAAACCTAAAAAAAAAACAACATCCAAATAACAAAAAACATACATCCTCCTCTCTCAAATTAGCACATGACATGTATTGTTCCTCACTTTTTTCATCGTTCATATTGCTTACTTTCTTGCAAAGATACATGTTTGTTGTCACATTGCCATTAAACTTTTTCTTTTTATGTTATAGATTTTTCAAATGCCACACAAAATATAATACCTCTGCTTGCATCACAACAACACATTATTCACTCCATAGACTACTTTCCCTTTGACATGCATGGTATACTTGCCTTTGCTTCAAATTCAACTTCTACCTCTAACTTTGAAAATACTCTTTTCTCTTGATTAGCTATGCAATTCACTCCGAAGAATAATGTACAAAAAGCATGTCGGCAACAACACTACGCACTTCACAGGGATAGAATAAATGTGCTTCGTCATCTTCTGTACAACACTCGTCGATCCACACTACCACTTCACACCAACCCATCTCAAACTTCCATACCTTCCCACCTTTCTCTCACTGCCCTTCCATCCACCTCTTCTCCTCTGCTCCCACTTCCATTTCCTCTTACCAACCTAGCTATTCCCGCCCTTGCGCTTCCTTCACCTCCCACTTTCCCTGCCCAACAAGCCCCCCATGTTGCTTCCTTTTCAAATTCCCAACAATTCCACAACAACCGTCTCCAACAAGCACATCACCACTTTCATGCACGAATTGATGCCCTCACCCCCATGCAAATATGTTCTACTTGTAATGAATCTTACCCTTCCATGAAAACTGAAAAACGTAAAACGACTTTGTTTCTTGCTCTCGTTGTGCCTCTGATTGAACTGTCCATCGTTTCTCGTCCTCAAACAACATGGACCTAGGAAAACAACCCACAATCCTCTCCTGCCTAACTCAAGTTGAAGAGATGCTAATTGCTCGTGTCAGCCCAGTTCTTCAAGTTACCCATGCACGTGGGGGCCAATACAAATATTCTGGCCATACTATTAGCTTCCCTCAGGATATCACTAACATTGTCACCTCCCTTCCCCGCATGCTCTCAGAAATAGATATCCTTGTTGTCAACAAAAGTACCTCTGACCACACATCTTATGAGTTCTTTGTCAACAGATCTCACGTCCTTGCAGCATTGGAATTAAAACTAGAAAACGATCCATACTACATTGATGTTCAGATTGACCCAACCATGCTTTCTACTTTTCTTATTGTCCTACAGATATCACCACTCTTCTGTGCCATGTCACCACTAACTCCCCTTCACCCCACAAAACCTTCTCTGAAACCCCCACTCCTGAACTCCACCACACATGCCCGTTTGACCTTCATGCATCCTCCTTTGTTTCAACTCTTCCAAATTCCCATACTGAGATTAATGAAATACTTGCCTACATAGAATCTTCCAATTCCACACCCACCCATTCAGTTCAATGGCCCATTATTGGTCTTTCCCCAATTGATGAATACAACATTGAGGGCCTCTTCTCTATGGCCTTCCCCATAGGGTCTACCATGATTAACCAACCAAGAATTGCAAAAGTTGATATGCAAGAATACACTTTGCATCTAATGCGCTACCACGAATCATAACCGTTTTGGTCAACATCCCAGGTTTCACTATTACTTCTACAACCTTATAATGTGCCATCGTAGCCGGGAAACTATGTCTGTTTTCATTAAAACAGACCTAGAAAATAGTTTACATACCTTCGTCGGCACCTTCAACAACTACCCCCCTCAACCATTCCAGACCAGATTATGCGTTTTGGCTCGTCCCTCTGAGGGAGCCGAGCTTTTTGGACCAAGGCTAGAGGGGAACTTAGTGACATGATCATTCAACAAGGTAGCCCTACCTTCTTCTTCACATTAAGTGCAACTGATACCAAATGGCATGACTTGCATATGGCCATGCCTTCTAAACCTCCATCCAATGCGCATGAACAATCTCGATGGAGAATCCAAAACATTGTTGCAAACCCGCATCGTGCATCTCTATACATCCATTGCAGATTCACAATCTTCTTAGAAGAGGTCCTACTAAAAGGGTTCCTTGTAAAGGATTTTTGGTACAGGTATGAAACTACCCTTGTTTTTCTACTCTCCTTTATGTACAGTTTCTTTCATGCAAACCTCTTACTTTTTTTTTTTTTACCATATGTATGAATGGAAACATAGAGGATTTGCACATATATATGGCTTCCTATCGTTCTCAAATGCACCGAAAATGGATGACTTCAACTGGATTGGTGAAGAAAGTGTTATTGTCGCTAATTTTTTTTTGATTCATACATTACTGCTTTGAACGCTTGCCCCATCCATCAAAGAAATTTCGGAACCCATCGAAAATCGATTCGTGATCCCTGCCTCTTTGCAACACCTAAAATCCTCTCTTCCAATGAACAACAAAACTACGAGGATCTTGTTAACTATGTCCAAAGGCACACAAATTGCCATTCCTCTAGATGCCTTCGCAAAAGGAAAAATTCTACATCATGTCATTATGGAGTCCCCTAGGAATTGCATGATTCCTCTTCCATGGACATTAATACTTTCGACTGTAAAACATATTCTCCTGCTAGAAATGATGACAAGCTTAATGTCCACAACCCTCACATGCTTGCGATTTGGAGGGCCAACATTGACTTCCATCCTGTACTTTCTCGCCATGTCATTTTGAACTACATATCGAAATATGCAGCAAAAGCAGAGTCTAAATCATAAAGCTACCACCAAATGCTTGCCCACCTTGCCATGAGTTCTCCCCTCGACGCCCCGACTATCACTGTCGTTCACAAACTCTTGACCAAGCTCGTTGCTGATAGGGACATTGGTGCACAAGAAACATGCCACATGCTCCAAAAACTCCCACTAACAAAATGCAACTGCTCTTTTGTCTCCCTTAATGTTAAGAGAAAAATTTTTAGATGTGTCTCACATAACTTGGATGGCCATCTTCCAACAACACCCTTCATCACTTCATACATGCAAATACCTCCCTCACTTGAATCATTGTCTCTTATTGAAGTCACACGTTCCTGGTCATTTTCCTCCCGTCATAAGACATCACCATGGAAACACATCTCCCCTTCCATGGTCATACATGCCATTCCTCGCTATACCTCTATTCCATCTACATATTTAGAATTTTATGTCAACTTTTGTTGGAGTGAACTTCTCTTGTACTTCGCTTTCCGTAAATTACCAAATGATATTGGCACAAACAACGAGACAATTTTTGCACATCGGGAACAAGTTAAACACACATACCATGCATGGCATGTGCATCACGCACCTGTAGACGTACCCCTCCCCACCTCTCCCAATGACTTTGCTGTTGAAACGAACCCCCAATGCACCATGGACATGGATGAATGGAAATTCCTTTCCCAACTCCACCCAAGTAACAATAATCTCTTTGATGAGCTATAACTTCTTGGCCACCGTGACTTCGATGAAAACCATAATTGGGCTCATTCCATTATTCCTTCACACTTGCAAGAGACAACCATTCGCTTCATAGAATTCAAATGCTCCTCCACACAACTACGCCAAATCCCCTCCCCAACTATGCTTTCCCTTTCCTCCTTGTCCCCAAGCCAACACATGGCTTTCAATATCATTTTTTCCCACTTTTCTAGCAATGCCTCCAATCTACCACTAAAGATGCTTCTCCAAGGCACTGCTGGTACCAAAAAATCTTTCCTAATAGAGTTATCCCTTTACTCTTGCTTGCTCCAACCAATGTTGCAAAATTCCACACAAATGCACTTACAATACACTTTGACCTTCACATCATTGTATCCTAAATGCAACTTCTTGAAGGTCAATCCCTACTAAACCTTCAAGAACAACTTTAACATGTGAAATACATTCTCATTGATGAGATGACCTTCATTGGCCCTAAAATGCTTGTTCAAATTGATGACTATTTTCGAGAGGCATTCCCATCCAATAAAAACACCCCATTTGGTGTAAATTCTAAAATTTGGAAATGACAATATTTTTCTGAAAACACAAATTTAGGGATTTCACAACTGCTGAAATTGCAGAAATAAAAACAGCAAAATTATGATAGCCACACAGAAAATAACACAGTGATTTTTGGTCAATGTGACCCTGGAAAAACCCCCTACAACTCTTGGGGAAAACCAGTTTGAGAGCTCTTCTTTATTTCTGAAAAATGCTTTTACAGAGAAACTGAAATACACAGTAAAAATTCCAGCAACCACAAATTACAACTTATCTCTATTTTCGTGCTTGAACTCCACCTCGAAAATCGCACCAATCAGCAAACAGCCAAAACAAAAAAAATTCAGCAATAAAACAACATTAAATGTTGTACGACTAGCCTCGAAAAACATGCCCAAAACTTGTTGTATGAACTGTATGGATTTCAGCAATACGTTTGCCTCGAAATTTGTGCCCAAATCTGCTTCAAAATTTTTGCCCTTGTTGCTGTCCCTCTTCCTCCATTTCTTTGATGTCCCTCTTCCTTGATTTTTGTGTCTTTCTCCTGCTGTATAGTTTTTCCTTGGGATGCGTGCCAATAAATGTTGCTACCCAGATTTGCTGAAATGTCTTCTTGTTTCTCTCCTTCACTTCTTCACTGCTAATAAATTTTCTCCTTGCTCTCTCTTCTCTTTCTCTCAAATGCTCATAAAAGAATGAATTGATCTTTTCCTCTTCTCTTCTCTTTTTATTCTCTAAATGACCTTTTGAGTTACCTTAAGATCTAATGGCTGAGATTCATTTAGATCTAGGGATGAGAATAAATGTGCACTTAATTCTCACTTTCTATTTTTTAACTCACCCACTTAAATAAAGACCCACTTAGCCTTTTATTTCCATAGTCACTTTTTCACTTTCTAATTCTTCATTGACTTTAATAAAGTCACCTTTAAATTATAATGTAATTTTACCACTTACAAAGTCACTTTTAAATTAAAATGTAACTTTACCACTTATAAAGTCACTTTTAAATTAAATTGACTTTACCACTTATAAAGTCACTTTAGGAGAAAAGTAAAAAATAAATTTGGACACTTTTCTCTAGGCCAAAATGAAAGCCTTAGGGAACCACTTGTCCTCTGGTACCCAAATTTTAACACTCCCTCTTATCGAGGAAAGTGTTCCTCACCACTCCCATCTTGTCTCTGAAGTAGACATGCTTGCCCTGTGGTAAGGCTTTGGTGAAAATGTTCGCTACCTGCTCATTTGTGGAAATGTACTCAAGCTTGACAACTCCCTTTTGGACATAGTCTCTAATGAAGTGATACTTGATCTCAATATGCTTTCACCTGTCATGAAAAACTGGATTCTCCGTGAGATTTATGCAACTTTGATTATCATAGTAAATTATTGAAGGTCTAAATGCCTTACCAAATAGACCAAACAACATCTTGTGAAGCCATATGGCTTCACAACTAGCCAAACTAGCAGCCATATACTCTCCCTCAGCTGAGCTCAATGCAACTGACTATTGTTTCCGGCTGATCCACGACAAAATTGCCGAACCCAATCCAAAACAACACCCAGAAGTACTCTTCCTATCTGAAGCACAACCTGCCTAATCTGAATCCGTGTAGCCTGCCAATCTCACTCCATCACCCTGTCTATAATCTAGACCAAAATCCACAGTCCCTTGCAAGTAATGAAGAATGTGTTTTGCAGCCATCCAGTGCACTCTCCTGGGCTCACACATGAACTGACTCATAGTGTTAACTGCAAAACATATATCTGGTCGAGTGTTGACCAAATACATCAAACAACCAATCAACTGTCTGTATAGAGTAGGATCCACCAACTCGGAATTAGAAGTGTGAAGCTTCTTCTAGTTAGTGATCATAGGTGTAGACATGGGTTTGCAGTCCTCCATGTGAAATCTACTAATAATATCCACAATGTACTTCCCTTGTCCCAGGATGAAATGCCCCTCCTCCTACCACACCACCAATCCCAGAAAATAATGCATCAAGCCGATATCCTTCATCTCAAACTCTGAAGCAAGATCTCTCTTGTAGCCCTCAATGAGTCTCTCTGCACGAGTGATGATCAAGTCATCAACATACAACACCAGAATGAGAGGCTCCTCACCCACCACAATGAAGTATAGGTTCGGATTAGCCTCACTCCTTGTGAAACCCAACTTCTGCAAGTATGTATCAATCCTCAAGTACCAAGCTTTGGGAGCTTGCTTCAGGCCATAGAGCGCATTTTTCAATGTGCATACATGGGACTCCTTCCCATGTACCTCAAATCCATACGGCTGCTCAATATAAACCTCCTCCTGAATGAAGCCATTGAGAATGTTGTCTTTACATCCATCTAGTGGATCTTCCAACCCATCTCTGCTGCAATCGATATAATGGAGTGAATAGATGTACACCGAGCTACGAGAGCGAAGGTCTCCTCATAGTCAACTCCCTATACCTGTGAGAACTCTCTTGCCACAAATTGAGCCTTGAACTTCTCGATGCTACCATCTGTAACATGCTTTATCTTGTAGAGCCATCTGGAAGTAACAACCTATTTAACTTCAGGCCTCGGCACTACCTCCCAAACATCGTTCTTCATAATAGAAGAATACTCCTCCACCATGGCCTCTCTTCAGACCTGCTACCTGGCTTCCTCCTCATAACTAGAAGGCTCAGAGTCAACTATGCTTGTTACCAATGCCATGTAACTACATAACCGCTCAGGTGGTTTACTCTCTCTAACCTGTCTCTTTCGCCCAACAACTGATGTGGCCTCGTGCAAGGTACCTTGAAGCCACTTGGGCTTCCTCTTCCCTAAGCATACTTCTCCCACCAGAGTGAAAGAATCCTCATCATCATCATAAAGCTGAACTCCTGAAGGCCTGCCAACTGACCTCATGCTTGAACCTGTGTCTGTAGATGCTGAAGTACCATGCGAATTGTCCATTAGTGGACTACCCTGTGAACTGCCTTGCGACTGTCCTGCATATTTCCCGAAGAACCACCCACCTGACCTTGAGAACCACTGCTCACTGATGGACCTGACACTGTAATCAATGTACCTCCTGATCCCTAACCACTGGATCCCTGTGACTGACTTAGCTGCTCCTGAGGGTTTGGTGACTCTGGATACTCTAACTCCCATGACATCCTGAAAGATCTGCTCTCTCCTCTTAGAACTTCACATCCTACCTAACAACCACTTTCCTCTGTGCAGGAATATAAATCTGATAAGATTTCGAGGTCTCGCTATAACCCACAAAGATGCCATTGTTTGTAGTGGGCTCTAGCTTGGTCCTGTTCTCCTTGGGGACATAGGAATATGTAAGGCACCCAAAGATACGAAAGTGCCTAACATCAGGCTTCTTACCCAAAAAAGCCTCCTCTGGAGTCACATTCCCCAAGGCATGATGTGGAATCCTATTCTACAAGTACACAATAGTGTTGTAGGCCTCTGCCCACAAAAATAAAAGTAACCCCTGATCATGAAGCATGGCTTTGGCAGCCCTTGCAATGTATATGTTCTTTCTCTCTGCAACCCCATTCTGCTAGGGGTAGTAAGGAACTGTGAACTCCCTCCTAATGCCTGCCTCAACACAAAAATCAACAAACTCACCAAGGGTATACTCCCCTCCATTGTCTGACTTGAGGACCTTGATCTTCCTACCTGTCTGGGTCTCACAAAATCTTTGAACTCTTAAAACCGCTTGAAGACCTCACTCTTGGTCTTCAAGAAATAAATCCAGGTCTTCTTGGAGTGGTCATCAATGAATAACACATAGTACTCATAGCCACTCAAGGATACATGAGACATCTGACCACTCACATCGGTATGAATCAAGTCAAGGATCCTAGTCGCTCTGTTCTCACCGCTGGGAAAAGGGAATTTGGCAAACTTCCCCATAACACATCCTCTGCATACATCAAGGTGATCAAAACTGAAATATGGCACACCAGTGGTGATCTCCCGCAATGTACTCAAGGCCCCATGATACATGTGCCCCATCTTGCGGTGCCAAATCTCACACAACTCTGAACTGCTACATCTGCTATCGGTCCTGTCTCGGGTGCTACTACCCAATGCCATGAGGGGCTGGAATGAGAACTTGTACACCTTGGCATGGCGCACACCAATCTCTCTAGTTGAAGAAGCCAGAGTTCCCCTAGGATATATAAGCACTTGCCCTCTCCTAAACAATACATCATACCCTCTGTCCTCAAGTGCTGAGACAGATATCATGTTCTTCTTCATTCCAGGCACATATAGAACATTTGACACTTTCAACGGAGATTTGGGTCCCCTATCAAATGTCAATGTCCCCACACTGACTGCTCTAACAATGCTGTCATCACAAAGTACTACCTCCATATCAGTATCATCCTCTGAAATCTCTGAGAAGTACTCTATAACTCTTGTCATGTGGCGGGAAGCACCACTATCAACATACCAAATGCTAGAAAATGCTCTGCTAGTAGCGGGGAACACACACTCCCTCTGAACCTGTATGGCAGGTGATCCTGCACTAGTGGCCTCACAAGCTATGAACCCAAACTCCTAATCAAATCTCTCTGAGAAGCTCTCTATCTCCGTAGAAGCTTCCATGGGTTGGTCTTTCCCTTTCTTTTTTTCTTCTTCTCCGGACACACAACAACATAGTATCCCAAATTTTGACAATTCCAACATTTGACTTTGGAATAGTCCTTCTCCTTGTTCTGCTACTTGCCTTTACCTTTTCCTTTGTCTCCACTGTTGGAAGCTTTCTTTTTTGTTCTACCCTTCTTTCCTCTTTCTAACAATGCCACATTGTCATCCTTCTCCACCTGTTTGGCTGCCCCAAGATGGTTCTTTCTGATCTCATTCTGAATGCAATCATCCCACAACCTCTCCCAATCTGGAAGGTTTTCTTGTGCAACAATGCCATCCACAAAATTCTCCCAAGTCTTGGGAAGACCATTCAAAGCAATCATCACCAACTTAGTGGGTGCAATGATCTCACCAACGACTGCCAACTCATCTCTCACTGAAGTGATCTTTGTGAGGTATGCTGAAGCATTGTCAGTCTTAGCCATTTTAATGGCCTTCAGTTTCTCCTTTAGGACCATTTTTCTGTTTTCATTTGAGCTCTGGTAAAGATTGGTCAAGGCTGTCCACATATCATGTGCATAAGTCTTTCCTCTCACATGAAGAATGACATGATCTTTGATTCCTTCCAGAACCAATATTTTTGCCTTATCATTCTTTTTGTTAAACTTTTCCAACTGTATAGGGTCAACAGATACTAATACTGGGTTCTGTGTGGTATTTACGATAATGCCCCAGAATTTTGCTTCCTCAAAAATGCTATGGATTATCTCCTTCCATGCACTGTAGTTGTTTTACCCATCCAATCTGTCTTCAACTCTCAAACCCAAAGTCATGTTTCACTGTCCTAAAAACTGAAATTTTCAAATCTGTGGTAAAGGTTTATGTTTTCTGTGTAAAAATCAATTTGCTGTAATTTTCACTTTGCTGTCCCAAACTGCATTTTTCAGCCAACCAAGCTCCAATACCATGAAGAAATTTCAACCCCCACTCCGGTTATCAGTTTTCCTTATTACTCCATGCATTTATTTTTAAATCCAAGCATGATAAAAATTCTAAAATCTGGAAATAACAATATTTTTCTGAAAACACAAATTTAGAGATTTCGCAACTGCTCAAATTTCAGAAATAAATCACAGCAAAATTATGACAACCACACATAGAAAATAACACAGTGATTTTTCGTCAATGTGACCTTGGAAAAACCCCCTACAACTCTTGGGGAAAACTAGTTTGAGAGCTCTTCTTTATTTCTGAAAATTCTTTTACAGAGAAACGATACACAGTAAAAATTTCAGCAACCACAAATTACAACTTATCTCGATTTTCGTGCTTGAACTCCACCTCGAAAATCGTGCCAATTAGGAAACAGCCAAAACATAAGTTTTTCAGCAATAAAACAACATTAAATGATGTACAACCAGCCTCAAAAAACATGCCCAAAACTTGTTGTATGCACTGTACGGATTTCAACAGTACAACTACCTCAAAATTCATGCCCTTGTTGTTGTTCCTCTTCCTTGATTTATGTGTTGTCTCTCTTGATTTCTGTGCCTTTCTCCTTCTGTACGGTTTTTCCTTGGGATGCATGCCAACAAATGCTGCTGCCCAGATTTGCTAAAATGTCTTCTTGCTGCTCTCATTCACTTCCCCACTGCTCAGAAATTTTCTCCTTGCTCTCTTTTCTCTTTCTCTCAAATACTCAAGAAAGAATGAATTGATCTTTTCCTCTTCTGTTCTCTTTTTATTCTCTAAATTACCTTTTGGGTTACCTTAAGATCTAATGGTTGAGATTCATTTAGATCTAGGGATGAGAATAAATGTGCATTTAATTCTCACTTTCTATTTTTTAACTCACCCACTTAAATAAAGACCCACTTAGCCTTTTATTTCCGGAGTCGCTTTTTCACTTTCTAATTCTTCATTGACTTTAATAAAGTCACCTATAAATTAGAATGTAACTTTACCACTTATAAAGTCACTTTTAAATTAGAATTTAACTTTACCATTTATAAAGTCACTTTTAAATTAAATTGACTTTACCACTTATAAAGTCACTTTAGGAGAAAAGCAAAAAATAAATTCGGACACTTTTCCCAAGGCCAAAGATCAAAGCCTTAGGGAACCACTTGTCCTATGGTACCCAAATTTTAACATCCGCTCCATAATACTTGTAGGTGACCTTGGTTAGTTGCCACCTGTCAAAGATACACCAATGTATGTGGACACATCTCATGGTATTCTCTTTGGCGAAACTTTGATACAATTGTCACACTTTCAACGATTTTTCGCCAACAGGGCACAGGCGTTGCTCAGATTGCATTATGGCAACTCCTTTCCAATCTTCGTAATGCAACCCTCACACTAGATGATTGGCAACTTCTCATGGCATGCACAAAATCAAAGCTTCTGCCCAATGGTCAACAAAAATTCGATAATTCTATGCATCTTTATGCAACTAATGCATCTGTAGCTCTCCACAATAAAGCCATGCTATAAAAATATGAACATGTCAATTGCGTATTGCTATGCCCAAAAAAGGAAACAAATGTCATCTGCCACTCAAGAGGATGAATAACTGGCTGCAAAATTACTTCTATGTGTTGGACAACAAGTCATCCTAACAAGAAATTTGTGGGTTGAAGTAGGCCTTGTTAATGGGTCACTTGGAAAAGTTGTTTCTATCTCCTATGCATTTGGTTCTCGGCCCCCAGAACTCCCATAATTTTTTGTTGTTGATTTCATTCACTACAAAGGTCCACCATGGGACATTTCACATCCAAATTATGTGCCAATCCCCCCAGTAACAAGGGGCTCTCGCACACAAATGCCCCTTCACATGGCATGGGCCCTAACAATCCACAAATCATAAGATATGACCCTCTAGAACGCAACAATCAACATTGGCAATATCAACCGACAAGGCCTAACATTCACAGTCATATCTAGAGTCGGATTGTTGGACGAACTTTGCATCTCTCTCACTTTTTATTTCTCATGCTACTCACGCATGCAAGATAATACTTACCTGATACTCAAGAAAAGAGAGGAAACGTACATTGCCTCTAAATCTATGCAGACACCTCCTTGAAGACATTCAAGGTAAGTTAACTTCCTCCGCAATGCATTTTCAGATGTTTCACCTCATCTCAAGTTAAGAAAACAAAACTAGCATTCGTGTTTCTTTTTTCCCTTCTATATTCCTAATGTGTTGTGGTTGTCGCATATTAATGCTATATATCTTCTATGTTTTAGTTTTCAATTATTCATTTATATATGTTTACTTATAACCTTTTCCTTCTCTTGAACAAGAAAATGGATATACAAGTTGCTTCCCAACTCTACAATTTTTTCCAGAAAATACACGAACAAGAATATACTATTTTGGATGTATAGTCATTATTCCTACTCTTGCCAAATTTTCCTCTATACCGTCTACGCCCTACTCTCCAACTACTAAGAAGGATTAATAATTTCATGCATTTCTTCATCCATAAACATGAAAGGGATGCAAACAGGCAGCTCCGCTCAGAGTATCTCGACCGTGTCCCAACTCTGAATCTCAAATGGTGTTGCAGATGCCACACACCAGCTTGTATTTACGACTAGCGTTTTTTCAAATGGGGGACACACACAACTACATTTTCCGACTACAAACATTTTAATTCCCCCATTTGTCGCTTTTTTTTGCTTTCATGGATAACATAGACCATTTCTTTGTAACGCTCCGCTTTCTTATCAATGTCTTATATACACACCTCTTTTGCTTACATGCCCATTTGTTTCTTATCACTACTTTCTATTTTTTTGACCTTGCTTTACTGCCATTTTTTTTTATCTTCTGACCTGTTTCCAAAATTTACAAACAAATAAATGCTATACAAAACATGCAAACTAACTTTTCACATTACAACCATACAAAATAAGACAATGCACATGAAAATACATCTAACAAAACTGCAAAGTACACGTCCAAAACCGACTCCTGCCATGGTACTACAAATAGAAAACAATACATATCTAATTATCTATTTGGAAGCTAAATAACATTAATTCCCTTTTTCTTTTACTGTTTTGGTTCAAAATTTTGGTGCCTTTCAAACACAATTGTTCTTGTAATACAAGAGGAAAAAAATAACTTCAGTGCATGAACATATCAAAATGAACCCTTTCCCACTTGAAAGCATGCTACCTATTGGCACTTCAATCAAAAGCACAAACAAAATCAAACACCAAAAAGGTTCATGCAATCATCTACTCCCAACTCGTAGAAATAGCCAACTAATAAGACAAACAATTACAACTTCCACATTGAACGTGTCTCTTCTACAAAAACTCTAAATGTGTGGGAACAACTAGTCACTAGTGCTACTTAACACATTGATACAATAGGTGCTTATGCATTCGTAGACCAACATCTTGTGAAATATGACACTCATTGCAAAAAAATGGCATTTTTAATTATTTATCAAGGACACATTTAATAAGAATTTTCCAAACGACATTACCAATTGCAAAATTAATCTAATTAACATCCCTGAAAATAAAACTATTCACACCCATGAAAATTGGATCTATATTATTACATTGATACCAAATATTTTGCAAAAAAATTCAAATTTACAACTTTAAAACACTTTCATATGAAAACAAAATAATGCTTTGCATCTCTTAGGAGATTGTTGGTCATGGAAAATCAACAAAAATGACAAAAAAAATAACACGCACTTTCACTTTTTAACCTTAACTACATTCCTTTTATTCCCTATATCACTCTCATGGCTACATATTTCCCTTGGGGTTAACTAATCACGCTCAACTAACCTACAAAAAAACATACAAACCCATTATATTTTGAAATATGTTGTCTTAACCATTGTCTTCCACATTCCTCGCTCCTCCTATCGGCGTTCCTTTTCACTTTTCGGTGCAATTGCTAGTATAATTATTATGAAATTCTATAAATTTCTAATTTTTGAAATATTTTAGATTTCTTTCGTTGTATTGTTGTCCTTTTTAACAATTATGATCTCCAAAATATTCTATAAAAAACTCATTTTCCCATTGAATATCTAGCTTACTCTCTTGTGGTGTCAATAGAATGCCTTCTACTATGTTTCAAGTAAAACAATGTGTACCCTCTCTTCAATACAATGTTTACAGTAATACTAAAGAGTGAGGGGGGAGTAATATTTGATTCTCGAAAACACCAAGAACTCATGTTTGTGAATTAGGAAAATCCACCATTAATGAGATTGAAGCATTAGCAATTTTCAAAAGATTAAAACTACTTGTAAAAAAACAATTTCATGGTGATTAATGGTTCTCCTTTGATCATCCATGCATTAAGAATAAATCTAGAGAAACATCCCATGCTTTAGCTAAGAATGGACTCATTCTTAGAGCAAAAGTTCTTGTCAAGAAATTCTTGTAGGCTTACTTTTGTGGTGTGATTTAGGTAAACAATTCAATGGATAATGACGTGGAAGATAAAGGTGTTATGATATACTAAAGATATTTGATCTAGAGGGGAGCTTCACACACCTTGATTACATCACATGATTGTGACTTGGAGAAAAAGTATGAAAGTCTTTTTTAGTGCCCTCTATGGAGGTTCCTGTCATCAAATTATTAAATTTAGAGGGGCATTTAAGGCCTATCCATCCTTATTCCACATTTACATATGCTATGGTAGGAGGCCAATTTAGTATGCCCCTTGCTAGAGTTGGTGTCTTATAGATTGACATCCATTATCTCTAGAATTCCTCCTCTCTTGTAGCATCCCCTCCCTTGTGATAGTTTTATTGAATCTTAGAAGTGGACTTTCTACCTAGTAGAAGATTGTAATATATCAATGTCTTACCTCCTTGCACTATTATGGATCCACATTGTTTCCAATGTCATGGGGTAAAGGAGTTTAGGAGGGTTCATCAAACCATTGGTAGCAAGAGAATAGTTGAAGTGACATTCTCTTCACTAACCAAGTAATTCTATGCATGTTAGGGAATAGAATTATGTGTCGAAGAACAATGTAGCATGCTCCACTTCTTAAACTCCAAGTAATGCATGACTACATGGAGCATATCAACAGTTGGTAAGTTTAGGTCCAATTCGCAATTGCTAGGTTAAAGGCAAAAGCAATTGTGTTGAAAGCATTGATGGATTACTAATAAAAATTTGTTGATTTTCCTAGAGGACTTTTGGTTTCTTTACAATAATATGTGTTAGGAACTTTAGAGGACTCCATAAAACACTTATGTTAAAAAATGTATATGAAATTTGTGGCTAGTGCACAAGATAGTTGTTAATATTTGTTTGAATGTAATTAGTATTCTTTTGTTTCTCACTATGTTTGGGACCATATACTATATCATGTATTAATAGATTGTTGGAAACATGAAACCGATTAGAGTATTAAGAACAAACAATGCATTGACAAAGTTTATTATTTGTCTAAGTTTTGTATTATTCATGGAAAGAGTTTGGTTGTCATTTTCATTAACTAGATTGTGATACTACAACTCAATGGATTAAATTTTTACTTGTGATGTGTCCTTTGTAGAATGTTTATACTTGCATATCCACAACAAATGTGGTCTTCTCTCAATACCCTATGTTTGTTAATAATAATAATCGGGCACCCTTACAAAGAAGGGGCCTTTGTATATCAATTTAATGTTCAAACACTTTTTAACCCAAGAATTTTGTTCTTAAATTTCTCAATTGGAATATAGCTTTTTCCCCTAAATGTAAATAAATTATTTATGGTTGTACACATCTTCCCTACACTAAGCAATTTTTACAAATTTAACATCAAAGTTGATTGGCACATCTTCTAGTTACTTCTCTGTGTTGTTTGATTTTCAACATAAATAAATTTTGAATTGTTCTAAAAAATAAGGATGGTGTCACTAGCTACATTGAAATTTCCTCTCCCCATATTATCACTATAATGGTTCATGGAGGTAACATATCCACATCTATTTTTTGTTAGGGAAAATCTCACAGGATACCACCCTCTTTCCTAGAATATCTAAATAGAAGATGGCTCCACTATGAGTAAAATTAATCATTGATAACCACAAGTAACTTGACCGGAATTGAACTTGTTATCTATGGCTTCCCTATTGAAAACATGTCTTGGGTAGATGGTTTGACATCTATAATATCTTGATTTGTATTATTTACAACCATGTAATAATCGTTAAAAGCAACACTTTCCTCTAATATCTCTCTTCTTAGTGTCCTTCGACTTTTTCTTCTTAGAAGGTAAAACAATCCCATGACTTTTTGGCCCATTAAGATTTTCAAGGTCTTCTCCATTTCCTCCATTTGTTGCATTATTTCCTCATTTATCACATCAAATGGTTTCTAATTGACCACAAACATTCATTTGTCATGATAAGTGGTTTTTGGTTTACCATGAACCATTCAAGAATTAAGTTAGAGGGGTATACCTACCTCATCAAGGCTTACACAAACATTCAACTCAAGGACATAAATTCATTTTCCCATACATGTTCATCACCATTCAACAATTAAGTTATGGGGGTATACTTGCCTCGTCAAGGCTTACATCAACATTGAATGTGGGGACATACATAATCATTTTCTCATAAATGTTCATCTTAGGGTAATATTGCCATTTAAACATAGGACCATGAGCACAACCATCTTTCGTTTCCCCATTAAAGAAATTTTACCAATGAGGACTTTAATATTTTTGGGATTCATACTTACTCTTCTTGGAATTAGTGCAACACATGATTATATTTCTTTATTCTTACATTTTTGTTGCTTCTAATTTCATTTATTTTCTTTGAACTTATTTTTCTCTCTTTTTGCCTCTTTCCTCTCTCTCTTTTGAAATTTTCTTCCTTCTCAATGCCTCTTTCTCATGCCTCTTGTGTTTTTTGAGGAATTTACCCATTTTAACTTCCTTTCATTATCGTCTTCTATCTTCTATCATTCTTGTTTTCTACTCTTGCTTTGTTCTACCATTCTTGGTGCCTACTTCTTCTTCTATTTTTTTCATTTGTACCTACATAAAGATTATATAACTTATAGGAGGGATATCTTCATCCAACAAGACCTATATGATTTTGACTTGACAAACTTAATTGACATAAATTAGACTTGACTTTGATTTTGACTTTCACTATCACTTTTCCAAGACTTCATTACATAATCAAAAAAATTTGACTCACACATGGACTTGTCATAAATTTGTCCTGAATTTCACTCTTACATTTATATATTTTCATGGAAAAATATGAAAAATTTGACCCAAACTTAACAATTGATTTCAATTTGACTTGAGCTCTTTGTACTAATAGTTCAACTTGACTTAGGCATAATGCATAAATTCAACATGCACTCCTACCTATCAATAAATTTTTTATTATGGATTTCTTTCTAAGACTACCCTATGAATATTTATTTTTTCCCATCATAAAGAATTATTATGAAATTTCATTTAACAATAAGAGTTATTTAACATATTTAATGTGTCCAACATGATACAAAATACAACACCATTAAAAAGTTAAACATAAAATAAAATCGTTAAATATTTAAGATTCTTGTTTTCTTAGCATGTTTCCAAATTTTGTATATTCTATTTCACTCCACCATGGATGAATCAAGCCCTTTTAGTGACACTCACATCAACATAGTTAATTTAGCCAATGATAGTTTTCTTCCTTGTACGTCATTCATTATGTTTCATCTTCAGAATCCTCTTTCACATTCCACTATAGTTGCATGTACAATATGTGTTGCTTGTGAAAAATCCTTGAAATGTAACAATTGGAATTAATTCTTCTGATTAAACTATGAAGTTCATTTTGTTACAGCAAAATATCAAATTGATCACAATGCAATTTCTTCAAAAATAAAAATGTCGCAGAAAATAAACATGAACTAATAAATTTAGATGCACGCACATAAAATATGACATCGTTACTTTTGGACAATAGTCCCCGGAAAAACCCAATGTGGGAAAACTGGTGTAGTAGATGAGGGTTTTATTATTATACAACACTAAAAATTTGAGTATAAATATGGATGCCCAAAGAAATGCAAATAGGGATTAAAAATGTGGTCAATACCACAGAGAATGGGGGGATACCATCTATACCCGTGTACAAATTGATGTTTTCATAAGGAAGCCATCGAATGGTTCCCACAAATTGGGATTCGGCCGTAGGAGAATCAAATTGTATCCGGGGAACAGGGGGGTACGAGAAAGTGAGAAGAGAGGCGCACAGACCAATGAATCGTATCAGTCGTATTCTTGAATTTGGAATGGAAAGAGGAATAATGCTCCCCAGCACGGGACACAGAATAGGACCACTTAGATCGGAATAGCATTCACGAAAAGGTAGTAACATACGAATTGAACATTGAAGGGATTAGTTGGCAATAGAGAAAGATGAGGCGCCTAGTTTCAATAAGAGTCTATCAGTGCAGTGCAAGTCAGCTGAACACCGTTGATAAGGGGAAGAAGAGGGAAGGCTTTTCCGGGAACTCATACCCACCCTGTCCCTTATCAATATGTCCTCCCTCCTGCTCCATCTCCCCTGCCCGAAGCTGCTATGGGCATATGTCATTATGCATTTCTGCCGTAATTACACTTTAGCGGACAACGCTCCTATGGGCATATGTCATTATGCATTCATGAATTATAGCAGTAATTACGGCATGACTCGATATATGTCATTTCGCTTTAGCAGACAATGCATATATGGGCATATGTCATTATGCATGAATGAATGAGATATGTGTCATACCAGATTCGATCGATAGAGAGTGAATGCATATATGGGCATATGTCATTATGCATTCATTCGTTATATACGTAATTACGCTTGAGCACTTAGCATGATTAGACAGGAAAGGAATTCGGTTTGGAAGGCAGGGTTCATATAAGATATGCCCGGTGTTGATCTGCTGCCGTTGCGGGTGCTGCTGTTCCGGCTGTTGGTTCTGGTGGTTCGTGCTAATGATGGTGCCTGCCGTCATTACTGCTTCCAAGGCTGGTGCCACGGTTGTTGCTTGCATAGGGCTGGCTGTCAACACTTCTTCTGTCGGTGGGGACCGCCTTTGGGGGTTTGAGGGTGCTCCCTCCCCCTGGCACGGAACTGGGCGGGGGTCAATATTGGTTGGAGGCTTTCCCCCCCGCTTATTGGCTCGGTCATCAATAAACAGCATAAAGACGTTAGGTGCTGAGGGTCATTAGGCATAAATACATAGATAATAATAGATATACTTATCCCTGCGATCCCGATTCTGTTAGGTTTCCTGAAGAACATGGTTAGCATAGTTCTCTTAGTTCCATTAAACGGGTGGTTATCATCCCAACTTGTCCGAGCCGGGATACCCGATTACTCCATATGGATGGCCCGAGAACGTATCCGCAACTTGGTCTGATCATTGACTTGATCTGCTTTCCTCCCATCATTTCCGCTAGGTTGTTCTAGGGAGGGCTCGGGGCCCGATGGTGGCTTAGATAGCTGAGATAAGTCAAGCTGAACCATTCATTCATCGAGTGCTATATTACATATGTTATTTCGCAAGCAACAACCTATGTATGATGGCAGCCCCCTTGTCAGTCGAGCTGGGACTCACATAGTCGGTGGGCTTCAGGTCAATTGGGTCTGACGCTTGACGGAGCGGCCAACCCCCCACTCACCCTTCCTATATACAATGGATAGCTATCGAGTGTTTGGCCGGTGTTATTCATTGATTGATTAGCAAGAAAGTGAAGTTGGGCAATCAGGGCGACGATAGGACACCTCGAAGGAACACCGGGTACAAAATGAGATTCTATTCCTTGCCCCCGGAGGGACAAGCGGCTTCGCACCTTTATTTGCGGGATTGATTGGTAAAGTACGAGGCCTCGGAAAGAACCCTAGCTTTTCGAGTGATTCTGTATCTATTCGAGCGTGCGCGTTGACCCCCTAAACCTGTAGAGCGTGGATTACTCACTCTGATCCCGAGTTTCCTATAGATTCGATCTCTTCTGCGTGAAATTCTCATATATAGACTCATGGATGCAGCACTGTTGGCCATTCTCCGTCTCGTGTGTTTCGTGCCTTCGTCATCATAGGGGTCGAGTGTTATAACTTGGTCCCGCCCGCGTGCTCGCCCGCTCTACGATTGCTGTATGGAGCCTCATTATGACTTATGCTTCTGTTTTCGCCGATTTACTAGACAAGGAGTATTCTTGTTGCAGACACTTTAGATCATATCCGGAGATGGGGCCCAAGTGAATTCATTCCGATATCTATCGAGTAGTAGGGGGCGGGATTGAAAGGCAAGTCCGATCTGTGCTCTGCGGGAATATCTCGAAGCGTACTTCCTACCGACCCACCTGAGCGTTCAGATCCCGATTCAATGAAACTAAGTCAGGGGTTGAATGCAATGCGCATCTTTATATGTGCACATCTGAGAATGGACGCGGACACGGGCGGGAAAGCCTATATATATATATATGTGTGTGTGTGCTAGCCTTCCTTAAGCTCAAGGCATGCGCGACAGCATCAGTCCCTCCCGGAACAGAAGAAAAGATCCGATTGGCAGCTCGTGTTCCGATTCGACTCGAAGACGCCCGCCTAGCATCTTAGTACATTAACAGGCCCTCTCAGGTGATCGGTGCAAATATCGTTAGGAAAGAACTTGGAAAAGCGATGCAGGGATCAATAAAGACCGACCAACCATTAGAGATCAATCACGTACCAAACGCGGCTACCTTTCCAACCGATCAATAGAGTCAATCATACACGCAGGTGAGCAAAGCGTATCGAGAGGATCAATTGGGCATGGCAGAGGCACGAATTATGGGAATTTGTCGTTGTACCGAATTCATAGTACTACAGGGGGGCTTCCTGGAAATGGAGGGTTAAGGCTCTCTTGCATATAATATGAAAGGTTCTCTCCCGTCACACGTCTCACTAATTGACCGCTTGCGATGAGTGCCAGGTAAGAATGAAAATGTAGGCGAGCGCTGGCCGGGGCTAATACTGGTTGGTATCGATGTATAAAATCACAGTCAATCAACGTAGGGGTTATGTATCGCGTCTTCCACCATGCAATTATCACCTACTTGGAATGAACATACAAACTAATCATCAGTAGGGAACAGTCGCGGCCAGCAATACCATAACCTCTAGCAGACCACCTAGTCACCTGCAAGGGATGCACCCGTAGGCGGTGACCCTACCAACAACTCCATAATGAAAGCGAAATTGTCAACCCCGGAGGATGCGTAAGCAGGCTCGACCATAAGCCCCCCCACCCAATAAGTAAATTGAAACTCGACCGTGATATTCGAAGGTTTACTGCGCTCTTCGTCTGCTACGCTTGTCTTAGCTCAGACCCTGGTCGTCGTAGTAGCTTGTATTTTCATCCGTAGTAGCTGATAGTAGCCCAGACCCTCCGAGTAGCTTGTCTTTTCTTCAACCCTTCGACGATCCCGTGGAGTTGTCCCTAAATCTTGAATAGAATCTATTTTACACTTTGGTGGGTGACTACACTTTCTAGGCGCTTGGGCGTTACTACACTTTAGGCACACAACACTCCCCATAGCAACACACAAAAGCACCACTCATCGGGCCGGGGACAGGCGAGCAGGTGAAACACGAACAGACCGACCAAACTAGGCTTAGCAAGCAATCACCGGACCCAGGCTGATATATTATGAACATTGAATTCACTGATAGATCAAGATTGCTAGATCACTTTGGGCACGATTATTAACCCTTTCTCCGCTATTCGGGAGCTCGGGGCAAAGCTGATTGGTGTTCGCTGATCGAGGTTTGATTGTAGTTAGATACGAGAATTCGGCATCGTTCTGATCCCTTCGCATCCGTCACCAAATTCAAGAAGGCGAGGGCACGGGGGCAGGGAGAGCGGGAACGGGACAAAGCCAAGCTAGGGCGGCAGGAACGGGGGACTACATAGATATGGGACGGGTAGGGGTACAAGGCGAGGGGAGGATGGGGGTACCAGCCGCCAGCGGGACTGACCCACCAAGTTTGAGAGCTAGAGCATGCTATTATTCTGAACCGCACATATTGGAGTTGAAGAAAATAAGTGAGTCTATATACCAGATGGTGCCCAGACTTTCAACAACTATTCCTGAAGAGGGCCCTTACCCTTTATATCTCATGTGCACTGGGGCACTTGAGGTCCGTCAAGGGCTTGACTGATAAGGAGAGGAAATTGAGATAAAGTTTTGGGAATACCTGGATAATGTAATCTCAGATCCCCAAGTACTTTCATTGCCAGATCCGGCTCGAGTGAGGGAGAAAAAAAGTCAATTGGTAGCTGAAGGTCCTATGGATGGGCATTCAATTGATGAGAAACCAGCATCTTATATTATATGACGGAAATCGATGATTGATACTGTTAGATAGAAGGTGTGCAACAAGGGGTGGGGAAGACGCTGCATGTTGAATCAAAAGGATGAAATTTCAAATTGGGGAAAGCTCTCAAGCCATAACTTATACATCTGCAAAGCAAGTAAAGCAGCTGATTGAAGATGAATTGATAAAAATGAGAAGATGATGCCAAGTGAAAAGATTTCTTAAAAAGAAAACTTGTTTTGGCTTTAGGATAAAGTTCAACAGCTTCCAGTTCATCCCAGCCAGTTCAACAATTTCAAACACAAATTCTGAGGGAGGCAGCCTTCCTTCGATCTCTGAATACATGCCCTTAAAAGCCGCTACAGAACCTGAGTAGGGGTGCTTTACTCAAATGAAAACCCAGTTCTTACGGAGTGCTTAAAATGGGAACAACACTCCCCGGATTTCTGAGGTGAATCAGAAATAGGTCTTCCGTGGATCAGAACAACCCAGAAGATCTCTGAATACTAGCCCTCAAAAGCTAAGAACTTCCCAGGCTATAAGGTTATTACGGGATCCTTCTATTTAGAAAGTCTTTAGAACAAGATCCCCCTTCTTATGATTTCTGAGGTGAGATCAGTAAAGATAGGTCTTTAGGGTGGGCTTTGAAGTTCACCCTTTGATCTTTGAATAATGAAATCAGCTCATCTAAGAGCTTTCTAGGGGGGTCCGTTTCTCTCTGTTTCTCGGTTCAAAACAATGTATTCGCCCCGGAATCAAACATACTTCATGCCTTCTGTATGCTCTTCCGGATAAGACATAACGCTGAGCCATACCAGAGTGAACAAGGAAGAGTCTCAGAGGGTTGGTTGTCCATGGCTCGACTTGTTGGGACATGCCCAGTATGGCACTTCAATAAAGTTGAAGAGAGCTAGCTATTTACTTAATATATATTCTAGCTCGCAAAAGCAAGCATCTGAACAAGGCTAGTCCCCAATGGGTCAACAAAGCAAGCCTTCTGAATGAGGTGGTTAGGAAGTCGTTACTTAGTCGTTCGCTGATAGCCTACTCAATCAAGGTAAGCTGACCGTTCCAATCTGGGAAGGTTACTGGAGTAGCTCTTCCTTCTGATATTGCCAAATTGATGCTCCGTCTCGGGGAATCATTTACTAGGTTCACAGATCAGTTGGTCATATGGGCAAGAAGGTGATTCAATGTATGCAAATAGCACGAGAACCCCTGTTGACCGGTGCCAAGGAGGGTGTCAGTATACCAGGAGGGGAATCCAATGAATGGCCAAGCCTAGATAGGGAACTAATTGCCCATAGAACCGAAACCACCCCAAGGGGCGTGTTACTCCTAAACTTGCCCTGAAGAAAAAGAAAGTAGAGATGATCCCTCCTTGATGGCGGAAACACTTCCAGAAGCACTTCGTGAGTTTAGCTTTAGTCCTCTTTTAACCAGGAAGCACAACAGCTTTGAATGAGAAGAGATAAGAAGAAACCACCTTAAGGGGAGGTCTGCCCATCTAGAGGGGATTTGATGGGCCTTACTCAGCGAAAAGAGGACCTTCTAAATAGTCTAATTTGGATAATCGGAATAGATAGATCTTGGGGAATCTGGCTTGCTTAGATAAAGATCTCATAAGTAAGTTATAGGTCCCCCTTAGCCCTGAATAAAGGGTTTTTCTTTTTCCCGAATTCAAGTCCTCGACCGAAGGAAGAGACCTTCTTGACTACTTCCCAGGTATTCCCAGCTAGAGTTAGGTCAGATCTCAACCAGAGGGCCAGATCTTAAGTAAGTGCTTTACCTTATGGGATATTAGTTACAGATAGTGCTTTCCCTATAGGAGATACCTTATTCCCATCTTGGCCAGAAAGATCCTCCGTACAGGGGCCAACAGAAGAGGCTTGGAAATGGGCATAATAGTGCCTGCCTGTTTTGGACCCTGAATAGGGAGTGATTTATCTGAGCTAATCTTCCTTCTCTTTAGGCAGGATATTCGATATGACTCCCATACCTTCAGGGGAAAGGTAAATATGAGTTCTCGACCAAAGGCCCGGTAGGGACTCACTATTCATATGGTGAGGGATAGCCCATAAATGAAATATATGTGCTCGACCAGAGGAAGAAACCTTATTGCCTTCCTTCTCTTTAGTAAGGAGATGATCTCAGAATTCCATGCCCTAAAGGCAAGGTAAAACGGACCAGATATCCTTCTCATTGACACAGCATGGAACTGTAACAATCCCCATATGCGCGTCCCATCTCCAAGTCCACAATCGACAGACACCCGCTTTGCTTTACATGCTCCTAGATGATCACCTACATGCTCCCAATACATACGTCCACCAGCGTCTCCAGACACATTACCCTTACCCCAAACTCCTACCTTAGGCACATGAACAACCCCAACTCGATCAATAGCACAATCCAAACTCCGCAAACCACACGTAAACCTGCCTCACCCATATATTTGCAAGTCACCTGATGCACGAACAAAGACTTCTATTTCCTCAATCGGGACTTCTCCACGGTTCAAGATTGATTGGCTTAGAAGCATAACTGTCTCCACGATGTCTCAAGTGAGCTACGGCCCAACCACGCTAACAAGTGCAAATCACCACCGGTCAAGTGCGAAAGGGTTCGGGGACCACGCTAACGGTCAAGTGCCGCTACTCTCTATTACTCTATCAAATGCCATTTGAGGAGCTCGCCAGTAATCCCAATAACATAATCACCCTCCAAAACGTCTATAGACGACGCTAAAAGGTTCTGTTTTCTCTCTATTGGTTCTACCCTCTCTAGCTATGGATCTTTTCTGTAAATACGCACTTAAGAGCAAAGCATAGCGGTAAGACATGGTAAAGCATAGCAGCAATACGCACTTACCAGCGTAGCAGCATAGCGCACCTGTATGGTTCTGTATGGATCTGTATAGGTATCTCTTCACTCTTGATTGATTCTTGATTGATTCACTCAATATGGATCTGTATGGTTGGTTCTTAAGCATAGCAGCCAAAAAATCATAGCAGCAATACATGGTTGTGGTTGGTTCTGTGCAGAAAGCATAGCAGCAATACGCACTTGAGAGCATTGCAGCAAGACATGGTTCTATATGGATATTGATTATGATGCTACGGTCAAGCAAGGGGACCATGCTATCAAGTGTAACCTATCAAGCCAGTGCAAATGGAAAAGCTAACATATATAATGTGGCAAATGGATAGATCTGGACAACCGCATGCACATATATAATGTGGCAAATGGGTCGATAGAGATTGGGAAAAGAATATCTATAGTAAGGAAGAATAAGGCACTCCAGTAAGGAAGAATAAGGCACTCCTTCCACGTTGTACGAGACGGGGAAGAAAAGAAGAAGCAAAAACTGACTATCTACAGTGAATAATATGACATAAATATTAGAGAGAAAATTCTCTCTCCATAAGCAATCCTGACACTGCTCTGCTTAGAAAATATGGTCATCCAAACACTTGCACAGGCCCTCTTCGTAGTCCATGTGTTGCCTCTCGCATGTGTGGCTGTAATCCCTCTCCAATCAAGTTGTCCTTCCTGTGTCTTTAGTTGGAAGTGATTCTTTGGACCTCCGAAAGATTTTCTTGGCCTCTGGAAGCTAAATTGACCTCCCTCTCAGCTAAATCGAACTTCTAGACTATAGCACCTGCGTATCTTCTCTGTGGAATACTTTTGTCACTTGTTGTTGCCTCTTCGGAACTGGAATCTCCTCTAAAATCAATGTCTTTGCCCCTCACTGACTCTGCTTCCCCTTAGACTCGAACTCCTCTTCTCTGCTCAACTGCTACTGCTGGATAGCTCAATCTGCCAACGAAATCGATCTCTCAGTGTGTCTTGCTCCAACCCCATCAACCTCCTCTTATAGTCTCTCGTTGGCTCACCAATAACCATGCTTAAATCCTCATCAATGACTAAGATAATCTCTGAGTTGATCCATGTGAGTTTATAGAGATTCTCACATTTCTCAATTAATTAGTTTTCCTAAGTTAGAATTGGGAAATATTTATTATTGACAAATCAACTTAATTGATCCATCTCTAGGTGTTTTTTCCTGAAACGTTTTCTGGGTTTTAGAGATCTTGTGTTCCTTAGCGTCTCTTACACAATTTGAGACTAGAACACATGTCTGATGCTATAAAAACTAACACTCCCTCTTAGCAAGGAAGACGTTCTCTATATTTCTTAACATCCTCCCATACATGTTGTTGATGTCTTATAACTATGACAACCTACCACTGGCCACCAAATACTACTCAACTCTGATTCATCTGCCACTTTGTAGCTGAAACACCCTGCATCTGCATTGTCGTTAACACTACACTGTACCACCTATACTGTTGCCAACTATGCTTGGAAATTTGAACATTTTCTACCACCTGCGACTAAAAATCAAACTCTTCCCAACAATTTGCATTGCCTAGCCAACTTCTATGCAAACCCTGAAGAAATTCGCTCAGACTCCCTCTGAATTGAAAAATTTCTCCCTCTCTATCTTTGAGCCTTTGATCTATCAAACTTTCTCTGATACCATGTGAAAATTCCTTGAAATACAATGGATGGAATTAATTCTTCTAACTAATTAATTTATGTAGTTTATTTTGTTACGAAAAAATATCGAATTAATCACACTGAAATTTCTTCACAAATAAAAATGTTGCGGAAAATAAACAAGAACTGAGAAATATAAATGCGCACACACATAAAATATGACACCATTATTTTTGGACAATAGTCCCTGGAAAAACCCAATGTGGGAAAATTGGTGCAGCAGATGAAGGTTTTATTATTATGCAGCAGTGAAAATTTAAATATAAATATGGATGCCCAAAACTGGTTATCCACAACAAATAATCTGACAAAAATATTAGAGAGAAAATTCTCTCTCTCCACAAGCAATCCTGACATTATTTTGCTCAAAAAATTTGGTCGTCCAAACCCTTGTGCAGGCCCTCTACGCAGTCCTGTGCTACCTTTCGCATGTGTGGCTGGAATCCCTCTCCAATCAAGTCATCCTGCCTATCTATGCTACCGGAAGTGACACTCTGGACCTCTGGAAGACTTTGTCGGTCTCTGTAAGCTAAATCAACCTCCCTCTTAGTTAAATCGAACTGCTAGACTGGAACACCTGCGCAACCCCTATGCAATCTCTCTTTGGAATACTTTTGTCACTTGTTGTTGCCTCTTCGTAACTGGAATCTCCTCTGAAATCATTTTCATTGCCCCTCACTAACTCTGCTTTCCGTCTGGCTCCAACTCATCTTCCTTGTTCAGCTATTGCTATTGGATAGCTTGATCTGTGAAGGAAATTGATCTCTCGGTGTGTTTTGCTCCAACCCCATCAACCTCCTCTTATAATCTCGTATTGGCTCACCAACGACCATGATTAAATCCTCATCAACGACTAAGATAATCTATGAGTCGATCCATGTGAGTTTCTAGATAATTCTCACATTTCTCAATTAATTCCCATTAATTAATCATTTTTCCTAAGTTAGACTTAGGAAATATTTAATTATTGACTAGTTAACTTAATTGAGCCATCTCTTAGTGTTTTCCCCTGAAACTTTTTCTAGATTTTGGAGATCTTGTGTTCCTTAGCCTCTCTAACACAAGTCGAGACTAAAACACTTGTTCAGTGCTACAGAAACTAACATTACTTACCATAACTTTGACATGTTTGAAAATTTTGTGTGCAACCTCGTGGTAGAAAACAATACTCCAACCATGTTTCATGGATGACACATCATAATTAACATGAAGAGTATCAACAAGTGTATTATACTTTTTCAAACAAAAAATAAAATATTGTTTTGTTTTCTCTCTCACATATAATGTGTTGCACATGTTGAAAAAACTTTCAAAGCCAACACTGGGAAAAATTCTATTATTTACATTGACACCTAATCCGAAAAGATTATTGTAAATATTATTAGTTACGCATTTCAGAAAACAAAGCTCTCCACTCATATATAAATTCATGATAGGGCTAATGCAATAAACAATCACATTGGTGGAGTTACTCCTAGGCCAACTCTCAAATTAGTTTTTCTGTTGTAACTTCTGTGAGTTTTCTGCCATAGTCCTCATTTTTTTCCTGCCATTATTCTCTGTCCCTCTACCAGAATTTAGAGCATTGGTTGCATTGTAATCACTGTGAGACCATGTGTTGTGTGCTCGGAGGTCTGCTTGTAAATGGGGGATCGTATGGTATGATGGTTTATTATTGGTGTGATGCATTTTTTATGTTCATGTGTGAAAGATGATACTCTGTGTGATGAATTTGAAAACGGTCTATGCATTCAAGTCTGTGCTGACTATGTGCCCTCGACTCTGGGTGAACACTTCATTGAGTCGAAAGTTGAATGGTGTAAGTGGTATGTGATGGTCACTTCTTCCTTGTGCATTAAATTTCTGCTACGTTGAGGCTAGTCGAAACTCTTGAAGGATGGTCAAAATTCCTGTTGAGCCGTATGGTATGTTGCGTTGAAATTTTCGAAGAGATACATTGTGTTATACTCCTATAGTTATAGGTGTCATATTTCATGATTGATTGGTTGAGCTCTGTAATATGTTCATACCTTTCCTTGCTGTAAAGGTTTTCCATATTGTAAAAGAATAAAAAAAAAATTGAAAAATGTAAACGGGGTATGCCCTAAAAGAAAAATCAAAGGGTAAAAAGAATAAAATGGTCAAAAAAGTGAAAGAAATGAACCCAAAAAAAATAGACCAGGAAAGTGCGCAAGTCCAAAAAGCCACTACTTTTTCATTTTCTATAAATAAGCATTGTGTGCAGCTTGTTGAACTTTATGCCACAATTGATGAATGGCCGAACAGCTTAATCTTGGCTAGTTCATGTTTTAATTTCCTGCTTTAGAGATAGAGAATAAAAATCTGTCCAAACTGTTTAATCTTGGCAGATAAGTAGATAGGTAGAGAAGCAAAGGAGCTCAACTGTTTAATCTGAGCCCTTGGAAGAAATAAGTGTAGACTTAGGTAGGCTCACACTGAAAAGAAAAGATAAGTTGAAAAAGGGTTTGCCAGTCAAAGTGCACCCAAGAAAGAAGAAAAAATTCTAGGCAAAGTAAGCTGGGTAGGTCGACTAGTGTTGCAGAGGCATACTTGTGATTGATTTTGTCTCTCAAGATGTTCATCTTATTGTTATCATGAGTACCATGGTAGATATTTGGATGCAGCTCAAGCAAGGCATGAATAACTCCCCTTCATCCCTTTTCCAAATCATCTACTAATTTCCCAAAGGTATTAAGATCTGCTTAATATCCTTAAAATCACTCATTCCATTTCATTCATTGCCTAGAGCAAAACCCTGTTTTTACCTAGGAGAATTCGCCTTATTTCTTCTATAAACCCCTGTTTTTCCCTTTTTGCCTAAGTTTTGTAACATTATAACTTAGCGCTTTTCTATTCTTCAAAACCATATTAACAATTAACTTTATTATATTAAATCCCATGTAAATATAACCCTTTTCCGTACTATATTTATATTGTAAAAACCCCCAAATAATGCATATTCCCCGCCCCAGTTAATATATAACCATAAACGCTTTTTGGGAATTTACAATGTTAATTAAAACTTGTTAAATAACCCTTTCCACCATGCAAAGCCTCGAGATTAATTAACAATTGGTTAATTAATAACCTAACTTAAATCAACCCTGACGACCAATAAAAATCACCCCGAAACCATTATAAAAACACTGTTTAAATGCAGCCCCTACGCGTTAAACTCCCTGCCTTGTTCATAAAGCGCCAATCGTCTGATCAGATGCTCTACATCCAACGACGGAGATCCATTTTTCTAGCCCTCCATCTGCCTAACGTTAAGCCACGGGGAAATGGTGGTATTGCGCCCGTACCGGATCCACGTGTCGACCGCCCGGCGTGTTCGTTGCCCCTCTGCCCAAAACTGCCCTAGCCCAAAAGTGATGCGAGAAAAACAGCTTACCGCCCTCCCGCTAACCTTTCGCTGATGTCATCCTGCCACATCATCCCTCGCTGACATCACGTGCCATGTCACCATCCGTATTGCCACGTCATCTGTCCCATACCCCCCTGACGTCATGTTGATGTCATCCACCCAATAAATGCCAAAAAAGCCCCGCCAAATCAAATTTCGTTAAATTGACGAGAAAATGTCATTTTCACCCTTATTCCCTACTGACTGTGCTCCATGCATAATACGTCCAGTCCACCACCCAGCCAAGAAATTCCAGCGTCATGCTCTAAAGTTCATCGTTCAACCTGTGAGTTACATGGTTTGCCTCTTAAACAAAGGTATTTACCCAATTCACTTTGCAAACCTGTAATTTCAGTTTTTTCACTGAGAATTTTACCTCAAAGAGCCAAATTCAAGTTAAAATCATTCCGAAGCTACCATAGAAGACCCCCAAACCCGCTATTTAGTCCATTGTTTTCATAGAAGCCCGAATTCTAGTTTGAATACACAAGAACCAAACATGGAAGCCCCCATAGCCCTGAATGTCGCGCCCATAAACGCACCTCATAAAGACTTAAATTATCTACCCTTGGCCGACAGAGATTTCCAAATAAAAGACTTATCTGGTGACAGGAATCATCTTCAGACCTTCTGCCAAATTAGGGATAGTTATCTAAGCAACTCTGATATTTTTGGACTGTGGGAATCAAACCTTCCCATGTACTTCCTTCCCTCAGTCCATGTTTTCCCAGACATCATTCACCAATGCTGTGCCAACTATGACCCTGTCCATAGAGCAGTTATGTCTCCTTCCCAAACTGTCCTTTTTTCCATAACTGCTGAATCCATCAATGAGATGATACATTTCCATTCCACTGAGCCCCTTGCTCGTCTTTCCATGGGATTTTTACTTGAACAAGCATCTCAATTACCCAAATCAGAGATAACCCGCATTGCTCAGATGTTCATGATACCAACGCACCAACCTACAGGCCCTCCTCCTTATCTGCAAGCCTTTTTCACTGAAATTGGTAGACTTATTGTTGACATGATATCCTTGATCTTGGGATTTAGATCTAATGAATATGTGGATGATATCACCGTGGTTCTATTATCAATCTTTACTCCAATACAACCCCCTGCTGTCAAGTATGACTATGCCACTTTTATTGCCAACAAAATCCATGATCAATTTATAAATTTGGATAGAGAAGGAGTCTTCAAATACACATCTTTTATATACCATCTGTTGTTATATTATCAGCCAAACAACTTTCCTTTTCCCATCAGGAAATTAAAATCAAAAGGAAATCAGAGGTCTGTGATCTTTTGGAGCTCAGTCTTCCATAACTGTGACTCCCCTTATACCTAGAGTGAATTCATTGACTTATTTGTACACCCAGCCTCCACTCTGTTGATAGGAGCTCCTCCTCCTAGGATCACTGCTAACATGAAGAAGATTTTGTAGCTTTCTAAACAGTACAGGATAGGTGACTGGTACCTGTACCAGAATCACACAGAAATCAGAATGTATGAATGTGAACTTTGCCCTTTCAAGTTGCCTAGATATGTGCCCATGATGTTATTTGCATTAGAACATTTCAAGCAGATCACCAATGCAGACTTAACCCACTTTTGTAATGCAAAGAAGAAGGCTCAGCTCAGAATCAAAAACCAGTTAGGCCCTTATGTCATCAATTCTAGGGATGCATGGAAAGATGTTGAGAAGATATTAGAAGAACACCTTAGATTGAAGAAGAGTTTTTTGTGGGTGCCATATGACATAATATAGTTTCATAAGTGACAGAAGGGTAAGAAATAGGCTGTCAGTTTATATACATCATAAGATCCCAGAAATTGAATAGTTTTCAAATCAGTCCCTAATAGTCACAACTGCAGTCCCCTCAACAATTGGATCGGCATTGGCTCCAAATGTCCCAGCAATCACAACAGAGGTAATCACAGGTACATCATCAGCAGGAGCAGCACCAGGCAGCGGTACTAATATGAGCACAAAAGAATTGATAAAGGCCATGGAAGAACTAAAGCTACAAGTATCAGAGTTGAAACTGGTAAAAGACCAATTGGCTAAGGCAGAGAGAAATTATGATATTTCCAAAATCAATGTCGTGGAAAAAACCAAGGAGATTAAAGCCTTAGAAAGTAAAGTCAAAACATTAGAATAGGAGCTCACCTTTGATAAGCCCTTGGCAGAGATCAGAAAAATCCTTTGGGCAAATATCACCCAGTCTATAAATGAAATATGGCCATCTATCCAAGTAATCTATGAGCAGATTGGCTTAATAAACATAGCCCATGAGGTAATTCAGCAGACAAGAGTACAGTTGGGCAAAATGCCAGAGGAAGCTAATCGGCTTATACATTTTTTGAACACCCACAATGCAGAACAATTGGAGAAACTTGGCATTCCAGACAGGACAGACACCATTCTGGAAATCAAAAGGGTTCTAACCAAGAGAACTTTAATGCAGAACTTAGAGAGAAGGTGCCAAGATATGCAAGTAGAAGTTAATGCCTTTATGGAGAAGTTCACAGTTTTGCTGAGTAAAGGGCTACCAAGCCCTTTGGTCATCAATGATAAGTTAATGAAACACATTGATTATGTTGATAAATTAAATAAGTATGTTAGCAATCAAGCTAGTGCATCATCAAGTGCATCGGGAGTGAAAGCCCTTCCATCTGGCCGAGTTCTCTATGACAACTTAGAGAATTTATTCTACATCGAGCACGAGGTAATGCATCTATTCACCATTCAGCCTAATTTCTTCAGATATACAGAGACTGATGAAACTCTCAGAAAACTTCAGAGGCATAAATTGCCAGAGCAGAAATGGTGGCAAGATATGTTAGAAATTTTGTAAATTTCTCTTGGGTAAAACGTAGATTTCGGGCTATTTTTCCATGATAAGATAAACGGAGACAAATGAGGGTCAAGCGGGTCGAGGTGTATCTGATTAGGGTCAAAATAATATCTGACAAAGATAGAGTAGCCACCATAGAGTATCAGTGGAAGACAGCTGTAAACCGACTCGCAAAACCTACCTCCAGCACATCCAACAAAGATGGAATGGCTAGCACAACATCAGTTTATGTTTAACCTATTTTTGAGATTGTTTGTCTCTATCTCTTGTAAAAAAAAGGATTAGTCATCACTAGATATTATCTCCATCAGATATTTTGTATAAATACCCCCACAAACAAAGTATTTGGGGTTGGTGGGAATTCCTAGACTTTGCTATAATACTGAACTTTGGAATAAAGAACTGTTGGAAACATCTGTTGTCTGGCATACTGGATAAGGAATTGATGCAGAAGACTTGTCACTGAATTCTTGAATCAACCACTGGATCAATAATCCCGCTATATCTTGTGTCTTGCAGTTTTCTTGTTATTCTATCATCTGTGTTTCATAAATTTTGAATGATAAAGCAAAAGATTAATTCAGAATTTGCTTGACTGCACTCTGTTTTCAGTCTTTACTATTCTCTGTGTTTTCTTCAGAATTAATATAAGTAGTGAAATCTTAATTGCTCCTGCTTCCTGGTTCTTTCATGTTGTCTATTTTCTAAGGAATTCTTAATTGCTCCTTACCAGTAATCATCCATTTTCTCTCTTTCAATATGTTGAAGGATTCTTAACTGCCCTTCATCCATTTGAGTCCATTCCATCTGATTCCAGCCTATATTTGTTCCATGTTTGACTACCTTGCTCTGTGATGTCATCCTCTGTTAAGAAACCAAATCCAGAAAGCCATCCTTCTTTGACTCCATCATGCCCAATGGACTGAACTATTCAGTTTGTCTCACTGTTCTATTGAATCTCACCATCCAAACCCAAAACAAAACCCTTGAACTTCATAACTAGCCTAACACATTTCAAAACAAAGCTAAATCATAAAGAGAGAGCCCTCTCTGGATGCAGATTGGCTAGAATCTGTATCTAAAAGATTGGTCTGTGGTTACCTCAGCCGTATTCCCTTTCTTACAACTTTTGGGAACAACCTGAGTGATAACACATTGAACTGCGTTGAATAGCCGCCTTTTTTATGTGTTGTGTTATTGAATAAGCTTGTTAAGTTTTTTAAAAGGGTCAAGCATTGGTGTGCATTAACCAAAACAATGTTGCGAGCTTTTAAAAAAAACCAGTGCATGTATTAAGTTATAAGAAGTGCATAAGGCATGTGATAATGGGAAGGTATGCTTTTGAAAGTGTGAAGGGTCGTATGGTAATTGAGTTGTTTTTTTTTTTATAAAGAGGACGTATGGTGATAAGTGAGGTATTATAATATTAAAATGTTTTATGTCTCCTTTTTTTGAAGACCATAAACATGGTGGTGTGACTATTATATGGTGTGATTATGGTGTGGCCTCACATTTATATGGTGGGACATATTGTGATTATTTAGATGTATAATGTATAGTGAAGGTATGCCATTTAAATAGAAAATATCATGGTTGTGATTTTGAATGGAAAGCAGATAATTTTTTTTATGCAGTCACTCGTATCTAGTGTGGGTGTAGTTCTTTCTGGAAAAGAGAACTATCATGATTGGTCCTTGAAAACAAAACACACGTTTATTTTCAAGGAGTTGTGGAAAGGAATCTGTGAAGGATAAGGAGATAATGCACCGAAAAATCTCACTTCAGATAATGAGCTTTCCATTTGGGAAAACAAGAACAACAAGGCCTATGCCTTGATTGCAGCATCTGTAAATGAAGAGGTGAGTCTCCATATTTCTCCATTTTCAAATACCCTTTAAGCCTTAAAGAAGTTGAAGAAATTTTATGATTCACATTCTGAAGTTGAAGTTGTTCAATTGATGATTAAGTTGTTCAACATTGAATTGAAAAATGATGACCTTCTTTCCCTAACATCAAAAGTAAGATCCATTATGCATGACATAAAATCCAATGGTGTTGAGATAGATATTCCTTTCATAGCTTATGTCAAAGAACTATATCCCACCTATTCACACTATCTTGACTCATTGAAAGAAAGTGGAAATCTTAAGTAGATTACCTTTGAATCCCTTGAGAAGAGGTTTGCTGAGAGAGAGAAGGATTTTGGGAAGAAGACAACTCCTCAATCTACTGAAAAAGATGTGTGCCTTGCACAAAAAGAGAAGAATCAGTGACAATATTCTTCTAGAGGAAGAGGTGGTCGAATATGAAGAGGAAGGAGGAATTTTAGAGGCAGGGGGGGGCAGACAGTGCCAAGAAGAAAAGTTTGATCTTCATTGCATACGATGCAATAGAGATGGATATGATGCTTCCACTTGTAAGTTTCATAGGGACCAAATTGAGCAAGAAACAAATGAAGGAAAAGGTAAAACAATTGACAAAGGGAAAGGTAAAGCACCCGAGTCCACTTATTATATTGTGGCACATTGCAACATTGGAGTAACTGAAGACTTATTCAATGCTTCACTTGCTTCAGGGAAATATGCTTAGTTGCTTGATTCAGGAGCAACTTGCCACATGAATTTTAGGAGAGATTTCTTTGAATAATTCACTGACAATGTTGATGGAGCAATATACTTTGCAAATAATTCAAAACTCAAGCCATCAGGGCTTGGCACCATCAGGCTCAAATTGCCTAGTCTTCTAGACTTTCTTCTACACGATGTTCAATACCTCCTAGAGTTGAGGAGAAACTTGTTGTCTTTGGTCCAAATCTGCCAGCAAGGAAACTCCATTCATATATTTGATGGCAAGGTTGAGGTCTAAAAATCACCAGATCACTCACTTGTCATGACGGGGATAGAAGAAGAAAGACTTTTGAAGCTGCAAGGAACCTCTGCTCGTGCACAAAACTTCTCATACAGTTCTCACTATGATGAAGGTACATTTCCATCAAGTCTTTTATGGCATGCTAGATTTGGACACTTGAACTATGGAAACCTTCGTTTGTTGAAGAAAAATGGTGTTATTTCTTTTCCCAAAATTCCTAGGAAACTTAAGTAATGTGATGCTTGTATCTTAGGAAAGCACAAGAAACAGTGTTTTCATGATTCTCATTCTAGAGCACATATAAAACTTGAACTCATTCATTCTGATTTGTGTGGCCCAATGTTTGTTCCTTCTGCAAATGGTAATAAATATATGATGTCATTTATTGATGACTAGACTAAAATGTATTAGGTTTACTTATTGAAGAACAAATCTGAAGCTTTTGAAACATTCAAGAACTTTCATGCATGGATTGAAAATGATGCACAATCTCATATTGGATCTATTTGCACTGATAATGGAAAATAATACACTTCAAATGAATTTGAAAACTCTCTTCACCAGCATGGGATCAAACATCAAACGACTGTGCCCTATAATCCCCAACATAACGGAGTTGTTGAAAGAATGAATAGGATCTACGTTCCATGATGTTTATCAAGAATGTTAAACTGATGTTTTGGGTTGATGTAGTTCATATGTGTTATGTATATAAAGAATATGTGTCCATCTAAGGCTATAAAAAACAAGACTCCCTATGAAATGTGGTATGGCCACATTTGCTCAGTGAGGCATCTCAGGGTTTTTGGTTCCACCTATTATGCCTTGATACCTAAGGAACAAAGAAACAAACTCGATGCAAGGAGTCACACATGTATCTTCTTGGGTATTCCAATACCTCCAAATCATATGAGGTGAACAAGAAGTTTATAACATCTAGAGATGTGATATTTCTTGAATCTTACAATATTGACAATGTTTTTGAGCGACAACTTGATCGCTTGGATAGATTCGTACATGCAAAGTCTTCTCAAAAATTTGATAATGAGATTCCACATCTTGAAGGGGGGATTCCTATACTAGATCAATATATTGAATCTTCTTCTGAAGCACTCTTTCCCCCACATGAAGCTTTAGCCACTGATGACACTTTGAGCAATGTGATTAACAAAATTAGGAGACTAAATCTTGATTCAGCCCCATCTCAGTCAACTGAGCAGCCAGAACCATCTCAGAAAGGTCCATCCAAATGGTTGACAAAGACACTTGAAAGTGTTTGTCTTGATGAAGTTGGAAAGATAGGAACGAGAATCTCAACTAGATGGAATGGAGGTGATATAGACAATCATGATTCATCGATTGATATGGATGCTTATTATGATTGTGAATTGAATTTGTGTACAAATTTCGAACCAACTTCCTTCAAAGAAGTCGCTTCTCATGATGAATGGAAAGAAGTGATGCAAAAATAATATGATGCTTTGATAAATAATAGCACCTGTAAGTTGGTTGGGAACCAAACCAATCGGCTGCAAGTGGGTCTTCAATAACAAGTATAAAGTAGATGGCTCACTTGACAAGCATAAAGCCAAGCTTGTGGCAAAAGGTTTTGCACAAAAGGAAGGGGTCTATTATGAGGAGACTTTTGCCCCCACAACAAAATGGGCTACCATCCAGACACTCTTTGCCTTGGCAACACATAACAATTGGGAAGTCCATCAAATGGATGTAAAAATTGCTTTCTTGAATGGAGATTTGAAAGGGAATGTTTTATGTCCCAACCAGAAGGATTTGTTGTGAAGGGCCAAGAAAATAAAGTATGCAAGCTTGTAAAATCCTTGTATGGCCTCAAGCAAGTACCATGAGCCTGGTACGAGAAGTTAGCTGAGCATCTTTTGAAACTCAAATTCAAACATTATGATCTTGATGATGAAACTTTTTTTTTCAAGAAAGTTGGAAAAAATATTGTATATCGTGTGGTGTACATAGATGATCTTATGATGGAAGGGAACAATGAGAGCTACATTGCATCCATAAAGAAGGAATTGAGGAAAGGTTTTGAAATGAAATATTTGGGATATGTTCACTACTATCTTGGTATTGAAGTAACTTAGCAGCTGAAGTTTATATTCCTATCTCAAAAGAAGTACATTGGAGATTTGTTGAACAAGTTTGGCATGGTTGAGTGCAATCCTTTGACTACTCCAATGGAACAGAACTTAAAGCTCATATCCACTGAAGGAAAAGAATTTGAGGATGCAATGAAGTATAGAAAACTTGCAGGAAGTCTCAACTACCTAACTACTACCAAACCAGACATTTCATTTTCTCTTGGAAGCCTCTCCATATTTATGAAAAAGCCTTGTGAGGGTGATTGGTCTATTGCAAAAAGAGTTCTAAAGTACTTGAAGGGAACTCAAGACTTTGTACTTAAGTTACATATGTGGGAAACTCCAACTTGATTTGATACTTTGATTCAGACTTCGATGGAGATAAAGAAACTGGAGTATCTACTTTAGGTTATGTTATGAGTCTTAGATCAAGAGCTATCTCGTGGAGGTCACACAAATAGTCAGTTTCAACATATTCCACAACAAAGGCAGAATATGTGGCATCAGATGAAGCAATGAAGGAAATTGTGTGGATCAGGAAAACTTTGGAACATTTGCAAGAGAAAGTTGGCCAAGAAGCCAAATTTCCATGATTGAACAAAGTGTGAAAATTCTATCACTGCAAAAACTGATTTATTTTACCTACTTATTTTCCAATAAGTTATTTATGAAAACCCTTCAGTAAACATTAAAATAGATTCTACTACAGATATCACACCATAATACAGAAACAAATACATGCACAAGAATCAAACACATCAACACAAGTATTTTGGACAATTGTCCCTGGAAAAGCCCAATGCGGGAAAACCGGTGCATCAGAGGATGGTTTTATTAATCATATATTATTGAGTACAACTAGGTGCCAAACTAGCTTACCCAACAGAGATAAATTCTCCAACACCTCTTCCAGACTCAGTGTCAAACTTGTTGGCCTTTGCACAGCTCTTAGACCCTCTGTGTCAGCTCCTGCCTCTCTACTTCTGCATTGGGCCTCTCTATGTCACCCACGCAGGCCCTCCAGTGATTGCGCAGTCGTACTTCCTCTGCATCTACCTTAGAGGCTCTGCGCCTTCCTAAGAGGCTCTGTGCCTGCCTCTTTAATCTCTATGCTGATCTTTTGGTACTATTCCTGACTCTCTATTCTCTACGTGCTACCTCTTGTTGTAATCCAGACCTTTAGTTCGAATTTCTCAGCAAACCTCGCTCTAGAAATCAAACTGACTGGTCTCCCTCAGTATATCTCCAATTGACCCTCAAGTCCCCTTTTATACTTTTCCTGTTGATGAATCAACGATCGAGATTAAGTCCCTAATCAATGGCTAAGCTTAAAATAGACTTAATCCTTATCTTTTGGAAGCTTCTCATCCTTATCTTTATTAATACCCATTAATATTTTTATTTCCCTAAGTCTAGACTTAGGAACTCATTAGAAATATTAATTATTTTAATAACTCTTCATCCAGATAGATTTTTCCAAAACGATTTCTGGGTTTTGGAGATATCATGTTCTTTAGACATTCCACCAATTTTCATGGCTAGACCTCATCTGATGCAACCCCAAATCAACACGAAGCACATCAACACAAAATACCATCTAATTTGACATCATGTTGAGGCCAAAACAATCCACCTATGACATTGTTCCACAAATGAGAATATTGATGACATATTTACTAAAGTGCTCGGAAGGGAAATTTTTGGCTTGAGGGGGCCTGACCCAGGTTCTACGTTAATTAGCTAAACAAATCCCTACACTATTGGCTCTTTCGGCATCAGCGCGCGGAGCGCGGACCGAAGTCTCACCTGAAGCAGTATGGGGGGATGTCGGAACCAAGTTTTCGCACCTTGAGATGGTTGTGATGTCATTTTATTCCCTTTATTCCTGCCTTCAGGCAGGTCACTTCGCTCTAGGGCTTGGCAGATAAGCCTTCTCTTCCATCCTTCAATACCTTTGCAAAAGGGTACGACTGACCTTCACATAGCCCTAATCCTTGATCTAGACACTTTCATGCTGCCAAGGTAGCGTACCATGCAGATTCCTAAACTTGTCCAAGTATTTTACTTATCTTATTAGATACTCATAGTTAGCACCATGTAAATAGATATTCTTATATGCGGTCAGTTACCCAACACAATCATACACATTCGCGCATCACATAAGCATTATAAAGGAAATTCATACGTAAAATGATAAGATGCATTAATCGGAACAAAGATAGAAATTGCAGAATACTTCTCTTTATTGATATCTTCCAAGTGATTACAGACTCTAACCACCCTACACACACAGCTGCAGGGGTCCGCGCACTCAGCTGCGGACTTCTACCCTAGGCCTCTACGCACTCAGTTGCAGAGCCTCTACTTACGCTACAACCCAAAACTTAGACTTCTAGCTCAAAGCTACGACTCTCTCCTCTATCGCTGATTGCTTCTAACTACTTATAGCTTAGCTCTTTTTATACAATCCCATGGTCTGTGGACCATGGGTAGATTTCTTACAACTGACTTTACTTTAAAAAACTAAGGGCGGACAACTCTTTATGACTTATGACACCTACGCGCTCCGCAACCAAAAAATGCAGAGTCTTTACAAGTTTATTACAAAGTTTGACTCAAACATGGGCTTTTAGCCCCAAAACTGCCCTTTTGGGGATTCCATTCCCAACAGGCCCCCAACACAAACATCGTGACTCACCCTCGAGTCACTCGATAAGCGCGAAGATCTTTGCGCGAAGTCCTTCCAACTCGACCCGTATGACCACAACCTCGGCCGTGCAATGAGCTGCCGCCTGCTTTGCGTCTTCCACTGTCTTCTCGGTTATTGCTCCTACGCTGTTAGTCTGAAGCTTTTGTTGTGTTGCCTACAGAGTTGCAAGCTTGCCTTCAATATTTCCTGTCACTACGTAAGCCTCATCCAGCTAGGGCTTTAGTCTCGCTTTGAGCACTGCTTCCTTGTGCAACGTTGCATCCACTTGTTCCTTCAGCTGCTTGGCCTCTTGCAGCTTGGCTAGTCTCTGTGTCAGCATGACGGTTCCCGCTATGCCCTTAACCTCATCGTAGTGCTGTTGTAGAGTGTGCGCTTATGTTTCTAGCCTCTGTACATTGGGGTCCTCCTGCAAGCTTGTCAGGACTTCAAATGACTACTCAAACAACTGCGTGCAGTCTGCTACTACACTATCCACCGCCACTACTGCCTCTATGACAGTGGTCACCCATTGTTCCTTCACTTCTAGTGGGGTTGAAGGCTGGGCCCTCAACTGTAATTCAGTAATTTGCAGTTTCAACTCCAGCTGAACCCGCGCCATCTCAATCTGAGTGTCGCACACCCCTATGGCCAACTTACGGATGCATACCTCAACTGGCTCCTCCTTCGGAATGGCCAACTCTAGGACCATTCTGCATGCCTCCTCTACAACCTGCAAAATGTGCTTTCTCTGATTGGTCGCCTCAGTCTCAGCGGTGATGGCAGCATTTCTCTATAAGGCCATCTGCTCGTTATTGATCCGTTTTTCACTAATCACTTGGAGGGCGCGGTGCTCTCGGGCCCTCAGCTCTGCAATAACTCCATCCTCAAAGAGGAGGAGTGCTTTGCGCGGGAGCACTGCCAAGTTCAATCCGACTCCCTTTAGGGTGCTAACAGTGGGCCTGCCAGCCTCATTCTCTATGGTTAGTGCTCCATCCGGCAGCACTATCACATTGGAAGTCTTCGTGCGCAGCATATCGACAGCCTCTGAAGTGTCGATAACCAAGCTGGTAGATACCATGCCAGCCCGCGACACGCGGGTTTGCAGCTCCTGCAACCCTGTCTGGATAGCCCCTAAGATGATCTGTTGCTGCTATTCAAATTGTTGTAGGGCCTCCATGGTGACATCCATGACTGTGTCACCGATATCATGTAAACCGCCCTCTGTCAATGTGATGGGGTCTAGCGAGGTCTTGGTCGCCTTTGATTTCCTCCTAGACCCTCCCTTCTCCAGCTCTCTTGGGCGCTTGATGTGGGTGGACGTCTCCTGAGGGTCCGCGTCGTGTTGTTCATATGTTTCCTCCTCGGTATCAGGTGAAGGTGACCTCGCGCCTTTATCAGAGCCTCGCTCTGTCCCACTTGTCTGTTGCATGGCCTCGCGCCCTGCCTAAGCCTTATCAGCAGCCTCCTTCTTCCTCTTTTCGACCACCTGTGTCAACTTAAGTTTGGCCTCCTCCTTTTTCTTCTGCGTGGAAAACTTGCTTACACCCACCACCAAATCTATTGTAGAGCACCACTCTGCTGCCCATTGATCAAGCACTACATCAATGGTGTCATCTGTTGCCAGATATGGCAAGTCGTACCATTTCTGCGTAGAGTCCTTCCGCGCCCTGATGGATACTCAATGGAAGTCTGATTTAAACTCGGCGTATCCTTGCAAGTTAGCATACACCGTAGGCAACAATCACGGATTGCGATTGATGGCCATCTGAATGTTCATTTCCATCAAGATCCAAAGATCTTGTTGTCCCTGACTCGCTGCATGTCCTTGGTTGCCCATAACGAAGTGTACTTTGCTGCTTCAGGGAGGTATGGCACATACAAATGGAACTGGCTATCCTCTGGCAGCTCCCACACTACCAGCACAATTGATAACAAGAGCCACATGTAGTGGAATGTCTTGCTAAGATCTTGTGCTTTGCGACAGTTCACCAGGAACTCTCCACGAAGGTAGTTTGACCAGTTAAAATGGAATCCTTCAGCGCACTGTGCTGCTAGCGCGACACTTCCTCATCACCTTCCCCGCTAAGATTTGTGTGGCTACCTTCACAGCAGGGTCGCAGATACTGGATATAGCGTATCTGCGCAGCTTCTTTGCCAGCTTAAATTTTTCTTTCATTAATTCCACGCTTTTCCACCAAAGATCATGGTTGGATTCTCTCCTATATATGGCAGTCACGTTATCCGATGAATCAACCTATATGTGATGGGTATCGACTCCTCCATCCATAGACACCCATCATCCACCAAGCACAGCAGCTGTTTGATGACCAAAACTGTTACCAGGGTGCGGTTGTAGTGCGGCACCCAGAGCAGGTTAAGCAACCCTACCTTTTCTACTCCCTTGAGCCACCTCCACGGCTCCAACGCGGTCATTCCTGAATTTGTATCAATGACGTGTCGCATCAGCTACTCGATCGCCAGGTGCAGGAACTTCTCGTGGTCCGCCAAGTCCCAATCTTCAAGTTTCAACAACAGCACTCATGCCAAGCACGAACCGTCGAACATAATTTCGTCCGATAGCAGAGGGGTTTGCAGGAGAGTCTTAGTCTCATTAATGTCCTTTGGCACCTTGGACTTAGGCTTGCGCGGACGGACATACTTCAACAACCGAGTAATAGGGTCCGCACCCTGGGTTTCAACCTCCTCCACTTCAATTCCCACATCCTCATCGTCTATCGGGATGTCTTCAATGTCTTCCTCCTCCGGCTCTAATTTTATGGCCTTGCCTTTGGATTTTGGTGGGTTTCTCCTGGGTGATGCACAAACCGGTATGGCAGGTTGCTTGCCCTTCTTATCCTTCATGGTTTCCTTGGTTGGGGTCATCTTTGGTCTCAGCGTCCTTGGTGATTTAGGGACCTCTGCCAGTACTTCGGCTACTTCTGGAGCAGCTACTGCCTCTCTTTCCATTTACTGTGTCGGCTCCTCTACTACTTGTTCGGTATTTATAATTTTTGCGGGTGCTGACATAATGATTTCTGACAGTGCTTGCGACGTATCTGGCAAGTTTGCAAATGCGGGAGTCTCTTTTAATGCCTCGAAGAATTCTCGGTCCATGGGTGTCTGAGAGCTCAACAACTCAATTCGCAAAATGCCAAGTGTTTTTCGCTGGACAGCCACTTGTAATTTATAGGGCATTTTGAATTTAAATCGGACTGTTCCCCCCAAATTCGGTCCATTAATGCCGGATTGGCAACAAATTTTCAAAGACCTGAGCCATAAATTTCATCTTAAATGCCGGCCGCCCGCTCCATTTGGTCGCATTTCTGCCGTCAAATCATGAACAATGACTTTAACGGTCACTTTTCGGCTGACCTGCACGATTTCTCCCTGGGTAGCGCAGCTCCCTCCGCACTACCACGGACCCTGTGACACTTCCTTGCTTCGCACCATCCTCCAATCGTGCAGCTCCCCAACCTAGGCAGTGTAGTTTATAGTCCCGCGCCTCCTTTCAGCTGCCTGGAGCACTAAGACTGTGCTACCTTCATCTAGTCACATGGTCGGATCGCCGGTGTATGGCTTCAATCAACTGCCATTCACCTATCCTGGGAAGGGAGCTCCATTCAATTTGACGAGATGTACCACTCCTCCGTCGGTAATCTCCTTAATGGCATAGGTCCCTAATCAGTGCATCCTAAACTTCCCTGGAACTTTATCAAAGTTACTATCATATAACAAAACCAGGTCATTTACCTTGAATGTGCGCAACTTAATATGTCGATCATGCCATGCCTTTTCGTACTGCTTTTGGACCAATTGGTGAAATCCAGCTAGAAAAATCTCTTCCTCAAGTTCATCCAGCTATGCAAGCCTTTCCTCCAGGGCTCTGTGATCCGTCATACCTGTGAGCGCTGCTATGTGAAGACTAGGCAGAATATATTCCATAGGCATTACTGCTTCAACACTATAAACAATACTAAAAGGGGTTTGTCCAGTCAACTTCTTGCATGTCGTTCGATAAGCCCATAATACTGCAGGTATGTGTAGATCCCAATCACTTCGTTGAGCATTGCAAACCTTGGTCAGCACATTCTCCAACACTTTATTGAAGGTTTCACCATCCTGTTAGCCTGCGGGTGATAAGGCATGCTCTTCTAGTGATAAACCTAAAATTCCTCTGTCAACGCGCTTATCGTCTCATTCAGAAAGTGCGTACTAGATCACTCATCAATATCTTTGGACAGCCAAATCGTGTTAGTACGTGCTCAAAGATGAAATCCGTGGTAGTTGCGCCTGTGCAATCCTTCACAGGCTATGCCTCCACCCAACGAGTCAAATACTCCGTCGCGGTGATATTGTACCTTGCTCCCGTCTTTCCTTGTGGCTGAATGGGTCCCACAAAGTCTATCGCCCACTTCTCAAAGGGTTGCAACATCATCTATGGATTCAAAGGCATCTCATCCCTCCGCGATTGGCTATCAGTCCTTTGACATACATCACACGCCTTGCAGTACACTTGGGAGTCCTGATGGTGGGTTGACCACCACAACCCTGCGCGTAAAATCTTCTGCGTAGTTGCTCTTCCTGCATAATTCGCTCCCGCAGCGCCCCCATGAGCGTCCATGAGAATGCTACTTCTTTCAAACTAAGGTACATATCATTGCAATATCTCATCATACCCCATTTTGTATAGATGCCCAACAATGACAGAGAAATATGTCACACGCACCACTAATTCCTTCTTCTATTGGATAGTGTATCCCTCCGGGGCAGTTCCTGTTGTTAGGAGGTGTATTATATCCTCAAAATGACCATTCGCGATGCAAACTGCAAATAGTTGTGCTTCAGACAATCCTTCCTCCAAATTAGTGGGCTCTTCCCCTGTATCGATGCGCGACAGATGGTCAGGTCCTGTGTTCATTCGTCCAGGCTTCACAATAACTTCAAAATCATACTCCTGGAACAATAACATCCATCTGTAGATTCTCCGCCCCCAACACAGGTTTATTGACCAAGTACTTCAGCGTGGAATGATCTGTATACATCTTAAAATGGCCTCCCAGTAAGTAGTGCCTAAACTTCTGGAGCGCATATACCATAGCTAACTCTTCACGCTTGGTAGTGGAATAGTTCTTCTCTGCTTTAAATAACCTTCTGCTTGCAAGCACGATAGGGCGGTCCAGGTCTTCTCCAGCAGCCTGTGTTAGTACTGCTCCCAGCACTATACATGACACATCGACATGGACATGAAACTCCTTCCTCCAATCCGGGAAGACTAGGATCGACACTGTGACCATCTTTTCTTTCAATACATACAGGCTCTTCTTACGGTCCTCATTCCAATAAAATGTGACATCCTTCTTCAACAATTTTTCCATAGGTGCAGTTATCTGGGCATAGCCTTTGATAAAATTTCTGTAATATCCTGTATGTCCTAGGGTAGCGTGCAGTTGTTTCACACTCCTCAGCGCTTCCAAGTTTAGTATCACTGCGATCTTCGCGGGGTCTACCATCAGTCCTTGTCTACAAACCAGATGACCCAGCAGGGTCCCAAAGGGAACACAAAACAAGCACTTCTCTAGATTGAGCGTGATCTGGTATCTTCGACAGGTATCCAACATCAGGCGTAAGCTTTCTACATGGCGTTTCACCAGCCCAAACACAGTGCAATCATCAAAGTATACTTCCAGGAACTTATGAATAAACTCTTTGAACGCAGCAACGACTACGCGCGAGAAGGTCGCAGGCACATTCTTCAATCCAAAGGGAATTACAATGTATTGAAAACAACCCCACTCAGTCGTGAAGGTTGTTTTGCTCCTATCCTCCGGCGCAATTCTGATTTGGTGGTATCCAAAGAACCCATCAGTGAAGGAATATGCTTCCTGGCAACCTACATTTTCCAACACTTCATCAGTGAATGGATTCGAGAAAGGATCATGTACACAAGCGTCATTCAGCTTTCTGAGATCCACGCATATCCTTATTTCATCCTTCTGCTTCTTCTTCTGTACCACCATTAGGCTTACCCAGTCAAGCAGACCTTCTCCTTATACTTCAGATTGAGATGGTAAGGTCTTTGCTTAACCGACTTTGCGTCAGGCTTCAATGTAATCTTCATCATGCCTAGGTCCCTGATTATCCCCTTCAAATCCGTGAACTTGGTAGGGAATAAATCCTAGTATTCGCGGAGCAATTCAGCGACCTTATCCACCATTGCATCATCCCAGTAATCTCCAATCTTTGCGAATTTGGGCTCTGCCTCCGTACCAATGTTTACTTGTTTCGTTTTCAGCAGCGTGGTTATATTAGGATTCTCAACCTGCGGTCCTTCAACCCCGCGGTGACCTTCTATTTCAAGGATGTTAATCTTTTACGGATCCTCGTCCTCTTCTTCAGCAGTCACGTTACAACATTCTAGCGCGTGGCTCAGCTGAGTAGCCCATTCAAGTTGAATCAGGTTTAAAGGATCCCGCGGTATCCTACAGATTGTTGCTTTCACCTCTTGTAGCGCTTCATTAGTATAGTCAAACCCGTCTTTGAAACTGAATTTCATTATGAATCCTTCACACAGAATATCCCATTCGCCTGTACCATGGTGAAGCTCTGTTTCTACATACCATTTCATCGGGACAATATCCAGTGTGTGACAAAACAAGTGTACCCATTCAGGTTGGGGCTTCTCTCCATAAGCCTGAGCCAATTTGGCCAAGTGCGCGCACGGATCATCTTGCCCATCATACTTGTCTATCATTTGCATCTTCGGCTTCAGAAAGCGAGTTCTCTTCATTCTCCTACATTCATTCCAATCATCAAAGCTTCCCTTGTGCATACCCCACCACCTTGCGAGTGCAGCACGTAGTGCCCAGTCCATCGCCTGGAAGCACTGCTTTTCTAGTACCTCCCTCTCAAATGCATCCAGAAAAATATCTACATCATTCAGGCCATCATAAGTAGGCAAATTTCTTACCTCTGACGACACAGAGTGTAGCAATCGGTTCATCATGTTACAGCTCAGCGTAGTTACCTCGTGTAACCGATTCTGCTAGCACTCTAGTTCTTCATTAGAGTCTAAGGTGCATGAACTCTCGCGATCCCATGTAATTTTTCCATCCACCATTGGGTTCACCCAATCTTGGTCTCGCATTTTTATCTTGTAGATACAGTCCAGATCATCATCACTCTCATAATCGTGGACTGGTTCAGTATAGCGCGATCCTTCAGCAAGATCTAGAGGTACTATTACGTGGAGAGATTTCTTCTCAAAGATCATCTTTTGCTCCTTTATGTTGATTACTCCGTTCATATTAGTAGCCCAGTCAATTCCCAGAAGCGCAAGATAGGGATTGTTGTCATCCACTATCTCTATTACTTCAAAATCAGCTAGTGCACTCATACCTTCAATATCCACAGACCCCCGCAGCCACCCCATGGGGATGATCTTCTGCTGATTCACCATCCTTAGCTGAATTGAAGACCATTGTAGCGCGGGTCTTCCCATCCATTCCCAAGTCTGTTTTGATAGGACGTTCGCGTCTGACACCAGGTCCAAGATAACCTGATCCATCTCGTATTCTCCTATCTGCGCAGTCAGTCTCATCTCTCGTCCCATCCTTGCTTTATGCTTACCTATCTTTCGTACTACGCACGACTCACTTGAGGTGTTTCCAGCACATCTATTTATAAGCTCTTGTAACCCCTTCACAACCTTACTGTTATCTCTGCTATCCAATTCAGCATTTTTGAGGACCAAATACAAGCTTGGCCGTGTGTTATGCTCAGAAGGCAGCTCGCAGTAGTTTGTTCCTTCCTTCTTCTTCATCCCCCTTACACTCTCTTAACCCCCACCTTATCTGTTTTTCCTCCATAACTCAACATAAGCCCCGTTTTAGTATAGCCCCCCACCAGGCGCTAAGTTTTAAACCCATATAGCCATGCACTTTCATGAAATCCCTAACCTGTTGCTCCCCCGGCCGCATCCGACAAAAAACATTTGCACTGATCGTCCACCATCCAATTATAGCATCACGATCTAACGGTCTCCGCCACTTTCCCCGCTCGTTAACACATTTATTTCTTTCACCGTACGATCGTTCCTACCGCGCGATCCAACAACAATCACATTCCCCATGCCCGCAAACTAACCGCGCGTTAACGCGCGATCAAAGCGGTTTCTGCCCCGTCCCATCTACCACGCGTCGCCCGATAACTCGCATCGCTGGCCTTTGTACATTTACCTCCCATCCCCCGTAACCAGTGCGGGCAATACCGCTTACTACCACTTGCCCGTCCCCGCGCGTTGTCTCCCCATGCACCTTTTCCACCCGATAGCCGTTGGATCGGCTTGCCCGGGATCCAACAGCTGACGATTTTCTGCACCAGTTTCTTCCCATTTCTCCCGCTGTGCCTTATCTGTCATCCGTCTACGCGATCCGATGGCCGATCTTCCTTCTTCAATCGTCCATACCTCCCGATACCTTCTGCTAAGCGATCTCTGCCTTCCATCTATTTAATCCAACGGTCGTTGTCTATCCACACACCCTGGTCATGTCGTGCTCCCGAAGGACGAACGTGGCCTGCATTCATGTACTCGACGCAGTGACTCCTCAATGATTGCATTCAAGAGAAGTATGACCGAGAACGAGAAGGACGTGCCTCGAGCAGATCACAACAGTTATCAGTTATGGAACTTCTTCTATACAACACTCCACCTGTTCAGGAAGGACAACTGAGCAGCAGAAAAGATCAAATTCATTCATTAAAGCAAGCAGAATGTAGCAGAGACTCCATCAAAGAGTTAAAGCAGTTGGTGGTCAATTATGACCCTTCCATGCTTAGAATAGCAAAAATATCTTTGTAATCAAACTCTATATATACCTAAAACACAGATGTAATCAAGGTTGATGGTTGTAATTTTGATGTAAGGTTCAACTTCTGGAGATTGTAACTACTTTGATACTTGCAGCGTCTGGTATTCATTTTCAGCTAATACAAGCTTCCTTTGCTGTTAATTGCTCACTTTCCATTTCTACTTTGTTCTAGGCTATCCCTGTTATGCATTTGTTCATGTGCTCTTGATATTTAACATTAGAGGGGTTGTCATCCCACCTCTGTGTTGAAGTCTAGTATGTATCATTGAATGTGTTATACAGGTTTCTGTTTACTTAGTGCCAGAGAGTTGTCATCATGTCTGTGCATTAGGAAAGAGATTTGCAGACCTCTTTACTGGCTGCAGCCGGCCATCACATGGTCTTGTGCATCTGCTGGTGTGGTCAGTATTCTCCATGTACACCTAATCCTCAAACTATGAGTAATTGGTGGTCTAAAGCCTTGTAGTCTGGGGGTGTTCACCCATGTCTGGAGTTAAGCATAGTAGAAGTGGTTATCTGGCTTGAACAAGCATCATTCCTTCCATTCATCCATTTCCAACATTTTTTTGAGTTTGTAATGTTCCCGAGCATCTCTGAGATACAACCTAGGAGAGTTTCTTGGGGTGATAACATTAATTGGCGCCGTTGCCGGGAGAGGAGATTGAAGCTCAGCTTCCTTGGGAGAATGACACAGTTCCAGATTTTGATGATAGACAAAGTCTAGGCACATTTCTGGTTGTAATCATCTATCTGGCGATTCCACTGGAGGAAGACCAACCTTGGCGACTCCACATCATAGTTCTGGCTCAGTTTGTGAGACATGCTCGAAGAAATCCTCAAAAATCACCAGCTGTTCCAGTGCCTGACCCTGAGAAGATTGTTAAGCAGAAGAAAACTTTGCAGAAAGGAGCATCAAGATCAGGTAAGCCTAAAAAAAATCCCATGTATCTCTGTTAGTGAAGAAATACCTTCAGAGATTCATAGAGCTCCTTGTTCAATAAGTCCCCCATATAGTCCATCAGTTCCCTCTTGCTCTGTTGTTCGTTTCTCAGCCTTCTATCATCCAAACGACCAGTACCCTTCCACCTTTCCCAGTCATGGCAGGCCAGCAAGCACCTACAAAGATAGAAAGTATCGTTGCTGCTACGTATGGACCCTTGGTCTTGCCCGTTCCTTTAAATGCCATGCTTGTATGAGATTATCAGAAATATATGCCTAAGTTTACTGGTGCAGAGGGAGTATCAGCTGAAGAACATCTAGAGTCCTTTTATAGCTATGCTGATAATCTAGATATTAATGAAGATGATGTGTGGATGAGGGTTTTTGTCCAAAGCCTAGATGGAGAAGCTAGAAAATGGTTCAGATAATTAGCCCCTAGGTCTATAGCAGACATTGAGGCCTTAGATGATGTGTTCCTAAAGCATTGGGGGGATAATAAAGATCTGCTCTACTACCATACTGAATTTGGGAACTTGCAGAGGGAGAATGGTGAGCTGTTGTTTGATTTCAACATCAAATTCAATCATATGTACAGCAGAATGCCAGCTGAAGTGAAACCCACCCCTACTTCTGCTATGCTCACTTATGCCAATGCCTTCGACTCTCAAGTATGCTTGCTGTTAAGAGAAAGAAGATGTGCTTCTTTGGCTGAAATGCAAGATGCAACCTTTGAAGTAGAATCAAACATCATAGCTGCAGAGAGGCTCGGAGGTGATGCTGATAGGAGAAGTCAGGGAGGAGAGCTCTCATCATCCTCTGATCCTAAGATCGATAAATTGACTAGGAAGATAGAGTCATTGGCCTGAAGTTTCCACATTAATGGCTGAGCAGCATTCTGAGGAGGCAGGAGCTCCTAGTACCTTTGCTCTTCCAAAGTCAAATCTATATAGAGGAGCAAAGGAGCAGCTGCAGATTTTGCAAAGAAACAAAGATGCAAACGAAGGAAAAAGGGTGAAGACCCTTTTTCAGAATATAGTCATGGAAGAAGAGTAGTTTGAAGAAGAGGAGGAGGTCCATGGTTTGGAAGATAAGGGCAATGCCCCTTTCTTAACCAGAGCTGCTTATGAAGAGCCATTATCCAAAGGCACTGCTTGTGAGTTTGTAGTACCTACAGAACAACAAGCTTATCAGCAGAAGCAGCTAGCGGTAGATCCTACCATCCTCAAAGACCTTGAGCCTGAAGCCAGCCCAGCTTTCAATGACTATGCAGATCTGCAAATTGACCTGCCTGCTATCATCCCCAGTCCAGTGATCAAAAAGGGAGAAGAAAGCTCCCCATCATCTTGTGCTTCTTCGTCTGTTCCAAAGACAAGCCCTCATAATTGCCCATTAGGCACTAAGGCAGGCCATAGCTCGATGCCCAAGGCTGATACTGATAATCTCAGTCTTGATATTCTGATGCCTGCCCAGTTGGCCTCCACACAGCTTGAAAGGGAAGTTTGCCAGATCACAAAGGAAGAGGATGCACAGTTTTGGGACACCTCCTTGGATGTGGACTGTTCTAAGAAAGCTACGGAGGCAGATGAAGTCTTTGTGTCCCCCATACAAGAGTACATCGGTTCACCATTCATATTAATTGTGTAGGCCACAAATGACATAGGCAAGTACACAACAATCATTGTTGTTCAGCAGGTGTACAAAGGCCCCCATGAAGAACATCCAAGGATGGGAGCATACAAAGAGGGGGTGAAATACAAACCATCTCTACCTAATAAGGTCAAATGCCCTAAACTCTTTGAGGTATAGGATCAAATCAATCCAATTTTGCAGATCTATGATGAACCGGCTCATAGGCCAGCCGAGAGGAGAAAAAATAGTTTTGATGGTCCACTAGATGGCCAGTTTTTGAAGATGTATGATTGTAAACATGTTCTTTTACAGGTTTTATCATAGACTTAATTAGACTCCATGCCCAATGGAATACTAGGAAATGTTTTTAAGCTTGTTTTGTATGAAGGCATTGGTCTGCAGTTCTTGAGACCTCACAGGGAGGATCTCATCCCCAGAAGGAGCCAGTGTTAGCTCTGCTATCCAATTCAGCATTTTTGAGGACCAAATACAAGCTTGGCCATGTGTTATGCTCAGAAGGCAACTCGCAGTAGTTTGTTCCTTCCTTCTTCTTCATCCCCCTTACACTCTCTTAACCCTCGCCTTATCTGTTTTTCCTCCATAACTCAACATAAGCCCCGTTTCAGTATAGCCCCCCCTAGGCACTAAGCTTTAAACCCATATAGTCGTGTGCTTTCACGAAATCCCTAACTTGTTGCTCCCCCGACCACATCTGACAAAAAAAATTCGCACTGATCGTCCACTGTCCGATCATAGCATCACGATCTAACAGTCTCCGCCACTTTCCCTGCTCGTTAACACGTTTATTTTTTCCACCATACAATCGTTCCTACCACGCGATCCAATGATGATTGCATTCCTCGCGCCCGCAAACCAACTACGCGTTAATGTGTGATCAAAGCGGTTTCTGCCCTGTCCCATCTGCCACGTGTCACCCGATAACTTGCATCGCTGGCCTTTGTACGTTTACCGCCCATCCCCCATAAGAGGTGCAGGCAATACCGCTTACCACCATTTGCCTGTCCCCGCGCGTTATCTCCCCATGCACCTTTTCCGCCCGATAGCCGTTGGATCGGCCCGCCCGAGATCCAACGGCTGACGATTGTCTGCTCCAGTTTCTTCCCATTTCTCCCGCTATGCCTTATCCACCATCCGTCTGCGCGATACCATGGTTGATATTCCTTCTTCAATCATCCATACCTCCCGATACCTTCCATTGAGCGGTCTCTGCCTTCCATCTATTTAATCCAAAGGCCGTTGTCTATCCACACACCCTGGTCATGCCATGCTCCCGAAGGACGAAGGTGGCCTGCATTCATGTACTTGGCGCAGTAACTCCTCAACGACTACATTCAAGAGCAGTATGACTGAGAACGAGAAGGACGTGTCTCGAGCATATCGCATCAGTTATCAGTTATGGAACTTCTTCTGTACAACACTCCACCTGTTCAGGAAGGACAACCGAGCAGCAAAAAAGGTCAAATTCATTCATTAAAGCAAGCAGATTGTAGCAGAGACTCCATCAGATAGTTAAAGCGGTTGGTGGTCAATTATGACCCCTCCACGCTTAGAATAGAAAAATATCTTTGTAATCAAACTCTATATATACCAAGAACACAGATGTAATCAAGGTTGATGGTTGTAATTTTGATGTACGGTTCAACTTCTAGAGACTGTAACTACTTTGATACTTGCAGCGTATGGTCTTCATTTTCAGCTAATACAAGCTTCTTTTGTTGTTAATTGCTCACTTTCCATTTCTACTCTATTCTAGGTTGTGCCTATTATGCATTTGTTCATGTGCTCTTGATATTTAGCATTAGAGGGGTTGTCATCCCACCTCTGTGTTGAAGTCTAGTATGTATCATTGAATGTGTTATGCAGGGTTCTGTTTACTTAGTGCCAGAGAGTTGTCATCCTCTTTGTGCATTAGGAAATGGATTTGCAGACCTCTTTACTGGTTGCAGCCGGCCATCACATGGTCTTCCGCATCTGCTGGTGTGGTCAGTATTCTCCATGTACACCTAATCCTCAAATTATGAGTAATTGGTGGTCTAAAGCCTTGTAGTCTGGGGGTGTTCACCCATGTCTGGAGTTAAGCATAGTAGAAGTGGTTATTTGGTTTGAACAAGCATCATTCCTTCCATTCATCCATTTCCAACATTCTTTTGAGTTTGTAATGTTCCCGAGCATCTCTGAGATACAACCTAGGAGAGTTTCTTGGGGTGATAACACTTACTATCGTGCAGTAACTTCATACAGGTCTCCAGAAACGTTGTAAACATAGAAGGGTCCATCTCCTAATGATCCAGGTAGATGTTGGTGGCCACCCACCTATCCCATTTGGACCCCCACAACTGTCTCTTTCAGTCTTTTCAGTTTCCTAAATTGTAGCGCAGTTTACTATTTTTAGCAGTTTTTCGGGTCCTAAACTTCTGGAGCCGTTTTGAGGCCCTAAACGACATTTTTTGGGAAATATACTCACTAGCAATTTTTCTATCAAAAAATCGTCTTTTTCGTTGTAGTCCTCAGAGAGATCTTTCCAACGGGCTATCATGCGCGTCAAACAGAGATAATACGACCAATTCGCGACCCCGGGAAGTTGGCTGTCCAACTCACCCCAAAACGGGGCCCACAATTTGGCGTTTCATCTTCTAGGGTTAGGTTTTTGGATGTGAAGGGTTTTCCATTGTTTCTCAACAATAAATAGGCCTTCGAGCCTCATTGTAACACAGTTCAGAGGCATGTATCCGCCACATCTCTTCTCAGAGATAAGCTACCATCACCCGAGCTGGTTTGTTTCCATTTCTGGTTGTAAGCATATTTCAGTATTTTCCATTAATGAAATGAAGTATTATTTCCACTGCATCTTTGTATATATGGTTATCTCTATATTTTGTTGCGTTCCTGTTTAAATCCGGATCACCTGATCAGGCTTATCCTTGCTTCCTGAGATGGAGGCCTCAATGAAGCTCTTCTTTGCTTCCATGAAGGTTTCATGTGCGCGCTCCAAATCAAACTCAGTTTCCTTTGCAAGAGCTTTGCGAACCCATGTACTATCTTCAGGTTGTTTCCCCTTGTCATATCTTGTTGAAATTCCACTTCTGAGCACTATATTAACATTTGGGTCCTCTTGACGCGGCTTAGACCTCATCATTTGCAAGTTCTTAGTAAGCTGCGGTGGTAGCACCCCTTTGTCACGTATCCTTGCTATCAGTGTAGGGAAGTCTTCCATTCCATGATCAAACAAAGCGCAATACTTGCACAACAGACGTGTTGGGTTAGTGTAATCACGGGCATAGTGTCCTGTCCCTTTGCAATTGTAGCAGATCAACTATCCCTGACCTCTGCCAGGTCCTCTTCTGCCTCGGCCTTGTCCGCGCCCCTGAAAGCATGTCCATGCCATCCTGCGCTCTGGTCAGGGGGCCGCGTTTCGGCCTAAACCCTATAGGTGGGAGTTTTATCCATCATTAATTCATAACTCCTACAATTATGCTCATCATGCCCTACCGACCTACAAAAGTTGCAGAACAGTTGTTGCGGTGTTTGTAAAAACTTCTGAAGCAAATGACAGTGATCCGTGTCATGTTTTCCTGCTACCTGATATATAGCACACCACAATGCAGGCCCCGTGCTTGGTCCTGCTTGAGCTTCTAACCTCAAAGGCATCGGTCCCCCCCTATAAGGTAGCTTGCAAAGACCAGACAATGGTCTTTTTCATTTCCCTAACTTTTGCATTTCAGACACCATACCTCTTCATGAACCTCTAATCGAACTGTCCTGTCCTACTTCAAGCTTTGCATCTCAAGGAAAAGATTTTTCAACTGCGCATGGATCTGCTGAACCCCCAGATTTGGATCCTGCATCGGTGTCTCATGTAGCCCCATTGCGATCTCTAAGGCCTCTGCCTAAGTTTTTATCTTCTGCTGCGACAACGCAACCCTTAAGTGTGGTAGGAGCAATGTTACAAACCACTCGCGATTATTTCGTCTATTAGGTTCAAGTTAGCTTCGCGGATTGTACACTTCAACCTCTGATCTAGCGCCCAAGGTGTCTCGCCTGGTTGCATCGCGATTTATTTGAATCCTACAATAGACTGTGCTTTAGATTTAGGCCTACTGAATTCTCTATCCAGTGTTGTCTGGATGTCTACTACTCCAGCATTCGGGTTATCATTAGCATACTTGATATACCAGGTTAGCACGCAATCCTATAGAACACTAACCAATGTCACCTTCTTCATGTTATCATCTGTAACGCCCTGAGCTTCCCATACAACTTTTACAACAAACCAGAATTGGTCTGAGTCCTCGTTTCCCAAGCCTTTGAACAAAGGCAACTTCACTGAATTTGCCATACTAAACTGCAGTGGAGGTGGAGGTGGTACGAGAGAAGTCGCAGGTGATGGTGGTGAAGTTGGAGGTGGTGTGGGTGGAGGTGGTATTCGCGAGAGTCCTTGTCTTATTAACTAAATAGAACTTCGTGGAGAAACCTGTGATATTCCCTCTTCGTCACCTCGCGGAGGTGAAATCAACGGACTATATTCAGGACCCTTTTTTCCTTCGTTTCTGTAAGTTTTTCCGCTTCACGTAGCTTCGAACATCAAGGTAGTTGCATAACCTGTTTTTTGTACAATAGAATTTTAATCCAGTTATTCAAATATTTCACGTACTTACCTCGTGGTCCTTTGAAAAAGTGCTGCTCCGCCTCGTTGTGGTTGATTGAGGTGTTGACTGCGAATTCAGTCACAAATTCTCCTATGACACGATCGAGCCAATGATCAACAACGTGGATAATCTTGTCCTCAGATGTTTCCAACCTTCGCACTAGCTCCGAGGTCCACATAATAGGACCGTCAAGTTTCCACCTTCCTTGGCTATATGCTAGCTTCGTGATCCACTCGTATAGCCCAATCGGAAAGGAGCAGAAAAATATCTTGTGGATCTTTGTATACAGGTGCCTGTCCAGCCACTATTCCTTTGTTAGTTGTGGGTTTCTATTCTCATGCATTGCGAATTCATGGATCTTCCTATCCAACCAGTCTCTGATCTCTTTCTTAGTTGGATTCCAGTGATACGACATCACACATCTCTTATGCAGATTCTGGTCCCGACAACGGAACCATTTGTTGGCTTGAGGGGGCCTGACCCAGGTTCTACATTAATTAGCCAAACAAATCCCTACACTACTGGCCCTTTCAGCATCAACCCGCGGAGCACGGACCGATGTCTCACCCGAAGCAATATGGGAGGATGTTGGAACCAAGTTTTTGCACCCTGAGATGGTCATGATGTCGTTCTATTCCCTTTATTCCTGCCTTCGCGCAAGTCACTTCGCTCTAGGGCTTGGAAGATAAGCCTTCTATTCCGTCCTTCAATACCTCCACGAAAGGGTATGACTGACCTTCGCACAACCCTAACCCTTGATATAGACACTTTCCCACTGCCAAGGCAGCGTACCGTGCAGATTCCTAAACTAGTCTAAGTGTCTTACTTATCTTATTAGATACTCATAATTAGCACCACGTAAACATATATTCTTATATGCATTCAGTTACCCAACACAATCATACACATTCGCACATCACATAAGCATTATAAAGGAAATTCATACATAAAATGATAAGATGCATTAATCAAAAAAAAGACACAAAAATTGTAGAATACTTCTCTTTATTGATATCTTCCAAGTGATTATAGACTCTAACCACCCTGCGCACACAGCTACAGGGGTTCGCGCACTCAGCTGCAGACTTCTACCCTAGGCCACTGCGCACTCAATTGCAAAGCCTCTACCTACGCTACGACCCAAACTTAGACTTCTAGCTCAGAGCTATGACTCTTTCCTCTATCGTTGATTGCTTCTAACTACTTAGAGCTTAGCTATTTTTATACAATCCCATGGTCTGCGGACCATGTGTAGATTTCTTGCAGCCGACTTTACTTTATAAAACTAAGGGCGAAAAACCCTTTATGACCTATGACACCTATGCGCTCCGCGACCACAAAATTTGGAGTCTTTACAAGTTTATTACAAAGTTTGACTCAAACATGGGCTTTTAGCCCCAAAAATGTCCTTTGGGGGATCCTGTTCCCAACAGAAACATTTGAAAGATTCAGAATGAAGCTTGGACTTACCAACATCCCTTCAGATTAAGGGGGGTAATGTTGACACCTAATCCAAAAGGATTATTGTAAATACTGTAAATATTTTCAGTTATGCATTTGAGAAAACCAAGAGACCTTTGAATTGGAATCCCAAGAGTCTCTCCACTCATGTATAAATTCATGATATGTCTAATGCAATAAACAATCACATTCGTGGAGTTACTCCTGGTCTGACAATTTGCCAGAATCATATTATACATAATGACAAGGGATAACCCTATAGAGTTGAAAAAAGAATATTAAAGAATCTTCCATTTATACTCTACAAATTAGCTTAAACATATTTATTTGCAAGTTGTTTGCAACTATCTAGTGAACCATCAATGTAAGGTTCCCATGATTACTTTTGTGTATCAACAGGAACATCATATGCATGTGGAATTGTTACAAATCCCAATTCACGCATATGAACAAATCCCTCTTTATTAAGGATTAGATAACAAAATTTAAGGCATCTAATGATCCAGGTGGATATTGGTGGCCACCTACCAATTCCACTTGGACCCCCACCATTTCTTCTTTCAGTTTTTCAGTTTCTTTAATTGTAGCACAATTTACTATTTTTAGCAGTTTTTTGGGTCCTAGACTTCCAGAGTCGTTTTGAGGCCCAACAATTTTTTGTCTAAAATCATCTTTTTGGTCGTTGTCCTCGGAGAGATCTTTCCAACGGGTTATCATGCGCGTCAAACAAAGATAATATGACCAAGTCGCGACCCCGGGAAGTTGGTTGTCCAACTCACCCCAACGGGGCCCATAAACTCTTGGTGTTACATCTCCTTGGGTTAGGGTTTTGGTTGTTTAGGGTTTGCTCTTATTGTTCAATAATAAAAAGGCCCTTGAGCTTCATTGTAAGGCAGTTCAGAGGCAGGTAGCCGCCACATCAATTCTCAGAGATAAGCCACCATCGCCCTAGCTGGTTTATTTCCATTTCCGTTTGTAAGCATATTTCAGTATTTTACATTAATGAAATGAAGTATTATTTCCATTGCATCTCTGTGTTTATGGTTATCTATGTAATTTGTTGCATTCCTGTTTAAATCTGGATCAGTGGTATCAGAGCGGTCTGCTTTTTTTCTCTATTTTTCTTTGCATGTCCCCAACAAGGTCGGGATATAAGGAGTTAGGGCTTGAACTAGTCAAGCCTTTGCAATACTAGCCTCGCAAATCCCGACGGCCTCCCATGGCGGATGAAAAAAAAGATGAGGGGGCAGGAGATCCTATCAAAATCTTGCTCAAAGAAGCCCTCGAGTGAAAAAGGAACGCGATGATGGACTTCTTTTCCCAGATCCTTCAGCGGCTACCCAGGGGCAACACATCAGCTTCCAACAGCTACTCTGGAAGCGCCACACCGTTTAAGGTACAAGTTAATTTTGAAATCCCCATATTCAAGGGTCAGATAGACGCAAATGCCGTCAATAAATGGTTAAATCTGCTAGAGGGTTATTTTTATGTTCATGATTTTTCCAGTCGGGAAAAGATTATTTTCGCTCTTCTCAAAGCAGCCCCCCACGTCAAGGACTGGTGGGAAACCTATTGCGAGCAGAAGGATGAAAGTACAGGCTCACTATTTTCAGCTGCACCCACTTGGAATTCATTCCGGGATGCCATCAAGGAGCAGTACTACCCTCTCGGAAGCTATGAGGATCAATACATAAAGTGGACCACACTACGGCAGGGAAGGGACCAAGACGTGCCAGAGTTTACCAATATTTTCCATACCCCTCGTACAAAGTTGGGTATCAAGGATTCGGAGCAGCATTTGGTACTTAAATATCCTGGCTACCTGCACAAGTACATCCAAAAAGAAATAGAATTCCTGAACATATCCTCGCTCGGCACGGCATACCGATATGCCATCAAGGTCGAGTAAAAGTTTAAACAGAAGAAGCGAGACTTTGGATCTGCGAATCCGAAGCAAGGGAAAGGTGCCCCCAAACCGCAGAACAAAGGATAAAGCCAAGGCGGGGCAGCCCAAGACAACCCGCCAAAGCTGCAAGAAAAGAACAATATCGCGAAGCCGAAAAAGGACACGGTAAATTGGTGTGAGTTCCATAAGAGCTCCACTCACAACACAAGTGAGTGTCGAGCCAAGCAGTCACTGGTGGCCGAGCTAAAGGTTTCAGAATCAGATGCATGTTCTGACTCTGAGTCAGAACCTGACAAGGGGAATGACAAAATGAAGAAGATTATCGATGCGGAGCCCAATGCCACCGTTGCCACCATGAAGATCCAGAAGCAGGAACCCGAAGATCCAGAGGAGGAGGAGCGTCTCTTCCACTCCCAGATGTGGGTAAAGGGCTCCCCGCTACAATTCATTGTCGACAGCGGGAAACAAAAGAACCTCATTTCGGCAGAGGTCATGAAGTGACTGGGCTGACCGACCACAGCACATCCACAACCGTACACCATCGGGTGGCTTCACCAAGGACAGGATCTTCTCGTGAGCTAGCAGTGTCACCTTCCATACAACATCAAGCCCTTCAGGAATGAGGTATTGTGTGACATTGCTCCCCTTGAAGTTTGTGATGTATTATTAGGACAACCATACTTGTGGAAGTGACATGTTCCATATGAATCAAGGCCCCGTGTTGTTATTGTTACTTTGGGAAATAAGTTGTACAGGATACCGGAGGTAGCACCGCCTACCACCATCTCTTTGGTTACTAGAAAACAATGCAGTAAGCTCATTTCCAAAAAAGGGAAATTTGTTTTCCTGATGATACACCCTCAAGGAAAGAAGAAGATGGTGGCCACGACCTCCAGACAGGGTCCCTCTGCACGACAACTACAAATGGACAAGGTCGTGGAGGAGTACGAGGACATATTCACCTCCCCCACAGGGGTTCCTCTGCACTGTCAGGTCAATCACTCCATCGATCTGACCCCAGGTGCGCCGCTGACTAATGGACCAATCTATTGGTGCTCCGTTCTGGAGAATGATGAAATCAAGAGGCAGATTCAGGAGCTGCTGCAAAAAGGTCACATTCGTCCGAGTTCATCGCCCTTTTGGAGCCCGATCGTGTTGGTACAAAGGAAGGATGGGACTTGGAGACTCTGTATTGACTATCGGGCACTGAACAAGATCACTGTCCGTAATAGGTACCCAATCCCACAGATTGATGACCTCCTGGACCAACTAAATGGGGAAAAATATTTTAGCAAGATTGATTTGAAGTCAGGCTATCACCATGTACCAATCGAACCTTCCGATGTGTGGAAGACTTCCTTCAAAGCCAAGGAGGGCCTTTTCAAATGGTTGGTTATGCCTTTCGGATTGACGAATGATCTTGCAACCTTCATGAGGCTAATGGATGACATCTTGCGGCCATTCACCAACTCATTTGTAGTGGTATACTTGGATGACATCCTGATCTTTAGCCAAAGTTGGGAAGAGCACCTCCACCACATCTAACAGGTTCTCCAAACACTACGGCAACACAAGTTATGTGCCAATTTTGGGAAATGCACTTTTGGCATGACCCAGGTTTAGTATTTGGGATACATTATTGATGAACAGGGGGTGCATGTGGATCCATCCAAGATCTAAGTCATTTGGGATTGGCCATCTCCAACCACTCTGACAGAGCTTCGCAGCTTTCTAGGTCTTGCCAACTTCTACCGTAGGTTCGTGTTGGGATTTTCTCATATCACTTGGCCCTTGAGTCAAGTCACCAAGGGAGGAGCGAAAGCAAAATTATTTTGGTCTGAATCTCAATAGAAGGCATTCACAGAGTTGAAATATCACCTTTGCTCGGCACTAGTGCTCGCATTACCAGACTTGCAACAACCATTTGAGGTCGAGACAGATTCCTTTGACTATGCTATTAGGGTAGTCCTTACTCAACACGGGCATCCAGTGGCATATCACAGTGAGACACTTTCAGACACAGTCTGGAACTATCCCACTTATGACAAAGAGATGTATTCCATTGTGCATGCCTACCAAAAATGGAAGCATTACATTTTGGGGAAGGAAACGGTCATCCACACAGACCACCGGCCCCTACAATTCATACAAATCCAAGGGAAATTGCAGAATGATCGCCATCAGAAGTGGTCCACATACCTGCAACAGTTCCATTTGAATATCAAGTATAAGAAGGGCAACACCAGTAATGTTGCAGATTGCCTCAGTCGACCACCGATCATGGTGTTAACCACCGTGATCAACTCTTGTGGGCATGAGACTTTTGATTGGCCACTTCTCTACAAAACCGGCCTAGAATTCGGCCACACATACCAGAAACTCTTGGAGGGTCAGCTTGTTCCAAATTTTCACCTCCAAGATGCCCTATTATGCCACCCGGGTCACCTTTTTGTTCCTTCAAGTGAGCATGCCAAGATGATTTTGGAAGCACACTACAGTCGGGTTGCTGGGCATTTCAGGGTCAAGAAAACGGTGGAAGTATTGCAGAAGTATTTATATTCGTTGAATCTTCGACAGGATGTCGGGAAGTACATTAGATCATGCACTACCTGCGCCATTGCCAAACCGACCATCAAGAAGCAAGGCCTCTATACCCCACTGCCTACCCCCAGTCGACCTTGGTAATCCATCTCCATGGATTACATGTCATGCCTTCCTTCCATTAAGCATGGAAACGATTGTGTTTTTGTGGTCATCGACAAGTTCTCGAAGATGGCCATTATGGTGACCTGCAAGAAGAGTATCACAATAAAAGCCATTGCTAAACTCTTCTTTGAACGAGTGTGGGTACACTTTGGGATCCCACAGTCTATCATCTCAGATCAGGATAGCAGGTTCCTCAGTACATTTTGGTCTAGTCTCTGGTTGATGCTAGACACCAAACTCACTAAGTCCATAGCCTTCCATCCTCAAACTGATGGCCAAACAGAGGTTTTCAATAAGATGATCGTACACATTTTGCGCATGTACAACTCAAAGCATCCACACACATGGGATGAGAGCCTCCCCTATGTTCAACACAGCTACAACCGGGCTCTCCATAGCTCGACTGGCCACAATCCTTTTCAGGTGGGCTTGGGATTCCAACCACTATGTCCTATTGATGTGGCCATGCCATTTGCAGCTACTCACGCAGATTCAGCTCATGTCCAGTCCGAAACAGATAAGGCAAACAACTTCATTGAGCACATCCAACATATTCGCCAGCAGGTCCATGACATTCTGGAGAAATCAAATGCCAAGTACAAGCAGTGACATGATCAACATCAGGTGCCACACAAGTTTCAGGTGGGCGACAAAGTCTAGTTGCATTTGCAAAAGGAATGCCTTGCCGGAGCCTATCAGAAACTCAGACCGCTCCGATATGGTCCTTACACCATTACCAAGGTTGTGGGAGATAATGCATTTGAGCTCAGCATTCCCCCATTCCTTGGCCTGCACCCAGCATTCAATGTGGACCGTCTTTGGCCATACTTTCCACCATTACTAGACACATCCGACATTGTAGAACAACTCACACCCACAGAGTTAAATCTAGATTGCATGGAACAAGCTGCAACTGATTGGATCATGGACACACAGATCAAGCACACTCGCCAGCAGAATATCCAACTATACCGAGTTTTCAAAGCAGGCCAACTCCTTCACCAGGGAAAGTGGCTCACCAAGGACCAAGTTCAGCAGAAGTTTCCTCATCTCATGGAGGAATTCAACGCAATGGGGACCATTACTTCCTAAGGGGGGAAGAATGATCCAGGTGGATATTGGTGGCCACCCGCCAATTCCACTTGGACCCCCACCATTGCTTCTTTCAGTTTCCTTAATTGTGGCACAATTTACTATTTTTAACAGTTTTTTCGAGTCCTAAACTTCTGGAGCCGTTTTGAGGCCCACCGATTTTCTATCTAAAATCATCTTTTCCGTCGTAGTCCTCGGAGAGATATTTCCAACGGGTTATCATGTGCGTCAAACGAAGATAATATGACCAAGTCACGACCCCGGGAAGTTGGCTGTCCAAGTCACCCCATCGGGGTCCATAAACTCTTGGTGTTACATCTCCTCGGGTTAGGGTCTTGGTTGTTTAGGGTTTGCTCTTATTGTTCAATAATAAAAAGGCCCTTGAGCCTTATTGTAAGATAGTTCAGAGGCAGGTAGCTGCCACATCTCTTCTCAGAGATAAGCTACCATCGCCCTGGCTGGTTTATTTCCATTTTTGTTTGTAAGCATATTTCAATATTTTACATTAATGAAATGAAGTATTATTTCCACTGCATCTCTGTGTTTATGGTTATCTCTATAATTTGTTGTGTTCCTGTTTAAATCCGGATCATCTAAATATTTACACAAATATCATGTGCCATCTACAAATGTGTCACTTCTTCAAAATCACATTTTTAGTGTTTATAATCACATCTATGGTTACTCCTAAAGAGGAAACATCACATAATCTTCTTGAAATTTCTTATTCAGCCTTTTTAGTTCACATATTACATTTGCAACCATATGCAATCAAAATTAAACTTAAAAGATCATTGCCTTATCATATTGTAAGTCCTTCCTTTCATCTTTCCATAAAGTTGATATGACTATTTCTTTAAGTAGAATTTTTGCATGCAAGATACATCTGATTAGCCAATTTATCAACAAATAATAATTTAGATATTCTTTTGGAAGCATTTGATGCACTTAAAGCTTTACAACAAGAAATAAAATGAATACACACAAAATGAATTTCATTCATTTTTAAAAAAGTAACGATACCAATTTCATTGCCAATCATTGATGAAGCACCGAATATGAAAAATGTTATCAATCTTTTATTTGAAATATCCCTTGGTTCCTTTAAATTATTAATTGCATCATCTTTTTTTTTCTCTATTCTATCACAAACATCTATAAGATTTAAAAGCTATGAAATTGGAGGTCACAACCCTTGCGAAGCTTAGAAACGAGGCATAAACCACAAGATGTTTCTCTAACTTATGATATGTGCTTTCATCTAACATCAATGAAAAAATGACTATCTAAATTTTGTGCAGTTTGTACCTCTTCAAGTTTCATAGATATATATTTTTTATTTTTTTATAGCCATATGATTTGTATATGATGTGTAATCTTTATTCTTTAGCATGTTTGGAGTCTATAAGAACATCATAAAGGAACACAGTGATTCATATTTTAAGATGAGTAAATCTTCTTATAAAACCCAATAAACTAATTTCACAATAGTGATGACACTTTTCTCTATCACCAATGCATGCTTTACGTTCTGTGATAGTTTTTTCTTTCCTTTTATTTCTATATCATTATTTTGCTTGTGAAAGTTTATGAATGTTTGAATTGGCATAAACAACTAGTGAATCTATTGCATGTTAGAACAAACAATGCTAAGCCCCATGGCTTGACAACCTCGTGCGTTTCACAATATATGCATTTCATAACTATTTTTCTTCATATTTTCTCTTTCAACCACTTATACATAATTTTCCATTCATGATGAAACTCTTGTTTTACTTTCAATTTTATTTTCCTTTGAGTGCTAGGTTCTTCATCTTGAAATTCTTCAATACATTCTTCATTATCCTCAAATATATGTAAGTCTTCATTGAAATCAAGATTATGCTCCTTTCATTCAAATCAAGATTATGCTCATTTTCATTAGGTGATGAAACTTGTGATATAATAGACTATTAAAAAGGCAATTTTTTAAAATACGTTTTTTTATGAAGTAACCACATATGAGATAAGTATGCCCATAAAATAATTTCTAATTAAAACATAAAATGATCTCTTTTAAAAAATAATTTCAAAAACAACAATTTCATCATATATTTCCACATGCTCTCGGTATATTTATACTTAAATAAAACTTAACTCGTCTTTATAATTCATTATTTGCACAAATATATATAAATACACAAACATGTTCCATCAACTTTATCATGAAATAAAATATATTGTACTTAATAAGTTAAGTTGCAAAAATCATCACAACATAATATGTATTATTAAATTATAATTAGTACAAAAATCATCACAACACTATGCTATAATATATATTATTAAGTTATTATTAGTGTAAAACTAATAATGTTAAACTTTATAAATATGCACATCATCTTAAAACATTAGAAATGACAAAACCGTCAATTAATTTGAAAGATTTGATAGAATAAAACTATAGTTATATAAAAAAAAAAATTAACAAATAAATTAAGATATTTAAAATAAAATATTAAAAAAAAAAAAAAAAAAAAAAAAAAAACTCTTTATATATATATTACAATTTCTAAAAATTCTAATACAATCACAATTTCCAATTTCGGTTCAAACAACAAAAGTATGACAATAATCACTTCAACAAGCATCAATTGCAATATCAATTTTATACCAAATTTCCATGAGCTTTTTTTTTATTTTCAGAGAAAAAAGCATCATAGATTATATTGAGACAATATAAAAAACATCATAAGATACAAAAGGGTGGCATATGACAGCCACGATCCGAGGCATCTCGAGGAGAAGCAAATGTCAGAGGTCCAAAAAGGCACCATTTACAGAAAGACAAATACATCAGCATGAAACAAAAAGGACTGTGTATGCAGGACATCCATATTGCAATACATATACATCAAGTTCAGGAAAATAGCTAAAAGGCACCAAAATTAATAACCAGGAGTAACAAATTCCAGAATCGAACAGGACTTCTCTTCCTCCATTACTTCCATAGACCAAAAGCCAGATTCATATAGCAAGCCCCTTCTTTTTGGGCTGCTTTTTTGGAACTGAATCGTAGATTGCAATAATGTGATGCAAAATGGAACTATAGGGTTCCTTTGAGTCTCTGAAAATTTTATAATTCCTCCACTTCCATGCGCACCATGAGCCTTATTTAAGTTTGAAAGTGAATTTGAGCGATTGCATATAGGCATTGAATAGTATTATTTAATCTTAACGTTTACTTTCTCAACATTTAGTTTTCAATATACTAGATTTTAGATGTTATGGAGATAAACTTTTTTCAACACACTCAAAGATCTATTGCGAATGTAATTTATGATTTTAGGTAATAGAAATAATAATTTATAATTCCTAAATTTTATAATTTATAATTTTATATCTTATTTTTTTCTTCTTTCACATTCTTTTTTGAAACAATCGTGAAATTACAATATTATTTTTCTTCTTTCACATTTTTTTTTAAACCATGGTAAGATTACAACATTATAGCTTGAAAATTTGTGACTTATGTAATAAAAATCATAATTTATAACTTCATAACTTAAAACTCCTAGGTCTCATTTTTCTTTCTCATTCTTGAGATTACAACATCATGACTTGAAATGAGAAAGCCAAGCCAATGACTAACTTATGCATCCAATAATAAGTAAAGTTAAGCTAGAAAATCATGTCATTGATTGGGCTTACAGTAAAAGTACTAGGATTATTTTAGTTTTGCCTAACAAAATTAGAAAATCATGTCATTGATTGGGCTTACAGTAAAAGTAGTAGGATTATTTTAGTTTTGCCTAACAAAATAAAGACTATTGATGGAAGCTCCTAATTAATTTTAAATAATGTAGATTCACACTCTTATTAAAAAAGGCAAGTGAATCATGAGGTAGTAAGATGATGTAAGTTCCAATTTGCATAATAGACATGCCATTTTGGAAATCATAAATTTCAATTTGCATAATAGACATGCCATTTTGGGAATCATGAAATGGAGATGGGCGTTTTTTTCAAGTAATTTTTTATTATCTATTTTTATTTGGAAATGTGTATTTATGTAAAGTAATAAATACAAATGATAATTTATTTGGAATTGTGTATTTATGTAAGAGTAATAAATATAAATATATTATCATTTATATAGAGAGTTATAAATAACTTTTTAACTTATTTGTAAATTTGGTAATTTTAGAAATTTGGTAATTTTAGAAATTAAATTGATGTATGACTTTCAAAATAGTAATATTCATTGTAGTGCAATTGGTTGAGAAAGAGTTTCGTTAGCAAAATAGCATGTGTTCAAACTTTATCGGGCTGCTAAAGACACCTCACCCAGCTGCTAAACGGAAGAGACATCTAAATTACTAAAAAAATAAAAAATAAAAATAATAATCTTTATTGATTAAATAAAAAATTAAAAAGTAAATACCTCTCAAATTTCATCACCACTTAGACATTAACTCCTTGCTTCAATTTTAATTTCCATATAATATCTTATGTCATTGTTTAAACAAATCAAATTCACTGCTTAGACATTGACTCCTCTCATTCATATTCATATTGCACTTCCATAACCCTAACCTTACATAACCTTTGAACTATTATAACTTCAAATTAATAACGAAGAAAATGTTTTTATCATAAATTTATCTTAATTGCCCACAAGGTTTTGGAGAGACAGTGATTGGGTGCTCTCTTAAGACACTCCTTGATGTGAAGTCACCAGTGCAATTCCCCGCCACAATCAAAGTGATATATTACACATGATGAAAATATAATCTAGCAAACTTTAAAAAATAAAAAATAAAAAATAAAAAATTAACTTAATTAAATACTTTCATATTATTTAATCAACCAAACTTAAAAGAAAAAAATAAACGTATATATCTATATATAAATTTTTTCATATTATTTAATAAAATTCCATTTGAAAATTTATTTTAATTCTTAACCACTCTTAACTTCCATTCAAATTTAATTTAACTTTTCAAAATAAACTTCGACTAAACAAAAACTTCATTACATTTGCATGATCTTAGGACTCAAGTTAAACTTTTTATAAATATATATCATAAATTCAATTAAAAAAGCAGTTGTCTATAACACGATTTTTTGAAAGTTTTTTCGGCGGGTTTTTCCGGTCGAAATCCAGCAGGAATTTATTGGAATCACAAGTTTGATAGCTAGTTTCTGCACAATGAAAGCGTCCCAGGGGTTTTTCAGGGTGCTGAATCCAAATATGCAGTTAAAAAACCATTTTAACTGCAACAAATCAAGATTTAACCTCAATTTCTTCCGCGGGATTCCATCACGGAAATCTCCAAAAAATCACATTATAAACAACTCCTTAAAAAAATGCCTCTCTTCAGGATCTTTGCGAAAGAGTTTTAACAATCCAGCTTCACCGTGAACTCTTTTTATCATTTTATTATTCATCTTTTAACAATTTATTTCACGTTTATGCTGTTTCTTTAGCTTCACCCCCCGTGGAACTCTGCCAATGCCTTCTGTGCTAGCGTGGGCCTCCTACAGGGTAAGAGAATATAGCAGAAACTTGTATTGTCTAGATTTACACCATAAATCCTATTTCATTTTAAAAGTTAATAATCTTTAAATATTTTTATCATAAATCTCTTTTCATTTATTTTAACATACCACAGCTACACAAGTAAAATTACCATTGATATTTGAAATTACCGTAATTAATTTAGTAACATATATTTTTTCCTGTACTCAAAATCCATGATGCTTTGCAGGGGCAACTATTCTCCTAGTGTACATATCAAAGCAAAACTTGGATGGTCAAATAATGTTTTTGTTTTTTTTGTTTTTTTTTTTAAATAATAATATTATTTATAATGTAACTCTAAAACTTGGATGGCCAATAATGTTGTTTTTTTAATAATAATAATGTTCACAATGTCGTTCTTTTCAGTTGATTAATCTAATATATTTATAATACAAAATAATTAATATTAATTAAAAATATAATAATAATATTTATATAATTGTATATTAATGCTTGTTTTTTATTAAAATATTGATATCTTTAAAAAGCTACTAAATAAGCTTAAATAATAACCTAATATATAAGGTGTTTTTCTTGGGTTTTTTTTATATAAGGTGTTTTTCTTGGTTTTTTTTTTTTTTTTTTTTTTAATATATATGACAAAGTATTATTATGATGTGCAATGTATATAGTTTATTGCATTTACATGAACATGTATTTACTTTTTTTAGAATAATGTATTTACATGAATATGTATTCACTTTTTTTGGAATAATGTGTTGGTGTACTTATGATTTTCTCATATCTATAATGTGCTCTTATAAGAATAGTAATGTCCTTAAATATGCGGAAAAAAAAAAAAGTTTTCTATCATATACATAATTTGCACATTTAAATTTCTTTAAATTGTTGTTTTATTGTTAAAGATTATATAAATGATAATTTGCACATTTAAATTTCTTTAAATTGTTGTTTTATTGTTAAAGATTATATAAATGATATTGCATGTTTGTATGGAAATGATTCATGACTAAGGGTTAGTATTCATGCTTATTGTGAGGTAAGCAATTAGATGTAAGGCATTCAAAATATTTAAACAAAATTGTATATAAAGGATAATGTTGTACTCATGTAAATCCTTCTTTTGTGATTAGCAAGGAGAGAGTTGGTAAATGGTAAGAAAGATTTTTTACCCTCTCTTGTTACTACTGCCTCTTATTTTTTTTCACAACGAAGTTTACTTTTTGCTATTCAAATGAATTTAAACAAATGCATTCATCTATATTGGGGATAAGAGAATCTATACAGTACAATACATGTTCGAGTCTGCCTATGAGGATAAAAAAGCTACAATAAACATAATTTATTTCACTGGATATAGTCTCTTTGTAATTCATGTGCATCTTTGAAGAGAGATGTTACATTGTGACACTTGTTATAGAGACACTGTAGTGAGTTATACCATTTTTCAAAAAAAAATTGGAAGATTGAAAAAACAAAGTGAAACATAACTTGAAACCTGCGACGTTGTATGTATAAGATCACTTTGTACCGTAGAGCTGGAAAATAAGATTGCCAGTGAGCTTGCAAAGTGTTGAAAGTTAATTCATGTGGTTAACGAGAATAAAGTATACACCTTGAACTTGGCTGCCATCAAAGTCCTCATAAAGAATGATTCAGCTAGGGTCCAATGACAAAGAGGATTTTGATAGCCAGTCAACTAATTTATTGAATTCTTTGTAGACATGTAAGAATCTAATCTCATGAAAGTGGTTTTTTGCTTCTCCTACTTTTTTCTCCCAAACAGTTAGATTTAGGACTTCTAACTTGGAAACACTTTTGGAGTCACCAAGACTCAGAACACTTTTGATGTTTTTCAGCTTAGCTATAGTCATGAGAGCCCACAAAACTCTTAGTTTTGCTTTGGTGTTAGTCCCAGATCCAGGGCCAATTTTAAAAAGGACAGATCTGTTCTCTTGCAACTTTATCAGTCCTCGTCCTCCACAAATATTCCGTGGAGCAGCTCCATCAAAAAAACCAATAGGAAGGTCGAGAAGGATAATAAGGAACTAAATTATTGTCGGAACTTTCTGGACTGTAAAAGTAGATATTCGTTGAAGAGGTAAATGGTTTTGGAATATTGAGTAAGGGTACATATACTATCATTTCTGAAAATGATCCTATACTACTACCTCTTATTACTAAGGTACTAGATAATTTGTTAAATTTGAATACTGAAGGTTTAAGTTCTAGTGAAAAGTATACTAGAATTAATATATTATCTATAATATATAAGTTTTCCTATTGAAAGGCTACGATGATGACATATTTGTTGGAACTTATGATGCATCTCTTTAGGGACAAGTTCTTCTAAAAAATTAATAACAAATTTATTTATACTCAAATTTTCAATATACTCATCACTAACTCACACATAACTATACATATATATGTTTGTAGTTATATATGTGTTTATGGTTAAATTATCGATATTAAATATAACATATTAATTAATTCTTTTAATAAACATATGAGATTGTTGCAATGGAAACTTCATTAAAAACCTACAAATAGTTATACCAAGGTTGTTAAATTTTGTAGGCACCACATTTTTATTTTTTGAAAATATCTCTCTATGAACAATATTAATATCTACATCATCGTTCAATATTTATAAACATATGAGATTGTTGCAATGGAAACTTCATTAAAAACCTACAAATAGTTATACCAAGGTTGTTAAATTTTGTAAGCACCACATTTTTATTTTTTGAAAATATCTCTCTATGAACCATATTAATATCTACATCATCGTTCAATATTTATAGGTTGTACACTACATAATACTTATGATTTAGATATGACATGTTTCATATTGATTTAATAGTTAGATTATTGGAAGGGGTATTTTATTAATTTACTAATTTATGAGAAAAATATATTATAGAATTGTTTGCGTTGAAGATATTTTTATAAAATTTAATAATTATTTAAAGATATTTTTTAGCATGTTCAGTTAATAACATTGAATTAATTTTTATTTGGGTAGTGAGTAGTTTATTTATCTACTAGTACAACCACATTAAAAATATTAATGTGGTTGATATAGTCGAAGGCTTTATAAATATAACAAAAAAAATATTGTGACAAAAAACATGAAGAATGCCTTACCAAAGTACACATATTAACCATGTATAAAAAGGTTATGTGTTAACTTGATAAAAAAAGGAATTACACATCTTATTGTAAAATGGACCATTTTGCTAAATAAAATATGCTTATATATTAATTTCCGCATCTAATTAGAATATGAACTTATTAGAACTGAAATAATCTTAAATTGCTAGGAAATTGGTAGGCGGGGAGGCATGTGGCATGAATCTAATTTAATTTGAGAAAAAAAAGAATTACACATCTTATTGTAAAATGGACCATTTTGCTAAATAAAATTTGCTTATATATTAATTTCCCCATCTAATTAGAATATGAACTTATTAGAATTGGAATAATCTCAAATACTTAGGAAATTGGTGGACATGGAGCTACGTGGCACAAATCTAATTTTTTAAATTTATTAAAAGTCAATGCAACCTAACAAACTTTGTAACACACTATGGTCATTGATAAGCATTAAGACTAAGTATATGTTGAACATATTCCCTTGAGAATCAATGTAGTCAATCAATTCAAAAAAAATCAACTAATTCTCATCCACCTTAAGTTGAAATAAAAAGCCTTCAACAATTAATATATAAAAATTAAAAAAACATTTAACAAATAAACAAAATATATTATTCTATTTTTTTATTTTTATAAATAATTATAAACTTTAGGTCAAATAAATAAATCCAAAAAAGAGATAAAATGAAAATGAGATAAAATGGTCTAAGAGGAAAAATCCAGAGATAAAGAGTATATGTTAATAAGAAATGGGAAAAAATAACCTCCTAATAAACAAATTATCAATATATTTTTATCCATAGCCACTTAGTAATTCACATCATTTCACTAATACTCGGCAATTGATACTTCATAACGTTTGGTTAAATTTTTGTTGTTGATATGCACACATGAGATACCAACCATATAAATTCAATTTATGTTTATATGTCACAGGTAATCTAAAAAGACGGTGAATCTTTATGAAAAGAAAAAAGAAGAAGAAGTGATTAAAATAAGAGAGATGAATTGGCATCTAATATTATTCTAAAATTAAACAATTTAATAGGATTGTGTTGTTTGAAGTAATTAGAGTCTTAATCTTTTTTTTTTTCTCGGTAAAAGACTATCTAAACTATTGTATTATATGTACATGAAAACTTTTACAAACAGTGAGACATGCCTGCCAGGGCCAGCAAATGCACCCTAGATTTCTTGGCTTGAGCGCAGAGAGCTCCCACGCAGGGGCAGCATCTACAAAATTCCCAGCTTCCAAAAGCTCCCGCGCAGGGGCAGCACCGACTAGACTTCCCATAATCGTTGCCAAAATTAACAAAATTCCTCCAGAGAGGCCCAACAGACATGAAAACTAATGCACTAAGGTGCAACTTTACACAAAATAGACACAGGACTGCCCACGCAGGGGCTTACTACTGATATTGACTGAGTGCTATGGCTATCAGACAGCCAAAACTGAACCAACATAAACTGAACAGTGTAGAGAATTGACCAGAGACTATACAAACATGAACAAGACAGAGACAGAGGTGTCTGCTGCCAATAAACGTAACCGAATTGCAAAACCAAATTACCCGCTGTTGCTTCAATCCTGGAATCGGGCTGAGGGTGGACGGATAGCTGCGAGATGTGCCTCAGCGTCTTCACAGAGGCTTTTATGTTCCTTGATGTACGCCCATCCATGTCCCTCTTCGACGCCTTCCCACATCGCCCTCCATTTTTCCTCGTCAATGCCCGGAGGTGCCGGCCCTAATGTAAGTGAGGGGGCTTGCATAGGTTCCTTCCCCCTGCTGCTTGCTTCCATTGATGGTTGCACAGCTGTAACAACCTCTCCAGAACCTCCCGGTGGCATTGGTGGTAGCGCCGCTGAAGCTTCCCCTCCAGAATCTCCCTGAGGCGTTTCCAACGTGCCCTGCTGATTCCCAGCTTCCGTTCCTTCAGGTAATTTGGTGAACAGGACTGAGACGTGGGCATTGAGCCCAGCATTATCTGCTGAGCCACCCAAAGTGAAAATGACCGAGCCAAACGCGGGCAGCATAGGCTCTCCCTCTCTGGCACCGCCAACCTCCAAGAATTGCTCAGCTGGAAGCGGAATTGCTCTAGCTCTTCGATGACAGTAGCAACAGCAACAATGGTGATGCTCGTTTGCTGCAGGTTGTCGGGACGAAGACCCACGCAATGGCCCTCTCCTACAGGGTTGTCGCTCCCGCACTTTCGCCATGTATACCTTGCAGCCTTCCTTGAATGCCTGAGAAGTGCCTTGGGCTCGATTACTGAGCGCAACCACCACCGGGATGAATTCTTTTGCGAGTAAGCTGGCTCGTATAGCCAATTGTTCTGGATTGCTTCCGAATTGCTTATCCCTCCCACAGCATTGCCCACAGCTAGAGCTCCCACCTGCGTTCCAGGATGGCCAGACCTCCACTCTCCGCGCAGCGTTCTGAACCTTCTCTTCCCTAAATCCAACATTCCTCTGTATCTGCATCACGTCCTCGGCACCTTAACGGACTCAATTCCCTCGTAGCCTGTGTGCATTAACTGCATACTACTACCCCGATCGCTCTGTATTGAATGCTTCAGACTCAAAGATTGAACCAGATATCTAAGCCGGCGTTTCTTCAAGAGGCCGTGCTGTTCACCTGGGGTGGCACATGCGTGGCATGTGGCTCACCGTCCTTGAGCGTGTCAGCACCCGCATCCGGGAGATCAATGTCTCTGTGGAGGAGACTTTCACAATCCATTCTCTGTTGATTGTTTGGGATGATGTTCAGGCTACCCTCTAAAAAGGGTTGGTTACTGTCCACCCCAACATTTGTAAGAAAATCAGCGATCTTATTACCTTCTCTTCTGATGTGATGAAAGGATAGTGCTCTGTGGTAGCTCAGCTCCTGGGCAATGTAGCTTAGTCTAGCTTCTAGTCTCCAGCTTTCCGCTACTTTCCTGGCTTGAGAGCCATTCTGAAGCCTAGTGGCCATACTGATAAGGATCTGGGAGTCTCCTTCCACAATAAGTGGTTGAAGATTGAGACGCCTGGCTACAAGAAGCCCTTGCCAGAGTCCCTCTAACTCCGCAGAGTTGTTGGTGTCCCATCCTAGATTGCCAAAGTAGATCTGCTGGGAGATGCCTTTGTGATCTCGAATGATTCCTCCATATCCTGCAGTCCCCGGGTTGCCTTTAGAGGCACCATCGAAATTTAATTTGAAAGAGCTGACGGGAGGGGCTTGCCATTCTGTGTCCTCCTTGGCCTTGCCTTTCTTATTCTGTGGCATGATGTGCTCCTGTAGCAGCTGTAGATTCCAGTTGGCTAGTATGTTTTTCTCTTTGTCTTCAGTGGGGAGGTCTTCTTTTGTCCATGATCTGAGAAGCATGGTTTCTCTGAGGTTGCCATGCATTCTGTTCCAGATTCCCTCAATGGTCGAGCTTTGATTTTTGAATATGTGCCTATTCCTTTCCTTCCAAATATTCCATAGAACTATGCCCGGGATGATGTCCCACAGGCAATTGAGGAGCTCACTGCTGTAGGGTCTTTTCGGCCATTGACGAAGGGTGTCTATGATATCATCCGCCTCTTTGCATCGCCTTTGGCATCTGAAACTTACCTTCTCCCAGAGTAAGTTGGCTAAAGAGCTGGAGTTCATAAGATGCTGCAGGGTCTCCTCGCTTTGGAAGCAATTTTGGCAGATCGATGGGCCTTGGAAGTTGCGTTTTCTTAGCTTGTCCCATGTGAGGATCTTCTTGTGTCCGACCAGCCATAGGAAATGGGAGATTTTGGGCCAAGTTTTGAAGCTCCATATTCTACCCCATAAGGGATCCAGCCTTGATGGGGGATCCCCAATCAGTTTGTATGCCTCGGAGGTAGTGTAAGAACCTTTAGGCAGATAGCCCCACCTAAGAATGTCTTCACTATTTTCATGCCTTATTCTTCTTTTTTCCAGCTCGTTGTTGAGGGCTTCCCTTTCCTGGATGCTGGCGTTGTTGATAATCTTATCGCTGGGCTTCCAAATTCTGAAGCCATGTTCTGCTTCCTGATTCCAGAATTGATGGACGATAGCATGCTTCTGCTCTTGTCTGCTTGGAATGATCACTGTGGGTAGAACACTAGAGAGTTTGGGGAGCTGGTTCCAAGCGTCATTCCAAAATCTGGCTCTATGTCCATTCCTTATTTCCCAAAAACTGTGTTTCTGTATAAGCTGATGATGCTGCTTGGCAGCGTTCCAAATCAGTGAATCGTCTGTTGTGGGTTGAAATCTAATGAGCTCAGCTTGTGGCATGTTGTTTGTGTATTTAGCAGTCCAGATTTTTGCCCATGGCTTGTCTGGACTGGTAACCCATTGCCACCATATTTTGGCCGTCATGGTGGTATTGCTGAGTTCCGGATCTCGGAGACCGATGCCGCCTTTGACTTTTGGTCTGCATACTGTGTCCCACTTCACCAGTGCCCATTTGCGATTTGTGGCAGAGCCTCCCCAAAGGAAGTCACGTTGGATGTTCCTCAATCTTTTTAAGACCCACTTAGGAGCAGCCAGGATGGAAAAGAGGTAGAGGGGCATGGCTTGGAGGACCGATTTGATGAGGACACCCCTGCTGGCAAGGTTTAGGGAGCGATGAGTCCATTGATTGAGCTTGGAGTCGAGCTTCTCGAGAAGGGTGCCCCAGGCTGGCTGCTTGATGGCTGAGGATGTGAGGGGGGCACCCAGATACGAGGAAGGGAGAGAGGCAGCTTGGAAGCCTAGGATGCGAGAGACAGCAGATTTAACAAAGGGAGGGGTGTGGAAGAAAAAGATTTGAGATTTGGAGCCATTGACGTGGGTACCCGAGGCTTCAGCAAAGTCATTGAGCAGAGATTTCAGACAAGAGGCCTCCTGTGCCGAAGGGTAACCATATAGCATAGTATCATCAACAAATTGCTGATGAGAGGCAGCAGGGGAGTTGTGAACCGAGATCCCCTTGAGCTGATTGGAGTGCAGGGCTTGCTTGATGTGTCTTCCTAGCCCTTCCGCCATGATCACAAAAAGGAAAGGGGAAAGGGGGTCCCCTTGTCTAATTCCTCTGGAAGGCTTGAAAGGTTTGGAGTGCAGACCATTCACCAGGATGGAGAAGTGGGAGGAAGAGATGAGGCTCATGATTCAGCGAATCCAGGTGGCACTAAAGCCAAACGCTTTTAGCATGTGTTGAATGTAAGACCAGCTGAGCTTGTCAAAGGCTTTGGAAAGGTCGATTTTGAGAAGCATGCCAGCTTGTTTGGATTGCTTGAGTGAGTGGATGATTTCGTGAGTGAGGATAATGCCGTCCATAATCTGTCTGCCCTCGACATAACCTGATTGCTCCGGAGAGATGATCATAGGGAGGAGAGGTTTTAGTCTGTTAGCTATAACTTTGGAAATGACTTTGTAGAGGACATTACAGAGAGCTATAGGTCTGAACTTTTCCGGGGTGATGGAGTTCTCCTCCTTGGGGATGAGAGTAATGAAGGTGGAGTTAAGGGAGGGAAGCAGCCAACGAAGGGATCTGGATTCCTCAACGACCAACCAGACCTCCATTTTGATTAAGTCCCAAAAAGCATGAAAGAACGTGGTTGTGAAACCATCAGGGCCAGGGGCCTTACCTTCTTTGAGCTGAGCCATTGCCTCATCTACCTCCTGGAGAGTGATTGGGCGCATTAGCAGTTCATTGTGTTCCTCTGTGACCAACTTGGGTATGTTGTTGGTGATTTTCTCTATCGCCTGCTTCCTATCCCTCTTCGGTTCTTGGTGCACCTGCTAGAAGTGGTTGACAAGAATTTCTTCAATTTTCTCATGCTCCTCAACTTTTGCTCCCTCTTGGTTCTGTATGTATGGAATCTTATTGTGCATTCTTCTCTGTATTGTGGTTCTATGGAAAAACTTAGTGTTGCGCTCCCCTTCTTTTAGCCACTTGATCCTTGATTTCTGCCTCCAGTAGATTTCTTCCTGCTTTCTTCTCTCCTCGATCTGGTGATATATGAGCCTTTCTTTGTTCAAGGTGTCCTCCGTGTGCCCTGTATTGATGATTTTCTGGTGGAGATCCTTGAGCTCCTGATTGAGCGTCTGCTGCCCTTCAAAAATGTTCCCAAAGGTCTCCCGATTCCAGCGCTTGAGGTGGTTCTTTAGGAATCTTAATTTCTGTTGCAGCTGGTACATTTTTGAGCCTTCAGGTGGGATGAAGGAGGTCCAGATGGATTTGACGAAGTCCTTGAATGCTGGGTGCGTTAACCAGAAACCCTCAAAACGAAAAGGCCTTTTGGAGTGATTACCTGGTCGCTGCCATTGAAGAGCTATTGGCCAGTGATCCGATCCCGGGTGAGCCAGGATTTCGGTACTGAAATCGCCTCCTAGATGCACTGCATTGTCCGAGATCAGAAAGCGATCTAGCTTGGAAGCGATCTGATGCTTACCTCCTCTGCGGTTGCTCCACGTAAAGGTGCCGTTGCAGAAAGGCATGTCTATGAGGGAGGCATTCTGGATGAAGTCTTTGAAGTATTCTGCTTCAGGTTCCAGCCTGGATCTGCCTCCTATCTTGTCTTCTATTTTGGTTATCATGTTAAAGTCCCCAGCAACTATCCATAGCGGATGTTGCCTGCCATTGCTGAGCGCTTCAATAGTGTCAAGGAGTGCTTTTTTACTGCTGCTGTCCTGCGGGAAGTAAACATTGGATAGGTTCCCATGTACATTTGTACCCAGTATATGGAATGTCGCTTGGATGAGATGGTGGGAGGCGTGGAAGTCAGTGAGTGTTATGGCTTGGGAGTTCCAAGCTATGGCTAGCCCCCCCGAGGCTCCCGTTGCATCCACAGCCACTGAGCGGCAACCGGGCCAGACTTTAGAAAGTATACGACCCAGCATAGTACTGTTGCATTTGGTTTCTTGGAAGAAACACATTTGCGGACTTTCCTTCTTTATCATGTTTTTCAGCATTCGATGTTTACCTGGGCTATTGAGCCCTCTTAAATTCCAGGAGATGAGCTTCATGGATAACTAGTTTGGGTAGGACGGAAGTACTTCGTTAGCTTCGCGTATCTACCTGAGTCCACTAGGATCTTTCCGATCTCTATCGTTCTCTGGAGATCTGTCTTTCTTCCTCTTTTCTTGGAGTCTTTTGGGTGCATGCTGCCTTCCCAAGTGCTGCCCGATTGTATGCCCAATTGTTGCTGATGGAAAGCTCTGGAGATGACCATCTCGAGCTTATCTATATCCGTCTCAGAGATGGAGTCAAAAGCCTTTTTCATGCAAGCTATCTCTAGATCTATAATATTTATTTCACGTAGATCTATACTTTCAGGTTCTTCCTCCATTATTTGGACTTGGTCGGCTTCTTCTGGAGGGAACTCTGAGTCCTGCACTGGATTCACTATTCCTTCCACCTCCATATCCTTGGTGATCTTTTCTGGATCTTGCGATTGCCTGCTTAGGATTGAGGGGATGATGAGGGGAGATTTGGATTTGGATGGCGGGCTAGAAGGGGGAGGACGGGAAGAAGAGGAAGGGCCTGCAGGGGTAGATTCAAAGCCAGCGGGATGGTCTTCCGGGATGTCATTGAGGATTTCAAAGTTGTTCTTGACAGGGTTTTAGGGTTTGGAAGGTTGTGGTTTGGGAACATTCAGAGGCTTCTTGTGCGGTCTCCTTCGGTGAGTAACTTTGGTGAAGCCATCCTCCTGCTGAGAGTCCAGGGCGTCAGGTGAACCGGTTTTGACATTGAGAGGGCAGTCCCGGAACAGATGCCCTAGTGCATGGCATCTTCTGCACCTGAAGGGCACATGCTCATAATCCAAAGGCTAGATCCATTCTTCATCTCGATGAGAAAGGGTAATAGATTCAGGGAGGGGTTCATTCAACCGGATAAAAACACAGATTCTTGCATAAGAGATATACTTACGGGCTTTCGTTTCTTCCGAAGCTCTGATATATTATCCCACCCCATCTCCTATGCCCTTTAGGCAATCTTCTTCCCAGTATTCATCGGGGAGTGAGTAAAGTCGAATCCAGACCGGAGCCCATGTGAGGTCTTCTTTGTCAGGGTTAAATCTGGGTCTCCAGTCTCTAAGATAGAGACCTGCAGAATTGAAGAAATACGGGCCCTCTTCAAGGATCCTGTATTTGTCTTACAGGCAGAAGAAGATAGCAGTGAAGAAGCCCTTCGCCCCCAGCTGGAGAGTGACATCCCCCTTCGGCTTCCATTTTGCTGCTATCCATCCCCTTAGGGCTCGTTCAGTAGGCCAGAACCCTATGAACTTCCCTATAAGTGCATGATCTTTCATAAAATCTATCCTGCTGTCAATCTTGTCTCCAGGCAGTTCTATTCGTGGTCTCACCTTAGCTACCGGTCTGCATGTTGATGATGTGACATGCGAGTTGTTCGTCTCAGTTTCATGCCCTTCTGGCGGATCGTTGTCATGATCCTGTTGCTTCTTCCCTTTGTTGAGTATTTTCGTATCTACTGATCCAAAGATCACCTCCGGTCCCGATCCGTGCAGTGAAGGGGAGGGCTTAGACACCCCCCCCTGAGACGCGACCATAATACTTTGCTGCTGCCTGTCAGCTCTGCTCTGCAGAGATTCGAGCGCAGAGTCTGGGCACCGTCTGCTGCGCCTTCTGCGCCGTCAAGGGTTTCACCCTGAAAACCCTAGTACAGCCCGTCCAAGAGTATACACAATATTCAATTAGAGTCTTAATCTTAAGCGTAATAAGGAAAATTAATTTTTTAATCTCTTAATAATGAAATATTTTAGTAATGGGATCTTGATCAATTGAGCTAACTCTTAAGGCTAATAAATAGGTAAAAAATATTTATTAAAAAAATGCAAAAAAAAATTAAAATTTTAAAAATAATATCTCTATATATATGAGGAGTATAAAATTTAAAAGGTAATATATAAATAATAATTACATACATGAAATAAAGTTTATATTTTAATTTTAATTAATTTTAAAAGATAATATATAAACAATAATTATTGAATGAAATTTTATAATTTAATTATAATTTTTTTTAATAAGTAAGGTGGTGAAACTTTGTATTATACCAAAAGAAGTGTCATACATTGATGTCAATATGTGTTGGTTTGCACTGGAAAACTATACTAGTCATATTTCAAAATTGATTTTGTGTATTTGAAATGTCTAAAACTAAAATAGAAATTAAAACAATAATATACTTTAATTCAAACATAACTAGCCTTGTGAGTTCAACCCCTATCTTTTGTTGTTGATACCCACGAAAATAAACCATATAGGTTAATAAAATTACATAACTAATCAATGCGAGGATGACTCCACCGATATAGTCACAGGCAGGTTGATGTCATCCTTAGAGTTTGAAAACTCCAGATTTTCTAGTGCACATTCCATTTTTGGCACTGTCATATTCAATTTCTTCATATGATTTTGGGTCTCATCCAAACAAAGAATAATTTCCTCTTGATCCTCTAATCGCTCCATGAGAACTCATCACTATTATAATTTTGACCTACTAGTATATTTCAACAACTTGCATATATTTGGTGTTTCATGTCCTTATTGTGCTAGTTTCAAGAATCCATTTCTTAACCTATGCAAGCACTTCCTCGTTGGAAATAAACCAGTGTTCAATTTAAGCCTCCTCCTTTGCTTTCTCAAGCTCTTGTTGGACAACCAAAGGAGTGGCGATATGGTAAACTTGTGATGAGATTTCCATAGCCCTATATTCCCTGGATGTGGAGGGCCATGGACCCTCTTGACACCCCCTACAATGATGTCCTCCCCTACCTGATGTCATGCTGATGAAATACATCATAGATATAAAACATAGATAGTGGAGAATTAAGGGACCTACGCAAAGACACCACCAAATAAGAAACAACAAGGTGATCGAGGTAGGGTGCAAGGAATATATTTAGATAGGAACCTTTATGATGATACCCCTAAATGAAATTGAGAATGCGGACTGAGTTGGTCTTGTTGACCCTGAAATTGCTAATAGTTTGGTATTGAGAACATGGTTCTCGGTTCCTTGCTATAGGGTAAACCAAGGAAATGTTAGGCTTGATATTGTAAGCTAGGACACTTAGAGCCCACAAATATATAAAGGAAAGGGTGCGAGCTTGGCATAGAGACTGTTGGTAGTGTATAAGAATCAATAGAAGACCTTAAACATAAAAATAGAGCTTTGTAGACTAATATCACTTCTAGAGATGTCAATGCAAGATTACACTGAGGGGAATGGCTAGACATTTTAAATATCCCTCTGCATGCAAGGAATGCCACCAGAAGAGAGCAAACAACAAAGGAAAAATGCATAGAGTAGAGATATTACTAAGAATGGAGCATGGAAATCCCAAAGGAAACAATCATGGTTTGTAGGAGAACATCTAGTTTAATAGATTGTATTGTGAGAATGACTTATCCTCTTAGTAGAGTCATTTTCTTCATGGCATTGTGTGGTCTCTATACCTCTCGTTTCATCACTATTACTTATGACCCTATTTGAACTAACCCTTGCATCCTGCATGGTAATACTATGCTACAGAGCCTCTATGGAATTGTCGATCCTCCAATAAGTAATCAGTTATGAATGCTCACTGTAGCCACCTTGAATTCACAGGGTGGTGAAACAGGATAGGGAAACTACACCTTTTGAATCGAGCTTTCTTGTCATGTGCCTGGTGGAGGGTGTTGTTCCCTCCCACCTCTTCGTCACCTGACTGACCGCTATCATCATAAATTTTCTTGCTAGAGCACCTACTATGGGGTAATTATAATTAATTTCTAATACTTGTGTGTGTGTATAATATAATTGAATCCCCAAGGGTTAGCTCAATCTGTCAAATCATCCACCAAAGTTAAGTTGTTCATTCATAAGTTATAAGTATCTAATTATAATTTTCTTATAACGCTTTCATTCCTAAATACATACATAATGATGAAAGCCCAAGGATTAGCTCAATTTGTTGAACTATTTACCTAGGGTATGTTTCCCATTGGGAAGTTATAGATAACTAATGTACATCTCCCTTACAAAAGTAAGTCAAGATGGATAATCCAAGGCCTTAACCTCCAAAGGATCAACAATTAATGAGTATAAACACACAAAGGGTATCCTAGATGTGTGCCCGATTACAACTTCTTCAAAGGCAAATGAGTCTTTTTGTCAATTGGGATTATCTTGGGTGGTGGGGAGGAATGATTGTTATCCTCCCCACCTAAATTCAATTCTTGCAAGTGATTTGATGAAATTTTTTGTAATGGCTTTGAACCTTATTATTGAGTCAAAATAATCCCTTGAAAACTAAAACATATATTTTCTCATAAAAAATATAAAACAGTTCTTATTATAAAAAAAAAATCTAGCAGTGGAACCAAGTTTGGATAATTGGGGTCAGAAACCTTATGGGGCTTGTTCGATGCCTTGAATATATACTTGTTTTGGGCTAAAAATTTTCCAATTAAGTGACACACTCCCTAGTGCTATTCAAAATTCTAAGACCTTTCCAATGGTGCAAGAATCATGCCCATTAAATTTAAGATCCAAAAGTTATGCCTCCCATAAGTTTACCTATCATGATTGACCACCATAATTTGAGAGGATGCCACAAAAACTGTAACAACCCCTTTTTCACCCTCTCGTAAATATTTATTTGTACAAATTTATGTAAAATGTTGTAAATGAATAAGAATAGTAAATGATGACTAGAATGAGCATGGACACAAATTCAAAGTTTGTGGAGGAGAAGTTATGGGAAGCTTGCTTGGGAAAAAAAAATATTTTAATTATGCATTTAACTGGCCACCAACATTCTTGGTTGAAGTAAAAATATAGCTAGAAAAACATTCAAGACTGTGTATGGGTGTCAATATTGATGGAGAGCAAGAGGGTATTAATGGTTAAAGGCTTTGTATGGGCAACCACAGAAAGGATGAGTCGTTCCATTGACTATGGCAGAGGTGGCATTGGTTGACACAACACCAGATGGAATGTTGGAAAAACAAATGATGAGAGGGAAAACATAGGGTGGATTACTCCAGAGAGGTGAGAGCACGCAGACATAAAAGTGACAAGAAACATTGATAGCAAGAGGGAAACATATGTTTGAAGAGAAGAAAAAACTGGTGGAGTGGAGCCCTTTGGATTCCTATGTTCTTATTTAGGTGGAGACTTAGCTCTTTGGATCCCTCAGTGTTCTTATAAAGTGAAGCCTTGACTAGGGCTTTGGAATTCTGAGTATTGGTTGATCAAGTGGAGGGCATGATCTCTAAATTCCTATGAAGCCTATCAGGTGGAATTCATAGTGTGCTTTGGATTCCTGAAGGAGATAGGTGTAGGCACTATGATTATGGATTCCTGAAGTGTAAAGTGGGAGGAGATTCTTGGAACTATGGAATCCTATAGTGTTGTTTGGGTGGAGCGCTAGATGTTTTGGATTCCCTGAACTTGTTGTGGGGTAGGGCACTCAATGTTCCAGATTCCTTGAAATTATTATGCGATGGAGCTCTAAATTCTCTGGATTCCTTGAATTGTTTGCTTTGGGCGAAGAAGTTGTGTACTCTATATTCCTAGATGCTAGGTGGAGGCATTATGGACTTTGTATTCCCATGTGATTATTCATGTGATTGGTGTTGTTTTCCTTTGAGCACTTCACTCCTCAGGCTCTGAATCTAGCTTGAGGGTGGTTAACTACAAGAAAGAACAACGACGTAGTTGGCCTATGGTTCGAAGGAGAGTTGAAGTCCCTCTACCAGCAGTCATCCAAATATTAAGATAAGTGACTTACTTTCACTTTTATGCTTGTTTGTGATTGCTTATGTTGTTATGAAGTATTGGCTTGATTGGATTTTAAGAGATCAAATGTACAACTTTGCGTGTTGCAGTGCAATGTATTGTTAGTTGTTATCTTATTTGTAAGAGCTTGATATGTCATGTGATGTTGAGATGTTCATGTATGTATCATCTATTTATGTTCATGAAAGGATTATGTATGGAAATGTGCATCCAATGGTTAATTGACTAGCATATTGGTTGTATATGTATATTCCCTTTTCATGAGCCCGTGTGAATGTTTAACCAAACTTTGCGTAAAGGTTAAGAAGGCCTAAGAATAAAGTTGGGAGAAATTTGGTTTAATGTTCCCTTGGAACTGGTTGACTGTAAATCCAATGAGAAAATGGTGATGGAGGCATGAAGTTCATGTATGAGAGTCAATGGGCTTTGCTGCTAGGGTGTTGCTATGGCACAGGACAGTGAAAACTTACTGTAATGGGTCACTTGAAGAGAATCATTACCATCACTTGATGTCTAGATTCACATCGCATCGCAGGGCCCTTACAGGTGGCAACTCGTTGTAGGTGATGTAGTGATAGAGACCGCGAGACGAAAGGTCTTTTTGTCATCAGACATGACGGTTTCCAGTTCGTGTTGCAACCTTGGATGATGGTCCTCTCCTTATTCTAGCATTGATCCGGATCAGAATCACAGTAGATCACAAGCATTACAGGGTATCTCTATCCTCGGATCTTCGTTTATCAGGGTTTTGGGTTAACCACATAAAACCCTTATCTTCAGTGGCTCTTCATATTCCACAAAGGCTTCGCAGGAGGGAACTTTACGCAATGGGGACCATTGCTTCTTAAGGAGGGAGGAATGATCCGAAAGGAAAATGGCATAAACCCATGGTACTCATCCACCCATATTATTCATCGACCTGAGCCGGGTCTGCTTTTTCTCTGTTTTTCTTTGCATGTCCCCAACAAGGTCGGGATATAAGGAGTTAGGGCTTGAACTGGTCGAACCTTTACAAGACTAGCCTCGCAAATCCCGATGGCCTCCCATGGCGGATGAGAAGAAAGACAAGGGGGTAGGAGATCCCATCAAAATCTTGCTCGAAGAAGCCCTCAAGCGACAACGGAACACGATGATGGACAACTTTTCCCAGATCCTTCAGCGGCTACCCAGAAGCGACGCATCGGCTTCTAGCAGCTACTCTGGAAATGCCACGCCCTTTAAGGTACAAGTTAATTTTGAAATCCCCATATTCGAGGGTCAGATAGACGCAGATGCCGTAGATAAATGGTTAAATCTGCTAGAGGGTTATTTTTCTGTTCATGAATTTTCGAGTCGGGAAAAGATTGTTTTCACTCTTCTCAAAGCAGCCCCCCACTTCAAGGACTAGTGGGAAACCTACTGCGAGCAGAAGGATGAAAGTACTGGCTCACTATTTTCAGCCGCACCCACCTGGAATTCATTCCGGGATGCCATCAAGGAGCAGTACTACCCTGTCGAAAGCTATGAGGATGAATACATAAAGTGGACCACGCTACGGCAGGGAAGTGACCAAGATGTGCTGGAGTTCACCAATATTTTCCATAACCTTCGCACAAAGTTGGGTATCAAGGATTCGGAGCAACATTTGATACTCAAATACCATGGCTGCCTGCACAAGTACATCCAGGAAGAAATACAATTCCTAAACATCTCCTCACTCGGTGCAGCATACCGATATGCCGTCAAGGTCGAGCAGAAGTTTAAACAAAAGAAGCGAGACTTTGGATCTGCGAATCCAAAGCAAGGGAAAGGTGCCCCTAAACCACAGAACAAAGGACAAAGCCAAGGCGGGACAGCCCAAGACAACACGCCGAAGCCGCAAGCAAAGAACAACGCCGCGAAGCCGAAAAAGGACACGGGAAAATGGTGTGAGTTCCACAAGAGCTCCACTCACAACACAAGTGAGTGTTGGGCCAAGCAGTCACTGGTGGCTGAGCTAAAGGTTTCAGAATCAGATGCATGTTCCGACTCTGAGTCAGAACCCGATAACGGGAATGACAAAGGGAAGCAGATCATTGATGCGGATCCCAACGCCACTGTTGCTACCGCCAAGATCCAGAAAAATGAACCCGAAGATCCAAAGGAGGAGGAGCGTCTCTTCCACTCCCAGATGTGGTTAAAGGGCTCCCTGATACAATTCATTGTTGATAGCTGGAGTCAAAAGAACCTCATTTCGGCAGAGGTCGTGAAGCGGTTGGGATTACCGACCACAGCACATCCACAACCATACACCATTGGGTGGCTTCACCAAGGACGAGATCTTCGCATGAGCCAACAGTGTCGCCTTCCATACAACATCAAGCCCTTCACGGATGAGGTATTGTGTGACATTGCTCCCCTTGAAGTTTGTGATGTATTATTAGGACAACCATACTTGTGGAAGCGACATGCTATGTATGAATCAAGGCCCCGCGCTGTTATTATTACATTGGGAAATAAGTTGTACAGGATACCAGAGGTAGCACCACCTACTGCCATCTCTTTGATTATTGCAAAACAATGTAGTAAGATCATTTCCAAAACCAGGAAATTTGTTTTCCTGATGATACGCCCTCAAGGAAAGAAGAAGACGGTGGCCGCGGCCTCCAGACGGGGTCCCTCTGCACGAAAACTACAGATGGACAAGGTTGTGGAGGAGTACGAGGACATCTTCACCTCCCCTGCAGGGGTTCCTCTACAATGTCAGGTCAAGCACTCCATCGATCTGACCCCAGGTGCACCACTGCCCAATGGACCAATTTATCGGCGCTCCGTTCTGGAGAACAATGAAATCAAGAGGTAGATTCAAGAGCTCCTGCAGAAAGGTCACATCCGTCCGAGTTCATCGCCTTGTGGGAGCCCGATCGTGTTGGTACAGAAGAAGGATGGGACGTGGAGACTCTGTATTGACTATTGGGCACTGAACAAGATCACTGTCCGTAATAGGTACCCGATCCCGCAGATTGATGACCTCCTGGACCAACTAAAGGGGGCGAAATATTTTAGCAAGATCGATCTGAAGTCAGGATATCACCAGGTACCAATCGAACCCTCTGATGTGTTGAAGACTGCCTTCAAATCCAAGGAGGGCCTTTTCGAATGGTTGGTTATGCCTTTCGGATTGACGAATGCTCCTGCAACCTTCATGAGGCTAATGGATGACATCTTGCGGCAATTCACCAACTCCTTTGTAGTAGTATACTTGGATGACATTCTGATCTTCAGCCAGAGTTGGGAAGAGCACCTCCACCACATCCGACAGGTTCTCCAAACACTGCGGCAACACAAGCTATGTGCCAATTTGGAGAAATGCACTTTTGGCATGACCTAGGTTCAGTATCTGGGATACATCATTGATGAACAGGGGGTGCATGTCGATCTAGCCAAGATCCAAGTCATTCGGGATTTTCCATCTCCAACCACTCTAACAGAGCTCCGCAGCTTTCTAGGTCTTGCCAACTTCTACCGCAGGTTTGTGTTGGGGCTTTCTCATATTACATAGCCCTTGAGTCAAGTCACCAAGGGAGGGGCGAAAGCAAAATTATTTTGGTCTGAATCTCAACAGAAGGCATTTATAGAGTTGAAGGATCACCTCTGCACGGCACTAGTGCTCGCGTTACCATATTTACAATAACCATTTGAGGTCGAGACAGATGCCTCTGACTATGCTATTGGGGCAGTCCTTACTCAAAATGGACATCCAGTGGCATATCACAGTGAAACACTTTCAGACACAGTCCGGAAGTACCCCACTTATGATAAAGAGATGTATTCCATTGTACAGGCCTGCCGACAATGGAAGCATTACATTTTGGGGAAGGAAACAGTCATCCACACAGACCACCGGCCCCTGCAGTTCATACAGACCCAAGGGAAATTGCAGAATGATCGCCATCAGAAGTGGTCTACATACCTGCAATAGTTCCACTTGAATATCAAGTATAAGAAGGGCAGCACCAATAATGTTGCAGATTGCCTCAGTCGACCACCGATCATGGCGTTAACCACCGTGCTCAACTCTTGTGGGCACGAGACTTCTGATTGGCCACTTCTCTACAAAAGCGACCCAGAATTTGTCCACACATACCAGACACTCTTGTAGGGTCAGCATGTTCCAGATTTTCACCTCCAGGATGCCCTGTTATGCAACCTGGGTCACCTTTGTGTTCCTTCAAGCGAGCATGCCAAGATGATTTGGTAAGCACACTACAGTCGGGCTGCTAGGCATTTTGGGGTCGAGAAAACAGTGGCAGTACTGCAAAATTATTTCTATTGGCCGAATCTTCGACAGGATGTTGGGAAGTACATCAAACCATGTACTGCCTGTGCCATTGCCAAACCGACCATCAAGAATCAAGGCCTCTATACCCCGTTGCCTACCCCTAGTCGACCTTGGGAATCCATCTCCATGGATTACATGTCAGACCTTCCTTCCACTAAGCATGGAAATGACTGTGTTTTTGTGGTCGTCGACAAGTTCTCGAAGATGGCCATTATGGCGGCCTGCAAGAAGAATATCACAGCAGAAGCCACTACTAAACTCTTCTTTGAACGAGTGTGGGTGCACTTTGGGATCCCACAGTCTATCATCTCGGATCAGGACAGTCAGTTCCTCAACACATTTTGGTCCAGTCTCTGGTCAATGCTGGACACCAAACTCACGAAGTCCACGGCCTTCCATCCTCAAACTGATGGCCAGACAGAGGTTGTCAATAGGATGATTGTGCACATTCTGCGCATGTATAACTCAAAGCATCCACGCACATGGGATGAGAGCCTCCCCTATGTTCAGCACAGCTACAACCGAGCTCTTCACAGCTCCACTGGCCATAGCCCTTTTCAGGTGGGTTTGGGATTCCAGCCATTATGCCCCATTGATGTGGCCATGCCACTTGCAGCTACTCACATAAATTCAGCTCATGTCCAGTCTGAAACAGATAAGGCCACCAGCTTCATTGAGCGCATCCAACATATTCGCCAGTAGGTCCATGAAATTCTGGAGAAATCAAATGCCAAGTACAAGAAGAGACATGATCAACATCGGGTGCAACACAAGTTTCAGGTGGGCGATAAAGTCTGGTTGCATTTGCAAAAGGAACGCCTTACTGGAGCCTATCAGAAACTGAGACCACTCCGATATGGTCCTTACACCATTACTAAGGCTATGGGAGACAATGCATTTGAGCTCACCATTCCCCCATTCCTTGGCCTGCACCCAATGTTTAATGTGGACCGCCTTCAGCCATACTTTCCACCATTGCTAGACACATCCGACATTACAGAACAACTCACACCCACAGAATTAAATCCAGATTGCATGGAACAAGCTACAACTGATCGGATCATGGATACATAGATCAAGAACACTCGCCAACAAAATATCCAACTGTATCGAGTTGTTAAAGCAGGCCAACTCCTTCACCAGGGCAAGTGGCTCACCAGGGAACAAGTTCAGCAAAAGTTTCCTCATCTCATGGAGGAACTCAACGCAATGGGGACCATTGCTTCCTAAGGGGGGAGGAATGATCCAGGTGGATATTGGTGGCCACCTGCCAAGTCCACCTAGACCCCCACCATTGTTTCTCTCAGCATTTTCAGTTTCCTAAATTGTAGCACAACTTACTATTTTTAGCAGTTTTTCGGGTCCTGAACTTCCGGAGCCGTTTTGAGGCCCTAAACGACGTTTTTTGGGAAATCTGGGGCAACATGGGTCCACCAATGTTGCCTCCCAAAGTGGCAGTGCTCGGATAGATCTTTCTAATGAGCTATTGTACGCGTCAAACGGAGATCGTATGCCAAAGTTACGACCCCGGGAAGTTGGTGTACCAATTTACCCAAACAGGGCCCACAGTTTGGCATTTCATCTTCTAGGGTTAGGTTTTGGAATGTTAAGGGTTTTCCATTGTTTCTCAACAATAAATAGGCCTTCGAGCCTCATTGTAACACAGTTCAGAGGCATGTAGCCACCACATCTCTCCTCAGAGATAAGCTACCATCGCCCTAGCTAGTTTATTTCCATTACCATTTGTAAGCATATTTCAGTATTTTACATTAATGAAATGAAGTATTATTTCCGTTACATATCTGTGTTTATGGTTATCTCTGTAATTTGTTGCGTTCCTGTTTAAGTCCGGATCAAGCACAAGGGTGGGGTGTGATGACGTGGATAATCTATGGGTAGGGATCCACAATGAACCTAGGAAATCATTATAATGGTAATGAGTTTCCTTTCATAAGGAGTCGGGTCCTAGTGGGACCCAAGATGAAGTCCACATGGAAAGATGACATGGATAGGATGTTGATGTGGCACACAAACAATGAGACAAATGGCAAGAGAAATAACCTTGTGGAGGGCTATATAGCCTAATTTTGGATCGCACATGGCACCTTCAGAGGACACTATGTTAGGTTGACATCATTGTGACATCAACAAGACATCATGGGACCAATGATGTTGAGTATGTAACTGATGTGGCATGGAATTCCACACATAAGGGTGTGTGGTGTGTTGGGAACGGGTTCCTTGGGGTCAATTTTGGGGTTAAAAGCCCAAGTTTTGGGCGGAAAGCCCGAGTTTTGTATAAAGGATTGTAAAGTCTCTGCATTTTGTGGTCACAGAGCGCAAAGATATCAAGAGTCAAAAAGGGTTTCCGCCCTTAGTTTAGATAGGTTTTGTCGGTTTGATGAGATCTGCCCTTGGTCTACAGACCATGGGATTGTATAAAAAGGAGTTCTTAGAAGAGTCTAAGAGAGTACAGTTCATAGTTGGAGTCAGTGATGAGTCTGTAAAGAGCTAAGAAGGAGAGTCTTAGCGTAGGAAAGAGGCTTTGCAGCTGAGTGCGTAGAGGCCTAGGGTAGAAGTCCAAAGCTGAGTGTGCGAACCCTGCAGTTCTGTGTGCAGGGTAGTTAGAGTTTGTACTAGAAATCTGGATCATCAATAAAGGAGAGTATTCTGAAATTACTATGTATTTTACTTTTGTTAATTGCATGCGATTATGTTATGTTAAGCATGAGGTTTATGTTTTAGTTCTAATTTGATACGTGAATCTATATGTTTTCCTCTGTTATATGAATGCAAGTATAGATATATGTTTACGCAAAGATAATCCTAATTGCATGGTAGATTTGCCAAATTCTTAAGATAATTCAGGGAACTATACAACAAAGCAGTTACAGAGGTGCATAAGTGCCTGAATCGCTTGTTAGGGTTACGCGAAGGACGATCGCAAACCTTCGCGAAGATTCTGAAAGACTAATAAAGAAGTACATCGAGAAGGCCTAAAGGCTTATCGATCTGCGCGAAGGCAAAGTTAAAGAGTAAAACCTACATCACAACCATCTCAGGGTGCGGAAACGTGGTTCCTACATCCCCCCATACTGCTTCAGGTGAGAATTTAGTCTGTGCTCCGCAGATTGATGCCAAAAGGGCCAGTAGTGTAAGGATTTACTTGGATGATTAACATTGAACCTGGGTCAGGGCCCATCAAGCCAAAAAATGGTTTCGTTTCTGGGACCGGGATCTGCATAACGAGATGTGTGATGTTGCATCATTGGAATCCAACTAAGAAGGAGATTGAAGACTGGTTGGATAGAAAGATCCATGAATTTGTGATGCAAGAAAACAGGAATCTGTGATTGACGAAAGAACAGTGGTTGGACAGATATCTATACACAGAGATACACGAAATCTTCTTCTGTTCCTTCCCGGTTGAATTATACGAGTGGATTGCGAAGTTGGCAGATGGCCAAGGGAGGTGGAGGCTTGACGGTCTGATTGTCTGGGTCCTGGAGTTAGTACGGAAATTGGAAGCCTCTAAAGATAAGATCGCGTGCATTGTCGATCATTGGCTCAACCGTATCATAGGAGGGTTTGTGATAGAGTTCGCGGTCGATACTTCGGTCAGTTACATTGAAGCAAAGTGTCGTTTCTTCAAGGGGCTGTGAGGTAAGTATTTGAAAGCATTAAAGACTTGGATTAAGATGCTCTTATGTGAAAAGCAGGTCATGCAGTTACCTTGATTTTTGGGGCTACGCAAAGTGGAAGGTATTTGAGGGACGGAGGAAGAAAAGGTCCTGAATATAGCCTGCTGATTGAGCCTCCTCTGAGTGATGATGAAGGAGCATCATAGGCTTCTCCGCTAAGCGCTATTCAGTTGATAAGACAAGGGTTCCCGCGAATACCTACACCACCTCCATCCTCATCTCATCCATCCACACCGCCTCCATCCTCACCTCCATCGCTTACCCCTCACCCACACCATCGCCACCTCCACCACCATTCAACATGGCAAACTCCGTAAAGCTAACTACGTTCAAGGGCATAGGAAATGGAGATCCGAACCAGTTTTGGTTCGTCGCGAAGGCTGTGTGGGAAGCTCAGGGTATTATAGATGATCAAATGAAGAAGGTAACGCTGGTTAGTGCTTTACAGGACCGCGCACTAACATGGGACATTAAATACAATACTGATAACCCAATGTCTGCATTTGCAGATATCCAAGCTATGCTAAATAAGGAATTCAATAGACCTAAGTATCAAGCGCAATCCATTATGGGATTCAAGGAGATCATGATGAATGCTGGAGAGACGCCCTGGGATTTGGATCAAGGATTGAAGTGTACGATCCTTGAAGCCAACATGAATCTGACCGATGGGCAGCACCACGAATGGTTTGTGGCCTCGCTCCTGCCTCACCTAAGGGTTGCACTATCACAACAGAAGATCAGGACCCAGGCGGAAGCTCTGGAAATTGTGATGAGATTGCACGAGACTCCAATGCAGGATGCTAATCCAGGGATTTAGCAGATTCACGCGCAGTTGCAGAAACTTTGCCTCAAAATGCAAAGTCTGAAGAAAGACAAAACAACTCGGCCAGAGGCGTGCGAAGAAGTTTTGTGCCTGAAATGCAAAGGTCAGGGGTATGACAAGGATCACTGTCTAGTATTTGTGAATTATGTTGCAGCAGGGGGACCAATGCCGTCTGAGGCCAGAGGCTGCAGCAGGGCCAAGTACAGGCCTGTGCTATGGTGTGCTATCTGCCAGGTAGCTGGGAAACATGCAACCGACAATTTCCATTTGCTACAGAAATTCGTACAAACACCACGACAACTCTTCTGCAATTTATGTTAACCAGTAGATAATGACGAGTGCAATTGTCATAGTTACAAATAATGATGGACAAGACACCTGCATATAGGGTGCAAGCTGAAACGCAGCCTCCAGACCAAGGCATTGGAGGAGCGCGAGGTGAGTATCAGGGGCATGGATGAGGTCGAGGTGAAGGAGGACCTGGTAGAGGTCAAGGGCAACTTATTTGTTACAATTGTGGAGGACCAGGACACTACACGAGAGACTGCCCGAATCCAACACGTCTTTCATGCCGCTATTGTACTCAGTTTGACCATGCGACGGAGGATTGCCCTATATTGTTGGCTAAGATTCGTGAAAAGGGGGTGCAGCCTCCGCAGCCAGCTCAAAACCTACAGATGATGAAGGTTGAGCCTCGCAAGGAAGATCCTAGGGTAAACATTATGCTGCGGAGTGGAACGACGACTGGTGAGGATAAGGGGAAGTAGCCTACAAAAGGTGAGTGGGTCCGCAAAGCACCAGAAAAGGAGATCAGGTTTGATATGGAACGCGCAAAAGAAACATTTATGGAAGCAAAGAAAAGCTTCGTTGAGGCCTCTACCTCAGGAAGTCAGGAGAAACTGGTTGAAGAAATGGACCCATCCATGATTACCACATTCCTAGGGACTTGCATGAAACTGCTACATGATAGCAAGGCAGTAAAGGGACTGCAAGAACTAATCAATCAGTGCGTTGGTAAGGAAAATGCTACTTGCGAACCACGCATAGTCAAAAAGCTTGGTAAGCATAAGGTAAGGACTTGACGTGAGATGAGACTAACAACACAGATAGGAGAATATGAAATGGACCAAGTTATCTTGGACCTAGGGTCCGACGCAATTGTTTTTCCGAAACAAACATGGGAAAGAATGGGGAGGCCTGCGCTACAGTGGTCTCCGATTCAATTAAGGATGGCGAATCAGCAAAAAATCATCCTAATGGGGAGGTTGCATGGGGTAACAGTTGATATCAAAGGCGTGAGCACACTAGCATATTTTGAAGTAATAGAGATTGTGGATGATAGCAATCCCTACCCCGTGCTCCTTGGAATCGATTAGGCCACTGATGTGAATGGGGTAATCAACCTGAAGAAGCGAAAGATGATATTTGAGAAGAAATTGCTCTGTGTAGTGGTACCACTGGATCCTGCAGAAGGACCGTGCTATACGGAACTGGTCCGCAATTATGAAAGTGATGACGATTTGGACCAGATTTACAAGATAACAATGTGAGATCAAGATTGGGTGAATCCAAAAGCAGATAGGTGTATTACATGGGACCGCGAGAGCTCCTGCACATCAGATTCAGACGAAGAACTGGAGCACTGGCAGAATCGACTGCATGAAGGATCTAAACTGCGATGTAATATGATGACCAAGTCATTGCGCTGTGTATCATCAGAGGTAAGAAATCTGCCTCACTATGATGGGTTAACTGACATTGATCGCTTTTTGGATGAATTCGAAATGGAAGTGCCGGAGAAGCATCGCTTCTAAGCATTGAAATGGGCACTGTATGCTACGCCCGTGAGATGGTGGGGTACACACAAAGATAGTTTTGATGATTGGCACGAATATAGGAAGATGATGAGGGTACACTTTGGTCATCCAAAGGTGCAATTAACATAAAAATATGATGGGAGAAATGATCCGCATGATTATTTGGCCAAATGGACTGAAGTGTATGGAGCAAAGCCTCAGCCAGAGTGGGTCCATCTATTTTGTCATACCTTGGATGTTATACCAATGAATTGGTACTTGGAGATAGAACTCTGTCATGGCACCAAAGAATGGGATGTTTTTCGCCAAGGATTTCTGATGACGTTCAGTTTTGAGGATGGATTTGAATCTATCGATGAAACGTTGCAGGAGGTTAAGACAACCATCTATAGGATATCGCAGGATCCTCTAGACTTGATTCAACCTAATTGGACTACCACGCTGATCCACGCGCTAGAGTGTTACAATGTAATAGCGGAATAAGAAGACGAAGACCCGAGGAAGATTAATATTCCAGAGACTGAAGGACACCGCGAAGTTGAATGACCATAGCTAGAAAACCCAGACATAACTGAGCCACTCAAGACCAGGCAAGTGAAGATTGGCACGGAGGCAGAACCGAAGTTTGCAAATATTGAGGACTACTGGGACGATGCAACAGTAGATAAGGTCGCCAAACTACTCCGTGAATATCAGGATTTGTTTCACACAAAAGTTTTTAGATCTGAAAGGGATAATAGGGGACCTAGGTGTCATAAAGATCACCCTAAAACCGGACACGAAACCTGTGAAGCAAAGACCTTACTGCCTCAACCCGAAGTATAAAGAAAGGGTCCGCTTAGAGTTAAACAATATGATCGTGACAGGTATTATTGAACTAGTGGAGGAATCTAATTGGGTAAGCCAATAGTGGTTCAAGAAAAGAAGCATAAGGAAGAAATAAGGATATGCATAGATATCAGGAAGTTGAATGATGCCTACGTGCATGATCCCTTCGCAACCCCGTTCACCAATGAGGTCCTGGATAATGTTGGCAGCCAAGAAGCGTATTCGTTCACTTATGGGTTCTCTGGGTATCATCAAATCAAGATCGCGCCGAGGATAGAAGTAAGACGACCTTCGCGACTGAATGGGGATGCTTCCAGTATACGGTGATGCCTTTTGGGCTGAAGAACGCGCCGACAATATTTTTTCACGTAGTCATCACGGTGTTCAAGGATTTCATTCATAAATTTCTGGAAGTATACTTTGATGATTAGATAGTGTTCAGACTGGTGAAGCACCACGTGGCAAGTCTGCGTTTGATGTTAGATACATGTCAGAGGTAATAGATCACGCTCAATCTAAAGAAATGTTTGTTTTGTGTCCCTTTTGAGATCTTGTTGGGCCATGTGGTATGCAGACAAGGCTTGATGGTAGACCTTGCGAAGATCGCGGTCATAATCAATTTGGAGGCACCAAGGAGTGTGAAACAACTACGCGTTGTTAGTGTCAGTCTTTGAAGCCTTCCTCCAGTGATCAAACATGTTCTTACAAAGTGATTTTAAGGTGTCAAAGTCAAATTTTTTCATTTCAATGAGTCTTCAAGTAAAATTTGGTCATTAGGTATTAGGTTTAGGATTTTTTTTCACTCCTTTCAAAGTTTTCCAAGTGTTGGTTCATGTCACCATTCGACTGATTGTACCATCATTCAAAGAGTTTTCATCATCATTTCAGGTTCCAATGTGTCATTTTACACCTTGTTTATGCTTCAGTTGTGCTTAAGTAAGGCACATTTCCCTCTCCTACGGTTTTTGTTTCTGAGTAAGAAAAAATGAATTTGGAAAAAGTGAGAGAGGTTTTTGTCCAAAATAGGCAAAGGAAGAAAAACCTCCTTCACTTTTTACACAGGTGTCATGGTTTTAGAGAGATGTCAAAAATACAATTGCCTCAGGAGGGTTGCTGCACCTCTGGAGTGACCTTGGAAAAATCAAGATTTCCCCTAGCCTGGTTGGCCAAATGACTTGCTTGATGAGTCAAATGATAACTAGACACAGAGATTTCCAATGAGATATATGATGAACCCCGAATTGGGTAACTTATTGGGCTCATTTTGCCTAATTGTCCTTGATCAATCCACCATTTTTCATAGATTATGCATGTTTTTTGAATATGTTTATGTTATTTGAACGAATAAGGGTGGTCACTTTACCAAGGAGGCTAATACGTGGTTATTTCAAGTTTTTTGGACAAATTTTGGAGCAAAGCCAAGCAATTATGAGCTAGGTGACAGCCAAGCTTGAGGAAGCAAGGGTGAGGATTCATAGGGAGGTTGTCTCTTGCATTAAATGGCCTTTCCTCGAAATCTCCACCCTCAACTCGGAGCTCAATAGGCCACCAAAAAAAATCCTAAAGGTAGCCGAGCAGCTTTGGGAAGAGTGGTTGTTTACTGGCAATTTGAACAGCCGAGTCCCTTGAATTAAGGAGGGTTTCTAGACCCCTCGTAGTGTATAAATAGGAAGGCCTCAGCCTTCGTAGTTTACTTTTGGAACTGTTGGGTTTTGCACTATAGTGCTACCATTGTCTCAGCTCATTTTTTTGTAGCTACTGCTGTATAACTTTCTTGTGACATGATTATTTTTGGATAATGAAAAGCAGCTCTATTTGGCATCAGCTCTGAGTTTTCTTTAGGAACCTGTAGCTCTTGGGGTTGGGCCCAACCCAAGTGCCAAGGCTTCCTTATGTACTATTGTTTGCTTTTTATGTCTTTGCAAAATAATTCATGTTAAGTAGATTAAAGTCTTGTTGATTTTCTAGGTCATTGTTGATGATTATAGAGGCTTTTGATGTTCAAATTGAGTTGATAAGTTATTAACAGGGACAAGCTCCAGAAAAATGCCATCAAGCACCTCTGATTTCACCTCTCCCTTAGTGGGATCAGGAGCTAGGATCAAGGTGACCTTGCTGCCAACAAAAACAGTCTTTGCTTCGCCATGCAACCATTAGTGTTCGATTTTTATTTGCAGAAGTTGGTTACATGTTCAGAGTCTTGATTGCTTCGCTGCATAGTTGGTATACATGGTTTCAGTGCAAATAAACTTATGTTCATTCTCTTTACTGTTAGCTAGATTAGATTAGGTCAACGTAACTAGGTCTCTGATTTTACAAGTATTCGTTGGTTCAGTTGGAAAAACAACTTGCAGAGCACCCGTACCACTTCTCTATCTGCCCATACTCCATCAATCCCATCTGCTCCACCCCCTAACGTAGATTCTTGCCTCACGTTTGCCACATTTGCTCACATAACCCTAATTTTTGTGCAACATTGCTTCACTCCTCTTTGAACAAATCCAACCATCTTCATCTCCTCAGCTCCATCCACCAAGTCCTAGACCTCCTCACACCCTTGTCCTACCTCCATATTCACTCCTTCATCTTTCTCTCTCCATCCATCCTCCAAAATCCCATTTCTGAGCATCCTGTAGAAAATTACAGACATCCTGTAGAAATTCCATAACATCCTGTAGAATCCCTGCAAACTTCTTGTAGAAGCTCACGAATGAGGTTTCTTGATAGCCAAACTCTGTGAAACTCTCTGGAAGGGTGTTAGGGACCCCTTAGGCCCTCTCTGAACCTTCCCAACCTTCTCCAAGCATTTCGTCTCGCCAATCCACCTCTGCACAGTCAAAAACAGTTAAATTGCATGCATGATAATTCTGGAAACTTAGGAAAAAATACAAAAAGATGGTGGTTTTTTTTTTTTTTTTTTTTTTTTTTTTTTTTTTTTGTTACTGTAGAAGTAGCTTAGACACATGCATTTTACCTTCCTAGAATTCAATGGCATCTCTTTCAGTAGCTTGCATCCTCTTTCTTGCATCAGTAGGGCTAGCTGGTAAAATTAGGGTTTGCTAGGGTTTACGTTTCCTTTCAGCTTGCCAGTTTCTTTTTGCAAGTAGATCAGCCTTCTTTGAGTTAGCTTCCATCCATCAGTTAAAAAGCTTCTTCTCAGAACTCATGGAAGTTGGCCTAAGCTCTTAGCGGACTTGTACCAGCTAACCAAGTGATAGCTGCGGCAAGAGCTAGTACTTGTGCATACGGCACCGTTGTTTCCAAGTTTGTTACGAACTACCGGGTTGATAAAAGTAAAGAAGGGATTCCCAGGAGTTGCAGCATTATTGCTGCAATACTGGAGCCCACCATTCTTTTTGGCACCGTTGCCAGGGAAGTGTCAGAGTATTTGTGATTGCTGCTTTTCTTCTATTTTCCTACTCTAACCTTCTGCTAAGTAGTTTATTTCAGTTCCATTCTACAATTCCATTTCTGCAAAAGTAAACTAGACATTTCCTACTTTCATAGATTAGCCTTTCAATTCCGCAATTTCAATTCTACAAGCGTAGAATAGAATTTCAATTCTGTAAGTGTAGTCTAGCATTTCATTCTCGCAATTTGATTTCAGCAAAATAGATTAGTCCTTTCCTGCTTTCATTTCAATTCCGCATTTTCATTTCCGCAAGATAGATTTCAGTTAGTTACAATTTCATCTCTTTCATTTTTGCAGGTACAAGCAAAAAAAAGAATAAAAAGCAACCAAAAATCTTTTCATGCCTCGTAGGAACAGAGATAATACCGGAAAATTCCTACCCAACACCCCCACCACTTCATTGAGTCACCCTTCTCTCTTCTTTGGTGGCAGTGACCCAGAAAAACCTATAGGTGAACTTCCTGAGATATACGAAGATCCTATAACAGAAGAAGAGCAAGAAAACATTCCTTTTGAGACCATGGCTGAAAACAAAAATGGTAGAGAGGATGATGAGAGAATTGAAGGTACCTTCCCCATCCGAGAGACCAACGGGGACATGAAGATGAAGAACATAAGTCCCTCAGCCTTACCTCATTTCCATGGATTGACCACTGAAGACCCTGATACCTTCCTGTTTTAGTTTTCTGTCCTTTGTCGAACTTATGACTATGTGGAAGACGAGCAAAAGTTGAAACTCTTTCCCTCTACCCTCAAGGATACAGCATTACACTGGTTCATGGGGTTACCTGGAAACAGTATCACCACTTGGGCTCAGATGCAACAAGCCTTTAACAACAAATACCAGGACTACTGTAGGTCAAAGGAAATGAAGGGAGAAATCTTTCGGATGACCATGGGAAATGATGATTCTTTAGAATACAGCGAGGAAAGGTTCCAACTCAGCTATAAACGGGCCAGGTGCACACTTGACCCTGAATCTCTAAAGTTGGTTCTGCTCTGAGGAGTCCCTGAAGACCTTCTAGATACCTTCACATGCTAGCTGGAGGAGACATCTACCAACTACCTTATGAGGACATAAAGATTGTGTTTAGAAACCACTCTAGGGCAGCCCGGAAAAGAGGTAGGGGGAATCCACTTTCAACTAGTACCACCTTCTCCAAGCATGAGTTTTCCAATCAGATGGAAGACCTCAAAAGTGAGACGAGACATACCATTGCCATGCAACTTGATACTTTCCGAATCCAACAAAAGAAAGAGGAAGCTGAGAGGGGTTTGGCCATTTTTTGTCCTAGATGTATAAGGAAGCACCCTAAGAACAAGTGTCCATTGCACTCAGTAGAGGTATGTTTCATTTGTGAGGAAAACCACCCCACAAACCAATGCCCAACCTTACCCGGATTTAAAGCCATGTACCAAGGGACTGAGGCAACCACTGAACCTCTCTACTTCCTCAACCAAAGGAGGCCGCATGGGCCCAAACGTTACCAGCAGGGGATGCAAGGGACATCCAAAGCTTATTATAGCCCCAACCAATCTGCTCACATACCTTCTTGGGGTCCCACTACTCATCCTTCCTGGTCCACACCTCCTCCGTGGTCTTATCCACCTCAATACCATACTCAACCCACTGCTCATTCGTTTCACTCACATGTCCAGCCACAACCTCAGTGGAATGCACCTCAACCGGGGTGGATGCCCTAATACAACTCTCCTCCCGCCATTCTGCATCCACCACCGGCTCAGCCACAACCATTACCTCCTGCTCCCCCAAGACAACCCTAGATGCCTGCCCAACCGAACCCGAACCCCAACAACCGACAGGCCCAACAGGTATACACTGGGGATACAACATGCCCTACCTATGGTATGGAGATCCAGGAGATCAACCTGCGATCTGGGAAGACCCTTCCAGATCACCAACCTCCTCCCCCAGAGGACGAGGAAGAGAAACGGGAAAGTGAACCCAAAGCCATTCCACCCTTTCCTGAGCAACTAACAGTAACCACACAACCAAACCCAGAGGAGACTGAACTTCTGGGAGAACTTAAATAGTTGTGTGTGAAAATACCACTTCTCCAGGCCATAAAAGATGTACCAATATACAACAAATTGATTAAGGAGAAGTGTTTCAGGCACCCAGGTAGGCGAAAGAGAGATGCCCCGACTATCAATGTCATAGGACAACTGTCCGATCTAATGTTGGGGCAAGTAATCTGTCCAAAGTATTTGGACCCTGGGAGTCCTATAGTTGATGTCCACATCAATGGCACTATAACCCCCCATACCTTGATTGATCTAGGGGCTGCCATTAATGTGATGACCAGGGACACCATGCTTAAACTCAACCTTCAGAGTTCCTTAAGGAAGACCTCGACAGTCCTGCAGTTAGCAGATCGCTCCATCGTGACTCCCGAAGGGATTGTGGAAGATGTCTTGGTCTCTATTGACTCTTGGGAGTACCCTGCGGACTTCTTGGTCCTTCAGCCAAAGGAAAAGCTCACTGGCTACCCACTCATTTTGGGAAGGCCGTGGTTAGCCACTGCGGATGCTTACATCAGTTGTCGAGCTGGAAACATGACCATCAAGAATGGGCCTATGTCCAAGCAGCTAGTCCTATACCCTCTTGCCCAACCTCTACTAGAACATGACTTACCGCTCAGGTTGGAAGAGGGAGATGAGGATGAGGTCTACTCTGCACCATTGTGCGCAGTAGAAACCACTAAGGGAGGCCCTCAAACCGAGGATGATTTGATTGAGACTTTGATTCAAAATCCACCTCCCAGTGCATTGTCCTTAGAGGAATTAGTGGAAGATACCCAAGTCAGCACTTTAGTGGACCTCTATGTGACTGATCCGACCTCTCCTAGAGTTAAGAATGTGGAGTTTGGCCCCGAAAGAACTTTAAAGATCAGCTCCTCCCTATCTCCCTCCAAGGAGAAATAGTTGTGTAGCTTACTGAACAATCACCTGGATGCTTTCGCTTGGAGCTATAAGGAGATGAAAGGAGTCCACCCTTCGGTCTGTACCCATCACATTTACATTAAAGAAAATTGTAAACCAGTCAGACAGCCTCAGAGGAGAATCAATCCAGCCCTTAAAGACATTGTCAAAGAAGAATTGCAAAAATTGTTGGATGCAGGATTCATCTACCCCATCTCCGATAGTGAGTGGGTCTCACCTCTAGTGCTTGTGCCCAAGAAGAACGGGAAGTGGAGAATCTATGTAGATTACCGTGAACTTAACAAAGCCACCAAGAAAGACCATTTCCCTTTGCCTTTCATAGATCAAGTGTTGGATGGACTGGCAGGGAAGAAGTTCTTCTCTTTCCTAGATGGGTTCAACGGGTATAATCAGATCCAAATCAGCCCAGAGGACAAAGATAAGACCACCTTCACTTGTCCATGGGTACCTTTTCCTACCGAGTCCTTCCCTTTGGGCTATGCAACACTCCTGCCACTTTCCAGAGAGCAGTATTGAGCATATTTTCTAAGTTGGTCCAAGATTCGGTAGAAATCTATATGGATGAATTTACTCCTTATGGATCCAACTTCCAAGAAGCATTGACTAATCTGGGAAAAGTTCTAACCAAGTGCATTGAGATGAACCTGTCCATCAATCCCGAAAAATGTGAATCCCTTATGACTGAAGGGACCGTCCTAGGTCATACCATTTCTCGGCAAGGATTACAGGTGGATCCTAACAAGATTGCTATCATCCAGAAGGTCCCACCTCCTCAAAAGGTGAGAGATGTTCGAAGTTTCCTAGGCTTAGCAGGATATTATAGAAGATTCATTAAAGATTTCAGTAAGCTAGCCACACCATTGTTTGGCCTCTTAGGGAAAGATGTTGAGTTTAAATGGACTGACGACTGTCAAGGGGCACTGGACGAGTTGAAAGATAAGCTGGTGTCCGCCCCGATCTTTAGAGGTCCAAACTGGGCCCTACCTTTCCACATCCACACTGATGCATCGAACAAAGCCATAGGGGCAGCCTTAGGACAAGTTGAGGAGAAACTACCATATGCCATATACTTCGTTAGCAAAAACCTGTCCAAGGCAGAAATGAACTATACTGTAATCGAGAAAGAGTTTCCGGCTGTAGTCCATTCCCTGAACAAGTTCAGACAGTACATCACTGGTTATCAAACATTTGTACACACTGATCATGCTGCGATTAGATACTTAATGAATAAGCCTGATGTAAATTCCCATATCATTAGATGGTTAGTTTTGTTGCAGCAATTTGATTTAACTATTGTCGACAAGCCAAGTAAGGAAAATGTTGTTGTTGACTTCTTGTCTAGATTGGATTTGCCTACAAGTGAAGAAGGGACAGTGGATGACCAGATGCTAGATGAACACCTGTTTGCTATCTCAGTACTCTCTCCATGGTTTGCTGATATAGCAAATTACTTGGTCTCAGCACAGTTGCCTCTACATCTATCCTCAAAGGAGAAGAGCATAATCGTGAGGAAGAGTGCCCCGTTCACTTGGATGAGGGGAAACCTGTTTAAACTTGGCCCAGATCAGATCTTGAGGCATTGTGTTAGGGAGGAGAAAGTCTTTGACATCCTCCTAACCTGTCATGACAGACCTTGTGGAGGCCACTTTGCAGCAAAAAGGACTGCCTTCAAAATTCTACAGGCAGGCTGCTATTGGCCTACTCTTCATCAAGATGTCAGAAGATACATCAACCAGTGTGACCGATGTCAGAGGATGGGGAAACCAACCCCAAGGGATGAAATGCCTCTCCAACCTCAAGTGACCTTCGAGCCATTTGAGAAGTGGGGCATGGATTTTGTGGGTCATATCAACCCTCCTTCAAAGCAAAGGTCTTACATCATTATGTGTACCGACTATCTGACAAAGTGGGCAGAAACAAAGGAAATCAAAGCAGCGACAGAAGAAAAGGTGGCTGAGTTTTTAAGGGAAAATAGCTTCTACAAGTTTGGCTACCCAAGAGAGTTAGTCACCAATCAAGGAAGCCAGTCCACCTCCAATCTGATTGAAGACTTGCTCGCTCATCACAAAATCAAGCACAGGACCTCCACCCCATATCATCCTCAAGCAAATGGGCAGGTGGAAGTCACTAACAGAGCATTGGAAGGGATTTTGACTAAGGTGGTGAGCAGCAGCAGAAAGGATTGGGCAGATCGCCTGGTTGAGGACACCTGGGCCTACAACACCACTTGGAAGACTACAACAGGTTTCACACCTTATGAGCTGGTCTACGGGAAGAAAGCTTTGTTGTCCATAGAGTTCGAGTACAACACATTGACGGTGGCGGCTCAGCTGGACCTAGATCTCAGCCATGATCAACGTGAAAGATTATTGCAGCTGAATGGATTAGATGAACACAGAATGCAGGCCCTCCTCCACTCAGAAGTAGTTCAACTCCAGAGGAAGAAATGGCATGACCGGCACCTTAATGAAAAGCAATTCCAGCTGGGAGATTGGGCGCTGCTGTATGACTCAAGATACAAGGATTTCAAAGTGAAGTTGAGGACAAGATGGTTAGGACCATATACAGTGGAGAAATGCAATGACAATGGTTCAGTCCTCATCAGGACCATTGATGAAGAGGCCATCCCCATGCTTGTCAATGGGAATCGATTGAAAATCTACAGGAAACCCCTTTCGAGGCAGGAGTTCATTGAAACTTTGGAAAATTCAGTGCTGGTAGTGGAGCAAGGTTCTGCCTCTATTCCGCCCACACCTTGATCATCAAAAAAAAAAAAAAATCCCTGGGTGAAAACCTCTCTAAGGCGCCTAGGGCAGACAGTGAAGGTGAAAACCTCATGGAGGCGCCCCAGCTATCTCTCAAGAAATAAAGAAATGGAATAAAAAAAGATCCTTGGGTGAAAGCCTCTCTGAGGCACCCAGGGTAGATAATGGGGGTGAAAACCTCATGGAGGTGCCCCTGCTGTCTCGCAAAAAGAAAGAGAAAAAAAGAAAAGAAAAAGAAACAGGTCTAATCTCTAGAAAATTATTGCAGGTTGCAGGGAATACAGTGCAGATAAAGAAGGTCGCACAAAACGAGGACAGGGGTCTGTACCAGGCTACAAGACATCCTTACAGACACTCCCTCCATAGCCACTCACTTTTCCTAGGGTTTGATCACATTCGGGTCGAGATTCAACCTCCTACAGAAGTTCGGAGCTTTCTACAGGAAGTTTTGGGGCTTTCTACAGGAAGTTCTGCGTTTCTACAGGAAACATCCTGTAGAGCCTTCAGGCAAGCCAAATTCGATTTTGGAAAGGGATTTGAAGCTTGAAGTTTTTTGATTAGGCATGCAGCCACCCATCTCTTCCATCCATTACCTGTGTCATCTCATCCAACCGCCATTGCAACAATCTGGTTATGTGTTCCTGCAGTCATGCAAGAAGTACTGTTTTTCTCAGATTGAAATTTTTTTTCCCAAGTGACAAATCAAGCACACAAAGGCTCGCACACTCTACCTTTCAAAGCTCCATCAGGACTCTTCAACAGCGAATAAAACCTTGCTCGTTTCAACATGCATCCCAGGAGGAGAAGCAACTATAATATGTCCTACAGGAATCCTATAGCAGCTAATCCGTCTGGAGCACATACTCTGGAGTCAGTGGCAGCTGAAATTGACACTGGGGACATGTAAAAACTCTGCTTGGATGTGAACACCTCCTCGACAGCTGAAATCAGACCGAGCCTGTGCATGCAGCGTCTACAACCAGAGGATCGGGTCCCAAAGCCGTGCATACAACATCAACCAATGAAAGAAGGAGTTCCAGCACCTGTGCATGAAGAAGCAGCGAGCAAAGCCATCGTTCCAAGTCCCGAAGCCTACAGAACACGTCCACGGCCACACAGGTAAGTGTCTAACCTTATTTGTCAAATTGCATAGACTATATTCTGAAAATTGCATGTCAATGAATGGTTCGGATTGAATAAATTCGGTGGCCAGTCAACTGGCCACCCACAGTCAGTCAAATGGCCTCGTGGGATCCGAACGAGCTCGGTTACGTTCAAATTTGCCAAAGAGACGTGGGAAGTATCCAGTCGGGGAGAATCAGTGGGATTGGTAGGGTGGCGGCGGTTAATGGCAGAGGGAAGGTAACGGCGGTCAGAGACACGCAGAGGAATGATGGCCGTGACGTTGGCTAACGGATCGGCCTGGCCACCTCACCCCTTCGCCATGAATTGTGCCGTAATTCAAAAATGCTCGGACGAAGAAGTCACGTTAACCGCTGTCATTTACGCTTGCAACCATTCTCAGCGAAGTACGCGTCCTCCTCCTCCGCGGTTTCTTAGCCTGAGCTTCTCGGCCTGTTTCAAAATCCTCCCGCGTCCCAGGCTCATTCAGAAGCATCGTGACATCCTCCAGAAGCCGACAAAGCATTCTACAGGAAGGAGCTCTACAGGAAACACGACATAGCCTCCCGAAGCAGAGAAACTTGGACTTTCTGCATCGAAATTGGAGTTTCGAAGAGAAGTAGGCTCGAAAACGCCATTCCCATGCGTGATATTTCAAAAGGTGGTGAATTGAACTATCTGGAGTAGGAGAATTAGAGACAAGTCTGCCTGTGGGTCAAGAATAGTAGTTTTCCTGTGTGATACACGGAATTTTTCAGTTGGTTCTGCGTCAAATTCTCCTCCACAGTTCCTGTTAAGAAATTCCTCCTCTAAAAACGATAAACCATTGTGAGGGCTAACCTGTGCATGAAGAATGTGAATTTTATGTGGTTGCGTGCATGCTGGGGATGAAAATTAAGCCCTGCACTCTGTCTATGGGAACCTAATTCCCTTTTGACAGTCGAGTTTTGGGCAGCAAAAGCATTATAACCAAGGAATTGGTGCAAAGTTGAAATACAAACACCTAAGAAATCCTATCCTGAGAATCAAAAGAGGAAAACCTAAAATAGAAGTCCCTTCTGCTCGGAGCATTGAAACAGGGCACTCTCACCATGCCAGGAGGGTTTATCAGAAAGGAAACCTCAGATTCCAGAAAATTGCATGAAACTCCCGAGGTGGTGAACCTATTCACCCGTGCCAATTAGATGACCTTTTGTGACAGAATTCAAGGTCATGACGGTGAGGTAAAAGAAGAGTTCTTAATGTCCCTACAGCCTAAATCAAAGACACTGGACACTGTGAATTTCAGAGGGTTGACCCTAAAGCTTACCCCACAACTCATTAGTCGGGTTACTGATCTGCCATTAGGGATACCCTGGAGCAAAGAGGAGAGGGCATTGGGCCAAAAAGCTAAGAAAGAATTCTTCCTACCAGGGGAACAGTTTTCAGAAGTTAAGAATGGGGTCCGGAGAGCCAGCCTACATCCTTTTTGGAGCGAGGTCAGCCTTCAGATCATGAAATACATTACCTGTGAGGGGCGGTTCAGTATTGTCTACGGTTATCGCTTCCAGTTGCTAAGTGAACTCAGACATAGGATGGATTTACCCCCAGAACAGAAGTTAAGCATCCCCTATTTCCTCTTACAATCATTAATTGAGTGTGGCACAAAATTGAAGGAAGGGACACCGAATCAGCTAGCCCATCATGGGCTTATCAAGCTTCTCGTGGAAGATGCCCTCCATACCTACACTATCCCTCTCTCCTGGGAGATTTTTCGCAACATGTCTAAGGATGATGATGTTTGAATTCTGGCCGAAGAACTCACTTCATCCAGCATTGAAGAAAGGGAGCACATTGAGGCAAAAGAGAAAGCCAAGGGTAAGGAAACACAGGACAGACCACCACAGAAAGAACACGAAGAGAAACGAGGGAAAGGCCAAGCCGCTGAGCCCAAAACTGTGGGTGGAACAAAGGCACCAACACCAAGGGAGAAACGATTGCAGAGCAGGGCAGAGAGGACTGAAAAAGTCCAAGCAAGTGAGGACACATCCAAGACAACCACATCAAAATTAAAAGGGAAGGCACCCCCAGCTAAGTAAACCAAAACAGTGAAAACAACTTCTACAGGAAGCCAGAAAACAGTATCTACAGGAAGCTAGAAAACAGTTTCTACAGGAAGTCTGGAAACAGGGCAAAAGAAGGAAAAATCCCCTGAGATTTTAGCCAGGGAGGCAGCAGCTTTGCTGGCCACCCTAAGCACATCTCCAAAGCAAAAATGGAAGCAAAAGAGGAAGCCTTCCATGTATTTTAAGGCAAGAAGGAGCATGAGGATAAAGACTGGCAGATCCCAGCCACCGTCAAAAGAGCCAATCACGATTGTAGACACCCCAGCTCCACAAAAGGAGAGGTCTCCCTCCAAGGCATCCATCACTTATGAACGGGGAAGCCCGAAGACATCCACCTGGAGAGAAAGAATGAAAATGTTGGACACAAAGGCCTCTCTATAGGATGCTGAGACTGTTCTACAGGAAACACTGGCTAGGCTAAAGGAGACTGAAGAAATGAAAGGAAAGGCAGCTAAATCACCACAAGAGGAAGAAAAGGTGGAGAAAATTGTGGAACCTAGCCCCCAGCCCAGCTTGGGCTCCTACTATAACTTCTTAGAGGTCAGAAAGATCATTCCCCAAAAATTCACAGTGCCACTTTTCCTTGCACTAGAAGAAGAGAGAGTGAGGACCCACACTTGGATGAAGATCACTAAGTCCAAGGGTGTGGCAGATATAGGTCCCCTAGAGGAACAACTCAAAGAGGCGAGAAGGGAATTGGCTATGGTACGGCATGTGGAGAGCAGCCAGCAGGTCAAGCTACAGGAAGAAAATGAGCTGCTTAAACAGCAGCTACAGCTACAAGGACAGAAGAAGGAAGACAGGCCTCACATCTTGGGAGAACAACAACAATAGGAGGAGCCCACAACAGACAAAGAAACCCCTGATGAACAGCAGAAGAGAGATGGGTTGCAGGCTGAAATTGAGACACTGAATAGACAGCTACAGGAGAAGGAATTGTAAGCAAGCCAAGAGATACAGTCTCTGAAATAGTAGGTACAAGAAAAGGAGGCCCAACTGGCCTGCATGGCCAGCTGAGCGACGGAAGCTCTGCAGTGTAGGAAACTTACCAAATCGTACGCCCTATACCTTAAGGATCAGTGGTTTCAGTTTCAGATCAACACCTTGGCCCAAAGGGGCATCACTTCATTTCAACATTATCATCAATTTGCAGCTCTATGTGGCAGTAGTTCATCAGAGGACAGGGCCAAATTACCGGAGTTTTACTTGCACAAATTAGCCCTTCCAAACATGAATGCATGGGATCCCAACACTGTGATAGGAGATGTCCAACTTATGGCCATGGCCTCTTGGATGAATCATGAGGAAAAGAGAGCAGCAGAGGTCCACAGTATCATAGGTAAAGAACTCAGTGAGCCACTAATGATCAGAGCAGAGCCGGATGACCCCTCAGCAGTGATAAGCGCCCACCAGCACTTGGCCAACAGCCCTCAGGATTTACCGGAATACATTGAGAAACAGGCTCAAGCTATTGCCCACTTTGAGGACATGGAGAGACTGTTGGGAGAAAACTGCCTACATGCCTGCACAAGGCGGTGGAACACACTGCCTCACAGCTTGAAGATAAGGGAATGCCACTCTCCCACCAGGATGAGGGAGGCCTTGGTAAGGGTACCTCTCTACAAACAGTTGATGCAAAATCTGCAGGCCAATTGGATTGGCCTGAAATTCAGTCCTCCTTTGCTTTTGGGATTGTTAGAAGGAGTTAAGGAAGAGGAGGAAGACAGATAGTGGGAGGAAGTGGAAAAGAAAGCAAGATTCCACGATGGGGAAGAAGATATCACCGCGGAGGCCTGGGACGTGAGGGAGGCGGTCAAAGCTATAAAGGATGATGAGCTGGACTAGTTGCTCAGAGGATGAGCAACCCATTTAGCAGGGGGGTGATGATGAGCCCCGAATTGGGTAACTTATTGGGCTCATTTTGCCTAATTGTCCTTGATCAATCCACCATTTTTCATAGATTATGCATGTTTTTTGAATATGTTTATGTTATTTGAACGAATAAGGGTGGTCACTTTACCAAGGAGGCTAATACATGGTTATTTCAGGTTTTTTGGACAAATTTTGGAGCAAAGCCAAGAAATTATGAGCAGGTGACAACCAAGCTTGAGGAAGCAAGGGTGAGGATTCATAGGGAGGTTGTCTCTTGCATTAAATGGCCTTTCCTCGAAATCTCCACCCTCAACTCGCAGCTAAATAGGCCACCAAAACGAATCCTAAAGGCAGCTGAGCAGCTTTGGGAAGAGTGATTGTTTATTGGCAGTTTGAACAGCCGAGTCCCTTGAATTAAGGAGGGCTTCTAGAACCCTCGTAGTGTATAAATAGGAAGGCCTCAGCCTTCGTAGTTTACTTTTGGAACTATTGGGTTTTGCACTATAGTGCTACCATTGTCTCAGCTCATTTTTTTGTGGCTACTGTTGTATAACTTTCTTGTGACATTATTATTTTTGGATAATGAAAAGCAGATCTATTTGGCATCAACTCTGAGTTTTCTTTAGGAGCCTGTAGCTCCTGGGGTTGGGCCCAACCCAAGTGCCAAGGCTTCCTTATGTACTGTTATTTGCTTTTTATGTCTTTGCTAAATAATTCCTGTTAAGTATATTAAAGTCTTGTTGATTTTCTAGGTCACTGTTGATGATTAGAGAGGCTTTTGATGTTCAGATTGAGTTGATAAGTTATTAACAGGGACAAGCTCCAGAAAAAGGCCATCAAGCACCTCTGATTTCACCTCTCCCTCAGTGGGATCAGGAGCTGCGATCAAGGTGACCTTGCTTCCAACAAAAACACAGTCTTTGCTTCGCCATGCAATCATTAGTGTTCGATTTTTATTTGCAGAAGTTGGTTACATGTTCAGAGTCTTGATTGCTTCGCTGCATAGTTGGTATACATGGCTTCAATGCAAATAAACTTCTATTCGTTCTCTTTACTGTTAGCTAGATCAGATTAGGTCAACGTAACTAGGTCTCTGATTTTACAAGTCTTCAGTGGTTCAGTTGGAAAAACAACTTGCAGAGCACCCGTACCACTTCTCTATCTGCCCATACTCGATCAATCCCATCTGCTCCACCCCCTAACGTGGATTTTTGCCTCACGTTTGCCACATTTGCTCACATAACCCTAATTTTTGTGCAACATTGCTTCACTCCTCTTTGAACAAATCCAGCCATCTTCATCTCCTCAGCTCCATCCACCAAGTCCTGGACCTCCTCACACCCCTGTCCTACCTCCATACTCACTCCTTCATATTTCTCTCTCCATCCATCCTCCAAAATCCCATTTTTGAGCATCCTGTAGAAAATTACAGACATCCTGTAGAAATTCCAGAACATCCTATAGAACCCCTGCAGACTTCCTGTAGAAGCTCAAGAATGAGGTTTCTTGATAGCCAAACTCTGTGAAACTCTCTGGAAGGCTGTTAGGGACCCCTTAGGCCCTCTCTGAACCTTCCTGACCTCCTCCAAGCATTTCCTCTCGCCAATCCACCTCTGCACAATCAAAAACAGTTAAATTGCATGCATGATAATTCTGGCAACTTAGGCAAAAATACAAAAAGATAGTTTTTTTTTGTTTTTTTGTTTGTTTGTTTGTTTGTTTTTTTTTTTTTTTTTTTTTTTTTTTTTTTTTTCATATGTTACTGTAGAAGTAGCTTAGACACATGCATTTTATCTTCCTAGAATTCAATGTCATCTCTTTCAGTAGCTTGCATCCTCTTTCTTGCATCAGTAGGGCTCGTTGGTAAAATTAGGTTTGTTAGGGTTTACGTTTCTTTTCAGCTTTCCAGTTTCTTTCTGCAAGTAGATCAGCCTTCTTTGAGTTAGCTTTCATCCATCAGTTAAAAATCTTCTTCTTAGAACTAATAGAAGTTGGCTTAAGCTCCTAGCGAACTTGTGCCAGCTGACCAAGTGACAGTTGCAGCAAGAGCTAGTACTTGTGCATACAACACCGTCGCTTCCAAGTTTGTTACGAACTACCGGGTTGATAAAAGTAAAGAAGGGAGTCCTAGGAGTTGTAGCGTTATTTCTACAATAATGGAGCCCACCAATATCCTGAGCTCAATTTGGAGTTGAGGAAGACCTTCAAAAACACTTTGCATTTAGGCAACTCATTTTGCACATTTTGACTAGTCTTGGGAGATTTGACTTTTGACAGGGCAAATGAACTCCAAATTGAAAAATTCAAGATTTTTTGGAAATTAGACTCAATAAGATTTCCAACAAGCTATCACATGCCCAATTTGGACACCAGGAAGGCCTCCAAAAGTGGTATGCAAAAAGGCGTTGCACACCTGTTAGCTGGCGTTGAGCATTAAAAGTGCGTTGCGCACTTGTTGAGTTTCAGCAGTGTATTTTTACATTGGCATTGCGCACCTGTCAAACTCTTCCAAATCACTCCAATTTGCTTCAATTCTCCAAATTTTCCTCTTGACAAGTAACTAACACGATTATTCTTGTTGAAAAAGGGTTTTTTTGCATTAGTCTATGGTAATTGTATTTAACAAAAAGCAAACCCTAGTATCTATGAATTTCTTCTCAAAACCCTAGTTAATCACTAAATCACCTCTCACAAGTTATAAAACACCTACTGTTGCTCTCCTATTCCATTTTTTACTTAGTTTCCTAAGTTCCCTCCCCTATCCTTAATTCACTAGAGCTCATTTCCCAAAACCCTACCCTCCATATAAAACCCTAGCCCTATACACTATTCCCAAACCCTAATTCCCAAATCCTACATTTTCACCACACCTACTTCCCTATCAAACCCTTATCCCACATTCTAAACCCTACTCACTTCCCTCATTCCCCTCATTCCCTAAAACCCCAAAACTTCCACTCCTTCGAGCACTCACACCCCCATACACCTCACTCATATTATCTTTTCAAAATCTCTTCATACTCATCTTGTCCCCACCTCATTCCTTTATTCCTCATCCAGCTACTACATCACTAAAACCTATGGAGAGGGACACAGATTATGAGACGGAGGAAGAAACCCTTAGTGACAGTTCCATGGAGAGATTTGAGAAGAAAAAAAGGAGCAAAACAAATTAGAAATCCTAGCTGAAACTTCATTAGCTCAGCAAAGCACTTAATGAGGTTGCCTCTTGCCAAATTTGAAGAAACTTTGAGAATTTTTTGTCATTTTGCATTTTTGGAAATTTTTACACAGGGATTTCCAATAGGTGCGCAACAGGGGACCTCTATTTGCAAAATGGCCTGCATATTTGGAATAAACATCGAAAAATAAGTAAACCCAGAAAGATTGAGAAGATTTGGACAAGGTCTTGGTCACAAAAAGGGAAAAAACACCCAAAAAGTGCCCTCTCTGCCACTTTTTTGCCACACAGGAAGCAGTCTTGGGAGAATCAAATTTTGGAGAGGTAAATGACCTCCAAATCAGGAAATTCAAATTGTTCCAGAAACTAGACATGCAGGGCTTTCCAACAAGCCATCTTGGGCCTGATTTGGATGAGTGTAAGACCTTCAAAATGACCTCTGAATTTGTGCTGTGCATTAAATTTCTAGCGCTGCGCATTAAATGAATTTTGCCAGTTTTGCTAGAAAAGCCAAATTTCGCCTAGTTTTCTCTATAGTTGACTTTTTCTTGCTCTCTTGGTGAAATTAGCATGGTAAATGATGTAACTTGATGTAATGATGGATGTAAAACACTTGATAGGGTAGATACATCAAGTCAAAGGTGGTTGTGAGCTGAATGAATTGGTTTCCTTGGTTTTAGAGGCAAGTTGTTCCACTGCCTACTTTTGTGTTCCTAGTTTAGATGTTGTTGAAACAGCTCCTTGAATCATGGATTCGACCCCTGATGGATAGCTCAGGTGATTTTGATGTCTATATGATGTACTCTTTCAGTCATTTGTAAGGGTTGGACTTTTGTGGAAGTGGTAGCACTCATTGAACATTTGTATCTGCAGCTTGGCAAGGAATAAAACCAGGTTTTACAGCTATTTTTGTGGGATTCTTGTGATATTGAGTTTATGTATTGTTTCTTCTTTGTAATGAGTTTTTCTTATGTTTTATATGTATCCAAATCTATATTTCTCTTCTAAAACTAAATGAATCAAGGTGAATAGGCAAAATACACTACTGTGCTTTGTCTTGGGAATGCATTTGGTTTTCAATGTTTTCAACTGTTTGAAGAGGACTCATAGTTTCTTTATGCCCTCCTCAACTCCTCAACTGTCTTAAACTACCATCTCAATCCATTTCTAGTACATAAACCTTTGTCTACCTCGCCCCACAGAACATGTCTGTATCCCTGATTTGATTTCCCGGACCCAACCTGCCTGCTCCATTTGATCCAGCAACCAAACATCAAAATCAACCAAAATCCTTTGAGCTACTATACCTAGCCTAAAATCTATATTCAACTCAGTCATCTCAAGCTGTAATTGCAGTCATTTTAACCAAGATTTACAAGGAGAGAGCCCTCTCCCGACCTGGTAGGGCTAGCTACCAAGTTAAGCGTGCTTTGTGGTTATCCTAGGATGTCCTCCCTTCAGCCTGAGGTCAATCTAGGCTCTAACACGCGCAATCTTGGGGCATACGAGATACTATAGGAAATTCATCAAGAGCTATGCCCAGATCACTGCGTCGATGGAAAAATGATTAAAGAAGGATGTTACGTTCTGTTGGAATGAAGAATGCCAGAAGAGCTTGGATGTGCTGAAGGAGAAAATGGTCACCGCACTGATCCTAGTCTTCCTGGATTGGAAGAAGGAATTTCATGTGCATGTGGATGCATCATGATTGAGTTGAGAATGGTACTGACACAGGTCGATGAAGGGGACTTGGATCATCCTATAGTGTTCGCAAGTAGGAAGTTGTCCAAAGCAGAGAAAAAATATTCCACGACAGAGCGTGAAGGACTAGCTATGGTGTACGCACTCCAGAAGTTCAGGCATTATTTGTTGGGTGGACACTTTAAGATGTATACAGACCATTCCGCGTAGAAATACCTGGTCAACAAGCCTGTGTTGGGGGGGGAAGATATGCAGGTGGTTGTTGTTGTTCTAGGAATATGATTTTGAAGTTATTGTGAAACCAGGATGCTTGAATGTTGGACTGGATCATTTGTAGCACATTGAAACAGGAGAAGAACCTAGCACCGCGATCGCTCATTAGTCTTTTGACAACCAAACCTTGTTAGCACATACTCAAAGATGAATTTGTTTATTGTCGTGCTTGTATAGTCCTTCACAGGATGTGACTTCGCCCATCTGGTTAAGTACTCAGTCGCGGTGATGATGTATCGTGCACCCGCGGTGCTATGGGCTTATAGAACGACTTGCAAGAAGTTGACTGGACAGAAGTTGTTCAGACTTGTCTATGGCGTGGAAGTTGTGATGCCGATGGAGTACATTGTACCTAGTCTGCGCATAGAGGCATTCACATGAATGGAGGATTGCGGAGCCCTAGAAGAGAGGCTCACGCAGCTATCGAAACTTGAGGAGGATAGATTTCTAGCTGGATTTCATCAACAAGTTCAAAAGGAGCACGAAAAGGCATGGCACAATCGGTACATCAAACTGTGTACCTTCAAGGTAAATGATCTAGTTTTGTTATATGACAACAACTTTGATAAGTTTCCAGGGAAATTTAGGATGCATTGGTTGGGGCCCTATGTCATCAAGGAGATTACCAATGGTGGAGAAGTTCAGTTAGTAAAATTGAATGGAGAACCATTCCCAGGACGGGTGAATCGTAGCTGATTGAAGCCATACACATGCGATCCGACTAGATGACCACATGATGGCATCATAGTCTTAGTGCTCCACGCACCTGAAAGGAGGCGCATGACTATAAACTACACTGCCCGGGTTGGGGAGTTGCGTGATTGGGGAACTGCACGGAATGCAAAAATGTCACAGTGTTAGAAACGCGCAGGAAGCTGCGCTATCCAAGAGGGGACCCCACAGGAGACCACACAGGGCCGCCAGAAAGTGACCGTTATGGTCTCTGTTCATGACTTGACAATGGGAAAACGACCAAATGGATTTGGGGGGGCAGCATTTAAGTCGGAATTTAAGGGCAAGATCTGTGAAAATATGCCACCAATCCAACATTTATGAATGAGTTATGTGGGAACGGTCAGATTTGAATTCGAAAATGCCTATAAATTACAGGTGGTTTCCCAGCAAAAAACACTTGGCATTTTGAGAATTTAGGTATTAAGCTCTTAGGCGCATATGAGCCCTGAGATCTTTGAAGCCCTGATAGCGAGTTTAGTGTTTGAGAAGTTTCCAATGGAGACGTAGGTGTTGTTGTCTAGCATTATGTTAGCGCCTGCAGAAACCGTGAGTGTAGGAGAAGCAATGGCAGCTAAAGGAACTACCCCAAAGGTAGTAATGGCATCTCACAGCCACCATCGAAGGAAAACTAGATAGTCTGCAAGGAACACAATAGAATATACAGTCAAATAGTGCAAGGCCAACGACGGAGTAGCAACAACGCAATGCACTGTCGAAGTTGTAGTAGTCCAAGTGGAGCTGGGAGGTCTTTGCAACAAGATCTCCGCACCAGCCTAGTGACTTGAGGGCGAGTCACCATGTTTGTGTTGGGGGCCTGTTGGGAACGGGTCCCCTGGGGTCAATTTTGGGGTTAAAAGCCCAAGTTTTGGGGTAGAAAGCCTGAATTTTCTATAAAGGAATGTAAAGTCTCCGCATTTTTTGGTCGGGGAGCGCAAAGATATCAAGATTCAAAAAGGGTTTCGCCCTTAGTTTAGATAGGTTGTGTCATCTTGATGAGATCCTCCCTTGATCCGTGGACCATGGGATTGTATAAAAAAGAGGTCTTAGAGGATTCTAAGAGAGTACAGTTCATAGTTTTAGATAGTGATGAGTTTGTAAAGAGCTAAGAGCAAGAGTCTTAGCATAGGAAAGAGGCTCTACAGCTGAGTGCGCAGAGGCCTAGGGTAGAATTCCGCAGTTGAGTGCATGGACCCCTGTAGCTGTGTGCGCGGGGCAGTTAGAGTCTATGCTAGAAATATGGATCATCAATAAAGGAGAGTATTATGAAATTACTGTGTATTTTACTTTTGTCAATTGCATGCGATTATGTTATGTTAAGCACAGGGTTTATGTTTTATTGCTAATTTGATGCGTGAATCTATATGTTTTCCTCTGTTATATGAGCACGAGTAGAGATATATGTTTACGCAAAGATAATCCTAATTGCATGGTTGTTATAGACATTTTTGGGCACTGCAACCCCAATTAGAAATGTCCATAAACCAAGGGCTCCTAAGTCCCTAAAGGTGTTGTTCCAACCCCTAAAAGAACAAGGTCAACTGATTACAGCATCTCCCAGAAGTTCTCCATGAAAAACTACTCAGAACTGGTCAAAACTGGACCATTTCAACTGCTCCATGGTCAAAGTGCATTGCATCCCACCTGCCTACACACAGTAGGTGCGATGCATGTTGAAAATCCCTTCTATGGGGTGCGATGGGCGAGAGTGGACAAATGGCAGGGTCAATCCGTGAGGTGGAGGATCATGGAATCTTCCAGAAACTTCTCCTGTGACACTTGCCTCTCTGCATTCGCCCAGGGATGAGTAAGAGATCATCAATCTCCAAGTGGAATCAAGAACTATCAGAGAGAGGACACTAATCAAATCTTAGAAGCTGACTCACCTCCCTTGCAAACATCTATATATGGATCCCTCATCCCAGAGATCCAGAGGCTGGAATTTTGTATCTTGTAAGGAAGTGTTGTTGGTTTCTTGGTGAAATATCATAGTGTTGGGTGATCTAAGCTTTTCATGAGGTGAAGAAGGGCTTTCTTGCTTAGAGGATGATGTTGGGTCAAAACAATTGGTTGTAATCCTCTTTGCTCTTTCTTGATTATCAATAAAGCTATTCAAGTTTTCCTCCACATTCTTGTATGATTGATGTTATATGCATTTGTGTGGTCAATATATATCTGGTCCTATATTGTTTATGATAATAGATCTATGTTCTTGGATAGTGTTATGCTGCTTTGATTCTACAGGTTCTCTTTGAAGTTGGGTAGACGAGGAAGCGAGTGGTGAAGACCTATCAAAAGAGAGAGGAATCAAGCAAGGAACCAAGCGCAAGACAGAGGTTGGTCTCCTTATTCCCCTCTTATCTATTTCTCATAAAGGAAAACGAAAGTAGTTTTAGTTTGTTTGTTTCTAAGGTAGCTACTAGCCTTAGTGGGACTAGCAGCTCTCCATAGACACTAGTCTTCCCGATAATAAAATGGTGACTCCGCTGGGGAGCGAATAGGTTGTTTGTTTATCTACATTTGTTTACTTTATAAACTTACAAACAGAGCCTGAAGTCAAGCTAGCTAGCCTTCGAACTGCATTTGCTATGCAAGTGAAAAGTAGATCAATGCTGCTTCAGTCTATCTTCGGGTTTTGTTTATGAATTAAACAATTGATTTACAAGCTCTCTAATTGCCCTTGTGGTGGCTCTAGTAACCTCCTTAGATCTACCCCTGTGATTGATTTACTGATTACCACTTGCTCGGCCTAAATCCCTGAACTAAGCTGCAAACTGTGACCTAGAACCCAGCTAAAGTCTCGTCCCTAGTCCATCACACTGTCTCTTCTTTGAAACCTGAATGCATCGCACTTCCCGAGTGTAGTAGGTGCGTTGCATTTCAGTTTCACTAAGTTACAGGTGCGTTGATCAGACAAGGCCTTTCCTACTCCTAGATTTGGTTTCTGTATTCACTCTTTTCAGCTCTATTCAAGAGTTTTGTTGCCTGTAGTCAGTACACCTCTGTTGAAACCCCCCTTCCTTGCCGTTATTCCGCCTCCATTGTGCAAAGAACTGTAAATGTTTTTATGTATTTTGAGCCATTTTCAGTTCTCTTTTACAAAGAAGTAGCATAATTGAACTGTCGTTTCTTGATTTGAAAGTGTCGCAAGTGTCGTTTTCAGTCATAGAAGAGAATCTGATTGTTCTTGATAGTTGATTACACTATTACTCTTGTATTTGATTTGAATTAGTAGTTTTTCAAGTGTCGAAAGCAAGTTTTCATTTCCAAGTCGCAAGTGTCGTCATTATCCTCATTTTTTCTTGAAAAGAAACTTGTTAGTAACGTCGCTTTGAAAAATAATTCAGATTTTCGCTTAGCTTTCTTTTTATCATTCACACATTAAGAAGGCTAAAACAAATACATGCACGTGCATTTGCATTTAGACTGTTTGTTGGTTTGATTTAGACAGTGCATATATTGTGTGCTCTCTGCTCTATGTTGAAAGAAAATCATCTCTCTTTCATTAGTAGCTAGGATTTTCATTGCAAAAATAAGATTAAGCGACTGTTTATCATCTTAGATTGCATTTTAGGAATTGTACATCTACATCACGTGGTGAACCTGAAAGGCAAATTTCTTAAGCAAGATCAACTATAAAATAAATTTAATTAATCTAAAAACGCTTTGGAACCTAACGCACAACATCTAGAAGTCTAGGCTAGAGAGGTATTCCGGCATCGTAAAGCCTGGTAACTGTTGTTTTCACTGTTGGTTGGGTGATTCCTTCACTTTGAGACGACAAGTGCCAGTACGGACTTGTGCTCCCACGTACCGTCGAGTATATTTTGGGAGACCACAATAGGCTATATCCTTTATCCATAGGAAGCTGTGTCTGCCGCCCTATCGATCACAATGCACTGAACACAGCATTCAGGAAGATTGACTGTTGTACCGTAAAAAGTATTCTGTAGTTTTGCGATTGGTTTGGTAATCCCTCTGTCTAGATTTCCAGAGCAGTCTCTTTTGTTCCTTTTCAGACTCCTTAAAGGAAAAGGTCCATCTGAGCACTTGTCACTTCAGGCTCATTAAAAATCGAAGGCGACTAGAGTCATCTTTTGTTTTTTCTCGACTCTTAAAAATTGAAAAAACAAGTTGTGTCAAAGCGTCTAAAATTTATCTAATTCGGAAACATATTTCCCCTTGATTTTTAGTTGATCAAGTAATCCGCAATCATGGAAGAAAGTCAATTGAAACCCCATCATTTGTGGAGGCTTACAAGTCAACTGTCTTTGTCCCTAGAATCGAAACTGTTACGGACAAAGCAAACTCGTTTAACTTGTTCCAAATCCCCTGGTAAAGTTAGAACAAGTGTTCCAACACCATCAGAGACTCCGGTTACTCCAAACATTTCTGGTATCCCTGCCTTTACAGAAGAAGTTCAGCATCCACCAAAGGACAGTAGAACTGATCCTAGTGTGAAGGTAAACACTTATATTACTGAACCAACTCCATCTACAGCTGATTCAGAAGGTGTTAATCCCCAAACATCTGTCGCTGCAGATTCTATACCTTCTTCGACACCAGAAATATTCTATGGACCTGACGGTCTACCTCTTCCACCTAGTCTGATTGCTATAGAAGAGATTGTGGAGGATCCTCCATCTAGTACTCCATCGCAGTTTGGAGTCGGGATCACCCTATACCCTTCTTCATCAGAAATTAGTCTACCATTATCGGAAGCTCCTGTAGAATCGCTAGGCAATCTTTTGGATAGACTAGAAATGTCTGAACAATCGTCGACATCTAGGGCTGTGTCATCCGACACAGTGACGGCAGAACTTCCTGCTGTCACTCCAACAATGTTCGTTGGCATACCATCTGTCCCAACTAGCTCTCAATCTCTAGAAGGGGCCCACTTAGGGGCCATTTCGACAGTATGGTCCGTTCCTGTTTGTTCATCCGGAATAGTATCCGGGAACTCTTATGTTGAGTCTCAACAAATTGATCCTCCAAGGTGTCAATTTGGGCAGTTCGGTTCTCAAGGACAACCGATTCCTTTGAGTACCGAATTACCACCGTATGGGGGGCAGTATACCCTTTCATTGTCACCTCTGGGAGGACGACCATACGTGAGATCACAACAAAATTCAGGTTATGTTGGAATTACATCTAGCGGTTGGGTGCCAATACTGCCTCAACAACCAATAGTTGTATATTTGATGCAACAATGTTTACCTATGTCAAATATACCAACTACGCCGGCTATTGTGACGGTGTCGCAAGTACAAGTGTTTCCTGTTGTATGCCAACCTCAGGTTTCTCAGGTTGTAATGCAAGAGCCACTTGTCCCTGCGACTCAACCACAATCGCCAACTAGTGGAATGGCACAGGCCCAAACGGGTACAATTACCCCTCATCTTGGTCAACGGTCAGTATTGGACAATAGCACATGGCTTCGCAACCATGGCTGGTGCAATACCAACAACCGCAATTCCAACAAGTATACCAAGGATCTGAGCAACAAATCTTTGCAAATAGTGGGTAGCCGTATATTCAAAACAGTCAAAATCAACCATTCTACAATGGTTATGCCCATCAACCTTACCAAAGTTACCAACATCAAATGCATTATGATGGTATGCAAAGACCAACTGCTCAGGCAATCCCATCTTATCCTGGGTATGCTTCGCCAAACCTGAATCAACAGTTACCCTTCTTGGCAACTTTGGAGTTACCGGATCTAAATAGGTTAACGAACGATCCAATTGCTTACGCCCCTTGGTGGCCAGCGATTCCGCATAAACTTCCGTCAGATATTCCTAAATTTAATGGAAATTCGGGTGAAGACCCGTCGAATCATGTGATGACATTTCATCTGTGGTGTTCATCAAACACCCTAAACGATGATTCGATTAGGCTTTGCCTTTTTTAGAGGACATTAACTGGTCCGGCAGCAAAATGGTATATCGAATTACCCAGAGCTTCGTTTGACAACTTCAGTACCCTAGCCACAACCTTTTTAATCCATTTTCAGTTACCAATAAGGTACGAAATGGGAACATAAATTCTTACCAATTTCAAACAAACAACGGCCACTCACATATCCGATCATATTCATGAGTGGCGACGTCGTCGTAGAATGGTAAAAACGTATGTTCCTTATCAGCTTTTAGCTGAATGGTTTATTAAGTCATTATTACCTTCCATTACAAAAGATGTGGCAAAAGGAGGAGTCGTCACTGAAGAGAAAGTTATTGCTCGTGCACAATATTTAGACTTTATTTATACCCAGTCTGGCACGCTCTACGATAAAATCCCTGACGCTCCCAGACCAGAATTTTCTGTCCCTCCTCCTCCTAAATCAAACAATGACTCTCATGCCGGCGATGGCGTGATTGGTACGACAGACACGAAATCGACAAAGGCTACATCTAAAAAGGCCCGTAAGATTTCCAGTCAAAATGAAAAAGAAGAACTTCTCGCCTCGGAAGTAAATGCCGTCTCAACTGATAAAGGCAAAGAAACCAAGCAACCAGGAGGCAAGAAGAAAAACAAAGGGAAGAAGAAGAAACAGGAGGAATCATCACCTGAAAATTCTTCTGCAAACCCTCCTGGAGATAGGAAACCAAAAAATCCATGCTTAATATGTGATGAGGATCATTGGACAAAAAATTGTCCACATAAAGCTGAGCTTAAAAGATTCTTCAAGAATTCAAAAACCTCGGCGGTATTGACTGATCCGTTTCCAAATCCAGGGACAAATCTGGTTGCTAGTGAAAATGCTTCCCCGTCCCAAGTACTGATGTTGTCGGTTTCGAAACAACAAAATGATGCTTTGATATCGACAAGGAATAAAGATTACGGGAATCCACAGCTGTCGAACAACAAGGATAAAGATCAACCTAGTAGTTTGACAACAACTTCAACAGAAGTTGCGCCGCCCATCATTCCAGAGCTAACAATAAAACCACCAAAGGGAGTAGTACACAAGTTGACATTTAATCCTCATGCCAGAGCAGCACAACATTATAATATAGTGGAAGATCTGGCCCAATCGCCATCCGCTATGTCGACACTCGAGGTACTGCAAAATTGCCCATCCCAAAAGCAGGCTTTATTATCAGCTATAGGTGGGATAGACCCAAAGGATTCTAATCTTGTGTCCTTTAATCACAAAGGATACGATCCTCAGTTACCAACTCAACTAGCTTTCCTCATTCAAGTGAAAGCCCTCAACAAAACTGTTCATCGAACAATTATTGATGAGGGGGCATTTACATGTATTATGCCGATGAGTTGCTGGAAAACTTTAGGATCTCCAACCTTGTCGCGATATTCGACAACATTAAAAGCATTTGACGGACGAACGTATACCCCATATGGTATTCTAAGTAACTTGCAAGTTGAACTAGGGGGAAAAGCAGTAGAAATAGATGTCGAAGTAATCGACAGAAACCTCGATTACAACATCCTACTGGGAAGACCATGGATATATGCTATGGTTGCAGTTGTGTCGACCTACTTTAGGAAGATTGCATTTCCTTTTCAAGGGGGAATTACGATCTTCGACCAACAAACATTTCTTCCCAATAGTTCCCAAGTTACGGGAAGCATTCCGATGATCCATGGAAGCCCCCATATGCTTCAAAATATCGGAGTAGGCCTACTAAAAGACCCTATATTAATGGGGACTTTTTCCCTCCCGCCTCCAATCAATCTGGTGGAAGTGGCGATGGTAGGAACCTGCAATATGATATCTTCGATTCAAAAGATCTCAGAAAACGATATTAACATGGATCATCCACAGGTATTTCCTCCAAGCCCAATAGAAATATTGCAGCAATCAATGTTTTTGGCATGGGAGGCAGACCCAAATCAACGCTCATCGAGCGTTTGGATAGATAGGTCTATGAATATGGCACACCTTCAGATCCTTGGTCGCAAGTGCATTACACTAAGGAAGGAATTGTTCAGTCAATGATAACTGACGAGACGCCATGGGAAGACTACCACCATCGTTCCCATCTTCTGGATTGGCAAGAAGATACTCTTGATGACCTTCATCATCCTTCAGTTTTTTATTTCCTATCAAATACTATAAACACGATGGATTCCGAGCGAAACTTGTCCAATATTGAAGAGACTATCTCCATAAATATCTCGACCAAAATGGATGTTGTAGAGAATATTTATGTTGGCAAATGTTGTTCTCCTTCAGAACTGGAAATATATAACGCTCTTTTTCGCGAATTCAGAGATGTCTTTGCTTGGTCATATGATGAAATGCCAGGCATTGACTCGAGTATAGTTGAACACGAAATCAAGATGTATCCAGATGTCAAACCAGTACGACAACGGCTACGGCAGGTGCACCCCAAGAAAGCCGCTGCCATCAAGGTAGAAGTTGAAAAGCTTCTCCATGCTGGTTTCATTTACCCGGTTCCTCTAACCGATTGGGTATCGAATATTGTTCCTGTGATGAAAAAACAAGGAACGATTAGAGTGTGCGTCGATTATAGGGATGTAAATCAAGCTTGTCCAAAAGACAACTATCCTACACCCTTTATTGACCAGACAATTGATGAATGCGTCGGATGTGAAATTTTTTCATTCAAGGATGGATTCTCCGGGTATAATCAAATAAATATCCGCCCACAGGACCAGTCAAAGACTGCATTTATTTGTCCGTGGGGCACATTTGCTTATTGCAAATTACCCTTTCGTTTAAAGAACGCAGGGGAAACGTTTCAAAGGGCAATGAATTATGCCTTCCATGACATCAAAAACATCGTTCAACCATATCTCGACGATCTTCTGGCTCATTCACGAAAGCGGACCGATCATCCGTAGCATTTGAGAGCGATATTTCTACGTTGCCGACACTACAAGATACGACTCAATCCACACAAATGTGTGTTCTGTGTCAGTTCTGGTCATTTACTTGGCTTTGTAGTCTCAAAGGATGGGATTCGTCTTGACCCATGTAAGGTTCAGGCAATCATAAATTTGCCTCCACCTTCAAATTTGCTTCAGATTCAGAAACTCCAAGGGAAAGCAAACTTTCTGAGGAGGTTCATTCCGCCGAACTTGATCAAGGTTATACGCGTCTATTGAAAAAGGAAGTGCCCTTCATCTGGGATCAGGTCGCGCAAACTTCCTTTAATGCTTTAAAAGAATCCCTAATGAAAGAATCATTAATGTACACTCTTGATTATCAAAAAGACTTTAACCTGTATCTGGCTGCAGCGAATACAACCATCGCTATGGTTTTAGTTCAAGAAGACAACGGAATTGAACATCCTATATATTATTTAAGTAGGAACTTAAATGATACAGAAAGCAAGTATTCCTATGTTGAAAAGCTGGCACTCGCAGTTGTTCAAGTGATACAGAGATTTCGACACTATATCCTCTTTCGAAAAACTACCGTTCTGTCAGATTGCAACCCCATGACTTGTATATTGTCGCGACAATTGCTGGGGGGCAAATATTCAAAATGGATAGCAATTCTTCAAGAGTTTGATCTGGAATTTGTAAAATCCAAGTCAAAGAAATCCTTGGTTTTCACGGAATTACTATGCGATCTCCCATCGTCGTCCAATGATGAAACATCAGAAGAAACAATCATGGATGAATCTTTGTTTCTGATATCTTCAAGCAATCCGTGGTATGGAGACATAATCATCTATCTCCAAACCCAAAAATATAGGCCTAATACCTCCCGCTCAGAACAAAAACGTATTTGATACCAATCAAAAGACTACATGATCGTCGGTGATATGCTTTACCGTCGTGGTGTCGATATAGTTCTGAGGAGGTGCCTCACCCATGAGGAGGCCAAAAAAGTCCTGAATGATTGCCATTCAGGCGCGTGTGGGGGGCATCAATTTGGTTACGCTACGGTGCAAAATTTTTTATGAGCAGGATAATTCTGGCCAACAATGTTCAAAGATTGCATAACCGCAGTCAGAAGTTGCCATGCATGTCAAATTTTCGATAGCAAAACCAGAAGACCACCCGCACCTCTGCAGCCAATAGTTGATGTTGGGCCGTTCGCCAAATGGGCATTGATTTCATGACATGTAACCCCACCTCGACCGAGGGGCATGGGTATATCATAGTTGCAGTAGACTATTTTACCAAATGGGTCGAGGCGATGCCTACATTAGATAACACTAGTGAAACAGCTGCCCTTTTCTTTTTCAATCATGTAGTCGCCAGATTCGGCGTTCCACAGACTATAGTCACAGATCATGGATTGCATTTTTGCAATCACATGATGGTTGAATTGGCTGCCAAATTAGGGTTGTCCCATGACAGCTCTACTCCATATTACCCGCAAGCCAACGGACAAGTTGAAGCAATCAACAAGGTCTTGAAGTGGATGCTGCAAAGGATGATTGGAGTCCACAAAAGGAGTTGGCACCTGATCCTGTACTCGGCCTTGTGGGCATACCGAACATCGGTAAGGAATGCAACCGGGTTTACACCCTTCCAACTGGTTTATGGCCTAGAAGCAATCTTACCAGTTCAGTGTGAAATCTCGTCCCTCAAACTCGCAGTCGACCTTCTCCTCGGAGCTTCAGAAGAAGAGGCTCGTTTCTTGGAACTAATCCAATTGGATGAAACCCGTCGTGATGGCGCTTTGGCTAACGAAGCCCATAAGAAATGAGTCAAGGTGTAGTTCGACAAGAATGTCAATCCCCGTGTCTTCTCAGAAGATGACTTGGTCTTACTTTACGACCAAGAATCCGATAAATTGGGAGCAGGTAAATTCAAGTCTTTATGGATGGGACCCTATATTGTTAAAAATGTATTAGCAAAAGGAGCCTACGAGTTAATGGATTATGACAGGATTCCGCTGGTGCAACCCCGTAACGGGTTGTACCTTAAGCGTTACTATGTATGATGCAGTGTAGTAACCCATATGCTTTTGTTACATTTTTGTTTTCACTAAGGGTAATCGTTTTGGTAAAGTAATCCACTTTTTACATTTGTTGCAGATGTCGAACCTATTGGAATCTTTTATTGGATATGCCGACGAAGCGAGTTGTAGTTCGCAGAACCTATCTTCTGCGGCCTGGGCCATTTTTTATCCAAGCGGCGAGTTAGTAAGTTTCAGAGGGGTATGTATTGGTCAGTCAACAAATAACATCGCTGAATATAGCACGTTGATAGAACTTCTCTCTGATGCCATCACCCATGGCATACGTCGACTTGTCGTCAGGCTAGACTCACAGCTCGTCATACTACAACTCACTAGTATCTACTCCGTCCGAAATCCAGCTATCTATCGCATGTTCCTAAGAGTCAAGATTTTGGAAAGACAATTTGATTTTATTCAATATCAGCATATTTCCAGAAACTTAAACACATTAACAGGCTCATTGGCAAATTATGTGTTAGATAGACATTTGCAACATTTATAAAAAGAATTTCATCAACATTTGCATCAGGGTCATGTAACTTAACCAAAATAAAACTCCGAAAATCAAATATATATATATATATATATATATATATATATATATATATATATATATATATATATATATATATGTTTATGGTTTACACATAATGTTTTGTAACCAAGAAAAAATTGGTCAAATGACCCAAAACTCAAAACACTAGGGGACACCCTAGTCTAATGATGTTGGTGATAACAAGTCACCGCCTGTGCAATCATGCGTAAAAGCCTAGTCCATTGACTCGGCACGCCAGTAGTATGTCGCTGCAACCTCAGAGGAAGCTCGTTAGTCCTCACATCTAGAATGCCAAGAGTGAGGCCCTCGACCTGATCCTGTAATGCTGAAAGAGTCTCGGTCACATCGAGATCGCGAAGGATAGCCCTTCCCACAGCCTCTCCTGCTGGAGCGGCAACTGGCACTCTCAGGTGTAGTACTGGACGAACTGGTCCAACATCTACATGAGCACATGACTTTTGATGAGTTTTGATAGAAGAAAGCACAAGAACATTATAAAGAGAAACGATAAACAGAGATATGGTCAAAAATTTTACCAATGGCACCCCACTGCTCGCCAGCCGGCAGTACCAAATTCGAGTCACCCTGGAAATCCATACCAGCATATGGATACTCGGAAAAAACCATCTCCTGACGATCGAACCACCTGAATAATTTATCAGAAAAGGAAACCTGAGACTGACCAGCATGTCTGGACATATGTTCGACCCATCTCTGCATCCGTGGCTCAGCCGGTGGAGGTAAACCAAGTGAAATATACTACGGCTGCATCAGCGGGATCTTTTCCAAGGCAAAAGCGGTCAAAATATAACCATATCCGAAGTTCTTCAATCTTCCATTTTTCACCTTGGTCAATTGTTCTTTCATCACAAAGAGTACTGCATCACACAAGTTGAACACCTTTGGTTCAAGGAATTCTAAGGCATACTGCATATAAGACCGGTTAGCCACATGAAGAGCCGCACTACCAGCCATTCTAGCAAAAGTGAACAGAATGGTCCTCAAGGGCCTGTCAGTGAAATCTCGGATATTGATCTTGTTTTCCTTACTCGGCTGAGATCCCTCTCTGCAATACCTGCGAATGTACTCTCTCACAGATTCACCCCCATGGGCCGAACCTGATAATGAGATAGGGGCACCCCGCCTCGATAAGCCGGTCAAAAAATAGATGTCCACGACAGTCAAGGGGATAGATTTGCCCCTAATCTGGAACACCTAACTGGTAGGATCCCAGGCATCGAGCAAATACTGCAACAAGTTGATTTGTTGCCTCATGCTAGAGATGCGGAAAAACTTGAACAGGCCACAGTTCCGCAGTGCATTTACCGTAACCGGATTATGTAAAGCAAGCATGTCCTCTTCTTCATGCTCACATTGTCGCCATGTAACAGGCATTGTGCTCCAATGAATCTCAGAAAACAAACAAGAGAAGAGTCAGATCCTGATTTGGTGAAAAACAGGCAAAAATTTCCATGAAAAACTGTGCACAATTTTCCCTCCTTGCGCCCATCGCACCCCCAACAGTGTTCTGGGTCTGTTTCATGCTAACTGGCCAATGGCCAGGCCAACATGCAATGCACCTTTCGATATAGAAAGGGTGCGATGGAGCCAGGGCGAGTTTTTCAAACCCCAAAGGCTCAGAAAAACCAGAAAACATGCTCAGAATTCAAAAAGGAAAAAATGAAACTGAAGAGCTCAGGTTTAGCTCCTACCTGGTCCAGACGGTGCCAAGAATCGTCCACAGAATCTCCCAGAATCAGCTAGTGAAAATCAAGGGGGAAAGCACCTCCAAAGCTCCAACAAACCAAAGTTCAAATGAAATGGTAAAATGAGAGGTAAAAAATCACTTTTAAATTACTTTTCACGTAATTCAAGTAAAATATTAGTGTTTTGACTCATTTTTCAAACATATATTGTTCATTTCTAACTAGTTTGATGAAGCAATTGAGCAGGCAGTACAACCTTTGAAGGAACAAAGTTATTAATGGTAAAATCAAGAAAATCAATGACCACTATATCGAGCAGTTTTAACGCGGAATTCAAGCTCGTTAAAAAATAAACATAAGCAATGAGCAAATGTTCCTCCAGAGTTTAAGCTCATTAAAAAATGAACCAATTTCCGGTAAATAACCATCGTGAATGTATTATCATCAGCCTTTGAAGCCTTGGTCATGTTTTCATCATCACCTCCACTCTGTATTGGCCGATCATTCACCCCCATTTGATTGTCTACCCCTTTTTGAGGAACATCTGCAAAGAGTGATCCTGTTAGCCATCCTTGTGACACTGCCGTGATTGGAAAATTCCAAACCTTACCTGGAATCATCTCCTACCCGAATCTATCACTCGTTCCTCAAAAAACGAGTCTCCTTTAAGCTCTTTTCAACTGACTCGTAAAATATGAAAAGATTGTCGAGCCATTGGCCTCTCCAGCTCGTTAAAGTGACCAGAAGTTCTATCCCACCTTTAGATTTTAATCTTTTTTGGACTTGAGGGATTATTACACAAAAAGATCGAGTGCTTGTTTTGTTCGGCTCGTTAAAAGTACCGAAATTTCATCCCTTTTGTATTGTTTTATACTTTTTCGGATTGAAGGGATCATGTGACGAAAAAGGATTTTTGGAGTTTCCTTTTCGTCCCTTTTCAGACTCTCTAAAATTGAAAAGGATTGAGTTATCCTTGTTGTTAAACTTGTTAAAACCGAATAGCGACAAACTTGTCCATAACAGACAAGAACGAGTTTCACTATCGCTAGGCTCGTTAAAACATAGTGATGGGTTTGCCCGAAGGGCAAATTATAGAACAAGCATATATTATCCTCCTCAAGCTTGACAAAAATAAAGAGGTACTGGTCAGCAATGATTGGGGAAAAATTGGGAAGAAAACTTGAAGAAACTTTGTTGGTAGCAAGTCGCTCTTGAACATGATACTTTCACTCCGCATCCGAGTCGGGTTGGGTTGTTCCATTCACTGGTCACATCACCATGGTTCCGTCACACCATCCATATTTGGGGTTAATGCTACCAATCCATCATGTCAATGTCGCCGATATGTTCAAGAGAAGTCGCTCGGAGAATTCACCTGTGTCTCACCCACTGCAATACATTTACGCTCCATTCTTTCATGACCGCCACCCTGAACCTTATATCACCAGATCGTTTTCACCTCCATTAAAATCATTTGCTCCGTTCCGTGTCATTGATGTGGTATTCACTAAGGCCCTCCTATGACGGATCGCTTCTTGTCGACATCAGCTCATTATCCAAGAAGTCGATCTAGGAACAACCCTTTCAGTACTTTGAAGCTTGCATGCCTCAATGGCAAGTTTCTCACTTCCGGCGACAGGTTTACATCAAAGGCCTTCGACCGAAAGATTTTGCGTGGTGTTCTATGCTAAGTCCCTTATTCACACCACATGAATTGTAATGTAGTACCTTGAGGTTCATCATCATTATCAGTGATTCCTCTCGCGCCTGTTAACAGCTTACATCACTAGCTGGTAATCAGGCGATGTCTTTCCATGTTCGACTCCAAAACATCTCTCACAGGGATCGAATTGTACTTTGAGTGAAGATCGAATGAGATTGAAGACCCCGTATCTATTTTCATCCATCCAGGCTGCGATATATATTCAGGAAAATAAAAACATCAAATGTACATCACTGCTGCAAAGATAATCATCCAATCTAAGGGATGATGGCTCTACTAGAATCATTAGTCTACACTCAGACGATTGTCTGTCTCATGTACATGAAAATGAATTTATAAATCTGAGCATGGGAATGCCCGCCTCAGCTAGATCATGAAAATATTATGAAGATAATGTATTGTATTGTATCTTATTACAGGTCGCCTTACAGCTTGAAAAAACTTCGGATCCTCATGATAAAGCATTTCACCCGACATCAAAAGATTAATGACCTCATGCTTTAGAGGGCAATTATTATAGACATTTTTGGGCACTGCAACCCCAATCATAAATGTCCATAAGCCAAGGGCTCCTAAGTCCCTAAAGGTTACCAACCCCTAAAAGAACAAGGTCAACTGATTACAGCATCTCCCAGAAGTTCTCCATGAAAAACTACTCAGAACTGGTCAAAACTGGACCATTTCAACTGCTCCATGGTCAAAGTGTGTTGCATCCCACTTGCCTACACACAATAGGTGCGATGCATGTTGAAAAGCCCTTCTATGGGGTGCGATGGGCGAGAGTGGACAAATGGCAGGGTCAATCGGCGAGGTGGAGGATCATGGAATCTTCCAGAAACTTCTCCTGTGACACTTGCCTCTCTGCATTCGCCCAGGGATGAGTAAGAGATCATCAATCTCCAAGTGGAATCAAGAACTATCAGAGAGAGGACACTAATCAAATCTCAGAAGCTGAAACACCTCCCTTGCAAACATCTATATATGGATCCCTCATCCCAGAGATCCAGAGGCTGGAATTTTGTATCTTGTAAGGAAGTGTTGTTGGTTTCTTGGTGCAATATCATAGTGTTGGGTGATCTAAGCTTTTCATGAGGTCAAGAAGGGATTTCTTGCTGAGAGGATGATGCTGGGTTAGAACAATTGGTTGTAATCCTCTTTGCTCTTTCTTGATTATCAATAAAGCTATTCAAGTTTTCCTCCACATTCTTGTATGATTGATGTTATATGCATTTGTGTGGTCAATATATATCTGGTCCTATATTGTTTATGATAATAGATCTATGTTCTTGGATAGTGTTATGCTACTTTGATTCTACAGGTGCTCTTTGAAGCTGGGTAGACGAGGAAGCGAGTGGCGAAGACCTATCAGAAGGGAGAGGAATCGAGCAAGGAACCAAGCGCAAGACAGAGGTTGGTCTCCTTATTCCCCTCTTATCTATTTCTCATAAAGGAAAACGAAAGTAGTTTTAGTTTGTTTGTTTCTAAGGTAGCTACCAGCCTTAGTGGGACTAGCGGCTCTGCATACACACTAGTTTTCCCGATAACAATGGTAGAGTTGGCAAACACTTAAGATAATTTGGGAAACTATACAACAAAGTAGTTACAGAGGCGCGTAAGTGCCTGAATCACTTGTTAGGGTTATGTAAAGGATGATTGCAAACCTTCGCAGAGGTTCTGAAAGACTAATAAAGAAGTACATCGATAAGCCCTAAAGGCTTATCGATCTGCGTGGAGGTAGATTTAAAGTGTAAAACCGACATCACAACCATGTTAGGGTGCGGAAACTTCGTTCCTGCATCCCCCCATACTGCTTTGGGTGAGACTTCAGTCCGCGCTCCGCGTATTGATGCTGAAAGGGCCAATAGTGTAGGGATTTGCTTGGCTGACTAACGTTGAACCTGGGTCAGGGCTCATCAAGCCAACATGGTGCCACTTGGCATGGGTACCACATGGTGGTTTCAGGGAAACACACATGGTTGGAGGCCACATCATCCTAGTCATGGGTTCCCGAATGACTTTTATGTCACAATTTTGGACTACTATGGGATTGACAGAAGGCATGACACGAGAATATTCTTGTCTTATGGAATGGAATTATTACCACCCCACAAGGGGTCAAGGTTAAGTACGTTGGAGGGAATAGGCCACGAAGGATGGGAGCTGTGAGACCAATGTTTGTCCCTGTCTCCAGACAGAGAAAATTTTGTCAAGTCGCGAATGCTCATGAAGTGAAAATCCTTAGTAGTCATGCATGACATGAAGGCAGGGCACAATTATGTGGCAGGTGTTGTAGTGGACCAAAAGTGATGTGGAGACTCCACATGGATGCCATACGTGTCAAGTCCTTGCTGATGTGGCAAGGGTCTATGGGAAAAAACTTTAAATGGCCATAACTTTTGATATGGATGTTAGATTGTGATAAAATTTATATCATCAGAAAGATCTTGATTAACTAAATGTGTCGATGTTACCGAAAGTTAATTCCACTTACTTTGGGAAAAGAGGAAATTTTATAACCCTGTTTCCATAACGAGACCATGGATACCAGGTTAGGGCAAATAAATGCCTCCCATTTAGCTTGGTTAGTCTAAGGGGGCAGGAGGGAGCATTATAGTGTGGTATTAACGCTGAAGGTTCAACACTAGACCCTTGGGGATGAAAGTTAGAAGCTATGTTACAGAGTGGTATTAGAGAATCTAGGTTCAACACTAGACTGGATGGGCTCAAGACAAATGAAATGAAGTGTTATGTTCAATGCTAGACCTCTCGAGATAAGTTGGGATTCTAACATAGTGTAATAGTGTGTTAGGATCTGTCACAAAGTGTGGTACTCATACTGATTGATGTTTTGTGTTGCTTGTAGCATTTTATTGTGACCTGTATGTGGTGTCATTATTGATTTTGATATGATTAACATTTCTAACATACATGTTGAATTGAGGTGTGATGTTTCATATAGATTTACGCCAATAAAATTACAGTAGTAAGCCAAGGTGATGGGTAAGATTATGTATTTATGTTTTGGATTGTCTAACAATTGGGTGTGTATCACAACACATAAGAGGACATTGAGGACAACAAAGAACAAGGGATGAGTAATAGAATGGTGCAATATAACACTGATAGGTCCTAGCATGGTCATGAAGAAGAGTCAGTAGAGAAAACAAGAGAAGAAGGTTCTCCTGATTTGATGTATACTCTTAGAAGTCCAAGGGTTGAGATAAGGAGGTGCAAAGATGACAATGACAAGATTGTCAGTGCCCAGGAAAAATAGGCAGAAGTGAATGCAATTATACTGCAAATCCTGTCAGATATGCTGAGAAAAAATTAACACGACTTAGGGGCTGGTTACAAGTTTAAGCATATTTCATAAAGACTTGGAAGACAAGAATTAAAGGTTGATGGTGTAGAAGGTGGCATATCCAAGAAAAGACACAAGATTGGAATTGAAGACATAGTGAGGGGTGGAACTCCTCTAAGTACTCCATAAAGGAGGATGAAAAATTATCAACAACCATCTAGCGCTGAAACAAAAATGCATTACCAACAAAGAAGGAAGGGAAAGGATTTTGTGCCAGAAGAGTTCAAGAAGGAAAACCTCCTACATTTGATGGAGAGTCAAAGAAGGTTGAAGAAGTAGAGACATGGATGCTAGGAATAAATAAGTATTTTAGAGTCCATAATTACTTTGGGAACATGAAAGCAAGAATAACCATCTCCAATCTAAAGGGAAAGGTTGATATCTAGTGGGAGGATTTAAGGAATGTGAAGGATATCAAAGAGAAGGAATTGTGTTGGGAAAGGTTTGAGAGATATTTTAAGAAGAAGTATATATCTAAAGAATATTATGATAAAAATGCCAAATAATTCTATGAGCACAAACTTGGGCAATTGACAAATGAGGAATATACTACCAGATTCTTAGAGTTGTTAAGTTATGTGCCTTACATCAAAGAGGGGAAGACAAAGATTCAAAGATATCTCAGTGGGCTAACTTAGGCATTTAGGGAAAAAATAGAGTTCAATAAACCAAAGATATTGGAGGATGCCATCAATAAAATGAAGCATTGATATGAAAAATAAAAGCATAAGTATGAGTTTAGAACCAATTGGAAGGCGAAGGGCAAACATGGCTTTAAAAGGAAGGGAAAAAAATCCGCAGGGTGAAACTAGAGGTCGGTCACTCATGATGGTTTCGATTCCCATAGATCCAAGTTCTAATCTCAGTTACAATAGCCTCGAGATTTCAAAGAAGTGCATGTTTCCAAGAAAAACCCATGATAGATCGTGGTTAGTCTAGTTGGCCATAGGGACCAAGAAACAGGTTGATCAGGATGTGGAATCGTCCCTAGTCATGATAGGTGGCATGCCCATGAAGGTGAACCTTAATTTTCTAACGTTAGGTTCATATGATTTCTTGGTCAGTATGGAATATTTGTTTGGACATATATCCAAGGTGGATTGCTTTAACAAGTTAGTTAAATGCCTTAGTGACAAATGAGAAACAATAACACTACAAGGGAAAAAGAAGTCGGTGAAAGTTAGGCAAGTCATTGCACTGCAACTAAAGTGGTGCAACAGAAAGGAGCGTGAATAGCTCATTGTCCAAGTGACTAGTGATCATGAAGACAACAACAACTGAGAAGGACACCCCATTATGAAGCAATTCAATGATTTATTTCTTGAATAAATTCTAGGACTTCCCCCAAGGAGAGAGATTGATTCCTCAATTGAGCTACTATCAGGATCAATGCCAATACCCAAAGCCCCACACTGAATGGGTACCCCATAACTCATAGAGTTGAAGTTGCATTTAAAATAAATGTTGGATAAAGGGTATATTAGGCCCAACATGTCGCCTTGGGGAGCACTATATTCTTCATGAAGAAGAAGGAAGACACATTGAGCATAAATTACATACAACTAAATAAATCCATAATCAAGAACATATATCCCTTGCCAAGGATTGACGATCTATTTTACTAGTTGAGAGAAGTTGCAGTCTTCTCAAATATTGATTGGAGATCTAGGTACCATCAGTTACGCATCAAGGATGAAGAAATTCATAAAACGATCTTTAAAACTAGGTATGGGCACTATGAATTCATAGTTGTGCCATTTGGGCTTACAAATCCCCCAACAATGTTCTTGTGTATAATGAACAACATGCTCATCCCATATCTGGATAAATTTGTGCTAGTTTTTGTTGATGATATCTTGGTTTGTTCAAAGACCAAGGAGGAGAATGGAAAAAACTTATCAACTATGTTTCAATTGTTGAGAGAGCATGAACTCTATGCCAAAATCAACAAGTTTGAATTTTTTAAGTCCCAAGTTCAGTGTTTGGGACACATTATCTCAAAGGAAGAGTGGTGGTAGACCCTGCAAAGATAAATGCAATTATGGAATGGCCAGCTCCTCAAAATGTGTTTGAAGTAAGATCCTTTATGGGTTTAGTTGGTTAGTATTGGAGGTTAATCAGAAACTTATCAAAGATTAGACATCCAATCACAATGCTGCAAAGAAAAGGAGTAAAATTTCAATGGGAACCAGAATGTGAAGATAACTTTGAACAACTGAAATACTTACCCACACATACACAGATACTAAGGATAACAGACCCAAATAAATACCTCGTAGTTGCATGTATGTATGCAAGGAAGGGATTGGCGGAGTCCTGATGCAATAAGGATAGGCTATATGCTACGAGTCTAGAAAGTTAAATAAAAATGAAAAGAAATATGCCACTCATGATTTGTAATTGGTAGCAATAGTCCATGCGCTAAAGATGTGGAGACATTATCTGCTTGGAAGAAAATTTGTATTGATGACAAATCATGGAGGGCTAAACTACTTGTTTTATCAACCTAAGTTGAACACCATGCAAGCAAGATGGTTGGCCTTAATTAGTGAATATGATTTTGAAATAAAATACATCAAAGGCAAGGAGAACAAGGTAGTTGATGCACTCATCAAAAGGCTACATGTGTCTCATGTAGGCACTATGAGCTCTTGTGAATTTAATATTCAAGAAAATATTAAGGAGGAAGAACAACAAGATGAACATTATAAAAAAATCAAAAAATGCTTGCAGTAGGAGCCTGAAGGGGCACTAGGCAAGAAATATTCTCTCACAAAGGATGGACTACTGGAGTTCAAAAAATGTGGCATATTCCTTGTGTGGGCAACTTGAAGAAGCTCATATCTGATGATTATGGTCATCCTTGTTATCAAAAGATGATAACAACTATGAAAAAGACATGCTAGTGCCTAGGCATGAAAAAGGAGGTGGAAAAGTAGAGAGCCAAGTGTTTATAATGCCAACATGTGAAAGTTGAATGTAAGCACCTAGTGATATTGTTACAGCTAATCCCCATTCCATAGTGCAAGTGGAAAGCCATTTCAATGGATTTCATTACTTGACTATCAAAGACAAATAGGCAACATGATGCTATGATGGTTGTGATGGATAAGTTGAGCAAGGTAGCTCACTTTATTGTTGTTAAATACACTAATAACGCAAGTGACATTGCCCAAATTTTTATGAAAGAGAGTGAGACTACACAGAGTGCCTAAGAAGATTATTTTAGACTGGGGTGCCAAGTTTACATCCAAGTTTTGGAAGGCACTGTTCACTAGAATTGGGACATAATTAGCCTTCAATACATCTACCATCCTAAGACAGATGGACAGACTGAAAGATTTAACTGAGTGTTGGAGGACATGCTAAGAATGTATGTTATGCATCAACAAATGAGGTGGGGATAATTTCTTCCTTTGTTTGATTTTTCCTATAACAATGGGTGCCAAGAGTCATTAAAAATGAGTCCAATTGAGGCTTCTTGTGGTAGGAAACACAACAATCCCATAATATGGAACGATCCAATGAATTGAGTGCATATTGGACCTACTATGTTGAAGGACTTGGAATAGGAAACAATTACTGCCAGGAAACGATTGAAAGTGCTTTAGGATGGGCTTAAAAGCTATGAAAACTAGTAGAGGATGCATAAGGAGTTTCCGGTAGGAGATCATGTTTATCTCTACATCAGACCAAGAAATAATTCCTTATGAATCAGGCCTTGTGCCGATTTGGAACCATGGTTTTGTGGGCCATTTCAGATCCTAGAAAGAGTGGGTCCAGTGGCCTACAGATTGGCATTACCTCCCATAGTGAAGGCTCATGATGTTTTCCATATCTCTTTACTTAAAAAATATGTGCATTATGTTAATCATGTTGTTTATTGGTTTGTGATACAAGTGGAATCTAGGAGAGAATTCAAGCCATAACCACTTTGCATTCTGGATTGGAGGTAGATCACGCTTCAAAATCGTGTCATAGAGCAGGTCAAGGTGCAGTGGAAACACTTTGGACCAGATGAATCCATATGGGAGATGGATAAATAGATGAGGGTGTCATACACATTTTTTTTTTGTTGAATAAGCAATTGTAAATGAAATTCTAATTATAAATAAAGTCGTGTATATATAACACTCTCTATAAATTGTGTGTGTTCGGGTGTAGAACACTAAGAGGTGTTCCTCTAAGGGGGTGGGGTCTGTAACAACCCCTTTGTCACCCTCTTATAAATATAGCTTTGTACACTATTATGTAAATTGATGTAAATTAATAATAATTGTAAATGATGATTGGACTGAGAGTGGACACAGTTTCAGAGTCTATGGAGGAGAAGTTGTGGGAAGCTTCCTTGGGGAAACATACAAGCTTTTAAGTATACATTTAATTGGCCACCAACATTCATGGTTGAATTAACAATGCAATTGGACAAGCATTCAAGGTTGCGTATAAGTGTCGTTATTGACAAAGAGCAAGAGGGTATTGATGGTTAAAGGCTGCATATGGGTGGCTGCAAAAAGGACGAGTTGTTCCATTGACTATGGAAGAGGTGATGTTGGCCGACACGCCTCAGGATGGCATGCTGAAAAAATAAAACGTGAGGGGGAAAAGACAAGGTAGATTAATCTAGACAGGAGAGAGCATGTAGACATAGAAGTGGAGAGAAATACAGATAACAAGAGGGAAACATATGTTTGAAGAGAAGAAACAACAGGTGGAGTGGAGTGTTCTGGATTCCTATGTTCTTATTTAGGTGGAGACTTAGATCTTTGGATCCCTGAGTGTTGTTATTAGGTGGAGACTCGACTAGGGTTCTGGACTCCTAAGTATTGGTTGAGTAGGTGGAGGATGGGATCTCTAGATTCCCATGAAGACTATCAGGTGGAATTCATAGTGTGTTCTGTATTCCCACAGGAGACAGGTGGAGGCATTGTGGTTATGGATTCCTGAAGTGCAAAGTAGGTGGAAATTCTTGGAACTTTCGACTCTTGTAGTGTTTTTTGGGTGGAGCACTATATGTTCTAGATTCTCTGAACTTGTTGTGGGCTGGGGAAATTGATGTTCTAGATTACTTGAACCTGTTGTGGGGTGGAGCTCTAGATGCTTTAGATTCCATGAACTAGTTGTGTTAGGTGGAGATGTTGTGTACTCTATATTCTTGGATGCTAGGTGGAGGCATCATGGACTCTAGATTCTGATGTGATTGGTGTTGATTCCCTTGAGCACTTCACTCCTCAGATTCTAAATCTGGCTCAAGGGTGGTTAACTACAAGAAAAAACAATGATGTATTTGGCTAATGGTTGGGAGGAGAGTTAAAGTCCATCTCCCAGTTTCTAGTAATCTTATTAAGATAAGTGACTTACTTGCATTTCTATGCTTGTTTATGTAGTGTAAATAATTTCTTATGTTGTTATGAAGTATTGGCTTGATTGGATTTCAAGAGAAATGTACATTTTTGTGTGTTGCAGTGCAATGTATTCTTAGTCATTATCTTATTTGTAAGAGCTTGATAAGTCCTATGATGTTGATATGTTCATGTATGCATCATTTATTTACGCTCATGAATGGATTATGCATTAAAAGGTTCATGGAATGGTTGATTGACCAATTGACTGGTTGTATGTATATATTCACTTTTTATGAGCCTATGTGAATGTTTGATTGACCTTTGTGTTAAGGCCAAGAAGGTCGGAGATTAACATTGGGACAAATTTGTTTTAATATTCTCTTGGGATTGGTCGAGTGTAAATCCCATGAGTAGATGGTAATGGAGGTGTGAATTTCATGTATGAGAGCCAACAAGATTTACTATTAGGCTGCTACTATGGCACGAGAGAGAGAGAAAATACTAAGTTTAATGGCCCACTTGACGAGAATCATTATCATCACTTGACACCTAGATTCACGTTGCACTGTGGGCCCCCTAGATTCACGTCGCATTGTGGGCCCCTTGTGGGGTGGAAAGTTGTTGTAGGTGGTGTGGTGATGGAGACTACAAGACAAAAGGTCTTTCCGTTACCAAACAAGAGGGTTTCCTATTCGCACCGCAACCTTGGATGATGGTCCTTTCCTTATGATGGCATGAGGGCAGGGTGTGATGATGTGGAGAATCTGTAGGCAGGGATCTGCGGTGAACCTAGGAAATTGTTATAATGGTAAGGCATTGTCTTGCAAAAGGAGTTGAGTCCCGATTGGACCCCGGATGGAGTTTATGTGGTAGGATGACATGGAGGGGTTATTGACATGGCACACAGAAAACATGACACATGGTAAGTGAAATAACCTTTTAGAGGGACATGTGGTCTGATTTTAGATGACATGTGGCACCCTTGGAGGAGGTTACATGACAAGATGACATCCTCATGATGTCAACATGACATCAACATGACGTTGTGGAACTGGTGACATGGAGTATGAAGTTGATGTGGCATGGAATGCCACACATAAGGGTGTGTGGTGTCACCTGACATGGGTACCACATGATGTTGTTAGGGAAGCACATGTGGCTAGAAGCCACGTTATCCTAGTCTCAGGTTCCCAGAAGAGTTTTGGTGTCACAATTTTGGACTAGGGTGGGATTGATGGAAGGCATGAGGCGGGAATATTCCCGTCTCCTGGCATTAAGACTTACTATTGTGCAACAGGGGTAAAGGTTAAGTGCATTGAGGATAATAGGTCGCGAAGGATAGGAGGTGCGATATGGGTGTTTGTCCGTGTCTCCATATGGAGAAAAGTCTTTCGCGTCACGAATGCCCAGGAGGTAAAAGTACTTAGTAGTTAGACATGATGTGAAGGCAAGGTGTGATGATGTGGCAGGTGCCACGATGGGCTCTGAGTGATGTGGAGACTCCATGTGGATGCCACAAGGGTCAAAGCCTTTTGATGCGGGAAGGGTTTGTCGGAAAAACTTTAAATGGCCATAACTTCTAATCCAGATGTTATATCTCGATAAAATTTATACCGCGGGAAAGCTCTCGACTAGTCGAATGTGTCGATGTTACCCTAAGTTAATTTCACCAACTTTGAGGAAAGAGGAAATTTTGTAACCCCATTTCCATAATGAGACCATAGAGATAAAGTTGTTATAAGAGATTTGACAAAATTAAAAATAGAAATATTTTAATATATAAATATGTGAAATCATATAAATATAAATAATATTATTAAAAATTAGTATAGATTTATCTTATCTTTAGATCTACCAAGCATTGAGAGAAATCAAATATCTCAATGAGTAAACTTTTTCTAAAGTTTTGCGCTTAAAATGAGATATGCATCTTTGATTCCTCTTGACATATAATAGATTTAAAATTAAGATGAATTTATATTGGTAATAATTATTGGGTCAAGAAGCACTCTAGAATCTAATATGGAAAAGATGTTGTTACATTAAAATTATATAATGTAATTTTAGATTGAAAAAAAAAATACTTATATAAAAAATAAAACTGAATTTTAAAGTAAAACAAATACCAATTTACTTTAAAATAAATGTAAAATCATGTTTTTAATATATGTTAATAACAACAATTTAGTTTTGATTATGAATTTAAAAAAGAAAAAGAAAAAGAAAAATAGTTTACTTAATTAGTTTGAAATAATGCATTTTTATTTATTTGCATAAACTATTAAAGAAATTAGAAAAACAATTATTTAGCAATAAACCCAAAAAGAAAGAAAGAAAGAAAGAATAAACTAAACTCTATTCATAGTTGATTGCATAGTTAGGTATTTTATAGTCTAACATAAGAAAGATGTTATCACATAATATTACTTTCAAAAATTAAATACTTAAAAATAACATTCTAATAATAATATAAAGTATTTTTTTCTTTAAAACTTTAAATAAAATATAACAATAACACATGCACTTAACCTTGTAAATTTATCCAATATTTTATTCATGTTTATTGATGGCCAACTAAAACATTTAGCAATAAATATAAATTTAAGTAAAGTTATCAAAATAAATAAATAAATGATCATGTGATATAAATTAATTCAAAGGTATAGACTAATTGATTTGTGTGAAGTTTAGTTTCTATCATTTTGTAACTTCTTCACTGATAAAAAAAAAATTGAAAATAAAAAAATATTAAACCATCATTAAAAAATATTAAAATTCCACTTAATAACATAATCAAATAATCTTATTGCTAATATTCTAGTCATAATCTTATTACTAATACTCTATTGATGAACCAATCATTTTCCCATTCAACATTTATTACTAAACTCAACTTAATAATGAAAAACAAACCGTGTGTATATATATATAGAGATAAATGATGAAAAACTGTATAACGAGGAAGCCTTCACGTTGCAAGTCATCGTCAAGAATCATAAGAAGCCCCTTGAATTGTTTGTATATTTGATCGAAACACAAAAAATTGAGTGAAATATCACCACAAAAATCAATCCCCTCCAAACATATATAGTGGAATTTAAAACTCTTTGATGCCTAATTTTACAGCCATGGCTGGTTTTGCCATCGCAAGCATGAACACTCCGTCTCCACGCCCACCTTGTATGCCTCATGCCAAAAACACAACCAATATCAGAAATTGGAAGCCAAAATTAACCACCCAATTCCCAATTGGTACATCTCATCTGTCAGCAAAACACACAATCAGCATGCGATTTAATGGTGTCAATATTAGATGCTCGGCCATCTCTACTCAGGTGGACAAAGAGAAGGCAATTTCAAACTCAGACTCTTTCTTTGCTAACGACATCAGACCCATTATGCTATTTGACGGTATTTTTTCAATACTCTGCTATTATCAGCTCTCGTTGCTTCAGTCTTTCAACTTCACAACTTGATTGACAGAATAGAGATGCCACTGCAGTTTTCCAGAATAAGATTGAACATTTTGAGTGGCAAATTCTTTCACTACTAGTGAATAAAGCTTGGAAAACGAACTTCTTTGGCCTTGAATTGTAATTCCATTAAAAAGCACATGCAGGGTACAAAACATAAATTCTTCTTGTAAAGTCAGTCTGTTCAGCTACCCGTTTCCCACATAAGATAAGCACATGTAGGTCTTGGGTTCTATCACAGGTGCACGGGAAATGTCTCCATTATTTTGAAACTTGTGAACAGACCTGGTAAAGCCCTTATAGCTGGAGGTGGGTTACTTTTTCATTTTATTTGTCTTTTTATTTTTATTTTTGAAGGGGGTGGGGTTTGTGTAGAAACAGCACCAACTTTTACACCACCTCAACAACTTATAGACACCCTCTATTCTTATTTTATACATTGCAATAACACTAGAGATTTGCAATCTGTTCAAGTGATTTTCAAGAATTCCCTCATAACGGTGGAGACATTGTAAATTTTTAGCTTTAGTAGGCCAACTTCTAATGGCCATAATATCAAATCAAAGTTCCCAGTACAAAATTTCCGACAGAGCAGATTTCACAGCCAAACGCATCACTACTTGCACACACCAATTGATGAAAGTAAACTGATACGTTTTCGTTCTCTCAACTAATTTTTCTGATTTATTATGCTCTCTCACACAGAGGAATAGTGACACTTTTGGAAGCAATGTTTTCTTACAGCAGATACACACCTTATCGAAAAGATAGTGAAAGCCCTCATACATAACCAGTGAAACAGAGAATACACAGCTAGGAACTAACTGGAAACACATGATTCTGATCCAAAGATGAAAATACCATGATCTATAACCAAAACTTTTTTTTTTCTTTTTTGATTGTAAATAGCATATTTAAAGCTTTCAACAGAGAAATAGATACTTATTTGAATAATGTAGAAAATACAACCCCCATTTCTTGTGTGATGGGCATGTTACTGAGTGTCGGAGACACGCAAGGGGCAAGTGCTTTTGTGAGACTATGTTTAGCATGAGAAGCTAAATGCAAGGAGTTTCATGCATGAGTTTAAGTATTAGTACTATATATTTTGATGGTGAGAAAATCTCTTACAATGTGTCAAAAATGTGGCTATGGTGTCACTCAATGTATAGAATCCTTTGTATCATTAATGAACACACCCCAGAATATATGCATTAATGAGAGTGGAGATTTCACTCCATCGAGGGTTTTTATCACTATAGTTCTGTGTTGAGTCTATATGCATACTGATTTACCTGTGCAGGAAACGGATTGCCAAGGGATGTTTCACCTCCCAGCCTCCCAGCCATAGGCATATCTCTATGGATGCCACCCTTCAGCTGAGGACAATTCAACGACATGGACATTCTCCTTAGCAGACAAGCGATGGAGGAAACAAGCAACTAATGCAAAACCAAGCACTTGGCCATCAAACATGGAATTCAAGATATACAATTATAGCAAATCCACTTGCCAGCATCTCACTATACAAGTGAAGGTCTCCTTGTCATCATTTCATCACTCAAGGAAACTAGTACGACTGGCTATTTGATATGACTAAACCAACAATTGGGATACTCACTCAGAAGATAACAACTGGCTATTTGATGCGAGCATAGTACCAACAATATGAATATCATGCATAAGAGAATACAAGAGAGAAAATATGCAAGTATTAGAGAGGAGATTGCTGGTTTCGTAGATTTATCTGTATAATTGTTTGTATTAAGAAACATATATAGAATAGAAAAATGTGGGAGAGTGATCAAATTTGACCTTGCCTCCAATAACATACAATAAATTGGATGAGTGATTAATTTAGACTAAGTCACCAAAAGCATTAAGCATGAAGTACAAAATAGATATGTACAAATGTAATACATGTTTACGCATATTTACAAAATTTAAGTCTCATCAATTGCTCCCTGCTGAGAAGAAATCATCCTTGATTTTTGTTATAGCTGGGGTGCAACCCTTCCAACAAAGGAAGAAATAATCCTTTGGTCCAGTGTAGTTGGGTTCTTTAAATAGATTGATGTCTCCACCAAAACAGAGTGCCTGAACTGGTGGCAGAATGCTTAGTTGAAGAGATGTTCATGAAAGAATGTTGGTGCAGGTCCTCTTGGCTAAAACAAAAAACTTGAACAAGCATGTTAAAAACCAACAAGGAAAAGCACTGATTTAGAAGGAACATGAACAACACAAACACAAATAATGGAGCACTTGATTGTGAAACTCATTTTTTTTTATAACTCTCACATGGAAGGAAGTGTCGAAGTGAATCCTCGTTTGAAGCGAGATAAGGTCATGGGGGACTATGAGGATCCAAAATTCCTTCCTCTTCAAGTTGGAAGATCCAATGCATTGTGTTACCCTTCAGTTTGCATGAGGCCTACACTAGTGAAATTTTCACTACGCTGGTGATTTTGATCACAAAGGCAGGTTTTTATATTGGTGGCCTAGGGTTTGTGCTCTCACTTAATGAGGTTTGTTACCCACCAAAATGGGTAACCCAATAGGAGAAAACTTTTCTCTTATTCCTCATAGCCAGCTGGTCAGCCATGCAGTTAGCAACCCATGACAACCACCACTAGTTGATCACGTGCCATTGTATCTTTGCCACTTGCATCAACCATATGCTTCTCACCCATCCAGCAAGAGCACATGGACGAAGGTGGGCTTATGATCAAAAGGTACTTTAATCATTTTGCCAACGGGTGCTTATGCTTGTTGTATATGGGCATTTGATGTGGATTATGGGGTGACCTAGAAGGAGGGGTCTTGATCTTGATCTTGTTCTATCACCTTAAATGGGGGGTTAATCTTCGATCCTACTCCAGTGAGACCTACCCTAATGGCCCAATGGGTATAGGAGGTTCACTACTTGGGAAGCCTTGATTGAGATAATGTAGTTCCATCTATCCCTATGCCATGCTTACCACTTTCCATCATACATTACAAGCCCTTATCTCACATCCATTCTTTGGATTCAACTGACCATTGGTTCTTTGGGATTTGGCACCCATACATCCACATACCTGGGTATGGCCTGAAACATTGCTCTAGGAGGTTGATGCAGCTAAAAGAAACAAAAAAAGCATATCATGGCCACAAAACAAAATCAAAAGAAAGAATATCAAAATGCAAAAGATGGCTGGGACATACAAATTAGCACGTGGGAAAAAGCCTAGCATGAGCTCTACCTCACTCCTTATGGCCATCACCTGGTTCCTGAGCACATGTTGCTCCATTACATCATAAAAAGAAACCCTTGCATGTTCCAACGTCGATGAACAATAAATTGACTCATTATTAAGGGGTAATACAACTGCTACATCATTCAAAGCAACCTCGAACCCTTGAACTATGAGCAGTAATACAAATAAAAATCTAGAAAAAGTAAAAGGCGCACAAGAGGGGTGGAAAAAAAAGGGCCAAGTTGGTAACTCATGCATCCACGGTTGCTCCCTCTTTGCATCTATACACTTAGGATATGGATCCCCATCATGCTAGTCCCTTTGACCTTGGCACTTGGCCATTAAGTCTTCTCCCCTTTGTACCATCATTATTATTTACTAACACCTATCAATTGAAGGGTGGATTGAGAAAATGTTACTTCCCCTTAGGGGCTGGAAACACCTAATAAGGTTGTCCTTTAGCCACTCCTACCTATGGAGGAAACACCGATGTGAGCTGAAGGCCCTAATTTTGGAAGGGAATCCTTATTTAAAGTATTAAATAGCCCATTACTTTCAAGCTTGGTTCACTTAGATGCAATAATGGTTTTTGTCCCTAATGACTGGTTGATTTCACTAGAATCTATGTTGTGATTGTCAAGTGGTTCAGAAGCCCATGTCTTGGGCACCTTATCTTCTGGTACCCAGGCCATTAGAGAAGTATATTGGCACTCACAGGTGAAGTGTTGAGAACCTTGGGCCTCCTAGCAAGAGCAACACATTACACATGACCCTGGGCGCCTCCTGCACCTCAAACGTTTGATAATTTTGCTCTAGATTTGATGATTATTCAGGATGACACACCTGGACCTAGCATGCCCCTATGCTGACCTTAGCACCTTATGAGGGATGGTAGTTGATTCAAGGCCTAACTAAGGATGGTCTCACCTTCAAATACTTGGGAGGGTTAGTAGCACTTAGAAAACCCTCAATGATGGAGTAGAGATGGACATTCTGACCAGTTGGAGACCCATGGAGACCAGTTTGTTGTGCCCCAGATGGCTTCTGGGGCCACAGGGAGCCACCGAGGTTGATTTAAGGGCCAACCCTCAAATCATGATTTTTACATGCTGCTACATTACACTTGGAATCTTGTAGCACCAACACATGGCATTTGGAGCATAATTCATGCATGACATCAACCCTAGAAGGCTAGCGTCTCACACATGTGGGCTTATTTTGCACTTTTGATCAATAGGTAGTGGGTTGGCATGTAACCTAAGGGTTTCTTGTGCTTTAACTTGTTAGTAGGGGCTTTGAGGCTAATATTATTACTCTTCCTCATCATGGAGGAGAGAACTTTTCATTTCAATCATCATCACTTGGACTAATTCGGCCTCTCTTAGACAATTTCAGCCTCTTGTATATTTGGAGAGATGTGATCTATGGAGAACTTTGCATATTGGAGCTATTTTATTGTCTTTGGAGAAGTTATCTTGGATGAATGATGGATTATTTATTCATTTCATCTTGTAAGTGAGCTTTGTTGTTGGACAAATTTTCATTTAATGTCTAATGTATGTAATTTAATGGTTGTCTAGGGTATTTCTATTGCACCATTGATTATTGAAGATAAACTGTATAGAATCTAGATAGCCTCATTGTATGCATTACTCATATATGGAATTGGAATGATAATCCCCTTGGCGAACTCTTGTTGTAGCTCTCCCAAGTGACTTTGATCCCTCACAAAGATAATAGTTAGGGTTTTGGTGTTGGGGCATCAAAATATCCTTACTCCTTTGCAACATTTAGCTGATCTTAAGCACCCATAGACTCCATCAACCTAAGGACTAGGGACTGACCTTGTCTAGTTTGGTGATTTTTGTCACAAAATCTATCAGGCCTTGGAGAGGGGCACCCTACAAGACTAACACTAGACAAAGTGACAACAATGGGGTAGTGGCCCACTGTCACCACAGCGAAAACCCTCTACTCTTTATGGATTTTCATCGATGGGAGGAGTCATAATATGTGAGAAGGTGACCTAGCCCACTGTCACCACAGCGAAAACCCTCTGCTTCTTACGGATTTTCATCGATGGGAGGAGTCACAATATGTGAGAAGGTGACCTAATGGATATTCTAAGGTAGGGTACAAGGTGACACAATAAGACCTTCTACAAGAAAGACACAATTTAGGATCAAGGCTCCAATTGGGGGCAATTTACTTTCTTGGTAGAGGCCTATTTGATGAGCCACGAGACCTAGGGTTTGATTGATGAGTTGAGTGTTGGTGTAATCAAAGGTCAAGGCTTGGAGAAAAGGTTTCCAACAATGTATTCTAGCAGGTCCAAGGCTCACGAAACCTTCAAAGAAGCCCCCAAGTTTAAGCAAAACTAGACTAGGGTTCCCCCCTATGTCACAGGGTTCGGCGAACTTGAAGGTTCAGGTTCGAAATTCGGCGAACCTGAAAAAAAAATTGAAATTCGTTCAGGTTCGCCGAACCTGAAATTCGAACCTCAAGTCGAACCTGAATGAACTCGAACCTAAACGAACCTCAACGAACCTGAACGAACCTCGATGAACCTCAACGAACCTGAAGGCGAATTTCAATGAATTTTTTAAGGTTCGATTTTTTTAATGATGCACTGAGAACTTCATTATGACAGCCATGATAGCTGTTTTATCCTACCTTCATCACTGTACTCTAGACCATCATGTTGACTGTGATCATGCGAGAGTGTATTCCATGACTGCAGGATCATTGTGATCTTTCTTACACCGAGACAGTGAGATCATGTAAAGATAGTGAGGGATCCGAAGATCTTTCCATTACATATATATATACAGTGACTGTTAAGAAATAGATCCACCGAGATGAGATATTATTCCTCGCTATACTGAGGTCCTTACTGTCTCATTTATTCAGAGACTGTAATGGTTACTGTGGCTCTTTGTTATGCAGGGATTGTATCCTCCGAGAATGATCATTTCTGCGGCTTTGTTATTGTGCCACAATTGTAGTATATATATATATATATATATATATATGTGATTGAGACAACGTCTAACATCAACCTTATTAGGCCGAGAGAGAGGTTCTATCACTGTTGTTCTTTGTCTAGAGTCTAGACTTCTACAGGAGTATCACCGAGGCCTTGATGCCAAGACTGCTATGCGAGATCCATTGACACTGTGCCTTTGTCCTAGATCTTTGCTACTCCATTCAGCTGAGATCCTCACAGGTATGTCGAGATCACTCGCTGTGCAATTGTGATATGTCTAGGTAGATTTGTATGCTAAAACAGATGTGCCGAGAATGTCTAATCCTTCAATCTTTGCAACGTCCATTATACAAGGTTATTCCTGCTCCATTAGACCGAGGTCATATATATATATATATATATATATATATGAAAAATATGTATAGTCGAACCTAATGCTGAACCTCATTCGAACCTGATCGGAAAATTCGAATTCGAATCGAACTTAATCATTGTCGAACTCGAACCATGTGACATAGGTTCCCCCTTAGAGAAAACAACTAGGGCAAGAAAATTTATGGAAAAGATTGAAGTGGATGCCCATCAAAAGGACAGATTTTATGGCAAATGCTATCCCTTTGATGTTTAGGCTCTCTAATCCCACAAACTCACCTTTCCTAGGGATTCACTCCAAGCCCTAGTTAGCTCATTTGGCCTTGAAGGGGCCAAATTTAGAGAAAGAGAAATTATGGATTAAAAGCAAGTTTGATCACCAACCAAATGGACCAATCCCTTATTCTTTGGGAGTATGGATTCTATGATGTGCTAGATTTTCCAAATAGTCACTAAGGAGGCTAGAATTTTGATGTCCTAGCACCAACACTTGAAGCAATTACCTATGCAATGGAAAAATGGAGTTTTCATGGGAGAGGTAATGAAAGATCACCACTAGGACATTCATTCATATATTATGTATGAGTAATGCATGCAATAGATCATCTAGAATAGCATTCAATATATCTTCAACAAATTAGGGCACAACTGTAAACTCTAGAATCAACAATATTCCATACATTAGACATGCAAAGAAATATATTCAACAATTAGGTACACTTACAAGATAACATGCAAAATATCCATCCATTCATCCAAAGAATAACTCCAAAGCACAACGATTTATCTCCAAATATCAAAATGCATCAATAGATCCAAATTCTCCACAAGTACAAGAGGTTGAAATGCACAAGAAGGCCAAAAATTCAAGTGTGATGTGATGAGTTATGACAAGTAATGCTTCCTCTATTTATTGGAGGAATTTGAATCCTAATTTAGGCCTACTAGCCCCCAAAATAATAAAATAATGTGTCATAACATGTCTAGGTCACAAGCCAACCTAGTAGCCAATGCAATGAATCAAATCTAACCCACACGTGTGAGCCGAAATAGTAGATATGTTGACATCATGCATGCGTGAGCCCTCCTAGGGCTAGCGTTGAGGGCCAAAGGTGCCATATGATGTGTAGAGGCCCTCTAAAATCATCTCCTAGGGGTTGGCCCCTAGGTCTCTGTCAAACTCCTTTTGTGGACCCCAATTTTGGTTTTGGGGCACAAAAGTGGTCTCATGGGTCTCCAGGTGGTCAAAATGCCTGTCTCTGCTCCAATGTTGAGGGCTCTCAAGGTGGTGCTATCCCTCCCATGTCTCAAGGTGTGAGACCATCCTCCTTTGGGCCCTGGATTCAACTGCCAACCCTCATGAAGTGCTAAGTTGGCTGGGGGCATGCCTAGTCCAAGTCAGTGATGCGGGGGAGCGCCCCCCCCCCTTCGAACCCGCTCCCGAAGCGCGCTCCGGGCGGGAGCGGCTCGGGAGCGGGTCGGGAGCGCGCTCCCGTAAAAAAATTTGCGCTCCTTGGTCTGTGAGGGAGCGCTTTTTAATGCCCGGGAGCGATCGGGGAGCGATCGCTCCCTGATCGCTCCCGGGCATTAAAAAACGCTCCGGGAGCGAATTTTAGTGAACCGGGAGCGGTTCGGCGGAAAAAAATTCCGCGGACCCGAAAAAAACAAAAAATTTAACTAATTTTTTTGGGTTTATAAGCCCAATGGGCCAAAACAAAATCATTTCAATGAGATTGAGCTTGAGTTTGAGAGCAAAGGAGCAAGGAGCAAGAGCTGAGGAGCAAGGAGCCAGAGCTGAGGAGCGAGGAGCAAGTGCCAAGGAGCGAGGAGCAAGCTTGCAGAGGTAAGTAACTTAATCATTTAGTTAGTTTAGTTGGTTAGGTAGTTAGTTTGTTTAGTTTAATTTACCTGTTTGAGTTTAAAGATCATTAATTTAAATTAAATTAATAAATTAAATGAATTAATCCCAATAAACTAAATTAATTTGCAGATTCAAGACTCAAACCCTACAAACATCAAACACGATGGACCTGGGGATTTTTATTGGCATTTTCCTCTTCCTGGTCCCTTTTCTGGTTATTATGGTGGTGGAGAGTAGGAAACGGAGGGGGCCTGAAACTGAAGAGGTGGATGAAGAAGCCGGAGGAAGTCAAATAGGTGAAAACCCCAGTGAGGAGGATGTGGAGGGTGAACATGAGGGTCAAAAAACTAAACAAGACCAAACTCCATTGTGGAAATATGTTCAGAGGCCTGAAACAGGGAGAGGGGGTGGAACCACTAAATTTCATTGCCCCCATTGCAACAATGATTTCACAGGCTCATACACCCGTTTGAGAAGACACCTTTGCGGGAAAAGGGCATGGGATGGAGAGAAACAAATAGGAATCAGAACTTGCAACGCGGTGTCAACAGCAGATAGAGCCAAATACATAAAAGAAGAGGAGGACGCCCAATACAAAGCAAAAAGATCAAGGGGTTTCTTTGAAAGCTCACAAAGAACTCCTTCAGCATCCTCCCAAGGCAGTGGATATGGACATGGAGGCTCAGGGTCATCATCTTTACGCCGTAGAACCATATCAGATTTCCTTGATGAGGGGTGTAGGAATGATGTGGATTCAAAAATTTACAGGTTCCTCTATGCAAATGGGATACCATTCAATGTTCTACGCTCACCTTATTGGCACGAAATGGTTTCTGCCATAAATGATGCCCCTAAAGGATACAAGAGCCCTGGGTATGACAAGGCAAGAACAGTTGGCCTTGATCATGAAAAAGCAAAAATATCACATTCTTTGAATAAAATGACAAGTTCTTGGACTGACAATGGGGTGTCCATTGTATCTGATGGATGGACAAATGTAAAAGGCAAGTCATTGATAAGTGTTCTTGCTGTGTCCCGAAGTGGTCCCATTTTTCTAGCTGCACATGATTACTCAGACAAGTTCAAGACCGCTATCAACATTGCAGAAGCATTGCTTGAAACAATTGAGCGTATTGGCCCATACAATGTCATCCAAGTCATCACTGATAATGCTCCTAATTGTAAGGCAGCGGGAGCAATTATTGAGGATAGATACCCGAACATATTTTGGTCTGGATGTTTGGTTCACACATTGAACCTTCTGTTGCATGATATTGTCAAAAACAAAAATGAACAATACCAATGGATTGGTGATTTGTACAAGAGAGGAAAAAAAATGATAAAATTTATTACAAATCATAGCAATACCCATGGCCTTTTCCGCAGTCACTCGAGATTGGAGTTGCTGAAGATTGCGAGGACTAGATTTGGTAGCTATTACCTCACCTTCAGGCGCCTTTTGAAGGTAAGAGAGGGTTTAGCTAGCATGGTATCAAGTCCAAATTGGCAGGTGTTAAAGGAAAGGGCTACAAATGTAGCTGACATTGCAGGTTTTGAAACGGTGGAGGAGGCCGCTCTTGATGGGCAGTTTTGGACAACTGTGAGACAGGTATTGGATTTCACCAAGCCAATTTATAACATGATTCGGTTTGCAGATACAGACGAACCAGTGATTGGCGAGGTGTATGAGCAAATGGATACCATGTTGGGGGAAATAAAAGACATTGTTAATAACAGAGATCCCGACTTGTACAATCTGATTCACGATTGTGTGTGTGAACGGTGGAAAAGGCTCAACCTTCCACTACATTGCTTGGCGTATATCCTTACGCCAAAATACTACTCAGATTCTTGGTTGGGCAAACCTGCAGCAGGGGGTGGTGTTAGGACCAAACCCCATTTAGATCGAGAGGTAACTAAAGGATATCTGGATGCATTAGAAAAGTTGGTGCCTGACAGGGAGGAATGTGCAGCTGTGCGCCTTGAAATAGGCAGATACTTCACTGGCAGTGGTTTGTATGGTAACTTCCATGCAATGGACGACAAAGATAAATTTGATTCTCTCACATGGTGGGAAACATATGGCGGCGACGGACTTTTGCGAAAATTGGCATTGAAAGTTCTTGCACAGGTTGTAAATTCTTCTTCTGCAGAGAGGTGTTGGAGCACCTACAGTTATATACATAATGTGAAAAGAAACAGGCTCAACGAAAACCGAGCAGAAAGCTTGGTTTATGTGCACTACAATTTGAGGTTGTTGAGCCATTACTGTGATCGGGCTAATGAAGATCCCACATATTAAATTTGGGACAATCACCCTGAGGACGACAATTTGGAGGATGGCATTGTACATATGGAAGAACTAGAAGATGAGCTTGTACGGGATGAAGCTGAAGTAGCTGCAGCAGCCATGCCACCTCCACCTCCACCATCCAGTAGCAGTTCTCGGGGCCCGAGTCTTGTTCCATTGCTGTCGCCACCTCCATCGACACCCTCGCGTGGAGGCTCTAGTTCTGGTCGTCGGTCTGGGCGGGAGACTCCTAGAAGACCGCCAAGACCTACTTATACTCCTGGAGACTCTCGTGGCAAGGGCCACTTGTAGATTTACAGTTTACTTGTCTTTTTTAGTTTCTATTAGACTTGTCACTTTAGTTTTCATAACTGTTCAGTGTTGAGTTTTGAGTCCTTGACTCTTGACTCTTGACTCTTTCATATCATTATGACATTATGATATTTTTTGTAAACATTATATCACTGTGACAATGAAAATTTGAAGTTTGAAGTTGGGCCTTGGCAATTATAACTCATTGGTAATGATTGTGAATTATGAATATGATGCTTTGTGAAAGACTAAAGTTGTTTCATTTCATCTCATTATTCATGTTTCATTTTATAAATTTTTAACATTTCATATCATGTTAACAGTTAGAAGTTAGGACTTAGAAATATCTTCGATATTACTTCTTGTAATGGTTAAACTTGGCTTACAAGTACAACTTGTTACTTTGGTGATCAATGATGATAAATGTTATTGAATTGAATGTTATTTTAATTTATTATTTTACTAAGGTTGATGACGATTATAATTTCTAGATGATTGATGTGATATGGTTCAATGATCAATTTATGTTTTTTTATGTTTTTTATGTCTATTTCATCATTCTACATGTTTTTGTTGACATATATGTATCAAAAATTAAAAAATATAAAAAATATATATATTTTTAAAAAATCGCTCCGGGATTCGCTCCCAAACCGGGAGCTTCTGAAAATGGTCGCTCCCGCTCCCGCTTCCGCTCCCGCTCCCGCTCCCCGCTCCCGCTCCCCGCTCCCGCTCCCCGCTCCCGCTCCCGCTCCCAAGTAACACTGGTCCAAGTACATCATCCCATAAAAGTCATCAATGTATGGCAAAGCGTTGGAGCACTGTGGGCACTAGAGGTGTGTCATGTCCCTTCTTAAACACATTAGTAATAGAGTGCTGCTACACAATTTTGCACATTTTTGACTAAGGAAGAGGACCTCACACTTTCGACTTAGGGACTTAGGGGCCAAATCGACTTTATTTAGATGCTAGTGGAATGTGTGGGCCACCCACATAGGAATTTGAATTAGCCATTCGATATGCTTGGAGGGAAAATCGAATGGGTGGATGGACGGGCCCACATGAGGCTAAGGGGGCCCAAGGAGTTATAAAGAGAGATCAACTCTCATTTTGTGATCATCCTTGACATTTGCAAACAAACACACATTTGTTCACTCTGCTATTTAGTGAGTCTATTGGTTGCTTAGCCAGGGGTCTCTCACGCGGGAGATTCAACCTCTACTTCGGGGGACAATCCGTGCCTTACGTAGGGAGGCTGTTCGACAGGAGTTTTTAGGAGTTCCGGGGTAGTGACACACACCAGCAACAACGCAGAGGAAGGGAGTGTGTATTTCTAGGCAGCCAGGAATCACGCAGAGGGAGTTTGGGACCAACATGGATTACACAGCTTGTCGAGAGGTGAGGGAGATGAGGTAGCAACATTGGACAAACATTTTCACTGGAGCTTTCAGCCAACAGAGCCAGCATTCCAGCAATTCGCATTTATGGGTTGAGAGACAGCGCAGAGGCCACACAACAGAATTTCGTGGTGCTTGGAGAGCAGCTAGGTCGGGCCAAGAATTCATTCGGGGAGTTAGGAGTTGGATAGCAAGGGTAAACCCAACATTTTGGAGGAGTTTGCAGGTGGATTTGTAGCCAGTTTTGAGTAGGTCGAATTAGGCAGCCATAACTAGGGTGAGGCTCCAAGGGGGTCGAAAAACCAAAGTCAAAACTAGCTAAAATCCCTTCTAGGTTTTTCTGGGTTTTGGCCAAGGAGTCCGGGGTTAAAAGGATATAATTTTCTGGGCGGTTTTAGTACCCATTCCAGCCATTCGAACTTCAAAAGAGCAATAGTTTTCTGGGCAACGCAGTGCAGAGCGGTGCAGTAGCTGGGCAAATTTCAGTTCAACCATTTTCCTACCTGGGTTTGGTCCTGCTTTTCCATTGAGACAAGCCCAAGTGCACCATTCCATCATCTATTGTACTTGGCTTGCAGAAAATTAATAAAATGGCTCAAAAGTTCTCCATTTACAATTTTTATATGGGTGTCTGCTGAACATTTCGTTTTTGTATTTTGTTACATAGAATATTTGTTGTTATCACTTGTATTTCCTATTTAGGATCATTACAAGGTGCCCATGGCTATGCATGATGCTCTACTACTTCTTGGAGACCCATGGCTCTTGATGCCTCACCTATGGATGTCAATATGCTCTTATGAAGGACTTGGGCCCTAGTTAAGTTTCCCAAATCATGATGAAACCACCTGACTATTTCACATAATATTCAGTGTTAGCATCAACATCATCGGTATATTTGATTATTTTTGCATCTGAGTGAACCAAGATTGCAAATAATGGGCAATTTGACACTTCAAATAAGGCTTCCCTTCCAAAATTAAGGCTTTGAACTCGTTATAGTTTTACCTCCCTAGGTAGGAGTGACTAATAGATCACCCTATTAGGTGTTTCTAGCCCCATAGGAGAAATGACATGTCCTTGGTCTACCCTTCAATTGATAGGTGCCATGTGATTAATGTTGGAATGGAGGGGAGAAGCTTTCATGGCCAAGTGCCATGGTCAAAGGGACCAACTAAGATGGGGCTCCTCATCTTGGGTGTATTGGTGTGGGGAGGGAGCAATCATGGATGCATGAGTTACCAACTTGGCCTTTGTTTTCCACCCCTCTTGTGTGCCTTTTAGTTTTTCTTGATTTTTCTTTGTATTATTGCTCATAGCTCAAGGTTTAGAGCTTGCTTTGTATGATGTATAGTAGTGATTACCCCCTTAACGGTGAGGAAACTCATTGCCCACTAGGGGTTGGGACATGCAAGGGTTCCTTTTCATAATGAGTGAGTAGAGTTCATGCTAGGATTTTTCCCACATGCTAATATATATGTCTGGGCCATCTTTTGCATTTTGATCTTCGTTGTTTTATTTGTGGCCATTATTTGCTTTTTCCTTTTCTTTTAGCTACATCAACCTCCCAGGGCCGAGTTCTAGGCCCTACCTAAGAATGAGGATGTCTGGTGCCAATGCCATAGAACCAATGGTCAGTTGAACCCGAAGAAGGGAGGTGGAATATGGGGTTTGTAATGTAAGATGGAAAGTGGTAAGTATGGAATAAGGAGAGATGGGACTATGCTATCTCAATCAAGGTTTCCCAAGTAGTGCCCTTCCTATACCCATTGGGCCATTAGGGGAGGTCCCACTAGACTAGGATGAAAGATTAACCCCCCATTTAAGGTGAGGGAACAAAATGATAGTCAAAACCCCTCTTCCTTCTAGGTTACCCCATAATCCATGTCAAATGCCCAAATACAAACAAGCATAAGCACCCGATTGCAAAATGAATAAAGTACCTTTTGATTGAAAGCCCACCTTCCAATGTACGCTCTTGCCAAATGGACAAGGGAACATATGACTAATGCAAGTGGCAGAGATCTGAATGGCACATCATCATTGGCTACTAGTGACTGTCAGGGGCTGCTGATCGCTGGATGGAAGAGATGGTAGGAGAAAATTTCCCCTATGGGGTCACCTACTTTTGGTGGGTAACATTGATCAAGTTAAAGTTTATCCATAAATTGAATTTCTCTTTCTCTCTCTTCTTAAACTTGACCCTCTTAAGGATAAGCAACTCAATTAGGGCTTGGAGCGAAATTGCTTGGAGGAGGAATTTTTGGCGTTGGAATGATTTGACATCATGAGTAGTAGTGTTTGCCTCAAAATCATTCCTCTTGGTGGCAAATCTTTCATGTTCCATTGTCTTGTTGAAATACACTGTTTGAAACCTTTTCTTGGTACCTTGACCTTAGGCTATTCCATTTCCCACGCTATTAATCAAGCCCTAGGTCTAGCATGCACTCACTAGGCCTCTCTAAGGGATCCAAATTGCCTTAGCTTCTTCATTGGTTGAGCCTTGTACCTAAGTTGTGTCATCCCTTGAAAGCCTATTGTGTCACCTTATACCTTTAAGCCTAGAATATGTCTTGTAGGTGACCTATATACCAAGACTCCTCCCATTGGTGAAAATCCATAAAGAGCAGAGGGTAGTGACTGTGGTGACAATGGGCCATTACTTTATTGTTGTCACTTGGTCTAGAGCTTGCCTTGTAGGGTACTCCTATACAAGACTTACTAGATTTTGTGGCAACAATGTTTTTGGTGATGTAGTGGTTGAATATCTTGATGATTTTTATACTTATCTTGGTGATTTCTTTTCTTTCATGCTAGTAGACTTAGATATGGAGGCTCTATGATCATTGGATAGTTGATGATACATGTTGATATGGAGGGCCAAAGGTGCCATATGATGTGTTGATGCCTTTTACAATAATCTCCTAGGGGTTGGCCCATAGGTCTCTGTTAAACTCCTCTTGTGGACCCCAATTTTGTTTTTGGGGCACGAAAGTGATCTCATGGGTCTCCAGGTGGTCAAAATGCCCATCTCTACCCCAATGCTTAGGGCTCTCAAGGTGGTGCTAGCCCTCCCATGTGTCAAGGTGTGAGACTATCCTCCTCTGGGCCCTGGATTCAACTGTCAACCCTCATGAAGTGCTAAGTCAGTTGGGGGCACGCCTGGTCCAGGTGCATCACCCTATAAAATTCATCAATGTAGGGTAAAGTTCTGGAACGCTGTGGGTGTTGGAGGTTCCCATGGATATGTGTGATGTTGTACTGCTGCTGAGAGACCCATGGCTCTCAACGCCTCACCTGTGGGTGCCAATATGCTCCTCTAAAGGACTTGGGCCCCAGTTAAGTTGCCCAAGCCATGATGGAACCACTTGACAATTACACACAATATCTAGTGCTAACATCTACATCATTAGGTACATCTGATCATTTTTACATCTATGTGAACCAAGCTTGCAAGTAATGATAAATTTGACACTTCAAATAAGGCTTCGCTTCCCAAATTAAGGCTTTGAATTCATTATAGTGTTACCTCCGTAGATAGGAGTGGCTAATAGACCACCCTATTAGGTGTTTCCAACCCCTAAGGGGAAATGACATGTCCTTGGTCCACCCTTCAATCGATAGGTGTCATGCGAATAATGATGGAATGGAGGGGAGAAGACTTCATGGCCAAGTGCCATGGTCAAAGGGACCAACTATGATGGGGCTCCTCATTTTGAGTGTATAGATGTAGGGAGGGGGAAATCGTGGATGCATGAGTTACCAACTCGGCCTTTGTTTTTCCACCCCTCTCTTGTGCTTTTTACTTTTTTCTTGATTTTTGTTTGTATTATTGCTCGTAGCTCAAGGTTTAGAGCTTGGTTTATATGGTGTATAGCAATGATTACCCCCTTAAGGTTGAGACAACTCATTGCCCACCAGGGGTTGGGACATGCAAGGTTTCCTTTTCATAATATGATGAGAAACATGTGCTCAGGAACTAGGTGATGGCCATAATGAGTGAGGTAGAGCTCTTTAGGCTTTTGCCCATGTACTAATATTTATGTCCCAACAATCTTTTGCATTTTGATCTTCTTTGTTTTTACTTGTGGCTGTTATTTTATTTTTCCTTTTCTTTTAGCTGCATCAACCTCCCAAGGCCAAGTTTCGAGCCCTACCCAAGAATGAGGATGTATGGTGCCAATCCTAGAGGACCAATGATCAGTTGAACCCAAAGAAAGGAGGTGGAATATGGGTTTGTAATGTAAGATGGAAAGTGGTAAGTATGGAATAGGGAGAGGTGGGACTATGCTATCTCAATCGTGGTTTCCCAAGTAGTACCCTTCCTATACACATCAGGCCATTAGGGGAGGTCCCACTGGACTAGGATGAAAGATTAACCCCCCATTTAAGGTGAGGGAACAAAATGACAGTCAAATCCCCTCTTCCTTCCAATTTACCTCATAATCCATGTCAAATGCCCAAATACAAACAAGCATAAGCACCCAATTGTAAAATGAATAAAGTACCTTTTGATCGGAAGCCCACTTTCTAATGTGCGCTCTTTCCAAATGGGTGAGGAAACATATGACTGATGCAGGTGGTGGAGATATGAATGGCACATCATCATCAACTACTAGTGGTTGTTGGTTGCCAACTAGAAGAGATGGTAGGAGAAAATTTCCCCTATGGGGCCACCCACTTTTGGTGGGTAAAGTGGTCAAGTTAAATTTTATCCATAAATTGAATTTCGCTCTCTCTCTTTTTAATCTCAACCCCCTTAAGGATAATCAAATCAATTAGAGCTTGGAAGGAAATTGCATGGAGGAGGGATTTTTGGCATTGGAATGATTCAACATCAAGAGTAGTATTGGTTGCCTCAAAATCATTCCTCTTGGTGGCTAATCTTTCCATTTTTCTCCATAAGTTCTCTTGACCTAGCTATTTTGCCTGAGGAGAAACCCTAGTTTAGCTAAGCTTCAAATTGAGGGCTTCTTGAAGATTTCATGTGCCATTGTCTTATTGAAATACATTATTGGAAACCTTTTCTTCGTACCTTGACCTTAGGCCATTCCATTTCACACACTATTAATCTAGCCCTAGGTCTAGCGTGCCCTAACTAGGCGTCTCTAAGGGATGTGAATTGCCTTATCTTTGTTGATTGAGCCTTGTACCCAAGTTGTGTCATCCCTTGAAATCCTATTATGTTGCGTTAGACCTTTAAGCCTAGAATATCTCTCGCAAGTGACCTATATAGAGTCCTCCCTTTGGTGAAAATCCATTAAGAGCAGGGGGTAGTGGTTGTGGTAACAGTGGGCCATTACATTATTGTTGTCACTTGGTCTAGTGTTTGCCTTGTAGGGTACCCCTCTACAATACTTGCTATATTTTGTGGCAACAAGGTTTTTGGTGATGTAGTCTTTGGATATCTTGATGGTTTTTATACTTATCTCGATGATTGCTTCTCTTTCATGCTAGTAGACTTGGATATGGTGGCCTTATGATCATTGGATAGTTGATGATACATGTTGATATGTAATTCTATGGGAGGAAGTCCTTAGCACTTTTGGGATAAGATAACAATGTATTGGCATGCTCATTTTATTGGGTTCATCATGACATAGAGTGCTTGGCATACACCCCCATCTTTTGCATATGGATTATGACTTGGATGAGTGGCTATGAGCATGGTTAGAGGCCCTTTTCTCCAATTCCCTAGCTCTTATGGATGTTATTCATACATGGATGGGTTACTCATAAGGTAGATCATGGTCCTGTGTCAAGAGCTCCCCTTCTTTGGCTCATGTGGAGGACCATACTCAACTTATCATCATTTTATGCATCTTTGTTAAGCACATAAATTTTTTTGTTAAGCCCTTGATATTGAGTTATTACATTTCTATTGTTATATTATTATGTAGGCCAAGACCTTTCATTGTACCCCTTCATTATAATTGTATCTTTTTTGTCCTATATATATATATATATATATATATATATACCGAGGAGACTTAGTCTTAGAATCATCTAATCTTGTCTTTTGCATTGGATTGATTGTCAAAGGAGGTTTCCTCCTTGAAGTTAATTGCATTCATTACCTTTTTGTCATTTTAAGGTACTTGGATCATTACATTTGGTATTAGAGCCTATGATAATATTGTTTTTCCCCTTCAATCAAGACATTTCGACATTTTTGTTATAACCTTTTTTTGGGAATCTTCATATAGTGAAATTTTGAGGCGACCAAGGAGAAATGACAAAGTACACATGGTCAAAATCTTAGATTCTGATTTTCTATACTTTCGAATACATACACTATGGAGGTAAGGGTTTGTGATTGTCTCTGAAATCACTTTCAAACAAGTCATCTTGGAGTTTTCTCTATAAATTTGTTTTTTGGAGGCTTTAGACCACAAAATTTTGAGATTGATGAGAGATAACAAGGTACTGGTGGTCAAAATTTCGGATTCTTGTCCGCTATACTTTTGGACATATATCTTATGGAGGTTAGGGTTTGTGACTAGTCCTAAAATTAATCATCTTAGTATGTTCCTTGTAACTTTGTACCTTAGGAGATTTAGTCTATGAAATTTTTTAGGGATCTAAGGAGACACACTGAGGAGATATGTTCCAAGAGTTGAGTCTTAGAGTAAAGAACATTTCAAAGGATAATTTGTTAGACCCCTTTATGTGAACTTTAAAGGAAAGTATCCAACATGTGGTGCATCTATTTGAACCTAAATTGCTAGAGCATGCTTTTACTCTGGAAAGGAAATTTGAAAGTAAAAATATGGCTACTAGAAGAGTGGTCACTAACAACTATAGAGAACATCATGCTCCCTTTCCTAACCTCAGTCAACCAATAAGGTTGAAACCTCAAGAAATGGATTAAAGAAGAGCAAAGGGACTAGTTTAAATAGTGACATCAAGTACAGTAAGGGGCATAAATGCAATGAGAAGAAGTTATTCTACATAGATTGTGAAGAGGATGAGGATCAAGAATTGGAATTGTCACAAGATCTAGAGCTAGAAGAGACAACTCCAACAATATCCTGTCATGCATTGGCTGGCATCAGTACTCCACCAACCCTCAATATAGAAGGGTATATTAGAAAAAAGAAAAGAAAAAGCTAACAATGTTGATTGATTTAGGTAGTACCCATAACTTGATCAATTACAAATTAGTAAAACTTCTTAGTTACTTCGTATTTCTAGCACTAGAATTTCAAGTAATGATTGTAGATGGAGGTACCATAAATTGTTTAGGGAAGTTCCATAATATTAAGCTGAACATGGGGGAGTATTTATTAGATGGTCTCATGATTGCAATCCAGGTGGGTGGTGCAGATGTTGTATTAGGAGTCCAATGGTTACTTTTGCCGTAAAATCTAGCAGGACTAGTGCAAGGCCTCACTGGGCGAACGACAAGACCTTATGGCAACAATGATGAAGGGTTGCCACTGTCACCTCAACAACCTTCCTTTTACTTTTTAGTGGGATTTCAACCACAAGGTAGGCTTCCATAAATCACTTATAATGTATTCTATTACTAGGGCTCAAAGTGATTTGTTGTTGGTGGTCGATGGAAAGAGGTCTTGGAATGGCCAAAGATGACCAAGGTATTCAATGTTAGGGTTCAAGCACTCTAAAGTTAGAACTATAAGAGGGCTGCTATAAGTTATGGTTTGAATGATCTTCAATAAGATGGCATGCAATGGAATATGGCAACCTAAGAAATGTTGATTTTTCCTTAGGCCCTAGATGTAGGTTGAGGCTAATCATGTACACAAACACACTTGGAACCCTCAACTTACAAGCACTTTGCATAACGGAAATATTCAATAGTGAAATTAATTAAGTACATAGAAATTTGAGCCCAAAGTTTGATTATTTTATTAGTCCATTAATAAAATAATCACGGGGCTCCCATACCAGTGATCATGGCCGTCAATCACTAGTACTAGTATACATAGTATACAAAACACAGGCTTGCAATATGTTTCTTCAAATCTGCAAAATGCCCAAAAAGACAAGAACAAATACACATGACTCACTCGCTGATACAACCTTTTACCACTAGCCCTTTCAGTCCTCATTTTCCCTTGACACTTGGCTGTTTGCCTCCTATACACAGTGATTAGGGTCCTTTTTGATCACTGTCCCATGGAATAATTTCACCAATTTGGAGCATTAATAAAAATGTGAAGTTTTTAAGGAGAAATTTGTAGAAACATAAAATGATAACAACAAACCACAAGAAATAATACAACGAAGTTCAGCTTCAAACTCAAAAAAGAGTCTATGTCTCCGGGCCCTGTTACCCACCACTAGTGGGTGACCCCTGTTAGAGAGTTTTTCTCCTAGATTTGCCTTCAGCTGGCAACCCCAAACCCCTTGTAGCCACCTAATAGGTCGATGTGCTACTATTCTTTGCCACTTGAGCCAACCATTATGTGCCCTCACTCGTCTGTCATGATTGTTTGTTTGAAGGTGGGCCATCCAACCCCGAAGGTATGGTTTTTCATTATGTAATTGAGTGTTTTATGCTTGATTTTATTGGGCACATTTGGTCATGGATTAGCGGGGGGATTCGGAAAAAAGAACAAGCTTTGATTGTACTCTTGTTCCCTTACCTCAACTTGGGGGTTAATCTTGTATCCTAGTCCCATGGGATCTCATTTATTGGCTACTAGCTTTAGGAGTGGCACTACATGCGAAACCCTGATTTTGGTAGCGTGGTCCTGCTTCTCGACTCCACATATCTCACTCCCCTCTGCTCATTATAACCCCTTTTCACATTTTCCCAATTTGGGTCCACATTTGTCCATTGGGTCCACAAGGTGTTAGCCTCCCCCTCCCCTTGTCCATGCTTTGGGTTTGGCATTCGAACAATGCCCGGAGGTTGAAGCAACTAAAAAGAAAGATAAAAGCATAATATGGCTACATACAACATGAAATATACCACAAAATGCAAAAGATGTTCGGGACAAAAGAATTTAGTGTGTGGGCAAAAGCCAAACATGAGCTCTACCCCCTATCATTACGGCCATCACCCTGGTTCCTAGGGCCCCTATGAGTGCCCCTTGCATCATTAAGGAACCCATGATTGCCCCAACCCCTGGTGGGCGATAAACTACCCATCTTAAGGGGGTATTCACTACTATATTTTACGCGTCATGCTCTCATCTCCTCGAGCCCCGAGCAGTAAAGTGACGAAAAATCAATAAAATCAAAAAGACATATGAAGAAGGGTGGAAAAACAAAGGCCGAGGTGACTTGTATACCATGATTTCTCCCTCTTTCATTTATACACCCAATATGTGGGCCTCCTTCATCATAGCTACCCTTGTACTATGGCATGTGGTTTGGAGCCTCCCTTTTGCTCCTACTCAATCCCGTCATTATTTCATATGACACCTACCATTTGATGGATGTACCATGGACCTGTCACTCCCTTGGAGGTTGAAACCACTGTTGTTTTTCCATGATACTGGTGTCTAGGATAGAATCTTAAATCACTGACGCTACCAAACCAAGTATAATAACAAGTCTATTTTGCACAGCGGAATATAAACGACAGTAAATCTACTAGTGCACAAAATATACACAACTTTTTACACAAATTATGTACAATAACCCAACTTTGTTATTTTAATCAAACTGATAATACAACAATACAACAGCCTAGGGCTCTCGTACTAGGGATAATGACCCTCATACATCCAGTGATACAAGATATACAATAACTGGGCTTGGTGTCTGTCATGATGACCACCAATCTACCTTGATCAAGCTATTCTGACGATCTAGTTGTCGCACGCTCTCTCGGCTCCTCTCATTGTACCATGAACACATCTGCCCAGTCCTTCGGCTCCCGATCTGCAGCAACTCCAAACTGCCTCTTTTAATGGACCAACTCCATTAGGTCACTGAACCTCAGCTATCCAATCTACTCACTAGTTGTGCCTTAGTCCATCAAGGACACAACACATTGAGACTTTGCGTTTACTGCTGCTCCTCAGCTCTTAGAGACTTCTGCCCACTATATTCTCCCTGTGTTGCTCCAATGAAGACTAACATAGGGCTCAAAGGGCTGCCACCTATCACTGCAAGATTTCTTTCTCCCACAATGAACACAGGCTAGGAGGACTACCCATCTCCTATCGTAGATGTCCTCCACAAGGGAAGTCTCGGCCTACTTAAACTGCTCCTGGCTGATCAGACCCTTGAACTCTTCTTCTACCACTCTAGCAACCACCTTAGTCCGTCAAGATGGTGTAGATAGGGATTGAAGCAAGCCTCTACAATCCTCTGGGTTGTTCTTTTGGATGCTCCAACTCTACCTCACCTAGGCCTACACTTGGTCCACTCTCACATTGCCCTGCAACAGACCACAAGCATCCAATACATGTTGTAGCATCTGCTCACTGGTTAAGGAATCCAACCACTAGGATCACCCTTCCTTTTGGCTGCTAACAGAGTCCCACAACTGTCCAACCTGGACCCACATCCACCTAGCATCCAACTCAACACATCAAATCATACCTTACAGTTGTACCTCCTAATCTCGTGCGGCCCTCGCGACTATCTTAACAAAAAATGCATGGCCTGAATCTAAAACTGCCCCAGAAACATCTGTGCGTGCCTCGCAGATGTATCGAGTGATCTCATGTGGTTCGTGTGACTGTCCTGAGAAAACTCGCACGAGCTTGGCGACTATTCAGGACAAACTTGCTCGACCATCGCGCCTGTCCTGAATGGCTCGGACACTCGAACCTACATCTCCTCAAAAACGTCCTCGCGCCTCCTTTCCTAGTTGCGATTGCCTTAGATGTGATTTTCTATGAGAGGATGCACTTTTTGGATGTGTCAAATGCCTCTTAACTCACCTTATATTTATACAAAACATAAGGGCTCCATGTGGTGTCATCAAACTGTCATGTGACACACAAAATCACTAAGATGACTTGACTTTTGTGTCACAAAAAACCCACCAACAACTTAAAAAATTCATATCTTCACTTCTACAATTCGAATTCATGTGATTTTCGATGCCTCCAGTTCTTCTTGGGGTCCTCTATCATTTCAAATCATCACATGTAGAAATATCCTCATGGAATCACACCCATCTGCTCGAGTGCAAAGCCCATAGGCTTGGGTTTCATGCCCACAAGCCACACTTGTGTGCCAATTCCTCCACAACCCTCAAGCCTAGGGTTTTGAGTACCTCCCAAGCTACAAATCTCAACAACCTTCTAATAGGGTCCTTCTTTAACCCCTCTTGTCAAGGAAGGTAACATCTGTACATGTTCAAAGCCCATTTGGAAGAGCATGCCAACATGAAGTGTCCACTTCTACCCTTGATTAACAAGTTTATTTACTCAATTGCACTAATGAATTGTTGTACTAGAAGGTGAGGATATGCATTGGATGTTATACAAGATTGCAGAAGGGTTTTCATCTTGGCCTTGACCTCCCTATACAGGATCCAAGCACTCTAGAGGGTCATAATGGCACTTTTAGGGTGAGCGTTGAGAGCCATGGGCCTCCAACCATCCAGAGCATTGATTGCCACACCATGGGCTTCTTCAACACCACTACATTGCTTGTTCGTCCCTTAGTTATACAAAGATGATGATGCACTTGGACCACGTTGCCCAACTGGCCACACATTGCACCCGACACTTGGATGTTGATCCAGGGCCCAAAGGAGGTTGTGTCTTTCCCAAGGAGACATGGGATGGCATGTGTCATCTTCTAAGCCCTCATTGATGGAACATCAACTTGATATTGAGCCATTTGGAGACCCATGAGATCCATTTGGAGTCCATAGAGCCTAAATTGGGCTTTGGAGATGTTTTGTAGCATTTGGAGGGAATCCCCCTCTTGTTCATCAGTTTTGAGGCCTTCACCCTCATTCTCAGCACATGAGGCCTCAATGCTATGATTGGAGAGCACTTTGCATTAATTACATGGGCAAAAAGAGGAATAAAATAATAATTGATGTTAAACCTATCTTGGTTGGCTTGTAACCAAGGGTTTGTTACCTTGTTTTAACACTTTAGGGGCTTCCTCATTAGAAATTCGAACTTATGAGACTTGTATAAATAAGAGAGACTCTCTCATATTTGGATCATCACACTTTGATTTTCGGCCAACCTCATTAGAGATTTTTGGCCTGCAACTTTGTGGAGTGATTTGGATGAATTTAATGCATTATGACATTTGAAAATTTTGACTATGTTTCTTGGAGCTTCTCTTTGATAGATTTTCACTAATTTTCGCTATCTTTCTTGGAGCTTCTCTTTGATAGATTTACACCTTGCCTCACTTCAAATCCATCATAGACAAATCTATCACAAGTGAGGGTTACTAGGACTCCACATCCATGAACTACTGGTCCACATACCACAAGGGTAGCTAATAAAAGGGAATCCCACACTTGGGTAAATAATGTGTAGGAGGGAGCAATCATGGTGCATGAGTTAACTTGACCTTGATTTTTCCACCCTTCTTCATATGCCTCTTGCCTTTTTATGTTTTTCTTTGGTTAACCGCTCGGGGCTCTAGGCAATGAGAGCATGATGCGTAAAGTATAACAGTGGATACCCCCTTATAAGGTGGGGCAGTTCATCGCCCACGGGGGGTTGCGACAATCATGGGTTCCTGAATGATAAAGGAGGCTCATCAAGGGCCATGTAGGAACCAGGGCGATGGCCATGGAATGGGGTAGAGCTCATGTCATGGATTTTGCCCATGTGCTAAATGCTTTTGTCCTGACCATATTTTGCATTTTGTGGTACAATTTCCTATTGAATGTGGCCAATTATGCTTGTCCTTTTTCTTTTAGTTGCATCAACCTCTGGGCATCATTCTAGGCTCGACCCAAGATGTGGGGCAAGGGGAGGGGTGGCTGACCCTATGTGCAACCAATGGAGGAATGTGGACCCAAGTGGGAGGAGAGATGATTGGGGGTGTAATGAGCAGAAGGGGAGTATTATATGTGAATCAGAGAGTGGGACCACACAACCAAAATTAGGGTATCCCATGTAGTACCATCCCTAAAACCAATAGGTCAGTGAAAGAGATCCCACAGGACTAGGGTGCAAGCTTAACATGCAAAAAGAGACCTAGGGGATAAGAGCATAGACCTAGGCCACTCTTTCCACCGAATCTCCCCATTAATCCATGCCCAATGTTTCCATGATAAATAAACTAGAATACTCAATTACGAAATAATAAGGCACACCTTTAGGTTTGGGAGGCTCACCTTCAAACATACGATCATGACAGATGGGTGAGGGACCACATGGATGGCTCAGGTGGCAGAGAAATGGCACATCGAGCTAGTTGGTGGCTGAAAGGGGCTGCCAACTGCCGGCTAAGGACCATCGTGGAGAAATTTTTTCTCCTAGGGATATCACACACAAAATGGTGGGTAACAGGAACCTTAGGTGCTATCCTTCAACTTGGGGATTCTTTGAAGGCTTGAGCTCAAGTACTTGTTGAATTATATCAATCATAGCCTTTTCCCTTGTCTACCTTGACCTTGGATGAACTTTTATCTTGTAAAATACCTCAACCCCAGGTCTCGTGTAGTCCTCTTTTCAAGGGGCTTTTCGTGGAAAGTCATAATAGCTTCTCCTAAAGCTCACACATTAATTGAACCTTTCCATTGATTGAGCCACCTTGCCTCACTTCAAATCCATCATAGAGAAATCTATCGCAATTGAGGGTTATTGGGACTCCTCCCGTCAGTGAAAATCCGAGAAGAGAAGGGGACATAGGCCGTGGTGACAATGGGCCTTTGTCCTAGGGTGCTGTTGTGCCCTCTATACTTAGCCTAGTTACTAGGCCTGCTAGTTTGTGCAACAACAATTTTTGGCACCGTTGTCGGGGACATGATAAGTGTGTCTCATTCCTATATGACACTATCAATATATCCTTTTGGCGACTCCATTAGAAGAACGAAGCCCTAGTTCTTCATTGAACTTTAAGGTCAATGCTTGTATGGTGAAGAAAGGATCTCTCTAGGCGTCTCTAATTTCACCCGAGCAACTCCTACATGATTGAAATGTGTAAACCTAATAGGAGGTCTTATTTCGATGAATTTCCCGCTCTGGACATCGCTTCCATCCCTGGGTACCCTAATCATGTCACTTGGAATACTATACGTGGGATGCCCAAGTTTGATGGTGATCTGCTTTCTGCAATTAATCATGAAGCAAGATTTTCTGCATATACCTCAAAGGATGAAGTGGTTCACCACGATGTTCTCATAATGTTATTCATGGGATCCCTCCATGGTCATAATTCATGGCTACATAATTGCAAACATAGGAACATCTCATCTATTGAAGCATTCTTTGATGGCTTTCTTAAACATTTTCAACCATGCCAACCGTTAGATATTCAAGAGGAAGCCTTCATTGAACATCAAGAGGATCTTGGAAAAGATGATCTCGTTACCCCTTTGGACATTGATATCAGTGATTACTTGCATATTTAAGAGGGGAAATGGGAAATCCATGGGTATTGTTTTGACAAGGACCCTATCTACGACACCGATGATGATGATATCAATAAGATCCTTGTCTTTGCTCATGATCTTGGGGATGTAGTTGAGTCACATATGGACCCTTTCCTAAATCCTTCTAACACTATCACTAATAATAATGAACCTTTTCCCCCTTCTGAGGATGGTCTTGAGGAGAAAGAATTCATTAGATGTATCACTTCTTCCCAACATAATGAGGACATGGTGGTTGCCTCTCTTACATACAACTATATTACTGAGCAACCTGCTTGTTGTGTCTCTCAATGTCATCAAATCCCCTTTTTCTTCCCATCGTGACCTTATGGTAACCAGGAAGCATGACATCATTGAAAAGGACCATGATGGGGATGATTGGCCTGAGATTCTCCTTCATCGAAAATTCATGAGCTTGATAATTGATATCTCTATCTTTTGGCTAAAAGAGAAAATCCAATGGAGTAGGTTACACCACTTTCTTCCCTCTTCACCCATAATCCTCCATATGTGGTCATCTTATTTTCCTGCCTCCCGCCCTTGTGATCCTCCATATGATTCTTCCTATATTTTCTTTTGGATTTATTACATGAATAATCATAGTGTAGGTGTTCTTATATTGACCTACTGATATGTTGGTTGCATTAGCTATAGGATTACACTTAGCATTTTCATAATGTAGCCATGCATGTTAGAGTAGGATGCATTGCATATTGATTTTTGCATTAGAGTCTTACAGCATGTTATGTTCCCACACTAGATTAGGTGCATTTAGGATTTGCATTCTAGAGTAGATTTTATTACTAGTTTGGTTTTATGAACTAACAAAAGCATGGGCAATCAGAGGACGCCATCAAAACATGTTGCCTCGTTTCCTTTCTCTACCGTGTGCGGGTAATAGGTCTGCAGTCCCAAGAGATTGTTGTTGTTCTCATGACCTCCCCGTTCGAGTACATGGTTCGTGCACTCTACTGAGATCTCATGTCCCAATTGGAGCCAGATTTTACTCACCACCAGTGGGACTACCTATAGGAGAAATTTTCTCCTAGATTTGTCTTTAGTCGGTAGCCAATAGCCCCTTGCAGCCACCCGATAGCTCAATGTGCTACTATTCTTAGCCACCTGAGCCAACCATTATGTGCCCTCACTCATTTGTCATGATCCTATGTTTGAAAGTGGGCCATCCAACCCCGAAGGTATGGTTTTTCATTATGTAATTGGGTGTTTAGCTTGCTTTTCTTGGGCAAATTTGGGCATGGATTAGTGGGGGGATTTGACGGAAAGAACGAGTTTTGATTGTACTCTTGTTCCCTTACCTCAACTTGGGGGTTAATCTTGTATCCTAGTCTCTTGGGATCTCCTTTATTGGCTACTAGCTCTAGGAGCAGCATGTTAAGATTAGGTATGTTCTATGCCAGAGCAATTTATTTAAATTTTCACAGTTAGCAATCACAACAGCATTACGATAAACTGCAGATAGAACATAAATATAAAACGCAGAAGACAAGCCAAGGCAAGAGGACACAAGATATGGCGCGAGCCAGGGACAAACCCCACAATGCGTGGGGAAACCCTTTGATCAAATCTTCTTTTATCTTCAAAGTTCAGCAGAGAAAGAGAGAGAGAGAGAGAGAGAGTACAATTACAATAGAAGTCAACACTTTGACTTGTCTAGATCTAAGCATAGATCATCTTCTATAACAATGAGATCAGTTGAAGACATTCTGCTTCAACTGATTCTCTAAGGTGACTCCTTCACCTACCATCGTGCTGCATCTGGTTCTCTTGCTGTACCACTCATACTGCACCATACTTCACTAATCACGTTGCTCATGTCCATGATCTTATCCATCATCATGCTGCCCTTCATTTCCATGGTCTCATGCTGCCCATTATGCTGCATCTTCCATCATCATGCAACCCTCTTCATCATCATGCTTAACATGCCCATCATGCTGCATCTTCCTTCATCATTCCTTCCGCTGAGATCATCATGATGCACATTCACATTAGTGTCATTGAGATCAAGTTTGTGAGATCATCTTTTATACCACAAGTCAGCAAATCATGGCTTCCACAGGCTGCTCAATAATTTGATTCAAAACTGGTCAACACATTGACCCAATACACAACAACCTTGCCTCCAAATCTGTTGTCCCACACTGCCCTTGACTATTTCTGGTTAGGGCACTTTAGCACACTGCAACAACCCTCAAACAGTCCATGAACAGTCCTCAAACAGCCTTCAATACCTGCGGCCCACCTTAGTGTGATCCCTCTACTTCTACGCTGGAGATTAGGGCACAATACAGCCCCAAAACAGACCCACACAAGTGTTTAGCTGTGGTGGTTTGGCCTGCGGCCTACCACACAGCCTACCTATAACTTACGTTCTGCCCAAACAGAGTTCTCTTGCCCTTTCAACGTGCCACAACAGACCTGCCCTTCTCCTTACCTAACTCGGCCTCCTAGCAAGTGTGAACAGACTTCAATACAGCTCCAAAAGGCTCCTACGCTGCCTCTTTCCCACGCTGAAGTGTCCTCTGCCTGCAGCCCAATCTAAGGTAAGAAGTTCGAGTTCCTTTTCTGCGGATTAGGCCTCTTCTGAACAATGATATGACCTACGTATAAGAGTCTTCAAGAACTGCGTATAAGGTCTCCATGATCAACGTATAAGGTCTCACCATGAACAGCGTATAAGGTCTCTGTTTGCTGCGTGGATCATCCTTATAAGCCTGCGGCTTACTGTGGTTAGGGCATCACCTTTTGCTGCGTATTAGGGTCTCCTCAATGGCTGTGGATCTAGCCTTACCCAAGCCTTCCTTTGTTGCGGATAGGGCCTTCCCTTTAGCTGCGTATGAGACCTCCTTTACTGCGGCCAGATCTTCTTCAACTGCGTACAGGTGTCTCTCCCTTCAACTGTGGCTAAGTGACCTTAGTTGACTGCGTCTAGGGCTCTCTTAGAAGACCCTTTCCACTACGTCCTCCTTGAGAGAGGACAACCCAAACAAGTGGAGAAGAGAGATCATATGAAGAGTGTTACCAAATGACTTCAAATCCTCCTCTATTTATACTAAAAACGAGGAGGTTGAATAGACACGTCGGCTGGGCTTCTAGAGCCTACATAAGAGCTAGTCGGCTTGACTATAATTACATAAACAAAATAAATTCATATCTCCATAAATACTTATCGGAATCGGATGATCTTTAGATCAATCCTACACCTCTCGACGAGAGGGATCCAATAAAAATATCAGCTGCCATAAATAAGCCGACCCACATGGAGTTTTGCCCTAGTTGCCAATTTAACACTCCCTCTCAACTAGGGGGAACTCCATCTGCTGATCCATATGTCCGACTATACTATCTCTGCCAACAGTGCCCTGCACTGCTCTACCCATCTTTGCTCAGCTCTGTTGGCTCTGCTCTACTCTACTCAGCTCTGCTGGCTTTGCTTAGCTCTGCTCAGCTCTGCTGGCTCTGCTAGCTCTGCTCTGCTTAGCTCTGTTGGCTCTGCTAGCTCTGCTCTGCTCAGCTCTACTAGCTTTGCTCTGTTGGCTCTGCTCTGCTCTGCTCATCTCCGCTGAACTATGAAGAAGAAGAATTGATCAAGAATGAGTCATATCATTCTCCACTGACCTGAAGTCAGTCTCAGAGTGCATACCACTAGTCCCAGACCAGTCTCAACTGACCCGAAGTCAGCTTCATAGTAAGTACCACTCCTACTACTGGTCCTAGACCAGTATCGCAATCTCAGAGAGTGTACCACTGGTCCCAGACCAGTCTCAACCGACCCGAAGTCAGTGTCATTGTATGTACCACTCTCACTGGTCCCAGACCAGTACTGCACTGACACGAAGTCAGTCTCGGAGTATGTACCACTGGTCCTAGACCAGTCTCAGCCGACCCGAAGTCAACGTCATAGCATGTACAACTCCTACCACTGGTCCCAGACTAGTATCATTGATCCCAGATCAATGGAGGACATCCTAGCGTAGGGAGTACGGTAGATACAACGATGCGTCCATCGGTATTACTATGGTCCCTAACTTCATTTCCCTGCTCATTGATCAGATGAGAGGTACTTCCCATGAGTCCCAGACTGCATGGGTAGGAAGCTTCGACATGAGAACTTTATCAATCCTGTCCTCACAGGAGAACACATCAATCCTGCTACAATCGCCATGGAGAACACATCAATCCAGGCTGCCATGGAGAACACATCAATCCAGGCCTCACAGGAGAACACATCAATCCTGCTACAATCGCCATGGAGAACACATCAATCCAGGCCTCACAGGAGAACACGTCAATCCTGCTACAATCGCCATAAAGAACACATCAATCCAGGCCTCACAGGAGAACACATCAATCCTGCTACAATCGCCATGGAGAACACATCAATCCAGGCCTCACAGGAGAACTAATCATCCTGCTACACAAGAGAGCGAATCATCTTGTCCCACAAGAGAGCGAATCATCTTGTTTCAGTGCGCACCACCAGGGGAGGGTGAGTCACCCTGTGGTCGTATGTTGCTCCAATAGAACTGCAAGCCCCCCAAAGCTCCTAGAGCTCAATGTATGCAGCATGCAAGACCCTTTTACAAAGGTCTCTCGACGACTCCAAGTCGTTCGGGAAAATCACAAATTTGATCTTTCCTCAGGGCTCTGTCCTGTACATCATCTCAGTGTGATGGAGCCTCCTTGATCATCGACTTACCATATCCCAGATAAGGCAGTAATTGATGTCTATCTGCTGGAGCAATTGTCAAATACGAGATTCCTCAATAATCGAATCCCATCTCTGGTTGTCACAGAGATTCACAGTGGTATTCATCATGTGTACAAACAGCTCACTGAAGAGCTTCAGCAACCAGACTGCCTCATAGAAGGCCATACTATCAGCAATGTATTCTGCCTTGGTGGTGCTCAGAGTCACCGATTTCTGCTTCCTGCTCATCCAGGATATCAAGGCAGATTCCAAACAGCACTGAGAGGTGCTCTAGTGATCCTTCATACTTCCTGCCCACTCATCATTCGAATAATCATGTGGTTTCATATTTCCAGCAGTGTATCTCAATTCATGAGAGATTGTGCCGTGAAGATATCTTAGAAGATTCTTGGCACCAATCTAGTGAGGCTCAAATATGAGCTCACCATGCTAACTGCATCCCATATGTCCAGACGGAGGTTCTCCAAGTACATCAACGTGAATGAGTTTATGAAGCTCAAAGGCATTTCCCAAATCTGGTCCGACATCATTACCATATAACTTCTGAAAGTTAGGATCCTCGAGGCAGTCACAAGTTTGCAACTTATCTTCTCGCATTCAGAGTTCAACTCCCTCTGTCTCCTATAAATGAGAGGGTCTGCACCTGTCAGACATAGGTGCCGGTACGAGAGGTTCATCATCCACAACCTTCGAGTAATGGTTTGGATCGATTTCACTCCTAGTGAATCTCAGCTGCATTGGACAGCTATCAATCCTCTCATACTATGCCCGAGGTGTTTTTCTTCAAGCCATAGAGGGCTTTCTTCCACCTGTATACATGAGATTCCTTGATCATGATTCTCAAACTCCTCGGGTTGTTCCAAACCTGTGAACCAGCTGCATGAGGGGAATGGTACCCTTATAATATTTTCCTTTGGTACATTTCAGACATGTACCTTCATGCTTCCTTTTGAATTCAGGCATTCTAGTCACCATTTGACTCACAGACCTCTAGAGCTGAGTCAATGGACATGGTTCCCAGTGGACTTCTTGCAACTTGATACAACCCTGAACTCAAAAACATCTTTAAAAGATCTATTTTCAAACACGTACCTTTCCATCGATAAGTGCCACCCTGCAACCTTTGACTTCCATTTCCGAGATGGACATCAGGTTCGATCAGGTACATAAAAGAGATTTTGGGGTTCCTTGCTTTCGTGGAAGAGTCGACCATTTCCTTGATGACCTGCATTACCAGTCATTCTTTTGATCATTGAAGATGTCCCAAGAATGATTGTTATCTTCATCAAGAGATGTGTCTCTGCCATTCGAACACTCCTTCGCATAACGGCCGAACTTATTTCAACAAGGCATCCGCCTTTCCTTCCACCCTTAGATCCGAACTTCCCAATGAAGTGATCTTAAGATGGACCATCAAAATATTCCGCTACGCCATTCTGATAACATTCTTTGCTTTGAATTCACCCTCGGTGAATTATGAGGAACCCATTGATCCTTCTGTCTTGTCCCAACTGTCTTCGGTGATTGCTATTTCACTCTTGCTTGGGCATTGTCTTCACCTCAGCTCCGATACCATGTTAAGATTAGGTATGTTCTATGCCAGAGCAATTTATTTAAATTTTCACAGTTAGCAATCACATCAGCATTACGATAAACTGCAGATAGAACATAAATATAAAACGCAGAAGACAAGCCAAGGCAAGAGGACACAAGATATGGCGCGAGCCAGGGACAAACCCCACAATGCGTGAGGAAACCCTTTGATCAAATCTTCTTTTATCTTCAAAGTTCAGCAGAGAGAGAGAGAGAGAGAGAGAGAGAGAGTACAATTGCAACAGAAGTCAACACTTTGACTTGTCTAGATCTAAGCATAGATCATCTTCTATAACAATGAGATCAGTTGAAGACATTCTGCTTCAACTGATTCTCTAAGGTGACTCCTTCACCTATCATCGTGCTGCATCTGGTTCTCTTGCTGTACCACTCATACTGCAACATACTTCACTAATCACGTTGCTCATGTCCATGATCTTATCCATCATCATGCTGCCCTTCATTTCCATGGTCTCATGCTGCCCATTATGCTGCATCTTCCATCATCATGCAGCCCTCTTCATCATCATGCTTAACATGCCCATCATGCTGCATCTTCCTTCATCATTCCTTCCGCTGAGATCATCATGATGCACATTCATATTAGTGTCATTGAGATCAAGTTTGTGAGATCATCTTTTATACCACAAGTCAGCAAATCATGGCTTCCACAGGCTGCTCAATAATTTGATTCAAAACTGGTCAACACATTGACCCAATACACAACAACCTTGCCTCCAAATCTGTTGTCCCACACTGCCCTTGACTGTTCCTGGTTAGGGCACTTTAGCACACTGCAACAGCCCTCAAACAGTCCATGAACAGTCCTCAAACAACCTTCAATACCTGCGGCCCACCTTAGTGTGATCCCTCTACTTCTACGGTGGAGATTAGGGCACAATACAGCCCCAAAACAGACCCACGCAAGTGTTTAGTTGTGGTGGTTTGGCTTGCGGCCTACCACACAGCCTACCTGTAACTTACGTTCTACCCAAACAGAGTTCTCTTGCCCTTTCAACATGCCACAACAGACCTGCCCTTCTCCTTACCTAACTCGGCCTCCCAGCAAGTGTGAATAGACTTCAATACAGCTCCAAAAGGCTCCTACGCTGCCTCTTTCCCACGCTGAAGTGTCCTCTGCCTGCAGCCCAATCTAAGGTAAGCAGTTCGAGTTCCTTTTCTGCGGATTAGGCCTCTTCTTAACAATGATATGACCTGCGTATAAGAGTCTTCAAGAACTGCGTATAAGGTCTCCATGATCAACGTATAAGGTCTCACCATGAACAGCGTATAAGGTCTCTGTTTGCTGCGTGGATCATCCTTATAAGCCTGCGGCTTACTGTGGTTAGGGCATCACCTTTTGCTGCGTATTAGGGTCTCCTCAATGGCTATGGATCTAGCCTTACCCAAGCCTTCCTTTGTTGCGGATAGGGCCTTCCCTTTAGCTGCGTATGAGACCTCCTTTACTGCGGCCAGATCTTCTTCAACTGCGTACAGGTGTCTCTCCCTTCAACTGCGGCTAAGTGACCTTAGTTGACTGCGTCTAGGGCTCTCTTAGAAGACCCTTTCCACTACGTCCTCCTTGAGAGAGGACAACCCAAACAAGTGGAGAAGAGAGATCATATGAAGAGTGTTACCAAATGACTTCAAATCCTCCTCTATTTATACTAAAAACGAGGAGGTTGAATAGACACGTCGGCTGGGCTTCTAGAGCCTACATAAGAGCTGGTCGGCTTGACTACAATTACATAAACAAAATAAATTCATATCTCCATAAATACTTATCGGAATCGGATGATCTTTAGATCAATCCTACACCTCTCGACGAGAGGGATCCAATAAAAATATCAGCTGCCATAAATAAGCCGACCCACATGGAGTTTAGCCCTAGTTTCCAATTTAACACGGCACTACATGGGAAACCATGATTTTGGTTGTGTGGTCCCACTTCCTGACTCCACATATCTCACTCCCCTCCGTTCATTACACCCCCTTTTCACATTTTCCCAATCTAGTTCCACATTTGTCCATTGGGTCCACAAGGTGTTAGCCTGCCCCTCTTGTTGTCCACGCCTTGGGTCGGGCTTGGAATGATGCCCAGAGGTTGAAGCAACTAAAAATAAAGATAAAACCATAATATGGCCACATACAACAGGAAATGTACCACAAAATGCAAAATATGGCCTTGACAAGAGAATTTAGCGCGTGAGCAAAAGCCAAACATGAGCTCTACCCCTATCATTATGGACATCACCTTGATTCCTAGGGCCGCTTTGAGGGGCCCCTGCATCATTAAGGAACCCATGATTGTCCCAACCCCTGGTGGGTGATGAACTGCCCCATCCGAAGGGGGTATTCATTGTTATATTTTACGGATCATGCTCTCATCCCCTCGAGCCCTGAGCAGTAAAGTGATGAAAAATCAATAAAAAAAAATGGCATATGAAGAAGGGTGGAAAACCAAAGGTCGGGGTAACTCATGTACCACGATTTCTCCCTCCTTCATTTATACACCCAATGTGTGGGCCTCCTCCATCATAGCTACCCTTGTACCATGGCATGTGGCTTGGATCCTCCCTTTTGCCCCTACTCCAACCCATCATTATTTCATATGACACTTGCCATTTAATGGATGTATCATGGACCTGTCACTCCCTTAGAGGTTGAAACCATCTAATAGTGTCCTTATTTAACCTCTCTTTTCAAGGAAGGTAACATCTGTACATGTTCAAAGACCATTTGGAAGGGCATGCCACCATGAAGTGTCCACTTCTTCCCTTGATTAGCTAGCTTATTTACTCAATTGCACTAATGAATTGTTGTACTGGAAGGTGAGGAGACACATTGGATCTTATATAGGGTTGCATATGAGTTTCAATCTTGGACTTTGCCTTCCTATACAGGATCCAAGCCCTCTAGAGGGTCAAAATGGAACTTGTAGGGTGAGCGTTGAAAACCATGGGGTTCCAACCATGCGGAGCATTGATTGCCATACCATGGGATTCTTCCACACCACCACATCGCTTGTTCATGCCCCAGTTATACAGAGATGATGATGCACTTGGACCACGTTGCTCAGTTGGCCACACATTGCACTCGACGCTTGGTAGCTGACCCAGGGCCCAGAGGAGGTTGTGTCTTTCCCGGGGAGACATGGGAAGGCATGTGTCATCTTCTAAGCCCTCATTGATGGAGCATTGACTTGATCTTGAGCCATTTGGAGACCCATGAGATCCATTTGGAGCCCATAAAGGCTAAATTGGGGTTTGATGATGTTTTGCAGCATTTGGAGGGCATCCCCCTCTTGTTCATCACTTTCGAGGTCTTCACCCTTATTCTCAGCACATGAGGCTTGAACAGTATCATTGGAGAGCACTTCACATTAATTACATGGATTAAAAGAGGAATAAAATAGTAATTGAATTTAAAGCTATCTTGGTTGGATTGTAACCAAGGGTTTGTTACCTTGTTTAACACTTTAGGGGCTGGCTCATTAGAAATTCAAACATGAGACTTGTATAAATAAGGGAGAATCTCTCTCATATTTGGATCATCACATTTTGGATTTTCAGTGAACCTCATTATATATTTTCGGCCTACAACTTTGTGGAGTGATTTGGATGAATCTAATGCATTTTGACATTTGGAAATTTTCACTATCTTTCTTGTAGCTTGTCTTTGGCATGTTGATGGATGGATATATTCTTTGTTATTTTGTGAGTACTACTTGATGCTATATTTTTTCCCTAATGAATGTCTAACGTATGGAATGATGTTTCATGATCTTTAATGTGCCCTAATTTAATGCATGCTTTATGATGAATGAATGTTCCTAGAGGTTAATTTTGCGTATTGCATCCTTGAAACTCCATTAACTATTGTCAACGAAGTATAAATTCTTAGATTAGCTATGAAGTTGCCCCCATTAGGGCTAGCGAAATAGCCTTTAGGTCTCCTTGAAGAGCGAAGTTCTCAAATCAAGATCATTTTTGACTCCAATCCTCCCAATTGCTAGGCACTGGTTCTAGATCCTTGGTGACCTCCTGTAACTTGACGAATCATCTTTCACTTCACCTTCTCCTCGCTTCTTTTCCTCATCCCCTTAAGGATAAGAAGGCCTCCCTAGGGCTTGGCACAAATTTCATTAGGAAGGAGCTTTTGCTAAACCATATGGACAGTCTTATGTGTCGGTGTTTCCTCTAGCCCTCCTGATTTGAGGCAATTCTCATGATGGAATCTGAACATAATTGATTCCCTTGCCATGGTGCCAAGTGGGAACCCTAGGTGCTATCCTTCAACTTGGGGATTCTTTGAAGGCTTGAGCTCAAGTACTTGTTGCAGTATATCAATCATATCCTTTTCTCTTATCTACCTTGACCTTGGATGAACATTTGTCTTGTCAAATACCTCCTCCCTAGGTCTCGAGTAGACCTCCTTTCAAGGGTTTTTTCGTGGAAAGTCATATTAGCTTCTCCCAAAGCTCAAACATTAATTAAACCTTTCCATTGAATGAGGCACCTCGCCTCACTTAAAATCCATCATAAACAAATCTATCACAAGTGAGGGATACTAAGACTCCTCCTGTCTGTGAAAATCCGAGAAGAGAAGGGGACATAGGTTGTGGTGACAATGGGCCTTTGTCCTAGGGTGTTGTTGTGTTCTCTAGCCTTAGCCTATTTACTAGGCATGTTAGTTTGGGTAGCAACATTTTTGGTGCCATTGCTGGGGCCACGAGGCGTGTGTCTCATTCCTATACGACACTATCATTATATCCTTTTAGCGACTCAATTGGAAGAATGAAGCCCTAGTTCTTCATTGAAATTTAATGTCAATGCTTGTAGGTTGATGCAAGCATCTCTCTAGGCATTTCTAATTTCACCTTGACAACTCCTACATGATTGAAATGTGTAAACCTAATAGGAGGTCTTATTTCGATGGATTCTTTGCTTTGGACATCAGTTCCATCCCTAGATACCCTAATCATGTCACCCGGAATACTATACGTGGGACGACCAAATTTGATGGTGATTCGATTTCTGCAATCAATCATGTAGCAAGATTTGTTGCATATACCTCAAATGTTGAAGTGGTTCGCCATGATGTCCTCAAAATGTTATTCATGAGATCCCTCCGTGGCCATAATTCATGGCTACATAATTTCAAACCTAGGAACATCGCAACTTTTGAAGCATTCTTTAATGGATTTCTTAAACATTTTCAACCATGGCAACCATTAGACATTCAAGATGGAAAAGATGGTCTCATTATCCATTTGGACATTGATATAAGTGGTTACTTGCATATTGAAGAGGGGAAATGGGAAATCCACGAGCATTGTTTTTACAAGGACCCTATCTACGAGACCGATGATGATGATATCAATAGGACCCTTGTCTTTCCTCACAATCTTGGGGATGTAGTTGAGTCACATGTGTACCCTTTCTTCAATCCTTCTAACACTATCACTAATAATAATGAACTTTTTCCCCTTCTTGAGGATGGTCTTGAGGAGAAAGAATTCATTATATGCATCACTTCTTCCCAGCGTAATGAGCACACAGTGGTTGCCTCTCTTACATGCAATCATCTTACCGAGCAACTTGCTTGTCATGTCTCTCTGTGTCATCAATCCCATTTTCCTTCCCATCGTGACCTTATGGTAACCAAGAAGCATGACATCATTGAAAAGGACCACGATGGGGAAGATTTGTTTGAGATCTCATGAGGTTGATCACTGAGATCTCTATATTTTGGCTGAAAGAGAAGATCCAATGGAGTAGGTTACATCCCTTTCTTCCCTCTTCACCCATGATCCTCCATATGTGGTCATCTTATTTACCCACCTCCCGCCCTTGTGATCCTCCATATGATTCTTCCTATATTTACTTTTGGATTTATTACATGAATAATCATAGGGGCAGGTGTTCTTATATTGACTTACCGATATGTTGGTTGTGCTAGCTATATGATTACACTTAGCATTTGCATAATGTAGCCATGCATGTTAGAGTAGGATGCATTGGATATTTATTTTTGCATTAGAGTCTAACATCATGTTATGCTCCCACACTAGATTAGGTGCATTTAGATTAGATTTGCATTCTAGAGTAGATTTTATTTCCAGATTGGTTTTATGAACTAATAAAAGCATGGACGATCAATGGACGCCATCAAAACATGCTGCCCCATTTCCTTTCTCTATGATCTGTAGGTATCAGGTCTACGGTCCCAAGAGATTGTTGGTGTTCTCATGACCTCCCTGTTCGAGTACATGGTTCGTGCACTCTATTGAGAGCTCACATCCTAGTTGGAGCCAGATGTTACCCACCACCAGTGGGTGACCCCTATAGTAGAATTTCTCTCCTAGATTTGTCTTTCGTCGGCAACCAATAGCCCCTTGCAACCACCTGACAGCTTGATATGCTGCTATTCCCCGCCACCTTAGCTAGCCATTAAGTTCCCTTTCTCATCTATCATGATCGTATGTTTGAAGGTAGGCCACCCAACCTCGAAGGTATGGTTTTTCATTATGTAATAGGGTGTTTAGGCTTGCTTTTCTTGGCCACATTTGGGCATGGATTAGTGGGGGGATTCTGTGGAAAGAGTGAGCTTTGTCTGTACTCTTGCTCCCTTACCTCAACTTGGGGGTTAATCTTGTATCCAGGTCCCGTGGAATCTTCCTTATTGGCTACTAGCTTTAGGAGTGGCACTACGTGGGAAACCCTGATTTTGGTCCCGTGGTCCCGCTTCCTGACTCCACATATCGCACTCCCCTCCACTCATTACAACCCCTTTTCACATTTTCCCAATTTAGGTCCACATTTTTCCATTGGGTCCACAAGGTGTTAACCTCCCCCTCCCCTTGCCTAGAGGTTGAAGCAGCTAAAAAGAAAGTTAAAACCATAATATGGCCACATACAAGAGGAAATGTCCCACAAAATGCAAAATATGGCCCGGACAAACGAATTTAGTGAGTGGGCAAAAGACAAACATGAGCTCTACCCCTTGTTATTATGGCCATCACCCTAGTTCCTTGTAATATCCCTAAGGGAAAATTAATAGTAAATATTCAAAGCAAAATAGACAAACACACCATAAATTTAGAATAAACAATCAAACCATGAATTTGCTCCCAAAACAATGGTGTGTACTCATTTTATTAATGGAAAGAGGTGTACAATCAAGGTGCTAGAATGAGTGCACTTGGGCTTGCTCTTAACAAGCTAGCAAAGCCCAAAATGATCCTTGAATTACCCTCCTCCAAGTTGCTGTAACTCAGCGCAAGTGCTACGCTGTAAATGCCTAGAAATGGTACTGTTGCCTGAAATGACCTACTGCTAGAGCCCTCTCTGGTGGTCATAAAATTCTTGGAAATTAATCTCGGCCTCTACTCAAGAAACCCAGAATAACCCATGAAGGGTTTGGCCAAATCTTGACTTCAGAATTTCGACCCTCTTGGGCTTGGGTGACTCTCCTACTGGGTAAATCGACCCACCTAAGGATTTTGCTGCTGAATGCTACCAAAATGCCTGCAAACCCTGTTAGAAGGCTTCCCAAGCCTTCCCACCAAATTTCCTCCTCAAACTCCCCTATCTTACCAACTTCCTGGAGTGCCTCTGGTTGTGACTGCGCAATCCCTACGCTGCTGTTACTCCTGCTACTGCTGTAACTTGATTCCCTACTGCTGGTACGAATTGGGATGAAGTATAACTCCCTCCTAGGGCTGGCATTTGAGGTCCATTGAAGCAAGGGCTGAGATTTCCTCTCAGAAACATCTGGTGTGCTGAACAACACATGCAGACTTGGCTCACTTCTCAAGCGTGCTCTTGTCAAAAGACAAATTCTGAAAATGATAGATGATCCCCAAAATGAGAGCCCTGCCTTCCTTTTGTCGATTTGTCTCCAAGGCTTCCCATGTGGGCCCACATTGAATTTCCCTCACTTTTTTCACACCAATGAGAGCATACTCTCCATGTGGGCCGAGAACATAGTTTTAAAAAACGGAACTGGTGACCGACCAGTCCACCTAATAAACCATGTTTCAAACCGGAACCAGTCAAACCAAGCTGGTCAGGTCTAAATGAACCAATTTAGAAAAAAATACATTAAATAATTAATTTTTAATGAAAAACAACTATTTTTAAGATTTAAAACCATGATTCCAATCCAATAGAGACAAAATATGCAAATTTTTCTCATCTATATACCATGTAAAGGTGAATATATCAAAATGGCACCGAGTGCAACACATATCATCGACAAAATTGTAATATTCCTAAGTAGCCATGGCTAATTGGAATATTCAATTTTGCTCAATTTTTGCCTTCTATAGTTATTTATAAATAAAAGGTGAGGAAGGAGGACATAACTCACTTTTAGAATAAAAAGTCACTTCCTAGTAACACAATGTTGTGACTTAAAGGGGAGCCAAGGGGGCCAAAGGGGGACGCAGAGATGGAGCCCACACAAACACTTGGAGGCACTGCGCAGAAAAAAAGAAACATGTGGCAAGAGGGGAATTACATTGGAGAGGTGAGCCTTGGGATTGAGAGAGGCAAAGGCTATAAAAGAGAGAGAAGCCCCCTCATTTTGATCATTCTGTTATGAGCATTTGTGATAGTCATTTCGACTTGGAGCACGCTCGCTGTTTAGCTAGTCTGTAGCACTGTTTAGTGCATTGAGTGTCTCCGTTCGAAGATCTCACCCTTAGCCCCGAGGGACTTTGAGTGCCTGCTTGGGCAAGGTATTTCCGTTGGTATTTCAGCAGTAGTATCATTAGCATTTCAGCAGTAGTATCATCAGCATTTCAGCAGTAGTTTCATCAATGTTTTGGAGGACAGCACTGGGAGAGGGACGCAGTTCCTTTTTGTAGGAGTTCTGGGTGACGGTTTGCCGTGGGACTTGTGCTGAGAGATAAAGCAGGGGATCAGCCCTTGCATATTGGAGAGTTTTGGCAAGGGTTTCAGGCAGATTTCTGGAGGGTTTCATTCAGTGGCAGCGCAGAGCATTGAGGGACTGCGTAGAACCCCAAGGGGGTGATTTCTGGGGGTGGGCCATTTCAAAAAAGCTTTCTGGGCTTTTCTGGGTTTCTTGAGTAGAGTCCGATTTCAGAGTTTCAGCCTTTTCTGAGGAGGGGAGAAACCCCAAATCCTCATTTGATTTCTAGCAGCAGCAGCAACACAACAGTTCTCCAGCAGCTGGGACGCAGTTCAGAGAGCGGCCATTCCTTTACTATTCTGAGTGTATTTCTTCACTTGCCTTGTGCAAGTCGAGGTGCCATCTTCCTGATCACCTCCTGTACTCATTCTATTACTCAGTATAATAAAACGGCTTAGCATTCTCTCTGCATTTCTTGAGTATGTACTTATGGTTAAATGTTATATGTTGCACCATTGTTAATTGTATCTCTTTGAGCATTTTCGGATATTATACCACTTGTGTGTTTCTCCTATACTCTTAGACAGAGTCTGGAAAGGGCCAGGTAGCCTCCGGATCTCGTCCTCTTTTCAGAGGCGACATATCTAGTAAATGCCCTCCCAGTCCATCTCTAGTTGGAGTTTTCTTGTGTTTGAGGAATATTCTTGATAAGGGATATCATAGTGGTATCAGAGAATAGCTCTGGCTCAGCCTATGGAGCTGGCAATCTATGACACCGGGGGAAAAACCCTACATCTGTTACAGAGGTCGGAGATACAAAGACACTGGGCGTAGGTTGGAGAACACTTGCAGAGAGGGAGACTGTGTTCCGGTGGTGGATGCAGAACATGAGGAGCCTGTGGTGGACGCAGGACAGAAGGAGTCGGTGGCGAATGCAGAGCAAGAGGATCCAATGGCAGATGATGGCGGGAAGAGATTTGTGGATATGTGCAGGATTTATTGAGGCAGATTGAGGTGATGGGGCAGAGATTCACGGCAGTAGAGGCCAGACAGTGCGAGAGCCCACGGGTTTTCCAGGTTGGTGAGGGATTGGGCGCATCCCACCATTTGCCAAAGCAGTGTGATACTGCGCAGCAGGTGGCCTCACATGCCCCTACACGCTCTACCATGCCCACCTTCTCAGTAGCAGACACGGGGGCCATAGCCCAGCAGGAGACAGAGCCCAGACATATGGGCAATTATTTTGCAGAGTACCAGGCCTATGGGCAGGAGTTTAGGGAAGCCCTCTCATTCAGAGATTTTGCTCAACTCCAGTGGGATAGTAGACCCCGCGACCATCACAGAGGGTACCGACATTACCATGATGCTGACACCCACCGTGCAGCGAGTAGATTCCACTTGCCTACGTTTGATGGTTCATCAGACAGTTCGGCAAAGTTTTGGGTGGAGAAGCTGGACATTTATTTCTAGCTTAACCAGATGTCGGAGACAGAAGCCATCAAGGTGGCAACATTGCACTTGGATGGTGAGGCCCAGGATTGGTGGTTTCATGGGATGGTTACACTAGGGCAATCCACAGTGACGACATATGCCGAGTTTACCAGGAGATTGATGGAGCGATTTGATCGGAGGGATCCAAAGCAGCATCTTGTTGAGCTGACAAGGCTCAAACAGACAGGGAGCCCAGAGTCCTACATTGCAGATTTCTTGAGGGTCTCCGTGATGGTGCCAGACCTATCCACGACACGGAGGGTCATATGTATGTTGAGGGGTTAGCAGAGCCGCTTCGGGGTTTAGTCCGATCCACTAGACCAGCCACACTCCAGGACGCTATCAACAGGACCTGGGACTTACAGGATGTCTTACCCAAGACCCGGACACCTTACCCCCAGAGACAGACTTTTCAGTCTAAGGGGAAGGATGTGAGGATTCCACCTCCAAAGGGGAATCTAGGACGAGTATAGCTTGACGACGATGCCAGGAGGGAGCTGAAGAAGAAGCGGTTGTGCTTCACCTGTCAGGAGCCATGGGCACCAAGACATAGATGTGTTGCTGGCAAAGCACACTTTATTGAGGTCTTCTTCGAGAGCAGTGGAGAAGAGGATGATGAGGATGAGGTGGAGGCAGGAGATAGCCACGCCGTACAAGGAACTTTTGCCACCTCCACCGCCAGCAACAGGTGGTGCATCTTTTGCACCCACCGGAGGGGCCCTTGCAGCATTGCGAGGAGTTCCCAAGTATTTGACGCTACACGTACGGGGGACAGTACGTGGCCAGCGAGTATCAGTTTTGGTTGACAGTGGGGCAACCCACAACTTCATCGATGCAAAGATGGTTGAACGGAGAGGTATACAGACAGAGAGCTTCGATGGGTTTTCAGTGTTGGTCCCAGGAGATCAGACCATGACGTGTGCTCGTTATGTCGTAAAGCTTTCAATGACGATGGGCACCTACACATTGACTGACCACTTTTTCGTGGTCGATATTCCAGACACCAACATGATACTAGGTGTTCAATGGCTTATCACTCTAGGGAAGGTCACGATGGATTGGAAGACCCTAGAGATGGAGTGGGATGATGAGAAGACAGGGAGGCATGAGAAGATACAGGGACAGCACACATATCCGCCTCAGACTGTTTTGGCTCATCGGATGGAGGCAGTCTTCCGGAAGGGAGACATAGAGTGGGTAGTAGAGCTGCGTGCATCAGAGGCAAGGACTACAGGGTAGACGGAACATCCAGAGATACAGTCCATCCTTGATCGGTATGCCATAGTGTTTGGGGAGATTCCACCAGGACAGCCACCGGATCGGGGGTTTGAGCACACCATCGAGCTTGAGCAGGGCATATAGGCCGTGATTACCACCCCCTATAGGCACCCCAAGGCCTATCGGGATGAAATTGAGTGGGCTATCCAGGAGTTGTTGGTTCTTGGGCACATTCGACCGAGCACGAGTCCTTTTGCTTCTTCCGTGGTGTTGGTGAAGAAGAAGGACGGTACATTAAGGATGTGCATTGATTACAGGGCCCTGAACAAGAAGACCCTGAAGAACAGGTACCCCATACCCAGGATCGATGAGTTGATGGACGAGTTGAGAGGAGCATGGTTCTTCTCAAAGATTGATTTGAGGTCTGGGTACCATCAGATTCGCGTGAGGGAGCAGGACATTCCCAAGACCGCCTTCAGGTGTCACTATGGGCACTTTGAGTTTTTGGTGATGCCCTTTGGGCTAACCAACGCCCCCGCTACATTTCAGTCCTGCATGAATCACATCTTCCGCAGTCACTTGAGGAAGTTTGTGTTGGTATTCTTTGATGATATTCTCATTTACAACAGGACTTGGGAGGAGCATCTCCAGCACGTTGAGACAGTATTGCGTATCTTACAGGAGCAGTAGTTCTATGCCAAACTCTCCAAGTGTGAGTTTGGGTTGACGGAGATGTTGTATTTGGGACACATCATAGGGGTGGACGGAGTGAGAGTCCACGAGGAGAAGATCAGGGCCATCAGAGAATGGCCGGAGTCGAGAAACGTGACAGAACGCCGGGGATTCATTGGCATTTGTACTTACTACTGGAAGTTCGTCAAGGGTTTCTCCCAGCTTGCTGCATCCCTGACAGATTTGACGAGGAAGAGGTCTTTCAGTTGGTCGGATATAGCGCAGCGAGCCTTTGACAGGCTCAAGGAGGTTATGAGTCGTTGCCCAGTGCTTGCATTACCAGATTTCACGCAGCCATTCGTTTTGGAATGTGACGCATCGGGAGAGGGGATCGGCGCAGTATTGATGCAGGGAGGTCACCCTATAGCCTATGAGAGCTGGGAGCTCCTTTCGCACGAGAGGTTGTACCCTATATACAACAAGGCATGCTGGCCATCATGCATGCATTGGCCAAGTTCTGGCAGTATTTGGTAGGTAACAGGTTCAGGGTGAGGACTGATCACAACAACCTCAGATTCTTTTTGGAGCAGAAGCAACGATAGGAGAGGTAGCAGTAGTGGATCAGTAAGATCCAAGCATATGACTTTGACATTGAGTATGTCAAGGGTAAGAACAACGTGGTAGCAGATGCCCTTTCACGTAGACCAGCCACATTGTCTCTTATGAGCTTGGATACAAACTGAAGGGCTCGACTCTTAGTAGAGTACTCCGAGGACAGGTTTGCATGTGAGGTTCTGGATGGGCAAGTGGCAGACGACAGGTACAGGGTGGTCGATGAGATCATCTATTACAAAGACTGGATCTTCTTGACTGAGGGGTCTCAGCTCAAGAAGAAGATACTACAGGCATCACATGATTCACCATTGGCAGGCCATCAGGGGTTTACCAAAACCTACAGGGCCATTAGAGAGAGGTTCTCATGGAAGGGCCTCAAGGAGGACGTACTCCAACATATCCGGGAGTGCGATGTTTGCTAGAGGAACAAGGGAGAGATGAGCCATCCCGCGGGATTATTGCAGCCTCTTCCGATTCTGGAGGGGAAGTGGGAGACTATTTCGATGGACTTCATCACAGGGTTGCCCATGGTACAGGGCAAGGATTGTATCTTTGTTGTCGTTGATCGACTGACAAAGTATGCACATTTTTTTTCCATATCTGCACACTATACAGCAGCACAGGTGGCCGAGCTATTCTTCAGAGATATTTTCAGGCTACATGGTCTTCCTAAGACCATCGTTAGTGATAGGGACAGCCGTTTCATGGGCGGGTTTTGGCAGGAGCTTTTCCTGTTGGTGGGGACGGAGTTGACACCAAGTACTAGTTATCACCCACAGACGGACGGGCAGACAGAGATAGTTAACAAGTGGATGGAGGGCTACTTGCGTAACTATGTCAGTGGGCAGCAGCGAGCATGGCTGAAGTGGCTGCATCTGAGGGAGTACTGCTACAACACTTCACATCACATGTCCATTGGTATGTCACCATTCTATGCCTTATATGGATATCATCCTTTATCTTTTGCTGACATGATGTTTGGTGATAGCAAGGCTCCTAGAGCCAAGATTTGGATCCAAGAGAGTTAGGATATCCTCCGAGCTCTCAAGGATAACATGGCTAAAACGCAGAACCAACAGAAGCTATATGCCGACAGAGGTCAGGTGGAGAGACAATTTGAGGTAGGAGACATGGTCTACCTACGATTACAGCCATACCGATAGTCATCACTGAAGCTGAAGGGGGTTGAGAAGCTCAATCCCCGCTTTTATGGGCCATACAGGGTGATACGCAGGATTGGATAGGTTGCATATGAGTTGGAGCTGCCCCAAGGCAGCAAGATTCATAATGTTTTTCATGTATCATGCTTGAAGAAGGCATTAGGGCAGCAGGTGACAGTGACAGATGAGCTACCACGCTTTATTCTCGGTGTTTCAACGACTTTTCATCATTCATCGTTCATATTTCTATCATTCATTTGAGCCGGCAACGACAACATTTTTTGGCGTCGTTGGCGGGGATAGAGTTTTTCTGTCCCTGGCGTTTCAACGACATTCATCTTCTCATTTCTCATCATTCTTTCATCTTTTCATCTCTCATTTGAGCTGGCAGATTCAATATTTTTTGGCATCATTTGGATCTTTTCATCGCCTTATCTTTCGTCATATCGGTACTTACTCTTCGGTTCATTTCTTCTCTGGGTGGCGACTCCATTTCTTTTCATCCATTTTTCCCAGACAAGAAGCCTCTCTCATATCAGCTTGTTTGTTGCTTTTTGGATCCTAGAATTAGATTCATTGTTCAAGTGGCGACTCCACTTCTTTCATGTCTTGATTTTCTTGAGCAGAGATCTCTTTCTATCATCCATTTGGTCCCTCATTATTCATTATGGATTATTCATTTAAACCATGTCATTTTACTGATGATCTCCATGATATTTCGGAAGTGGCCATTTCTAAATTACCTTTGTTCTCAAGTGGTGATTCAGTCGCTGTTAAAAGGCATTTAGGCTTGTTTACTCGTATAATGATCATATATTGTAGACCCCCTCAGTATAATCATGAAGATGTCAAAATGCGTCTTTTTGTCTTTTCTTTAGAGGGTGATGCTTTGAATTGGTTTAACAATTGTCCTAAGGATTCTTTCACTTCTTTACAAGACATTGTCAATGCTTTTAAAGATAGATATGGTAATCCAGATAGCTTACCTTGTGCCCCTAAAATGGTGCAAAAAAATGAAAGTAATCTAATGACAAGTTTAGCTGTCGGTGAAAGATTCCAGGACAGTTCTTCATATCAGAATGTGCCATCCACCTGTACCATTGTAGATCAAATCCATGATAATGGAAAAGCAGGGATAAATGACAATGAAAAAGAAGATCAAAAGCAAATTATACAAGAACTAATGCTGCTGGTAAAAAATATGGAGATAAATCAAACTAATTATGCCCCAATGATGTGAGAACTTTATGCACCCACCTGGAAAAACGTAATAGGGAGATGGAGATCATGCAAAATCAACATGCTAAGGAAATTGAGGCCATGAAGACTAATCATGACACAGAAATTAGTTTTATGCAGAGCAAGTTATCAAGCTTAGAGGAAAATATAACAATCATGAAAGTTAATCATGATAGGGAAATTAATTTTACGCAAAACAAGTTGTTAACTATGGATGAAGAAATGACTATCATGACGTTCGATCATGATAATCAGTTGGCTGCCATGCAAGCAAATCATAAGGAAGAGATAAACTCTATGCAGTATTGCTTGATGACCATAAAGGAAAAGAATGATAAAGTAATAAAAGATATGGAAGAAAACCATGCTAGGGAAATCAGTGCTATAAAGGTTGAACACTCTAGTCAGATAGACACCATTAAAATACAGGTTCAGAAATTTGAACAATGGTCAGAAGATGAAAGAAACCAGGGAACATCAATAGATCATGAGCTTCCTTGTCTGTTACAGCAAGCTCCATCATATTATGAGGTCCTTTGTTCCATTGAAAAGTGGATAATTGAAGGTGACATGGTTAATCCACCAGTCATAGAAGATCAAGTTATAACTCATGGCACCCGTGAGATTGATCCATCATCCTTGGCAGGGCAGATGCAGAATGAAGAAAGACATGTCACGCATATCTTACATACTTCATCTGAGAGCTTTGAAGCAAAAAATTCCACGTCATCAATAATATAGCCTACCAGGAAGAAAAAGTGCAAGAGGAAGAAAATGAGAAGAAGATTTGATGCATCAGACGGCCGCGAGCAGCTTGATTTTTGGATAGGAAAAAGTCCTACCATCTGTAGAATTGAACATGGCACATCCAACAAGCAGCCGACAGATTTGCCTGAAGCAGGCAAATGCTCAGTATACACTATATTGAACACATCTGATGCCATGGGGCATCCTTTGTATTGTATTTCTAACCCTACTCGTTTTTTTAGCATTTTCATTTCTGTTTTAGGATTAGATTTACTTTTCTAGATAGTTAATAAATGGAGAGCTTAAATTTTTTCTGTTTTTAATGTTATATGATGATTTTTGGATGGACACTACTTATTTTTGGTTGTGTTGCATCGATGCAGATTCTGGATTCTCACATTCCTACAGTGCAGCGACGTGTCCCCAAGTGGAGCCAGATGTTGACCACTACGTGTCAACTTCCCATAGCAGTACACCCCCTTTTCTTCGCAAAAGGGATAGCGCTTGATTGACGTGTCCGCGCCATTCGATAGTCATCGTTGACTTGATCAATTTATGTTGTAAACCCAGTCTGCGTGTGTGAATTGTAAATAATATTAGCAGAGTTGAGTCATGTATGTAAATTGCCTAGGTGGACCTAATTTTCTAGTGATAATCTACATTCTGGAAGGTTTTTTGTCTCATCAATCCATGATCGGCAGAGTTTTCCTTCAGCCTAACCCCAAAGCCGGAATGAATTTTGTCATTAGAATCTTAGAGGAATCCTAGTGTGTTGATCTGCTAGATTATATTTGGTCGCAGAACTGGGTGGTCTATGAGGGTCTATGTCAAATGGGTTTTCCCCTTTGAGATGTAAAGTTGTAAAAGTCATGATGTAAAGTGTCTTGGGGGTTAGAAAATGTTTTAATCCCCTCATAAGTCCTATGTCCTAGGTCTTAGGTGATTTTTCCAAAGGCTAAGTTCGAGGATCCAAAAATAAAAATTAAAAAAAACTACAAAGATTAATTAATTAAAAAATAGATAAAAATAATAATAAAATAATAATAAAATTTAAAAATTTAAAAAATAATAAAAAAATAAAATAAAAAAATAAAATAAAATTTTAAAAATAAATAAAAAAATAAAAAAATAAAAAAAATAATAAGTCAAATTTTTGAGTAAATAAATGCAGAATTTTAATTTTTTAATATATTAAAATGCATTTAAAAATTCGACGGATGAGATTAAAAGAAATCTTGATCCTCATCGACGGTCGAGATTAGTTTGACATGGATCACTCGAACTAGCTGTTGGGAATTTTTCCTTTAAATAGGGTGCTAGGGGTCATTTGAGATCAGATTTGATCTGAGAGTCTGGTGCTAAAGAAAGCTCTCTTGTAGTCATTTTTTGTGCAATAAAGAAAGACTTTGGGGTTAAAAATCTTGCTGGTGTTACTCTTCTGGAAATGCTGTAAGATCTTTTATTCTTTCTGCATAATTTTATTTTCAGCTATTGATTTTAGCTTGATGAAGATTGATTCAGGCACAGGTATCTTGTCTGATCTTTAGGGATTGAATGATAGTTTAGATTCTGAAATATAATAGCAAGCAGCTCCATTTGATCTTGATTTCACTAGCGTTTTTTCCCTCTATGTTAATGGTTGATTGTAAGCTGTGCAGGAAATCTTAGTTTTGAGTTTACCGGGTGTTAGGGGAAGTTCTCGACTGAACCAGCCAACTCTCGGGTTGTGTTTTCTGAAAGAGCCCAGCCAGTTCTTGATCCCGGGCTTATCATTCGAAATATTTTTCATGAATGCATGCAGGGTTTTCTGAAGTGTCTCACATTAAAATTAAATTCTGATAATATAACTGTGGATTATTGACAAATCTGGCTGCTAAAGAGCCTTAGATCTGTAAATATTGTAATTTTGTAGCTAGTTTGTAGGGTTTTATTTTTAATCCTTGCATATATTTCCTGGGCTTTTGTTTTCCATTTGCAGGTTGCAGGTTTGAGAAGATTTTTTTTTTTGTGTGAAGCCAGATTTGGCCCCAGAAAATAGCCTTTGCAGGTGCATCTTTTTTGCAATCCAGGGTTTTAAATTTTTATCTGGAGAAAAGTCAGCAAGGATTTCATAAATAAATCTGAGACAATTTAATCTGGAGAATTTGGAGGGTTTTTTGGTCCCTTTTTCTGCTGCTGCTTGGAGTCTCAAATTTTCGGAGAAATTTCGAATTTTTTTAAAGGGTTTTCACTGTCCAAACCCTCACCCTCACGCAGCTGCACGTTGTTTTCATTTCTCTACGCTGCCTCCTCATTCCCTGCATACGAAACCCATTATCTACTCATCCCCTGCGTCCTCTGCTCCCGCAGCTTCATCGTTGTCTCTTCTCCTCTCACCGCAGCAGCCTCCTCCACGTCCAGCCTGCAAAAAACATAAAAATAAAATAAAAAAACTGAAACCCTCAGCAAATCCACGCTGCCAGAAATTTGTAACCGTCTCTCTCTGCCTGCACGCTGGTTGCTCCATACACTCCCACGCAACTTTTCTTCTCCATTCTCCACGCAGTCATTTTTATGCTTTTGCTGCCCATCTGCTCCCAAACGTTACCCACGCCTTCACTTCCAAATCCTTGTTTTGGTTCTTTTCCCCTCAGCCTGGCTTGTCAATTGCAAACAAACTTGCGGTTCCTTCCTCAAATCTACGCAGCAGCCCATCCTGCCCTGCTTGTCTACGCATCACAACCCTTCAAATCAGTATTCCTCACTCTCGTCTCTCCCTCTTCAACGTGGCTTTAACTTGCAGTCACCATTGCATTTCTTGCTACGCCTTTCCCGCAGCCTTTCACGTCCAAGTCTGCAATACGATTTCCTCAGCCGCAGCTCCTTCACGCTGCAGTCATTGCTCCAGCCATCTAACCATTCCAGAAATAGAATTGCCATTGCCAAAAACTACAGCGCGTCCATATCCATCACGCAACCCTTTTTTTGTCTTCACACATAGCGTAAAACCCGTGAGAACCTGCAAATAAAAGAAGGGAAATCACACAGTCTTTCAGTTGGCTTTCCTGCAAACCAAACAACGATCAAGACAAAGTTGCGTCGTGTCTGCTCCTTCCTACGGCAAAGCAAATTTTTTTCTGAACAGCGGCTAGGTTTATATGTTTTGACGAGATTCGATTTTAGTTTTAAGTTTTGGTTTCACATAACATAAAAGGTAATGTTTAGATTTTCTTTATAATTTAGTTAGGGTTAGGTTTCTAAATTTTGATTTAACTCTGTGCATATTCGACTAAGGAAATTCTTAGTTAGATCTCATTTGATATAGTTTTAGATTTAGTTCTTTTAACTTTTGATAGAATTAGCTTAGTTTAGTTTGATTTCAAAGTTTAAATTAAAAAAAAAAATCATAAAAAAAGGTTAAAAAACAAATTTTCTTTTTTCTCTTTAGATTTTAGATTAGATTTTATTTTTTATTTAGGATTTAATTTTGACTTAAAATTTTGTAAAAAATAGAAAAATAAAAATTTCAAATTTCTTCTTTTATGCAAAAAAGTTGAAGTTTGGATTTTAATTCAGATTTTATTTTTTCTATAGTTTAATTTAGTTTTATTTGTCAAAAACCAAATAAAAAATAAAAAATAAAAATCCATAATAAAAGGTTTCTTTTGATTTAGTTTAGATTTTAATACTACTTAGATTTTTTGATTTAAAAGTTTCATTTAGTTTTAAATTTTGTTTTATCTGAAAAATATAAAAATATTTTAAAAATTAAAAAAAATATTTTGAAAAAGCTTTACAAAAAATTGAAAATTTCATTTTTGGTGTCTCTATGTTCCATTTCTCTATAGTTAAACGCACTTAATGTTTATCTTGAAGTTAGCTATGTGAAAGTGGTAACTGATCAGCATCTAAATTTTATGATCATTTAAAGTATTTAATTTTTCTGGAAGTTTAATTGTTGGATCACTGTTAAAGCATTGTGCGTTTATCGATCATCTTGCATCGCTTGGGTTATTTGATGATAAATGATTGTTTTACATGGTTTATATTTCTGCAACATCTAATAAATAAACATTTAAATCATCAACTCCATAAGGCACTGGTCTATTAACTTAATAAAATCAATTTAGTGCTTGCTTCCCCTCGTGTCTCCCAACCCAACTGGTCCACAGTTGGTCATCCATTATCCCATAGGGTCTACCCCCCTTAGCCGCGGGAGATAGGCTTAAACGAAGAGACCGGGGATCAGGGTGACAGCCCCTGGTCTGAGCGTTGTCGTGACAATCTGTACGACAACACCACCCATGGATGATGAGGGGCATTTGGTGTTGTAGCCAGAGGCTATCATTGATACCAGGGAGTGGTGGAAGAATTTTCTGGATGAGGATGCCACTTGGGAGAGTGAGAAAATCTTGCAGCATCCATCACTTTAGTTGCTTGAGGACAAGCAACATTTTGCTAGGGGAGATTGTAATATTCCTAACTAGCCATGGCTAATTGGAATATTCGATTTTGCTCAATTTTTGCCTTCTATAGTTATTTATAAATAAAAGGTGAGGAAGGAAGACATAACTCACTTTTAGAATAAAAGTCACTTCCTAATAACACAACGTTGTGACTTAAAGGGGAGCCAAGAGGGCCAAAGGGGGACGCAGAGATGGAGCCCACGCAGACACTTGGAGGGATTGCGCAGAAGGAAAGAAACACGTGGCAAGAGGGGAATTACGTTGGAGGAGGTGAGCCTTGGGATTGAGAAAGGCAAAGGCTATAAAAGAGAGAGAAGCCCCCTCATTTTGATCATTCTGTTTTGACCATTTGTGATAGTCATTTCGACTTAGAGCACGCTGGTTGTTTAGCTAGTCTGCAACATTGTTTAGTGCACTGAGTGTCTCCGTTCAGAGATCTCACCCTTAGCCCCGGGGGACTTCGAGTGCCTGCTCGGGTAAGGTATTTCCATTGGCATTTCAGCAGTAGTATCATCAGCATTTCAGCAGCAGTTTCATCAGCGTTTTGGAGGACTGCGCAACGCTGGGAGAGGAACGCAGTTCCTTTTTGCAGGAGTTCTAGGTGAGGGTTTGCCGTGGGATTTGTGCTGAGAGATAAAGCAGGGGATCAACCCTTGCATATTGGAGAGTTTTGGCAGGGGTTTCAGGCAGATTTCTGGAGGGTTTCATTTAGTGGCAGTGCAGAACATTGAGGGACTGCGCAGAACCCCAAGGGGGTGATTCCCAGGGGTCGGCCATTTCAGAAAAGCTTTCTGGGCTTTTCTGGGTTTCTTGAGTAGAGTTCGTTTCTAGAGTTTCAGCCTTTTCTGAGGAGGGGAGCAGCCCCAAATCCTCATTTGATTTCTAGCAGCAGCAGCAGCATAGCAGTTCTCTAACAGCTGGGACGCAATTTCAGAGAGGGGCCATTCCTTTGCTATTCTGAGTGTATTTCTTCACTTGCCTTGTGCAAGTTGAGGTGCCATCTTCCTGATCACCTCCTGTACTCATTCTATTACTCAGTATAATAAAACGGCTTAGCATTCTCTCCGCATTTCTTGAGTATCTGCTTATGGTTAAATGTTATATGTTGCATCATTGTTAATTGTATCTCTTTGAGCATTTTCGGATATTATACCACTTGTGTGTTTCTCCTATACTCTTAGACAGAGTTTGGAAAGGGCCAGGTAGCCTCCGGATCTCGTCCTCTTTTCAGAGGCGACATATTTGGTAAATGCCCTCCCAGTCCATCTCTGGTTGGAGTTTGCTTGTGTTTGAGAAATATTTCTGATAAGGGATATTACAAAAATACATAAGCAATGAGGCTTTAAATGGCCTATAAAATCCAAAAACAATGCTACAAGCTATGAGGGCATTGGCCTACTACAAGACTACAAGTCTAGACTCTGGACTCTATACATGATCCATCATCAAATTCATCACCACTACTAGACACATGATCATCATCATCAACAGGAGCTAGATAGACATCATCTGGTTCAGAGTCTTGTTGAAGAAAGTGTAACTAGGTTCGGTCTTCATAAATGTAATTTTGATCTTTGTACTTGTAAAATAAAAGATTATTTTTGAATTATCGAGAATTGGTTTCTTGTCCATTTGATAGGTCAAGCACATGCTTAAGTGCTTCTAGGAAAGTCAAAGAGTTAATGTAATTGTTGAAGACCCATGTGGGCATGTTACACTATGTAAATCTATGTATTAGAGTCAAAGAAATATGTCAAAGGTGATCCTCCAAAGAAAAGACAAGTCTCCTCTTCATGTCTGCTCAAAGAATGAATTTTTGGCGCACTTAAAGTCAATTCGGACCAAATACGAGGGACAAACTGTGAAAATTCTATCATTGCAACAACTGATTTATTTTTCCTACTTATTCCACAATAAGTTATTTATGAAATTACTTCAATAAAAATAAATACTACTGCAGATATCACACCGTAATACGAAAACAAACATATGCACAAGCATTAACACATTGACACAGATATTTTGGACAACAGTCCCCGAAAAAACCCAATGTGGGAAAACCAGTGTAGCAAGGGAGGATTTTATTATTCAACAATTTTTCTCTACAACAGGGTGCCAAACTGGCTTACCCACAGAGAGAAATAATTCTCCAGCACTTCTCCCAATCCCAACGTTAGCCTGGCTGACCTCTGCGTGGCTCTCAAACTCTCTGCGTCAGCCCTGGGCCTCTCTACGTCACTCACGCAGGCCCAACAAGTGATTGCGTAGTGTTTTGCTACCTCTACGTCTGCTTGAAAAGCTCTGTGTCTGCCTCTCTTGCCTCATTGTTGATCTCCGGTGGCTGATCCCGCCTCTCTACTCTGTACTTGCTGCCTCCTGACTGCTCACTAGACCACTGGTTCAATTTCTCAGCTAACCCCGCTCCAGAAATTGAACTGACTGGTCTTCCTTAGTGTGATCTCCAAGTGACCCTCAAGCCTCCTCTTATACTTTTCTCGTTGACAAATCAACGACTAAAATTAGATCTGGTTTGATCCATGAATTTTGGACCAATCTAACATAGTTTTATATTAATACACATTAATATTTTACTTTCCCCAAGTTTAGACTTAGGGACTCCATTAAAAATATTAATCATTTTAATATTTCCCAAACTACTTAGAATCTACGCAAACCCTTTCTGGGTATTGGAGACCTCATGTGCCTTAGCCTCTCCACCAAGTTTCGTGGCTAGAGCACATTTGATGCTACCCCAAATCAACACTCCCTCTTAGCGAGGACTGTGCTCTAGTTATACTCCTCACTAAGTGTCACCCTGATCATCCGGCATCGGTCCTTGTGCTAATGCTAAGCCTCCCTGCCCAGCATCCTCTGCACGGTTGCATTCTGTACTACTGCCCATGGCTCTACTACTGCCACTGCTGCATCTGTACGACAACTCCCTCTGCATTTGTGCTGTTGCTAGTCCTTTCTCCCAACACTACATCTGCACTGCAACTACCTCTGCATCTTTGCAGTTATCACTCCTATTTCTGCTACTGAAACGGGTTCTTTACCATCCCCATCGTTTCCCTGAAGTAGTCAAATTTTGTCTTTCCAAGGGCCTTGGTGAGGAAGTCCGCCACCTGTTCTCCTCTAGGAATGTAGCTCAACTATACAACTCCTCGTTGGACATAGTCCCTAACAAAGTGACATCGGATATCAATATGCTTCGACCTATCATGAAACATTGGATTCTCAGAGAGCTTGATACAACTATGATTATCACACATGATCCTGGTCGCCTCCATATTCCTTCTGAATAGGTTCACAAGCATCTTCATAAGCCATATGGATTCACACGAAGCTGTGCTTGCTACCATATATTCTGCCTCATATGAGCTCAGAGCCACAGACTTCTATTTCCTACTGCACGAGGAGGTCATTCCTGATCCAATGTTGAAACAGTACCCATAGGTACTTTTCCGATCCACTGAACTCCCTGCCCAATCTGCATTAGTAAATCCACTCAATCTGATATCCTTACTCCTGGTGTACAAGAGTCCATAATCGACTGTTCACTGTAAATACTTGAGAACATGTTTGGTTGCTGCCCAATGTGCCCTCTTCGGTTCTACCATGAATTGACTGAGGGTGTTGGTAGAGTAGCAAATGTCTGGCCCAGTATTGACCTAATACATCAGGGACCCTATGAGCCGCCTGTATAGGGTGGGATAGACATCCTTGTCTTCTGATGCATCAATCTTCTTCCAGTTGGTGATCATTGGCGTAGCCATAGGTCTATAGTCCTCCATTCCAAATCTTTTCAGGATTTCTGTAGTATACCTCCCTTGCCCAAGGAAGATTTCTCCCTTTTGCTACCAAACTTCCAATTCTAGGAAGTAGTGCATTCGTCCTAAATCCTTCATATTGAATTTTGTGGCTAGATTCTTCTTGCAGTCCGCAATGAGTTTGGATGATCCTATCCGAAAGAGATCATCCACATACAATACTAAATTTAGCGGCTCGTTCTCTACAACCAGATAGTAGAGATTCGGATCTGTGTCACTCTTGACAAACCCCATCTTCTGCAAGTAGCCATCTATTCGACCATACCATGCTCTCAGTGCCTGTTTCAGCCCATACAAGGCTTTCTTCAATCTGCATACATGAGACTTCTTCTCATGAGTTTCAAAGCCCTTTGGTTGTTCAATGTATACCTCCTCTTCTATTACCCCGTTCAGAAATGTCATTTTGACATCCATCTGATGGATCTCCCATCCCATCTGAGCTGCAAGAGATATCACGGTCCTAATAGATGTATACCTGGCTACCGGGGCGAAGGTCTCCTCATAGTCAATCCCTTCCTTTTGAGCATACCCCTTAGCCACAAACCTGACCTTGTATTTCTCAACACTGTCATCTGCAGCGTATTTGATCTTGTAGATCCATCTTGAACCTACCACTGATCTGTCTTGAGGTCTTGGCACCACCTCCTAGAGATCATTTACCATTATGGAGTTGTATTCCTCTACCATCGCATCTAGCCAAACCTGATGTTGAGCTACCTCCTTGAAACTGGCAGGTTCTCCATCATGAGCTACTAATGCCTGATATCTATCTGGTTATTTTCGCTCCCTCTTATTGTTTCTTGGCGCATCGATGAAGTCCTCTGCATCTTGCAGAATCTGACGAAGTTCCCTGCTAGTTCTTCCTCTGCCAGCAGGTGCTTCTGTTCACTCCTCCTCCTCATCCTGAGAATCTTCCTGTCGTGAGGAAGAATTCTTTACTTCTGTTGGTTGAAAAGGCTTAACCAACGGGTCCTCTTTCGACTGCTCCTCGGAAGTCATCTTGTGAGATCTTTTGAAAGCCCAGTCCTCCATGAACTTTACATCTCGTCGTACTACTACCTTCCTGCTCCCTGGAAGATAGATTCTGTATGCCTTAGCGTTCTCGCTATATCCTACTAGATATCCCTTTTCCGCAGTCTGATCCAGCTTCCTCTTTTCTTCAGGTATGCGGCAATATGCGAGACTCCCAAATATCCTGAAATGACTAACTTTAGGTGTCTTCCTTGTGAAGACCTTGTTTGGAGTAATCTTGCCCACTGCTCGATGAGGAGTCCTGTTCTGAACATAGATTGTTGTTGCATGCTTCTGCCCATAGGAATTTTGGCATATCCTGATCATACATCATGGCCCTAGCTGCTTCTACAATAGTCCTGTTCTTTCTTTCTGCTACTCGATTCTGCTCCAGATTATATGGAGTTGTCCACTCTCTTTTGATGCCCTCCTTAGTGCAAAAATCAGTGCAGTCCTTATTGACATATTCTCCACCATTATCTGAGTGCAAAACTTTTATTTTCTTCCTAGTTAGATTCTCCACTAGAGCCTTGAACTCCTTGAATCGACAGAAAACCTCATCCTTGGTTTTTAGAAAATAAATCCAAGTTTTCCTTGAGTGGTCATCAATGAAGGTAAGGAATTACTCGGCACCACTGAGAGATTTGATGGACACAGGTTCGTAGATATCAGAGTGTATCAATCCTAGTACACTGTTGGCCCTGTGTTTGCTCCTAGGAAATGCTGCCTTGGCATACTTTCCTAGAACACATCCCTTGCATACATCATCTCGTTCCGTACTTAGATCCGGAACTCCTGTTACAGTGCTCCTGAGAATTCTCAGAGACCCATGGTGTAAGTGACCCATTATTTTGTGCCATAGTTCGTTCAAGTCCTTGTTTCCATGACTGCCTATTAGTGCCATTGGGGATTCTAGTTGCAATCATTACAACCAATTACTTTTGATCCTGATCTGCACTTTCTTTTTCCAGCTCAGGTGTTTGACATATACGTTCTCCTTGATGAAGTAGACGTCATAGCCCTTGCCTTGTAGTTGCGATACGGAAAGTTCATCCCCAATCCTGGTACATGCAATACATTTGTAGCACAGAATCGCTCTCCCGATTTCGTTTGAAAAACTATGGTACCCTTCCCTACTGGAGTACACTTTGCCTTGTTCCCCATGGTGATCTGAAAGTTCATTTTCTCTTCTCGATCTTCTGAGAAACATTCCTTGATTCCCGTCATATTCCACGAAGCTCCATTGTCTATATACCATACTTCTGATGATGTAGCACTAGTCATACACGCCACTTCTTTGTCCAGCCTGGAAGCCAACATAGTGAAATCGAAATCTCTCTCTTGTGCAATCTTCTGAAAATCTGTGTGAGTCCCTTTACGTGGATGCCTCTCCATCGTGGTCTCGACCCATAATTGATTTTCCCTTTCTGTCTTTGATTACATGCTCTGATACCATGTGAAAATTCTATCACTGCAGCAACTGATTTATTTTTCCTACTTATTCCACAGTAAGTTATTTATGAAATTACTTCAATAAACATTAAAATAAATACTGTTGCAGATATCACACCGTAATACAGAAAAAAACATATGCACAAGAATTAACACATCGACGCAAATATTTTGGACAACAGTCCCCGAAAAACCCCAATGTGGGAAAATCGGTGCAGCAAGGGAGGATTTTATTATTCAGCAATTTTTCTGTACAACAGGGTGCCAAACTGGCTTACCCACAGAGAGAAATAATTCTCCAGCACTTCTCCCAATCCCAGCGTCAGCTCGGTTGACCTCTGCGTGGCTCTCAAACCCTCTGCATCAACCCTTGCTTGACTACGTCAGCCCTAGGCCTCTCTGCGTCACTCACGCAGGCCCAACAAGTGACTGCGCAGTCTTCTACTGCCTCTACGTCTGCGTGAAAAATATCTGTGTTTGCCTCTCCTGCCTCTACATCTGCCTGAAAATCTCTGCGTCTGCCTCTCCTGCCTCAGCGTTGATCTCCGGTGGCTCATCCTCCCTCTTTGCTCCGTACTTGCTGCCTCCTGACTGCTCACCAGACCACTGGTTCAATTTCTCAGCTAACCCTACTCCAGAAATTGAACTGACTGGTCTCCCTCAGTGTGATCTCCAAGTGACCCTCAAGCCTCCCCTTATATTTTTCTCGTTGACAAATCAACGGTCGAGATTAAGTCCCTAATCAACGAATAAGATTAGATTTGGCTTGATCCATGACTTTTGCACCATTCTAACACAGTTTTATATTAATACACATTAATATTTTACTTTCCCTAAGTTTAGACTTAGGGACTCCAATAAAAATATTAATTATTTTAATATTTCCCAAACTGCTTAGAATCTGCTCAAACTCTTTTTGGGTATTGGAGATCTCATATGCCTTAGCCTCTCCACCAATTTTCGTGGCTAGAGCACATCCGATGCTATCCCAAATCAACACAAACTCCTATATATAGGGTAGTTTGACCTCACAAAAGGATCACCTGTTGGGTGTGTGTTATATTCTTTACACGACTACCCTATGTGCGGGGGGCCACAGGAGGGGCGGTAGCCCCCCTTGTCCGTTGTGCTGGGCACAGTAGGAGGGCTGGTTGCCCCCATCCATGGGGTTTGGGGGTAGCGCCCCGGGAATTTTTTATTGGACCCTATATTAGGTGGTTGGACCTACCTATGGTTTTGTGCATGGATTTCACACATGGCTTTCGGCATGATGGTTTTCTATCCATGGTATTTTGTACATCTGGTCAAGGGAACTACAATTATGTTCTAATCCAGGATTAATGGATTGAGGTTTATGGATGTTTCTGCATGTATATATATGTATTGTAACATTGAAAGGAATATAATGAAAAATCAATTTAGTAGTCCTAGTTTTGGGATCCAGGGGAAAATCTTTGTGTATATTTGTTTTATGTTTTATGCTCTCGCCATTGTTTATTTTCAGTTTTTTTATAGAATTTGTATGTAGGTAATTTTTGAACGGGGTTAAAACCTACATTTGGTATCAGAGTTGTTTCGGCTTCAAGGGGATGCCTTTGCCGCTGAGGGTTTTGCTCAGACCTGTGGTAGACCTTGTTCAGTGGGAGATATGCTAGATTGATTCTTGTGGTGAAAGATAAGGGGTTTTGCTCGGGCCTGTGGTAGACCCTGTTCAGTGGGAGATATGCTAGATCGATTCTTGTGGTGAAAGAAGATGGCGAGTAGTGGAAATATAGAGATCGAGAAATTTAATGGTTAGAGTTTTGAGTTGTGGAAACTCAAGATGGAGGATCTGTTGGTGGATAAAGATCAGTGGATCGCAGCAGATCCGGGTACTAAACCAACAAAAATGTTAGCTGAAGACTGGGCGAAGTTGGATTCGGAAGACAAAGAGCACAATACAATTGTGTGTCTCAGATTCAATATTGTTGAATGTATGAGCGGAAGCTTCGGCGAAGGCTTTGTGGGACAAGTTAGGGACTTTGTACCAATCTAAGTCTCTGGTGAATAAAATGTTCCTACGGAAAAAGCTGTATAACCTGAGGATGAAAGATGGAGACTCGGTGATAGACGCCTTTAATACTGTGGTAAGCCAATTATTATTTGTTCATATTAAAATTTCAGATGAAGATAAGTGCATCAGTTTGTTGCGTTCTCTACCAGATTCGTGGGATAGTCTGGTTGTTGCAATAGGTAGCAATGAAACTGCCTTGCAGTTTGATGGAATAGTTTCATCCTTGTTGTAGGAGGAAATGATATAGAAAAATATGGAAGGCCAGAATGGTGATGCCTTGTCTGTACGAGGACGGTCCCAAAATAGAAACAAAAATAAGTCCTTGAGTGGAATATCTACATCTGGAGGGAGATCTAAATCTCTAGGAAAACCTGTAAAGGTGTGCTGAAAATGAGGAAAGGAATGACACTTCAAAAGGGACTGTAAATCTAAAGCTCCTGAGAAAGAAAAGGGATCTGATGATGCTCCTTTTGCAGAAGCGAAAACTACCTTAGATAAAGGTGGGGATGTGTACTTGACTTCTTCTTCAAGTACACATGCAGATCATGAGGCATGGTTGACTGACTCAGGTGCATCCTTTCAATTCACTCCACATAGGGAGTGGTTCTGCGAGTATGAGAAATATGATTGTGGTGATGTCTTCGTAGGGGATGACAGGAAGGCTAGAATCATCGGTCACAGAAAAGTCAAGTTGAAGTTGCAAGGTGGAAAGATTAGAACACTTCCGGGTGTTCTACATATTCCTGCATTGGTCATAAATCTAATTTCTGTAAGCAAACTAGATGATGCAGGTGTAAAAACAGTGTTCGAGAAAGATACCTACAAGATGGTTTAGGGAGCACTGGTATTGATGCGGGGAGTTCGGATTGGAACTTTGTTCAAGCTTCAGGGTAGCACTATTATTGGTGGGTGCAATAATTCTATGGTTCCTAAAAGTGGAGTAGAAAATCTAGTGGTCTCTAAAGAAAAAACCATGCTATGGCATCAAAGGCTTGGACATATTGGAGAGAAGGGCCTTCGAATACTTCATGGTAATGGTATGGTAAAAGGTATGTCTAATTGCTCGATTTCTGTGAAAATTGTGTATATAGGAAGCAGAATTGGGTGGGTTTCCCCTCTGTTGCTAAGAGGGCAAAACAAATATTAAAGTTTGTGCACAGTGATGTGTTTGGACTTGTGTCAGTTCCATCATTGGGTAAGTCTGTGTACTATGTATCATTTATAGATGACTTCTCAAGGAATACATGGATATATTTCCTTAGGAAGAAATCTGAAGTCTTTGACAGGTTTAAATAATTTAAGGCTCTGGTGGAAAACCAGACAGAGAAGAAGATAAAGGTGTTGAGGACAAATAATGGTGGAGAGTTTTGCAAGAAGGAATTTGAAGAGTTCTGTAAGAAGTGTGGTATAGCACGACAGAAGACTACTCCATACACACCTTAACAAAATGGAGTTGCAGAAAGAATGAACAGGACATTGATGGAAAAGGCAAGAAGCATGCTCAATGGTGCCGGGTTAGGACAAGAATTCTGGGCAGAGGCGGTGGAGACTGCATGTTACCTGGTCAACATATCACCTTCATCAATGTTGGAGGATAAGACTCCATAAGAGGTATGGACTGGTAAGAAACCTTCTCTTTCACATTTGAGGGTATTTGGATGTGATGCATATGTACATGTTCCAAAGGAGAAAATAACAAAGTTGGATAGTAAATCTGAAAGGTGCATCTTTATTGGGCATAAGGATGGTTTAAATGGTTATAAGATTTGGAACCCAAACACAAGGAAGGTTGTGTACAACCGAGATGTGGTGTTTAGAGAGGTGAAAGATGTTATTAAACATGAAGTCGTCTTACCAAAGGAACCTGAGAAGATAGAATTTGAGCTAAAGGTGGAAGAATTAGACTCTACAGCAGAAGAGGAATCAGAAGATGAAGAGCCACAACCTCCAGTTGTGAGAAGATCAGTTCGAGAAAGAAGGCAACTAGAAAGGTATAGTCCATCTGCTTTTTGTTCAAATTTTGCTTTATCTATTATTGATGATGATCCTAGAACTGTGAGGGAAGTAGTAGACTAAGAGGATTGCAAACTCTGGAAAGAGGCCATGGTTGATGAAATGACATCTTTGCACAAAAATGGGGCTTGAGATCTGGTCGAGTTGTTAGCTGGAAGGAAACATATTCGCAGCAAATGGGTGTTTAAGAAAAAGATGAATGCAAAAAGGAAGGTGGATAAATACAAAGCTCAGTTGGTAGCAAAAGGTTATTTCCAGGTAGGAATCGATTTTGGTGATATTTTTTCTCTTGTTGCCAAGGTAGCTTCTATTAGATTACTTTTATCTGTTGCTGCTACTTTTGATTTTGAGGTAGAACAAATGGATGTGAAGGCAACATTTCTTCACGGGGATCTGGAAGAAGAGATTTGCGGTTCTAATCCAGGGTTAATGGATTGGGGTTTATGGATGCTTCGACATGTATATATATGTATTGTAACATTGAAAATGATATAATGAAAAATTAATCTGGTAGTCCTAGTTTTGGGATCTAAGGGAAAATCTCTGTGTATATCTGTTTTATGTTTTATGCTCTCGCCATTGTTTATTTTCTGTTTTTTTAGAATTCATATGCAAGTAATTTTTGTACAGGGTTAAAACCTACATTTGGTATCAGAGCTGTTTCAACTTCAAGGGGATGCCTTTGTTGCTGAGGGGTTTTCCTCGGGCCTGTGGTAGACCATGTTCAGTGGGAGATCTGCGAGATCGATTCTTGTGGTAAAAGAAGATGGCGAGTAGTGGAAAGATAGAGATCGAGAAATTTAATGGTCAAAGTTTTGAGTTGTGGAAACTCAAGATGGAGGATCTGTTGGTGGACAAAGATCAGTGGATCGCAGTAGCTCCAGGTACTAAACCAACACCAATGTCAGCTGAAGACTGGGCGACATTGGATCAGAAGGCAAAGAGCACAATACGATTGTGTCTTAGATTCAGTATTGTTGAATGTATCAGGGGAAGCTTCAGTGAAGGCTTTGTGGGACAAGTTAGGGACTTTGTATCAATCTAAGTCTATTGAATAAAATGTTCCTATGGAAAAAACTGTATAACCTGAGGATGAAAGATGGAGACTCGGTGACAGAGCATCTGTACGCTTTTAATACTGTGGTAAGGCAGTTATTATCTATTGATATTAAAATTTCAGATGAACATAAGTGCATCAGTTTGTTGTGTTCTCTACCACGTTTGTGGGATAGTCTGGTTGTTGCAATAGGTAGCAATGCAACTTCCTTGTAGTTTGATGAAATAGTCTCATCTTTGCTGTCGGAGGAGATGAGATGGAAAAATATGGAGGGCTAGAATGGTGATGCCTTGTCTGTACGAGGATGGTCCCAGAATAGAAACAAAAATAAGTCCTCGAGTGGAAGATCTAAATCTCCAGGAAAATCTGTAAAGGTGTGATGGAAATGCGGAAAGGAAGGGCACTTCAAAAGGGACTGTAAATTTAAAGCTCATGAGAAAGGAAAGGGATCTGATGATGCTCCTTCTGCAGAGGTGAAAACCACCTTAGATGAAGGTGGAGATGTGTACTTGTCTTCTTCTTCAAGTACACATGTAGATCATGAGGCATGGCTGATTGACTCAGGTGCATCCTTTCACTTCACTCCCCATAGGGAGTGGTTCTGCGAGTATGAGGAATATGATGGTGGTGATGTCTTTTTAGGGGATGACAGGAAGGCTAGAATCATCAATCACGGAAAATTCAAGTTGAAGTTGCAAGGTGGAAGGATTATAACACTTCCGGGTGTTCTGCATATTCCTGCATTGGCCAGAAATCTAATTTCTGTAAGCAAGCTAGATGATGCAGGTGTAAAAACAACGTTCGAGAAAGATACTTGCAAGATGGTTTGGGGAGCACTGGTATTGATGCAGGGAGTTCGGATTGGAACTATGTACAAGCTTTAGGGTAGCACTGTTATTGATGGGTGCAACAGTTCTATGGTTCCTAAAAGTGGAGCAGAAAATCTAGTGGGCTCTGGAGAGAAGACCATGCTATGGCATCAAAGACTTGGACATATTGGAGAGAAGGGACTTCAAATACTTCATGGTAATGGTATGGTAGAAGGTATGTCTAATTGCTCTTTGAATTTTGATTTCTGTGAAAATTGTGTATATAGGAAGCATAATCGGTTGAGTTTCCCCTCTGTTGCTAAGAGGGCAAAACGAATATTAGAGTTTGTGCACAATGATGTGTTTGGACCTGTGTCAGTTCCATCACTGGGTAAGTCTGTGTACTATGTATAATTTATAGATGACTTCTCAAGGAATACATGGATATATTTCCTCAGGAAGAAATCTGAAGTCTTTGACAGGTTTAAAGAATTTAAGACTCTGGTGGAAAATCAGACAGAGAAGAAGATAAAGGTGTCAAGGACAAATAATGGTGGAGAGTTTTGTAAGAAGGAATTTGAAGAGTTTTATAAGAAGTGTGATATAGCACGACTAAAGACTACTCCATACACACCTCAGCGAAATGGAGTTGCAGAAAGAATGAATAGGACGTTGATGGAAAAGGAAAGAAGCATGCTCAGTGGTGCGGGGTTAGGACAGGAATTCGAGGCAGAGGCAGTGGAGACTACATGTTACCTAGTCAACCGATCACCTTCATCAACGTTGGAGGATAAGACTCCACAAGAGGTATGGACTTGTAAGAAACCTTCTCTTTCTGAGAGTATTTGGATGTGATGCATATGTACATGTTCTAAAGGAGAAAATAACAAAGTTGGATAGTAAATCTGAACGGTGCATCTTTATTGGGCATAAGGATGGTTTAAATGGTTATAAGATTAGGAACCCAGACACAAAGAAGGTTGTGTACAACTAAGATGTGGTGTTTAGAGAGGTGAAAGATGTTATTAAACATGAAGTTCTACCAAAGGGACTTGAGAAGATAGAGTTTGAGCTAAAGGAGGAAGAATCAGACTCTACAGCAGAAGAGGAATCAGAAGATGAAGAGCCACAAACTTCAACTGTGAGAAGATCGGTTCGAGAAAGAAGACATCCAGAAAGATATAGTCCATCTGCTTTCTCTTCTAATTTTTCTTTATCTATCGCTGATGATGATCCCATAACTGTGAGGGAAGGAGTAGATTCAGAGGATGACAAACTCTGGAAAGAGGCCATGGTTGATGAAATGACATCTTTGCACAAAAATGAGTCTTGGGATTTGGTGGAGTTGCCGGCTGGAAGGAAACCCATTGGCAACAAATGGGTGTTTAAGAAGAAGATGAATGTAGAAGACAAGGTGGAGAAATACAAAGCTCAGTTGGTAGCGAAAGGTTATTCCTAGGTGTCGGGAATTGATTTTGGTGATATTTTTTCTCCTGTTGCCAAGGTAGCTTCTATTAGATTACTTTTATCTGTTGCTACTACTTTTGATTTTGAGGTAGAACAGATGGATGTGAAGACAACATTTCTTCATGGTGATCTGGAAGAAGAGATCTACATGAAGCAACCTGAAGGCTTTGCGGTGAAGGGTAAGAAAGAACTGGTATGCAAGTTAAAAAAGTCTCTGTATGGGTTAAAATAGTCACCGTGGATGTGGTATCAGAAATTTGATACATTTACACAGGGACTTGGCTTCACCAGAAGGAAAGTAGATCACTGTGTATTTTAAATTAATTGGTGACTGTGTTATTTATCTGGTCTTGTATGTGGATGATATGTTGCTGGTTGGAAATGACAAAGAAATGATCTAGGATTTGAAGATCCAATTGTCCTCCAAATTCGACATGAAATATCTTGGTGTAGCAAACTATATTTTGGGCATGGAAATTAAACGAGATCGAGCAAAGAGGAAGCTTTGGTTAATCTAGAGGAAGTATGTCAAGACAATACTGCAAATGTTTAAAATGCAAGATAGTAAATCAGTGAAGGTTCCTATTCCTGTAGGTGTAAAGTGATCTACTGAATAGTGTCCCAAAACACAAGAAGAGTAAGAGGACACTTCCCATGTTCCATATGCAATTGCATTCGGTAGCCTGATGTATGCAATGGTCTGTACTAGACCAGACATTGCACATGCAGTGGGAGTATTGAGCAGGTTTATGTCAAAACCAGGGAAGGAGCAATGGACAACAGTGAAGTGGGTTTTCAGATATTTATGTGGCACTAGTGATTATGGTTTGTGCTACCAAGGAAGATCAGGATTGGACAGAGTTTTGGACATCCGTGGTTTTGTTGATGCAGACTGGGCTGGAGATCTGGATCAGAGAAGATCTACACGTGTGTATGTGTTTAACCTATTTGGAGGTGCAGTCAGTTGGATCAGTGAGAGATAGTCTGTAGTGGCACTTTCAACTACAGAGAAAGAATACATGGAATTCACTCATCCAAGCAAGGAATCAGTTTGGTTGCAGAGATTGTGTTCAAGTATGGGGTTAGTACAACAAGCTATAAGGATAGACTGTGACAACCAAAGTGCAATTTTCTTGGCAAAGAACCCTGCTTATCATTCAAAGACAAAGCACATTGATGTTCAATATCACTTTGTGAGGGATATGGCTAAGGATAAAAAGGTGTTGTTGGTAAGGGTGGACACTTTGAAGAATACTGCAGATGCATTGACAAAGTCTATAAGCATTGAGAAGTTCTCTTGGTGTAGAGAAACAATGGGTAAGCAGGGCTGGATCAATGACTAAGCTCTCTTGTGGCTCCCTGTGGAAAGAAAACAACAAGTGGGAGAATGTTGGGTGTGTGTTATATTCTTTCCACGACTACCCCATGCGCAGGGGGCTGGTTGTGCCCCCTCTTGGCCCCCTTTCACGAGGTCTGGGGCAGCACCCCGAGAATTTTTTTTGGACCCTATATTAGGTGGGCGGACCTACCTATGGTTTTGTGCATAGATTTCACACATGATTTTGGGCATGATGGTTTTCTGTCCATGGTATTTTGTAGATCCGGTCATGAGAACTATGGTTATGTTCTAATCCAGTGTTAATGGATTAGGGTTTATGGATACTTTGGCATGTTTATATATGTATTGTAACATTGAAAGGAATATAATGAAAAATCAATCTGGTAGTCCCAGTTTTGGGATCCAGGGGAAAATCTCCGTGTATATCTGTTTTATGTTTTATGCTCTCGCCATTGTTTATCTTTTGTTTTTTTTTTTTCAAAATTCGTATGCAGGTAATTTCTGTACAGGGTTAAAACCTACATCATCAAGTGATCTCTGAAATCAGCGAGAAAGAGAGTCAAGAAGGAGATACAAAGAAGAGCAAGAAGGTGCTTCTAGGCTAGCGAAGAAGGGGAGAAAGGAATCTGAGTTTTGAAGCACTGTTTTGGGTCCAAATTTTGTCACATGTGCGAAGGGAGAAGGGTATTTCTGCAGTCACATTAGATTCATAAGTGCAACAACATAATAAAGTTCGATTGAGCTAAGAAGAGGCTCCTAATAGGCCTCCATCTCAAGCAAAGTAGGTCCCACCTAAAGCAAAGAGAGGGTCTATTTCAAGCCCTAGATCATCCACACGTGCGAAGAAATCAGAGCTGCAAGAAGATTAATGTGGATTTTGGTAGCATCGAATGTGTTCTAGCCTTGAAATTTGGAGGAGAGGCTAAGGCACATGAGATCTCCAAGACCCAGAAATCCTTTTGAGAAATTCCACCTGGATGAGGAGTTATTAAAATAATTAATAGTTTTAATGGGTTCCTAAGTCTAAACTTCAGAAAATAAAAATATTAATGGGTATTAATAAAGAAAATGGTGAGAAGCTTCTAAGAGACGACGATCAAGTCTGTTTTAATCTTAGTCGTTGATTAGGGACTTAATCTCGGTCGTTGATTTGTCAACAAGAAAAGTATAAGAGAAGACTTGAGGATCATTTGGAGAGACACCAACAGATACTCAGTATCTCTAGGAAAATCGATTCTCAAGTAAAGGAGTGTTAATCTAGGTTGTCATTGATGTCAATATGGCACTAGCGGAGATGGAAAATATTTTTAAGATGCTTGGTTCCAAATGATGATGTCATAACTCTAGTTTCATAAGAATGTCATCAATTAATATGTCAAGTCACTAATGAAGAAGTCTTAAGTGCCAACTGCCAAGTATTTAGAAGCCCTTAATGACATATGGAGGAATACATTTGATGATGTCATATTCTTGATGAATGACCACAATAGATGATGGCACTTGATGAGGTCTTGATAACATGGTTGGAGATCATTTGATGATTAGAAGATTATTTTGGAGCTATCCTAATGATGGTGCACTATGACTGCACTAGTATATGATGACATTGTTCATGCGTCATGCTACATGGATGTTGCACTCCTACATAATGACTCTATGATCCTATGATGACATTGATAACAATGAAGAAGCCAAAGAATGAAGAAGCCACATTGTCCCAAACATTCCTCATGTTGTCCGAAACTTTTTATGCATAAAATTTAAGTACAACCACAAAGAAAAAATATTTTGGACGCCTTAGAGGCACCCTTTCAAATCCTAGACCATCTTAAAGAGGATTTTTTCCTCTGTCTAACGAGCCTTTATTTGCCCCGAAAATCCCAATAGTTTGGGAGATATTGAATTTTTAAGTTAAGGAAATTATTCCTAGTAGTGAGCCGACCTACACTCAGTCATACAAGTCAGCCTCACTTCAAATAGACGTGTCCCTTCAGTTATAAATGAAATATCTATAAATAGACATCTAAACACTTCATTTTTATCACCAATTTGGGCAAGAATTCAGAGATACGGAGTATAGAAGAAGGCAGAAGGCCAAGGAAAACAAGGAGACTATTGTTTAGGATGAAAAAAGGATAATTTTGTTTGGGCATAAAATCTTGGTCGAAGTTGTCGTAGTTGACGTGGTCGAAGAGCTGTTGTAGTTGCCATGGTAGAAGCTACCGTAGTTGCCGTAGTTGAAGTTGTCGTAGTTGCCATGGTTGAAACTACCATAGTTTCTGTGGTAGAAGCTATCGTAGTTGGTGTAGTCGAAGTTGTCATAGTTGCCGTGGTCAAAGCTGTTGTAGTTGCCGTGGTCGAAGCCGCTGTAGTTGCCGTGGTCGAAGTTGCCATAGTTGCCATGGTTGAAGCTACTATAGTTGCCGTGGTTGAAGCTGTCGTGGTCGAAGTTGTCATAGTTGTCGTGGTCGAAGTGTTGATTTATTAGGATTGGACAAATAGATCTTGTTGAAGTGTTCTCTTGACAACATAATAGGGCAGGGTTGGAGAACTTTGTGAAGCAGCATATTGAAAATTTTTGGAGATCATTGAAGACCATGATGCATTGAAGCCATTATGAGGTGACCTCGAAGAAGTTTTGTTTGGGTAAAATGAAGAGAAATGGTGACACCTTCATGAGAAGAATAAGGTTTTCATTGATGAAGTAATTTTGAGGAGACATTGCTGAAGATTGACAGGGCTCGTTGAAGAAGACATAGGGAGCTGTGAAGTATAACCAAATACATATTGACGAAGTAAAGTAAGGGTTTGAGCCTCCAAAAGACAAGGTTGGTGCCTTGGAGGATAGGTTGGGGCCCTAGAGGGTCAGAGTTCTCAAGAAACCAGGCTAGAGCCTGAACCAGATATAGGGTTGGAGCCCTTGAGGTTGGTGCCTCAAAATTGACAAGGTTGGAGCCTTGGAAGTCCAAGTCGGCGCTTGGCAAATACAGGTTGGAGCCTGGAAGATTGAGGATTGGTGTCCTTGGAGTTGGTGCTCCTAATCTCAAGGTTGGTGCCTTGGTTAAGATAGGGTCGAAGCCCTAGAGGTCGGAGCCTCACTAAAGTCCAAGTGGGTGCTTGGCACATCCCGGGTTGGAGCCTGGGTGTCTTCATCAAGGGTTGGAGCCCTACCCATATTGTACTTGATTCTTTATAAAGATTATATTAATAAAAGTGTTTACTTCTATTGTTCATTTTTGTGTTCTAAATATAAGTGATCTAACTGGTAAAAGTAACAATTGAAAAGAAACACTGATTCACCCCCCTCTCAGTATTTCCAACAATTGGTATCAGGGCCGCTACCTTCACTCAAAGCCTAATAGCTTGAAGGTTGATCATTAGAACACAAATGGAGAAGCCAAGGAAGAAAGTCTCCAATCCTCGTAAAGATGTGTCTCCCTCAACCACCGAAATTGAAGTCAATCAATTTGTGAAGGCTCCATTGTTCAATTGAAACTTTGATATATGGGAGGAAAGGAGGAATTTCTTAAAGACTCAAGGCATTGAAGTCTGGAAATCGGTGATTACTGATAGCATGATGGATGGAGAATCCAAGGAACATATTACAAAATCAATGAAAGCAATCTTGAATGGGCTACCTGATTCTATGAAGGCCAATTTTGAAAAATGTTCATCAACAAAAGGCATATGGGATAAACTTCATGATCTTCACTCAAAAGGAGCACTAACAATGATATCTAGTCAAGAAAATGATGGAAAACAAGAAGGAAGTCCAGAGCCGATCAAGGAAGCTGAAGATAAGAGTGATGACATCAATGCTAAAGAAGACCTAGAAGATGAAGTGAATGAAGAAGATTTTGAAGAAGATCTCCTCACTAAGCTTATGGCTGCCATGGAAGAGGTTAACAATTTGAAAAAGGAAAATGAGGAACTTAAGAAGAAAGAGCAAGTTGGTGACTAGGACAAGACAAGCAAGGAAGTTGACCTTGTCAAGCTTCAAGTACAAGAAAGAGATGAGGAGCTCACCAATATTAAGGAAGAATTTCATCAAAACAAGAGAAAGCATCATGAAGAAGTCATATCCATGACAAATCAATTGGATAAGGCAAAGAAACGGGAAGATACCTTGTCAAGCCACCTTGAACAAAGGCACAAAAGCTTGAACAAATTTGAAGCAGAGATTGGTCAATACAAGGAAGAGGTCTCCTCCCTTAGATCTCAACTAGAAGAAGCAAGGAAACAAGCACAAGGAGTTGAGAAGGTTATGGAAGATTTGACATTCATAGAAGGACAAGTTGATGAAGCAGAAAAGGAGAGAAATGCCATGATATGCCAACTAGAAGAAAAGGATGATGACATCACCAAGTTAAAATCAGAAATCACTTCTCTTAAGGCCCAATCGTGTGAAGCAACCAAGATGATGGAAGAAATGAAGAAGCAACTAGTTATGAAAGATGAATATTGTGAAATGTTGAAAGGAGAAATTGCATTTCTTAAAAAGGAAGTTGACTCGCTGAATAAGAACTTGAAAATCTCTCAAACCCTAGATGACATCTTTCCCCTTGATAAATCAGGCCTTGGCTATGCAGGTGAATCCTCAAGCAAGAATGATGCAAACCCTAATGCTTCAAACAACAAGGATGTGAGGAAGCTTGGAAGAAATGTTGATGCTCCCAGTTCCAGCAAAGGCAAAGAGAAGAGTCAAGACAACTATGGAAGAAACCTTCCTCCAAGAAGAAATGCAGATGGTGTCAAGGATGCAAAAAGAAATGGTTATCATCAAAGGATCCCAAGGAAAAAAGGCTTCTGAAGTACATCATGGAAACCTTCTTCTCCCAGGTACCAAAGTATATTTCTTGGTTATTTCTATTCTCGTACAAACTTTGGGCACATGGAAAAAGATTAAAGGGCATATCAAAAAGATAATTATAATGTTCCCTGTCAATATCCAAGAAGCAATTTTACAAGAAGTCATGAATTCTTATTCATGAACAACATAGAGTGCCTCAAGTGTCATAACATTGGACATATGGCACGCAATTGTAACTTGACTTGGGCACCTACTCAAGATAGAACTATGCCAAAAAAGAAATTTACACAAGTATGGAGAAGGAAGCAAATACAATCCGAAAATCTCTTGAACTCTCTAGCCAACAACACATGTTGTTGACCTGATCTTCGACAATCTAAGCATTTGATGGGGAAACTATGCCAAAAGGAAGACCATGCATACACTTAGGGGGAGCTTATGATGATTAGGCATTCTTACAAAAGCCATCTGTGAATGAGTCTTATGAAATCCTTGATGAACTATATGGAAAATCATTCTTTGATAGATCATCTCTTGGGAATGCTCCTTGAAGAATATAATCCTTATTCATACGATGGATTATTATTGAAGATCTCTTCCACTTGATCATTAGCAGGTAATCTTTCATGAGGGGGAGTTGGTTCATCACATGAAGGAATTTAAGCACATCTATCATGGACCACATTTCTAGAAAGAAGAGCACCATGACAGGGGGAGTAACATACCTATGAAGAACTACTATTCGTAAAGAAAGACAGGGGGAGTACTTGGGCACCCCGTTTGCCATTGATGTCAAAGGGGGAGAGAATGTTGAAAGGGAAATAATATTGTCATCAATGACAAAGGGGGGATTGTTAATCTAGGTTGTCATTGATGTCAATATGGCACTAGCCGAGATGGAAAATATTTTTGAGATCCCTAGTTCCAAATGATGATGTCATAACTCTTGTTTCATAAGAATGTCATAAATTAATATGTCAAGTCACTAATGAAGAAGTCTTAAGAAGTGCCAAGTGCCAAGTATTTAGAAGCCCTTGATGACATATGGAGGACTACATTTGATGATGTCATATTTTTGATGAATGACCGCAATTGATGATGGCACTTGATGAGGTCTTGATAACATGGTTGGAGATCATTTGATGATTAGAAGATTATTTTGGAGTTATCCTAATGATGTTGCACTATGCCTGCACTAGTATATGATGACATTGTTCATGCGTCATGCTACATGGATGTTGCACTCCTACATAATGACTCTATGATCCTACGATGGCATTGATAACAATGAAGAAGCCAAAGAATGAAGAAGCCACGTTGTCCCAAACATTCCTCATGCTGTCCCAAACTTTTTATGCATAAAATTTAAGTACAGCCACAAAGAAAAAATATTTTGGACACCTTGGAGGCATCCTTTCAAATCCTAGACCATCTTAAAGAGGGTTTTTTTCCTCTTTCTAACGAGCCTTTATTTGCCCCGAAACTCCCAATAGTTTGTGAGATATTGAATTTTTAAGTTAAGGAAATTATTCCTAGTAGTGAGCCGACCTACACTCAGTCATACAAGTCGGCCTCACTTCAAATAGACGTGTCCCTTCAGTTATAAATGAAATATCTATAAATAGATGTCTAAACACTTCATTTTTATCACCAATTTGGGCAAGAATTCAGAGATACGGAGTATAGAAGAAGGTAGAAGGCTAAGGAAGACAAGGAGACTATTGTTTAGGATGAAAAAGGATAATTTTGTTTGGGCATAAAATCTTGGTCGAAGCTGCCGTAGTTGTCGTGGTCGAAGAGCTGTCGTAGTTGCTGTGGTAGAAGCTGCTGTAGTTGCTGTAGTCGAAGCTGTCGTAGTTGTCGTGGTCGAAACTGCCGTACTTGCCATGGTAGAAGCTGTCGTAGTTGCCGTAGTCGAAGTTGTCATAGTTTCCATGGTCGAAACTGCTGTAGTTGCCGTGGTCGAAGCTGTCGTAGTTTCCGTGGTCGAAGCTGCCATAGTTATCGTGGTCGAAGAGCTGTCGTAGTTGCCGTGGTAGAAGCTACCGTAGTTGCCGTGGTCGAAACTGCCGTAGTTGCCGTGGTAGAAGCTGTCGTAGTTGCCGTAGTCGAAGTTGTCATAGTTGTCGTGGTCAAAGCTGCTATAGTTGCCGTGGTCGAAGTCGTCGTAGTTGCCGTGGTCGAAGCTATCGTAGTTGCCATGGTTGAAGCTCCCATAGTTACCGTGGTTGAAGCTGTCGTGGTCGAAGTTGTCACAGTTGTCGTGGTCGAAGTGTTGATTTATTGGGATTCGACAAATAGAGCTTGTTGAAGTGTTCTCTTGAGAACATAATAGGGCAGAGTTGGAGAAATTTGTGAAGCAACATATTGAAGATTTGTGGAGATCATTGAAGACCATGATGCATTGAAGCCATTATGAGGTGACCTTGAAGAAGTTTTGTTTGGGTAAAATGAAGAGAAATGGTGACACCTTCATGAGAAGAACAAGGTTGTCATTGATAAAGTAATTTTGAGGAGACGTTGCTGAAGATTGACAGGGCTCGTTGAAGAAGACATAGGGAGTCGTGAAGTATAACCAAATACATATTGACGAAGTAAAGTAAGGGTTGGAGCCTCCAAAAGACAAGGTTGGTGCCCTGGAGGATAGGGTTGGAGCCCTAGAGGGTCAGAGTCCTCAAGAAACCAGGCCGAAGCTTGAACCAGATATAGGGTTGGAATCCTTGAGGTTGGTGCCTCAAAATTGACAAAGTCGGAGCCTTGGAAGTCCAAGTCGGTTCTTGGCAAATACAGGTTGGAGCCTGGGAGATTGAGCATTGGTGTCCTTGGAGTTGGTGCTCCTAAACTCAAGGTTGGTGCCTTGGATAAGATAGGGTCGAAGCCCTAGAGGTCAGAGCCTAACTAAAGTCCAAGTAGGTGCTTGGCACATCCCAGGTTGGAGCCTATGTGTCTTCATCAAGGGTTGGAGCCCTACCCATATTGTACTTGATTCTTTATAAAGATTATATTAATAAAAGCGTTTACTTCTATTGTTCATTTTTGTGTTCTAAATATAAGTGATCTAACTGGTAAAAGTAACAATTCAAAAGAAATACTGATCCAGCCCCCTCTCAGTATTTCCAACAAGGAGATCGATTTCAAAGGGAGAGTTGTAGGAAGAGGAAGAGAAGGGCATTGACAGCGGGCAGTGACTGAGGAGGTGACGCAGGGACAGTGGGAGACAACGCAGAGAGAGATGCAGTCCAGAGAAGAGACGCAACCCTCATGCAGGTTGACGCAGAGGGACAGAGCCACTCAGGGCCACGTTGAGCCACACAGAGTGACACAGAGGTGAAGTTCGAGTGGGAGCAGGGTATCCAAAGTGTCATAAAGTCTCAAAGGGAAAGTCTTATGTGTTTTCTTTCAGTTTCTCTGTAAAATCATTCCTTGTAAAAGCAATTGCTGTTGAAGAGTAATAAAGCCCTCATCTACTGCACTGGTTTTCCCACATTGAGTTTTTCTGGGGACAATTGTCCAAAAACAACTGTGTTGATGTGATTGGTTCTTGTGCATGTATTTTGCTCTGGGTAATTGTGTGATAACTGCAGTAGAATTTATTTTAATATTTGCTGAAGGGATTTCGTAAATAGTTTGTTGTGAATAATAAGTAGGTGAAATAAATTAGTTGCTGCAGTAGAATTTCAATTTAGAAATTTTCACATGGTATCAGAGCAGAGATCCGACAACAAGAGAGGGAAATCAACTATGGGTCAAGAGCATGATGTAGAGGCATCCACTCAAGGGGACTCACACAGATTTCCAGAAGCATACACAAGGGACATGAATTATGATTATTCTGTGTTAGCTTCTAGATTAGAAGAAGTCGCTTGCTTAGCAAGCTTTGCCTCCTCTGAGGTTTGGTATATAGACGATGGAGCTTCCTCGCATATGACAGGGATTCCGAGAATGTTTTTCAGATTATTAGGAAGAAAGATGAATTTTCAGATCACCATGGGAAATAAGGTACTCCAGTAGGAAGAGGTACTATGGTCTTTCAAACCGAAGCAAGAGAGCGGCTTCGAGCAACCAATGTGCTGCATGTGCCAGGATTGGGGATGAACTTACTCTCCATATCTCAACTTCAAAACAAGGGCTATGACGTTTTCTTCATTAAGGAGAAAGTATATGTCAAACACTCGAGTTTGAAAAAGAAGGCCAAGATTGGAATCAGAAGTAATAGGTTGTAGCTAGAGTCACCAATGGCATTGATAAGCAGTAATGGAGATAAAGATTTGAATGAGCTATGGCATAGGAGGATGGGACACTTACACCATGGGGCTTTGAGAATTCTGAGGAGAACAGTATCAGGAGTTCTAGAACTAAGTACCGAATGAGATGATGTATGCAGAGGGTGTGCTCTGGGAAAGTATGTCAAAACAACGTTTTCTAGAAGTAACAATAGGGCTAAGAGTGTGCTAGGATTGATACACTCAGATATCTGCGGACCGATGTCCACAAAAGCTCATAGTGGTGCCGAATACTTCATCGCCTTCGTCGATGACCATTCCAAAAGACTTGGATCTACTTTCTGAAAACCAAGGATGAGGTTTTTGGTCGATTCAAAGAGTTCAAAACTCTAGTGGAGAATCTGACAGGAAAGAAGATAAAAGTGTTGCGCTCAGACAATGGTGGAGAGTATGTTGACAAGGACTTCACTAATTTTTGCACTAAGGAAAGCATCAGAAGAGAGTGGACAACTCCCTACAATCCGGAGCAAAATGGAGTAGTAGAAAGGAAAAACAGGACTATTATGGAAGCAACTAGGGCAATGCTGTATGATTAGGATATGCCTAAATTTCTGTGGGCAGAAGAATGCAGAATGACATTTTATGTCTAAAACAGGACCTTCACATAGGGCATTGGGCAAAATCACTCTGGAGAAGGTCTTCACAGGGAAGACACCTGAATTTAGTGATTTCAGGATATTTGGGAGTTTAGCGTATTGGCGTATACTCGAAGAAAAGAGAAAGAAATTAGATCAAACTGCTGAGAAAGGATATCTTGTGGGATATAGCGAGAATGCTAAGGCATATAGAGTCTATCTTCCAGGGAGTAGGAAGGTAGTAGTTCAGCGGGATGTAAAGTTCATGGAGGACAGAGCTTTGAGGAAATCCTGAGAAATGCCTTTCGAGGAGTAGTCAAAAGACGAGCCATTGGTCAAACCACTTCGACCAGTGGAAACTTGTACTAGAAATTATCCTGAAGACAAAGTTTCAAAACAAGAGGAATCTCAGGAAGAGGAAGAGCTGATAGATGTTCCTACTACAAGTGGAAGAATGAGTCGGGAACTCCGACAGATTTTACAGGATGCAGAGGACTTCATTGGTGCACCCAGGAATAATAAAAGGGAGTGAAGACAACCTGACAGATACCAGGACTTAGTAGCTCAGGTTGGGGAACCTTCTAGTTTTCAGGAGGCCGTTCAGCATCAAGTATGGGTAGATGCTATGGTGGAGGAATACAACTCCATAATGGTCATGATGTCTAGGAAGTGGTACCTAGGCCTCAAGACAGATCTGTGGTAGGTTCGAGATGGATCTACAAGGTCAAATATGTTGCAGACGACAGTCTGTAGAAATACAAAGCCAGGTTTGTGGCTAAGGGGTATGCTCAAGAGGAAGGGATAGACTACAAAGAAATCTTCGCCCCAGTAGCCAGGTATACTTCTATTAGGACTATGATATCTCTTGCAGCACAGATGGGGTGGGGGATTCATCAGATGGATGTCAAGACGACATTTTTGAACTGGGTAATAGAAGAGGAAGTATACATTGAACAACCAGAAGGTTTTGAGACACATGAGAAGGAATATCATGTATGCTGATTAAAGAAAGCCTTGTATGGGCTTAAACAAGCACCTAGAGCATGGTACAGTCGAATTGATGGCTACTTGCAAAAGATGGGGTTCGTCAAGAGTGACGCAGATCCTAATATCTACTATCTAGTCGGAGAGAATGAGCCTCTAATCCTAGTGTTATATGTGGATGATATTTTCCTGACAGGATGATCCAGGCTCATCAAACACTGCAAGAAGAACCTACCCACATAATTTGATATGAAGGATTTGGGTCAGATGCATTATTTCCTAGGGTTGGAAGTTTGGTAGCAGAAAGGTGAGATCTTCCTTGGACAAGGGAGATATGCTACAGAAATCTTGAAGAGATTCAGGATGCAGGACTATAGACCTATGGCTACTCCAATGATCATCAATTGGAAGAAGATTCATGCATCAGAAGATAAAGATGTTGATCCCACCTTGTATAGGCAACTTATAGGGTCCCTGATGTATTTGGTCAATACCTGGCCAAACATTTGTTACGCTATCAACACCTTCAGTCAGTTCATGGTGGAACCTAAGAGAGCGCATTGGGCAGTAGCCAAACATGTTCTTAGGTATATACAAGGAACAATCGAGCATGGACTATTGTACACCAGAGGCAATGACATCAGGCTAAGTGGGTTCATTAATGCAGATTGGGCTGGAAGTTTAGTACATTGGAAAAGTACAACTAGGTACTGTTTCAACATTGGATCAGGAACGACCTCCTGATGTAGTAGGAAACATAAATTCGTGGCTTTGAGCTCAGCTGAAGCAGAATATATGGCAGCTAGCACAACTTCGTGTGAAGCCATATGGCTTAGGAGATTGCTTGTGGATCTATTCAGGAGAAGGATGGAAGCGACCAGGTTCATGTGTGATAATTAGAGTTGCATTAAGCTCTCTGAGAATCTTGTATTTCGTGATCGGTCGAAGCACATAGATATCAGGGGTCACTTTCTCAAAGATTGTGTCCAACGAGGAGCAGTACAATTGAGGTACACTCCTACACGAGAACAGGTGGCAGATCTCCTCACCAAGGCTCTAGGAAGAACAACATTTGTTTATTTTAGGGAGAAGATGGAGATGGTAACGAATCCATTTCAGTAGCAGAAATGGATAAGTGTCAGGAGTTGCAGTGCAACAGTTAGCAGTGGCAGTGCTATGGGCAGCATGATGCAGCATGTTGAGAGGGAGCTATAGTACATGTGCAGCAGTGGCAGTGGCAGTGTCATGGGCAACAATACATGAAGTAGTGGTGCAGGGGATGTGAGGCAGCAGGCCAAGCGTCAACACAGTTACCGATGCGGAAGATGAGTGTGATGTTTCTATAGTGAAGTATTGCTAGAGCACATTTCTGTTGAGTTTTTAAGTTTACTTAGCTTAGAAACCCTTCATGCACTTATTCTGATTTATTCCTGCCTACTTGTTATTTTTCTTTAACAAGTTATTTACAAAGTAAATACTGAAAATAAACACCAGTGCATGCTCAACATATTACAGATCAACAACTAAAAGAAACAAGAACAAATACACCACATGACACCATTATTTTTGGACCAATGTCCCCGGAAAAACCCAATGTGGGAAAACCGGTGCAACGATCTGAGGGTTTTCTTATTAAGCAATATTAGAGTACAATTTGGGTGCCGAAATTGGCCTACCCAACAAAGAATTTCCTTAGCAGCAATACCTCACAATTTGAGAGAAATCTCTTGGCTGAAACCCCGGAAAATCCTTCCGGTAGCTCTTCAGCACAAAACTGCTCCTGCAACCCGGCGTCTACCCAAATTGGACTGTGTCAGCCGCTCTCTGTCTCATGCCGGCCCTGTGTCACCCTTTCTTGGCCTACGTAAGCCCTAGGAGGCCTTGCGTAAGCTCTGGGAGTCTCTGCGTCAGCAATGCTAGCCCCTCTGGTGCTCTGCGCAACACTTGGTTGCCTCTGCGTGGCCTTGCTTGAGCCCTTGCTGGTTCTGCATCACTCTCTTTGGCCGCTGTGTTGCTCTCTCGACACAATCTCTACCTTCTCTGTTTCTCTGTACTCACTACCCCTTAGCTGCTTTCCCGATCATTGATTCTATCTCTCTTAGCAACTCCGCTCTAGAGAATAGAATGACTGATCACTTTGGTGTGTTCTCCAAGTGACCCTCAAGCCTCCTCTTATACTTTTCTTGTTGACATCTCAACGGCCGAGATTAATTCCCTAATCAACGGCTAAGATTAGATCTGGCTTGATCCATGTCTTTTGGACCACTCTAACACAGATTCATATTAATACACATTAATATTTTATTTTCCCTAAGTTTAGACTTAGGGACTCCATTAAAAAATATTAATTATTTTAATATCTCCTGATTGTTTAGAATCTGCCCAAACCCTTTCTGGGTATTGGAGATCTCATGTACTCCAACTTCTCCACCAAATTTCGTGGCTAGAGCACATCCGATGCTACCCCAAATCAACATTCCCTCTTAGCAAGCACTGTGCTTTAGCAATACTCCTCACTGAGTATTACTTTGATCATCCGGCATCGGTATCTATGTTGATGCTAGGCCTTCTTGCCCAACATCCTCTGCACTGCTGCATCTTGTACTGCTGCCCATGGTTCTGCCACTACCACTGTTGCATCTGTACGACAACTCCATCTGCATCCATGCTACTGCTGGTCCTTCCTCCTAGCACTGCTTTTGCACTGCACCTCTTCTCATCATGTTGCATTGTGTTGCCCACTACTGCAATGCAACTTAGTTACTGAGAAGTAAGTAACTGATCTCCCAACTGACCTCCCTATTGGGCTAGAAACACCCATTGATGCTAAAGCTCCCTTTACCACTGACAAGTGCTCCCTCTCTCTGACCTTTGTGTTGCTGTAACAACTCCCTGCATCTCGCATCGTTGCACACCTTGCTCTGCCTTCCTGCTCTGGTGCAACACTCCTGTGCCTTCCTGCACTGGTGCAACACTCCTGTGCCTCTCGCACTGCTGCAGCCTGCTAGCTCTGCGTTGTCTCGGGACTCCTGCATTGTAGCTCTCTCTACCGCTCCATCCGCATCCGTCTCTACCCGACTCAACCAGTCCTGCTACTCCTCTTCGGGGCTCCCGTTGCAAGGTCTAATCCAAGAGGCTGGGTACCTCGAGGATCTTGCCCCTCATCGCCTGTAGTCTGCCTAGCTACAGCTCGATGTCTCCCCACTTCTGTTCAAGTGGTGCGTGTGCACTCATGGCACAATCATCTTCTACCAAAACTTCCTTCCCTGCCCGTGCTGGTGCTGCCTTAGTCTTGAAAGACTCTCCCTTACTCTTCTTCCTCGGGCACTGGGTTGCATAATGACCCATCTCCCCATAGTGAAAGCACTTCATCTTGGAGAGATCTTTCTTCTTTCGCTTATTCTGCTTTCCCTCAGATGCTAGGGCCACATCTTCCTCTTCTTGCTTGACCTTGATCCCTTTGTTGCTGCTACCTGTCTTCGACTACCGTCTGATCTCTTCTTGGCGAAGAGCTGCTCACATCTCGTCCCAAGGTAGGAAAGTCGCTCTGCCCAGGATGCTCTGGACAAACACTTCCCACTCTTCTGAAACAACTTTCAGGGTTGTCCTCACCATAAGCTTCTGATCGGTTTCGCTCCTATAGCAGTCAACTGATCTCGGATCTCATTTAGTCCTCCGAGGAAGGAGTCAATCGTTTGACCCTTCTTCATCTAATACGACCTCATCTAGTTCTCGAGCAACATTCTTCTCTGCATAGAAGTATGCTGGTACAGGTTCTTGAGAGCCTCCCACATCTCAACTGTTGTATCCTTCTCGGCTATATGTGGTACCACATGATCCTTGACCCCGTCAAGGATAATGCACTTGGCCCTCGCCATCGCCTCTTTGTACTTATCGTTATCTTTGGGGTCGATTGGGATAGCTATAACCTTTAAGGCGAAGTTCTTGACACGATTCCTGTCTAGCACTGATAAGATTCTGGCCTTCTAGACTACGAAGTTCGATGCTCTGTCTAGTCTATCTTGGTCTCTTACCCTGTGTAGTGCCATGACGCTCCTCTACTTCCCTCCTGGAAGTTCTCTATTCGACTCCTCTGAGTCTCTACTTCCCGTTTGGAAGTTCTCTTTTGGACTCCCTCTAAGTCCTGATTTCCCTCCTGTAAATCCTTCTGTCGCTTGTCGAGATGCCCCCTACTCTGATCATCTTGTGCAACTGCACTGCTGATCCAGGTTCCTCGGCTAAAAACCCTTGGTAACAACTCCTCTGGCCCTGCTCTGTTAGGTATTGTTCTAACTATAGTACCTCACCAGCTCCACTCTGCAATATTTTTGCAGCCTTCTAGACTCCAGCAACTGCCTCTTTGTGAACTGCGTCAACCCCTCTCTGCCTCACGCTGGCTCTGCGTCACCCCAGATGGGTCTGCGTCAGCCCTGGGATGCCTTGTGTCAGCCCTCTGGCCCTTTGCGTCAGCAACGCTGGCCTCTCTAAGGCTCTACGCAGCTCCCGGCTTCTTCTGTGTGGCTCTGGCTGGCTCTGCGTCACACTTCTTGGCTTCTGCGCTACTAGAAACAACTTCTATCACCTCGGGACAACTGTTTTCTGCTGCTATTGCTCCGCTCGACTGATGTCTTTTAGTCCTCCTGTGATCTGCAATCACGCTCCGATACCATGTTGAAGTTTCTAAGTTTAGTTAGTTTAGAAACCCTTCATGCACTTATTCTGATTTATTCTTACCTACTTGTTATTTTTCTTTAACAAGTTATTTACAAAGTAAACACTGAAAATAAACACCAGTGCATGCTCAACATATTACAGATCAACAACTAAAAGAAACAAGAACAAACACACCACATGACACCATTATTTTTGGACCAGTGTCCCTGGAAAAACCTAATGTGGGAAAACCGGTGCAGCTATCTGAGGGTTTTCTTATTAAGCAATATCAGAGTACACTCTGGGTGTCGAAACTGGCCTACCCAACAGAGAATTTCCTTAGCAGCTATACCTCACAATTTGAGAGAAATCTCTTGGTTGAAACCTCGAAAAATCCTTTCGGCAGCTCTTCAGCACAAAGCTGCTCCTGCAACCCCAGTGTCTGCCCAATCTGGACTGCATCAACCCCTCTCTGTCTCACGTTGGGCCTGCGTCAGCCTTTCTTGGCCTGCGTCAGCTGCAGGAGGCCTTGCGTCAGCTCTGGGAGCCTCTGCATCAGCTGCGTTGGCCCCTCTAGTGCTTTGCGCAACACTTGGCTGCCTCTGCGTGGCCCTGCTTGAGCCCTTGCTGGTTCTGCATCACTCTCTTTGGCTATTGTGTTGCTCTCTTGGCACAATCTCTGCCTTCTCTGTTTCTCTGTACTCACTACCCCTCAGTTGCTCTCCCGATCACTGATTCTATCTCTCTTAGCAACTCCGCTCTAGAGAATAGAATGACTGATCACTTTAGTGTGTTCTCCAAGTGACCCTCAAGCCTCCTCTTATACTTTTCTTGTTGACATCTCAATAGCCAAGATTAAGTCCCTAATCAACGGCTAAGATTAGATCTGGCTTGATCCATGTCTTTTGGACCACTCTAACACAGATTCATATTAATACACATTAATATTTTATTTTCCCTAAGTTTAGACTTAGGGACTCCATTAAAAAATATTAATTATTTTAATATCTCTTGATTTGTTTAGAATCTGCGCAAACCCTTTTTGGGTATTGGAGATCTCATGTGCTCAAACCTCTCCACCAAATTTCGTGGCTAGAGCACATTTGATGCTACCCCAAATTAACAATTTCTCGCTAAGAGGGAGTGTTGATTTTTGGTAGCATCGGATGTGCTCTAGCCTTGAAATTTGGAGGAGAGGTTAAGGCACATGAGATCTCCAAGACCCAAAAATCGTTTTGAGAAATTCCACCTATATGAGGATTTATTAAAATAATTAATATTTTTAATGCGTTCCTAAGTCTAAACTTAAGAAAATAAAAATATTAATGGGTATAATGAAGATAAGGGTGAGAAGCTTCTAAGAGACGAGGATCAAGTCTGTTTTAATCTTAGTCGTTGATTACAGACTTAATCTCAGCTGTTGATTCATCAACATGAAAAGTATAAGAGAAGACTTGAATATCATTTTGAGAGACACTAACAGATACTCAATATCTCTAGGAAAATCGATTTTCAAGTGAAGGAGATCGATTTCAGAGGGAGAGTTGCAGGAAGAGGAAGAGGAGGGCATCAACAACGGGCAGTGACCGAGGAGGAGGTGACGCAGGGATAGTGGGAGATAGCGCAAAGAGAGACGTAGTTCAGAGAAGAGACACAACCCTCACGTAGGCTGACGTAGAGGGATGCGGAGCCACTCAGGGCCACGCTAAGCCACGCAGAGTGATGCAGAGGTGAAGCAGGAGTGGGAGCAGGGTCTCCAAAGTGTCAGAAAGTCTCAAAAAGTCCCATGTGTTTTCTTTCAGTTTCTCTATAAAATCATTCCTTGTAAAAGCAATTGCTGTTGAAGATTAATAAAACCCTCATCTGCTGCTCCGTTTTCCTGCATTGGATTTTTTTGTGGACAATTGTCCAAAAACAACTGTGTTGATGTGATTGGTTCTTGTGCATGTATTTTTCTCTGGGTAATTATGTGATAACTGTAGTAGAATTTATTTTAATATTCGCTGAAGGAATTTCGTAAATAACTTATTATGAACAATAAGTAGGTGAAATAAATCAGGTGCTGCAGTAGAATTTCAATTTAGAAATTTTCACAATTAAGAGGATCAACCTCTAACTTGAAGATATACCCCAAGAAAAGCCTCATTCTCTAGTCTAAGTATCAAGGAGAAGGAAGACTGCCAAGCGAGGTTAAGATGGAAAGAAAGATACCAAAATAGATGTCTCTAAGGAGATCTAGGTTTTCTGCAGAAAGTGCCATCATTTGTCGGAAGAAGAGCGAAGGAAGAGGCCATGGTGTAGTACAAAAGGAGACATTAGTTAAAGGACAAAAGAAAGAGAGACTGTGTCTTGTGCTTGGAGGATCTACTTGTCAAGGGTCTATGGTTTGGCATTTGTCAATTGAAGCTTAAATAAGAGAAATTTGCAGAAGGGGTTTCCTCTCTAGAAGAGAGAGAGGTTTTGCCCTAGCTGGAAGCCAACATCTTGTGTTCTTGTCTCTTTTGTTTTTGATAACTGTTTGATGAAGTAAGAGAACACACACTAATAATAATAAGAGAAGATCGTGCTAATAAGAAAAAGTAAAAAGTACCTCGCAAATTGTTATCATTGTCAGAAGAATCTCATCCTAACCTAAATGCCCTAGATTCTTCAACAAGTTTGAGGATGGCTCAGCCTCATTTGCAACCTCAGTAGCACTGCCACAAATAACAATAGAAGTGGACCTAATGGAAGCACGAGTTGGTTGAGCTGCACAACTAGTGCTTTCCATTGGTTGTTTTCCTTTCCTTGATGCGGCTACTGATCCTGGTTCTGATGGCACCACCAAATCTGCTTCATCCCCCGCTAATGCCATGTCAATATCAAAATCAGTGTCAAACACAAGGTCTTCAATCTCCTCTGTTGAAATTTCTAAGTCTACCCGTTAGAAATTTTATTTGTATTCTTCTAGTTTATTTCTCCTACTTGTTAATTACCAACAAGTTATTTAAACATATCAACATCGAAATAAACACAATACAGTCTCAACCATCTACAGATCAACAGCTGAAAGAAATAGCAAACACACAAGTGACACCATTATTTTTGGACAACTTGTCCTCGGAAAAACCCAATGTAGGAAAACCGGTGCAGCAATTCTGAGGGTTATATTATTATGCGGTATATCCTTGAGTACAACTAGGTGCCAAACTAGATCACCCGATAGAGAAAAAATAATCGGCAGTAATACCTCTCTATTCAGAAGTAGGGATTCAGAAAATCTGCACCACGAAACCCTCTCCAACACCCCTGAAGCACTACGTCAGCCCTCCTCGCCTCTGTGTCAGCCCTCTGAGGCACTGCGCAACCTCTGGGAACCTCTGCGTCACTCCTGTTGCCCTCTGCGTGGATGACACAGGCCCTCTGGCCTCTGCGTTGTCTCTGCTGGGCTCTGCGTGCCCTGCTCTGGCTTCTACATCTGCCTCTCTGCCTTTGCGCTGGTCTCTCAACACTATCTCTGCCTCTCTGTCCAGTACTCACTGCTCTTCGCTGTTGATCACTGATTCGACGTTACTTAGCAAACCCTGCTCTAGTAAATCGAATGATTGATCACTCTGGTGTATTCTCCAATTGACCCTCAAGCCTCCTCTTATACTTTTCCTGTTGGTCCTTCAACGACCGAGATTACATCTCTAATCAACGGCTAAGATTAGATTTGGCTTGATCCATGTCTTTTGGAACCTTCTAACCTAGTTTTATATTAATACCCATTAATATTTTATTTTTCCCAAGTTTAGACTTAGGAACTCCATTAAAAATATTAATTATTTTAATATCTCCTAAACCGGGTAGAATCTGCCCAAACCATTTCTGGGTCTTGGAGATCTCATGTTGTTTAGCCTCTCCACCAAATTTCATGGCTAGATCACATCCGTTGCTACCCCAAATCAACACTCCCACTTAGCGAGGACTGTGCTCTAGTAATACTCCACACTGAGCATCACTCTGATTATACAGAACTGGTACCTGTGCTGATGCTAGGCCTCCCCGCCCAACAACCTTTGCATTGCTGCATCCTGTACTGCTGCCCATGGCCCTGCCACTGCCATTGTTGCATCCGTATGACAGCTCCCTCTGCATCCGTGTTGCTGCTCATCCTTTCTGCCAACACTTCATCTGCACTACAAGCCCCTCTCCTCATGCTGCATCGTGTTATTGCCAACTGCTACTGCACTGCAACTCAGTTACAGAGGAGTAAGTAACTGATCCACCCAACTAACATCCCTATCAGGCTAGAAACACTCCCGATGCTGAAGCTCTCTCTGCCGCTATCAAGTGCTTCCTCTACTACCTTTGCGCTGCTATAACAACTCCCTGCAGCGCGCACCGCTGCAAACCTCTATGTGCCGTCCTGCACTGTTGCAATACTCTCCGTGCCTCTCGCACTGCTACAACCTGCTAGCCTCGCGCTTCCCGGGGACTCCTGCACTGTAGCACTCTCCGCCGCTTCATTCGCATCTGTCTCTACCAACATCCGCTAGTCCTTCTACTCTCTCTTTGGGGCTCTCATAGCAAGGTATAATCCAAGAGGTTGGGTACCTCAAGGATCCTGCTCCTCATCCCCTGTAGTCCTCCTGACTACATCTCGATGTCTCCCCACCTTTTCTTTAGAGGTACGTGAGCACTCATGGCACAATTGTCATCCTCCTCTACCTCCTCTGCCTTCACTGGCGCTGCTTTAGAGTGAGACGCCTCTCCCTTAGTCTTCTTCCTCGGACACTGGTTCGCATAATGACCCAGTTCCCCACAGTTAAAGCACTTGACCTTGGAGAGGTCCTTTTTCTCCCTCTTCTCCTGCTTTCCCGCAGATGCCAGAGTTGCACCCTCTTCCTCTTCCTTCTTGATCCAAACTCCTTTGCTGCTACTTCCTATCTTGCTCAGCCATCTGATCTCTTCTTGACGAAGAGTCGCCCATAATTCTTCCCAATCTGGAAGATTTTCCCTGCCCATAATGCTCTGGACAAATGTCTCCCACTCCTCGGAGAGTGCGTTTAGAGCAGTCCTCACCAACATCCCCTGATTTGGCGTGGCTCCTATCGAAGTCAGTTGGTCCCGGATCTCCATCAACCGACTGTGGAAGTGATCTATCTGGTCCCCCTTTTGCATCAAGTAACATCTTCCTCTGCACGGAAGTATGCTGGTACAATGTCTTCAAGGCGTCCCACATTTCCTTTGTCGTCTCCTTCTTGGCAATATGTTGGATCACATGATCATTGACCCCATCAAGGATGATACATTTCGCCTTGGCCATTGCCTCCTCGTACTTCTCATTATTAGCCGGGTCAACTGGGATCGCCACTGTTCTCAAGGCGAAGGCCTTGATGCGATGTCTATCTAAAATGGACAGGATCCTGGCCTTGCATATCACAAAGTTGGACACCCCGTCCAGCCTGTCCTGATCCCTCAGTCCATTCATGGCCATCTCTTTGCTCTTCTTGTCAACTCTTCCGAGTCTCTCTACTTCCCTCCGGAAGTTCTCTCTTCGACTCCTGCTAAGTCTCTCTACTTCCCGCTTGGAAGTTCTCTGCTATACTCCCTCTGAGTCTCAATTTCCCTTCTAGAAATCCTCCTACCAATCGTCAAGTCACACCTCTTCAATCTTCTGTGCACCTGCAACACTGATCCGGATTCCTTGGCTAGAAATCTACCTCAGTAGCAACTCCCTCTACCTTGGTTTTTCCCTATTAGGTATTGTTCTGCTCATAGTACCCCACCAGCTTCACTCCTCGCAAATTGCCCACAGCTTCCTATGCCCCAACAACCAAAGGATTGAGCCTTTAAGCTCTGCGCAATCCCGACACTGGCTAAAATGCTCCCTCAACCAACTGCGTCAACCCTCCTAGTATCTGCGTGAGTTTTTTTTTGCCTTCCCCAGCCTCTGCGCTGGCCTCTCTCTGGCTCGGACTGATGACGCAGTCCCTTTGCATCAACCCTTCTTCTGTCACTTTTTGCAAGGAACAATTTTTGTCACTCGTGACAGCTGTTTTCTGCTGCAAATGCTCTGCTTCAGCTAGTGCCTTCAGCTCTCCTGTGATCTACAACCACGCTCTGATACCATGTTGAAATTTCTAAGTCTACCCATTAGAAATTTTATCTGTATTCTTCTTGTTTATTTCTCCTACTTGTTAATTACCAACAAGTTATTTAAACATATAACGTCGAAATAAACACAATATAGTCTCAACCATCTACAGATAAACAACTGAAAGAAATAACAAACACACAGGTGACACCGTTATTTTTGGACAACTCGTCCTCGGAAAAACCCAATGCGGGAAAACCGGTGCAACAGTTCTGAGGGTTATATTATTATGCAGTATATCCTTGAGTACAACTGGGTGCCAAACTGGCTCACTCGACAGAGAAAAAATAACTGGCAGTAATACCTCTCTATTTGGAAGCAGGTATTCAAAAAAGCTGCCCCACGAAACCCTCTCCCGCACCTTTGAAGCACTGTGTCAGCCCTCCTGGCCTCTGCGTTAGCCCTCTGAGGCACTGCGTAGCCTCTCGGACTCTCTACATCACTCCTGCTGCCCTCTGCGTGGATGACGCAGGCCCTCTGGCCTCTGCGCTATCTCTGCTGGGCTCTGTGTGGCCTGATATGGCTTCTACGTCTGCCTCTCTGCCTCTGCGCTAGTCTGTCGGCACTATCTCTTCCTCTTTGTCCAGTACTCGCTGCTCCTCGCTGTTGATCACTGATTTGACTTTACTTAGCAAACCCCGCTCTAGTAAATCGAATGACTGATCACTCTGGTGTATTCTCCAACTGACCCTAAAGCCTCCTCTTATACTTTTTCTGTTGGTCCTTCAACGGTCGAGATTACATCTCTAATCAATGGCTAAGATTAGATTTGGCTTGTTCTTAGGGGATCTCCCCGGTAAGAAGTCCCAATTAGACCTCAAACCGTTTGGTGTAGGAGTCCTAGCAGTGGGTCGTAAGGTAATGCCTTGACCGCGATGTCGCACAAAGGCAAGTAAGATATCTCTGTCAGTAGCAAGGGTGTGACTGATGCAGAGAGTCAAGGAATGTGTACGAGAGGTTCCAACACTTTAAAGGGAGAGGAAGGTGAAGGTGAGTTCCAGGTTCAAAGGGATCAGTCCCAACTCGGCTAGGAAGACACCACACAAAGGACATGCATAGCTTCCGACGGAGCAGTCCACTCGAATGCAGTGGTCACAACATACAAGGTAAGATAACACGAGCAGAACTCATGGATCAATCCAAGATGAGTGTGACGGTTGATATAGCAAGGTTCATGAGAAAGATTTGTCTAGTGTCTGATAGAGCAGTCGACACGGACAGTGACATCATTAACAACATATGCAAGACATCAACAACAAGATTCATATAATTGCATAAAAATCAGTTCATATACAAGTACGTAAGTTAAACAACATATATCATTAAGGCGACCGAAACAGTCTAACTACAATAACTACATATGCATGGAAATGTGTTGGCTCTTATTATTAAAGAAGTGTAAGTCACAATCATACAATACACCATGTAAACCTGATAGCCCTAACAGTGGAACGTTACAACCACATCCGCCTGCTCCTCCAAAGTGATGTACTAGCTCCGTGCCGTGGAGAAGCCAAGGCACGTTACAATACTGTCCAATCCTTCTTCAAGACAGTCTTAGTAGAATCTTGGTTGACCAAAAGCCTATACAATGAGTTATGAGATACATTCCCCTTTGTGACCGTTCAACTACCCTCATGACTCTTCACCTACTCTATGACTGTTACATTCACTCTTGACACTTGTCTTACTCTTGACACTTGTCTTACACTTGACATGACTCAACATTACAATGCACATGTACCCGTGTGAACAATGGCTTGAACAAACCAAACTAGACACCACTCTGACTTAGACAACTATAGAAGTCCAACTGCTCGACATCCTCATGCCAAGATTGGTAGTCTCTGATAGTGTCCGTGTGTGCCTCTATGACATCCATCTGGAACCTGAACCTTGCCTCCATGGCATCCGGGTACACTGCTTGGGCTCCTCTGTCCAACTCAATTGGAAGTATGCGCATCATTGTCCTCAATGTGACCGGACCAGCAACATACTTGTGCATGATGTCTGCACTGATAGGCAAGTTTGGACTGGTGGCGACACACATCAACTCGTCGAAGTACGAGTCAAGCTCCTGTTGGACCTGCTTCTTGGTCTTCGCTTGGGTGAGAGTCCCAAGTGATGGAATCGCATGTGTGTGCACCACAACCTCCATGCTCTTGAATACTCGTGCATGGGAAGCCTGTATGCCAGTGATGAGTTGCGGTAGGTCCTCATAGTTCCGGATCTGACTCCGGATACGTGCTTGCAACTCAACTGCATTGGCCCTCATCATCTTGGGAAAATGAAGCGGGGCTCCCTTGTACTTCATCGTCCATGCCTGCATGTTGTCAACGACAGCATGTATGTTCTTCAAGATGCGAGCTCTTCTCACACATCGATGCTGCCATCTGTGAAGATGAATGACTGCTTGATGCACGGTACTGAACTTGGAGTACAATGCTCACATGATTGTGTCCAAGGACAATACTTCATCTAGTATTGCCTTCTTCAGTTCAACTCGGGCGGACATTGTCACCAAGTCTCCTCCCTGCTTGGCCACTTGTAGTTCCTTCGCCATTCGCTCATTCTCAGCTATGAGGAAGCGAACACTGGAGCTAGTGGCTTCGGCATACACTCTAGTTGCATCGGCCAAAGCAACTGGGTCCTTGTGCACATCGGTCATGATCACTTGTTCTTCAACTTGCGTAGGGGATGTTCGGTCCTCCGGAGTTGGTACTTTGTTAGGCTGCACAACTCTATGTTGAGATTCATCAAAGGAGCTGTTATGTATCTCTGCTTCTCACTGACCGCCAAGGATCTCAGTGCCTCCTTGGTCATTCAAGACTTTCTCATTATTTGGATGCATTGAAGCGGTCGAGTCGACCTCTCTATGGTGAGGCATGAGGTCAGTGTCTTGTTCCAATTCCGGTTGCTCCATGTCTGCATCCAACTGTTCAAGAGCCTGTTCTATCTCATGAGCAAAGTCTTGCCCCTGCGAGGGCTCACCCTATTCGCTTGATACCAACTGTTTAGAAGAATCAACTACTTGTACGGGCGCCCCTTTGTCTATCTGCACGTGATGTGCCCCCTGCTGAATCTGCTACTGCTGCGCTTCCTTCTCATGTTGGCGCAACCCTTTTTCTTTTCGGAGTTGCTCCATCAGCTCATGCAACTCCTCTCTGCTTCTTCCATTCTCTTCTCATCCCTCTGCCTTGGTACGATTCGCTTGTCGCACTGTTGCCTTTTGTGTTTAATAGCCATAACTGCTTGTTCTACAAGTGGATCTACTCGAAACTTGCAGCTTTGCTCCTCCTCCATGCGGTCGACAATCTTTCTCCTCCCTTTGTTACGCACAGGTATGCTTGGCTCAGCTGCCTCTGCTATTGCTGCTACTGCTGGTGTTCTTGGTGATGCTGCTTCATGCTGCCGTGCTAACCATTCTATGGCGAAACTGACCTGTTCATTGGGTCCAGAGTAATGGTAACAATACCTCCATGAGTCTTCTTCGGCCCAATGAAATGCCCCATGGATCCAATTGAAATGAACTCTCATGCAGTGATCCTTGACAATGCAATGTGGGTCATACAGGTTGAAGCTTCGGAGGACGAACGGGTGGTTCCTCTTGTTGATTTGAGGCTTCCTCATTTGTTCAGCTTCGACATCCGCTTGCTTGACGCTCCGGATCTTGTATAACCCAATCCACAACGGAAGAGTTGGCCAAGGTGCCTTCTATTTCCGCTGCAGCCTGGCTGTTAATCTTGTTGATATATGGTACACTACTTCCTGCATGACAAGCACGTCCAAAGCAAAATTTGGCAGAACATGCGGAGGCTTCTTCGCACTGAACACTCGGATGAACGTGTCGTCTAGTGAGGCATACCAATCTGCAATGCCTAACAATGCCTTCATCACTTCTTCTGACATGCAGGGTGGATCCTGTTCGAATATCAACCTGTACACTGGGGTGACAAGATGGTTGGACAACCGTTTGATCACTCCTCTGAAGTTGCACTCGGAGAATAGCTTGAAATATGTGCTCACAACAGTCTCCGCCGGTGACCATGCCCACTCTAAGCCCGGGAACTCATGTCGGGCACAGACTGCATCTAGAATGTAGGCGGACATGTAAATCTTTGCATGCATGCCTTCGGGTCACTTTCAGGCCTTCGTGACTTGCTCCTTTAGTTGATGAGCCAGTATACGGGACCAGTTGCACGATCTTCCTTCTCTAGCCAGTTGGTCCAGCGCGACCACCCAACTCTGAGGGAAGGTCTTAGTGCTCGCTTGGCCACTCAGTCGACATGCGAATATGACTAAGTATTGGTATGCCTTCTGTTGTCGCGCGGATTGACACGACAACGCTCAGACCGGGGGCTGTCACTCTGATCCCCGATCCCTCCGTTTAAGCCTGTCTCCCGCGGCTAAGGGGGGTAGTCCCTGAGAGATGATGAGACCAACTGTCGACCAGTTGGTTGGGAGACACGAGACACGATATGAAAAGCACTAGATGGATTTGATTAATTTAGCAGACCAGTGCCTTAAGAGATTGTGGTTAAAACGATTACTTGTTAAATGATATAAAAATATGGACCATGAACAACAATCATCTATCATCAGCTAAATCACAATGCTCTTAGAATGATGAAAACGATATCCAGCAATTGAGAATTTTCAAAAAATGAATGCTTTAAACCACCACGAATCATAAACCAGATATCGTATTCGTGTCTCGACTTGAAAATTCAGCATGAAAGATATAACATGAGAAACCACTTAAACTGGCAAAACTAATTTTCCACAAAATTTTAATATTTTATTATTATTATTATTTTTTTTTTTTAATTTTTTAAATCTTTTCTCAATTTTTTTTTATTTTTTAATATTATAAAAATGAAAATTTAAAATCTAAAAAAAATTAAAATTTAAAATCTATTCTAAAACTAAATTATTTTAAAACTAAACTATATAAAAAATAAAACAAAACCTAAGCTTTTTAAATAAAAACTTTTTATTATTTTTTATTATTTTTATTTTAAAAAACAAAAATAAAACAAAAATTAAAATCTAATTAAAGTTAAATCTAAAAAATTAAAATCTATATAAAACAAAACTATACAAATTTTTTAAATCTAAACTAACCTAAAAATCAAATTAAAATCTAAATATTTAAAATCTAACAAAATACTGATACATTAAAAACTAACTAAAACGAATCCAAATCAAAAATCAAATATTATAAATAAATCCTAAACTAACCAAACTTAAAAAACTAAGACTATTTAAAATCTACATTAAATATAAAACAAAACATAAAACTAATACTGATAAACTGAAACGAAAATAAACGTAAGCCGTATAGAAAAAAATCGAGCTGCCAGTTCAGACGGAAGCCGTAACCCTGGCTCAATGAAAATTACCAAATGCGTGGAGAAAATCTCGACAGGGATAGAATGACTTAAATCGTTTCAGAACTTACCTCATTTACCTGGGTGATGGCCTTGTTTCCGAAACGTTGTCAACGGTGCTCAGAAATCGACACACGTAAAACCAGCGAATGTGATGGTGATGCAAGTCGATGGTGATGCAGGTCGATGGAGAGGCTGCGGGCTTGCAGATTGACGGCAGTCCGGAGGGTTTGCGAATAGCACAGTGATGCGTTGAAAGATCATGGCCAATGGAGAAATGAAGTACCGTAACCCTGGCGTTTTCTTTGAGCTTTACGACTCCAAACGCACCATCAAACCCGAAACTTACTCACGCTGAGGGCAGCTTTATCTGCGGATACCCTGAGGATTTCGACTGAGATCGGTTCATGAATCGTTTGACCCGCAGTCATTAAAACACAATGAAACCCTCCACGCACGGCCTTTAGCAATCCAGCGTTTGAAAACTTTCGATTTGGATTGAAATCAATGAACCCTTACGCTCTCAGCACTCTATGAATTCGCTCACAGTACTCTCAGTCGATGGTGATAGTCACGTGAGAACCTGAGCACTGCATTTAAAAAAAACTTTGATTTGCTGGCGTTAAACAATCTTAAATCGATTTCAGCTGTTCTTTGAAGATTTTATTGGGAACGTAATGGCAAGCAGAGTGGAACCATGTGAAGACTGAAAGATAGGCGTGTAGTCGATAGGCAGCAGGAGTATGGAGTGATAGCTGCTGACAGGGCATGGGGCCACAAATGAAATCTGATTTCCCTGTCAAAAAAAACAATTTCAAATTTTTTTTTTTTTATGTGACAAAATAAAACCTAAAAACCCTAAACCCTAATAAAAACTGCAAAAAAAAATGAAACCCTAATGAAAAATCTGTGTAGAGCAAAAATACAAAACCCTAGATCAACTTAATAAATTTACAGATTTGGCCCCTTAACAGCCAGATTTAGCAGTAAGCACAGAAATATTCTAAAGAAAAGAAATTTCAGATTTGTCACTGTGAAAAAACTTCAGAAATTTTCTCATGCAGATCAGAAAAATAAAACTGAATGATAGACCCAGGATCAAATCCAGCTGGGCTCAGCAAAAAATGCTTGCGGGAGTTGGCTGGTTCAGCCGAGAACTTCCCCGAACGCCCACAAAATTTCCTTCAATGATGTTTTCTGCACAGCTCAAAACAACTGTCAATAAAGAGGGCAAAAATGCTGCTAGATCGCAGGAAGTAATGGAGATACCTGCCATTACTTCAGAAACCCTAACAGGACCCAAACCCCAGCAAGTGAACAAGATATCTGTGCTCACAATACTCTACAAAAAACTATTATTAACGGCTGAAAATAACATATGCAGAAAATGAAACAATCTCACAGCATTTTAAGAGAGTAACACCAGCAAGATATGGACCCCAAAGTCTTCTTTTATTAACCAGAAATCAGATTTACAAGAGAACTTCTTCAGTATCAGACTCACAGATCCAATTGATCTGAAATGACCACCTAAGACCCTATATAAAGGAAATGATCCCAACGACTAGTTCGAATGATCCATGTAGAAATGATCTCGACCGTTGATGAGGATCAAGACATCTCTTGATCTCATCTGTATTCACTTAAAATATTATTATTTTTTAAATTTTTAAATTTTTTTATTATTTTTTATTTATTTCATTTTTTTAAATTTTTAAATTTCTTAATTTTTATTTATTTTATTATTTTATTTCATTTTTTAAATGGATCATCGAACTAAGCCTTCGGAAACATCACCTAGGACCTAGGACTTATGACTCATGAGGGGATTTAAAACATTTTCAACCCTCAAGACACATTTCATGATGACTTTTTACAATTTACATCTCAAGGGGACAAACCCACTTAATACAGACCCTCACAAAACACCCAGTTCTGCGACACAACTATAATCTAGCAGATCAACACACTAGGATTCTCCTAAAATTCCAATGACAAAATCCATCTCGGCTTTGGGGTTAGGTTTGAAGGAAAACTCTGCCGATTCATGGATCGGTGAGACGAAAAACCTTCCGGGACGTAGATTACCATCAGAAAGTTAGGTCCACCTAGGCAATTTACATACATGACTCATGTCTGCTAAGATTATTTACAATTCATATATGCAGACTGGGTTTACAATCAAAATGATTAAGTTGCTGATGACTGCAGGATGGCACGGACACGCTGATCAGGTGCTGCCCCTTTCTGTCAAGAAAAGGGTGGTGTACTGCATGGGTAGTTGACCAGTAGTAGTCAACATCTGGCTCTACTTGGGGACACGTTGTTGCTTGCAGGAATGTGAGAATCCAGAATCTGCAACCATACAACACAAAAATAAGTAGCGTCCATCCAAAAATCATCATATAACATTAAGCACAGGAAAGATAAAAGCTCTTCATTTATTGACTATCTAAAGCAGAAATAAAAATGCGGAAAAACAAGGAGTAGGGTTAGAAATACGATACAAAGGATGCCCCATGGCATCAGATGTGTTCAATATAGTGTATACTGAGCATTTGCCTGCTTTCAGGCAAATCTGTCGGCTGCTTGTCGGATGTGCCATGTCCAATTCTGCATAAGGTAGGACTTTTTCCTATCCGAAAATCAAGCTGCTCACGACCGTCTGATGCGTCAAATCTTCTTCTCTTTTTCTTTCTCTTACGCTTTTTCTTTCTGGCAGGTTCAATTACTGATGACCTGGAACTTTCTGTTTCAAAACTATCAGATGAGTATGCGTGATATGTCTTTCTTTATCCTGCATCTGATTTTTATCATTCTTAAGTCTGTCCGGATCACCTTCAATTAACCATCTTTCAATCGAATCAATAACCTCCTCATAATAAGATGGAGCTTGTTGCAACAAATGAGAAGGCTCCTGATCTGTTGATGTTCCCTGGTTTCTCTCATTTTCCAATTGCTGAAACCTTTGAACCTGTATTTTAAATGCATCTATCTGACTAGAGTGTTCAAGCTTTATATCACTGATTTGTCTGGCATGATGTTCTTCCATGTCTTCTATTACTTTATCATTCTTTTCCTTTATGTCCTTTAAGCAATGCTGCATGAAATTTATTTCTTCTCTGTGATTCGCTTGCATGTCAGCCAACTGATTATTATGATTGAATGTCATGATAGTCATTTCCTCATCCATAGTTAATAACTTATTTTGCATAGAGTCAATTTCCCTATCATGATCAGCTTTAATAGTCACCATATTTTCCTCTAAGACTGACATCTTGCTTTGCATGATTCTAATTTCTGTTTCATGATTAGTCTTCATGGCCTCAATTTCTTTAGCATGGTGACTTTGCGTGACCTCAATCTCCCTATTACGTTTTTCCAGGTGGGTGCATAAAGTTTTCACATCATTGACATAATTAGTTTGATTAATTTCCATATTTTTCACCAGCATCATTAAATCTTGTATAATTTGCTTTTGTTCTTCTTTTTCATTGTCATTTGTCCCTGATTTTTCACTATCATGAACTTGATCTGCAATATTTCCGGTTGATGACACATTCTGACATGATGAATCGTCTTGGGATCTTTCAGCTGGACCGCTTATCAAATTACTTTCATTCTGTTGCACAATTTTAGAGGCAGAAGGCAAGCTGTTTGGATAACCATATCTATTTTTAAAAGCATCGACAATGTCTTCTAAAGAAGTGAAAGATTCCTTTGGAAAATTGTTAAACCAATTCAAAGCATCATCTTCTAAAGAAAGGACAAATAGGCGCATTTTGATATCTTCATGATTAAACTGAGGGGATCTACAGTATATGATTATGATGCGAGTAAACAAGACTAGATGCCTTCTAACAGCGATTGGATCACCACCCGAGAAAACAGGGAACTTAGGAATGGCATCTTCCGGAAAATCATGGAGACGTTCAGCAAAACGACATGGCTTAAATGAATAATCCATGATGAATGATAAGGGATTAGATGAATGATAGAACTAGATCTCTGCTCAAGAAAATCAAGAGATGAAAGAAGTGGAGTCGCCACTTGAACAATGAATCTGATTCTAAGATCCAAAAAGGAATCACAAGCAGATATGAGGAAGGCTTCTTGTCTGGGAAGAATGAGAAAATGGAGTCGCCACCCAAACAAGAAACAACCCCAAGAGATGCTGTTGATATGGGATGAAAAGATGCCAAAAATATTGAATCTGCCAGCTCAACTGAGAGATGAGAGATGAGAAGATGAATGTCGATGAAACTCCAGGAACAGGAAAACTCTGTCCCCGGCAACGGCGCCAAAAAATGTTGGCGTTGCCGGGCCAGATGAAAAGATAAAAATGAGAAGGAAGATTGTCGTTGAAACGCCGAGAAAACAATTTCCCCGGCAACGACGCCAAAAAATGTTGGCGTTGTCGGCTCAAACGAATGATAGAAAGATGTACGATGAATGATGAAAAGTCGTTGAAACACCAGGGACAGAAAAACTCTATCCCCGGCAACGGCGCCAAAAAATGTTGTCGCGTGGATTGACACGACAACGCTCAGACCGGGGGCTGTCACTCTGATCCCCGATCCCTCCGTTTAAGCCTGTCTCCCGCGGCTAAGGGGGGTAGTCCCTGAGAGATGATGAGACCAACTGTCGACCAGTTGGTTGGGAGACACGAGACACGATATGAAAAGCACTAGATGGATTTGATTAATTTAGCAGACCAGTGCCTTAAGAGATTGTGGTTAAAACGATTACTTGTTAAATGATATAAAAATATGGACCATGAACAACAATCATCTATCATCAGCTAAATCACAATGCTCTTAGAATGATGAAAACGATATCCAACAATTGAGAATTTTCAAAAAATGAATGCTTTAAACCACCACGAATCATAAACCAGATATCGTATTCGTGTCTCGACTTGAAAATTCAGCATGAAAGATATAACATGAGAAACCACTTAAACTGACAAAACTAATTTTCCACAAAATTTTAATATTTTATTATTATTATTTTTTTTAAATTTTTTAAATCTTTTCTCAATTTTTTTTTTATTTTTTAATATTATAAAAATTAAAATTTAAAATCTATTCTAAAACTAAATTATATTAAAACTAAACTATATAAAAAATAAAACAAAACCTAAGCTTTTTAAATAAAAACTTTTTATTATTTTTTTTATTTTAAAAAACAAAAATTAAACAAAAATTAAAATCTAATTAAAGTTAAATCTAAAAAATTAAAATCTATATAAAACAAAACTATACAAATTTTTTAAATCTAAACTAACCTAAAAATCAAATTAAAATCTAAGTATTTAAAATCTAACAAAATACTGATACATTAAAAACTAACTAAAACGAATCCAAATCAAAAATCAAATATTATAAATAAATCCTAAACTAACCAAACTTAAAAAACTAAGACTATTTAAAATCTACATTAAATATAAAACAAAACATAAAACTAATACTGATAAACTGAAACGAAAATAAACGTAAGCCGTATAGAAAAAAATCGAGCTGCCAGTTCAGACGGAAGTCGTAACCCTGGCTCAATGAAAATTACCAAATGCGTGGAGAAAATCTCGACAGGGATAGAATGACTTAAATCGTTTCAGAACTTACCTCATTTACCTGGGTGATGGCCTTGTTTCCGAAACGTTGTCAACGGTGCTCAGAAATCGACACACGTAAAACCAGCGAATGTGATGGTGATGCAAGTCGATGGTGATGCAGGTCGATGGAGAGGCTGCGGGCTTGCAGATTGACGGCAGTCCTGAGGGTTTGCGAGTAGCACAGTGATGCGTTGAAAGATCATGGCCAATGGAGAAATGAAGTACCGTAACCCTGGCGTTTTCTTTGAGCTTTACGACTCCAAACGCACCATCAAACCCGGAACTTACTCACGCTGAGGGCAGCTTTATCTGCGGATACCCTGAGGATTTCGACTGAGATCGGTTCATGAATCGTTTGACCCGCAGTCATTAAAACGCAATGAAACCCTCCACGCACGGCCTTTAGCAATCCAGCGTTTGAAAACTTTCGATTTGGATTGAAATCGACGAACCCTTACGCTCTCAGCACTCTATGAATTCGCTCACAGTACTCTCAGTCGATGGTGATAGTCACGTGAGAACCTGAGCACTGCATTTAAAAAAAACTTTGATTTGCTGGCGTTAAACAATCTTAAATCGATTTCAGCTGTTCTTTGAAGATTTTATTGGGAACGTAATGGCAAGCAGAGTGGAACCATGTGAAGACTGAAAGATAGGCGTGTAGTCGATAGGCAGCAGGAGTATGGAGTGATAGCTGCTGACAGGGCATGGGGCCACGAATGAAATCTGATTTCCCTGTCAAAAACAATTTCAAAATTTTTTTTTTATGTGATAAAATAAAACCTAAAAACCCTAAACCCTAATAAAAACTGCAAAAAAAATGAAACCCTAATGAAAAATCTGTGTAAAGCAAAAATACAAAACCCTAGATCAACTTAATAAATTTACAGATTTGGCCCCTTAACAGCCAGATTTAGCAGTAAGCACAAAAATATTCTAAAGAAAAGAAATTTCAGATTTGTCACTGTGAAAAAACTTCAGAAATTTTCTCATGCAGATCAGAAAAATAAAACTGAATGATAGACCCAGGATCAAATCCAGCTGGGCTCAGCAAAAAATGCTTGCGGGAGTTGGCTGGTTCAGCCGAGAACTTCTCCGAACGCCCACAAAATTTCCTTCAATGATGTTTTCTGCACAGCTCAAAACAAATGTCAATAAAGAGGGCAAAAATGCTGCTAGATCTCAGGAAGTAATGGAGATACCTGCCATTACTTCAGAAACCCTAACAGGACCCAAACCCCAGCAAGTGAACAAGATACCTGTGCTCACAATACTCTACAAAAAGCTATTATTAACGGCTAAAAATAACATATGCAGAAAATGAAACAATCTCACAGCATTTTAAGAGAGTAACACCAGCAAGATATGGACCCCAAAGTCTTCTTTTATTAACCAGAAATCAGATTTACAAGAGAGCTTCTTCAGTATCAGACTCACAGATCCAATTGATCTGAAATGACCACCTAAGACCCTATATAAAGGAAATGATCCCAACGGCTAGTTCGAATGATCCATGTAGAAATGATCTCGACCGTTGATGAGGATCAAGACATCTCTTGATCTCATCCGTCGATTTATTCACTTAAAATATTATTATTTTTAAAATTTTAAAATTTTTTATTATTTTTTATTTATTTCATTTTTTAAAATTTTAAAATTTCTTAATTTTTATTTATTTTATTATTTTATTTCATTTTTTAAATGGATCATCGAACTAAGCCTTCGGAAACATCACCTAGGACCTAGGACTTATGACTCGAGGGGATTTAAAACATTTTCAACCCTCAAGACACATTTCATGATGACTTTTTACAATTTACATCTCAAGGGGACAAACCCACTTAATACAGACCCTCACAAAACACCCAGTTCTGCGACACAACTATAATCTAGCAGATCAACACACTAGGATTCTCCTAAAATTCCAATGACAAAATCCATCTTGGCTTTGGGGTCAGGTTTGAAGGAAAACTCTGCCGATCCATGGATCGGTGAGACGAAAAACCTTCCGGGACGTAGATTACCATCAGAAAGTTAGGTCCACCTAGGCAATTTACATACATGATTCATGTCTGCTAAGATTATTTACAATTCATATATGCAGACTGGGTTTACAATCAAAATGATTAAGCTGCTGATGACTGCAGGATGGCACGGACACGCTGATCAGGTGCTGCCCCTTTCTGTCAAGAAAAGGGTGGTGTACTGCATGGGTAGTTGACCAGTAGTGGTCAACACCTTCCTCATACCCAATCCTTCAGAATGTCTCTAGAGTGGCCTCTACTATTGGGCAAGCTAAATGGAGGAGTCATGACAGTCATGGGCTCGTTCTTCTGATACATCTTATCGTAGTCTCGTGCGCAGAAGGTTGCAAGCTTCGTCCCGCTGACATTGCTCAAGGTCATCGTCTCGGGGTCAGTGTGAGAGATGATCCAGTGAATCATATCTGCACATGGGAACGTGGGGTATCTGCATGCAATTGGGTACATGTCGGACTTATGAATGTTCATGTACACCTGACGGTCTTCCCCAAAAGTACCCGCAAATGTTTCATTCACCTCTTGCCACTTCAGTGTGATGTCCTTGTCCAGATACAACTTCGTATCTTCGTAGATCGACATACTAGAGGACACCTGTTCAACTGCTGTTCCAGCTGCAACACCATCAGTGTCCTAGGATCCTATTCTCTTGGAAGCCATTGAGACAGATGAACACCTGAAAGATCTGGAAACAAGCAACATGCATGTCAAGAAATATGTCAGTGAAAACAAAGTAAATACAGGGAAGGACACAACACATACTTGGGGAACTGATGAGCAAGATTGCGCAAATTTCACTGGGACGCTGAGTGACTGGCTACTAGAATTGTGCAAAAGGAAGTCTGGACTAACTGGGAGGCTGGACTGGCTGTTGGATTTGCAAAATGCGCAATCCAGTTGGGCAGTTGGCTGCGGGGACTGCGCAATGTGTGATTCCAGTTTGGAAAAACTGCTGGCCCAGGGACAGATTTGCGCAAATTTTTGGGCCAAGTAGCCACTGACCTCCAAAAATGCTTAATTCAGTCTAGGAGACCAGTGCTGGGCCAGAATGCGCAAATCTGGAGAGGAAGGTGAGCCTTCCTTATCCAGATTGCACAATGCAACCTTGGTGAAGGCAGAGACCAGGCTAAGGTTGGCCCGACTCGCTGACGGGCAACTGAAAGCAAGTCGATGAAATGCATGGCGACACTAAGTGATATCAGAAGTGATAAACAATGCATGTAAAACATGAATGGAAGATTGAGCAAACAAATCAACATGCATGTGGTGAGACTGTTCACTGGTTGGGCGAACGTCCGTGCAAAATAGTTTCATGCATGCGACAGTAGTGAGATAGCAATGAAAATTGAAACAGAGCTAGGACAAGCTATAATATATGTAAATGACAGCAGGCGTTCAAAGAAATCAAGCAAACAACACTCACACAAGCGAATACACAAAAAGCGACATAAATGCTGAAAAAGATAAGTTGAGGCCACTTGCCCGTGAATAGTTGAGCCGGATGTGTCAGAGAGTCCTAGATGTGTTGTGGGATGTCAGAGCTTCAAGATCGATGTGAATGAATGAGCTTTGATGCGTCGAATAAATAAGTTTGGTCTCAAGACGCGCATGCCACAAATCTAGGAAAAAGTGACACTTGGAGGGAAACTTCTAAAACAACTTTGCATGTAACCCTCGACTGCTAAAAATAGCTCCCTGAATCATGGGATGCATTTTGCATGTTGTCTCTTGCTATTCTGGGAAGATCAAGTCATGCATGCATGCAAGTCAAGTTTCCTCGGTCTCGGGTGGAACTAGTCAACTGGACTGTCCATGCATGCCAATGCTCAACTACTTGGGAAAAATGCGCATTCCTGACTAAAGGTTGTGCTGACTGCCCAAGGGGATTGCGCAATTTCTGGGCAGAGCAGTTGACTGTTGCCCAGATTTGTGTAAATCCTGGGCTGAACAACCTATTGATGGGAAAAATTGCGCAAATCCTGCTGGGAGGGTTGGCTGGCAGGATTGCGCAATCCTAGAGCCCAGCAGGCTGTCAGAGGGAATTGTGCAATTCCTGGAGGGAAGGTTGGTTGCCCTCCAGAAATGCGAAAATTTCACTAGGAAGCTGCTCAGCCTATAGCTAGACCAAGTATGGGTAAGCAGCCTATGAGGGGAATGGATCAACTGTGATCGACAGGCTGCCTTTATGTGCAGAAAGCACTGAAGCTTGAGTACTTGACGAAGCAAGACAAAGTGTTGTGTAAGGTTGGTAGGGGAGGCTCCAAAACAGGCTAAGGCAAAATTTTGGAGGGTGGTTGTAGCCGCTACAACAATTTCAAAAAAGATAGCTCTCATGAATCATTTTACAAATTCCTCATAATAGGTTTACCTGATCCATTACATTTTGATATTGGTTAAAATCATGTTAACTATATCAATGTTGTTTTTTATGGTTCCACAAATCCTTCCAATTGGAAAGGTCTTTTTGGCCAAGCAATTATGAACATGCACAGTTGAAAAACCAAGTTGACCTATTGGAGAGTGAAACACCCAAATAGGTCTTGATACAAGATGGAGGGCATTCCATCACCCCTCAAATTTCCATGTGAGAAAGTTAGATACTATCTACCTTATAACCAATTCCCTTTTAAGTGGAATTGAACCTAAAAGCATGAATTCCTTAACGTTGCCGATTATATCATTTCGCTGAAAGGGGCCTTTAATACCCTAAATATGTTGCGTATGTTGGATTAGCTGATGTAATAAAAATTTCCATGGAACATCCCCTGTCGTTGCATGTAATACATTTTCACTAGCAAGAGTGGCTTCTTGAGCTCTTAAATTGGGGTTTCCTAGTCCCCCTTAATCCCTTGATAAAGTGTAGATATCCCAAGCCAAGAAAGGAATCATTTTCACTCAAATTTTCTTGACCCATAGAAAACTTCTAAGTACCTTCACTAGCATTAGTCTACTTAAGAGGGAAAGAGAAAACAGGAGTAATAAATGTGTCCTACTTCTAGAATTCTATCAACAAGTCCAGTCTTGCTGGCAAAGTGGAAGGTTGAGATTTCTCCAAGCTTCATTTTTTTTGGCTGAATCATAAATGGAAGATTCTAAAGCTTGGGGAGATCATATGTTACCTGGGCATTCCCTTTGATACGCAGCGCTCCATGTATGGATTTTTTTTCTTTTTCACACCAGAAAAGCTCTTGTCAAACATATTTTCATTTCCTATTGTAAGAGTATTTAATAGTATAACCATAAAAACCTTAGCATTCTTATTCTTATCTATGCAGTTCTATTTCTTTTGCATAAGAAGAATGCATACATTTACACAAAATTATAGACACAACCCTCACCTATGCACATTGCATATGTACGGGTTACTCATGAGTATTTATCACAGCTATTTGCATTTCATAAATATATTTCTTATCTCGTTGTTAGACTAACAATTTTTGTTTACTTCAGGAGTATGTAATTTGTGCAATGGAGGTGTAAAGTTTGTGTATGACAATGATACTAAAAAGTAAGTATTTATTTCTTGCTCATATTAACATCATATGCAAGAATCTTTATTGTTTGAATGTTTGAAAGGTAAATCATATTTAAGGGTCTTATGTGTGTTTCTTTTCTTGTCAAAATAAAAATAATGTATTATTTTTATATAACTTTTGACATGATGGACTAATACAACCACATAATAAATGCATACCATATGGCTTAATGTGCAAAAAGCTCTTCATAATCTATTCGAATTCAACATTGATGTGTATTTATCATGATCATGAAAAAAAATATTTGTAATTTCAGTATTTGTTGCGCATCATTTCTAATTTTAATGGCACCTGCTCTGAAATATGGCATTTTGCAAAAAGTTAAAACATATTGCAAGGAACTAGAGTTCTATGCTCTGGCAAAATGGTTTGTTTGCAACTTTGCATCATTTAACTATTTTTCAGGGGAACACCTACATTCATGTGCAAGGTCTATGACACAGTGTTCCTAAACATCATATATTTATTCCAGGCCTTAGGGTGTACATAAACCCTCAAACTCGTCTTCAATAGTCTATCCCTTAGAACATTTGAGCTTACTGAGATTATTGTAGTGCAATCTATAAACTATCATAGCAGCGAGAAGGTTCTCAGGAAAATCATACCATCTTGTAGAGGTGAAGGTTTGATCATATCAAGCAGATGTATTTACAATTTTACACAAAACACACATCTTCCAAAGTACTTGAAGCTTGTATACAATTCTAATAAATCACATCCCTTCACTGTCCCCCCTGCATAAAAAAGAAAGTTTTTTTTGCACCACGTTGATGGGGAGTGAACAACTTGTATGGATTCAATTAATCCAAATGCAGTTGTAGATTACAATCTACACCTTGGATATGTTAAGCATTATCATAAAACATGAACACACCATAGAGAATCAAATATTATTTTTTTATATGGGAAGTTATTGATAAATGCATAGGTTGAATTATAAGCCTTTGGATCCCGTTGTGGGCTTACATACATGGTTGGTAGCTAATCTCCTAATTATGGGTCATCCATCAAACCCAACAAACTTGCCTAGTTGGAATCCTCTCCTTCCAAATATCCTAAGCTTCTATCAAGTTCTACACCATAGTGTTGATATACAAGACTACTTAGAAGACTTTTATATCCTTTCGGTACTAGATGAGTTGTAAGACATAAGCATATTAATACATATAATTATTACATAGGAATACTGCATATAAATATATGCACAATTATTACTAATATGTAGACTTTAAGATATGTTTATAACATTTTTTCCAGAAGAAAAAATTCTTTATATTCATGAGATAGAATATACATATTTCTCATCCAAAATGACAACCTTTCTTTGTCAGACCATGTAAAAGGATTTGTGCAGCTCTGTTAAGTGCATCTTCCCTCCATTAGAGCCTTCAAAATCAGCTAAGCTTTTCTTCATACACCATTTTTTTGCTATTTCAAAAAAAAAACTAAGACCAGTCCCAGACTATTTATGTCACCAATAGAACATTGTCACATCCACAAAGGTAAAATCAGCATAAGAGTAGCCCTGTTAAGCATGAATTACCATCTGATCATGTTCTGTGCCGCCTATAAATTCTGTTATCAAGAATGTCCTGACAAACAGTTCCAGGGCGTCTTTGGATAATCCAGCAGCAGTGGAGCTAAGTTCTTTGAGAATGCATGTAAATGAAAGGTAATCAATAGAGGGAAGAGTTTCTTTGATGTCCTGAACAATAGGCTGAAGAAATATGTTTTCAATTGAGGCCTTGTTGTTGGCCCAATGAATGACCAATTTTGAATCCCTCATTACTTGGAGATTTTTGACTTTCTTGTAAGAGGCGATTGTGAGTAAGGTATGAAATGCCAAGAATTTATCTCAATTGTTGGAATTGCACCCAGCGGAATATCTGACTTGTACACAAACTGACTATGAAAGGAAAAGAACTACTTTGACCTCGCATCTAGGCAGATGAACTTTCAAATCACCTTTGAAAAAATCCCCAAGGGATTCCCTTGTTGAGAGGTAGAATAATTGGCACTCTCCTTTTCATAGACTTCATGTTGACCCTTAATTCATTGCATAATTGTACAATCAGCTTGGCAAAGACCTCAATCAGAATATCCCTAGAGTAGAGATACCGGAGTTTCTGCCTCACCAGATGCTATTAATTAAGATGCATGGAAATTATTCATATAGAACAGTGGCTTTGTTTTCCTTCCATGATTTGAAACATTTTGATAATCTTGGGAGTGACCATGTACCTTTGATGCTTAGCTGTCACGATCCCAGGGGCTCCTACAGTTACAAGGTACCTTTGTGGGCACACTATGACCCTTGGAGCGTGTAGCACCAATGTGTTGGTTCTACCATGTGAAGTACAGAGTTACTACACCCGGACTATGCCTCACAATAAACTTACTTATAATCTCTATATTATTGGTTACTTAGTGGAATATCATAACCCTTCAATATAGTGCAAGCAATTTTATTGTCACTTCTACTTCAGTTAACTTTCATTCATTAACCATAGATGAACATCATATGCAAGATATTAAACTAACAATAACATCATCATACACATGCACAAGCTTTAGGAAACGACCCTCCAACCTTCTGCTTTTATTAATGAATCACAATTCAATAATCTTCTGAGACAAAGGCTCGATTTACAGAGAGTACATAGCCAAAACCCAATACAGAACTTCAAGGAAAAACCCATCACTTGAATTGACCCTACTTGGGTCACCCTGTCATCTGGCTTGGTCGTCTCTTGGTTCGGTTTTGTTTCCCCACTCGGGTCTACACAACTGCAAACCACCGAGTGTCCTCATCCTCGTCTCAACCTTCCTTCACACTTTCTCTTTGTCTTGTGACTCATCCCCTATTCGGTTGCGAGTTCCCCAACTTTGCTTCCTACTTCTGTTTTGTTATTCATTGTTTGTTGGTTTCTCCTCATCTCTGTGCAGTTTAATTATATGGAATGAAGTCTCCCTTCCCATGAATCTTCACAATGCCTTTCGGTTCACACTTGGGTCAGCGTGATTGTATATGTTGTGTGTCTTAGGTTAGGTCGGCCCCCATCATTCCACCCTGCTCATTTGGTTGTTCCACTTATCGGTCGCCCCCACCTCATCTCAAGCTAACATGCCTTTAGTTAAATGTGCCCACTGGGTTTGTCTCTTCGCAAGTTTGTCCACTACTCAGCCCCATCATGCCCTGGGTTGACATGGGTGTTCGATGAAACGCCACTCAACTACTTGTCTCGAGAGCATGTTGTGCCATGCCTTGGGGCGCCTGTGCCACCTACAACACTATCCTCATCTTGTCTTCACCCATTGTTTGGGCAAGTTGGGTGCTTGTTCGGGCCAGATCTCCCCACTTCAGGCCATACAAATATGCCCGGTGAAACCCCAAGTTTTGGTTTTCTGATACCTCGTGTTGGTGCACCCTCATCCAACATCCACTTTCATCACATTTCTTGCAATATCTTCGTTGCAAATCATGCGATGGGCATGTGTTGCCACTTGAATCCACGCTTGGGATTATCGTGGAGAAAATCTTTAACTCCACTTGGTGTGGCCTTGGGGGCGAGTTTCCAATTGAGTTGCTGTTACTCAAATCTCAACTCTTTCGTCTAGACTAACTCCTAGCGGAGCCAAAGGGGGTGGACCCTATAAAAATAATTAAGGCTTAACAATCTAAGCTAGATAAGTTAAATTCTAGGAGTTAAAATTTAATGGTCAAAGATACATCCAAATTAATTCAATATGTAAATTGCAGCAAATGAATTCAAAGCATCATAATAACAATAATCATCCACAAGTTAAGGTATTGCAATAATGGACAAGATGGAGCAAAAATAGACAAGTGTCAAATATCAAGTACTTACAAAGTAAATATTCCAAGTGAAGATGGCTTGAAATTAATGCTTGGAAACAGGTGCCCATTAAATAATGCTCAAAAGTAAATGCTTGGAGCAAGATGCTTCATTAACAAAATGTATGTACTTGAAGAAATTGACAACTGCTTCAAAAAGATAGGAAAGCTTTATAAACTTAGAAAGAAAATGAGATGAAACTCCAAGTACCAATGTTGAAAGATGAATGTATTGGAATGCACCTTGGTTTATTTTAAATTAAGTTAGTTCCAAGTAGTTAGTTGCAAAATGGAACAAGTTTCAATTTAACTCTTTCCCTAAGTCTTATGCTCGTTAGGGCCCTGATCTCGTAATAAGAAGACTTAGGGGGAAGAGGGTCCCTAAGTTACAACTTCAACCAACAAAGCTGGAGGTAAATTGATTATTGCAAAGACAAATTTGAAAAATTAAGAATAAGTTAGAGAAACGCTTGAAATGCGAGTTAAAATGACTAAACTAAATAGGAAGTGCAAGAAATAAGTAAATTACGAGATAGAGTAGATTGTATGAAGTGAAATTTAGCTCAACTATTCTAATGATGATTATGCTACACTACTTAGTTCAACCAAAAATGAAAATGTTTCAAGCACCGCAAGAGAGACTTCCCCAAATGGGAAGGGGAGATGCTTACGGAAAAGATCCCTAACTCCCAAGAAAAATGATGTCTTTATTAGATCCCTCTTATAAGGTGAGGGATGAGGAGAGTGATAGTTTACAGTAAGTCCCTTTTAGAAAGGGGACTTGAAGAAATGATTTGGAGAAAGAGTTTACAATAAGATTCCCTTAAAAGGATCAAGTACTCTTCTCCAAGAAATTGCAAGTTAACAGAAAATTTGATTTGCTACAATGGATCTTTTTCCAAAACCAAAAGAGAAACTCGTTTTACAAATTTAAAATGTTTTCCTTGGAGAATCTATGGGTGAATAAATCCCTTTGAAGGGGTTTGCAAGGTAAAAATAATGGTTTTAAAGTCAATAATTCAGTGATAGTTTTCTGGTGCTCCAATCTTCAAAAGTTTGGCACTATCCACCAACACTCCTCCTCTTGGATTGTCACAAATTTGCAAGAGATCAGCAAGTTAATCAGTTAGAAAAATGCTCAAAAACTGCTCAACACTACTTGAGATCACTATCATAATAAAAGCAAAAATTTCCAAGTCTAAAAGGTTAGACTTCTATGATATTTTGCTAAGGAAATGACCAAGTGAACTTGGTCTTTCTTGGAAAAATGGGTTGCTATTAGGAACAACAATCCAAATAAAGGTTTAAATGCTTGATTTTTAATGAAGAACAATGAGAAACGTGCAGAAGTTTAAAGTTATAGGTGAAGGAAAGATGGATGGGTCTTGGTTGCTCTAGTTTCCAAAGGTTTGACACAATCAACCAACACTTCTTGCACTTTATGGGCCTGCAAAACAGATCAACAAAGTTGCAAGGCGAAAGATGCCAAGACTAATCCTTGAACATCTACAATATTAGTACAAAATCTCAAAAAATATCTAAACAAATTCTAATTTTAAATGAATGAAACTCCTACTCTAAAATAACCAAGAAGCGCTAAGTTTAATCAACTCTTTTTGGTTGATATGTGACTGTTAGGGACAACCAACAATTCAATCCTTTTGACGATATAGCACTTGAGAATGGAACCAAGAGTGACAGTAGATTTTGTGGGAAATAAGTGAGATGTAATGGGTTTTGTGGAAGCCCCTTTGAATCCTTTGAAAATTTTTGATCCGGGCGGGAATAATGCTTCAAAAAGATGCTTTGAGATGGCTGGTCCAACCAGAGACTTCCCCAACTCCAAGCTTGAGGAATTTGTATCACACTTGAGATCTTGCTCAAACAATTAGTAAGATAGGTGTAACTTGCAAAATGAACAAAGCATGCTATTCAACTAAGAAATACATGCAATACTAGATCCTAGAATGCAAGATAACAAGAAGATATCAAACAATTGCTATCTTCTCCTTTGGGCAACAATGCCCCTATCAAGGCCTAAGTTACAAATTTTGAACAATTAAATTTGAAAAACACAACAAGTTACCTCAATAGATGCCAAGCAAACCACACAAAATGCTAGATCATGGACGTCCAAAGTCTTGTTTTATTAGCAAATGATAAGACAATATTACAATAACATGTACCCAAGCTCTCATAATTCATTCCTTTCAAATGAGAGCAAATGATCACAATATATAGAGTTTGAGCGAGATCCAAAGAATACCAACGAATGCTCCTCAAATTTTCTGATTGATGAGAATGTTAAGTGGCATCACTATCCTCAATCTGGCTTAGCAAATTCCCTTAATTTATGGTGTGTACTACCTCTGCCAAGATATGCTTGCATACAACCTTGATTTGTGTGCATATGGTTGTCAGTTGGCTGGAGCGTGTGTTCCTCAATCTGCTGTTAGTAGGGGCCTGCGCACTGCTCCTTAACTTCTGCTGTGTGTGCCTTTAATTGTGGTCTGTGTGGGACTGTCAAGGTGGCAGCATATCATCCTCTTTTATGCTATGCGTGTCAGGTGAGGAGACAGGGGTTAAGGGGAACTCAAGCCGAATCCACTAGTCACTGAAGAACCAAAAACTGCGTGTAGCTCCTCTCAATCTGCTAGTGAGCTACATGAATCGATCTGCAGTAAAATGCACAATTTTCCCGAAGGGAAACTCCTCCAAAACCCAACAAAATTCCTTCCTCAAACTCCCGACCAAAAATCAACTCCAATATCTGGCACAACAATCCTGCTCAATCCTAGCGCAGAGAACAACCAGTAAACCCTAGCGTAGGTCCAAAGAAGAGAAAATCCAGTCCACAAATCTCCAACACTTTCAGCGTGGAAATTTCCCAAAAACAACTCGTCCTCCTCAAGGGAAAATTTCCACAAAATAGCCAGCCTAGAAGACAACAAATGCTATCTCCTCAGACCCTAGCGAAATCCTCCACAACATGTGAAAATTCTATCACTGCAACATTTGATTTACTTTTCCTACTTATTCTTCAATAAGTTATTTATGAAATTCCTTCAATAAACATTAAAATAAATTCTGTTGCAGATATCACACCGTAATACAGTACAAGAATCAACACATTGACACAGATATTTTGGACAATAGTCCTCGGAAAAACCCAATGTGGGAAAATTGGTACAACAAAGGAGGATTTTATTATTTAGCAATTCATCAGTACAGCAGGGTGCCAAACTGGCTTACCCACAGAGAGAAAAATTCTCGCACACTTATCCTAGTCCCAGCGTCAGCTTGGCTGACCTCTGCGTGGCTCCCAGACACTATGCGTCAACCCTGGGCCTCTCTGCGTCACCCACGCAAGTCCTCTAGTGACTGTGCAGTCTCCTACTGCTTATGCGTCTGCCTGAAATGCCCTGCGTCTGCTTCTCTTGCCTTAGCGTTGGTCTCCAGTGGTTGATCCCTTCTCTCTGTTCCGTACTTGCTGCCTCCTGACTGCTCACCAGACCACTAGTTCGAATTTCTCAGCTAACCCTTCTCTAGAAATTGAGCTGTCTAGTCACCCTCAGTGTGTCCTCCAAGTGACCCTCATGCCTCCTCTTATACTTTTCTCGTTGACGAATCAACAACCAAGATTAAGTCCCTAATCAACAACTAAGATTAATTCTGGCTTGATCCATGACTTTTGGACCCTTCTAACACAGTTTTATATTAATTTACATTAATATTTTATTTTCCCTAAGTCTTGGCTTGATCCATGACTTTTGGACCCTTCTAACACAGTTTTATATTAATTTACATTAATATTTTATTTTCACTTAGGGACTCCATTAAAAATATTAATTATTTTAATATCTCCCAAACTATTTAGAATCTGCCCAAACCATTTCTGGGTATTGGAGATTTCATGTGCTTTAGCCTCTCCACCAATTTTCGTGGCTAGAGCGCATCCAATGCTACCCTAAATTAACAAAAAATCCTCCAAAAACTCACATAGGTGGAAGAAAATACTGCAAAATCCCCACACAAGATACAAAAATCTCCTAACAAACAAACTGTTTCCTTGAGTGGCAATCAAAGTCCCTGAAGAAGAGCTGGAATTCTGCTTGGAAATTCCTTGTGCTAAACAACATTGGTTGACTTGGCGAAGTAGCTCAAGCTAACTCTCCAATTTTGAAATGAAATGCAAGAAGATGTAAAAATGAGGCTCTTCCCTTCCTTTTATAATTGCTGCTCAACCTTCCTTGTGGGCTCCACAAATTTGACACCCTTGCTTAACCCTCTTTCATGTGGTTCGATTTCTCTTTGGGGGTTCGATTTATCTTAGGGAGTTCAATTTCCCTTCTTAAGTGACCCTCACAACTTAACATCACTTAATTTTTCCCTTTTTGCCTATGTTTAACCTTTATTTATTATCAAAATTAGCCTCCACAACTTATTTTTTCTAAGTTTTATTTATCAAATATTATATTAACTGCCAAAATTGCAAAATTGAGGATTTCCATAGTAAAATTATTAATTGGGGACATGATAATCCTCCCCTCCCAAATGTTACTTGTCCTCAAGCAACTGCAATGCTAGATGTTGTAAAATTTGTTCTCCTCCTAGTAGCCTCCTCCTCTCGTAAGTCTTTCCACCTAACAAGATATTTCCTGATAGTCTTGTTCCTGAGCCTTCGCTCCCTCTCCTATAATATGGCCTTAGGTATCAAAATCAAATGACCCTCATCATCCAAGGGTGGAAACTCTGTTGCAGTTGTAACTTGTTTTCCCAAGGCTTTTTTCAGGCAAGACACCTGGAACATATTATGCATCTTGCTTCCTGGCAGAAGCTCTAGCTCATAAGCCACCTCTACAACTTGCATGATCACCTTATACGGTCCATAAAAACAGGGTTTGAGCTTCTCAACTCCCTTCTGCTTCAATGTGGACTATCTATATGTTTGGAGACGCAAGAACACTAAGTCTCCAATCTCAAAATGCCTCTCCACCGGGTGCCTATCTACATACACCTTGTATTGGTTCTACTCTGTCTGCAGGTTGTCCTTGAGAGCCCTCAAGATATCTTGGCTTTCTTGTATCCAATCCTTTGCCCCAGGGGCTCGAATGTCTCCAAAAATCATGTTAGCAAATGATAATGCATCATAACCATAAATAGCACAAAAGGTGGCATATCGATAGACATATGGTGAGCGGTGTTGTATCAATACTCTCCCATGTGACTCCACTTCACCAATGCACGCTATTGCCCCGTCACATAATTATGCAAATATCCCTCCAACCATTTATTCACAATCTTTGTTTGCCCATCTATTTGGGTGTGGTAGTTAGTACTAGGAGTGAGCTCAGTGCCCACCAATCTAAATAAATCCTGCCAAACCCCCCCCCATAAATCCACTGTCTCGATTATTGACTATGGCCTTGGGAAGACCATGCCCACCAAATACTATTAGAACTTGGCCCATGCATGCATTATGGCCAAAAAATCCTTATCATAGTAGGATATAGTCTCTCATGTGGCTGTAGCTTTCGACTCTCAAATGCAATCGATTGGTCTCCTTGCGTTAGCATTGCTCCAATACCCTCTCCAAATGCATCACACTCCAGTACAAAGGGCCGTGAAAAATATGGTAAAGCCAAAACCAGGCAGTTGCTCATCACTCTCTTGAGGCGCTCAAAGGCCTCCTGTGCCATGTTTGTCCACTCAAACGTTCCCTCCTTTGTCAAGTCTGTGAGGGGTGCTTCCAACTGTGAAAATCCCTTCACAAACCACCTATAGTAAGTGCATATGCCCAGGAAACCCCACAACTCCGTCACATTCCTGGGTGTAGGCCAATCCAAAATAGCTCTAATCTTCTCCTGATGGACCTTGACTCCATCCTCTCCAATCACATGTGTCAAACCAAACTCACACTTGGACATATTGGCATAGAACTGTTGTTCCTCCAAGATGTGCAAGACCTCCTCCAAGTGCTGCAAATGCTCCTCCCATGTCTTGTTGTAAATCAAAATATCATCGAAAAATACCAACACAAATCTACGCAACTGCTTGCGGAACACATGGTTCATACAAGACTGAAAAGTAGTCGGTGTGTTGGTTAGCCCAAAGGGCATCACCAAGAACTCAAAATGCCCGTAATGACATCAGAATGCAGTCTTCGAGATGTCTTGCTCCCTCACCCAAATTTGATGATATCCCGAGCGCAAATCTATCTTAGAGAAGTATTTAGCTCCTCTAAGCTCGTCCATCAACTCATGGATGTGCAAACTCGGGTATCAGTTCTTCAATGTCTTCTTATTTAGGGCCCTGTAATCAATGCACATGTGAAGCGTCCCATATTTCTTCTTCACTAGCAAAACTGAAGAAGAAAAGGGACTAGAGCTGGGTTTGATGTGTCCCAAAGCTAGCAACTCCTGTATGGCTTTCTCTATCTCATCCCGATAGGCCTTGGGATATCTGTAGGGTGTAGTGATCACTACGTGCACGCCCTCCTCTAGCTCTATAGTATGCTCAAACCCTCTATTTGGTGGACATCCTGGGGGAATGTCTCCGAACACTGCATGATGTTTCTCTAGTAGCGCTAAAATGTCTGGTTGTGGTTGTTGCGACTTCCCTATCTAAAAAATGTGCAACTCTACTGCCCATGCTATGTCCCCACCCCTCAAGCCGACTTCCATCTTGTGTTCTGATATTGTTTGTGGTGGATATGAGTGCATGCCCCTCAATAATACTAGTCTCCCATCTGGTCCCATGAACTCCATCTCTAACTTCTTCTAATCAGTGGTGACGCGTCCCATGTTAGTTTTTGTAGCATCGTATGTTTTCTAGCCACAAAATTTGGTGGAGAGGCTACAATACATGAGATCTCAAAAACCCATAATCGTTTCTGGAAATTCCGCCTAGAAATGACTTAATTAGATTATTAACTAGTTTTTAAATATTTCCTAAGTCTAAACTTAGGGAATATGGTTAATTAATCAATATTAATTAAGTCAAGGCCAGAATCATCTAGAAACTCACATAGATTGATCCAAAAATGATCCTAGCCATCGATTATGTTTTAATCTTGGTCGTTGGTGATCCAACAAAGGATTATAAGAGGAGATCGATGTGGTGATGAAGAATACACTTGAGAACACGAGAAGTTCGATTTCCTTGGCAGATCGATTTCCATAGTAGCAGTAGTCAACTGCTGGAGAGCCAAAGATTGAAGCAATGAGTGAGGGGCAGGGATAGTGAGTCTGGAGGAGATTTTTCGGATCTGGAGAGTCAGCTAAAGGAGGGTTGAGTTTCCTCAGTGAGGTTGCGTAGAGGCAACGCAAAAGCTTCAGAAGCAACAGTTCGATTTGGCCAGAAAGAGGGTTGATTTAGTTGTTGGAGGTCGGGAATATTTCCAGAAGGTACCAGCGAGTCATTCTCAGAGGCTGATTTGGGAAGACGACTTGATCAGTTGCAGTTCCAGGCAGAGTGTACTAGTGGCTGTGCAGGGTTGATGCATGGGTTTCGTGGAGCCCATTCAGAGCCAGTTTTAGAGCACGATCAGTGCCACTGCCAGGTGAGACAAAATTTGTCTCACTAATTTTTGTGGCCAGTTTGTCTTGTAGTGGATTGCCAGTTTATGCATCCAGATTGTACTCAGATTTTCACTGCTGCATAATAATAAAACCCTCAACTGCTACACCGACTTTCTCAAGTTGGGTTTTTCCGGAGATAATTGTCCAAAAATAATAGTGTCATTTTTATTGTGTGTGCTAGTTTTTTCTTAGTTTCCAGTGCTATTATTTCCGCAGTATTTTATTTGTGAAAGTTGTAGTGACTTATTTGATATTTGTTGTAGCAGATAAATTGTTAAAATAATTAACAATTAGAAAAATAAATTCTAGTTGTCGCAATAGGATTCTAGTTTTGGAATTTTCACATGGTATTGGAGCGCAGTTGATCAGCCGGAGAGCTCAGAGGTGAAAAGAAGGAATTTTGGCTGCTCAATGTGGGCAACATGCTGAAATTCCACGGGGCAACGCAGTCTTTTGCCAGGAGGGCGAATTGCTTGAGGAAGTTCGATTTTACTAAGAGGGGCAAAAAAAATTGATCCTTCTAGATTAAGTGATTCCAGAGGCAGAGGAAGCAACTTAGTCATTTCGTTGGGCAGATCTCTAGCTGGACGCAGAGGGTTTTGCAGCAGTACATTGGAGCAGAACCAGCGTTGAGGTGGAAGACAGAAGAGCACACATAGAGGGAAAATTTTCCTCAGGGAACATCTAGTCTCAAGAAGTTTGATTTTCCTTGTAGATCGACAGTAGTTGTGAGCAGATATTCTCAATACAGAAAGGAGTGCGAGTAGCAGAGCAACAACTGAGCAGAAGGAAAAAGTAAGTTTTTGACAGTACGTTGATATGACCACTGCTAGGCTTCGTGATCGGGACAGGTTGGATGGAGCTTCCAACTACGTCATCTAGAAGGCAAGGATGTCCTTCTAGATGAATATGCCCTGAAAGCCTACATTGATGTTGTAGTGGCAGTTCCTCAAGATGCAGATCAGCAAAAAGAATATAAGAAGGAAATGGCGCGGGCGAAGAGGTTGATCCTAGATGGAGTCCTAGATCATATAGTCTCACATATATCTGGCAAAGGTATTGCCAAACAGAGGTGGGATGCACTCTCCACGTTATACCAGGGTACTTTCGAGCAGCGGAAGATGTATCTAGAGTAGAAGCTGAGACTCATGTGGATGCAGAAAGGGGAAGGAATAAACCCCTACCTTTCTAGAATTCAGGAGGTTCGAGACTAGTTGTCTACTGTTGGGGCAACGCCTCAATCCATGGAGCTAGTGCGATTGGCACTCAATAGCATCTCAGAGGATTCGCAGGGTTTTGTCCAAAGCATATTCGGCAGTGTTGAATTTTCTAGGACTATCCGTTAGAAAATTAATCTGTATTTTGCTAGTTTATTTCTTCTAACTGTAAATTCTGAACAAGTTATTTAAAACATTTAAATACCGAAATAAACACAATACAGTCACAACATCTACAGATTATCAGCTGAAAGAAAACAAACACACAAGTGACACCGTTATTTTTGGACAAATGTCCCCGGAAAAACCCAATGTAGGAAAACCGGTGCAGCTATTCTGAGGGTTTATTATTATGCAGTATTTCCTTGAGTACAACTGGGTGCCTAACCTGCTCACCCAACAGAAAAAATACATGGCAACAATGCCTCTCTATTCGGAAACAAGTATTCAGAAAACTTGTCCCACGAAACCCTATCCAGTGTCTTTGAAGCTCTGCGCTGGCCCTTCTGGCCTCTGCATCAGCCTCCTGCTGCCCTGCATCAGCCTCAAAGCTCTTTGCGTTAGCCCTCTAAGGCATTGCATAGCCTCTAGGACCCTTTGCGTCACTCCTGCAGCCTCTGCGTGGATGACGCAGTCCCTCTTGCCTCTGCGTTGTCTTTGCTGGGCTCTGCGTGGCTTGAATTGGCTGTTGCCTCTCGCTCTCTGCTTCTGCACTGGTCTCTTGGCACTGTCTTTACCTCTGTTTCCAATACTCACTACCCCTCGCTGCTGATCACTGATTCGACTTTGCTTAACAACCCGCTCTAGCAAATCGAATGACTGATCACTCTGGTGTATTCTCCAACTAACCCTCAAGCCTCTTCTTATACTTTTCTCGTTGGTCCTTCAACGGCCAAGATTAAATCTCTAATCAACAGCTAAGATTAGATTTGGCTTGATCCATGACTTTTGGAACCTTCTAACCCAGTTTTATAATAATACCCATTAATATTTTATTTTTCTGAAGTTTAGACTTAGGAACTCCATTAAAAATATTAATTATTTTAATATCTCCCAAACTGGGTACAACCTATCCAGACCATTTTTGGGTCTTGGAGATCTCATGTGCTTTAGCCTCTCTGCCAATTTTCATGGCTAGAGCACATCTGATGCTACCCCAAATCAACACTCCCTCTTAGCGAGGACTGTGCTCTAGTAATACTCCACACTAAGCATCACCTTGATTATCTAGCACCGGTCCCTGTGCTGATGATAGGCCTCCCCGCCCAACATCCTCTCCACTGTTGCATCCTGTACTATTGCCCATGGCCCTGCCATTGCCACTGCTGCATCTGTACGACAGCTCCCTCTGCATCCGTGTTGTTGCTGGTCCATCCTCCCAACACTGAATCTGCACTGCATCCCTTCTCATCATGCTGCATCGTGCTACTGCATACTGGCACTGCACTGCAACTCAGTTACTGAGAAGTAAGTAACTGATCCACCCAACTTCTGACATCCCTGTGAGGCTAGAAACACTCCCGATGCTGAAGCTGCCTCTGCCGCTAACAAGTGCTCCCTCTATTGACCTCTACTCTGTTGCAACAACTACCATCATCTCGCACTGTTGCAACCCTCTCTGTGCCATCCTGCATCGTTTCAACACTCACGTGCCTCTCGCACTGTTGCATCTTACTAGCCTCATGCTGCCCAAGGACTATTACACTGTAGCACTCTTTGCCGCTTCATCCGCATCTGTCTTCACTAACATCTGCTAGTCCTGCTACTCTCCCTTCGGGGCTCCTGTAGCAAGGTATAATCCAAGAAGTTGGGTACCTCAAGGATCCTGCCCCTCATCGCCTGTAGTCCTCTTGACTACATCTCGATGTCTCCCCACCTCTTCTCTAGAGGTACATGAGCACTCATGGCACAACCGTCATCCTCAACATCTTTCTCTGCCTTCGCTGGAGCCGCCTTAGAGTCAGACACGACTCCCTTGTTCTTCTTCCTCAGACAGTGGTTCGCATAATGACCTAGTTCCTCACAGTGGAAGCACTTGACCTTGGAGAGGTCCTTCTTTTTCCTCTTCTCCTGCTTTCCCGCAGATGCCAAATCTGCATCTTCTTCCTCTTCCTTCTTGATCCTGACCCCTTTGTTGCTACTTCCCACCTTGCTCAATTGTTTGATCTCTTCTTGATGAAGAGCCACCCACAATTCTTCCCAATCTGGAAGATTCGTCCTGCCCAGTATCCCTTGGAAAAATGTCTCCCACTCCTTAAAGACTGCGTTAAGTGCGGTCCTTACCATGAACACTTCATCTGGCGTGGCTCCTATGGAAGTCAGCTGGTCTCGAATCTCCTTCAACCGACTGAGGAAGTGATCTATCTGCTCCCCCTTCTGCATCTAGTATGACCTTAGTTGATTCCCAAGTAACATATTCCTCTGCACGAAAGTATGCTGGTACAATGCCTTCAAGGTGTCCCACATCTCCTTTGCCGTTTTCTTCTCGGCAATATGTTGGACCACATGATCCTTGACCCCATCAAGGATGATGCATTTTCCTTTGGCCATTGCCTCCTCGTACTTTTCATTAGCTACCGGGTCAACTGGAATAGTCATTACTCTCAAGGCGAAGCCCTTGATGCGATTTCTATCTAGAATGGACAAGCTCCTAGCCTTCTAGACCACAAAGTTGGACGCTCCGTCCAGCCTATCCTAATCCATCAGCCCATTCACAACCATCTCTCTGCTCTTCTCTGTCGACTCCTCCGAGTCTCTCTACTTCTTGCCTAGAAGTTCTCCGTTCGACTCGTGCTGAGTCTCTCTACTTCCTGTCTGGAAGTTCTCAGTTCGACTCCTCCGAGTCTCTTTACTTCTCGTCTAGAAGTTCTCTTCTGGACTCCCTTTGAGTCCTAATTTCCCTCCTGGAAATCCCTCTGCCAACTGTCAAGTTGCCACTTTTTGATCGTCTGTGCAACTGCAACACCGATCCAAATTCCTTGGCTAGAAATCCGCCTCAGTAACAACTCCCTCTACCTTGGTTTTGCCCTATTAGGTATTGTTCTGACCATAGTACCCCACTAGCTTCGCTCCCACAAACCGCCCACAGCTTCCTTCGCCCCAACAACTGGAGGATTGAGCCTCTTGGCTCTGCACAATCCCGACATCGGCACAACAACTCCCTCAGCCAATTGCGTCAACTCTCCTGGCCTCTGCGTGGCTTTGCGTGAGCCTATTTCTGCCCTCCTCAACCTTTGCGCTGGTCTTTCTCAGGGCCGGACCGATGACGCAGTCACTCTGTGTCATGCCTTTGTCGCTTTTTGCAAGATCAACTCTGTCACTCGAGACAGCTGAATCTGATGCGAATGCTCTACTTAGCTGATGCCTTCAACTTTCCTGTGATCTGCAACCACGCTTTGATACCATGTTGAATTTTCTAAGTCTATCTGTTAGAAAATTAATATGTATTATGCTGGTTTATTTCTTCTACTTGTAAATTCTAAACAAGTTATTTAAAACATTTAAATATTGAAATAAACACAATATAGTCACAACATCTACAGATCATTAGCTGACATCTACAGATCATTAGCTGAAATAAAACAAACACACAAGTGACACCGCTATTTTTGGACAAATGTCCCCGAAAAAATCCAATGCGAGAAAACTGGTGCAGCTATTCTGAGGGTTTATTATTATGCAATATTTCCTTGAGTACAACTGGGTGCCTAACCGGCTCACCTGACAGAGAAAAAATACACGACAATAATGCCTTGCTATTCAGAAACAGGTATTCAGAAAACCTGTCCCACGAAACCCTCTCAGTGTATCTGAAGCTTTGCGCTATCCCTTCTGGCCTCTGCGTTGGCCTCCTGCTGCCCTCCGTCAGCCTCAAACCTCTCTGCGTCAGCCCTCTGAGGCACTGTGCAGCCTCTGGGACCCTCTGCGTCATTCCTGCAGCCTCTACGTGGATGACGCAGTTCCTCTGGTCTCTGTGCCGTCTCTACTAGGCTCTGTGTGGCCTGAACTAGCTGCTGCTTCTCGCTCTCTACTTCTGCGCTGGTCCCTTGGCACCGTCTCTGCCTCTCTGCCCAGTACTCACTGCCCCTCGCTGCTAATCACTGATTCAACTTTGCTTAACAACCCCGCTCTAGCAAATCGAATGACTGATCACTCTGGTGTATTCTCCAACTGACCCTCAAGCCTCTTCTTATACTTTTCTTGTTGGTACTTCAGTGGTCGAGATTAAATCTCTAATCAATGGCTAAGATTAGATTTGGCTTGATCCATGACTTTTGGAACCTTCTAACCCATTTTTATATTAATACCCATTAATATTTTATTTTTCCTAAGTTTAGACTTAGGAACTCCATTAAAAATATTAATTATTTTAATATCTCCCAAACCAGATACGATCTGTCCAAACCATTTCTGAGTTTTGGAGATCTCATGTGCTTTAGCCTCTCCACCAATTTTCATGGCTAGAGCACATCCGATGCTACCCCAAATCAGCACTCCCTCTTAGCGAGGATTGTGCTCTAGTAATACTCCACACGAAGCATCACCCTGATTATCCAACACTGGTCCTTGTGCTGATGATAGGCCTCCCTGCCCAACATCCTCTGCACTGTTGCATCCTGTACTATTGCCCATGGCCCTACCACTGCCACTGCTGCATCCGTATGACAGCTCCCTCTGCATGCGTGTTGTTGCTGGTCCATCCTCCTAACACTGAATCTGCACTACATCCCTTCTCATCATGCTACTGCATACTGGTACTGCACTGCAACTCAGTTACTGAGAAGTAAGTAACTGATCCACCCAACTTCTGACATCCCTGTCAGGCTAGAAACACTCCCGATGCTGAAGCTACCTCTGTCGCTAACAAGTGCTCCCTCTACTAACCTCTACGTTGCTGCAACAACTACCTACATCTCACACCGTTGCAACCCTCTCTGTGCCATCCTGCATCGTTTCAACACTCACGTGCCTCTCGCACTGTTGCAGCCTGCTAGCCTCGCGTTGCCCGGGGGCTACTGCACTGTAGCACTCTCTGTTGCTTCATTCACATCCGTCTCTACTGACATCTGTCAGTCCTGCTACTCTCTCTTCGGGGATCCCGTAGCAAGGTATAATCCAAAAGGCTAGGTACCTCAAGGATCCTGCCCATCATCGCCTGTAGTACTCCTGACTACAGCTCGATGTCTCCCCACCTCTTCTCTAGAGGTACTTGAGCACTCATGGCACAATCGTCATCCTGCTCGACTTCTTTCTCCACCTTTGCTGGCGCTGCCTTGGAGTCAGATACCTCTCCCTTGTTCTTCTTCCTCGGACACTGTTGATTTGTGGTAGCATCAGATGTGATCTAGCCATGAAATTTGGTGGAGAGGTTGGGGCACATGAGATCTCTAATACCTAGAAAGGTTTTGGGCAGATTCTAAATAGTTTAGGAGATATAAAAATAATCAATATGTTTAATGGAGTCCCTAAGTCTAAAGTTAGGGAAATTAAAATATTAATGCGGATTAATATAAAACTGTGTTAGAATGGTCTAAAAGACATGGATCAAGCCAGATCTAATCTTAGCCATCGATTAGGGACTTAATCTCGGTCGTTGATATGTCAACGAGAAAAGTATAAGAGGAGGCTTGAGGGTCACTTGGAGGATACACCAGATGATCAGTCATTCTATTCTCTAGAGCGGGGTTTGCTAAGAGAGATAGAATCAGTGATCGGAGTTGCAACGGAGGGGCATTGAGTACAGAGAGACAGAGAGGCACAAATAGTGCCGGGAGAGCAGTGCAGGAGCCAGAGAGAGTGATTCAGTAGCAGCCAGGGCTCACGTAGGGCCACGCAGAGGCAGCCAGGAGCTGTGCAATGCTTTAGACAGGCCAGCGTTGCTGACACAGAGGGCCAAAAGGCTAACACAGGGCCTCCTAAAGCTGACGCAGAGGGCTAGAAGGCTAACACAGGGCCTCTTGAAGCTGACGCAGACGGCCAGAAAGCTGACGCAAGGCCCCCTGAGGCTGACACAGACCCATTCAGGGTGACATAGGGCTAGCATTGGGCAGAGAGAGGCTGACGCAGTCCAGAAATGAAGACGTTGGGGTTTCTGGGGGCATATTGGAGCTGAGGAGCTACCGGAAGTTTGATCCAGGGTTTCAGCCAGAACATTTGTCTCAGATTGAGAGGTACTACTGGCAAGGAAATTCTCTGTTGAGTAAGCTCGATTTGGCAACCAGATTGTACTCTGAAATTGCTTAATAAAAAGACGCTCAGATAACTACACCAGTTTTCCCGCATTGGGTTATTTCGGGGACACTGGTCCAAAAATAACCATGTCATTTTGTGTGCTTGTTTCTGTTTCCTTCAATTGATCATTTATAATATGTTGAACATGCACTAGTGTTTATTTTCAGTATTTACATTGTAAATAACTTGTTAAGTAAAGGAACAAGTAGGTAGGAATAAATCAGTAAAGTGCATGGAGGGTTTCTAACTAGTAGACTTAGAAACTTCAACATGGTATCAGAGGGTGGTTGCAGATCACAGGAGAACTAAGGACATCAGCCGAGCAGAGCAATAGCAACAGAAAACAGTTGTCCCGAGTGACAGAAGTTGTTTCTAGCAGAGCAGTAACAAGGGAAGGGTGATGCAGTGCCTGCGTCATCAAGGGTGAGCCAGAAAGAGGCAGCGCAGAGGCTAAGGGAGGCAAAGGGAGACTCATGCAGAGCCACATAGAAGCTAGGAGGGCTGACGCAGTTGGCTGAGGAGGTTGGGTTGTTGGTGTCGGGATTACGCAGAGCCTAGGAGCTCTCACCTTCAGGTTGCTGGGGTTTAGGAGGCTGTGGGAAAGTTGCAGAGTGGAGCTGGTGAGGTACTGTAGTCAGAACAGTACTTGACAGGGCAAGGCCAAGAGGAGGGAGTTGCTACCAAGGGTTTCTAGCCGAGAAATCCGGATCAGTGGTGCAGTTGCACAAACGATCAGAGTAGGGGGCATCTCGACATCGACAGAAGGATTTCCAGGAGGGAAATTGAGACTCAGAGGGAGTCACATCGAGAACTTCCAGGAGGGAAGTAGAAGAGCATCATCACACTACATGGAGTAAGAGACTAGGACTGGCTGGATGGAGCGTCAAACTTCGTAATCTGGAAGGCCAAAATCTTATTCGTACTTGACAGAAATCATGTCAAGCACTTCACCTTGAAGATGATAGCTATCCCAGTTGACCCAGCTGAGAACAACAAGTACGAGGAGGCAATGGCCAGGGCCAAGAGCATCATCCTTGATGGGGTCAAGGACCATGTAGTACCACACACTGCTGAGAAGGAAACAACAAATGAGATGTGGGAGGCCCTAAAGAAATTGTACCAGCATACTTCTGTGCAGAGAAGAATGTTACTAGAAATTAGTTGAGGTCATATCAGATGAAGAAGGGAGAACCAATTGACACCTTCCTCGGAGGACTGAATGAGATCCGAGATCAGTTGACTGTCATAGAAGCCACGTCGGATCAGGAATTGATGGTGAGGACAAACCTGAATGTAGTCTCAGAAGACTGGGAGGTATTTGTCTAGAGTATACGGGGCAGAGGGACACTTCCACCTTGGGATGAGATGTGGGCGGATCTTCGCCAAGAAGAGATCAGACGACAATCAAAGGTGGGAAGCAGCAGTAAGGGGATCAGAGTCAAAAAGGAAGAGGAGGAAGATGTTGCCCTAGCATCTGAGGGAAAGCAAGAAAAGAGGAAGAAGAAGGATCTCTCCAAGATCAAGTGCTTCCATTGTGGGGAGTTGGGTCATTATGCGACCTAGTGTCCAAGGAAGAAGAGTAAGGGAGAGTCTTCCGAGACTAAGGCAGCGCCAACAAGGGCAGGGAAGGAAGTGGAAACAGATGATGACTATGCCATGAGTGCACACGCACCACTTGAGCGGAAGTGGGGAGACATCGAGTTGTAGTCAGGTGGACTACAGGCGATGAGGGGCAGGATCCTCAAGGTACCCAGCCTCTTGGTTTAGACCATGCTACGAGAGCCTCGAAGAGGAGTAGCAGGACTGGCTGATGTGGGTAGAGATGGATGCGGATGGAGCAGCAGAGAGAGCTACAATGCAGGAGTCCCGAGATAGCGCGAGGCTAGCAGGCTACAACAGTACGAGAGGCATGGGAATGTTGCACCAGTGTAGGATGGCACAGAGAGGTGTGCAACAGTACAAGATGCAAGGAGTTATTACAGCATTGCAGAGGTCAAAGAGGGAGAACTTGTTAGTGGAAGAGGGAACTTAAGTATGAGGAGGGTCTCTAGCCCAACAGAGAGGTCAGAGTTGGGAGATCAGTTACTTACTTCTCAGTAACTGAGTTGTAGTGCAATAGTGGGCAATACGATGCGGCATGATGAGAGGAGTTGCAGTGCGGATGCAGTATTGGGAAAAGGGACTAGCAGCGGTACGGATGCAGAGGGAGTTGCAGTATAGATGCAATAGTGGTCATGGTAGGTCCATGGGTAGCAGTACAGGATGCAGCAGTGCAGAGGATGGTGGGTAGCAGGCCTAACATTAGCACAGGGACCGATGCCGGATGATCAGAGTAATGCTCAGTGAGGAGTATTGCTAGAGCACAATCCTCGCTAAGAGGGAGTGTTGATTTGTGGTAGCATCAAATGTGCTCTAGCCACGAAATCTGGTGGAGAGGTTGGGGCACATGAGATCTCCAATACCGAGAAAGGGTTTGGGCAGATTCTACATAGTTCAGGAGATATGAAAATAATTAATGTTTTTAATGGAGTCCCTAAGTCTAAACTTAGGGAAATTAAAACATTAATGTGGATTAATATAAAACTGTGTTAGAATGGTCCAAAAGACAAACTAGATCTAATCTTAGCCTCTGATTAGGGACTTAATCTCGGCCGTTGATATGTCAACGAGAAAAGTATAAGAGGAGGCTTGAGGGTCACTTGGAGGATACACTAGATGATCAGTCATTCTATTCTCTAGACCGGGGTTTGCTAAGAGAGATAGAATCAGTGGTCGGAGTTGCAGCTGAGGGGCATTGAGTACAGAGAGACAGAGAGGCAGAGATAGTGTTGGGAGAGCAGCACAGGAGCCAGAGAGGGTGGCATAGTAGCAGCCAGGGCTCACGCAGAGCCATGCATAGGCAGCCAAGAGCTGCGCAGTGCTTCAAAAAGGCCAACATTGTTGACACGGAGGGCCAAAAGGCTGATGCAGGGCCTCCTGAGGCTGACACAAAGGGCTAGAAGGCTAACGCAGGGCCTCCTGAGGCTGACACAGACCCATTCAGGGTGACGCAGGGCCAGCGCTGGGTAGAGAGAGGCTGACGCAGTCTAGAAAGACAGACACTGGGGTTTTTGGGGGGCAGATTGGAGCTGAGGAGCCACCAGAAGGTTTATTCGGGGTTTCAATCGGGACATTTGTCTCAGACTGAGAGGTACTATTACCAAGGAAATTCTCTGTTGGGTAAGCTGGATTTGGCACCCAGATTGTACTCTGAAATTGCTTAATAAGAAAACCCTCAGATAGCTACATCGGTTTTCCCGCATTGGGTTTTTCCAGGGACATTGGTCCAAAAATAACAGTGTCATTTTGTGTGCTTGTTCCTGTTTCTTTCAGTTGATGATCTGTAATATGTTGAGCATGCACTAGTGTTTATTTTCAGTATTTACATTGTAAATAACTTGTTAAGTAACATAACAAGTAGGTACGAATAAATCAGTAAAGTGCATGGAAGGTTTCTAACTGGGAGACTTAGAAACTTCAACAGACACTGGTTCACATAATGAGCCAGTTCCCCACAGTGGAAGCACTTGACCTTAGAGAGGTCCTTCTTCTTCGTCTTCTCCTGCTTTCACGCAGATGCCAGAGCTGCGTCCTCTTCCTCTTCCTTCTTGATCCTGACCCCTTTGCTGCTACTTCCCACCTTGCTCAATCGCCTGATCTCTTCTTGACGAAGAGCCGCCCACAATTCTTCCCAATTTGGAAGATCTGCCTTGCCCAGTATCCCCTAGACAAATGTCTCCCACTCCTCAAAGACTGCGTTAAGTGCGGTCCTTACCATCAACTCTTCATCCGGCGTGGCTCCTATGGAAGTCAGCTGGTCTCGGATCTCCTTCAACCGACTGAGGAAGTGATCTATCTGCTCCCCTTTATGCATCGGGTTGACCTTAACTGATTCTCAAGTAACATGTTCCTCTACATGGAAGTATCCTGGTAAAATGTCTTCAAGGTGCCCGACATCTCCTTTGCCGTTTCCTTCTCAGCAATATGTTGGACCACATGATCCTTGACCCCATCAAGGATGATGCATTTGCCTTGGCCATTGCCTCCTCGTACTTCTCATTACCTACCGGGTCAACTGGGATACCCATTAGTCTCAAGGCAAAGCCCTTGATGCGATGTCTATCTAGAATGGATAAGATCCTAGCCTTCCAGACCATAAAGTTGGATGCTCCGTCCAGCCTATCCTGATCCCTCAGTCCATTCACGACCATCTCTCTGCTCTTCTCCGTCAACTCCTCTGAGTCTCTCTACTTCCTGCTTGGAAGTTCTCGGTTTGACTCCTGCTGAGTCTGTCTACTTCTGGTGTGGGGCACCTTGAAGACGTTGTACCAGCATACTTCCGTGCAGAGGAAGATGTTACTTGAGAATCAGCTATGGTCATACCAGATGCAGAAGGGGGAGCAGATAGATCACTTCCTCAGCCGGTTGAAGGAAATCTAGGACCAATTGACTTCCATAGGAGCCATGCCGGATGAAGAGATGATGATGAGGACCGCACTTAACGCAGTCTCCGAGGAGTGGGAGACATTTGTCCAGAGCATACTGGGCAGGGAGAATCTTCCTGATTGGGAAGAATTGTGGGAGGCTCTTCGTTGAGCAAGGCGGGAAGTAGCAGCAAAGGAGTTCGGATCAAGAAGGAAGAGGAAGAGGATGCAACTTTGGCATCTGCGGGAAAGCAAGAGAAGAGGAAGAAAAATGACCTCTCCAAGGTCAAGTGCATCCACTATGGGAACTGGGTCATTATGCGAACCAGTGTTCAAGGAAAAAGAACAAGGGAGAGGCATCTGACTCTAAGGCAGTGCCATCGAAGGCGGAGAAGGAAGTCGAGGAGGATGACGATTGTGCCATGAGTGCTCATGTACCTCTAGAGAAGAGGTGGGGAGACATCGATCTATATTCAAGAAGACTACAAGCGACGAGGGGCAGGATCCTTGAGGTACCCAACCTCTTGGATTATACCTTACTACGGGAGCCCCGAAGAGAGAGTAGCAGGATTGGCGGATATCAGTAGAAATGGATGCGGATGAAGCGACAAAGAGTGCTACAGTGCAGGAGTCCCCGGGCAGCGCGAGGCTAGCAGGTTGCAATAGTGCGAAAGGAACGGGAGTGTTGCAATGGTGCAGGATGGCATAGAGAGGTCTACAACGGTGCGAGATGTAGGGAGTTGTTGCAGCAACGCAGAGGTCAGTAGAGGGGGCACTTATTAGTGGCAGAGGGAGCTTCAACATCGGGAGTGTTTCTAGCCTGACAGGTATGTTAGAAGTTGGGTGGATCAGTTACTTACTTCTTAGTAACTGAGTTGCAGTGCAGTAGTGGTTAGCAGTAGCATGATGTAGCATTATGTGAGGGGGATGCAGTGCAGATGCAATGTTGGGAGGATGGACCAGCAACAACACAGATGCAAAAGGAGTTGCCGTACAGATGCAGCAGTGGCAATGGCAGACCCATGGGCAACAATACAGGATGCAGTAGTGCAGAGGATGTTGGGCAGGGAGGCCTAGCATCAGCACAAGGACCGGTGCCGGATAATTAGGGTGATGCTCAGTGTGGAGTATTATTAGAGCACAGTCCTCGCTAAGAGGGAGTGTTGATTTGGGGTAGCATTGAATGTGCTCTAGCTATGAAAATTGGTGGAGAGGCTAAAGCACATGAGAGCTCCAAGACCCATAAATAGTTTGGATAGATTGTACCGGGTTTGGGAGATATTAAAATAATTACTATTTTTAATGGAGTTCCTTTTTCTAAACTTAGAAAAAATAAAATATTAATGGGTATTAATATAAAATTGGGTTAGAAGGTTCCAAAAGTCATGGATCAAGCCAAATCTAATCTTAGCTGTTGATTAGAGATTTAATCTCGACCGTTGAAGGACCAACGAGAAAAGTATAAGAAGAGGCTTGAGGGTCAGTTGGAGAATACACCAGAGTGATCAGTCATTCGATTTGCTAGAGCGAGGTTGCTAAGTAAAGTCGATCAGTGATCAATAACGAGGGGCAGTGAGTACTGGGCAGAGAGGTAGAGACAGTGCCTAGAGACCAACACAGAGGCATAGAGCGAGAAGCAACAACTAGAGCAGGCCACGCAGAGCCCAACAGAGACAACGCAGAAGCCAGAGTGACTGCGTCATCTACGCAGAGAGCAGTGGGAGTGACGCAGAGGGTCCCAAAGGCTGCACAATGCCTCAGGGGGTTGACGCAGAGGCTAGAAGGGCCATTATAGAGTCGCTGGAAAGGGTTTCGTGGGACAGGTTTTCTGAATACCTGTTTCCGAATAGAGAGGTATTGCTGCCAATTAATTTTCTTTGTCGGGTGAGCTAGTATGGCACCCAATTGTACTCATGGAAATACTGCATAATAATAAACCCTCAGGATAGCTGCACCGATTTTCCCGCATTGGGTTTCCGGGGACATTTGTCCAAAAATAAAGGTGTCACTTGTGTGTTTGTTTTCTTTCAGCTGATGATCTGTAGATGTTGAGACTGTATTGTGTTTATTTCGTTATTTATATGTTTTAAATAATTTGTTCGAATTTAACAAGTAGAAGAAATAAACCAAAATAACCTTGCGGCACTGCGCAGCCTCTAGGACCCTTTGCGTCACTCCTGCAGAGTCTGTGTGGATGACGCAGTCCCTCTGGCCTCTGTGCTGTCTCTGCTGGGCTCTGCATCGCCTAAATTGGTTGCTTCCTCTCACTCTCTACTTCTGCGCTGGCCTCTTGGCACTGTCTCTGCCTCTTTGCCCAATACTCACTACCCCTTGCTGCTGATCATTGATTCGACTTTGCTTAACAACCTCGCTCTAGCAAATCGAATGATTGATCACTCTGGTGTATTCTCCAACTGACCCTCAAGCCTCTTCTTATACTTTTCTCGTTGGTCCTTCAACGACCGAGATTAAATATCTAATCAATGGCTAAGATTAGATTTGGATTGATCCATGACTTTTGGAACCTTCTAGCCTAGTTTTATATTAATACCCATTAATATTTTATTTTTCCTATGTTTAGACTTAGGAACTCTTTTAAAAATATTAATTATTTTAATATCTTCCAAACCAGGTACAATCTGTCCTAACCATTTATGGGTCTTGGAGATCTCATGTGCTTTAGCCTCTCCACCAATTTTCATGGCTAGAGCACATCCGATGCTACCGCAAATCAATAGGCAGATATAGGCTACCAGATTGGAATAAAATGTGGGACGATTTGCATGAGGAGGAATTGAGGCGAGCTCTGTTAAAGAGCTCCATTAGGTGCAATAGCAGCGGATGGATGATGTTGAATGTGGCCCTGGCATGAAAGGGTCCCAGTCAGGGACAAGGGGAGCAGAGAAAGAAGAAAAAGGACCTGTCAAAGGTCAAGTGCTTCAAGTGTGGTGAGCTTGGTCACTACAATACCCAGTGTCCTCTTAGGAAGGAGGACAAGGAGGAGAAGCAGGACCAGCAGGCAGCTTCAACAGAGATCGATAAGCTTTCCTCTAGGCTAGAGGAAGACTTTGCTATGTTCACTGATATACCTCTAGGAGTGAGTTGGGGTGACTTGGTGTTGTAACCCAAGAGCGCTAAGTTGGGCAAGATCCTTGAGGAGTCCACCTCATGGATCATTACCTAGCTACGGGGGTGCATAGTATTTAGTAGCAAGATGGATCAGTGGCAATTGATGCAGTTAGAGACCGATTGACAATTGCAAAGACTAGTAGTAGTCAGATGTAGGGGAACACTGTGCATAGTTGGCAGCAGTGCAATTGGCAGAGTGCATAGTCAGCAACAACGCAAATTCTTCAGTGACAGTGCAAATGCTAGTAGCAGTCAAAGACTCGGGAGGCAGATGCATCATACTGAACACAATTGATTCAGTATTTTGGATGCTTTTCAGTTGCAATTGTTGCATTTTCAACAACAACAGATGAGAGGGAATTGCAATGTTGGTCGCTGTATGGCAATGTCAACAACAACACAGATGTAATGTATATCTAAGTTGCGCAGTGGTTGGTGGGCAATATGGCCAAACATCAACAACGTGACAGAAGATGATGCAGAGACAGGGTGTTGTGGCAGGGAGTGTAGCACTAGAGAACATTCCTCGCTAAGAGGGAGTGTTAGTTTTTGTAGTATCGGATGTGTTCTAGCCACGAAATTTGGTGGAGAGGCTAGAATAAGTGAGATCTCCAAAACCCATAAATCGTTTCTAGAAATTCTGCATAGAAATGACTTAATTAGAATATTAACCAATTTTTAAATATTTCTTAAGTCTAAACTTAGGGAATATGGTTAATTAATCAGTTTTAATTAAGTCAAGGCGAGAATCATCTAGAAACTCACACGGATCGATCCATAAATGATCCTAGCCATCGATTATGTTTTAATCTTGGTCGTTGGTGATCCAATAGAGGATCATAAGAAGAGATTGATGTGGTAATGGGGAATACACTTGAGAACACCAGATGTTTGATTTCCTTGGCAAATCGATTTCCAGAGTAGAAGCAGTCAACTGCCAGAGAGCCAGAGATCACAGGAATGAGTGAGGGGCAGGGATAGTGAGTCTGGAGGAGATTTTCTCTATCTGGAGAGTTAGCCACAGGAGGGTTGAGTTTCCTCAGTGAAGCTGCGCAGAGGCAACGCAAAAGCTTTAGAGGTAGTAGTTCGATTTGGCCAGACAAAGGGTCAATTCAGTTGTTGGAGGTTGGGAAGATTTCCGGAAGGTAACAACGAGTCATTCTCAGAGGCTGGATTGGGAACACTGCTTGATCAGTTGCAATTCCAGGCAAAGTGTATAAGTGGCTGCGCAGGCTTGACGCAAGGGTTTCGTGGAGCTCATTTAGAGCTAGTTTCGGAGTTGGATCAGTGCCGGGTGAGAAAAAATTTGTCTCACTAATTTTTGTGGCCAGTTTCTCCTGTAGTGGATTGCCAGTTTGTGAATCCAGATTGTACTCAAATTTTCACTGTTGCATGTTGCATCGGTTTTCCCAAGGTGGGTTTTTTCCGAGGACATTTGTAAAAAAATAATGGTGTCATTTTTATTGTGTGCTAGTATTTTCTCAATTTCTAGCCCTATTATTACTGCTGTATTTTATTTGTGAAGGTTACATTGTGATTTATTTGATATTTGTCATAGCAGATAAATTGTTAAAATACTTAACAATTAGAAAAATAAGCTCCAGTTGTTGCAATAGGATTCCAGTTTTGGAATTTTCACATGGTATCAAACCACAGATGATTAGCCAGAGAGCTGAGAGGCAAAAAGAAGGAATTTTTGCTGCTTAGTGTCGGTTGCATGTCGAAATTCCCCCAGGCAACGTAGTCTTTTCCTAGGAGGCCGAATTGTTTTAGGAAGTTTGATTTTTCTGAGAGGGGTAGAAAAATTTGATCCTTCCAGATCAAGTGATTCCAAGAGGCAGAGGGAGAATCTCAGTCATTTCGTTGGGCAGATCCCTAGCTAGACGCAGAGGGTTTTGCAACAGTATGTTGGAGCAGAACCAACATCGGGGTGGAAGAGAGAAGAGCACACACAGAGGGAAAATTTTCCTCAAGGAATTTCTAGTACCTAGTGTCTCATGAAGAAGGACAAGGAGGAGAAGCAGGACCAATAGGCAGCTTCAACAGAGATCGATAAGTTTTCCTCCAAGCCAGAGTAAGACTTCGCTATGTTCGCCAATCCATGTTGCACGAAACTTCTATGAACCCAGTGTTTTGCGCTGTACATGTACCCGAAACTACAAAACTCAGCCTAAACTCGACCGTCATGTAATCATCTATGGGAGTTAATATAGACTTGGTTTTCTGTCTAAATTGTCATCTATGTGTTTTATAATTTTATTCGCTTTTTACTTACAAGATAATGTGTTATTCACTTATATATATATATATATATATATATATATATATATATATATATATATATATGATGTTTCAGTTGGCATTTCGGCTGACATTTCCATTTTTGGGAGGTGACGTTTCTAAACATACCTATTTCGGAAATTCCAAAACATTTCGGCGTTTCATGCAACCTAGTTGCTGATATACCTTGAGGAGTGAGGTGGGGTGACTTGGTGTTGTAGCCCCAGAGCGCTACATTTGGGTAGGATCTTTGAGTCCACCTCATGGATCATTTCCTGGCTGCAGGGGCCCACAGTATTTAGTACCAGTATGGATTAGTGGCAGTTGATGCAGTTAAACACCGAGTGACAGTTGTAGAGACTAGTAGCAGTCAGATGCCGGGGAGCACAGTGCAGAGTTGGCAGCAGTGAAGTTGGCACAGTGCAGAGTCAACAACAACGCAAAGTCTTCAGTGACAGTGCAGATGCTAGTAGTCATCAGAGACTCGGGAGACAGATTCATCATACTGAACACAGTTGATTCAGTATTTTGGATGCTTTTTAGTTGTAGATTTTGCAGTTGCAGCAACAACAAATGAGAGGGAGTTACAGTGTTGGCAGCAATATGGCAGCATCATCAGCAGCACAGATGCAGCGTATATCAGAGTTGCACAGTGGTTGGTGGGAACTATGGCTAGACATTAGCAACGTGACAAGAGATGATGCAGAGATAGGGTGTTGTGGCAGGGAGTGCAGAACTAGAACACATTCCTCGCTAAGAGGGAGTGCTATTTTTTGTAGCATCGGATGTGTTCTAGCCACAAATTTTTTTGGAGAGGCTAAAATACATGAGATCTCCAAAACCCAGAAATTGTTTCTAGAAATTCCACCTAGAAATGACTTAATTAGATTATTAAATTGTTTTTAAATATTTCTTAAGTCTAAACTTAGGGAATATGGTTAATTAATCAATGTTAATTAAGTTTAGGCGAGAATCATCTAGAAACTCACACGGATCGATCCAGAAATGATCTTAGCCATCGATTTTGTTTTAATCTTGGTGGTTGGTGATCCAACAGAGGATTAGAAGAGGAGATCAATGTGGTGATGGAGAATACACTTGAGAACACGAGAAGTTCGATTTCCTTCGAATATCGATTTCCAGAATAGAAGCAGTCAGCTGTCGGAGAGCTACAGATCGAAGCAATGATTGAGGGGAAGGGACAGTGAGTCCGGAGGATATTTTCGAGATTCGGAGAGTCAATTACAGGAGAGCCGAGTTTCCTTAGTGAGGCTGCGTAGAGGTAACGCAACAGCGTCAGAGGCAGCGGTTCGATTTGGCCAGATAGAGGGTCGATTCAGTTGCTGGAGGCCGGGAAGATTTCCGGAAGGTACCAGCGAGTCATTCTCAGAGGTTGGATTGGGAAGACGACTTGATGTGTTCCAGATATAGGAAGATCATATCAGTGGTTGCGCAAGCTTGACACAGAGGTTGACGTAGGGGTTTCGTGGAGCCCATTCAGAGCTAGTTTCGGAGCTGGATCAGTGCCGGGTTACAAAATTTGTCTCACTAATTTTTGTGGCGAGTTTCTCCTGTAGTGGATTTCCAGTTTGTGCATCCAGATTGTACTCATATTTTCACTGCTGCATAATAATAAAACCCTTAGCTGCTGCACCGATTTTCCCAAGTTGGGTTTTTCCGGGCAGAATTGTCCCAAAATAACTATCATTTTTATTGTGTGTGCTAGTATTTTCTCAGTTTCCAGTGCTATTATTTCTACAACATTTTATTTGTGAAGGTTGCAGTGTGATTTATTTGATATTTGTCATAGCAGATAAATTGTTAAAATAATTAACAATTAGAAAAATAAATTCCAGTTGTTGCAATAGGATTCTAGTTTTGGAGTTTTCACATCCCAGAGAATATAGCCATTGAACACTCAACACCACATTGGTGTCCGACACATCTACCATAAAGAAATGATCTGTCATCGAGTAATTCCCCATGGTTAGGGTCAAGTTGGGAACATATCTAGTGCATTGCATGGTCTGATCCCCTGAAACATGCATTGAAAATCCCTCAAAAGTATCTATGCATATGCCTCTATGCTCCACCATTTGAGCATCAATGAAATTGTGGGTATCCCCACTATCCATTGGCACCAAAGCACGTTGTCTCTGCAATGTGCCCCTGATACTTAGGGTCAAATACTTTGGGACTCCCCGAAGCAAAGCAATAACTCCTCTAGTACGCAAAAGTGGTCCTCCTCCTCGCGGTGGTAGTGGTGGCCCACCTCTTATGAATTGAGGTACTCCATCTCCTATGTCAATCTCCTACTCCATCTCATCATCGAGCTCGATATCAAAATGTACCTCAATGTAATTTGCCTTGCTCTTGGCTCACATGCCCCGGTGCCCAAGACTCCTGATATTTGAAGCACAACTTCCTCTTCTGGAGGTCCCTCCTAGTCTCATCATCTAGCTATCCTTGCCCAATATCTCTATGCATCTATTTAGTGTCTAGTCCACCTTGGGGTGCAGTATGCTTGGTAGGTATAGGGACATTGGTTTTAAGCAAGGTATTAATCATATCTCTGGCCCTCCTAATGGCATCTTGCAGTGTAGTAGGCATGTAAGCCCTCACCCATCCACGTAAGGGATCAAATAGCCCCTCAATTAACAACATGATCAGTTGGGTCTCCGAAATATCTGTAGAAATTCTTCAGATTCTCTCTACAAATCTCGCTCTACTGAGACCATAGATAAAATCTGATTGTAGATTAACCCGATAATGCAATATAACCAAAGCATAATACTATAACCTACTTCTACTATCAATTTGCTTTGCGGAAGCTTAAAGATCGAGCTGAACACATATAACCAGAAGAAGAAGAATCAATGAACCATACACATGAAAATACTTTGGGGAAAGCCTCAGCTAAAGGCCCCACTATCTGTATTATCATACAAAGTGGAAATACATGGGAATTATACAAAGCCTTAGCTCTCACAGCTAGCCAACTCTCAGTACAATCCTCATAGATGCTCACAGGGAATCCTGGCTTCTCTCAAGCCTTCCTCTCTGCCCTCCAATCTCTTATTTCCTTGTGCTGTTCCTAGTGGATGATTCTCACCTAACCAACTGGAACACTACTCTAACACAATGTCAGAACTACGCAATCCTCAAGGAATTAATTCCTTCTGCATGCATGAGTTTTCTTTGTAGGAAAAACACATGCAACTGATAGTACACTGTCCTTGACTTTAATTTCAACTGGGTCTTTCTCAGAATAGACATGCAAGAGTTTCTAATGAGGGAATCTTTAGTTAACTAGAGTAGCACTAGTTGAGTGCATGCATGCATCAACTGACTATTAACTCACCATTAGTTTCTCAAACAGTTTGGAAATAATTTAACTGGACTTAACTCAGTAAACTGAGGTAACTAATTACAACTCAAATATAACTCAATCTTATCTGCTTAATTTAAGGGATAACTCTTGCATGACTTCAGAAAGACTTCTAACTTGAATTTCTCCAACTAATTAATTTGAAACATTATTTCCAAGTAGCTATTAAGACTAAATTCGATTTTAATTCTCAATTTAATTCAAGGACAAATTAAATTGGAATATTCTTGTTGCCATATTTCAACAATATCTGTAACCATCACAACCAAACGCTGGAACTCCACTATATGCATTTTTGTTGGAAATACTGAGAGGGGGGTGAATCAGTATTTCTTTTCAATTGTTATTTTTACCAGTTAAATCATTTATTTTTAGAACACAAAAATGAACAATAGGAATAAATGCTTTTATTAATATAATCTTTACAATAAAACAAGTACAATATATATAAGGCTCCAATCTGTTGCCAAGCACCGAATTGGTTTTTTGTGAGGCTCCAACCTCTATGGCACCAACCCTATCTTCTCAAGGCACCAACCTTGTGTTTAGGAGCACCAACTCCAAGGACACCAGTCCTTCCAATTTTGAGGCACCAACCCCAAGGGCTCCAACCCTATCTTGTCAAGGCACCAACCTTGTTTGTTTGAGGTTCCAACCTTAAGGGAACCAACCCTCTGGGCTCCAAACCACTGCTATATTTTGTCTAGATATGTTTGGTAGTTATTCTCTGCAACCAACATTTTCTTCACTGAATTCTGTCAATCTACAGCTTCACTATAGTCTCCATGCTACATCATCAATGACAACCTGTCTTCATATGAAGGAGTCTTCACAACTCTTCATATTGCCCACACAGAGTCTGCAAAGTTACCTCATGATCATTTCAAATATCCATCATGATCTACAATAGTCTTTACACAACTTCAATGTGTCTACAATGAACTGCAGTAAGCTTTGCACAAAACAACTCTCTGTTTCAAGCTCCTGTTCTCATTCTCATGGTAAATGCTTCAAGAGTGACTTCTTCTCACTGTTCTTGTTATCGCGATCTCTTACTTCCCAGAACCAGACTTACGAACGCTTCAATGCTAGTGTTGGCTACTACTCCCTTCAAACGATGTTAGATGAAACTTTATTTTTCCCCTTCACAGAATTGTTCTTCAGGTTGCATTATGTACTTGATTAATTCATCAGATGTCCGAGCCTTTCAAAGATTAACCCAATCAACAAAATTGCTTCGTCCTTCGGCTTCCTCCTGTCCTGCTGGACCTTCGGCTTCCTTCTGTCCTACTGGACCTTCGGCTTCCTTCTAAACTTGTTGGACCTTCGACTTCCTTCTTAGCTCGGCCTTTGTCTTCTACATCACCTTCTGCGTCAGCGAGACCTTCGGCTTTATCTTCTTCCGCTGGACCTTTCGGCTTCATCTTCTTTCGCTAGACCTTTCGGCTTCCTTTTTCTTCTGCTGAACCTTTCACTTCCTTCTTTCAATTGTTCCTTCAGCTTCCTCTGTCTCTTTGGCTTCCTTCAGCTTAATCAGAACTGAAGCGTTTTAACTCACTTTTATACGAGTTTCACCAATGACCAAAGGACACATCTATTAGAGGGAGGCCGACTTGTATATTAAAAATATATATCGGAGTCTTTTATCCATAGACTTGATTATTCACGAAAAACCATATAAGAGCTGCTATACCCACATGGAGGTCCCACATGCCATGTCATCACCTTTAATCCAATCGCAACTTCATGAAAAATCGGAGTTATTCCTTTAATCCCACAAACGAACGCTGGTCCCACCTGAATGCACAAGACTGGACCCCAAATAAAATTAAACCTGTGTCCATAAACTTCTCGGGTCCACTCAGTCCCAAGTCTTATCGGATTAATTCTCCATCGTTGATCTCATCATTAATCCGACGGTTGTTGATCCACCCGATCAACAAACCCAATCGTCGATCCTCCACCGTTTGATCAAGACGTGCTGGATCCAATGGTTCACAATGATATCGGCCGGGGAACTTGTGCGACGCTTAACCGCCTTTACGGAGCTGATAAGGATTATAAATCCTTGATCTATAAAAGTTCGGGTCTGTTTTTGAGATTAACGTCTGATCATTTTGTGACTCGATATCCATTGGATATACGAGGTCATCAAATCTACGACCCGCGGGTCTTCAACTAGCACACAGGTTAAAAAAGGCTTAACCTCCACCGTTGACTGTGATGTAAGCGTTGATGAGATTGAAGGCTAGGATTTAGTGCGGGCCTTTAGCCATGATCAAAACAGACGTACACTTCTACCCCCGCTCTTCCGATAGCTGTTGCTCCTGTGGCTTATCTTCCTTTGACCTTCTATAACTCTGTTTATGCTCCTCCATTGTTTTCTTCCTATCAGTTCTTCTTGGGAATTTATTACATGCTATACTTCCGATATGGCTCCTCCGATGTTTTCTTCTTTTCTCCTCTGATATCGCTGTTGCTCTTTGTTCTTTCGATAACACTAACCCTTGGGCATATGCGATAACCTGCTTCTCTTGCTCCGATGACTTGCTTCTTTGATGGCTTTCGATAAACTCTTCATCTTACTCTTTGGCTTCTTGCTCCTGTTGCTTTACTAGATCTACTGCGTCATTTGTTGTTCAATTGACCTCTTGCGTCATTTGCTATTCAATTGACTTGGGTCCTCCATCTCATCATATATCAAACTTTCATCACTATGAGCATTATGATCAATGGGCATCAATTGGCAATCATGTATCAAAGAATTTGCCATCACAAACACTGCTATATTGACATCAATGACAACCTAGATTAACAATCTCCCCCTTTGTCATTGATGGCAATATTCTTCTTCTCTCCCCCTTCGACATCAATGGCAAAGGAGTGCACAAGGACTCCCCCTATCGAACTGCACCCCCTGTCATGCAACATCTTTATGAATAGTAGATGTTCATGGGTATGTTACTCCCCCTGTCATGGTGCTCTTCTTTTTACTCAAGATAGAAGGATTGCTGCCTCATCATCAACTAGCACATTATCCCCTCTTCATGTCTCAAAACTTCTTCATAATGCTTTCAACAATGCTTAAATATGCTCCACTTCAATGCTTCGTGTCTCCACAATCAGAATTAAGAGGCCTTCATAGTCCGAATCAAGAGAAAATGCCACTGAAATTGTCATTCTCGCTTTATATCCAAGTTCCTTTGTATCTCTGTGCTTCTCCTTAAGTTACTGAGCTATATTCGACTGCGTGACATTCTCCTTTCTATAGTCCTTTTGATGAGCCATATTTTCCTTGTGTTCTTGTAAAAAGTCTTTGCAAGTTATCTCCACTAGCAGATTTTGATATCCAATCTGTGATTGTCTTTTAAATTCTTTTTACTGATTGGCATCTTTTTGCAATGCTTCAGTTTTGTTAGATGCTACCCATTGCTCTTGCTTCAAGCTCCATTCCCAGATGTATCTGTTTGTTTGAACGTTGCCTCTATTTGTGTCCATAATTTACCTATTCTCACATCAAATCCTTGAGTCGAGACATTTAACATCTGTAATAACAGCAACATAGTTATTTTCCCTATTTCTCTAGCATTGGATGGCCTTCTCTGCTGCTCCAATTTATCCTTAGTGATCAAGTGGAAAAACAACTTCAACAACAGTCCAAAGAATGGTTACGAGATCATGTTCTTCAATGTAGTGCTCCTGATAAATGATCTTTATCAAAGGATGATTGTTAATATAGTTCAACAAGGATTTCATAAGGACCCTTTCATGAATAGCTTCTGCAATAATGATCAAGAATCACAAGCTCCTCCTAACTGTATACATGGTCTCTTTTTGGTAGAATCCCATCATCAAACACTCGAAATATCAAGAATATCTTCATCAAGTCAACAACATGTGTTGTTGGCTGGAGAGCTCAGGAGATTTTCAGATTGTATTTGCTTTCTTCTCCATACTTGTATAACTTTCTTTTCTGGCATAGTTCTAGCTTGAGAAGGTGTCCAAATCAAGTTACAATTACGTGCCATATGACCAATGTTATGACACTTGAAGCACTCTATGTTGTTCTTGAATAAGAATTCATGACTTCTTCTTGCAAAATTGCTTCTCGGAGATTGACGGGGACCATTATATTTATCTTTGTGATATGCCCTACAATCTTTTTCCATGTGTCCAAAGTTTGTACAAGAATAACAATAACCAAGAAATAAACTTTGGTACCTGGGAGATGGAGATTTCCTTGATGTACTTCTGAAGCCTTTCTGCCTTGAGATCCTTTGATTATAACCATTTCTTCTTGCGTCCTTGACATCATCTGCATTTCTTCTTGGAATAGGATTTCCTTCATTGTTGCCTTGACTCTTATCCTTGCCTTTGCTGAAACTGGGAGCATCAACATTTCTTTCTAGCTTCCTCACATCCCTTTTGTTTGAAGCATTATCATTTTTGCTTGAGGATTCTCCTTCATAGTCGAGACCTGATTTATCAATGGACATCTTTGATGGCTGAGCATGTCATATAAGGCTTGAGAGCTCTTCAAGATTTTGTCCATCCCTTCAACCTTTTTCTTGAGGGAGACAATCTCTTCTTCCAATCTTTCGCAATCATTATTCTTCTTAGCAAGTTGTTTCTCAATCTCTTCCTTAATACATATTGCTTCATTTGCTTCTAATTTAAGGGAGATGATATCTGACTTCATTTTCCTTTGCTAGACTGCTCTCCATTTCTTCCTTGATCCCTGTAGCTTTACATGTTTTGGCCTTGAGAAGGTTGATGTTAGATTTTAATTTGAATATTTCTCCATCCTTTGCTTTTAGTTGACATATCATGGTGTTTCTCTCCTTTTCTGCTTCATCAACTTGTCCTTTTATGATTTCCAATGCTTCCATTGTCTTCTCAGCACCTTGTGCTAACTTTCTTGCTTCTTGTAGTTGAGATTTGAGAGAGGAGACCTCTACCTTGTACTGACCGTCTCTTCTTCAAGTTTGTTCAAGCTCTTGTGCCTTTGTTCAAGTTGACTTGACAAGGTATCTTCCCGTTTCTTTGCTCTATCCAATTGATTTTTCATGGATATGACTTCTTCATGATGCTTTCTTTTGCTTTGATGAAATTCCTTCTTAAGCTTGGCAAGCTCTTCATCCCTTTCTTGTACTTGAAGCTTGACAAGGTCAACTTTCTTCCTTGTTTGGTCTTGGTCACCAGCTAGTGCTTTCTTATTAAGTTCCTCATTTTCCTTTTTCAAATTGATAATTTCTTCCATGGCAGCCATAAGTTTAGTGAGGAGATCTTCTACAAAGTCTTTTTCATTCTCTTCATTTTCTAGGTCTTCTTTAGCCTTGATGTCATCAATCTTATCTTCAGCTTCCTTGACGGGCTTTGGATTTTCTTCTTGTTTTCCATCATTTTCTTGACTAGAGATCATTGTCAATGCTCCTTTTGAGTGAAGATCATGAAGTTTGTCCCATATATCCTTCGCTGACGAACATTTTCCTAAATTGTTCTTTATAGAATCTAGTAGCCCATTCAAGATTGCCTTCATTGCTTTTGCATTGTACTCCTTGGATTCTCCATTCATCATGTTATCAGTAATTACTGATTCCCATACTTCAATGCCTTGAGTCTTTAAGAAATTCCTCATTCTTTCTTCCCATATATCAAAGTTTCCATTGAACCATGGAGCCTTCACAAATTGATTGACTTCTATTTCAGTGTTAGAGGGAGACACATCTTTAGGAGGATTGGAGACTTTCTTCCTTGGCTTCGCCATTTGTGTTCTAATGATCAACCTTCAAGCTTTTAGGCTTTGAGTGAAGGTACTGGCTCTGATACCAATTGTTGGAAATACTGGGGGGGGGGTGAATCAGTATTTATTTTCAATTGTTATTTTTACCAGTTAAATCATTTATATTTACAACACAAAAATGAACAATAGGAATAAATGCTTTTATTAATATAATCTTTACAATAAAACAAGTACAATATATATAAGGCTCCAATCTATTGCTAGCCACCAACTTGGTCTTTTGTGAGGCTCCAACCTCTATGGCACCAACCCTATCTTTTCAAGGCACCAACCTTGTTTTTAAGAGCACCAACTCCAAGGACACCAATCCTTCCAATTTTGAGGCACCAACCCCAAGGGCTCCAACCCTATCTTGTCAAGGCACCAACCTTGTTTGTTTGAGGCTCCAACCTTTCTGGGCTCCAACCCACTGCTATATTTTGTCTAGATATGTTTGGTAGTTATTCTCTGCAACCAACATTTTCTTCACTGAATTCTGTTAATCTACAACTTCACTGTAGTCTCCATGCTACATCATCAATGACAACCTGTCTTCATATGAAGGAGTCTTCACAACTCTTCATATTGCCCACACAGAGTCTGCAAATTTACCTCATGATGATTTCAAATATCCATCATGATCTACAATAGTCTTTACACAACTTCAATGTCTACAATGAACTGTAGTAAGCTCTGCACAAAACAACTCTCTGTTTCAAGCTCTTGTTCTCACTGTCATGGTAAATGCTTCAGGAGTGACTGCTTCAGGAGTAACTGCTTCAGGAGTGACTTCTTCTTACTGTTCTTGGTATCGTGATCTCTTACTTCCCAGAACCAGACTCACAAACACTTCAATGCTGGTGCTGGCTACTACTCCCTTCAAACTATGTCAGATGAAACTTTATTTTTCCCCTTCACAGAATTGTTCTTCAGGTTGCGTTATGTACTTGATTAATTCATCATAGGTCCGAGCCTTTCAAAGATTAACCCAATCAATAGAATTGCTTTGTCCCTCGGCTTCCTCCTATCCTGCTGCACCTTTGGCTTCCTTCTGTCCTGTTGGACCTTCGACTTCCTTCTGTCCTGCTGGACCTTCGGCTTCCTTCTGTCTTGCTGGACCTTCGGCTTCCTTCTTAGCTCGACCTTCGTCCTCTAATTCACCTTCTGCGTCAGCGAGACCTTCGACTTTATCTTCTTCTGCTGGACCTTTCGGCTTCATCTTCTTCCGTTGGAGCTTTCGGCTTCCTTTTTCTTCCGTTGAACCTTTCGGCTTCCTTCTTTCAACTGTTCCTTCGGCTTCCTCTGTCTCTTTGGCTTCCTTCGGCTTAGAACTGAAGCGTTTTAACTCACTTTTATACGAGTTTCACCAATGACCAAAGGACACATGTATTGGAGGGAGGCCGACTTGTATATTAAAAAATATATCGGAGAGTCTTTTATCCATGACTTGATTATTCACGGAAAACCATATAAGAGCTGCTATACCCACATGGAGGTCCCACATGCCACGTCATCACCTGTAATCCAATTGCAACTTCATGAAAAATCAGAGTTATTCCTTTAATCCCACAAACGAACGCTGGTCCCACTGGAATGCACAAGACCGAACCCCAAATAAAATTAAACTCGTGTCCATACACTTCTCGGGTCCACTCAGTCCCAAGTCTTATCGAATTAATTCTCCACCATTGATCTGAACATTAATCCGACTGTTGTTGATCCACCCGATCAACAAACCCAATCGCCGATCCTCCATCGTTTGATCAAGGCGCGCTGGATCCAATGGTTCACAACGATATCGGTCGGGGAACTTGCATGACGCTTAACCGCCTTTACAGAGCCGATAAGGATTATAAATCCTTGATCTATAAAAGTTCGGGTCCGTTTTTGACATTAACGTCCGATCATTTTGTGACCCGATATCCATTGGATATACGAGGTAATCAAATCTACAGCCTGCGGGTCTTCAACTAGCACACGGGTTAAAAACAGGCTTAACCCCCGCCGTTGACTGTGATGTAAGCGTTGAAAATGAGATTGACGGCTAGGATTTAGTGCGGGCCTTCAGCCATGATCAAAACAGACGTACACTCCTACCTCCTCTCTTCTGATAGCTGTTGCTCCTGTGGTTTATCTTCCTGTGACCTCCTATAACTCTGTTTATGCTTCTCCGTTGTTTTCTTCCTATCGGTTCTTCTTGGGCATATATTACATGCGATACTTCCGATATGGCTCCTCCGATGTTTTCTTCTTTTCTCCTCTGGTATCGCTGTTGCTCTTTATTCTTTTAATAACACTAACCCTTGGGCATATGTGATAACCTGCTTCTTTGATGGCTTTCGATAAACTCTTCATCTTACTCGTTGGCTTCTTGCTCCTGCTGCTTTACTGGATCTATTGCGTCATTTTCTGTTCAATTGACCTCTTGCTTCATTTGCTGTTCAATTGACTTGGGTCCTCCATCTCATCATATCATCATATATCAAACTTTCATCACTATGAGCATTATGATCAATGGGCATCAATGGGCAATCATGTATCAAAGAATTTTCCATCACAAACACTGTTATATTGACATCAATGACAACCTAGATTAACAACTTTAGGACTACAAGTCTATCACAAATGTGCCAACTCCTTGAAGTGAAACTCTGGATCCTTCCTATCAAATCTCTCAATCAACCTTCTGGTAAAATCAGTATAGGAGGTGATGTGTATGTGTCCAAGAGTGATCAAGCCATGGTACCACCACTCTTGTGCATCTCCCTCTAAATGCAAGGTGGAAAATCGAATAGCATTAGTCTCTCACATGGGGTTCAAAAGGAGATAAGTGTCAAGCTTCTGTACCCACGCTCTAGCTGAGCTCTTGGTTGACCCATCTAAATACGGAAGTGTGACCTTCCTTGCAACCTTCTGCATCTCATGATTCAGTTGTCCTCTTCTATAAGATGTTCCAGCTCCAATTTTTCATCTCCCTTGGAGATGAATAAACTCATGAAGAGACATGGCATATCGAACCCTAGGATCCAACCCCTCATAACTCATGAATCCCAGTCTCCACAAAATGCACCAACTCTGCAACAGGATCTGGTTCCCTCTCTCTCTCTCTCTGACTCCTCCATGAACTACGGCATAGTGGGATGGCTATCCTGGCCATGTGTAGGAGTATGCAACTGTTGAAATGGACGCTCATTGGTGTGATGGCTTCCTTCTCTCACTCGGGAGCATTCCTCACCATTGTGCTCATGCTCAAACTGGTTTTGAACTTGAAGACCCATCATTTGCTGCATCATGTCCATCATTAACTGACCCTGCCTTAGCATCTAGTTATTTACCCTCAGCAACTCCTCCATAACTTGGTTCTGTCCGCCTTGCCTGTTAATTTTTCTTAGGGCTATATTGTTCTTTTCTCTAGATAATTGCATTTCATCATTTTACTCATTTAATTCGCCCCACAACATTAAAACATCATTGTATCATATGCAAAAATGTAAAAAGAACAATGTCATCAACAATGTAGTGAAACATAAAGGAACAATAGAAGAAAAACATTCACACATAGAGACACCAGGATTGGTCAGAGACTAGGGGAAAACCCCACAACGGGGAAAACCCTTTCAAATTCTTCTTCTTACTAGATTGTCATAAAATAATCGGCAAAGAGAGAGTACAATGATCCATATCTTCAACCACAAAACTATCCAGCAAAATCAACTAAACAACATCTAAGAGATGAACCAAACAATGCTAATAATCAAAACCCTGATTCAGAAGCTTGTGGTCAACTATCAATATCTGTGGTCAACTGTCAAACTTTGCGGTCAACTGTCAATATCTACGGTCAACTGATGAAATGAAACCCTAAGTCCCAACCCCACAAAAGGAGAGTCATGTGTGCGACTGAAGCTTTCCAGCCGCACGGATAGGCCTGGATTCATGTGGTTGCAGTTGAAAATTTTTTGTGTCAACCCTGTGGCTGGAAACTAAAAACCCTAATTCACACATGCGAGCTCAGACCTTGCAATTTTGGAGCTGTGGGAGCCAACGCAAGAAGAAGAATAATTGATGATCTCCAAATGAGCATCACTTGACTTGTATTTATATTCATCCAAGGTTGTCCAATTTACTTTTGTGCCGACATGTCCTTTTTGTGCACATGGGGGTTTCCATATTAAAATATGTTTTTCCTTAACCAAATTAAATTCTTCCAAGGGTTAATAGGGGTATTCCTTGATGAGGAAGATTGTCTAAAGGAGGGAATTTGTCCCTGAGATGCCAAAATTAGCACTCCCTCCTAGCTAGGGAGAAATTACCAATTGCAACATATGTCTCATCACAAGTATCTCATCATCATCAAATGTCGTCTTTGTTCATCTTTGCTCATCTCTGCTCATCCTTGCTTATCTTTGCTTGTCTCTGTATCACTTCTCATATGATGAACACTCTCAAATCTAAAAGAAGAAGAATTTGACACTGGAAGGGAGCCCAAGCTACCACCCTCAATAACATCGGAGAGATTATCTGAATCCAGAACAACATCAGGGAGCCTTGCTCAACCTGGAACCATATCAGGGAGCATATCTCAACCCGGAATGCACTAGAAATGAGGAAGGTCCTATGGGACACTCTCACCTCATGTCTATGATAGTGGGGAAGATCCTATGGGACATTCTCACCCCAAGTCATCTCATAGGGGAGCATATGTCTTCCACCCTATGTCAAGCAATAGGCGAGATACAATATCTCATCCATCCTGTTTCCTACTGATATTTCCAACAATGATCCTCAAGAGTCATGTGGTAGAGCACTTGTATCATAATCGAGCTTGGGTGAGATACTCGACTTACCAAAGGTAAGGATCACATACGCCCAACCTTTCTCAACCCGTTGGCCAAACGAGGAGCTACAATCCCCACAAGCCCAGCTTGTGGGTATGATTCCAACTAGGGTATACTTTGCTAGACCAAGAGAGGGGAGCTACATCTTCCACCCTATGGGTAAGAGATAGGGGCGATACCCTATTGTCCAGATCAGTGTTGCAGGATTCGTCCCCCCACTAAGGATCCAGAGGCATAATCGCTTTTGCGGTTCCACCTTTTTTTGGCGATTCTTGGAAAATCGAATCCGTTGGGGCCCGATCCACGGTTCTAGCTGCCCGACCCGCAAATCCAAAAAGGATCGGGTGCAAATCCATGGAGGTTTGGGCGTGTATCCACCACGGATCGCGAGCAGATCTGAGAGAAGATGGACGGTTCACACGGTTCTGTGGGGCTTCTTTTTTTTTTTTGGAAATTTCGAATTGTTATGTTGTGAGGAGCTGCACTTTCCGAATACTCCCAAGTTGCCCCCTAATGCTCCTTAGACACTTCCTAGATGCTCCCTAATGGTAATGTTAAATTCTTAAAGTAAAAGTGGCATTCTCCTTTAGCGTTCATTTCCATCCTTTTACTTAAATTTTTAACATTACTATGAAATGACTCAGGATGTTTGAGAGTGGTTCCAACCTCATCAGACTTCATATGGAGAAAATAGAATTTCATATCCCATTCAAAATTCAGCAGACTTTAACAGTTTTCAGGATCAATGGGATTGTGGTGTTTCATTGGATTATATCATGTATGAGGGCATGTGATTGACATTTAATCAAAAGCACTAAGCCCTATATGTATCCCAGTGTCAGTGTTGTTGATTGCTGAACTCCTTTGTCATGGCCTTAGCAAAAATGTACCCTTCACTCATGTCAAAATCATTGATCATGCATGTTAAGCTTTCTCTACCATATTATAAGGCTTGGAATAGGCTCTTTGATTAAAATTGGGCAATGTTGACTAATATCCCTAGAGAATCGAAGTAGAGGCAAAGGCTAGACAAAAGAAGAGGAGTCTAGATTCTAGATGGTTGATGCTAGAATAATTAATCATTGATGTACAATGGATGCCATATCTATCTTGCTTTATGTAAATATGCATGTTTTCATATCTTCTATAACTAATTTGGTATTTTGGATGTTTTTTTAATATAAATGCAAATCTCTCTCTCTCTCTCTCTCTCTCTCTCTCTCTCTCTATATATATATATATATATATAGTAGACGCTTTGCTTCCTAGATTTTTGGGAAATGATGCTTCTGCGTCCCCGCTTCCAAAAAACGTCCCCTCTTCGTGCAACGTTGGTCCAGATATCCCTCAACTCCAAGAGCTCTACAACTTAATTCCTCACCTGGGGAGCTCAGACAGGGGGGAAGAGCTAGCTCAGTTTCCTCGATCAGCGCAAACCCTTACTCAGGAGGGTTATATCCATCAATCTATGTTGCTTTCTATAGTATTAGAAACATATCAATGTGCTCATATTTGGTATCAACTCCAATAATTCACTGAAGAGTTCAATCATATTGCTTTATGCAGTTCTTTCGAGCAATAGTCCTCTATTTTCTTGATCATGTGGAACATCAAATCAAATATCATGTTAGAACAAATACATATCATAAAAATGATACCTTATTCATCCTCCCTCTCATGGAGGCAACAACCACAAGCCTAAGCTTGTCTCACACAGTAGCACTGTCTCAATCTATGAAGATATCTCTATCCCAGCTATATACGGGATTCTTTGCTAATCGGATCGAACTCTTGCTGTTGCAAGATATGATTGTCATATCCATAACCTGTTCAAACAACTCTCCAAAGAGCTTCCAAATTGTCGCACAAATAGCCATGCTAGCAATAATGTATTCAACCTCGACCGTGCTTAAAGCTACGAACTTCTATTTCTTGCTCATCCAAGATGTCATGGGAGATCCCAAACTAAAGAAGTGTTGAAAAATGTGTACCTAGGTCCAGTCTTCATAAATTTGAAATGTACTTTTGATTCTTGTAAATTGTAAAATGAAAGAAAATTATTATTATTATTTTTGGAGCATGGGTTTTATGCTCAAGGTCTTTTATTTTATAGGTCAAGCACCCATTGAGTGCTTCTAGGGTTTGTCCTAGGTCAAGAAGTCAAAAGAGTCATTGTCATAATTTGAAGACCCCTTTAGGCACATTATAACTTGTAAATAAAATTATTTTTGCCCTTAAAAGTGTCAAAATACCCTCCAAGATCAAGTCAGTCTCGTCGCTGGCAAGTCGGCCTAATTTGAGGAGCCACATCCACCTTTGAGAAGCCTATATAAAAGAGGAAACTCGACCTCCTTTGAGCACATTCATCTCTCACTCATTCAAGCAAAGGAAGAAGAGGAAGAAGGCAACGAAGAAGGAAGAGGACGAAGAAGACTTGGTTTTGGGTTATTTCTCTCTCACACGTGCAAAGGAAGGCTAGGGTTTTTGCAACATATCTAGGGCTTTCCTCTGCAAGTTCGATCTTGAAGAGAAGGCAAGAAGGTCAAGCGAAGGTCACAAGAAGCCATCCTCAAGCTCCAGAAGTTATAGAAAGTGAAGCGAAGGTCTAAGGAAGTCTTGGGAGGCTAAAAGAAGCTCACACTTGTGGCAACAACAATTGCAGGAGGGCCGAAAACAGTGTTGCAGGGAAGCGCCCCCCCCGATCCCACTCCCAATCAGCGCTTCGGGCGGGAGCGCACTCCTCTAAAAAAATTTCCGCTCCTTGCCTATTGATGGAGCGAATTAGGGAGCGATCGCTCCTGGGTTATAAAAAACACTCCTGACTAGTGAAAAAAAATTGCGCGGATGAAAAAAAAAAAATCGCGCCGGAAAATAAAAAAAGGTTGCCGGTTTTGGGGGAAAAAGGGAGGAAAGGGAGGAGAGGGAGGGAGGGAGGGAGGGAATATAAATAAACCCTCCCTCCAATAAATTTCATTATTTTAGAAGAGAGTGAGAGTGAGAGCAAGAGGAGAGTAAGAGAGGGTGAGGAGCAAGAGAGAGTGAGGTGTAAGAGAAAGCAAGTGAGAGTGAGAGCAACGGAGGGTGATGAGAAAGAGAGAGTGAGGGGCAAGAGAGAGCAAGTGAGAGTGAGAGCAAGGAGCAAGGTGCAAGGAGAGAGCAAGTGCCAAGGAGCAAGGAGCAAGAGAAAGCAAGGAGGGGAGATTGGAGGCCAAAGAGGTAGGCTCTATTCTAGCAATTTTTTTTTTTAAGTTCATTACTAAATAAATAAATATTTTTTTTTCTCCCATTCCCATTCCCATTCCATTTTTTGCAGATTCAAACATCATGGTTATATTTCTTGGCATTTTCTTCTTCTTGGTTCCTTTTTTGGTTATTATGGTGTTGGAGAGTAGAAAAAGGAGGGTTGAAAATGAAGAAGGGGATGAAAAAAGGGGTCATAGTGGATTTGATGAAAACCCTGGCGAGGAGGAGCTGGAGGAGAGTGAACATGAGTCAGCTCAAAAAACTAAACAAGACCAAACTCCATTGTGGAAATATGTTAATAGGCTTGAAGTAGGGAAAGGGGGTGGAACCACTAAATTTCATTGCCCCCATTGCAACAATAATTACACAGGTTCATACACCCGTGCCAGAAAGTACCTCTGCGGGAAAAGGCCATGGGATGGAGATAAACAAATAGGAATCAAAACATTTTTAGGTGTGTCAACAACAGATAGAGCCAAATACATAAGGGAAGAGGAGGAAGCCCAATACAAATCTAAAAAATCAAAGGGTTTCTTTGAACCAAGCTCACAATCACATGCACAAATAACTCTTTCAGCATCCTCCCAAGGCAGTGGATATGGAGGTATAGGGTCACTAGGTTTAAGGCGTAGAAGCATATCAGCTTTCCTTGATGAAGGGTGTAGGAATGATGTGGATTCAAAAGTTTACAGGTTTCTCTATGCACGTGGGATACCATTCAATGTTCTTCGCTCACCTTATTGGCACGAAATGGTTTTTGCCATAAATGATGCCCTTAAAGGATACAAGAGCCCTGGGTATGACAAGGCAAGAACCATTGGACTTGATCATGAAAAAGCAAAAATATCACATTATTTGAATAGAATGACAAGTTCTTGGACTGACCATGGGGTGTCCATTGTATCTAATGGATAGACAAATGTAAAAGGCAAGCCATTGATAAATGTTCTTGTTGTGTCTGTTAGTGGTGCCATCTTTCTTTCAACATATGATTACTCAGACAAGTTCAAGACCGGCATCAACATTGCAGAACCATTACTTGAAACAATTGAGCGTATTGGGCCATACAATGTCATCCAAGTCATCATTGATAATGCACCTAGTTGTAAGGCAGCGGGAGCAATTATTGAGGATAAATACCCCAACATATTTTGGTCTGGGTGTTTGGTTCACACAATGAACCTTTTGATGCATGATATTGTTAAGAACAAAAACGAACAATACAAATGGATTGGTGATTTGTACAAGAGAGGCTAACAAATGATAAAATTTATTACAAATCATAGCAATACCCATGGACTTTTCCACAGTCACTCAAGATTGGAGTTGTTGAAGATTGTGAGGACTAGATTTGGTAGCTATTACCTCACCTTCAGGCATCTTTTGAAGGTAAGAGAGTCATTGGCTAGCATGGTATCAAGTCCACACTGGCAGGTATTAAAGGAAAGGGCTACAAATGCAGCTGATAGGCAAGGTTTTGAACAGGTGGAGGAGGCCGCTCTTGATGGTATGTTTTGGGCACGTGTGAGGCAAGTATTGGATTTCACCAAGCCCGTTTATCACATGATTCGGTTTGTAGATACAGATAAACCAGTGATTGGCGAGGTGTATGAGCAGATGGATACCATGTTGGGGCAAATAAAAGATATTGTTCATAACAATGATCCCAACTTGTATAAACTGATTCACGATTGTGTGTGTATACGATGGGATAAACTTAATGTTCCACTACATTGCTTGGCATATATCCTTATGCCAAAATACTACTATACATCTTGGTTGGGACAACCTACACCAGGGGGTGGGGTTAGGGTCAAACCCCATATAGATGAAGAGGTATCTACAAGATATTTGCAAGCATTAGAAAAGTTGATACCTGACAAGGAGGAATGTGCTAGTGTGCGTCTTGAATTAGGCAGATACTTCAGTTGCACTGGTTTGTTTGGTACCTTTCATGCAATGGAAGATAGAGACAGATTTGATGCTCTCACATGGTGGGAATCATATGGCGGCCAGGGACTTTTGCCAAAATTGGCAAAAAAAGTTCTCTCACAGGTTGTAAATACTTCTTTTGCAGAGAGGTGTTGGAGCACCTACAGCTTCATACATAATGTGAAAAGAAACAGACTCAATGAAAATCGGGCAGAAAGCTTGGTTTATGTGCACTACAACTTGAGGTTGTTGAGTCATTATTGTGATCGGGCTTATGAGGATCCAACATATAAAATTTGGGACAACCACCCAGAGGATGATAATTTGGAGGATGGCACTATACATCTTGAAGAACTGGAAGCAGAACTTATGAGAGAGGAAGATGAAGCAATGACCATGCCACCTCCACCATCCAGTAGCAGTGCTTGAGTTCCGAGTCTTGTTCCTTTGCTGTCGCTGCCTCCATCTACACCCTCACGTGGAGGGCATGTGCCTTCTGGTTCTGGTCGTCGGTCTGTGTGGGAGAAGACTCCTAGAAGACCACTACGACTTTCTCATACATCAGACACTTCTCGTGGCAAGGGCCACATGAAGTAGTAGATAATAGATTTACAGTTTACTTGTCTTTTCTAGTTTCTATTAGTTTTCATAACTGTTGAGTCTTGACTCTTTCATATTTATTATGATATTTTTGTAAACAATATATGACAATTTAAGTTTGAAGTTGGCAATTATAACTCATTGGTAATGATTCTAAATTACGAATATGATGCTTCATGAAAGTTGGTTCATTTCATTTCATAATTAACTTTATAACATTTCATTTCATGTTAGATATTATTTCTTGTAATGGTTAAACTTAGCTTACAAGTACAACTTTGGTGATCAATGATGATAAATGTTAAATATTGAATTTTCAATTTTGAAAGCTTGAAGTTGAAACTTTAAGATTGATGAATCATGATTCACGAGACTCAATATATTGTATGTTACTAACTTGTGGACGTGGTTGATGAATATTATAACATCTAGATGATTGATGTTATATGGTTCAATGATCAATCTATGTTTTTTATATCTAATTCGTCATTCTACATGTTTTTGTTGACATATATGTATCAAAATGTATATATATATATATATATATATATATAATCGCTTTGGGATTCGCTCCCAAACCGGAAGCTTTTGAAAATGTCACTCCTGCACCCGTTTTCGCTCTCGCTCCTCGCTTTCGCTCCCGCTCCCAAGTAACACTGCCACAACATGCTGGTTTACACTGTGGGGTAGGAGGAGTGACTTGCATCGCATTGAGGATGTGCATGGAGTGATAGGTGCAGCGACACAGGCAGGACACAGGATGGCATAAGATGGTATAGACATAGCTAGGGGTATCTAGTGGTGTACAGGGATAGGTTGCGGCATACAGTGGCATGTCGAGGAGTGCGGTGGTATTTGGTGGTATGCAGTGACACATGATGCGGCGCAACGAGCTCTTGGAGCGTTTCCTCTAGGGATACTTATGGACAGGGACAATAGGTGTACCATTGGACGCAACTCACCTAGGATTGATGAGGACATTGTCGAGCATTTGGGGGCACCATGTTTAGTGGAGGCAGAGCCTTGAGGGAGTTATCAGCAGATTCGAGGCGGAGAGAGGGTTGTCCGTAGGATTACTCTTGAGCATTCCGACAGACTCTTGATCATACCCTTTAGGACATACCCACCCATCATCCTCCAATGTTGGTTATAGTCGCAAAGAGATTGGTTGTTGCACTTTGAGACTCTCCATTCAGGCAGCAGGGCATGGGGGACTCACACTAGGCACTTGGATGAGACACCACATGTCATGGGCCGAGAGGAGACTCTCCAGTTGAGACACTTGGTAGGAGCATGAGTTGACAGTTATAGACTCAGGGATGGCATGGTTGATTGTCGAGGTAGCATATGTTCCACCCCTAGGCCACACTTGGGGAGGTGACCGAGAGGGAGTTACATGGTGCTTTTTCAGTTGGACAACTTGAGGCATTAGGGGAGCATGAGGTGTGGAGGACGGTAGTCCTTGTTGGTAGGATGATGACTAGGCTTCTGGTAGTACCTGAGCACATCTTCGAGAGTTGGGATAGTAGATCTCGCTGTGTGATTTGGCAGGCACAGAGTAGCTGGATATTTGCGTCACAGGTTCTTGATGCTCGGTGCCTACCTATTGGATACCTACAGGAGGTAGATATGGGGCACTGAAGGGTCCCAATAGCTAGTAGCATATCATAGCGACAGACAAAGAGGATTGGGGGTTGTGGACCTCCAGTATGGTTATGGAATCCAAGTATCCAGTGGATTGGTGGGATACTCCACTCCTCAGTGAGCATGATCGAGATAACAAGCGGATTGATTCATTCATAGGCTGACACATGGGTGATCACTAAAGTCCTCACTATAGGACAAGGCAGATTGTTTCTCAGGATTTGGGTTAGCCATGTAGTGATAGGCACTGGCACCATTGAGTCACTTTGGCAAGATTGGCCTAGCCTCGATCATCGCATAGATTATGGCCGAGAGTTATGGGAGAGGAGGTTCTGGTATGAGCATGCTAGGTAGTCATTCATGACTAAAGTGTCACGATGCCAACAGGATAGGTTCCTTCTGTGATGGGCAGGGGATACTGGCATAATAGGGCTAAGTAGTTCAACTACTCGTAGAGGTGAGCTGGTTTCTACAGGGGAGGGTCATCCAGATCTTCCATTTGGTTTTAGTGATTCATTGATGGTGTGGGGAACTTCCCAGTGTGGCAGGGTGAGGGGAGGCCTGGGTAGACGAGGGTTCAATTTCACCAGGATTGGATTGCATCTTCAGGAGTTTACTCTTGTAGTGCATGAGATGGACTACTCAGTAGGGAAATTTCATGGGGAGTTGGGTAGAGTCCTACATTATCATGATGCTCTACTTATTGCTAGTATGCAAAGGGCTTCTGGTACCTGTATCTGGTTGGATAGCGAGTGGAGCAAGGTGTGCTTCACATTGATTAGGATGGCTTGGGACCCTGGTATCGAGGGATTCCTTCATGTCGGGACAGTGCTGAGATTGGGGATGACTCAATGGTACATTTGGGACCCTGGTATTATTGGTGGTTACAGTGTTGATCAACGGTCAGAGAGGACACTTGTTCAGGCTTTGCTCAAGGACAAGCAATTTTTGGCGGGGAGGACTGTAATGTCCCTTCCTAAATTATTTTGGAACATGATTTATTTCTACATTTTGGGGTCAAAATTTGGACGAGATGGGGCCCATTCGATTTTATTAGGAGACTTAGGAGTTAGAAGTAAGTTATTTTGGTTTTGTTCACACAAGGAAAATAAGCCCTTCCTAAGCCAATACTTCGAATTGCATGAGAGGGAAAATCAATGGCTTAGTGACGGACCCACGAAGGAGGGAAAATGGAGGGAAAAAGTGCTCCACTAAATCTATATAGGGAAGGTAGCTCTCCTCATTTCATTCATCTTATTGGAGTACATCAATTTCTCTTTGGTTGCTCGAGCTGCTTAGTCGAGTCACTGGCTGATTAGCATGACTTCTTCAGGCGAAGAGCTCACCCTTTCTTCGGGGGACTTCAGTGCCACCCTAGGAAGGTTTTCTTCATTTCCTCATAAGGAGGATCAGATTGTGATTCCCTGCAGTAGCATTGCCTTCCAGGTTGTGCGTATTACTGGGGAACACAATGCGGAGGAGGCCGCGTTCATTGGTGGTGCTTAGCTGTGGAGATTTGATGTGAGTTTCTCCGGAGAGAAAGCTAGGGAGGATTTTCAGCATCTAGGAGAGTTTGGGAGCTGATTGAGCTTCTGGCTTGGCAGTGTGACTTTCGCACTACCAGGGTTAGCGCAAAGGCAGTGTGTGGGAGTTCATTTGGTGGGTAGAGTATCAGTCCTTGAGGTTGAGCTTTGCCATGGAGGTTAGAGGAGATATTTGGAGTGGTGTTTTCTTCCATTTTAGAGCTTGGAGGAGGACTTTGTGGTCATTCCTTGTAGGCCATATTTCTGGCGCTGTTTGGAGGGCGTGGGCCATAGAAGAGGTTGAATTTTGGAGGTCAAAATCTAGACAAACCATTTATGGGTTTTGCTGGGTTTTTGACAAGGATCCTAGATATAAAGTTTCAGAAGTTTTTGAGCACCGGAAGTGGGGTTTCCAGCGGTATCTTTGCAGCAGATAGTGCATAATTGTTGGGGATTGGACAGTGCCTTTGGGGGTTGATTTTGGGAGGTCGAAATCGGGCTAAACCATTCTTGGTTTTTTGTGGATTTTGGTCAAGGAGCTTGGGGCTGAATTTGTAGCATTTTCTGAGTAGCAGAAGTGGAGTTTCTTGCAGTTCCTTTCCAACCAGCAATATAATTTTTTGGGCAGCACAGACCATTAGAGGAGCATACATTTTCCAGTACTTGATATCATTGTCTCATCACTCGGATTCTGTTATGCTTGCCATTGAGGCAAGCCTATGTGCATTCATCCATACTATTGTACTACGCCATTGATTAATAAAATGGCTCAGCTGGTTCTACTTCTGGAGTTTTTATGAGCATGTGTTGTTTGTTAAAATTTTCTGTGTTGAGAATCATTTTTGCTTTATATATCACTGTTTGTTTAAGTTTGGAACATTCCAATGTTCCTTGTTTGTGTTGCAATTTACATGGTCATTTTGCACATCACTTTTACTGTTGTAACTTTGTTTTCTATTTTCACTGTATTTTCTCAAGTATGGCTCTATTTTCATGGAAAATATCCATTTCTTGTAAGGTAGCTAGATTCGCTTGCCATTTGTCATTGATCATCTATTATTTGTTTTTTGTTTTTTTCAATAACAACCTGAGAGAGAAGTTCTACTATCCATGAACTATACACACAAAGTCTTTGTAAACTATCAAGTTATAGAATGCATGCATGACTTCATATGGGACCTGGGCCATGGAAGGGTATATTCGGATGCATACATACTTATGTCAAGGTGATTTCCCAGATATGAATAGCTCTTTCTTTAAATTCATTTTCTGCGGTTCCATCATAAATTGATCTGACTTGGACTTGAAAATAAATTTTTACTCCAGTATTAAAATATTAACAACTATATCCTTGCTAACCAACCTCATTTTGATTATATAACAGGAACATCAGGTTCGAAGCACTACAGAGTGAAGCTGGCAGGAAGCTGCTTATACGATCTGGAAGATCCCCTGATGATATTTCTAGTGTAGTTCTTGTTGAAAAGGACAGGTGAAATTAAATTTGAACTGTTACGTACTGCGATACGCTTTTACCATTCAATTTTTTGACGAGTTTGACCAATTCATTTCTTTGAGGCCAAACTTTGATTCATGAACCCACAACGTAGCAATACATGCAGAAGTTGATTGCTTCTTAATGTTTCTTTTTTCGTTTCATGCTGTAATGTATCTCCTCTTGGAGAGTTCTTTATTCTGTAAAACTAGTTATATTTTGATAGTATACAAAATGACATACATTCTTCTCAGTCCTACTGAGGCATCAGCTGATGATTTTGACTATTCTTTTCATCAAAATAAACATTACTTTTCATGACCTTAGATCTGGCTATTATGGCCTTCTTGAAGTTTTATACAAAAAATAAATATGATACTTCTGAAGTGAAAAAGAAGAACTGACCCTGTGGACCGATTCCCATAGCTGTTTGACCAAAACTTCATATTTATTTTCCATGACTTCCATTTTTTCCATGGACTCTTTATGCTGCATCTTCATAGTTTCCAAAAGTACTTTCTGCTACATACACTTTTCCTTACTTTTTTTCATTTCTTCTTTGATTTTTGGAGGAATCCTCTAATGGTATTTTAGGGCTGCATTTTTGGCCTTCTCAACCCTGGTCATCTTCTTGGCTGAGCCTTGAGTCTATTGGTTGCAGTCACAGGGTCTTCCTCTCCTAACTACCCTAGTCTCTATCTCACTCTGAGAGACTTTCCTATCCTTTCTTAACCAGAACACTGATGGAATCAATCTCTAGGAAACGTTTCTCAAATTTACTGCACAGAACATGTGCTCTGGATTCCAATTGCTTTGGAATGAACTGTTGGAGCTGTTATTGCTGCATCCAAACCAAGTTATTATCTTGCCTTGTCTCCAGAATTCGCTTTGTGGAAGTGCTATCCCTCTTTGAGCCATGCAAAGATGTTGCTTTCTATTTGATTTTGTATTGGCAGGAACACTTCATTTCCTATCCAAAACAAGCTCTAGCAACCTACTTTGATGTGGCTGTCTACAACATCATAAGTTGTGGAGGGGAATCAATGGGTGAGGTCCTTCCCCACGACCTCACACAACCTACCACTTGACATGCATATGGACACATGGGTGCTGAAGGTATGGACCTCCTGCCTGTCCTTATGATGCATTCCTTTCACCCAATCCAAGAAATTTCTATCATTGTTATGGATGGTGGAGCACTCTTCCTTACGGGATATTGATGCCAAGTTATCCCAACAAGAGTCTAGGTCTTAAGCAAACATTTCTGCTCCTTCATTGGCCAATCTATCTGCCATATTGTTGGCCTTTTATTTCCTATGATGAGTAATTATGATTGAGATCTATGTGATGGAAGTGGAAACCCTCTCTAGGCCTTAGGATAGCCTCCAGTTTTGAGATAGTTTGTATACTGGAATCCCATTTGTCAAATGTTTGAGGGAATTTATCAGGATAAGATAGTCACCTTCAACACAAAGCTTGTTGTATCCCTCCTTGATCACTAGAATAAGGCCTTTCTGTAGTGCTGCTACTTCCACAGAGTTATTTGCATTTATTCCTATGGAGCCTGTGTACACCCTTATGATATGGGCAGAAGAGTTTTTAAGACTCCTGGAAAACCTACCAATCCCGGATTTCCTTTTGAAGGCCCATCAAAATTGACTTTGATGATATCTCTGGGAGGGAGAGTCTAGAACTTTCAGGAGTCACTTAAAAGTGGGTTCGCTTTGGCTTTCCCTGATAGCAATCCAGAGTTGATTCCCCATAAGGCAAGGATTTTTGGTTGCTTTTCAATGCATCTGATAGTATCAGGGAGCCAAGATTTGGTAGTGATAGTTTCTTTCATGTTTTGTATAACCTTTGCTCATAACTCTCCCATTTCTTTGTGTTTCCCTTTGAATATACTTATGTTCCTTTCTTTCCAAGCTGTCCATAGGGGAAATCTCAGCCACAACTAGTAAATTGTGTTTAGGATCTGGTTATCCAAAGGGGAAGATCACCATTCTCTTATAATTCATAGGATATCATGTCATTTTCTATCCATTTATTTGAAGAGTTATGCACCTTTATCCCATAAGTTGTTGGTCAGGTCGCATTGAACAGAAATATATTCTGTTGTTTCTGATTCTTGTTTGTAGGTGACAGAAAGGGACAAACCTTCAAAGCCTCTTCTTTGCAACTTATTCCATATAAGAACTCTCCTTTTGGCCAACAATCAGAAAAAGGTTGAAACTATTGCCGCTCAAATTGTACTTAATGATAAAATCTCTAATCCATAAGGTACAACTCAAGGAAGACTCTTAGGATGGTCATAATTGTCACCTTAGCAGCTTATCCTCTTCATTTTAGGCCAGCTCTCCTCTGGTTCAATTGGGGTTATCCTGATTCCCTAGTAGGATTACTAGAATACATAATGAGTCACAAGGTGAAGTTGAAGGTAGCTTTAGTAAAATAAAGTTTATGATTTCGAAGTAAATGATGGAAGAAAGTAGCGATCAGTGCCAAATCCCCCATGGGCAATGGAGTCAAGGTGAATCAAATGGAAATGAGGTCAAGAAGAAACCCTCCAAAGAGTTGGCTTTTTTCCTTCAAGGAATGGGGTTTGAGATTAGGACCAAGAGGAAGAGTAATCCCTCAACCAATTAAGATCAACAATGAATATCAAGGTCTACAAGAAGGGAATATTCAATGGAAAACCTTCAGCAACAAAATCAACTATGATTTGATGAATCTACTCAATGCTTTTGCTAGGGAATTGTTACCGCCCAAAACAGTGGTCCCATTAAGGTCCTCACGAGATGCTAAAGTGGTATCATGTAGGACAAGTGCCCACTTTCACCTCGACACGAGTCCCCACTCTTTAGGCCAACTCCTACAAAGCCAAGGGAGGATTCCCTACACTAATTGACCTTCAACCCAGGTTAATAGACCAGTGTCTAGAAAAACCTCTTGGGTGATGACTGTAGGAGTTAATTTTCAAGGTATTTCTAATTCAAAAATGAGAAATTGACTGCAAAAAAATGCAGACCAGTAAGAAAAATAACACTCTTAACTACAAAAAATAAACCTTGAAATAGCACAAATTTGAATGTCAGAAGCCCTCCTTGCCTTCATATGTAGTTCTGGCCTACATCCTTCCTAGACTTGCTCCTGATAATCAACTTTGATTCTTTCTTGTTCTTGTTGGTACTAATGGGATTTTTTCCAAGTGCTTACTTTTGTGGGCCATTTACAAGTTTCATTTTGGTAAACAACATTTTTCATTGTTACTCTAAAAGAGGCACTTTGTGCTAGTATGCTGAAGATTGATAGACAAATATATTAAAATTGTTCTTACATGCAGATCATTTATCAAGTCAGAAGCAGTCCTGCGCATTTTGAGCTACCTAGATTTACCTTTTCCTCAAGTCTCAGCGTTTTTGCATCTTGCTCCTTTGTAAGTTTGGCTTTTATTTCTATGACTTCTTTTGCAAATATTAATTAGTAGCTAATTTAAAGTTCATAATTTGCACACTTAAAAGGCATCTTTTACTAACATATTCTAACATGACATGGGGCATTTGCAGGTTTCTACGAGATATAGTATATGACAATGTTGCAAACAATCGCTATGCAATTTTTGGAAAATCCAATTCATGTACAATGAATTGGACAACTCCACCTTCTAAATGATGAAATGTTTACTACATAGGTACAGCCAGATTTGTTTTCGTTATATTTCAGCTAGAAAGAAGTTCCATACATAGAAATGCATGTTCTTGAACTTATCATGATATGCTTTGCTTGTATATTTTCTGGATTTTTTTTTATAATTAGTGAAGCACTTTTCATGTTCTCTTTTAGTTTCGTATGAGTCATTAATTTCCTTCAACTTTAATTGATTTATATAAATGAAATTATCAACAAGTACTAGAGGTGGGTGATCTGGATTTCTATGTGAAAATTTCAAAATGTTAATCATTGATCAGACAGGTAATTGAATCTTAAAAGTTCAATGCCATTTCCTTATTTATTATCCAAACTTCTTAGTGAATTGAGTGAGATAAAATCAGTATTACAATTAAAAGTTTAAACATGACGATAAGAACTTAGTAATAACCAAAAAATCTTTTGCAGTTCCTTGTCATAAAAAAACTTCATATGATAGATTACATTACATAAGTTGTTTACATGCAAGCTTCTCTTATAGAAAGATGTTCAAAGAGATGAAATGGTACGGGCTTGATATTTATGAAAGGAATATTATGCTTTTAAGTATTTTGAGGCTCACGCAGAGAAACAAAGCAGCTAGCAGTGAAAGACTTTGAGACTAGAGAGTGGAAGTGACTATAAATCCAATTAATTTGAAATTTATTTCAAACAACATGGTATATGTAGACAATTTACAATTGCTCATACTCAGTGGAAAGGTAGAGCAAAAAGAACGAGTAGAATAATATAAGATATGGGGTATTATATGCTGAAGCACAAAAACATAAGGCGTAAGTTCTGGGCAGAAAATATAGACAATTGTGTAATCTACCCAATAAATGATAGTCCTACAAATATTGTGTGGAATCAGACTCCAGAGAAAGTACGGAGTGGGTGCAGTCATATAGTCAATCATTTGTAGATGCTTGGCACATTCCAAAAGAAAAAGAAAATTTAAGCTAGTTGATAGAAAATAAAGGTATATATACACAGTTCGAACACCTTAAGGCAACCACTCATACACAGAGAAAAGATTGGTACACTAGTATTTACATGGTTAAAAACCCTAAAGAGAAAAATAATTCATAAAACCAGCCAACATGGCCACTTGAGGAAATATATTATTGCAAAAAGAAAATCCTTTACATGAAAATCTCCCACAATTGATCATCATCAAATGACCCTCCATGCTCTTTCAATAAAGATCATGAAACTATCGATGTTAAGTCTATAATGCTTTCCTCTTAGCCCAAAATGTTTTTTTTCTTACTAAGAATGTGTGCCTTTGACTTTTTGGCTATGAAAAACATAGGAATTGATTGAGTTTAGGGTTCCGAGATGGAGCTCTAGGGTCGGAGATGGAGGTTCCGAGTTTTTTATGGATTAGGGTTTTCCACAAGGTCTGGTCGTTTGAGTGTTGCTAGTTCTGGTTGCTTTTGACTCTTTATTGAGCCGCGGGGGTAATTTTTAATTGTTGTTTTTGGGGCGTCGTTTTCCCTATCTTTCAGAGAGTTGGGGTATTTTTGGGATTGTTCCTATTGTATCGACGGTTTCTCGACATGGTTGTATGCTCCTGTCCGATGTGCTAACTGGGTCAGTATCAATTTATTTTTATCATGGTGCGATCGGGTTTGCATTGGAATTTATGGAATATCCGAGGGAGGTTGATTTCTCGATGAGCCCCATGCGGGGATCCATTTTTTCCACAAATGGCATTGGGGTCTTTGTTGTTTTCCTCAACCTTTACGAGGGGTTTTGGTTTTGTGCCCAAGCACCGACCTTGGGTTAACATGGGGTCCATCTTTGCTGGTTTCAGGTGGGGGACATGTGGTATCCTCGTGCCCTCCTTGTGGTCCTCCATTGACATGTGTCGATTACTCTTGCCCGGGGTTATTGTTGAAAAGTGTAACTAGGTTCAATCTTCATAATGACGTGTAATTATGATTTTATGTAATTGATGTAAAGAATAAAAATAAAATTATTTTTGTAATGCTTGAATCATGGGTTTCATGATCAAGGAATTTTATTTTTAGTTAAGGCTCCATTGTGAGCCTTTAGGATTAGTCATCATGTCATAAAAGTCAATTGAGTCTATGTCATGTATGGAAGACCCTTATTGGGCATGTTACATATGTATATGAGTCATTAAAAGACCCTCCAAGACCAAGCTCAAGCACCTCCTTCAAGTCGGCCTAAAGATATCTCTAGAAAGGCATGTCAGCCTTGTCACTAGGAGAAGTCAACTTATTTGATGGGAAAATCACTATATATAGGGCAACTCGGCCTCTAATTGAAGATAGATTTTCGGTCAAGCATAAAAGACAAGAATGAAGTGCAAAGTTCACAAGGAAAGAAGCCTATAGCCAAGCGATGGAAGGAGGACAATGGCCAAGGTTATTTCAGATCTGTTTTGTGCTAACACCTCTACACATGCGAGAATCTAGTACTGTCCATTGCAAAGAAGGGTTGAGGCTAGTAAGGTCACTCTAGAAGCCGAATAAAAGGAGAAGACATTGCATTCATCAAGCTGAAGTGTAGAAGAAAGTCTCTCCATCCAAGCAAAGTGGTAACAAGGTGCAAAAGTTAGTCAACATCCATCACAGGTGCTGCAACTAGGGTTTTTGAAGAGGCCGAGGGTTGTAGGTCTGATCCAATAAGCCGAGAAGGAAGGACAAGCAAGCAGCTTAACCATCGTTGACTCAAGAAAGAAGAGATTAAAATAGGTCTTGTGACTTGGTCTTGGAGAGGTTAATGGTTCAAGGGCCATGGTCATGGTCTTGATATTCGTCAATTGAAATCTTTGTGAGAAGAAGAATTCGTTTGGGTTTTCCTCTCAAGTTGGACAGGTTTTGGCCCTGGCTGATCCCCTATATTTTGTGTCTTTTGTCTCTTTATTTTTTATGCTTTGGTCGCTGTTTGATGAAGAAGCATATTTTAATAATCTAACTTAAGAGAAGATCCTAATCTAAAGAAGTAAAAAGCATTCACAAGCAGTTATCATTACGAGAGAAATCAGCTAATCTTCATGCCCTAGATTTTCTAAACAGTTATTTCCACTTTTCGCATTCACGAACGATTTTTCTCAGGCTATCTCTAGTGAGGGTTTTCTGGATTTGTGTCCTTTCTTACGGGGTCTTTTTGGAGGTATTTTTACCCTTTCAGGGTCAAGTGTGGGATCCTCTACTTTCTCTTTGTCTCAAGAAGCTGGAGGTGGGGGTCTTCAGGGGATGTCTGCACCTATTGTTGCTTAGGATGGGGATCCTACAGGTGGAGTTCTGCCATAGATGTCGGTAAATCAATCGACACTAGCTGTTATCCCTCCTATTTTCCTGGGCCGAATGTTAATGATTTTGGCACCGTTGGAATTGACCCTCAGGTGGATGGAGGTGTGGGCACTCAAAATTCTTTCAAGAAGAAGGTGCGGCCTATGAATGGGGATATTCATCCAGTGCCATACAATCTATGCATGGGTGACGAGGTGGAGATAACTGATGCAACAAAGATAGCTGAGTTCTCGTTGATGGGGCGTGCTCGTGGTACGAAATTTATACTGGCTACTATTAATGATTGGTGTTACAGGGTTATAAAGCTTGTGGTGTTGATGGTTCCAGAGGTTTACATGTTGGCATGATTTTTAAGTTCTGGACTCCCTTATTTGATGCTCAAAAGGAGCGATCAAATGAGGTCCTTGTGTGGGTTCACTTTCCTGGTCTTTTGTCAACATGTGGAATTCTCAGAGTTTCACTAATTTGGGGAATTCTTTGGGGCGTTTTTAGATACTGATTACTTGTTTTTGATGACTTGAGATAAGTTGGTCGCTTCGGTTTTGGTGTGTATGGACCTTCAAAAATGTCTTCATGCTACTATGGACACTAGGAAGGGTGTGCGTCGTCTTCAGGATCTAGAATATGAGAGATTGTTTTTTCGGTGTTGGCGTTGTCACAGGGTCGGTCATACGGTGGATTCGTGCAACCTCTATTTCAGGGGCACTTCCCTTGAGGATCACACATCAAAGAAAAACCGTATGGGTTTGGCAGGGGCTTATATGGTTCTGAATGAGCCTCAGAGGGATAGCAAATGGGTGTAGGATGTGGTGTCTAATGTTTCGACCATTCCTTATTTTGTGTTGGTGTCTAGCACTAGCCCTGTTATGGCTCCCCCCTCCTCATGTGGTGGATGTTTCAGAGGCTCATTCGCTCTTGCTATCTTTGGGAAATGGTAACTGAGATTCCCTTTCTTGTAATCATTTGATACAAAGTAACTATATTGATCATATGAGTTCTGATTCACTTTCTTGTATGAGTATGCCATCAGGTTCACTTCCTATCGATGCCTCTAAGACTCAAATTATGTGTGCACCTTGTTCCATCCCTTTAAGATCTCTGGGTTATTCATATGCTTGTACTTCGGTCTTTTCAGGGGGTTATCCATAATTCGCGTTCAAGACTAGTGGTTGCATGGGAGGGTTTATCTCCGGGTGGGCTAGGTTTTGTGCCCATTCCAACGTCTTGTGGGAAGGGAGGAAGGAGGAAATCCCATTTTTCATGGGCTAAGGAGAAGGCTTGTTTTAAAGTAGCGTCGAGGCATCAATTGTCATTAGATGGGGCACTTAGAGCAGTGAAATCCCTCTTGGTGGTTACGTAATGAAAATTTTATCCTTAAATTGTTAAGGTTTAGCCAGTTTTGGATTTAAGACTTCTGTGGTTAATATATTCTAACTTAGTCACTGGAGAACCCACAGTAAAAACCATTTTTCGTCAACGTTTCAAATCCCAACAGGGATCCATCATCAGGACTATTATTGAGTGTTGATAGTAGAAGAGCTCAATTGCGAGATATAAATAGTTATGAGGTAGGCTGTTTTCATTTAAGGAAAATGAAGGTCGGCTGTTTAATGATAAATATTATCCAAATATTTAAGTTTTTATTAAATTAGGTTTATTTTAATTTTAATCATACAATATTAATTAATGATGATAAATTAATCCTATTACTAAATAGTAAAGGTGAAATATTTTAGAATATATTTTTCTCTTAATAATTGATAATTTTCTCATAATAAATATTAATTTTAGTTTATAATAATTAAAATAATTTAATTTATAATAATAATTTCTTGTAATTAAATTTTTAATAATCTAAAATAATTGATAATAATAATTAATAAAAATAAGAATAATATTAATAAATAGTAAGTATTATTATTATTATTTAGCCAGTTTTCCCAAAAAAACTAGCTTTAAAACGTTTATTTATGATTGAACATCCGAATGTCTTATATCTTCAAGAGACCTTAGGCCCCGAATCGGATGTGGTTCACTTTAGAAACCATGCTTCCCTTTTGGCATTTTATTGCTTGTGATGCTCGTGGGCATTCAGGGGGTCTCGCCTTGGGGTGGGATGGTCGAAAAATTTGCTCCCAAAATGTGTGGAGTTTTCATTTGGGTTTGGGGATGGAGGGGTTTTCTACGGAATTAAACAATTCCTTTACCTTTGTTAATATATATGGGCTAAATGAGAATCAAATCCCTTTTTGGGACTCGCTTTTTGGGGGCTCCCCTGTTCATTTAGAACATCTTCTATCGGTAGGTGATTTAAATTTCTCAATTGACGACTCAGAAGCTTGGGGTACCCATGCAAGGAAGGATGGTCTTTCAGATTACTTCTCGCACAAACTGCTTTCATCAGACCTACTGGATTTGGTCCCTGTCAAATTGAAGCCTACTTGGTCCAATCAGAGGGTGGGTATGAACTATGTTGCGAAACATATTGATTGTTTCCTGTTACATGACCTTACCATTCATGTTTTCCCCCTCATTCGTCAATGGATTGGCTTGGGGCCCTTATCAGATGATTGTCCGATCTTTCTAGAGATCAAAGGGGCAGGCATAAAACTTGCCAGTCCTTTCAAGATGAATGCTCACTAGTTAGTAGTACTTCTTTTTATGATTTGATGAGACAAAATTAGCAACCTTATGGGAGAAATTTGGGAATCTTTGTTGCACGTCACTTTGCACAAAATCTAACACTTTTAAAGAGACTTATTATGGAATGGGCTGGGATCAATGGTCTCAAGTTTGCTGAGGGTTTAGTGGGGTTTGAGAAGGAAATTGAAGACTTTTCCGATTTGGGGTAGGAAGGGTTTCACACACAGGATCGTCAGGATCATTTTCAATCCCTCATCACTAGACGTAAGGAGTTACTAGGTTTTCAGGAGGAGTGAGGGAGACTCAAAAGTAGGGCCATTTGGTTGGACAACAGGGATGAAAATGCAATCTTTTTTCATGCATATGCAAAAGGTAGAAGGAAACATAATACTATTTGGGAGATGCAAGGGGATGGAGGCAGGGTGGTTTTGTCTTTTGAAGGTTTGACTGCTTTAGGTGTTCAACATTTTCAGAGCATCTTTAAGAAGGCTCTCGAGATTAATATTGTGGAGATAGTCAGGGTGGCTCAACTCTTTCCTCGTTATGTATGGGAGGAAGAAAATGAGGTTTTGATGGCAGAGGTCACTGAACCAAAATAAAAACCTATTCCCACAAGTTTTCAAAGAGATAAAAACACAGGCCCTAATGGGTGGGTTGTGGAATTTTCCTTGTCTTTTTATGATTTTATGGGCCCGAATCTGCGTAAGGTGGTCAATGAAGCGAGGTGGGAAGGATTGATCTTACCATCATTTAAATCTACCTTCCTTGCGCTAATTCCAAAAGTGGATCAACCTTCTTATTTTGAGGACTTTCATCCAATATCTTTGTGCAACTGTGTATATAAAGTGATCTCGAAGGTGGTGGTGGGTAGACTAAAGCCCATATTATCCAGGGTGATATCTCAAGAGGAATTTGGTTTCTTGGAAGGTCGAAAAATTCATAAGGCCATTGGCATTGCTCAAGAGGGCCTTCACGGTATAAAACTTTTGAATCTTAAGGGGGCGATTTTCAAAATTGATCTTTCAAAGGCTTATGACAGAGTGGACTGGTCCTTTATTTGTTTGCTACTTACTCAGGTGGGCTTTGATTTCCACTTTATTAATTGGATCATGGGATGTATAACCCCAGTCTCTCTATGTTATGATAAATGGTGCGGCCTCACCTTTTTTTCATGCTCAGTGGGGTTTGCGTCAAGGTTGTCCCTTATCCCCACTTCTGTTCATACTTGTCACTAAGAGCCTAAGCTTACTGATCAAAGATGTTGTTAGACTTGAGATCTCCCAGGTTTTGGGCATTTCTCATCTACTATTTGTGGACAACATTTTAATTTATTGTAATGGATGGGGGGGGGACATTTATAAATTGATGGAGCTTTTGGTGCTTTTTGGCACCATGACGAGTATGGTGGTAAATTTCCAAAAATATACTATGGATGTTCATAATTTGGGGTAACCTGAAATTGATCATAGACGTGGGGTTTTCCCATATGCGATTTCCCCATTGGACATTGGTCTCAAATACTTGGGGTATCTATTAAAACCAAATAGATATTTAAAAGAGGACTGGCATTGGCTTCTGGACAAGTTGGAAAAGAGGTTAAAGGTTTGGAGCTTTCAGTGGCTCTCTAGAGATAGGCGCATGGTTTTAATTAAGTCGGTGTTGGAGGCTATTCTAGTTTACTAAATGCCTTTGGTGTGGATTCCTCATGGTACGCTGGACAAGATACAACGTCTATGTTTTCGTTTCTTATGGGTTGGAACAAAGGAACAATATGTATTACCATGGGTTAGTTGGCACATATTAACAACCCCAAAGCTTCTTGGGTGTTGGGGACTAAAGAACATTTTTCATTTTTCAAAGGCCCTCGTGGAAAAAAGTGCCTGGCGATTAATATCATCTCAGAATCTATGGACTCAAGTGGTTATTTGTAAATATATTGAACCTCTATCCATAGAGGATTGGATTCGTCTTTCGGATAAGTCGTGTCATAACATTTCAGTTATTTGGTGGGCAATTCTTCACTCTTTTGATATGGTGGTATCTGGTCTGGTTTGGCACATAGGGGATGGGATGCATTTTCACATTGGTTTTGACCCATGGTTGGGGTGCAACTAGGAACATGTTCTATCTCTCCTTCTTAATACATACCTCCAGGTGATGGGTATAACTTGATTGGCTCAAGTTGCTGCTTCGTAAAGGTCCAACATTTGGCATCAAGGATGGAAAGAATCTTGGGATCTCTTCTTTCCACTCTTCCTTTAGGATGAATGGCATCGGTATATTGGGGCATTATTTGCCACACATGTTCGGCTCTATGGGCGTGAGGATGAGTTAACGTGGTCTTTTGCTCCACATGGAAGTTATACCTTAAAATTTGGATATCTTTGCCTGAGCACGATCTCTCAGCCTCAAAACTTGGAATGGTGGTGGGGTATTCTATGGAAATCTAGATGCCCGACAAAATCAAATTTACTGTTATGGTCTATTATGGAGGGGAAAGTACCAACATGGGAGTTTTTGCAACGATGTTTCAATATTGGGCCCGAGAGGTGCTCTCTGTGTATGCTTGAGATAGAAACCAATGATCACCTTTTTATTCATTATTCCTTTACTCGGAGAGTCTGGGACGCTGGCATGATTTCTTTTCTGCAATCTATTAATTGGGATGCACTTGTCTTTTTAGAGGCCCGGAGAATATGGGTGGAGGCTCGTCATCCAAAAGGTTTTCACACACTGCTTGTTATTCTTTGTTGGGGTGTATGGATTGCCCGAAATAATTCTATCTTCAAAGGGATTTTTACCCCTTCGGCACGGGTTGCTTCTGAGGAGCTGGCAATTATGAACCATTTTGCAAAAAATGTGGTTGCGTTTCTTTTTCAAAATGTGGTCGTTGCTAAACCAAATCAAACTTGTCCTTGGGGGTTTTTCGATGGGGCATCTCAAGGAGAGGACCCACTCTGTGGTGGGGGTTTTGTATTATTCATAAATGCTCAACATTTCTATCATGTTCAGATGTGTATGGTTTGGGGCTCAAACAACTGGGCCAATACCAATGCTTGCCGAGCTATGGTTTCTTTTTCTATTGATCAAGGGGTTTCTCATTTGCAGTGTTTTGGGGATTCTATGCTTGTGGTGAATTGGTTAAACAAGAAAAGTATATGCAAAAATTTAGTTCTTGCTGATATTGTTGCAAACACTCTTTGTATCGTTTCTCTCTTTTCCTCCTCCACTTGCGCTCATGTTTACAAGGACCGAAACTTGACTGTTGATCACCTTTCTAAAGAAGGCATTCCCATGGATCAGGGTCTTTGGACGGTGACAAAGTTCATCAATTGGTAGCAGTTGTACTATTAAATGTGGCCATATGTTGTGGGGCCTTTATCTTAGCTCCTTTTTTTTCTATATATATTTTATTATCCTATACGCTTCTCTAGCAGCCTTGTTGTTAACAGATATGGTTTCTATATCTCCATTTTGTCAGTGGATACCTATTATCCATTTTTGTATGCGGCGCTGGTTAGTACCTGTGGTATGGGAACTAGATACAGTGTATAGTATCATGGTTTTTTTTAAGGTTTTGTTGGTAATATTATGAATATTGATTGAGGGGCTTAAAGCCTCAATGGAATGAATGCTTCTTTTATGGTGCATATACAAAATGTATTTTCCTAATTTATATAATGAAGATACATGTACCTTTTGTACGAAAAAAAAAAAGAATGTGTGCCCATGCTCCACTACCAAACAAATGAAAGTGTCTTGCATATGGTTTAATGTGACTCCATGCTTCTTATGGTGTTACATCCTTTAAAATCTTCATGGAAATGCCTGTAGATATGTAATTGGAAAAATCAATGGCTTCCCTAAAAAAATGAGGACTTAATCCCTTTGATTGGATTATACAATGCCATTGCTTTTAATGTGTAATTCTTTCTCTTAGTAAAACCATTTGTTGTGATATGGAACAATATGTTGGATTTAAATGCCCTATATAGTGCTTTAAGTTGTAAATTTGCTGTTAACATATTTTCCAACGTTATCTATTCTTAAATTTGAAGTTGATGATAAAATTGTATTTCTACAAGAACCTTGTAGGCCCAAAACATGTAAAAACATCACTCTTAAGTTTTAAGAAATAAACTCAAGTGCGTCAATCAATGTTAAGAAATACTTGAATCTAGAGAACGATGAAAATGAAGTGGACCACACAAATCATTATGAACAAGATGCAGTATAACTAATATATGCCAAGATGCATGCTTTTCAAAAATATATTGATGTTGTTTGTTGATAACATAGTTGGAACAAACATCAACTATGCAAGAAATAAGAGGAAATTCAGTTACTAGTTGCAATGTCATTGTTATGAGTAACAAAACTAAGGGAAGATATGATGATCTAATGTTGGAAAGTTGGTACAACATAGTAATATCATCAACAATTTTGGTTGCTAAGATATGTGTTAATCAATTTATATACCACCTTTATATTGAAGGTAATGGATTAAATTTTGTTTCATTCAGTCATCATCCTAGGGTTCGTGGTACTTGTGAAATGCTAATGCACAATATATGTAGAATTAGGCAACTTGTAGTGTAGATTTGGTATTAAATATAAAAATAATGTAAACTTATATTATTTATAATTCAAACATCTACACTATTTTGTTTTGTTGAATAAAAACAAAGTTATACTAGTCATAAAATCTACTTGAACCAAAAGTAATATATCAATAGATTGCAGTTATATGCTTAAATTCAATATTTAAGCCTTCTTATAACAATTTTTTTGTTGGTTCAATATATAACTCAATGGATGAATGTTTGACTTGTAAGTTATGACATGCACTTGAACTTTGCATAGTATACATTGATAGAGGGTAAATATTAAAGTTGTATATCACTCATTAAATAGTAATAAGAAAATAGATAAATAGGATTACAATATACTAGAACAGGGGGCTTGCCTCTTTGAGAATATGTTGTTGAAATTCAACTATGACACTCAAGAAATTAAATACATACCAAAACTCGAGTCAAAATATATATTTTATTAAAGTCTAGATCAAGTATCAACAACCTGTAAACTTAGTGCTACATATCCTCTTTACATGCTACAACACTATAGTTATAAGTATACAATGTTTTTAACCAAAGAAAGGAAATTATATTCATGGTTCAATAATTCGTTACATTTCAAATTCAAATGCTTGTGATTTGGTATATCATAGGGCTTCTAAAAATTGTTGAATTTGTTCATATTGTGCCATGGATCCTTTTATACCATTATGCACCCAAATCTATAGTTTATATTTTGTTGACAAGTTTACACAAGATCTACAACTCATGGGTAAATATGCATGTAATCTAAAATTGATTTTCTAGAGTTTCAATCGTTGGAGTCAAGTAATTTTGCTATTATCTAACATATATAATTCATTCAGATTAGTCGTACTAACCTTGCAATATGTTGTTTTCTTGAAATATGAATGTGATTCATTGGGATGACCTTGAAGTATGTGTTTGCTTGACATCTGGAGCACACTGGGCCATGTACTCAAAACATGGAACTTTTAGAATATTTAGACACTTGGTATTTAGTTAATATCAACTCGGTTTTAACCATGTAAAAATACAGGTTTTATGATATTTAATTTTTTGTATGAGTGGTTACTTAAGGTGTTCACCTTATATGGAAAACCTCATTTTCTTGATTATGATATCAGAGCCCATGTACTCAAAACATGGAACTTTTAGAATATTTAGACACTTGGTATTTAGTTAAGATCAACTCCGTTTTAACCATGTAAAAATACAGGTTTATGATATTTAATTTTTTGTATGAGTGGTTCCTTAAGGTGGTCACCTTATATGGAAAACCTCATTTTCTTGATTATGATATCAGAGCCCATTTGAAGAACTACTTCTATTGTTGATTAACATCTTGAGCTCATGTTGTTGAATTTCTAATATCTTTTATTTCTGTACAATTCTGGCTTGAGTAAATTGTTTCATTTTTCTAGAGTGTTGCTTTTAGTTAAAAATACCTTTAGTTTCATCCACAAAGGTGTACGCTTGCTTGAGATACAACTTTTTTCGTTAGATCCAAAAAATATACGGTTCGAATACACCCTTTTTAATTTTAATTTAATTTTATTTTTATGGAGCTTATATTTCAATTTTCCTTTTTTATTCCTGAATTGTTCCCCTTTCTGATCTACATATGCTCTTTTTCGTTTGCTCTGTGTGATCTTGGAAAATAATAAGTAGAGTAGAAAGTGTTTTCTTTACTACTTATGCCCTTTGTCATACACCGTGCACCATCTTGGAAAACCAGAAACAAAGAGAAAAGTTGCAATTTTGGGGTAACCTAATTGAGATTTAACCCCATCATTGTTGAGTTTTAGAAAAAAAAAATTCAAAACTATAGTTTGTTTTTGGATGAGCATGTGAAAGCACGATTTATTTGAGAAAACATACACTTTGCAACAATAACAACAACAACCACCTCCTTCATTTGTATTGTTATGCGTTTTGCACTAGCTCACTTGGTTGAAAATTACTTTATTTAGTAAAAGATCGTGAGCTGAAGTCATGTTTTTTTTTAAGTTGCTTTTTGAAAAAAAATCATGCAAACTTCGAACTATTTCATAACTTCATTGTAAACTGTATTTCACTTGTATTGTAAAAGTGAATCATTGTAAAGTAATTCAATATTCTTTTTTAGTTACTTTTCACACAAGTCTTGTTTATAAAATAACTTCACTATAAACATTATTCTCACTTATTTTATAAAAGTGAACAAGTGACTCACTTCATAAAATAATTTATTTGTAAAAGTGAGCTCATAGGCAAAGCTAGTGAGGAAAATGTTTTTTTTTTTGTGTCTTGGCAATATCATGACCATGTGGGTCAACTTCTACCTACCATGTGGCTCTTTTTTACTATTAATGCTTTTTTTTAAAGAGAATAACTTTCATTTCTAAAATCCATTTCCAATGCCCTTTTTTTAAGCATTCTATTTTTTCAAAAGTTTTCCATCCAGATAGTCAATTTCAACTTTTGAATCTATATTATCTACATATTTTAATATGGACACTACAAGTGAAATTTTGCTAATACTAGTACCAACTACTTCTTATGGTATTTTCACATGGAAAATGTACTAATAAGTAAAATATTGTACTAGATTACCTTGGGAAAATAAATATCTTCTACTTTTGCTAATAACAAAGCCAAGTGGGAAAATAAGAGTGATAACATGTGGATTAATTGAGATGTTCATTTCTCTTGATTTATGATTTAATATTTAAGGAACAAATGACATAGATGAAGCCTCTGGAAAGTCAAAAAAGATATTTGGTGAAAGTAATGTGATTAGATCCCATCAAGTTGTAAATTAGATAATGAATTTAAGTCATAATGATTTCCATTGTATTGAATATTGTTTATCTAAGTTCAAAACATTTAGACTTTACTTAATATTTCCAAGTCGATCTAAAGGATGACTGGTGCATATATATTATCATTTCCAAGCTTGGTCTTACATATTTTATTTTTGTATCTACTTTTTATGCCACCATAGAAGCTCTAGGAGCTAAATATAAAGATTCCACTCTTGACTTTTTTGTTTGTGAAAATATGGTTAGAGAGCAAGACAAGCTCTTGCATGTTGGAGTGATCAACATTATAGATACATCCAACAAGGCATTAGTGGCACAATAGAAAAATAAAATCAAGCATCCTGAGAAGAAACATCTTTGTAGTAGAAAGCTAAAAAAGGGTCCCAAATCCTCTCATCCAACTTCTATTCATAGTGCTGACAAAGGACCAATCTCAAAGTGTAAGAAGACTGACATGCATTACATCTTTTGTGGAATATTGTACTAGATTACCTTGGGAAAATAAATATCTTCTACTTATGCTAATAACAAATCCAAATGGGAAAATAAGAATGATAACATGTGGATTAATTGAGATGTTCATTTCTCGATTTATGATTTAATATTTAAGGAATAAATGACATAGATGAAGCCTTGGTAAAATCGAAAAAGATATTTGGTGAAATCAATGTGATTAGATCCATTAAGTTGTAAATTAGATAATGAATTTAAGTCATAATGATTTCCATTGTATTGAATATTGTTTATCTAAGGTTAAAACATTTAGACATTTACTTAAAGATTTCCAAGTCGATCTAAAGGATGAATGATGCATACATATTATCCCTTCCAAGCTTGGTATTACATATTTTATTTTTGTATCTACTTTTTATGCCACTAGAGAAGCTCTAGAGAGCAAGACAAGCTCTTGCATATTGGAGTGATTAACATTATAGATACATCCAACAAGGCATTAGTGGCACAATAGAAAAATAAAATCAAGCATCCTGAGAAGAAACATATTTGTGGTAGGAAGAAAAAAAGGGTCCTAAATCCTCCCATCCAACTTCTATTCTCAATGCTGACAAAGGACCAATCTCAAAGTGTAAGAAGACTGACATACATTACATCTTTTGTGCAAACAATAGTCATTTGGAGTCTACATGTTTTAAAATGATGGAGGCCTTAGAACCATCAATGAAGAGATGCATCATCAATCTTAATTCTTCTTCTTATAACACTTCTTTTCATGGACATACACTTTTTGCTTATGTTTTCTCACGGGTTTCTCCTTCAATGCAACGTGTACTTCACCTTCTAATGACTGCTTTATTGATTCTGGAGCATCTTATGATATGGCTAAGGATAAAGCCATTTTTCCTATTCTAGATGATTGTAACTCTAAACAAATATTTGTTGGTGGTGCTAACTCTCTTTGTGTTGTAGGGTTTGGAACATTTAAGGTCGATAATGGACATTTCAATGATGTGTTCCAAGTATTTCTTGCAACATTTTATTAGTATATCATATTATTTATTATTATGAAAGTAAAATAGTAGAGTTTTCACCTCACTAAGTTGTAATTAAGGATTTATAAGATCCTAAGCATGTCCTAGCATTTGGAATAGTTGATGATATTATCAAGTTGTACAAGTTTGACAAATTTAGGTCATCATATTTTCCCTCAGTTTTTATCACTTGTGGCGATGACTTTAGCGAAATTTGGCATAAGTGATTCAGTTATCTAAACTATTACAAAAATGTACCACCAATAATAAGGGGATATTCCCGATGCAAAGTCCCAATTAGACCTCACACTATTTGGGATAGGAGTCCCATCTGGTATGTGGGCCTGATTGCCACCATGTTAGTTTTATCTTGGTTTTCAAGTAAAGAGATGTTAGTGTGAAGAAAAGTATGAAATACCTAGAGAATGAGGACGAAATCAACCCACAATTGATAACTTGCAGAACAAGGCACTATAATATAACAACAAAAAAGTAAGAAGAAGTATGCCTCAAGAGGAGTCAGTTAACTAAAACCATCTGAAACATACATGAATAAGAAAATACTAGAAGTTAATTCCAAATTAGTTCACAATTGGTTACTAGTATTAGCATGGGATGAAAGAGAAAAGATTCCAAAAAACATATGATCAATAATCCATAAATGAGTTCATTAACATACTATCCGTGTGAAAGCATACATGCACACATAATAGGAGTCCCTGATAGCTATTACAACCATTAGAGTAATGTACGAGAATCTATGCCAAGAGTGAAGAGCTTCTTATTTATGATGATGCAAATCCAAGTATATGTACAACAAGTCCATCAAAACCCAATAGTAGAATGAAGGTTTCTCATATTATCTCCAAGATAATCCCCTAGCCTCACCACAACTCAACCTAAAATCAAAGCTATGTAAGTGCTAAGAGCCATGGTAAAAGACTCAAGTGTCAAAAGACCCTTCTTTAGAGGCATGAGGAGACATTTATACAAATGGGTAGGTGACTCTTCACCTTCCCCATGACTCTTTGACGTCCTCATGACTCTTCTATTCCTAATGACCTTTACAATTCATATTGATTCTTACACGACTTTTAGCATTTAATATTTTCATAAATATGATGAAAAATATATACAATATGATAATAGAGAAACCGTGAAATCTCCTAGTATGCTTTGATTCCTTGTTAAAACCTTGGATTGTAACCCAGTGAAATATGAATAATTCTATACTTACATCAATTGCACTTGGAATTTTTAAATATGTGACAACTTTAGGATCCTTGATTAGCTCTTCTATTTGGTGTTTTGTAGGAGAAGCTACCAAATAAGCTAGATTGGTGGCTTCATATATACATTTCCTATTCCATCTAGAACACAATCAGGTTTAGAAGTATCCATTTGGTGCTCTCAGCGTTGTTTCTGCTTATTTTTAGAAATTGTAGCAAGAAAGGATAAATTTGATTTGTGCCCTAGTCAAATTTAGTAATTTGATTTTCCACATCAGCAGGATGACTTGGATTGCAGTTAACTTGTGTGACATTCCCTTGTCTACTAGTTAAATCTATAAATTCGAGTTATAGACTAGAAGTAGAGTTGTGCATGTAGTGATTGCTAAACTCTAGCAATCTAGTTCAGTTATTTTCAGTTGAACTCTGTTAACTGAGCTCAAGTAGCTAGTTGAGTCAGTTGAAGGCTGGTTGAGTAGTAGAACTGTTGTTAACTCAATGATCTCTCAGTTACACTAGTCAATCAACTAAAAATAGCCTAGATATGCATGGAATTCAAATTGCCTAGTTGGAGTGGAGGAAAAGACACATTGTAATTTTCAATTGTATATTAGTTGAGTGCATATGCTTGGTAGTTTAGTAGGTGAATCATTCCTTGGGAATTTCACAAGAAAATAGGAGGAAATTCCTATATTTTAGGAGTTAATTTCCTCAATGATTGTGCAAGGAAATAGGAGGAAGTTAGGGCCTTTAATTGGTTAGAGGAGGACTGTCAGCGAGAGAACAAGTTTACAATGCATGGTGTGCTTTATATTTGAAGCAAGACATTGTAATAGTTTCTCATTATCATTTGATTAATGAGAAACAATATGGGTTTTTCCCAGTTGGGTTCCCATATAAATCATTGTGTTGTGATTTTGATGGTTGCATGTCATTGTATGTGTTTCTAAATTGTGATTTACTTTCGACAGAATAATAGAGGAAATTTATAATCGCTTGATATCAGTTCAATTTCATCAGCAGTAGAAATTTTTTATTAATTTATACATGGTATTAGAACATAAATCACACTAGAAACCAGTCAATAGAGCTTATCCTTTAGAGATTTCAATTTGCAGATTGAGAAGCAATTTTTCTTTCGTGCTGGAAAATGTCTTTCAACGAATTGAGATTAGAGTATGCCATTGAGGGAACCTCAAGTTTCATAGATTGGAAGGACATGATGGAAGTTGTACTCGATGATAATAGAGTGCAAGAATACACCAAAACTGACATTCCAAAACCAACAACATGGATGTCCAACAATTAACCTAGTGGAAGAAGGATACCACAAAAGCTAGGAGGATCATCTTGGAGGGTGTGAGAGACCACATAGTCTCAAATTTACATGGCAAAGAGAATTCCTTTACTATGTGGAAGACCCTCACTGAGTTATTCGAAAATAGTAGTGATGCCAGGAAATTGACATTGAGGGACAAGCTCAGAAACATCTGCATGCAGAAAAATGAAACCATTCCACATTATCTCTCCAGATTAACTCAATGTCGAGATGAACTTGGAGGAGTTGAAGAAAATATACAATGCTTAGAAATAGTGAGCCTAACTCTCCTAGGCCTTCCAAAATCCTGGCACAACTACTAAGACTCTGTAAATGGAAGGGAAAATTTTCCAAATTGGGAGAGGCTTTGGTCTGATTTGGTGCAGGAAGAAATACGAAGGAACACTAGAGATGGAGTAACATCCAAAGCTAAGGAGGGAGAGAATTTTTCCTTGGTTGGGAAGGGCAAGAAAGATAAGGGCAAGAAGGCCTAAAGCAAGCCATATTCTAGCCAGAATAATGGAAAGAAGAAGGACCTAAGCAAGATAAAATGTTTTCACTACCATGAATATGGACAATATGCAACAAAGTGTCCGCAAAAGAAGTATAACAAGAAGCCTTTAGGAGGAGCAGGAGGTGAAGCACTTGCCTCACAATTTGAATTAGACTTCAGCCTGATTGTATGCATGGCAAGCACTGTAATGGGGAATGTGTGGTATCTAGATTCAAGTGCCTCATTCCATATGACAGGATGCAAAGAATTATTTAGTATCCTATAGGAGAAGGATATCCAGATGCACATAGAACTTGGGGATGATGGGTGGTACAATAACAAATGAATTGGAATTGTAACCTTTAAGGAGGATTTGGGCCCCCATCTTCATCTGAAAGATGTTATGTATGTACCTAGGATGAAGAAGAACTTGATCTCTGTAGCTGTATTGGAGGATAAAGGCTATGATGTTGTTTTCAGTAAGGGGAAAGCCTTTCTAAGACATGTAGCTAGCAGGCAAGTGAATCATATCGAAGTTCAAGTGAAGAACCTATACAAACTTGAGGTGGAAGCTTGTGTTGCACTGAGTAGAAAGGAAGAGAAAGTGCAGAGTTGAGATGTTGGAGAAATATGGCATAGGTGCATGGGACACTTACACCATGGAGTCTTAAAAATCATGCATCAGATTACCACCAATCTCCCAAAATGCACCCTTGACCAACATGATGTCTGCAAGGGATGCACATTGGGGAAATATGTCAAATCCATCTTCTAGGGACAAGATAGTATAGCTAGAGAAATTTTGGAGCGAGTCCACTTTGATGTATGTGGACCATTTTCTATAACCTCTAACCAAAACATGGGTATTATGTGATTTTTGTTGATAACTTTTCTAGAAAATGTTAGATATTCTTCATGAAAAAGAAGGATGAAGTTTTCTCAAAATTTGTTGAATTCAAAGAATTGGTTGAAAAGGAGACTAGTAAGAAACTGAAATCCTTGAGAAGTGACAATGGAGGAGAATTTGTTTCTAACACCTTTAAGGACTTTTGTGCCAAAGATGGAATTACAAGAGAACTGATAACACCTCATAACCCACAACAAAATGGGGTGGCTGAAAGGAAGAACATAAGCATAGTGGGAGTAGCAAGAGCCATGTTGCATGATCAAGGGTTTCCATGACATCTATGGGTAGAAGTATGCAACAACACAATTTATTTGTAGAAATGGAGCCCTCACATAATAATTGGCATGATTGCATTGGGAGAAGATTTCTCTGGGAGGAAGCCAAATGTATCTCATTTTCGAATTTTTGTAGCTACTATGTATTGTCATGTGTCCAAGGATAGTAGGAAGAAACTTGAGCCTGCAACTGAGATGGGGTCTTTTAAGGATACACAAATACTCATCATAACTATAGGGTGTATTTTCCCTCACTCAAGGTGATAGTAGTGAGGAGAGATGTCAAATTTGATGAGGAGAAGGCTATGATATGCTATTTAGAGCGAGAGTTGAGTATCCAACTAGAGGAGGAGATTCTAGTTCCTAAGGAGGAGCCTCATGCAAGCTTTAGGATTTTGTGGAGCAACCACAAGTGGAGGAGAAGACATGAGATCGAATGGAGGCACCCACTCAACCAAAATTATAACAACCCTGGTTAAAATTCCATGTAAAAAAATATAAGGACACATGATGAGACACATATTCCAAGTTGAATGTTGGGCAAGACATCTTGGTATGGGTGTTCATTTCAGTTATTATGGCTAAAGGAAATTGGCAAAGACAATGGAAAAGGCTTTGGAAAGGTAAACTAGCATTTTTGGCACATTTATTTATGAAAATAATGGAAATTAGGAGAAAAGGGAGGTGAAAGGTCACAGGTTGCATGTGAGGAGGAAAATGAAAGAAAATAATAGAAAGTGAAGAAAAATAATGGAAAATGAAGAAAATATAGGCCTCATTAATAAAAAGGCTTTTGAGGATCAGTTAGTAACCTTTTGTCAGTTTAGTTTTGGAGCTCTCACATAATTGTCTCTCTCTCTCTCTCTCACTCTTGGACACTTAGAGTTTTCTTGGAGCATTTTGGCATTGGATCAAGAAATACAAAGAAGGCAAGAGGAAGCAAAGATCAAGCAGGGAAAGGCAAGATCAAGTAGCTATAGCAGGATTCTTTGCAGGTATCGATTTGCATGTGTATTTTCCTTGCTAGATTTGGCATGCATGGTATTGCATGTGGTTCTTTTGCTATTATGGCATGGGTTTTGCCTGGTGTCATAGTGTTTTTAGCCTACCCTTGCCATTTCTGGGTAGCCATGGTGTGATGGGGTTCTTATGTTTTGGTTGAGCTGGATTGTCGGATGGATTCAAAGCTGAGTTAGGTGGATCTCCGAATGATAGAGCACATGGCCTAGTGGCCCCTGAACTAGACTATGGATCACGGTAAAGCCACTGGCCTAGTGACCTCTGAGCCAAACTATGGGTTGCGGTAAAGCCATTATTGTGTTTCCTCGGTGGGCCTAGGAATCCTTACGGTGAATGACAGGATATATGGTAAAGCCAAGAAGTGGTTTGCTCTCTGTTGGGCCTAGTAATCTCGAGTTTGGTATATGCAGTAAAGCCTGGAGAGTGGGTCTCGGTATAGGGCCTAGTGATCTAGGTTTGGATTGCGGTAAATCCTGAGAGACTAAGAGATAGGAAAATTCCTCACAGTGTAGGCAGAGAAATCCGGTGGCATCCATGCTTGTTTGGCCTAGTGATCGGGTGGAGATCATGGTAAATCCTGTTATGACATGTTTATTATGTTGGCTTAGTGTTAAAATTGGAAACTAGGGCCAAAATCCACATGGGTCATCTCATTTATGACAACTAATATTTTTCTTGGATTCCTCTCTCTGAGAGGTGTAGGATTGACCTAAAGATCATTTGATTCTGACATGTACAAATGAAGTTATGAATTTATTTTGATTATGGACAACTTGTCAAGGTCGGCAAACAAACTCATGTAGGATCAAAAGCCCAACAATCACGACTATTCATCCTCAACGTTAGCCTATAAACATGTGATACCTCCTCCTCATTTGGAAAAACTTCACTTCTCACACATCTCTCTCTCCTCACATGATTGGGTATGGAATTCTGGGTAGCTTCTCTCTCCACACGTGCGAAGTAAAGGACATTCATTTTCTGTTTCAGCGTTGACCAGGTTTGACTGAATTGCCATAAGGTTGTTTTGGGTTGCGTTGACCAAGCATTGACTTGTTTTAGTGCGATTTTTGGTGGAGGAATTATGTCCTAGTAGGCCGCCTATCTGGGCATAAGAACTGAGGCAATATGACCTATGTTTGACCAGTGTTGATTATGGTTAGGGCTGATCGTAGGTTGACTGTTTGACCAGACTTTGAGTGGGTTGATTTTGAATGTTTTGAGGGTTGTTTCATCTTGCTATTTGGAGCCCAAAGTTGACTGAAGTTGACCGAATCTTTGAGGGTAAAATTTTCCTTGTTGACTAGCGTTGACTTTTCTGGTTAGGGCTCTTTTGCTGCTGTTATAAATTATCAGAATTTGTAAATTGTACTATTTCTCTCTGCTGAACTATTGAAGACTAAAATAATATTTGATCAAGGGTTCCCCACATTGGGGTTTGTCCCTAGCTGGTGCCACATCTTGTGTCCTTTTGTCTTGGCTTGTCTTCTACTATTTATGTTTATGTTCTATGAGCATTTTACTTACATGTTTATGTGATTGGTAAACTAAAATTGATATTGGGCTCATAAATAAATTGAAGTAAAATTGCTCTAAAGCATAGAACATACCATTGTTGCCTTAGATTAACATGGTATTAGAGCTGAGGTGAAGACAAATCCCTAGCAAGAGTGAAAGCGAAATCACCAAAGACGGTCAGACAAGGACAAAAGACTCAATGGGTTCCTCATCTGACTTCCGGGCTGAAGACAAGCTCCATGATAAATTTGACTATCATGGATGGAAGATGTCTCTTGATTTGACCTTGGAAGAAAAGGAAGTGATGGATTAATGTGCAAGGTAAAATCCCTGAGCCTCCTTCAAATGCACTGGTTGCTGCGAAGACCAAGTACAATAAGGTTGAAGTCAAAGCGAAGACGATTATTAGGGATTCCATTGACAAGCATCTGGTGGCCTATAGCTCTGAATTGAAGACCTCCAAGGAGATATACGACATGTTGGTCAACATGTTCAAGGTTAGTAATGCTAATCAAATTCTCTTTCTCAAGAATAATTTGAAGGATATTAAGAAGGGCAAGGACTAGGACATTCAATCCTATTTCTTGAGTATTGTTGAGATCAAGAATGATCTACTTTTGATTGGAGAAGTTAGTCCTGATAGGGAATTTACTTTCACCACCCTTGGAGGACTCCCACCTGAGTGGTATGTATTTAGAACCACTATACTCAATAATGATCAAATTCTAGGGTTTGAAGAATTGATGTCGAGATTAATTCAAGAAGAAAAAAGAATGGTGGAGCAATAAATGCCTTCTCATAGAAGCAACCCCACTTCATTCTCCGCTCATGCCAAAAGGAAGAACAATGCAGGTTCAAAGAAGCAAATTCAAGGAAGACGAGATTGAAAAATGGAAGGAAGGGAAGATGCTTGTTTGATATAAGTTTGGCCACTATGCAAGGGAGTGTCCTAATAGAAGGGATACACCTCGAGATGATGACTATCATAACAACTCCAAGGGAAACTTCAACAACAATGATCAAAGGAATGGCAGGTCCAATGGCAAAGGAAAAAGGAATGTGAGACATCAAGGAAATGGTTGACCCTCCAATAAATCAAGGAACTCCAGGTATGATGAATCCAATGTTGTTAATAATAAGCAAAAATATTACTATCTTATATCGACCCTCTCCACTGCGTCTCCTCCGGACACTTTGGGAAATTAGTTGATTGATAGTGGTGTCTCAAAGCACTTCACCATATACAAGGAATCCCTCTATAATCTAATAGAAAAAGAGACAAACTTGGAGATCATCCTTGGAGACGATGCCACCTATCTCGTGAAGGGAGTAGGGAATTTTACCCTTCAATTGAATCAAGGTAACACTATTCATTTGCAAGAGGTCCTATATGTACTCGATCTCAAGAAGAACCTGGTGTCCATTTCAACAATGGAAGATAAAGGATTCAAGGTGGCTTTTCTCTATGGAAAGGTACTTGTTTGGAAAATAAATTTCAAGGATGCTTTTACTCTTGGGTTCAGGGTTGACACTTTGTATCAAGTTGGAGGAAGTCCATTGGGAGCCATGCCTTGCAACACATCTATACAATTTGAACTATGGCACCAGAGGCTCGCCCATCTTCATTATAAGGCCCTACCTGATGTGAGATACATGGTGATAGGTATGCCTGAATTCAAAGTAGAGCATGAAGGTGTATGTCCGGGATGTTCCGAAGGAAAAATTAGAAGGGGACCATCTCAAGTAATAGCAAGACCAAAAACATATTGCAATTGATCCACTCCGACATATCTTGTATGATGCCCGTAAACTCCTTGGGAGGATACTTATATTATCTCACCTTTATGGATGATTATTCTCACAATACCTGGATCTACTTCTTAAAGAAGAAGGATGGAGTGTTCACCTAGTTTCGACATTTCAAAGCCTTGATCGAAAACCAATTCGAGAAGAAAATCAAGATAATGAGGACCGATAATTGGATCGAGTACAAATCCAATGAATTCCAAGATTATTGCAGAGAAGTTGGCATTAAGAGGGAGACTATAATGCCATACACTCCTGGGCAGAATGGTGTGGCTGAAAGGAAGAATCTCTCTATTGTAGAAGCTGTTCGTGCCATGCTTCATGATCAAGGCTTTTCAAAGTTTGTATGGGTTGAAGCTGAAAATACCTTCGTGTATGTTCAAAACCGATGACCTCATCAAGAATTGGACTCCAAGACTCTCGAATAAATGTTCACTGGCAAGAAACCTGATGTCTCTCATTTTAGATTTTTTGGAAGCCCCATATATTTTCATGTGCCAAAAGAGAAAAGAAGCAAATTGGGTGCATCTGGGAAGAAAGGAATCTTTGTGGGCTATAGTAAAAATGGTAAGGGATATAGAATTTATGTGGCTGGTCAAAAGGAATTTGAGAGAAGTCATGATGTCACCTTTGATGAGGATATGGCCCTCAGGAAGATCAATAACCTTCCTATCCTAAGGAAGGACAAAGAAGATGACACGAGAAATTAGGGTGAAAAAGAGGACGAAACGATGCCTGATGCTGATGAGCCTATGGATCCTATTGATCCACTCCCTCATGAGCCTTCCTCCTCCAAGAGGAGGCCCTCATGGCTTAGGGATACTCTCAAAGATTCTAAGAGGAACATTGCACCAAGGGGGACTTTCCATGAAAGTAAGAAGCCGAACAGGTATCAAGGATATTTGACTGCCATGAGCACTATCATTCAAAATGAGCCTTCATCATTCGAAGAATCCATGAAGCAACAAGTATGGAAGGATGCTATGAATGAAGAATACGAGTCAATTATGAAGAATGATGTCTGGGATGTGGTCCTTAGACCCGAGGAAAAATTGGTTGTCACTTCTAAGTGGCTCTACAAAATCAAGCATGGAGCTGATGGAAGTGTAGAAAAGTTCAAGGCTCGCTTTGTTGCTTGAGGCTTCTCTCAAGAGGAATTTGTAGATTATGATGAGAGATCGGGGATCTCATGTATGAAGGTTGAAGAAATATATCTATGGATTGAAGCAAGCACTCCCAGCTTGGTATGAGAGGATCAATAGCTATCTGATGAAGTTGGGATTCACTAGAAGTGAAGTCGATCTGAACCTTTACTTTAAGGTTGAAAATGATAAACCTCTCATTTTGGTACTCTATGTGGATGACCTCTTTCTAACAGGTGCAGATCCTCTCATTCACAAATGTAAGAGGGAGTTGGCTTCTGAATTTGAGATGAAGGACCTAGGGCTGATGCATTATTTCCTAGGGTTGGAGGTCTGGCAAAATCCAGGTGAAATTTTCCTCTCTCAAGGAAAATATGTTTTGAAGATATTGGAAAGATTTCAGATGGTGGACTGCAAGCCTCTAACTACTTTGATGGAACTTAAATTTAAGAATTTATGTGGTAGTGCTGCTGGACCTGAATTGGGAAATTCTTCTGAGTATCATCAACTCATAGGAGCACTGATGTTCTTCTTGAACTCCTATCCAGACATATGTTTTGCAGTTAACACATTAACCCAATACATAGTTGAGCCTCATCATATACATTGGATTTCCACCAAGAATATTTTGAGATATCTTCAGGGAACGATCATTCATGGACTGAGATACATTGCTGGAAATTTGAGGCTGCATGGTTATTCTAATACTGATTGGGCTGGCAGTGTGTTGGATCACAAGAGCACTTATGGATGATGTTTTTCTTTGGGTTCTGTTTTGATATACTGGATGAGTAGGAAGCATAAATCAGTTGCCTTGAGCATCGCTGAGGCCGAATACATAGCTGCTATTATGGCCTCTTGTGAAGTTTTTTGGTTGAGGAAGCTCTTCAGTGAGTTGTTTGGACATGTGTTGGATACCACCATGATCCTCTGCGACAACCTGAGTGGGATCTGATTATCAGAGAATCTCGTGTTTCATTATCGCTCCAAGCATATAGATATCAGGTACCACTTTATCCGGGATATGGTACAACGAGGAGAAATAAGGCTCCATCACATTGGGACCTATGAGCAGGTCACCGATATTCTAACAAAGCCCCTGGTGAAGGTCAAATTCTTGGACTTTCGAGAACAACTTGGAGTCATGGAGAGACCCTCTTATGAGGGTCCTGTATGAGATGGACATTGAGCTTTGGGAGCTCCGGGGGCCTTGGGGTACTCTTTTGAGCGTGAGAAACCATAGGGTGAGTGGTTCAGCCTTCCCCTAGTGGTTTGTTGTGTACAGGGTGAGTGGTTCATCCTTCCCCTATGATACCCCTTGGTGACATGTGAGCAGGATGAGTGGTTCATCCTTCTCCTGCCGATACATCCTACCCATGTAGTCTGGGACTCATGGGAAGTACCTCTCATCTAGCCAATGAGTAGGGAAATGAGGATAGGGACCATTGTACTACCAATGGGCGCATCGTGTACTATTGTACTCCTTATGCTAGGATGTCCGATATTGATCTGGGATCAATGGGAACTGACTTCGAGTCAGTAAGAGTGGTATGAGACACTCTATTTTGATTAGGACTGAATTCGGGCCAGTAGAGAATGGTATGATACATTCTCGACCACTTCTTCTTCTTCATAGTTCAGCAGAGCAGAGCAGTGTAGAGCAATGCATGGATGGCAGAGATAGTATAGATTGGTAGATGGAATAGCAGGTGGAGTTCTCCCTAGTTGAGAGGGAGTGCTAAAATTGGGAACTAGGGCCAAACTCCACATGGGTCATCTCATTTATGACAACTGATATTTTTCTTGGATTCCTCTCTTCGAGAGGTGTAGGATTTATCTAAATATTATCTGATTCTGACATGTACAATTGAAGTTATGAATTTATTTTGATTATGGAAAAATTGTCAAGGTCAGCCAACAAACTCATGTAGGCTTAGAAGCCCAACAATCACGACTATTATTCCTCAACGTTAGCCTATAAATACATGATGCCTCCTCCTCATTTGGACACACTTAACTTCTCACACATCTCTTTCTCCTCACATGATTGAGTATGGATTTCTGGTCAGCTTCTCTCTCCACACGTGCAAAGGAAAGGACAATGATTTTTTGTTTCAACGTTGACCAGATTTGACCAAATTTTCAGAAGGTTGTTTTGGGTCGCATTGACCAAGCATTGACTTGTTTTAGTGCAATTTTTCATGGAGGAATTATGTCCTAGTAGGCCGTAGATATGGGCACAAGAACCAAGGCAATATGACCTCTGTTTGACCAATGTTGGCTGTGGTTAGGGCTGAATATAGGTTGACTATTTGACCAAACTTTGATTGGGTTGAATTTGACTATTTTGAGGGTTGTTTCATCTTGCTGTTTGGAGGACAAAGTTGATTGAAGTTTACCGAATCTTTGAGGGTCAAATATTCCCTGTTGACCAACGTTGACTTTTCTGGATAGGGCTCTTTTGCTGTTGTTCTAAATGATGAAAATTTGTAAATTGTATTATCTCTCTCTGCTGAACTATTGAAGACTAAAATAAGATTTGATTAAAGGTTTCCCCACATTGGGGTTTGTCCCTGGCTGGTGCCACATCTTGTGTCGTCTTATCTTATGTTTATGTTCTATCAACATTTTTCTTACATGTTTATGTGATTGCTAAACTGAAATTGATATTGGGTTGATAAATAAACTGAAGTAAAATTGCTCTAAAGCATAGAACATACCATTGTTGTCTTAAATTAACACCTAGTGATCTGGGATGGATTATGGTAAAGCCTGGTTTCTATTGATGAGGGTGAGGTGGTTTAGACTAAGGATGCTCTGGTTGGTTCTTTTGGTTTGAGTCCCACATTCATGCTTGGAATATGGCACGGGGGTGAATGGATGAAGAGAGATTTGGTTAAGGCATTCTATGGTTGGGTGAGACATGGTAGTCCCATCCCGGGTTTGGATTTTGCATCATTAATGAGAGGTTATTTCTCCTTGTATTTGTATGAGTATTATGCTGATCTATATGTGGATCATATGGATATGATTTCATTGATATTTATGCTGCTATTATGCTGGTTATATATGTGTTTTATGACAATCGCTATGTATGGCTCTCATCATGTTTTCACTTGTAAATGAATGAACAATGTATCTATGACCTAATAGATGATAATGCAACAAATGGTATGAGGGAACAATGTTTCTTAGTGATTCTTAGATAAGTATGAGATCCTTATGCTTAATTATGTTGTTTACACCTGTATATTACATATTTGTGATATGTTTGACAAAATTCCTGTCATGGCTAGTAGGGGTTTAGTTAAGGGCTTTTTCAAGTATTTAATTTTGCATCATTGTTTCCATGTTATCTTACTGATCTGAAGGTGTCATTCAATTCTAGGCAGTGACCTGGGCTCTATGCATGAAAAAGTGGCTTAAATCTCGGGGACACTAGCACAGAACTGGACAAAATAGTCCCTAGACACTGGTATACCTATAGCGTGAGAACGTCTAGAGCCTCCTCGATGCTAGTAGGCCTATAACATGAGAGTGTCCAGAGGTCAAGTGGTCAAAAACTTCAGTTGACCCAGGGGTGTTATCGGGAAAACTAGTGTCCATTCAGAGATGCTAGTCCCACTAAGACGGGTAGCTATCTTAGAAACAAACAAACAAAAGTTACTTGTGTTTTCCTTTATGAGAGATAGATGAGAGAGAAGCAGAGAGTACCAACCTCAGCCTTTCGCTAGTCTCCTTGCTTGTTTCCTCTCTCCCTTAATAGAGCTTTCGCCACTCCTTTCTCACTTGTCCCGCTTCAAAGAACACCTGTAGAGTCGAAGCAACAAAATACCGTCAAAGCATAGAGATCTATAACCATAAACAATATAGGACCAGATGTATATTAACCATACAAATGCATATATAAATACAAGATTCAAAGATATACAAATATATGGAGGAAAACTCAAATAGCTTTATTGATAGAAGTAGTAGAAGAGAGGATTACAACCAAGCTATCTGATCTAGCATCATCCTCCCAGCATGAAATCCATCTTCACCTCATAAAAAGCAAGATCACCCAACAATACAATGTCTCAAAGAGAAACCAACAACACGTCCTTACAAATTACAAAATTCTAGCCTTTGGATCTCTAGGATGAGGGATCCATATATAGATGTTTGCAGGAGAGTGAGTCAGTTCCTAGGATTTTGATTAGTTTCATTTCACTGATAGTTCTTGGTTCCATTTGGAGATTTCATGATCTCTTACTCATCCCTAGGCGAATTCAGAGAGGCAAGTGTCATATGAGCAGTTTCTAGAAGATTCTTTGAGTTTCCACCTAGCAAAATGCTTCTGCCATTTGTCTGCTCTCGCTCATCGCACCCTACAGAAGGGATTTTTAGTATGCATCACACCCTTTGTGTGTAGTAGGTGAGATGCATCGCAAACTCAGCATGGAGTAGTCTGTATGGTCCAGTTTTGACCAGTTTTGAGTAGTTTTTCAGGGAGAACTTCTGGGAAATAATGTAATCAGTTGACCTTGATCCTTTAGGGTCTGAAACAACACTTTTAGGGGTTTAGAAGCCCTTGGTTTATGGACATATGTGATTGGGGTTTCAGTGCCCAAATATGTCTATAACAGTTGCCCCCTAAAGCATGAGGTCGTAAATCTTCTGATATCGGGTGAAATGCTTTATCATGAGGATCCGAGGTTTTTCAAACTGGAAGGTGACCTGTAATAAGATACAATACAATACATTATCTTCATAATATTTTCATGATCTAGCTGAGGTGGGCATTCCCATGCTCAGCTTTATAAATTCATTTTCATGTACATAGGACAGACAATCGTCTATGTGGTAGACTGATGATTCTGGTAGAGCCATCATCCCTTAGCTTGGATGATTATCTGTGCAGCTATGATGTACATTTTATGTCTTTACTTTCCTGAATATATCGCAGCCCAGATGGATGAAACTAGATCTGGGGTCTTCAAACTCGTTCAATCTTTGCCTGAAGTACAAGTCGATCCATGTGAAAAGATGTTCTGACGTCGACATGGAAAGGCATCGCCTTATTACCAACCAATGATGTAAGCTATTAACAGGTGCGAGAGGAATCACCGATAATGATGATGACCCTCAAAGTACTATAGTACAATTCATGTGGTGTGAATACATGAGTCAATGTCAAACACCACACAAAATATTTCGGTCGAAGGCCATTGATGTAAACCTGTCGCCGGAAGTGAGAAACTTGCCATTGAGGCATGCAAGCTTCAAAGTACTGAAAGGGTTGTTCCTAAGTCGATTTCTTCAATAATGAGCTGATGTTGACAAGAAGTGACCCGTCATAGGAGGGCCTTAATGAATCCCACATCTACGACATGGAATGGAGCAAATGATTTTGTGGAGGTGAAAATGATCTAATGATACAAGGTTCAGGGTGGCGGTCATGAAAGAATGGAGCGTTAAGGTATTGCAGCGGATGAGACGTTAGCTGGGTTGGTGAATTCTCTTAGCGACTTCTCTTGAACATATTGACGACACTGGAGTGGATTGGTAGCGTTAACCCCAAAAATGGATGGTACGAAGGACCAATGGTGATATGACCAGTGAACGGAATAACCCAACCCGACTCAATCATGGTGATGGAGGGAAAGTGTCATGTTCAAGAGCGACCTGCTACCAATGAAGTTATTCAAGTTTTCTTTCCATTTTCTCCAGTCATTGCTGACCAGTACCTCTTTATTTTTGTCAAGCTTGAGGAGGATAACATATGCTTGTTCTATAATTTTCCCTTCGGGCAAAACTGTCGCTATGTTTTAACGAGCCTAGCGACAGTGAAACTCGCTCTTGTCTGCATGGACAAGTTTGTTGCTATTGTTTTAACGAGTTTAACGACAAAGATAACTCAATCCTTTTTAGTTTTAGATAGTCTGAAAAGAGACGGAAAGGAAACTCCAGTAGTCCTTTTTCATAATATAATCCCTTAAGTCTGAAAAAGTATAAAGTAATACAAAAGGGATGACTTTTCAATAGTTTTAACGAGCCGAACAAGACAAACACTCGATATTTTTGTGTAATGATCCCTCAAGTCCAAAAATATTAAAATATAGAGGAGGGATGGCACTTCCAATCACTTTAATGAGCTGGAGAGGCCAATTTCTCGGCAATCTTTTCATATTTTACGAGTCTAAAAAGAGCTTAAAAGAGACTCATTTTTTGAGGAACGAGTGATGTTTTTGGATAGCAATTGGTTCCAGGTAAGGTTTGGAACTTTTCAATCATGGCAGTGTAAAGAAGGTGGCTAATAGAATCACTCGTCATAGTTAGTCCTCAAAAGGGTAAACAATCAAATGAAGGCGTATGATCGGCTAAAAAAGAGTGGAGGTGATGGTAAGAACATGACCAAGGTTCAGAAGCTGATAGCTATGCGATTGCAAAGGTTATTTACTGAAGGTGGGTTCATTTTTTAATGATCTTGAACTATGGGGGAACATATGCTTATTGCTAGGTTTATTTTTTAATGAGCTTGAACTTCGCATAAACCTGCTCGTGATAATAGTCAGAGATGTTGATTTCACCATTAACACTATGTTCTTTTGACGGTCGTACTGCCTGTTCAATTACTCCATCAAATTGATTAGAAATGTAAATACATGCTTGAAAAATGAGTTAAACACCAATATTTTACTTGAATTACGTGAATAGTAACATAAAAGTAGTTTTTACCTCTCATTTTTACCATTTCATTCAAATTTTGGATTTTTGGAGCTCTGGAGGTGTTTTCCCCCTCGATTTTCATTAGCTAATTCCAGGAGATTCTGTGGACTATTTCCGGTGCTGTCTGGACCAGGTAGGAGCTAACCCTGAGCTCTTCAATTGCATTCTTTCCTTTTTTGATTCTGAGCATGTTTTCCTATTTTTTTGGGCCTCTAGGGTTTGAACAATTCGTTCTCTCCCCATCACACCTAGTATACATCGAAAGGTGCGATGCATACTGAGCTGGCCATTGGCCAGTCAGTATGCATCCCACCTAGTACACAACTGGGGTGCGATGGGCGTGTTAGCGCTTGGAATTCACCTAGGCTGAGATAGACAAACTCTCAAGGCTACATCAAACCATTTCACCTCGTAGCTAGCCCTACGAGGTATGAGAAGGCTCTCTCGGGTCAGATTCGATAGATCTTTCAATATGATTAGGCTGACCAATTAATAATAAAGATTTTAGGCTAGTAAATTGATAAGGGGGTTGATTCAATGATTTTTGGGGTTTTTGGTGGCAATTGGTGGAAGTGCAATTCAAGGTGCGGGGATTGAGCACAGTTTTCACAGGGGGATCTAAGGGGCAAGGTAGGAATGAGTGCTGATGCCTTAATCTGAGATGGATGATCAGAGATGATAGAGGAGAAGCTAAAGAGGGCAAAAACACAATTCGAATCCTCTCTAGACAGTAGAAAACATTAAAATTGAACAAACTAAAAAGCTGAGCATGTCAAAACATGAATTCAAACTTTACCACTTCATCTGTCCAATTTAGAAGCATAAGAGAGATGTGAAACACATAAACAAACTTACAAGAACATGTAGAGAACACACCATCAACAATCAGATCCACAAGAATCCTCAAAGATGTCTGTAAAACCCTGGCTTTCCTTGCCTTCAATTGCAGAAATAGATGCACAATATACAATAAAGCTTCCTTACACAAGAGTCCAACCATCAAAATGAGAAAGAGAAGGCATAATATAAAAGGTCAAACCTCTTCCCCCACCTCTAGGGGTCGAGCTCAGCTTCCTAGGAGCTGTTACAACTAATTCTAAATCAGTCACTAGATAATAGGCCAGCACAACAACTTGCCTCTAAAAGTTAGGAAGCCTATCCATGCATTAAATATTAACTATTTACATCAAAGAAGCTTCTAGAAGAGTAAAGAAAGATAAAGCCTATCAAAGTGCCATGAAAATATTACATTCATCCATCATCTACAAGTAAAAATGGTCAACCATAGTCAAAACAGTGTTTTTTGACCGAAAATGGCAATTCTGGCAAATCTGGAAGTTCTGGTCGCGCCCCTTTACAGCTATTTTTGAGTGGGTTCCACTGGTCCAAATTAGGTGCAAGATGGCTCATTGGAAAGCTTGGCCTGTCTACTTTCCATCCCAAGTGGAATTTCTGAATTTGGTGTTGATTTGACCCCTCAAAAACCATTTCTCCCAAGGTCACTTTCTGCAACTCAAAAAGTGGGCAGAAAGTCATTTTTTAGGTGTATTTTGAGCTTTTGGAGGCTCAAAACTCAAAATCAGGCTTCTCCCAAGTATTGGTAATTTTTCTTTTTGAATGCCCTTTCCAAAAATGCCAAGTTTGCAAAATTCCGAGCAGCCCTTCAAACTGGTCTCACCCGGGGTGAGACCAGTTCTTGGGAAAAACCTGTAAATTGCACAAAAAATTCACAAATGACAAAATTTTCTCCAAATTTCTTGAAATTTCAAATTTCTTGAAATTTGGGCTGGGAGTCCCCAATCAAGTACCATGCTGATTCAAAGAGGCTTTGGCCAAAGTTTGGAGTGGATCGGGCGTTTTCCTTCGTTTTTGTGCTTTGGCCAATCGTCCTTGGAGCACCTTTGTTCTCGCCGGTATTTTTGACATTTCTCTCAAACCATGACATCTGTGTAAAAAGTGAAAGAGGCTTTTCTTCCTTGGCATGCTGTGGACAAAAACCTCTCTCAGTTTTGCAAAATTCATCTTTGATTGCTCTGGAACATCATTTGAGTGCGACTTGTCCCGATGTGTGAAGCAAGGAATTTTGTCGAAATGGAGCGAGATGAAGGGGATAGGGGGCTTCTAAATTCTTGGGGAAATTTTTGGGAGTGGGGAAGGATGTTAGGAAACAGGGGAAAGTGGAATCTCAGTGATTGAGTGAGGGGAAGGGGTCGAAAAGGGCAAAACACAGGCCAAACCTAAAAAATTGCCAGATTGTAGCTAGAAACTAGGGTTTGTGCAAAAATGAGGAATTTGGCGGATCTAAGGGATGGGAAGTGTTTGATAAGGTACTTTAAGGATAGGGGAAGGTGTATGAACATCAGGAAACAAGTTTTGCCGGTGATTTGACCATCCAAGAGAAATTGGCTTCAAAACCCTAGGAGAGGGAAATGACCTTGCCTGGGTGGCAACTGAAGCATGAACCAGGTGTAAAATGACTCATTAGACACTGATATGATAATGACAACCATATGAATGATGATAGACTCAGCTGAATAGTGACATGGACTGACATTTAGGCAAACCCTAGACCTAATGCCTAGTGACCAAATTTTGCTTGAAGACTCACTGAAATGACAAAATTTGACCTTGACACTTCAAAATCACTATGTAAGAGCACATTTGATCACTGGAGGAAGGCTGTAAAGACTGACACTAACATTGGCTCCAATGGGGATGGTAGCTCCTTGGAGGTGCCAAGAACCTCAGACCTCTTGGGAGAGCAGACCAGTGCTTTATTCATTGGGAAATGGAGTCAACTAATAGAAAAAATAACCAACTCAAAAAGACTTTATTTGACTTGACTATAAACTGAAAACTTTGAAAGGACTTTGACTAAACTGAAAATTTAAAGGGACTAAGACACAAACTGACTCATGACTGACTTAACTAAAACAAAAACTTACAAAGCTTATTGAAGGGCAGCAGTCCATCAAGATTTGAAATCATGATGACAACCACCTGTGTTTCTTACAAGACAAAATACCATCAAACTATATCATAATGCCAATGCAACCAATCAAGCAGATGCCTTCTTGACTGATTCTCCCAATCTGATCTCATGATCAACAATAGAAACAGGTAACTGGGCATCCAAAAACATAGCTGACCGTGATCTCCTTCATCACTGAACACTGCAATAAACACTATCACTGCTGGCTGCAACAAACTTGCTAGAGGATCGTGAAAAACATGAAGATTTGCCACTGCCACCTCCTGCTGAAAGATCAAGGTGTCCTTTGCTTCAAACTCTGATCTTCCTTCATCATGTGCTTCGATAAAAGTATGCTCATGGGCTTCAAAAAATTCTGAACAAGTAGATGAGCAGATCTCTTCTTGGAAAAACATTTTAGCACATGAAACATATGAAGAATCTGAAAGGTAATCCTGTATGCTATAATCTTCGGTGGTCAGACAATATGGTAAGTGATCTTCATATGATATGACAGCCGGATTCTCATTACATTCTTCAATCATAAGGAAAGAAACTTCAGCTGATTCTTGAGGTGCAAAAATGACATTTCTATCATCTACCATAAATTCATCCAAAGGAACTGTTTCACTTACTTGAATGAAGATCTCATCTTGATTTTCATGAACTGACTGAATTACCTCCTCATGCAGGCTTTGCATGCTGTCTTCTTCTGTGGGCAGATCTGAAATGAGCTCTTCTCTTTCACCATCTTCAGCCATATAACAAATTTCAACCTGCTGATCTATAAAGCTGCTTACAAGACTATCATCCTTTTCAGAAGAGGAAGAAGATCCACCATCATCTTCTTGACCATGTGTGCACTGCAAATCTGCATTAACTTGAGCCGGAGCAAGACCTCTCAAGAGCTGATCTATCTCCTCTTCGGACAAAGGAGATAATGCCTTTTGTTTTCTTCTGCTCAAACAGTGATTGTCTTCATTGATTTCAAGTGAAGGAGTATACAGATTTTCCTCATACTGTTGATCCATTTCATGCAATTTCTGTTGATTGTCAAGAGGCGAAATTTTTTCATCTTCCACCATACTAAGATCTTGGTCCTGCTGCAAATTTTCATGATCGTCTCTATGGGAATCCTCTAGGTTCTCTTCATGTTGCTGAAATGGATTCTCATACAAAGCCTCCATGATCTCAACATCCATAAAATTATCATCTTCATAAAACTTCTCAAGGCTTTCAATAAAACTATAAGCATGCTTGCAACAGTCATGAACCAATTTTAATGATGGATACGATGCTTGATATCTTTCAATGAACAAGACATGAAAATCCTTCAAACAGTAAATACAAGCAGGCGGCAAACTTTCATACCATGATTGAGCTTTACCTTCCAGAGTGGCCAAGAATATCTTCATCAAGCAATCCTCAGGAAAATCGATCTTGAATTTGCGAATATGCATATGAAATCTGACTAGATGAAGAGCAGCATCCTTCTTACCATCATCATTAAATGTAGGCAAATTCCTTGACCAATCTACCTTCGGAATCTTATTCGGAAAACCTGAAATGTGATCTCGGCTCAAGGGAGCATATCTTCTTGCGATTAGGTCCATCATGAAAATCTCAAAGCCACTGATCTATCTGCAGTGAAGTCACCATGAAACATCGATCTCTGGAGTTTTCAGTGAAGGAGTCGCCAGTGAATGATTTCAGCCTTTCAAGTGTCTGATCGTTGTCCACTATCAACAATCAGATCTGAACTTGATACATGTACTGGGGTGAAATGCAAATGAAGTGGTCGTATTCACAAGCTCACGGAGATTGACTGAAGCAGCGTTTATCTACTAACGCTGATGTAAAACAAGAGCGTTTTCGAAGGCTTCTGGCGTAACTTCAGGCTCCGTCAAAGACTTATGAAACGAACACATCAACACACAAAGGAATTTGTTCTCCCCAGTATGGTCGCCAATATGTTAGCGCTTGGAATTCACCTAGGCTGAGATAGACAAACTCTCAAGGCTACATCAAACCATTTCACCTCGTAGCTAGCCCTACGAGGTATGAGAAGGCTCTCTCGGGTCAGATTCGATAGATCTTTCAATATGATTAGGCTGACCAATTAATAATAAAGATTTTAGGCTAGTAAATTGATAAGGGGGTTGATTCAATGATTTTTGGGGTTTTTGGTGGCAATTGGTGGAAGTGCAATTCAAGGTGCGGGGATTGAGCACAGTTTTCACAGGGGGATCTAAGGGGCAAGGTAGGAATGAGTGCTGATGCCTTAATCTGAGATGGATGATCAGAGATGATAGAGGAGAAGCTAAAGAGGGCAAACACACAATTCGAATCCTCTCTAGACAGTAGAAAACATTAAAATTGAACAAACTAAAAAGCTGAGCATGTCAAAACATGAATTCAAACTTTACCACTTCATCTGTCCAATTTAGAAGCATAAGAGAGATGTGAAACACATAAACAAACTTACAAGAACATGTAGAGAACACACCATCAACAATCAGATCCACAAGAATCCTCAAAGATGTCTGTAAAACCCTGGCTTTCCTTGCCTTCAATTGCAGAAATAGATGCACAATATACAATAAAGCTTCCTTACACAAGAGTCCAACCATCAAAATGAGAAAGAGAAGGCATAATATAGAAGGTCAAACCTCTTCCCCCACCTCTAGGGGTCGAGCTCAGCTTCCTAGGAGCTGTTACAACTAATTCTAAATCAGTCACTAGATAATAGGCCAGCACAACAACTTGCCTCTAAAAGTTAGGAAGCCTATCCATGCATTAAATATTAACTATTTACATCAAAGAAGCTTCTAGAAGAGTAAAGAAAGATAAAGCCTATCAAAGTGCCATGAAAATATTACATTCATCCATCATCTACAAGTAAAAATGGTCAACCATAGTCAAAACAGTGTTTTTTGACCGAAAATGGCAATTCTGGCAAATCTGGAAGTTCTGGTCGCGCCCCTTTACAGCTGTTTTTGAGTGGGTTCCACTGGTCCAAATCAGGTGAAAGATGGCTCATTGGAAATCTTGGCCTGTCTACTTTCCATCCCAAGTGGAATTTCTGAATTTGGTGTTGATTTGACCCCTCAAAAACCATTTCTCCCAAGGTCACTTTCTGCAACTCAAAAAGTGGGCAGAAAGTCATTTTTTAGGTGTATTTTGAGCTTTTGGAGGCTCAAAACTCAAAATCAGGCTTCTCCCAAGTATTGGTAATTTTTCTTTTTGAATGCCTTTTCCAAAAATGCCAAGTTTGCAAAATTCCGAGCAGCCCTTCAAACTGGTCTCACCCGGGGTGAGACTAGTTCTTGGGAAAAACCTGTAAATTGCACAAAAAATTCACAAATGACAAAATTTTCTCCAAATTTCTTGAAATTTGGGCTGGGAGTCCCCAATCAAGTACCATGCTGAGTCAAAGAGGCTTTGGCCAAAGTTTGGAGTGGATCGGGCGTTTTCCTTCGTTTTTGTGCTTTGGCCAATCGTCCTTGGAGCACCTTTGTTCTCGCCGGTATTTTTGACATTTCTCTCAAACCATGACATCTGTGTAAAAAGTGAAAGAGGCTTTTCTTCCTTGGCATGCTGTGGACAAAAACCTCTCTCAGTTTTGCAAAATTCATCTTTGATTGCTCTGGAACATCATTTGAGTGCGACTTGTCCCGATGTGTGAAGCAAGGAATTTTGTCGAAATGGAGCGAGATGAAGGGGATAGGGGGCTTCTAAATTCTTGGGGAAATTTTTGGGAGTGGGGAAGGATGTTAGGAAACAGGGGAAAGTGGAATCTCAGTGATTGAGTGAGGGGAAGGGGTCGAAAAGGGCAAAACACAGGCCAAACCTAGAAAATTGCCAGATTGTAGCTAGAAACTAGGGTTTGTGCAAAAATGAGGAATTTGGCGGATCTAAGGGATGGGAAGTGTTTGATAAGGTACTTTAAGGATAGGGGAAGGTGTATGAACATCAGGAAACAAGTTTTGCCGGTGATTTGACCATCCAAGAGAAATTGGCTTCAAAACCCTAGGAGAGGGAAATGACCTTGCCTGGGTGGCAACTGAAGCATGAACCAGGTGTAAAATGACTCATTAGACACTGATATGATAATGACAACCATATGAATGATGATAGACTCAGCTGAATAGTGACATGGACTGACATTTAGGCAAACCCTAGACCTAATGCCTAGTGACCAAATTTTGCTTGAAGACTCACTGAAATGACAAAATTTGACCTTGACACTTCAAAATCACTATGTAAGAGCACATTTGATCACTGGAGGAAGGCTGTAAAGACTGACACTAACAGGGCGCAAAGACGAAAGTTTATGCACTGTTTTTTCATGGAAATTTTGCCTGTTTTTGCCTGAATCAGGATCCTAATTCTTCTCTTATTTGTTTTTCAGAGATTTATCGGATCAAGATGGTCATTACATGGCGTGAACGTGAGCATGAAGAAGAGGATATGATTGCCTTACATGATCCAGGTATGGTGACTGCATTGCAGAACTATGGCTTGCTCAAATTCTTCCGCATGTCCAGCCTGAGGCAAAAAATTAATTTGTTGCAATACTTTCTTGATGCATGAGATCCTACCAACCAAGTGTTCCAGATTCGAGGTAAATCCATCCCTTTGACAGTTGAGGATATCTACTTCTTGACCGGTTTATCAAGGCGTGGTGCCCCTCTCTTACTATCAGGATCCGCCCATGGGGGCGAATCCATGAGGGATTATATTCGCCGGTTCTGTAGAGATGGTTCTCAGCCGAGTAGGGACAGCAAGATCAGTATCCGAGATGTCACTGACCGGTCCTTGAGGACTATCTTATTCACCTTTACTAGATTGGCTGGTAGTGCGGCTCTTCATTTGGCTAACAGGTCCTATATGCAGTATGCTCTGGAATGCCTTGAACCAAAGCTATTCAATTGGTGTGATGCAGTACTTCCGATTATAAAAGAACAGTTTACCAAGGTGAAGAATAGAAGATCCAAGAACTTTGGTTATGGTTCTATTCTGACTACTTTCGCCTTGGAGAGGATCCCACTGATGCAGCCACAGTACCTTTCACTCAGACTGCTAGTACCGACGGAACCACGAATGCAGAGATGGGTTGATATTATGTCCAGGCATGCTGGTCAGTTGCATATTTCATTCTCTAATGCCTTCTTTGAGTGGTTCGACCATCAGAAGATGGTCTTTACCGAGTATCCGTATGCTGGGATGGATTTCTGAGGTGACCCAGATTTGGTGCTGCCGGCTGGCGAGCAGTGGGGTGTTATAGGTAAAAAGATCTGACCATATCTCTGTTTATTGTTTTTATAATGTTCTTGTGTTTTTTAAATGTTATCAAGACTAATCAAACCCATATGTTTGTGCAGATATTGGACCAGTGCGACCAGCAGTGCGCTCGAGGGTAGCAGCTACTGTTCCAGCAGGAGAGGCTGTAGGGAGGGTTGTCCTTCGCGATTTGGACGTAGCCAAGACCCTTGCAGTATTATAGGATCAGATCGAGGGTCTCACCCTTGGTATTCAGGATGTGAGGACCGACGAGTTACCTCTGAGATTACAGCGCCATACCATTGGTGTGCCGAGTCAATGGACTAGGCTCTTACGTATGATCACATAGGTGGTGACTTGTTATCACCAGCACCATTAGTCTAGGGTGCTTCCCTGCATTTTGAGTTTTTGGGTCGTATGACTGATTTTGTTTTGGACACAGAACATTTTGTAAAAAGCTATAAATAATTATATATATTTTTGATTTTCAGAGCTTTATTTTGGTTAAGTTATATGATCCTGATGCAAATGTTGATTGAAATGCTTTCTTTTATAAATGCTGCAAATGTCTATCTAACACATAATTTGCTAATGAATCAGTTAATGTGTTTAAGTTTCTGGAAATGTGTTGATATTGAATAAAATCAAACTCTCTTTCCAAAATCTTGACCCTTAGGAACATGCGATAGATAGCTGGATTTCAAACGGAATAGATGCCAGTAAGTTGTAGGATGATGAGTTGAGAGTCTAGCCTGACAATAATTTGGCATATGCCATGTGCGATGGCATCAGAGAGAAGTTATATCAACGCGCTATACTTAGCGATGTTGTTCGTTGACTGACCAATACATACCCCTCTGAAACTCACTAACTCGCTGCTTGGATCAAAAATGGCCCAGGCTACAGAAGATAGGTTCCGCGTACTACGACTAGCTCTGTTGGCATATCCAACAAATGATTCCAATAGGTTCGACATCTGCAACAAATGAAAAAGTGGATTACCTAACCAAAATGATCACTCTTGACGAAAACAAAAACGTAACAAAAGCATATAAAGAGATTACTACACTTAGTCAAGCATAGTAATGCTTAAGGTACAACCCGTTTCAGGGTTGCGACAGTGGAATCCCATCGTAATCTACTAGCTTGTAGGCTCCTTTTGCTAATACTCGTTTAACAATGTAGGGCCCCATCCACAATGATTGGAATTTACCTACTCCTAATTTATCGGATCCTTGATCATAAAGCAAGACCAGGTCACCTTCTGAGAAGACACGAGGTTTGACATTTTTGTCAAATTGCGCCTTGAATCGTTTCTTATGAGCTTCTTTAGCCAAGGCGATGTCATGATGGGTTTCATCCAATTGGATTAGTTCCAAGAAACGAGCCTCTTCCTCTGAAGTTCCGGGGAGAAGGTCGACTGCGAGCTTGAGAGATGAAATCTCACACTGAATCGGTAAGACCACTTCCAGGCCATACACCAGTTGAAAGGGTGTAAATCTGGTTACATTTCTCACCGATGTCCTATATGCCCACAAGGCTGAGTACAGGATTAGGTGCCAACTCCATTTGTGGACTCCAATCATCCTTTGCAGCATGCGCTTCAGGACTTTGTTGATGGCCTCAACTTGTCCGTTAGCTTGTGGATAATACGGAGTAGAACTGTCATGGGACAGTCCTAATTTGGCAGCCAACTTGACCATCATGTGATTGCGGAAATGCGATCCATGATCTATGACTATAGCTTGCGGAACACCGAATCTAGAGACTACATGATTGAAAAAGAAAAGAGCAGCCGTTTCGCCGTTGTTGTTTAATGTAGGCATCGCCTCGACCCATTTTGTAAAATAGTCAACTGTGACTATAATATATCCATGCCCCCTGGCCGAGGTGGGGTTACATGTCATGAAATCTATGCCCCATTTGGCGAATGGTCCAAAAGCGACTACTGGATGCATAGGTGCGGGTGGTATTCTAGTTTTGTGGTCAAAGATTTGACAAGCATGGCAACTTTTGACTGTGGTTATGCAATCTTTGAACATTGTTGGCCAGAAGTAACCTACTCGTAAAATCTTTTGTGCCGTAGCATATCCAGATTGATGCCCCTCACACGTGCTTGAATAACAATCATTTAGGACTTTTTCAGCCTCCTCATGGGTGAGGCACCTTCCACAGAACTGTATCGATACCGCAACGGTAAAGTGTATCAGCGACGATCATGTAGTCTTTTGCTTGGTGTTGACTACATCGTTGTTCTGAGCGAGAGGTATTAGGCCTGTATGTTTGGGTTTGGAGATAGATGATTATATCTCCATACCATGGATCACTCGATGATATCAGAAACAAAGATTAATCCACGATTGATGCTTTGGATGTTGAATTGTTAGACGACGATGGGAAGTCGCATAGTAACTCCGCGAAAACTAGAGATTTCTTTGATTTGGATTTTACGAATTCCAGATCAAACTCTTGCAAAATAGCTATCCATTTCGAATATTTTCCCCCAAGTAACTGACATGACAGAATGTAAGTCATAGGGTTGCAATCTGACAAAATGGTAGTTTTGCGAAAGAGGATATAGTGTCAAAATCTCTGTACTGCTTGAACAGCTGCAAGAGCCAGCTTTTCAACATAGGAGTACTTGCTTTCTGTATCATTTAAGTTTCGGCTTAAATAATAGACAGGATGTTCTATTCCATTGTCTTCTTGAACTAAAACCATTGCGATGGTTGTATCTGTTGCAGCTAGATACAAGTTAAAGTCTTTTTGATAGTCAGGAGCATACATTAATGATGCTTTTATTAGGGATTCCTTTAGAGCATCAAAGGAAGCTTGCGCAACCTGATCCCAGTTGAAGGGTACTTCTTTTTTCAAAAGACGCGTATAACCTTTAGCAAGTTCGGCGTAATTTGGAATGAACCTCCTCAGAAAGTTTGCTTTCCCTTGGAGTTTTTAAATCTGAAGCAAATTTGAAGGTGGAGGCATATCGATGATTGCTTGAACCTTACATGGGTTGAGTTGAATCCCGTCCTTAGAAACCATGAAGTCAAGTAAACGACCAAAACTGACACAAAACACACACTTGTGCGGATTGAGTCGTATCTTGTAGTGTCGGCAACGTAGAAATATAGCTCTCAAATGCTGCGGATGATTAGTCCTCTTTCGCGAATGAGCCTGTAGATCTTTGAGATATGGTTGAACGATGTTCTTGATGTCATGGAAGGCATAATTCATAGCCCTCTGAAAAGTTGCCCCTGCGTTCTTTAAACCGAAAGGTATTTTGTGGTATGCGAATGTGCCCCATGGACATATAAATGCAATCTTCGACTGGTCTTGTGGGCGGATATTTATTTGATTATACCTAGAAAATCCATCCATAAATGGAAAGATTTCGCATCCGGCGCATTCATCAATTATCTGGTCGATGAAGGGTGTAGGGCAGTTGTCCTTTGGACAAGCTTGATTTACGTCCCTGTAATCAATGCACACTCTAATTGTTCCTTGCTTTTTCATCATAGGAATAATATTCGATACCCAATCAGTTAGAGGAATCGGGTAAATGAAACTAGCATGTAAAAGTTTTTCAACTTCTGCCTTGATGGAAATGGCTTTCTTTGGGTGCACCTGCCGAAGCCGTTGTCATACCGGTTTGACATCTGGATACATCTTGATTTCATGTTCGACTATGCTCGAGTCAATGCCTGGCATTTCTTCATATGACCATGCAAAGACATCTTTGAATTCACGAAAGAGAGTGCAATATATTTCCAGTTCTGAAGAAGAACAAGATTTGCTGACATGAATATTCTCTACAACATTAGGTTTGATCGAGATATTTATGGCGATAGTTTCTTCAATATTGCACAGATTTCGCTTGGAATCCACCATATTTGCAGTATTTGATGGGAAATAAAAAACTGAAGGATGATTAAGGTCGTTGGAATAATCTTTGTTGTAATTCGGAAGATGGGAACGATGGTGGTAATCTTCCCATGGTGCCTCTTCTATCATCATCAACTGAATAATTCCTTCGTCTGTATAATGTACATGCGACCAAGGATTTGAAGAGGTGCCATATTCCTTAGACCTATCTATCTAAACACTCGATGAGCATTGATTTGGGTTTGTCGCCCATGCCAAGAAAATTGGTTGCTACAAAATTTCTATTGGGCTTGGAGGCAATACCTATTGATGATCCATGCTAACAAAATGTTCGGAAATCTTTTGAATGGAATATATCATATTGCAAGTTTCTACTGTGGCCACTTCCGCCAGATTACTCAGAGGCAGTAGGGCAAAAGTACCCATTAATGCATGGTATTTTAGTAGTCCTACTCTAACATTTTGAAGCGAATGAGAGCTTCCATGGATCATTGGAATGCTTCCTATAACTTGTGAACTGTTCGGGAGAAAGGTTTGTTGATCAACGATGGTAATTCCTCCTTGAAAGGGAAATGCAATATTTCTAAAGTAAGTTGACACAACAGCGGCCATAGCGTAAATCCATGGCCTTCCCAGTAGGATATTGTAATCGAGGTTTCCATCGATAACTTCAACGTCAATTTCTACTATCTTGCCCCCCAGTTCAACTTGCAAGTTACTTGAAATCCCATACGGGGTGTATGTTTGTCCATAAAATGCTTTTAATGTCGTTGATGATATTGACAAGGGTGGTGAGCCTAAAATTTTCCAGCGACTCATTGACAAATGCCCCCTCATCAATAATTGTTCTATGAACAGTTTTGTTGAGGGCTTTCACTTGTAGGAGGAAAGCAAGTTGAGCTTGTAACTAAGGTTCATATCCTTTATGATTAAAGGCCATAAGATTGGAATCCGCTGGGTCAATCCCACCTATTGCTGATAATAGAGCCTGCTTTTGGGAGGGGCAATTTTGCAGTACTTCAAGTGTCAACATAGCGGATGGCGATTGGGCCAGATCCTCTACTATATTATAATTCTATGCTGCTCGAGCACGAGGATTAAATGTCAATTTGTGTACTACTCCCTTTGGCAGCTTTATCGTTAGCTCAAGAATGATGGGTGGCACAACTTCAGTTGAAGTTGTTGTCGAACTACTAGGTTGATCTGCAGCCTTGTTGTTCGATAGCTGTGGATTCCCGTAATCTTTATTCCTTGTTGATATCAAAGCATCATTTTGTTGCTTCGAAATGGACAACATAAGCACTTGGGATGGGGAAGCATTGTTGCTAGCAACCAGATTGGTTTCTGGGTTTGGAAACAGATTAGTCAATACCGCTGAGGTTTTTGAACTCTTAAAGAACTTCTTAATCTCAGCTTTATATGGACAATCCTTCATCCAATGGTCTTCATCACATATGTGACATGGCCGAGGAGGTTTCTTTTGCCCAGAAGGGTTTTCAGAAGATTTTTCAGGAGACGAATCATCCTGTTTCTTCTTTTTGCTTTTCCCTTTCTTCTTGCCCCCTGGTTGCTTCGGTTCTTTGCCTTTGTTTGTTGACACGGCATTAACCTCCGAGGCACGAAGTTTATCATTTTCCTTTTTAATGGAAACTACAAGGGCTTTACTAGATGAGGCCTTCGCAGTTTGCGTACTCGAGGTGCCAATCACGCCATCGCTGACATGAGAGTCCTTATTTGATTTAGGAGGAGGAGGAACAGAAAACTCTGGTCTAGGAGCATTAAGAATTTTGTCATAGAGCATGCCAGACTGAGTATAGATTAAGTCTAGATATTGTGCACGAGCAATTACTTGCTCTTCAGTGACAAATACCCTCTTAGCCACATCTTCTGTAATAGAAGGTAACAATGACTTAATAAACCATTCAGCTAGCAGCTGATCAGGAACATATGTTTTTACCATTCGACGATGACGCCACCACTCATGAATATGATCAGATATGTGAGTGGCTGTCGACTGCTTAAAATTGGTAAGAAGCTCCATTCGTGTTTCGTACCTTATTGGTAACTGAAAATGGGTTAAAAAGGTGGTGGCAAGGGCGCTGAAGTTATCGAATGAAGCTCTAGGCAATTTGATGTACCATTTTGCTGTTGGACTAGTTAGTGTTCACTAAAAAAGGTGAAGCCTAATCGAATCATCATTGAGAGTGTTGGATGAACACCACAGATGAAAGGTCATCACATAATTCGATGGATCTTCACCCAGATTTCCATTGAATTTAGGAATATTTGACGGAAGTTTATGAGGAATTGCCGGCCACCAAGGGGTGTAATCAACTGGATCATTTATTAGCCGATTCAGATCTGGTAATTCTAAAGTTGCAACGAAAGGCAACTGTTGATTCAGGTTTGGCGAAGCATACCCAGGATAAGATGGGATCGCCTGAGTAGTGGGTCTTTGCATACCAGCATAATGTATTTGATGCTGATAACTTTGATAAGGTTGATGGGCATAACCATTATGATATGATTGATGGTAACCGTTTTGAATATATGACTGCCCATTACCCACAAAGCTTTGTGTCTCAGGTCCTCAGTAAGCTTGCTGGAATTGTGGTTGTTGATATTGCACCAGCCATGGTTGTGAGGCCATTTGCTGTTGTCTAATACTGGATGTTTGACCAAGATGAGGGGTGATAGTACCCATTTGAGCCTGAGTCGCTTCAGTTAAGGAGCCACTAATCGACGATTGTGATTGAGTTGTGGAGACAAGAGGCTGTTGTATCGCGACTTGAGAGACTTGAGGTTGACATACAATAGGCAGCACTTGTACTTACGACACCATCACAATAGCCAGTGTAGTGGGGATATTAGACACAGGTTGATTTGGTTGCATTGAATATACAACTCTTGGCTGTTGAGGCAGTATTGGCACCCAACCACTGGACGCAATTCCAGCTTGACCCGAATTCTGTTGTGAACTCTCATAGGGTTGTTCTCCCGGAGGGAACAATGAAAAGGCATACTGCCCCCCATATAGCGGCAATCCAATGTTCAAAGGGAAAATTGGTCTTTGTAGACTAGACTACCCAAATTGATAGTGAAGGATCAATTTGCTGAGACTCAACATAAGAAATTCCAGATAATATTCCAGATGAACAAATAGGAATAGGCTATGCTGTCGAAATAGTCCCTGGGTGGACTCCATCTAGCGGTTGAGAGCTAGTTGGGACAAATGGTACACCGACGAACATTGTCGGAGTAGTGGCAAGAGGTTCTGTTGTTGCTGTATCGGATGACACAGTCCTAGATGTTGATGGTTGTTCAGACATATTGAGTCTATCCAAAAAACTTCCTAGCAATTCTATAGGAACTTGCAATGAAGGGTGACTAACTTCTGTAGTAGAAGGATATAGGTGGATCCCAGTTCTAGAATGCAATAGGGTACTGGATGGAAGATCCTCCACAATCTCTTCTATAGCAATCAGTCCAGGTGGAAGAGGTAGACTATCAAGTCCATAAAATATCTCTGGTGCCGAAGAACGTACAGACTCTGTAGTGAAAATTGTTGGAGGGGTGACACCTTCCGAATCAGTTTTAGATGGAGCTAGTTTAGGAATAGAAGTGTTTACCACTACACTAGGATCAATTCTAATGTCCTCTTGTAACTATGGAACTTCTTCTGTAGAGGGAGGGATACCAGAAATAGTTGGAGTAACTGGAGTCTCTAAGGATGTTGCAACACAAGTTTCAAATAAACTAGGAGACTTTGACCCAGTTAAATGAGATCACTTGGCCCAGAATGGTTTCGTTTTCGCAGTCAAAGATGGTTGACTCGTTAGTCTCTACGAACGACTGGGTTTTGATTGACTTTCTTCGACGATTGCGGATTACTTGATCAACTCAAAATAAAAAAAGGGGAAATGTTATTCCGAATTAAATGAATTTTATGACGCTTTGACACAACTTACTTTTTCAATATTTAAGAGTCGAGAAAAAGCTAAAGATGACTCTAGTCGCCTTCGATTTTTAATGAGCCTGAAGTGACAAGTGCTCAGATGGACCTTTTCTTTTAAGGAGTCTTAAAAGGAACGAAAGTGACTACTCTGGAAATCTAGACAGAGGGATTACCAAACCAATCGCAGAACTGCAGAATAATTTTTACGGTACGACAGTCAATCTTCCCAAATGCTATGTTTAGTGCATTGTGATCGATAGGGCGACATACACGACTTCCCAAGGATAAAGGATATAGCCTATTATGGTCTCCCAATATATACTCGACGGTACGTGGGAGCACAAGTCCGTACTAGCACTTGTCATATCAAAGAGGAGGAATCACCCAACCTACGATGAAAATGATAGTTACTAGGCTTTACGATGCCGGAATACGTCTCTAGCCTAGACTTCTAGATGTTGTGTGTTAGGTTCCAAAGCATTTTTATGTTCATTGAAGTTTATTTTACAGTTGATATTTCTTAAGAAGTTTGCCTTTAAGGTTTACCGTGTGATGTAGATATACAATTCCTAAATATGAAATCTAAGATGATAAACAATTGTTTACTTTCTTTTAGCAATGAAAATCCTAGCTACTAAGGAAAGAGAAATAAAATTCTTTTAACATAGAGCAGAGAGCACACACTAGATGCACTTTTCCTAAATCAATTTCCGCATGCAGACTAAATGCAAATGCACATGCATGTATTTGTTTTTCAGTTCCCTTAATGTGAGAATGACAAAAAGAAAACTAAGTATAGATCTGAACTATTTTCTTTCAAAGCAACAATACTAACAATTTTCTCTTTTCGAAATGAAAGGAAGACTAAGACGACACTTTGTGATTTCAAATTTAAAACTGCTTTTGACACTTGAAATACTCATAATTTCAAAATCAAGTACAATGACAAAAGTGTAATCAACTATCTAAAAGAGGAAGACTTTACGACACTCTTTTTCTTAACTGAAAACGACAGTTGTGACACTTTCAAATCAAAAGACGACAGTTCGATTAAGCTACTATTTGCAAAGGACGACTGTAAATGATGAAAAATACATAAAAAAACATTCACAATTCCTTATAATGGAGGTTGAATAATGCACAGGAAGAAGGTTTCAACAGTGATATACTGATCATAGACAACAAAAATACTGAATAAAGCTGAAGACAATGAAGAAAAAACCAAAATCTGGAGGCAGAAATAGTCTCACTCAATCATCACACCTGTAACATAGGGAAATATGGATGCATCTCACCTGCAACACACGGGAGGTGTGATGCATCCAGGTTGCCAATGAGAGATAGTGCGATGGTCCAGGGACGAGATTGAGCTTGGTTTTCACTCACAATCTGCAGCTAAGTTTATGGATTTAGGTTGAGCTAATGATAGACAGTAAACACAAAGTATAGGGGCTGATCTAATGAGGTTATTTGAGCTACCACCAATGCACTTAGGATGTTTTCAAGTTAGATGTTTAGTTTATAAACCAACTAGAGATTGACTGAAGCAACGTTGATTTACTTTGCAATTGCATAGAAAAAGCAGTTCGAAGGCTAGCTGGCTTAACTTCAGGCTCCGTCTATAGTTTATAAAGCAAACAACAGTAACAAAACAAACAAACTATTCGCTCCCCAGTGGAGTCGCCATTTTGTTATCGGGAAAACTAGTGTCCATTCAGAGCTGCTAGTCCCACTAAGACAGGTAGCTATCTTAGACACAAACAAACCAAAGTTACTTGTGTTTTCCTTTATGGGAGATAGATGAGAGAGAAGCAGAGAGTACCAACCTCAGTCTTTCGCTAGTCTCCTTTCTTGTTTCCTCTCTCCCTTGATAGAGCTTTCGCCACTCCTTTCTCACTTGTCCCACTTCAAAGAACACCTGTAGAGTCGAAGCAACAAAATACCATCAAAGAATAGAGATTTATAACCATAAGCAATATAGGATCAGATGTATATTAACCATACAAATGCATATATAAATACAAGATTCAGAGATATACAAATATATGGAGGAAAGCTCAAATAGCTTTATTGATAGAAGTAGTAGAAGAGAGGATTACAACCAAGTTGTCTAATCTAGCATCATCCTCCCAGCATGAAAGCCCTCTTCACCTCATAAAAAGCAAGATCACCCAACAATACAATGTCTCATAGAGAAACCAACATCACTTCCTTACCAATTACAAAATTCTAGCCTTTGGATCTCTAGGATGAGGGATCCATATATAGCTGTTTGCAAGAGAGTGAGTCGGCTCCTGGGATTTTGATTAGTGTCATTTCATTGATAGTTCTTGGTTCCACTTGGAGATTTCATGATCTCTTACTCATCCCTAGGCGAATTTAGAGAGGCAAGTATCATATGAGCAGTTTCTAGAAGATTCTTTGAGTTTCCACCTAGCAAAATGCTTCTGCCATTTGTCTGCTCTCGCTCATCGCACCCTACAGAAGGGATTTTTAGTATGCATCTCACCCTTTGTGTGTAGCAGGTGAGATGCATCGCACCCTCAGCATGGAGCAATGTGTATGGTCCAATTTTGACCAGTTCTGAGCAATTTTTCATGGAGAACTTCTGGGAAATGATGTAATCAGTTGACCTTGATCCTTTAGGGTCTGAAACAACACTTTTAGGGGTTTAGAAGCCCTTGATTTATGGACATATGTGATTGGGGTTGCAGTGCCCAAATATGTCTATAACAAGGGGAAAGCTTCCTAAAGTGTTGGGATGGCTCTTAGGGGTCCTGTAGCTGATGTGGAAGGTCTGTATGTTGTGTTTCCATCAATTCCATTTCCTTAAGCTCACATAGGAGGTTGAATCTAATCATAGTAGCTTCTCGTCACATGTTTACCTCGGTTGGTTGGTTACTTGGGTAGATGTGGGAGGAGGGTGTTATATAGTAGTATCAGAGTATGGTTCACCCCTCATACTAGATGGGCATTGTGTTGGTTATGCATTGATGTCAGTCACATATGTGTTTCTTATGCTTGTAGTTCATGTGTTTTTTGCATTTGCATGGTGTCAATCATGGTTGTAGTGATGTCTCCATGTGAATGTTGATGGTGTTGTTGTGGGATGTGTCGTCATGAGTGTGTGGCTTTATGTGCATTTTTTATGCATTCTAGTGTTTATATGTTGTTATGCATGCATTTTCATGGTGAAGGTTATGTGCATGAGGTCATTATATGCAAATAGGTCACCATGATGATATTGGTATGTTATGATGCTAATGTGTTCTCTGAGATAGAGCAGGAGATGCAAATCATTAGAATGAGGTTGCAGCATTAGACTTTGGGGTAAGAGAAGATCATCATGTAGGTATTGTATGTTTGGCATGTAGGTATGTTAGCTAATGTATTGTTATATTCCTTTAGCTTATGTACATGTCTGTGATGTTGTAGTTACATACATGATATATGCTAGTTTATTGGTGTAGTCATATGCACATGTGTCAAATAGTCATTAATGGTAGTAACCTGTGGTTGTATGCAGTGGTATTGTTGTTATATGTTGATGAGTATGTTATAGGTTAAGTTGTTGTTGTTATATGATATTTAGCTTGATGATTATGCTATATGTTGTTGATGAACGTGATATATAACTTGTTGTTGCTATATGTTAGCAACTTGATGATTAGGGTTATTACATTAATATCTTGATGTTATATGTATCATACTAAGTTGGATTGGTCTGTGCAAAAGGTTAGGGTTATGAAATTAAGGTATGAGTTAATATGTTGTGATATTATGTCATTCTAATCTAGACTGACTGTGCATATGTGATTGCTATGCATGAACGACAAATGTTTATGAGCTTATGATGTGAACATGTTAGTTAGTTACTATTATGGATATCATGGTCTTATTGTGTTTGAGATGATGTGTTGTGATGTTATATCGTGCTTATCTGGATTGATTGTGCAGACAAGATAGCCTCCCCTGAGATACATTAAGGTATGAACTTACTTATTCTGTCTACTTTGTGCTTGAATGTTTGATTATGTCGTTTATTTGGTGTTTGATATTTGGTGTCTATTATGTCATCTATTTGTTGTTGAATGTTTGATTAATCGCATATATGGGTATGTGTTCAAATGATATTGTTTTAAGATGATTGTACTAGCACATATGTGTTGAGACAATTGATATGTACTTGAGTGTAGTAGGTGACAGTTGTAGCATTATGTCTAATGACTATGATTTGACTATGGATTATGACATGATTGTTAGTATTGGTAAAGGTTGATTTCAAATTGATAGATATGATTGTCTTGATATTTGAAACATGTGGTTGACATGTATGAGAAGTTGCAGGGCAACATGCTTGGTATTAGCATGACAAGGTAATGATTGATGTGCTTATATAACTAGCAGTTGGGTGATGTGACAATACATAGTAAGCCTCAATTACAACAAGGTAAAAAGGTAAAGAAAGGAATTGGAAAATAATTCCTTTGGCTATGTTTGGAAACCTAATTCTAAACGAATTAATGTTTTGCATACATGAAGTCTTCTTAACCCTAATTTGTCTGAAATTATGTGGATATGTGATATGTTCATGGACATGTATTTGACATGTATAACAGTTGGTGTCTATCTGTAACTAGATCTGTCAAGGGAATTGGAGTCCCTTGAGACATGGTACAAATGTATTCTGTTACAAGCTAGCATACTTGGCACAACAAGATAAGATAACTGGTGTATTGTTATGTTTATTTATGCACTAGAAGTTATGTGTTTATGGTAGTATGATGTAGGGTATTGCATGGAAAAAGAGATTTCCATGAAATCTTAAAGAAGGTTCAGGTTGATCTTTCCATTGGAGGCTTTGGGAACCATGGGGATTGAGTCATGGTGTCTGTTGCTAGTTTTGTGCTTTTGGTATTTATGATTTGGTTGTGCTTGATTGCATCTCTGTTATGTTTGGTGCAAGACCTTTCCACTTTGTTTGCGGTGTCGTATTGTTATTGATTTTCATGATTTTCTTCTTGTTTTTTCTTATCTTGCCTTTTATGTTTTGAGTCTTAGGAATTGGTTTTGGAAAGAGGAAAGTTAATGGAGTTTGGGGAGAGTTTTCTGGTACCTAACAGGTAATGTAAAATGCAGATGAAGCTCGGTGCATGAGTAAGCACAATGGAAGGTAAGACTATGAAATTCGGTTGGACTGGTTGGGTCCATTTTGGTAAATGGACGATGGCAGTACAAACATGAGAAAGGTAAGCAGAAAAGGTAATGTAAATGGATTTGAGATGTCAGATGTCTTGGATAAGTTGGGAGTTGTGGTTCTCAATGTTGTGCATGTTGTGCACAAATAAGGAAGTTATCTTAATCTAGACCTTATGTTATTTGGTAATTATGTTATGATCATGATTATAATGATGTTTATACACGTATGTGTGTCATGGTCGGACTGGATCATAATTATTATATATATATATATATATATATATATTGTTGTTTGATAGGGTTGTTAGGGACCATTCTTGTGGAGGAATGATTGTTTATGTAGGTGAATGACATGAAGAGGTTTCTGGTTTATGAGGAATCAAGTGGAAGAGTAGTCATGACAAATATATGAGGTCAATATCATGTGGTTTTGAATTGATATTATGTGATTATACTATGCCTATGTTTATGTTATGGATAGGATAATGCTGAGAGATACATCAGCGGGATGAAAAAAATGTGATCCGCAACATGCTAGGCTAAGCATGGATGGAAGATAAGACATTGGAAACAAGGTTACTTGGTAGAGACCGTGTGGTTTTGGATGTGCAGTGCTACTATTGTGCATATGTTGTATATGTTGTACATGTTGCATCTATGATGTTGTGTGCATGTTGGATATGTAGTGCTATGTACAGATGATGCTATGTACATGTGGCATTGCATGCATGTTATACATGTAGTGCTACGTACATATGGTGTTGTGTGCATGATTGTACAAGTGGTGTTGTGTGCATGTGGTATTGTGTACATGTTGTACAAGTGGCACTGTGTGCAGGTGGCGCTGTGTACATATTGTGCATGTGGCGCTATGTACATGTGGTGTTGTGTACATGTCGTGCATGTGGTACTGTGTACATGTGGTATTGTGTACATGTTGTACAAGTGGTGCGGTGTACATGTGACATTGTGTACACATTGTGCAGGTGATGCTATGTACATGTGATGTTGTACACATGTTGTGAAGGTGGTTCTTTGTACATGTGGTATTGTGTACATGTTGTACATATGGTACTGGTGTACATGTGGTATTGTGTGCGTGTCATACAGTTTTGTTGCGGGCATGAGGTACTATGTATGTGAATTTTGTAGTCATCGCATCGTGACCTATATTCATTGTGTTGTATGTTGTGTACGTATATGTATTATGTTGTACATCAGGTGCAAGTGTATGTATTGTGTGGTGGTGTACACTAGATGTATGCATATGTATTGTGATGTGTTGTATATCAGGTGTAGGTGTATGTATTGTGTGGTGGTGTACACTGGATGTGGGTGTATGTATTATATTGTGTTGTACACTAGGTATAGATGTATGTGTGTTATGTCAAATGTAGGTGCATGTATTGCATGGCGTTGTATGTCGTGTGTGGTTATATGTGTGTGATGCACACTATGTGTATGTGCACATGGTTGAGGAGAAAGAACTTGGTGTTTTTCGGGTGTGATAACCAATCCAGAGTGTGTACAAAATAAAGACAAAGGTAGAAGCTAAGGATTGATTAAAGGATAAATTTCAGTACTTTATTTCAATTTTATTATGCATGTGATTTATGATTCTGGTCTATGATGAGTACATGTGATCTATGATTCTAGTTTATGATGGTTACATGTGATTTATGATTTTGATCTATGATGGTTGTGTTTTGAGCTAACCTAGTGTGATATGTTTATACATGATGATTTGATCAAACAGTTAGTTTGACTTGTTGTGATAGGAAGTAAATAGAATTACAAGTGTACCTTGTTGATGGGACACCAATGAGGTATGATGTGAATTTATTCCAATTTATTTGATATCTAATGGAAGTTATGTGTTTGGTACAGGAAAGCATGAAATGCCCGGTTGGGTGGTCGAAAATGATGACAAACATTAGTAGCAGCACTGAAAGAAATTGGAACATACAATAATATGTTGGTAAATCACTCCAAGAGCAGGGCCATTGTGGAACACTGGTACCCAATAGTGTCCATTGATTTCCATGAGCATGTTATGAATAGTATAATGGTTTGAGGTAGGTATATGCCTTAATTGTTTGAATTTCCAATGTGAGGAAGGCTTTCCAAGGGATGGATTACCTGGGATAGGGGATGTCGGGGAACTTGGAAGGTGAGTCCCTGCACGAAAGTTGTGACCGAATTGCCTGAGGGACAGTGTAGCAGGGAAGGGAAGGCTAGGGATATATTTGTTTTGGTCATTAGCATTTCCAGATGGAATCAAATGTACATTGGGAGTGTGCCCTGGAACAATGAGCCAGTAATTGTTCACTAAAATAACAGGTGGCGCAGGATTGTAGCACTGGACATTGAATGCAAATTTGACCTTGCAGTGGATTATGGACTTCCTAGGAAGGAGGTGAATCCTAGTATTACTTTGAGGGTGAAGGTGTAAGCCTCTGGATTCCATTGTTGTGGATGTTGACATCATATCCTTTTTATTTGTTGGTTGAGAAAATGTGCATATGTGTATATCATTGTATACTATATTGAGCTAGATTTATAAAGCTACATAGACAATACAGTTATTTGTTGGTTGAAGCAAATGTGAATGAGTATATGTGGTTATTGTAAATACCGTAATGAGCTATGTTATAAAACTCCAATAAACGGTACGTTTGTCATGTTTTAGTAGTGGTCATTGTAAATATTGCAACGAGCTAAGTTATAAACTCCATGGGAAGTATGTTTTGTTTTCAGTAGTCTTGATGGTTATAGATGCCATTGAACATCGAGGACATTGTTCCCCCAAGGGGGAGGGTTTTGTAACAACCGTAGTTAAAAATCCGTGTAAAAAAATATAAGGCCACGGTGATGGGACACATATTCCAAGCTGAATGTTGGGCAGGACATCCCGGTATAGGTGTCCATTTAAGTTATTATGGCTAAAGGAAATTGGCAAAGGCAATGGCTAAGGCTTTGGAAAGGAAAAATGACATTTTTGGCACATTTATTTATGAAAATAATGGAAATTAGGAGAAAAGGGAGATGAAATGCCGCAAGTTTCTTGTGAGGAGGAAAATGAAAGAAAATAATGGAAAATGAAGAAAATAGAGGCCTCATTAATACAAATGAATTTGAGGATCAGTTGGTAACCTTTTGTCAGTTTAGTTTTGGAGCTCTCTCATTATTCTCTCTCTCTCTCTCTCACTCTTGGATACTTAGAGTTTTCTTGGAGCATTTTGGAATTGGATCAAGAAACACAAAGAAGACAAGAGGAAGAAAAGATCAAGTAGGGAAAGTCAAGGTCAACCAGCTACAGTAGGATTCTTTGCAGGTATTATATTTTCCTTCCTAGATTTGGAATACATGGTATTGCATGTGGTTCTTTTGCTGTTATGGCATGGTTTTTTCCAGGTGTAACAATGTTTTTAGCCTAGCCTTGCCATTTCTAGATAGCCATGGTGTGATGGGGTTCTCATGTTTTGGTTGAGTTAGATTGTTGGATGGATTCAAAGTTGAGTGAGGTGGATCTCTGAATGATAGATAGCCATGGTGTGATGGGGTTCTCATGTTTTGGTTGAGTTAGATTGTTGGATGGATTCAAAGTTGAGTGAGGTGGATCTCTGAATGATAGAGAACATGGCTTAGTGGTCCTTGAACCAGATTGTGGATCATGGTAAAGCCACTAGCTTAGTGACCCCTGAGACAGATTGTGGGTTGTGGTAAAGCCAGGATTGTGTTGCCTCAGTGGGCTTAGGAATCCTTGTCAGTGAATGGAAGGATATACAATAAATCCAAGAGGTGGTTTGCTCTTCGTTGGGCCTAGTAATCCCAGGTTTGAGATATGCAGTAAAGCCCGAAGAGTGGGTCTCGGTTTAGGGCCTAGTGATCCAGGTTTGGATTGCGGTAAAGCCTGAGAGACTAGGAGACAGGAAAATTCCTCACAGTGTGGGTGAAGAAATCCGATGGCATCCATGCTTGTTTGGCCTAGTGATCGAGTGGAGATAATGTTAAATCCTGTTATGACATGTTTATTGTGTTGGCCTAGTGATCTAGGATGGATTATTATAAAGCCTGATTTCTATTTATGAGGGTGAGGTTGTTTAGCCTTGGGATGCCCTAGTTGGTTATTTTGGTTTGAGTCCCACATTCATGCTTGGAATATGGCACAGGGGTAAATTGTTGAAGAGAGATTTGGCTCAGCCATTCTATGGTTGGGTGGAACGTGGTAGTCCCATCTTGAGTTTGGATTTTGCATCATCAATGAGAGGTTATTTCTCCTTGTATTTATATGAGTATTATACTGATTTATATGTGGATCATATGGCTGTGATTTCATTGGTATTTTTGTTGCTATTATGCTAGTTATATATGTGTTTTATGATAGTGGCTATGTATGGCTCTCATCATGTTTTTACTTGTAAATGAATGGACAATGTATTTATGACCTAATAGATGATAATGCAACAAATGGTATAAGGGAACAATGGTTCTTAGCGATTCTTAGATAAGTATGAGATCACTATGCTTAATTATGTTGTTTACACCTGTATATTACATATTTGTGATATGTTTGACGGAATTCCTGTCATGGTTAGTAGGGTCTGGTTAAGGGCTTTTTCAAGTATTTAATTTTGCATCATTGTTACTGATCTGAAGGTTTCATTCAATTATGCGAAGTGACCTGGGCTCTGGGCCCAAAAAAGTATTCCAAGGACACTAGCAAAAAACTAGACAAAATAGTCCCTGGACATCATCATGCCTATAGCATGAGAGCGTCTAGAGCCTCTTGGATGTTGGCAAGCCTATAGCATGAGAGCGTCCAGAGGTCAAGTGGTAAAAAACTTCAGTGGGACCCAAGGGAAAGTTGCTTGAAGTGTTGGGATGGTTCTCAAGGGTACTATAGCTGATGTGGAAGGTATTTATGTTTCACTTCTGTCGATTCCATTTCCTTGAGGTCACATATAAGGTTAAATCTAATCATAGTAGCCTCTTGTTGCATGTTTACCCCGGTTGGCGGGTTACTTGGGTAGATGTGGGAGGAGGGTGTTACAAGAATCTTCCAGAGAGGGGAGGAAGAGATCCAGAGAAGTTGACATATTGGCACAGGTGCAAAGGAGTAATTGGGTGCCCCTACATCTCATCATAGGAAGAAAATGTCACCAAACATGCATGCTGGGTATATGGCTCTCATGAAAAACTCATTGAGTCAGAGCCTTCTTCATTTGAGGAAGCAGTTTCTCAACCAGTGTGGGTTGATTTCATGGTGTATGAGTATGACTCCATCATGAAGAATAATGTATGGGAGGTAGTGCTGAGACCAAAGAAAAATTTAGTAGTTGGTTACAGATGGATCTACAAAGTGAAGCATGCAATTCATGAGAGCATCAAGAAGTACAAGGCCAGATTTGTGGCCAAAGGCTTCTCTTAGGTAGAGGGACTGGATTATGAGGAAACCTTTTCCCTTGTGGAAAGATATTCCTCAATAAGAATTATTCTAGCATTAGCTGCGCAGATGGGGTGGAAGATCCACCAGATGGATGTGAAGATTTCCTTTCTCAATGGTGTTGTTGAGGAAGAAATTTACATAGAGCAGCCAGAGGGATTTGAGACATATGACAGGGAGACACATGTGTGTAGACTCAAGAGAGCCCTGTATGGTCTCAAACAGGCACCCCGAGCATGGTACACTTGGATTGATACATATCTCAGTGGATTGGGATTCACCAAAAGTGAAGCAGATGCCAATATCTATCACATTGTGGTAAATGGAAAGTTTATTATCTTGGTTTTGTATGTTGATGACTTGATACTTACAAGGGATGAGCAGTTGATCCACTCTTGCAAGGAGGACCTTGCAAGAGAATTTGAGATGAAGGACATGGGCTTGATGCATTACTTCCTTGGGATGGAAGTATGGTAAGGTGATGGTGAGTTGTTTGTGAAGCAGGGGAAGTATTCCTATGAAATAATTTAGAAATTTCACATGGAGAATTGCAATCCTATGGACACACCTCTAGCTACAAACTGGAGGAAGGATAGTTCTTCTTCAGGAGAGGCAATAGATGCTACCGTGTACAAACAACTTGTGGGATCCTTGATGTATCTAGTTAACACAAGGCTTGACATATGCTATGCAGTTAATCAGTTGAGTTAAGCCATGGTGAAGCCTACCAAGTTGTATTGGAAGGAAACAAAGCATGGATTGAGGTACCTTAGAGGAAAAACTGAGTATGGGTTATGGTACATGAGGAAAAAGGGAGTGAAGCTCGAAGGCTTCATTGATGCAGATTGTTCAGGGAGTCCATCAAACATGAAGAGTACTTTAGGTTCTATCTTTAGTGTTGGGTCTGCAACTATTTCCTGGTATAGAAGGAAACAAAGGTTTGTGGCACTTAGCTCAACAAAGGCTGAATACATGGCTACAAGTCAAGAAAAATGTGACGCTGTATGGATGAGAAATATGCTTGTGGGTCCTTTCAGTCAGGATATGGATTCGACAATGATTTATTGTGATAATTAGAGTTGTATCAAAGTCTATGAGAATCCAATATTTCATGACAAGTCCAAGCACATTGATATTAGGTACCATCACTTGTAGGATTGTGTGCAGAGGAGAATTATGATGCTATAGTACATTCCAACGAAGGACCAAGATTCATATATCTTGACAAAGGCATTATCAAGAGGAAAATTCAAATTCCACAGGTGCAGGATAGGGGTGGTGAAAAATCCCTTTCTTGCTAAGAGGGAGTGTTAGAAATTGTAGCGAGAAAGGTTAAATTTGACTTGTTTCTTAGTCAAAATTAGTAATTTGATTTTCCACATCAGCAAGATGACTTGAATTGCAATTAAATTGTGTGACATGCCCTTGTCTACTAGTTAACTCAGTAAATTCAATTTATAGGCTAGAAGTAGAGTTGTGCATGTAGTGATTGCTAAATTTTATCAATCTAGTTCAATTATTTTCAGTTGAACTTAGTTAACTTAGCTCAAGTAGCTAGCTAATTCAGTTGAAGGTTAGTTGAGTTGTAGAATTGTTGTTATCTTAGAGACCTCTCAGTTAAACTAGTAAATCAGCTACAAATAGCCCACACATGTACGTAATTTGAATTTCTTAGCTAGAGTGTAGGAAAAGGCACATTGTAATTATCAATTATATACTAGTTGAGTGTACAAGCTTGACATTTAAGTAGGTGAATCATTCCTTGGGAATTGCAAAATCAAATAGGAGGAAAATCCTATCTTTTAGGAGCCAATTTCCTCAAGGATTGCGCAAGGAATTAGGAGGAAGTTGGGGCCTTGAATTGGGTAAGTATTCGCCATAACAGGATTGTCAGTAGGAGAACAGGCTTATAATGGAAGGTGTGCTTTAGATTTGAAGAAAGACATTGTAATAGTTTCTCATTCTCATCTGATTAATGAAAAACAATGAAGGGGTTTTTACAAGTTGGGTTCTCTTGTAGATCATTGTGTTCTTGTGGTTTTGATGGTTGCATGCCTACCCCTCACAACTATAAAGATGGAAGTGTTGTTTCTCCTAGCCTTCCACAACCTACAAGGTTGACACCACAACAATTTGAAGAAAAAGAGCAAAAGGGCTTTGTTACAATTGTGATAACAAATATATTAAAGGTCATAAGTGTGTTGAGAAGAAATTATTTTACATTGATTGTGAAGAGGAGGAAGAAAAGGATCAAGAAATTTCAAAAGAAGAGGATATACACCAGGACCCAACCCCAGAGAAAGAAGAAATGAATCTGACCATATCTTGTAGAGCATTGGCAAGAATTACCACTAAAACTCTCAATATAGAAGGACATATCAAGAATAAAAAGGTTCTAGAAGTGAAATATCACATTGAGAAAGAAGAAATGAATCCAACCATATCTTGTAATGCATTGGCCAAAATTACCACTCCTCAAACTATCAAGATAGAAGGACATACCAAGAAGAAAAATGTTCAAGAAGTGAAAGGTCACATTGAGCATCAAGAAATGAATCCGACCATATCTTGTAAAACATTGGAAGGAATCACCACTCCCCAAACACTCAAGATAGAAGGACATATCAAGAAGAAGAAGGTTCAAACAATGAAATATCAAGAAGAAAAGTATCAAGAAACATCAAAAGAAAAGGATACTCACCAAGAACCAACCCCAAAGAAAGAAGAAATGAATTCAACCATACCTTGTAATGCATTTGTCAGAATTACCACTCCTCAAACTATGAAGATAGAAGGACATATCAAGAAGAAAAAGTTAATAGTGTTGATTGATTCAGGTAGTACCCATAATTTTATTAATTGTAAGATAGCCAAGGACTTGAATTTCTTCCTAGATCCAACACCAGAGTGTCAAGTGACAATTGTAAGTGGAGGAACCATAAATTTCTCTGGAAAGTTCCATAATATCAAGCTATCCATGGGAGAATATTTATTGAAAGCCCAATGTTTTCTGTTCCAATGGGTGGTGCTGATGTTGTACTTGGAGTCTAATGGCTACAATCCTTGGGTACAACAACTTTTAATTTTCAAGAAATTTTTATGAAATTTTCTTCGGAAGGAAAGGAAGTTGAATTAAGGGGTATCATAGGGAAACCAGGAAAGATAGTCAACTCTGATAGAATGACAAAGCTTCTAAAGAAAGAACAATGAGGTGTAATTGCACAATTATGTTCGCTAACTGTTTGCACATCGAAATCATGTATTTCTCCAGATCTCCAAAAAGTCTTAGACAATCATTCCAAGGTATTTGAGACTCCCAAAGGTCTCCCACATATTCATGATCATGATCATGCTATTCATTTTATTCTAGGATGTGTTCCTCCAAACATAAAGCCTTATAGATATCCATATTCCCAAAGGAGTGAAATTGAACATATGGTTGCAGAAATGGTAGAGGTTGGTACAATTATCCAACCAAATTTGATAAACAAAGGAAGGTATGAATGGAAGAATGGCGAAGCAGGGTGGGAACTCATTCAAAAGTTTCCAAATATCCCAGTTCCAACAATATTGCCAGAACTTGACAAGGAAGGAAAAAGGATATTGGAACCTGAAGCGTTTACAGAACTGAGAAGTCGACAGCTACAAAATTGATCAATTTCAAAGCATCTCATCAAGTGTGAGAACTTACCTATTGAAGATTTCACATGGAAGGACAAGAATTTTATACAGAAGCATAAAGAACTACTCAGGCGTTGAGGACAACAATTTTTGAAGGAGAGGGGCATGTTAGGCCCTTATACTACTAGTGTAACCCCTTATTGTTATTAGTACAACCCCCTTATTATATTGTTGTGTTAACATTATGACACAGGTTTGGCTCGATGGAATAAGTGTTGTCCTTGATGGAAACTCGCTCAAATAGCAGATCACAAGTTCAGGATCTCAAAATAGTAGAAAATGAGATACCCATAGGTACTTGTTCACGAAGCTGCGGATGTACGCAGGTGCACCGAACAAAAGTTGTGGACATGTACACAGGTTCTCCGATCAAAAAGTGCGGACGTAAAGTACACGCACTTTCATGCAGAGAAAAGCACACACGTGGGAAATCTTATGGTTGGTCCATGGTATTTAGTCCAACATTTCTGATCCTATGGTTTTGGTCCATGGTTTTTGCATCTAAAGTATTGAACCCAGGTTTTGGGTCCCTAGTATTGAATCTCTATGGTTTTGGACCATGGTTTGAGTAAGGCCTAGACTATGAAAAGGAAAGGAGATCATTTTGCTGGGAAACTAATGCGTTGAATATCTTGAGAGGAGCAAGATCTGAAATACTTGTGATCGATTGATGAGTTATAGAAGGACCCGAATCAAGGAGAAACCTGAGCATTACAAGACGGATCTACTGATGGGTCGAGATCTCATTGGTGCATTATCAGATCTATAAATATGATAATATGGGGTATAATTGAAGTCTGATAAATTTCTATACCCGCAGGCTCAACACAGCATAGGCGCGGATACCCGCAGGCTCGACACAGCGCAGGCGCGGATACCCACAGGTTTGACACAGTGCAGGTGCGGATACCAAAGGTTAGACACAGAGGAGGTGCGAATACATGCAGCCTCGACAGAGCGCAGGTGCGAATACTGCAGGTTCGACACAGAGGAGGTGCGGATACCCGCAGGGTAAAGAAGGGAATACTGCAGACGTACGCAGGTTTCTATTGGTGAAGTTGCGGACTTTTTCCTTGAAATATATTTTAGCTGCTTTTATCTATTTCTGCAGTGTTCAAGGGTCTGACTTGGTGTCTGGTTACTGGTACTGTGTTCTGAGAAGTTATTGATTTAGTATTTGTACAAGGAAGTTGGTTGATTGCAGATCAATTTGATGTTTGATTGATATTCATGGATCCAGTTTGAAAATTTATGAAACGTGGTCCCTGGAAGAAAAGAGAAGTCCTTTGTAGGTCAGCACCTACGTACAAGTACCTCAGCTAGTGCAAGAGCTAAGGGGGTTGTAGCTCCCTTCCAGACGAGTCTGGAGAACGAGAGAAGGTTGTAGCCTTCTGCAGGTTGAAGCCTGCGTGCTGGTATAAGACTGCACCAGTACATAATCATTGTAAAAGGAAGTTTCTAATTGAAAGAAGATAGATACATATTGAAGCAGGTGGTTATCACCCATATTGGGTTTCCACCTTATACCTTGTGTTCCTTTGTGTGATTGTCTGCTCTCCTTTTTTGTTCCTGCTTACTGTTATATGGTTCTGACACACAGATTAATAATCAATATCTGAAGAATAAATTAAATTATAAGTCAGGAAGGTAAACACAAGTTTCATTAGTTAGATCTGCTAATCTTTATATAAGTTGAAAAAGAATTTGATAATACTGATTCACCCCCCCTCTTAGTATTATTTTCAACAATTGGTATCAGAGCAGGTTCTTTAGGAAAAGATTGATTGCTTGAAGGAAGATCTATCATCATGAGCAACTACGAAAAAGAAGCATCTATTAGGCCACCAATTTTTGATGGAAGCAACTTCATCTATTGGGAGGTAAGAATCACTGCTTATCTTCAATCTCTTGGTACAAAAGTTTGGGATATTGTGGAAACTGGATACAAATTTCCATCAGCAACTCCTACAGATGCAGATGGTAAGAAGCAGTATGAAACAAATGCAAAAGCTATCAATACTTTATTAGGAAGTCTATCTCAATCAGAATTCGTCAAGGTTATGCAGCTCAAAAGCACAAAATAAATATGGGACAAGATCGTTTTGAGCTATGAAGGAGATGAATAGGTAAAACGAGCAAAGTTACAAACTATTAGAATTCAATATGAAAGTCTTAGAATACATAATGATGAAAGTGTGGCTAGCTATTTCCTACGTATAGATGAGATCGTAAATTGTATGAAAAAATTGGGTGAAGAAATAAAAGAAGCTGTTTTGGTTGAAAAAGTTCTAATATCTTTGTCTCCTAAGTTTGATTCAAAAGTTTCTGCCATAGAAGAAAAGCAGAATCTACAGAGCCTTACCATGTCACGGCTGCACAGAATTCTAACTGCTTACGAGATGAGAAAAGGAGGACCATCAGAGATGAGAGAAGCTTCATTCAAGGCTTCAGGAAAAGGAGATTACTATGAGGCAAGACATGTGTCAGAAGAAGAGGAAGAATAAAAAATTTTCAAGAACCTTCAATGGGGAACTGGAAGATTCAGAGGTACGCTACCTTTAAAATGCTTTGCTTGTGGGAGAGTCGGTCATTATGTTGCAAAATGTCCTCATAAGGATAAACTAGACAAAGGTAAGGAACCTGTTAGATGGAACAAAAAACATAATAAGAAGAGCTATTACACGCTTGAAGACAGTGATGGATTGTCAAATAGTGATGAAGATGAACAAGGTAATGATGATAGACTTTTGATGGCTTTTGAAGATGATGATTTCTTGGATGCTATAAATGAAGAAGGTATTTATGAAGAAATTTCTAAACTTAAAGTTTGTTTAGAGGAAAAGAATATGATTATAGATACTCTAACATTCAAACTTGCTGAAAAGGATAAACACAATGAAGAGTTAGAATGTGAAATTGTGGGACTTAGAAAATAAATTGAGAAAACAAAAGCCCTTAATCTCATATTTACTAAAGGATCTGAAACTCTATATGAGATTATCAAAGTGTAGCATTCTCCTCTAATCAAGATTGGTCTCAGATATTTCGAAGAAGCATCTCAAGATCAAAATCAAGCGCAAAATCCATCCACCTCCAAAAGTTATCTTGATGCAGCAAGGAGAAGTGAACAAGTTGACAATCGATAGCAAAAGCATAATGCAGATCACCAGGTAAATCAGGGACAATTTGCTTCAAGAATAGATTATCGGGGGCAATCTATGTCAAGGATGAACAGAAGCCTCAACCGACCACAGGTAAATAATTCTCATATTGGTTCAAGAATGGATGGAAACTACAATCATATGGTTGGTAGATTTGATAATTGCAGGAATTTCTTCAATGGCCAATGTTTCTCTTGTCATAACTTTGGTCATAAAGCTTCTCAATGTGTTGCCTACAAGACCATCATGACTAGGGAAGCTCAAAAACAAAGGAGTATGATAGGAATCATGAAAAGAACCTACACTAATTTCTCTGCTCTTGAAAATGAAATAGAATGTTCTATCTGTAACAACTTCGGTCATGAAGATTCTGAATGCAGAAGCAGGTTTCGACAAACAACTCAGAAGGAGCAAGCCTCATTGAATTCCAAAACATGGAAAAAGAAAGAAACACAACCAGAAAGATGTGGGATAGCCCTATATGCGGAGGGATAGGAAAATCAATGGTACCTCAATAGTGGGTGCTCAAAACATATGACAGGTAATAAAGAAAAACTTCAGTCATATAGTTCCTTAGACAAGGAAAAGAAGGTCTCATTTGGAAATGACACCCCTGCATTCATAAAAGGTAAAGGCTCTGTTTGTTTGAAATAAAAGGTCAAGGCTATTAATGTTATGTATGTTGATGGCTTAAAGCACAATCTATTAAGTGTCAGTCAGATGTGCGATCAAGGAATTGAGGTAATATTTCGATCAAATGGATGTATTGTTCGTGAGCTGGATACATGAAAGACAGTTATCAGAGGCATAAGAACTCCAAATAACTTATACGTACTCAAGGGAGAACAACAAAAATGCTATTTAAGCAAGAATGATGAACACTGGCTATGGTACAGAAGACTGGGGCATCTTAGCTTCTCTTAGATAAGGAAAGCATGCAAATATCACGCAGTTCGTGATCTTCCTGACATAAGAATTCCAGACAATACAATATGCAAATCATGTCAATTTGGTAAGCAAACCAGAACTAATTTCCTTGAGAAAGAAGGATCAGCTAGCAGGCCACTTGAACTTGTTCACACAGATATATGTGGTCCAACTAGGAAGAGATCACCTCGAGGAGAAGAGTATTTCATATTGTTCATTGAAAACTTTTAAAGGATGTGTTGGATAGGGCTCATGAAGTATAAAGATGAAGCTTTCAAAAAGTTCAAGTCATTCAAAGCCTCGGTTGAAAACGAATCAGATTGCAGAATCAAATGCCTCAAATCTGATCGAGGAGGGGAATTTACCTCAGATGAATTTTTTGATTTTTGTGAAGAACACGGAATAAGAAGGGAATTTTCTGCTGCAAGGACTCCTCATCAAAATGGAGTTGTGGAAAGGATGAACAGAATGGTTCAACAAATGGCTCGTGCTATGCTTGATGAGTCTGGAACTCCCGCAACCTTCTGGGTGAAGCCGCATTTGCCGCTGTTACTATTCTCAACAAGACAAATGTCCGGGTAAATAGCACTCAGACTTCTCATGAAATTTGGTATGGTAAGACTCCCACAATAAAATACTTCAAAATTTTTGGAAGCAAATGCTACATTAAAAGGACTGATGAAAATCTTGGCAAGTTTGAACCTAGAGCAGATGAAGGCATTTTACTTGGCTACTCTCCCCACAACAAAGCTTACAAATGTTATAACAAAAGACTTGGTAAAATTTTTGAAAGCATTGATGTAGTGGTTGATGAAGAAGGAAACACTCCTAGGCAGGTAAAATATGAAGATTTTGAAGAAGACTATCTGTCAACATCAAATCAGATTCATGACGAAGAAGAAACCCATGAGGCACCAGAAGAACAGATAAGAGTAGAAGAAAAGACTCCATCCAGATATGTTCAGAAGAATCATCTAGAATCTCAAATTTTGGGGTAGAAAGAGGTAGGTGTACAAACAAGAAGAATCATTTCAGAAGCTTCAAGCTCTCTAGCATTACTCTCCTCCACTGAACCGCAGAACGTAAGAGAGGCTTGCAAAGATGAATGCTGGGTCAAGGCCATGGAAGAATAACTTGAGCAGATTGAAAAGAATAACACTTGGGAATTGGTTCCTAGACCAAAAGATAAGAATGTCATAGGGACAAAGTGGATTTTCAAAAATAAGCTAAATGAAAATGGGGATGTGGTTAGAAACAAGGCAAGACTTGTTTGTAAAGGATATGCGCAACAAGAAGGAATAGACTTTGAAGAAACTTTTGCTCCAGTTGCCAGAATTGAGGCCATAAGAATGTTCCTTGCTCTCTCTAGCTTTCAGAAGTTCAAAGTATTTCAGATGGACGTAAAATCTGCCTTTCGGAATGGAGACTTAAATGAAGAAGTATATATTGAACAACCGGATGGGTTTATTCTCAGAAATGATCCAAAACTTGTATGCAGGCTCAAAAAGTCACTCTATGGCCTTAAACAGGCACCAAGGGCGTGGTATTATCGATTGGATAAGTACCTCCATCAACAAGGTTTTATAAAAGGATCAACTGATAGCAATATGTATATAAGTTGTTGATACTTGTTCTGTATGTTGATGATATCATCTTTGGTAGTAATGAAGAAGACATGAGTCAAAATTTTGCCTTGGTGATGCAGAAAGAGTTTGAAATGTCCATGCTTGGTGAGCTCACATATTTTATTGGTTTACAAGTCCAACAAAACAAAGATGGCATTTTTCTATCACAAACCAAATATCTCAAGCAAATCTTGAAGAAATATGGGATGGAGGATTCGAAACTAGTATGTACCCCTATGGTGATAGGATGCGGCCTCAACGCAAATGATGAATCGGCAGTAGTACATCAACCAACCTATAGATCCATGATTGGTAGTCTTCTCTATCTAACAGGTACCCGACCAGACATTATGCATGCAGTGGGTATAGTTAGAAGGTTTCAGGCAAATCCAAAGGAAACTCATCTTCAGGCAGTTAAGAGAATTTTCAAGTATCTTCAAGGAACTCAAAACTATGGCTTATGGTATCTGTTAGCTTTGCTGTGAAAAAGCATCAAAAATGGATTCAAACACTCTCAAAGGCTGCAAACACACTTATAATCATGCCAAAGGAACAATTGATGCTGTCGAAATCCTCAAATTTTGGCTAAAAGTCTTCCACCGATCAAAAAATTTGCAAGAGGAAAGCCCTTTAGAGGGCAGAAATACACTATCGGGAGGCGAAAATACCCCAAAAAACCATGTAAAAATCAAATTACAGGCTTAAGGATCCGCATTAATCTCAGCTGTTGGATATGGCTGATCAACGGTCCAGATCGCGTCAGCATATCGCAAGTCGGGGGAGGTAGCGGCAGCGACATGAGACATCGCCGATGAGCGATCGTCGATATCGCATCGGCGTATCGCAATGGAGGATTTACAAAGGGGCTTTATTATTGTGCGATGAGTGATCGTCGATACCGCATCGGCGTATAGCTATCGGCATTTCCAGTGGAGCATGGCCTTTTGCATATATATGAGCGATCGCCGATGGGTCGGACCCGATGGTGTTATAAGTTATTTCTCATAGACTATCGGGTCCGCGGCAATATCGCATCGACACTTTCAAAGGGGGCAGGGCCTTTCGCACATATATGTTTGCGACCCGATGGGTCGGACCCGATATTTTATGAATCATTTCTTATAAAATTTCAAATCCACGTTTAAGCCATTTTCAATGGTTTTGGGCGCATTTTCTGTGTATAAGGAAATATAAGAAAATATAAAGGAAGCCTAGGCAGGTGCCGATTGTGATGAGTCTCGGATCCAAAAGGGTTCGGAAGTAAAATATACATATTGTTCAAGTCCGCCAAAGCCATTTTTCATGATTTTGCAGCAGTTTTATGTGTATTTTCAAATATAAAGAAATAAAGGATTGGCCGGTTAAGATATGCATTGCGACCCGAAAGGCAGACCTGATAGATGATTGAACCAGGCTTGAGGAATTTTAAAGTCCAAATGAAGCAGAAATGGGCGGGATTTAGCGGTATTGCAGCGCTTTCGCTGTTTAAGACCCAAACAGACACAATAACAGAAAAGAAACATTTGCAGCTATTGTCTGAAAGGAACCGGTGCAGGGATTTCATAGGAACGATAGCCACTCCATTGCAGGTTCAAGCGGCAAGCCATCCTTAAAGAAATCGTGCAGTTATGATTACATACCAGAAGAAGGATTCGGTAGAGGGATAGCTGCCGACAAACAGAACCCGGAAAGGGAAGGAGAAGGGCCACTACATGCCTCAAACCAAATCAAATAAAATCATGGAGCTTAACGACCCTGCCAGTGTAGCAGTCATCCTAACAAACATGATGGGGCATCTTTGGCAAGAGGGAGCTCCCATACATCACAGCAGGCCGCCCAAAATATCTGAGTATGGTTATTCCTCTGTCAGAGGAGGAAAACCTCCGAGCCATGCCTGCCTATTGAGGGAATCAAACGGTTATGGGACAGATCAGACAAGTTTAATACTCCGAGCCTTCTAGAGAGCTCAGGAGCATTGTAAAGGGCATATAAAAGGCAGAAAACTAAATGTAACAAGGGTTCAACTTTTGGAGATTATTCCTGCCCTGTTTTCTCAAGCTTCTCATCTGCAGTCTTTAGTAATACAAGCTTCTTTTTCTGCTACATGTTTAATGTCCATTTCTCTTCTGTTCTATGCTTGCACTTGAACAATTTGTTTAGGTTTCTGTGTGTTTAAGGCCAGATAACTGTCATCTTATCTCTACTTTGATATACTAGATTTGCAAGCTTCTTTGCTGCCTATGGCTAGCCATTTATATGTGTGATTATATGTGCATCCGCCAGTATAGTCAGTGAGTTCTTTTACTGCCTGTAGCTAGCCATTCATATAGGTCCATGTATGCTATCTGCTGGCATAGTTAGTGTTCTCCATCTATCCCTTAATCTACAAACTATTGAGCATTAGCAGTCTAAAGCCTTGTGTTGTTGGGGGTGTTCATGCATGTCTTGAGTATGAATAGCGCTGGAATGGTTATCCAAATTGATCCAAACCATATTTCATTCCAATAGTTCAGAGAACAATATTGAAGATTATATGTTACCAGGCATCTCTGATTTACAACCTCAGAGAGTTTCCTGGAGTGATAACATAATTGGCACCATTGCCGGGGAACTGGAAACTAAAGCTCAGCTTCCCTGGGAAACGACACAGACCCAACTTTGATGATAGACAAAGTCTAGGCACGTTTTTGGTTGTAATCATCTATCTGGCAACTCTACTGGAGGCCGAACCTCTTGGCGACTCCACTTCATAATTCTGGCTCAGTTTGTGAGGCATACTCGGAGAAATCCTCAGAAATCGCAAGCTGACCTAGTGCCTGACCCGGGAAAGACCATCAAGGAGAAGAAAGTATTGCAGAAAGGAGCATCGGGTTTAGGTAAACCTAAACAATACTCTATATCTCTTCAGCAAGATCCTGCAATAGAACAAATACAGGTTGAGAGTACAGATTCAAATACTAGCAGTGAAGAAAAGCTCTCAGAAATTCATAAAGTTCCTTGTTCTTTAGTTTCTCCTTTTGTGGTTAGCCCAAAGGGAACCCCACCTCCTATTCACCATACTCCTTTGGTCTTACCAATCACTCCTCTGTCTTCTGTCTTTCAGACTCCTGGTACCCTTTAAGCCACAACAATCATGGCAGGTCCGCAAGCACCCACCAAAATGGAAAGAATCATAGCCGCTAGGTATGGACCTCTAATACTGCCCACTCCTATGAATGCTATGCCCACCAGAGAATATCAGAAGTATATGCCTAAGTTCACTGGGACTGAAGGTGTCACTGCTGAAGAACACCTTGAGTCATTTTATAGCTATGCTGATAATCTGGATATTAGTGAAGATGATGTGTGGATGAGAGTCTTTGTCCAAAGTCTAGATGGGGAGGCTAGGAAATGGTTTAGAGAACAAGCCCCGAGATCTATAGCAGATATCGAAGCTTTAGATGATACGTTCCTAAAACATTGGGGAGATAAAAAAGACCTGCTATACTATCATACGGAGTTTGGAAACTTGAAGAGGGAAAATGGGGAATCCTTGTCTGATTTTAATAAAAGATTCAACCGTATGTATAATAAGATACCAGCTGAGGTAAAGCCTACCCCCACCTCTGCCAAACTTGCCTACGCCAGTGCCTTTAACTCTAATTTCTGTTTGCTGTTAAGAGAAAGAAGATGTGCTACCCTAGCTGAAATGCAGGATGCGGCACTAGAGGTCGAATCTAACATTATGGCTGCAGAAAAGCTCAAAAGCCACACTGATAGGAGGAGGCAGAGAGGCGAGGCTTCTTCTTCCTCTGCTCCATCCTCAGATACCAAACTTGATAAAATGACTAGAATGATTGAGTCACTGTCTGCTAAAATTTCTAAGCTGGAGGTTGAGCAGAACTCTGGGAAGACAAGGCTCCCAGGCACATTTGCACCAAGAAATCCGAATCCATTTAGAAGAGCCAGCGACCAATTGCAAATCATTCAGAGGGGTAAAGAAACTAACGAAGATAAAAAAGTTAAGGCTCCTTTCCAAAATGTGGTGATGGAAGAGGAACAGATTGAAGATGAGGATGAAATTCTCTGTATGGAAGATAAAGGCAATGATGCCTTTTTGACATTGGCTGCATACAAAGAGTCTTTGCTGCAGGAGCAAGATAGTCAAAGGTGGGATAGAGAGGCTGTTCTACAAACTAGAGAGCAACAAAGATATAATCTAAGGTCAAATGAAAATAATACCAAGGAGAATCCTGCCCAAAAAGTTGTCGTCCAAACAGAGACCCAGAATAGCAGATAGAGAAGACTAGCAGCTGATCCAGTCACCCTCAAAGCAGCAGTTCGAGAGGTAAAAGGTCCTGACAAGCTACCTCTCTCTTTCAGCTTCGGATTAGAAGTTCATAAGTTAAAAATAACTGTGCCTTTGATAGAACTGGTGAAGAGTGAAATGTTTAGAAAGCCTGTCCTTGAGGCTCTCGAGCTGAAGATCGCACGAACCTCCACTGACTTTGTCAATTTGCAAGACGATAGGCCTGCAGTTGTGCTAAGCCCAATGACTGAACCTGCCAATGATAATTCCCCATCTTTTTATGTCTCCTTGACCATCCATGACAAAATTCTCCACAACTGCCTCCTAGATACAGGTGCCAGTCACAATCTGATGCCTAAAACTGTCATGGAAGAGTTAGGCCTTGACATCACCAGACCATATCATGACCTATTCTCATTTGATTCGAGGAAGGTGAAATGTCTGGGATTGATTAAAGATTTAGCCATTTCCCTAACCCAACTGCCCATGAAGAGTATAATGATGGATATTGTGGTGGTAGATGTCCCTCCTAAGTTTGGCATGCTGTTGTCTAGAGGGTGGATTAAGAGACTAGGTGGGACATTGCAGAATGACCTATCTTATGCCACTGTCCCAGTTTTTGGAGGAGAAAGCAGGAGATTGTATAGAGAAGCACAGTTGGCGTACATCATCAGTGATGAAAAGAATCCTTCTAATCATCCCATTTATGCGGTGGACACTGATTTTGGAGCATGTATCCTCCAAATTGAAGAATCTCATAAGGCCTCGTTACAGCTCAAGAAACCAATTGTTCAGGCTGAGGGGAAGCAAACAAATCAGGTTTGTGAGATGTTCTTTGATGGAGCATGTTCCAAGGAGACTACAGGAGCAGGGGTGGCGCTGATATCTCCAAAACAAGAAAGCACACAGCTGTCTTTTAAGCTGGCCTTCCAAGTCACCAATAATATAGCAGAGTATGAGGCTCTGATACTGGGCCTTAATGCAGCAAAAGACAGAGGAATCCAGAATCTGAAAGTATTTGGAGATGATGATTTGATCATTCAGCAAGTAAATAAAATGTTTCAAGCGAAGCACCCAAGGCTGAAAGCATACAGAGATGAGGTATGGAGGATCAGAGACTCTTTTGATTATTTCCATATTTCATATATTCCTAGAGCCCAGAATCAGCTTATTGATTCCCTTGCTGTGTTTGCCAGTCTATTTATCCCTCCCATGCCGCCCAAGTTGGTTTACAAAGTCCAAATGAAATATAGGCCATCCTTGCCTGATAATGCCCAGCATTGGAAAGTTTTTGATGATGATGATGAGATAAATAGGTTTCTGCAAGTCATTGATGAATTTTCCGAAATGAAAATTGACCAAGAAAACGAAGCCTTGCAAGAGAACCCCCAATCCTAGCTTAGAAACAAAATTGGCAAAGATAGCATTGTTCAGCTTCCCAGCAATCATATTCCTAAGGATCTAATTCCTCTAGAAAGACTGTTTGACCAAAACGATGTACCCTACAAGGCTGCCCAAAAAGAATATCCATCTACAGTCTGTCAGCATGATATAGGAAGTCCAGGTCAGCCTAGATATATAAAGCTGTCTTCTCATCTATCTGCTGACCAAAGATCTGAATACTGCACATTAATGAAGCAATTTGCTGATGTCTTCGCCTGGGAATATAGTGACCTGAAAACCTATGATAAGAATATCATCCAGCATAAAATCCCTTTAGAGAAGGGCACCATATCTTTCAAACAGAAGCTGAGGCCAATAAATCCTATGCTTATCCCTCTGATCGAAAAATAAATAAAAAAGTTGTTGGTTGCCAAAATCATAGTCCCTCTCAGATATTCCAAGTGGGTAGCCAACCTAGTAGTGGTGAGAAAGAAAAGTGGAGAAATCAGACTTTGTGTTGATTTTAGAAACTTAAATAAATGCTCCAAGAAAGACAATTATCCTCTACCCAAGATGGAGCACTTGCTGCAGAAGGTCTCAGAAGCCAAAATGATGTCTTTCTTGGATGGATTTTTAGGGTATAATCAGGTTGCTGTGCATCCGGATGATCAGGAGAAGACTGCATTCACCACTCCTTGGGGCACCTTTATGTATTCCAAGATGCATTTTGGGTTGATGAATGCTGGAGCCACCTTTCAGAGAGCTATGGATATAGCATTTGTGGGAGAAAAGGATAAATTTGTCCTTATCTACTTGGATGATATAACAGTATACTCCAGCAGCCATCAAGACCATGTGCAACATTTGAAGAAAGTGTTTTTGAAGTGCAGAAGGTTTGGGATTTCAGTAAATCCTAAGAAGTCATAGTTTGCATTAGAAGAAGGCAAGTTGTTGGGACATATTTTTTCTACTGCAGGTGTCCAAATTGACCCAGAAAGAGTAAAAATGATACAGACCTTGTCTGTCCCGAGATCGAAGAAGGACATCCAGTCTTTTCTAGGCAAGATTAATTTTGTAAGGAGGTTTATCCCAAATTTTGCAGAACTTGTGAAGCATATTACCTCTATGTAGAAAAAGGGGTCAGAGATCAAGTGGAATGGTGTAGCGAGAAGGTCATTTGAGTCCATTAAAAAGGAAATTATGGAGGCTCCCACTTTAATCAGTCCAGATTATAGCAAGGAGTTCCGCATATTTTCTTTTGCCTCTGACGACACCCTTGCAGTTGTCCTATTGCAGCAGGATGAAGCAGGTCAAGAGCATCTAGTGGCCCTTTTCAGCAAGAATCTGAGGGATGTTGAACTAAGGTATGATATTATTGAAAAGCAAGCTTATGCTCTTATCAAATCTTTGAAAGCTTTCAGAGTGTACATCTTGCATTCCAAAATAGTTGCATATGTGCCTTCTGCTACAATAAAGGATGTCTTAATGCAGCCTGATGCTGATGGAAAAAGAGCGAAATGGATTGCAAAAATGATAGAATTCAACATAGAGCTGAAGCCCATCAAGCTGGTAAGGGGTTAGGGGCTTACTAAACTGTTGGCTGAAGAAAATTGCAGGTCTTTGGACATGGATTTATTGTTCCATGTAGCAGAAAATGGTCAAATAGAAGAGCATGAAACTGTTGAAACGCAGAGAGGACATTCATTGGCCGAGAACCTAGCTTCATGTAGCTGGTATGTTGCAATAATTAATTTCCTGCTAAAGCTAGAAGTTCCTTCAGAATTATCTCAAAGTCAAGCAAGAATGTTAAAGCTCAAGGCAACGAAATATTGCATAAATGATAGCTTGCTTTATTGGAGGGATCCATCTAGAGTGCTTTTAAGATGCCTGGACAAAGAACAGTCAATAGAAGTTATGCAGCAATTCCATAACAGCATGTGTGGAGGACATCATTATTGGAGGACTACAACCCAAAATATTCTCAGAGCTGGGTACTATTGGCCCTCTTTATTTTCTGATGCATTTGCTTTTGTTAAATCTTGTGACAGGTGCCAAAGATTTGAAGGTAAGTAGCAGTTAAAATACCTGCCCCTAAAGCCAATAATTGCAAAAGGACCTTTTCAGCAGTGGGGCTTGTATTTCATTGGTGAAATCAACCCACACTCCAGTGGCCAGCACAGGTGGATATTAGTTGCCACTGATTATTTTACAAAATGGATTGAAGCAATCCCAACAAGGAAGGCTGATCATAATGTGGTAATGAAATTTTTATCAGAAAACATTTTCAGCAGATTTGGTTGCACACATAAGCTTATAACAGATAATGCAACAGCCTTCAAGGCAAAAGATTTGATGGAAATGTGTGATTCAATGGGCATTAAACTTGTTCATTCCACCTCCTATTACCCCCAAGGGAATGGTCTAGCAGAATCCTCTAATAAAACTCTGATCAGGATTATTAAGAAGCTGTTAGAGGATAATAAGAAGAATTGGGATGCCAAGCTCAAATATGCACTTTGGGCAGACAGAGTGACCATCAAAAGATCCACAGGTTGCTCTCCTTTCAAGCTAGTATATGGTACTGATGCTATTTTTCCAATTCAACTTACCCTCCCTGTGGCAAAGTTTCTCCAAACAGCGCAGAATGAAGAAGATGTTATGGCCAATAGAATCACTGATTTAATAGAATTATATCAGATCAGAGAGCAGTTGATTGAAAAAGCTACAACACATTAGAAAAAGATCAAGGAAGTCTTTGACAAGAAGGAAAAAAGAAATAATTTGCAGGTTGGAGATTTGGTTCTAAAATGGGATGCATTTAAAGAAAAGAAAGGCAATCATGGGAAGTTTGATGCTCTCTGGACAGGCCCTTTCATCATTTCACAGATTCAAGGAAACAACACCTTCATACTGAAAAGTATGGAAGAGGAACCAGTTTTTGATGGCCCTGTTAATGGGCGGTTTTTGAAAAACTATGTGATTTAAGGTCTTTTGGCCTTAAAAGCTGTAAATATTCTGCTTTTATCAATTTTTAGTATAGTTGTAGTAGACTCCATGCCCAATGGAACACTAGGAATTTTGGCTAATTTGTTTGTTGCTGGAAAGGCATTGATCTGCAGGTTCTTGAGACCTCACAGGGAGGATCTCATCCCCAGAAGGAGCCAGTGTTAGATTTGTTGTGCAAAAGCATAATGGATTCAAACACTCTCAAAGGCTGCAAACACACTTATAATCATGCCAAAGGAACCATTGATGCTATTGAAATCCTCAAATTTTGGCTAAAAGTCTTCAACCGATCAAAAAATTTGCAAGAGGAAAGCCCTTTGGAGGGCATAAATACACTATTGGGAGGCGAAAATACCCGAAAAAACCATGTAAAAATCAAATTACAGGCTTAAGGATATGCATTAATCCCAGCCGTTGGATCTGGCTGATCAACGGTCCAGATCGCATCGGCATATCGCAAGTTGGGGGAGGCAGCGGCAGCGACATGAGACATCGCCGATGAGTGATCGCCGATATCGCATCGACGTATCGCAATGGAGGATTTACAAAGGGGCTTTATTATTGTGCGATGAGCGATCGCTGATATCGCATCGGCGTATCGCTATCGGCGTTTCCAATGGAGCATGGCCTTTTGCATATATATGAGCGATCGCTGATGGGCCGGACCCGATGGCGTTATAAGTTATTTCTCATAGATTATCGGGTCCACGGCAATATCACATCGGCGTATCACATCGGCGCTTTCAAAGGGGGCAGGGCCTTTCGCACATATATGTTTGCGACCCGATGGGTCGGACCCGATATTTTATGAATCATTTCTTATAAAATTTCAAATCCACGCTTAAGCCATTTTCAATGGTTTTGGGCGCATTTTCTGTGTATAAGGAAATATAAGAAAATATAAAGGAAGCCTGGGCAGGTGCCGATTGCGATGAGTCTCAGATCCGAAAGGGTTCGGAAGTAAAATATATATATTGTTCAAGTCCGCCAAAGCCATTTTTCATGATTTTGCAGCAGTTTTATGTGTATTTTCAAATATAAAGAAACAGAGGATTGGCCGGTTAAGATATGCATTGCGACCTGAAAGTTGGACCCGATAGATGATTGAACCAGGCTTGAGGACTTTTAAAGTCCAAATGAAGTAGAAATGGGCAGGATTTAGCGGTATTGTAGCGTTTTCACTGTTTATGACCCAAATAGACACAATAAAAGAAAAGAAACATTTGCATCTATTATTTGAAAGGGACTGGTGCAGGGATTTCATAGGAACGATAGCCACTCCATTGCAGGTTCAAGCGGTAAGCCATCCTTAAAGAAATCGTGCAGTTATGATTACATACCAGAAGAAGGATTCGGCAGAGGGACATCGGCCGACAAACAGAACCTGGAAAGGGAAGGCGAAGGCCCACTACACGCCTCAAACCAAATCAAATAAAATCATGGAGCTTAACGACCCTGCCAGTGCAACAGTCATCCTAATAAACATGATGGGGCATCTTTGGCACGAGGGAGCTCCCATACATCACAGCAGGCTGCCCAAACTATCTAAGTATGGTTATTCCTCTGTCAGAGGAGGAAAACCTCCGAGCCATGCCTGCCTAGTGAGGGAATCAAACGGTTATGGGACAGATCAGACAAGTTTAAGACTCTGAGCCTTCTAGAGAGCTCAGGAGTATTGTAAAGGGCATATAAAAGGCAGAAAACTAAATGTAACAAGGGTTCAACTTTTGGATATTATTCCTGCCCTGTTTTCTCAAGCTTCTCATCTAAAGTCTTTAGTAATACAAGCTTCTTTTGCTGCTACATGTTTAATGTCCATTTCTCTTCTGTTCTATGCTTGCACTTGAACAGTTTGTTCAGGTTTCTGTGTGTTTAAGGCCAGATAACTGTCATCTTATCTCTGCTTTGATATACTAGATTTGCAAGCTTCTTTGCTGCCTATGGCTAGCCATTTATATGTGTGATTATATGTGCATCTGCCAGTATAGTCAGTGAGTTCTTTTACTGCCTGTAGCTAGACATTCATATAGGTCCATGTATGCTATCTGCAGGCATAGTCAGTGTTCTCCATCTATCCATTAATCTACAAACTATTGAGCATTAGCAGTCTAAAGCCTTGTGTTGTTGGGGGTGTTCATGCATGTCTTGAGTGTGAATAGAGCTGGAATGGTTATCCAACTTGATCCAAACCATCTTTCATTCCAATAGTTCAGAGAACAATATTGAAGATTATATGTTACCAGGCATCTCTGATTTACAACCTCAGAGAGTTTCCTGGAGTGATAACAATATCCTAGAGGTATAGATCTCACACTTCATGCATACACAGATGCGGATTGGGCAGGAAGCATGGATGACAGGAAAAGCACTAGTGGTGGTGCATTCTTCATGGGTCCTAGATTAGTATCTTGGTTCAGCAAGAAACAAAGCTCTATTGCATTATCTATAGCTAAAGCAGAATATGTAGCTGCTGCATCTTGCTGCACACAACTCCTTTGGATGATGCAAACATTGCAAGATCTTCAAATCACCTGCACTCCACCTATCTCTATTTTCTGTGACAATACAAGTGCAATCAGTATTTCAAAGAATCCTGTCATGCATTCAAAGACTAAGCACATACCGATCAAGTATCATTTTCTCCGAGAACAAGTGCTTGAACAAAAGGTCAAATTGGAGTATGTTCCCTCTAAGGAACAAGTTGCTGATATTCTCACCAAACCACTGCCCAGGGAGACCTTTGAATACCTCAGACAAAAGTTGGGGGTAGTTGATGCATCATCTTGTTGTTGAATCTTGTCTGTTTCAGAGATTGTTGGTTGTACGCGAGTTTCATATGGGGTATACGCGTACATATGCTGGTTTATGTGGGTACAGTCGACTTGAAGAAGAGCAAGGATGAAGAGTCCGATATGGGTCTGTCAGAGACAATCTGGCACAGGTTTAGGGGGAGCATATATTCTTCTAATAATGCATTGTTGGAATTATCATAGAAGATCTTGGTTCAATTCTTCGGTTGTCTTGATTTTAGGAGGAGCAAGTGCAGAAGGAGAACATGGATACTGATCTGAATAGTGCTTGACAGATGCTGCTGATATTTTGTCTCTATCTTTCTTTTGTCAAGGTCATGTAACAACCTATCTTGGTTGCCCCACTATGCCTAGGATGGATAATGTCATATGCCTATTATATCATGTATCCCCACTTGGTTGGGAGTCGTATGTATGAGTCTTTGGTGATAGGAAGGTCAGTTATGATGTATAAAGTCATATTTCTTTTGTAGAACATCTTCTTGCAGATCTTGCCTATATGTCAAGGGGAGCTTGGACAACATAGCAGAGCAGAGATTTCAGCATGTACTCAGGGGGAGCATAACCCTTTGCCCTTGATGTCAAAGGGGGAGAAAAGACTTTGAGTGACTTTGGGTTGCCATCAAGTCCAAAGGGGGAGATTGTTGGCATTATGACACAGGTTTGGCTCGATGGCATAAGTGTTGTCCTTGATGGCAACTCACTCAAATAGCAGATCACAAGTTCAGGCTCTCAAAATAGTAGAAAATGAGATACCCGCAGGTTCCTGTTCACGAAGCCGCGGACGTATGCAGGTGCGCCGAACAAAAGTTGCGGACATGTACGCAGGTTCTCCGATCAAAAAGTGCGGACGTAAAGTACACGCACTTTCATGTAGAGAAAAGCGCGCACGTGGGAAATCTTATGGTTGGTCCATGGTATTTAGTCCGACATTTTTGATCCTATGGTTTTGGTCCGTGGTTTTTGCATCTAAAGTATTGAACCCAAGTTTTGGGTCCCTAGTATTGGATCTCTATGGTTTTGGACCATGGTTTGAGTAAGGCCTAGACTATAAAAAGGAAAGGAGATCATTTGGCTGGGCAACTAATGCGTTGAATATCTTGAGAGGAGCAAGATCTGAAATACTGGTGATCAGTTGATGAGTTATAGATGGACCTGAATCAAGGAGAAACCTGAGCATTACAAGATGGATCTACTGATGGGTCGAGATATCGTTGGCGCATGATCAGATCTGTAAATCTGATAATTTGGGGTACAATTGAAGTCTGATAAATTTCTATACCCACAGGTTCAACACAGCGTAGGCGCAGATACCTGTAGGATCGACACAGCACAGGTGCGGATACCCGCAAGCTTGACACAGTGCAGGTGCGGATACCGCAGGTTAGACACAGAGGAGGTGCGGATACCCGCAGCCCTGGCAGAGTGCAGGTGCGAATACCGCAAGTTCGACACAGAGGAGGTGTGGATACCCACAGGGTAAAGAAGGGAATATTGTGGACGTACGTAGGTTTCTATTGGTGAAGTTGCAGACTTTTTCCTTGAAATATATTTTAGCTACTTTTATCTATTTCTGCAGTGTTCAGGGGTTTGACTTGGTGTCTGGTTACTGGTACTGTGTTCTGAGAAGTTATTGATTCAATATTTGTACAAGGAAGTTGGTTGATTGCAGATCTATTTGATGTTTGATTGATATTCATGGATCTAGATTGAAAATTTATGAAACGTGGTCCTTGGAAGAAAAGAGAAGTCCTCTGTAGGTCAGAACCTACGTACAAGTACCTCAGCTAGTGCAAGAGCTAAGGGGGTTGTAGCTCCCTTCCAGAAGAGTCTGGAGAACAAGAGAAGGTTGTAGCCTTCTGCAAGTTGAAGCTTGCATGCTGGTATAAGACTGCACCAGTACAGAATCATTGTAAAAGGAAGTTTCTAATTGAAAGAAGATAGAGACATATTGCAGCAGGTGGTTTTCACCCACATTGGGTTTCCACCTTATATCTTGTGTTCCTTTGTGTGATTGTCTGCTCTCCTTTTCTGTTCCTGCTTACTGTTATATGGTTCCGACACACAAATTAATGATCAATATCTGAAGAATAAATTAAATTATAAGTCAGGAAGGTATACACAAGTTTCATTAGTCAGATCTGCTAATCTTTATATAAGTTGAAAAATAATTGGATAATACTGATTCACGCCCCCCCCCTCTCAGTATTATTTTCAACCAAATTCGATAAACAAAGGAAGGTATGAATGGAAGAACGACGAAGCAGGGTGGGAACTCATTCAAAATTTGCCGAATATCCCAGTTCCAACAATATTGCCAGAACTTGACAAGGAAGGAAAAAGCATATTGGAACCTGAAGCATTTACAGAACTGAGAAGTCGACAGCTACAAAATCGATCAATTTCAAAGCATCTCATCAAGTGTAAGAACTTACCTGTTGAAGATTTCACATGGAAGGACAAGAATTTTATATAGAAGCATCAAGAACTACTCAAGCGTTGGGGACAACACTTTTTGAAGGAGAGGGGCATGTTAGGCCCTTATACTACTAGTGTAACCCCTTATTGTTATTAGTACAACCCCCTTATTATATTTTTGTACCCATGTAGTACCCATAGAAGCCCACTATTGTTATAATTGTGCCCCATAGAAGCCCACTATTGTTATTATTGTGCCCCATAGAAGCCCACTATTGTTATTATTGTGCCCTTACATTATCATTGTTATGTCGACTCTGATTATATTATGACTCCTTAGACTCCTATATATAGAAAGGAGGTATTTTCATTTGAATCATCCAAGAATTGTTCATTTGTGTAATGTAAAGGAGGTTGCCCCCTCGAAGAGGCTGAATTCTAAGGCATTCAACTATATTTTCTATCTTTTTGTGAGTTGGTTTCATAACATTGCACATGTTTTGAAATTGTGATTTCCTTTCCGCAGAATAGTAGAGGAAATTTATAATCTCTTGATTTCAGTTTGATTTCATATGTAGTGGAAAATTTCTATTAATTTCTACATGGTACCAGAGCAAAAATTACACTAGAAACTAGTCAATTGAGCTTCTCCTTTAGAGATTTCGATTTGCAGATTCAGTGAAGTAGTTTTTCTTCTGTGTGGGAAAATGTCTTTCAACAGATTAAGATTGGAGTATTCCATTGAGGGAACCTCGAATTTCATATCTTGGAAGGATAGGATGGAAGTTGTACTCGATGATAATGATAATGGAGTGCTGGAACACACCAAAAATGACATCCCAAAACCAATAACATTGAATGTCCACCAATTATTCTAGTGGAAGAAGGATATCGCAAAATCTAGGAGGATCATCCTAGAGGGTGTGAGAGACCACATAGCCTCAAATTTACATGGCAAAGAGACTCCTTTTGCTATGTGGAAGACCCTCACTGAATTATTCAAAAATGGCAGTGATTCGAGGAAATTGGCATTGATGGACAAGCTTAGAAACATCCGCGTGCAGAATAGTGAAACCATTACACATTACGTCTCCAGATTTACTCCATGTTGATACGATCTTGGAGGAGTTGGAGAAAATATACCATCCTCAGAACTAGTGATCATATCTTTCCTAGGCCTTCCAAAATCATGGCACAACTATAAGGACTCTATAAATGGAAGGGACAAATTGCTAAATTGGGAGAGACTTTGGTCCGATTTGGTGCAGGAAAAAATACGAAGGAACACTAGAGATGGAGTAACATCCAAAGCTGAGGAGGAAGAGAATTTTGCCTTGGTTGGGAAGGGAAATAAATCTAAGGGTAAGAAGGCCCAAATCAAGTTAGAGCCCATCCAGAACAATGACAAGAGGAAGGACCTAAGAAAGATAAAATGTTTTCACTACCATGAATATGCGCACCATGCAACAAATTATCCGCAAAAAAAATCTAACAAGAAGCCTTCATGAGGAGTGGGAGGTGAATCACTTGCCTCACAATTTGAATTAGACTTCACCCTGATTGCATGCATGGCGAGCAATGTAATGGGGAATTTGTGGTAACTAGATTCAGGTGTCTTGTTCCATATGATAATATACAAAGAATTCTTTATTAGCCTAAAGGAGAAGGATCTCCAGATGCACATAGAACTTGGCGATGATGGGTGGTACAGTACCAAAGCATTTAGAACGGTAACCTTTAAGGGATCTCATCTTCATCTAAAAGATGTTATGTATATACCAAGGTTGAAGAAGAACTTGGTATTTGTATCTGTATTGGAGGATAAAGGCTATGATGTTGTTTTTAGTAAGGGTAAAGCCTTTTTGAGACATGTTGCTATAGGGCAAGTGAAACAAATTTGAGTTCAAGTGAAGAAAATATACAAACTTGAGGTGGAAGCTTGCACTGCACTAAAGAGTCAAGATTGTTGAAATATGTAACTAGGTTCAATCTTCATAATGACATATGTAATCATAATTTTATGTATTTGATGTAATAAGGAAAATATATTTATTTTGTTATTCTTGAGGCATGGGTTTCATGCTCAAGGAAATTTATTTTATATGTCAAGCTCCCATTGATAGCTTCTAGGGCTTTTCATTTAGTCTACAAGTGAGAAAAGTCATTGTCTTGTATGGAAGACCCATTTGGGAATGTTACATATTGTAAAGAAATATTTGTTTGAGTCAAAATACCATCCAATTCCTCATCATGTTTCAAATATCAAGTTAGCCTACTCAAGTGGACAAGTCGGCCTAAAGGGTGCAATTCGACCTTGCAAGAGACCTATATATAAAGAGACTTCGACCTCACTTGGATAACTCACTCACCTCTCTCAAGTTCGATCAATAAAGAGAAAGAAGTGTGAAGAAAGGAATGACGAAGAGAAGAGAAGAAAAACGAGATTTCTGGATTTGTTTTGGGTTATTTCTCTCCACATGTGTGAAGGAATTAGGGTATCTATTGCAGCAGAAGAGGCCAAGTTACAAAATTAAAATTAGGGCATCATCAAGGACACTTTGCATCTTGAGTTCTCTAGGAGAGAGACTCAACTCAAGGGAATAGGAAATAAGTAATAATATACCATTATTTCCCACACGTGCAAAGGCTAGCGTTTTTGTAGAAGAATTTTCTGGGAAGGTTGAAGGTGAAGAAGAATTTGTTGGGCAGGTCGAAGTTGCAGAAGCATTTGTTGGGTAGGTAAAAGATGAAAAATTTGCTGGAAAGTAGGAAGGATTTGACTTGGTCTTGGAGGGTCTTGGTCAAGGGTCATAGGGTTTGGAATTCGTCAGTTGGAGGTCTATAAGAAGAAATAATTCTTGTGGGTTTTCCGCTCAGTTGGAGAGGCTTTGCCCGTGGATGATCGCCTATATTTTGTGTCCTCTTATCTTATTTTATTTATGGTTTGGCAGTTGTTTGATGAACAAAACATTAATAATAAACAATGAAATAAGATTTTAATCAGGTTAAGTAAAAATATATTACAAGCAGTTATCAAACAAGACAAATCATCTAATCTAGCCGCCCCTTAGATTTCTCAACATGGTATCAGAGCTAAGGTGACAACATAAGGAAAGGAAGCTTAAAGAATTAAACTCAAGGGCTGAAGCACTAGAGTATCATTAAGAGAATTAATCTTCATGAAGGACCATTCATCTCAAGGATCATAACATCTTAAAGAAAGAAGACCTCAAAACCCTAGTTCATCCAAAGAAGGGTTATATACTTGAAGCAATCTTAAAGAAAATATCTATAGGACCCTACCTCCACTTAAAGAAGGGTTACTCATTGAAGCATCTTGAAGTCCATACATCCAAGGGAAGCAATAAGAGGAATAGTCATCATCATCCATAAATAAAGGTGATCTCCCACTCTTTGAAGGATCACTTTTGAAGGAAGAAATCTTCATCAAGAAGACATATTTTATTATCAACATCATCACTAAAATCAAGAAGGCATCAAGTTGAAGATATTTTCATCAAGAAGCATATTAACTTTAAAAGTAAGTACCTTTATATTCATGAATGAGTCTTCCATCATAATGAATTCATTTTGCAAGGAAAGCAAAAAATTGGTTGGGTCATCAAACTTTCTTGCATGGAAGAAGAGGACAGATTTGATCCTCATAGAAAATGAAGTCATTGAACATGTTAAGGGTTCAATAACTAAACCTCCAAAAGAATAATATAAAACCATATCCAAGTATATGAAAGGATAAATTAGGGATCAAAGGATCCTTATAGAATCCATCAAGGATCCCCTCATACCATATGTTGCAAAATTAGAGACATCAAAAGAAATATATGATAAACTAGTAGAATTGTTCTTCGTGAGCACTGCTGGAGAAATGATATCTTTGAGAAATGAGATATACAAAATGAAGATCTCAAAGTAATATGGAATAGCCTCATAATTTATGAGGGTGTTGGGAATAAGATACCAACTACAAGAGTTGGAAGAAATAATGTATGATAAAGAAATGACCACCATAGTGCTCAATGCACTACTAGAGGAATGGGGAAACTTTACATCAAATATCTATTGAAAGAAGGAAGCCACCCCATTCAGTGAACTTTGGTCATTGTGTAAGATTGAAGAGACTAGGTTGAAGGAAAAAAGGGATGTAGTATCAAACGAGCAAGTTCAAGCATTTGCTTCCATGGCTAGGAGGAAAGGAAAGTATGGAAGGTTTGGTCCTCAGAAAAATAACAAGAAGGATATGTCGAATATCTAATGCTATGACTGTCATGAATATGGGCACTAAAAGAGAAATTTTCCTAAAATCAAGAAGGACAACAAAAAAAGAGGAAGGGAAGAAGCCCATATAACCAAAGAAGTGGAAGAACTTGAAAAGAAATAATCAAAGAAGGCAGAAGTGAGAGATCTCTACTATGACTGAGATAATCTCCTTCACTAAACTCTTTTTAGTTTTTGTAAATAATAGCTATAGTGGAAAGATGCATTATATGTATGACAGGATGAAACATAGTAGAAGCATACCATGGAAGCAAGAGCTCATGACATCATTAGAGAAGTTTGTAAGAATAAGATGAAATAGAAGCCTACATGGATGTAGTAGTCATCAAATAAAGGAAGTAGCTCTTGATAACCTCATTGAAAGCATAGATAGTACATATGGTTAGAAGGAAGTCATCTAGCATGATATAAAATTCTCATCCAAGGTTACTTGGGAGCGAGAGCAACATTTTCAGAAGCTCCCAGTTTGGGAGAAAATACGGGAGTGGTTTTTATATAATATATTTTTTTTATATTTTTATGCATATATGTCAACAAAAGCATGTAGAATGATGAATTAGATAAAAAAATCATACATTGAACCATATAACAACAATCATCTAGAAGTTATAATCTTCATCAACCACATCCACAAGTTAGTAACATACAACATATTGAGTCTCATGAATCATGATTCATCAATCTTAATGTTTTAAGCTTTCAAAATTCAATATATAAAAATTATCATCATTGATCACCAAAGTTGTACTTGTAATCTAAGTGTAACCATTACAACAAATAATGTCTAACATGAAATTAAATGTTATAAAATGAAATGAAATGAAACAAATTTCAACTTTCACGAAGCGTCATATTCATAATTCATTACCAATGAGTTATAATTTCCAACTTCAAACTTCAAACTTAAATTGTCATATATTGTTTACAAAAAATATCATAATAAATATGAAAGAGTCAACAATTATAAACACTACTAGAAACTAGAAAAGACAAGTAAATCTATCATCTACATATTTCTCTTTCCACCACAAATAATGTCTAATTTCTGAGCAGGTTGTGGTGGTCTTCTAGGAGTCTCCCCCCGCACAGTCCCACGACCAGAACCAAAAGGAAAATTCCCTCCACATGTGGATGTACATATAGGCGGCGACAACAAAGGAACAAGGCTTGGAACTTGAGCACTACTACTGGATGGTGGGGGTGGCATGGTTGTTGCTTCATCTTCCTCTCTCATAAGTTCTGATTCCAGTTCTTCAAGATGTATAGTGCCATCCTCCAAATTATCGTCCTCTGGGTGGTTGTCCCAAATTTTATATGTTGGATCCTCATAAGCCCAATCATAGTAATGACTCAACAACCTCAAGTTGTAGTGCACATAAACCAAGCTTTCTGCCCAATTTTCATTGAGTCTGTTTCTTCTCACATTATGTATGAAGTTGTAGGTGCGCCAACACCTCTTTGCAGAAGAAGTATTTACAACCTGTGAGAGAACTTTTTTTGCCAATTTTGGAAAAAGTCCCATGCCACCATATGCTTCTCACCATGTGAGAGCATCAAATATGTCTCTATATTCCATTGCATTCAAAGAACCAAACAAAGCAGTGCAACTGAAGTATCTACCTAATTCAAGACACATATTAGCACACTCCTCCCTGTCAGGTACCAACTTGTCTAATGCTTCCATATATCCTATAGATACCTCTGGATCTATATGGGGTTTGACCCAAAACCCACCCCTAGGTTTAGGTTGGCCCAACCAAGTTGGAGAGTAGTATTTTGGCATAAGCACATATTCCAAGGCATGTAGTTAAACATAAGTTTATTCCATTGTGTGCACACACAATTGTGAATCAATGTATACAAGTTGGGATAATCTTTCTGAACAATATATTTTATTTGCCCCAACATGGTATCCATATGCTCATACACCTCCCCAATCATTGGTTTATCAGTATTTTCAAAACTAATCATGTGATAAATGGGCTTGGTGAATTCCAGTACTTGCCTCACATGTGCCCAAAACTGACCATAAAGAGCGATCTCCCCCACCTATTCAAAACCTTGCTTGTCAGTGGCATTTGTAGCCCTTTCCTTTAATACCTTCCAGTGTGGACTCAATACCATGCTAGCTAATGAATATCTTACCTTGAAAAGGTGCTTGAAGGTGAGGTAATAGCTAGAAAATCTAGTCTTCACAATCTTCAACATCTCTATTCTTGAGTGACTGGGGAAAATCCCATGGGTATTGCTATGATTTGTAATAAATTTTATCATTTGTTTGCCTCTCTTGTACAAATCACTAATCCATTTGTATTGTTGGTTTTTGTTCTTAATAATATCATGCATCAAAAGGTTCATTGTTTGAACCAACACCCAGACCAAAATATGTTGGGGTATTTATCCTCAATAATTGCTCTTGCTACCTTACAATTAGTAGCATTATCAGTGATGACTTAGATGACATTGTATGGCCCAATACGTTCAATTGTTTCAAGTAATGGTTCTGCAATGTTGATGCCAGTCTTGAACTTGTTTAAGTAATCATATGCTAAAAGAAAGATGGCGCCACTAACAGACACAACAAGAACACTTATCAATGGCTTTCCTTTTACATTTTTCCATCCATTAGATATAATGGACACCCCATGCTCAGTCCAAGAATTTGTCATTCTACTCAAAGAATGTGATATTTTTATTTTTCATGATCAAGTCCAATGGTTCTAGCCTTGTCATACTCAGGGCTCTTGTATCCTTTAGGGGCATCATTTATGGCATAAACCATTTGATGCCAATAAGGCGAGTGAAGAACATTGAATGGTATCCCACATGCATAGAGAAACTGGTAAACATTTCAATCCACATCATTCCTACACCCTTCATCAAGGAAATTAGATATGGTTCTATGCCTTAAAGAGATTTTTGGTGACCCTGTGCCTCCATATCCACTGCCATGGGAGGATGCTGGAGGGGTTCTTTGTGCATGTGATTGTGAACTTGGTTCCAAGAAACCCTTTGATTTTTTAGATTTGTATTGGGCTTCCTCCTCTTCCCATATGTATTTGGCTCTCTCTACTGCTGCCACACTTGCACAAGTTTTGATTCCTATTTGTTTATCTCCATTCCATGGAATTTTCCCACAGAGGTGCCTTCTAGCACGGGTGTATGAACTTGTGTAATTATTGTTGCAATGGGGGCAGTGAAATTTAGTGGTTCCACCACCTTTCCCTACTTCAAGCCTAGTAACATATTTCCACAATGGGGTTTGGTCTTGTTTAGTTTTTTGAGATGAATCATGTTAACTCTCCTCCTCCTCACCAAGGTACTCCTCTTCGGGATTTTCATAAAATCCAATATAACCCACTTCTTCATCCTCTTCTTCATGTTCAACCCTCCTTTTTCTACTCTTAAACATTGTAATAATAAAAAAAGGAACAAAGAAGAAGAAAATTCCAAGCCATATAACCAGGATGTTTGAAAGTTGAAGTATTGAATCTGCAAAAAAATGGAATGGGAAATAGAGAATTTTATTTATTTATTTAGCAATGACCATAAAAAAAATGCTATATTAGAGTGTAGATCATACCTCTTTGGCCTCCAATCCCAAGCTCTAATCTCTCCTTGCAAGCTTTTCAAACTCCTCCAATATCCTCTCTCACCAAGCTCCTCTCCTTGCTTCAAACTCTCTTTCTCTCTCAATGGGATGAAGTGAATAATGGGAGGGGAGAGGGTCTATTTATTCCCCCCTCCCTTCTCTCTCTCTCCCTTTTTCCCTCCCTTTCCCCCTCTCTTAAGTTGTCTTTGCCTCCCTCTCAGCTGTGTGGGTGTCGCTTTCCACCAGTTGGGAGCAAATTTTCTAACTAGGGAGCGGTTGGGAGCGATCGCTCCCCGGTTGAAAAATTCACTCCTGGAGTGATAGGAGCGATGATCCTGACTTCAAAACCGAAAAACCCAAGGAGCTATTTTTTCTAGTCAGGAGTGCACTCTCGAAATCCTTCCCTATTCGAGAGTGCACTCCCGACCCGCTCCCTAGTCGCTCCCAACTGGAGTGCGGATTGGAAGCATGATCATGAGGGGGGGGGGGGGGGGGGCGCTCCCCCACAACCCTATTCTCATCACACATCATCACCATTTGGAAGGATACTTTGCAGGATGAGGATAATCAAGATCCTCTGTTGGAATCTTCATTAGCAGGTTCACCTCTGCTTGGATGAAGAAAGTGTGGGGGGGAGGGGGGGGGGGGCACTCCCCCGCAACCCTGTTCTCATCACACATCATCACCATTTGGAAGGATAATTTGCAGGATGAGGATAATCAAGATCCTCTATTGGAATCTTCATTAGCAGGTTCACCTCTGCTTGGACGAAGAAAGTGTCTCACTGATCATTCCAGCTTGTGCGGGATACATTGTTTAGAAGGATGATGGTATAGTGACAGAGGGATGCAACAGGTAAAGATGATTAAAGTACTCTCAATCAAGGAAATGAAGCTACTGAAGGAATTCTAGATGAACAAAACGAGAAAATAAGTATGCACATATTTGATAGATTAAGTCATGTCATCATATAGTTGCAAACAGTATGGGTAAAATTCTCTACCTCATGGTCATGATCAAAGAAAAAGTGATCTCTACCTTTGAAAAAATGCATGATTCACATATTGACAAGATGAAATAAACATAGCATGTTCTCATATGGAATATGAGGTAGTCGATAAAGATAAAGGAACTATGGATGGAAAGATCCTGGGAAACAATATGTGAAGGAAGAAAGAAGAGATCGTGAAAGATGCAAATCCAGTTATGTCAGTAAAGGAAGTCAACATCCGATTACTAGAAGAATTGATCATGACATCTCCATAGAGAAGAATACCATGATAAGGTTTGTAAAGAAAGAATACCCTTGACATATGAAGTCTTGGAGATTTGTTTATGAATGTGCAGGATGTTGCAGGCAAGCAAGATGTCATGATCAAAAGAACATCACAAAAGGTAACTACGATTTGATTTTTGAACAACATATGGATGGATTGATACAGGGATACCAAAATAAGGTTGCAAATGTCACCTACAACTAACACTCATGTGGTGGGATGGAACTTCCTAAAGGAAACATGACTTGGTAGAGGTAGCAGTATGAAGAAAATCAAGATGTGGACTAGAATATCACTTTCCGATGAAGAAAATGATGACATGACTAACATGGTTTGTGAATGAAAGTAATGGATAACCGATGCCTTACAAAGAAAATATGAAATCTCCATAATGATGAAGAAAATGAAATTCATGACATTGAAAGGAGGATCCTCCAAGCAAGTTGATTGTCCCATGGTCTCACCTAGAGCATAAGGCTACTAGAAGTACATCCCTGGTTAAGAGGGAGTTTGAGAAAGTCCCTAGTTAAGAGGGAGCTTGAGGAAGTCCCTGGTTAGGAGGGGGATTGGACAAGTCCCTGGAGAAGAGGGAGCTTGGGTACATTCCTTTCATAGGAACGGGTACATTCCTCCATAGGAATGTGTATGTCTTCCCTAGTTGAGAGGAAGAGATAAACACATCATTATTTCCTTCATATTGTGAAGAAAGAATGGATGATTAGGTAAGCATCTGGAATTTGATACTCTTTTAGGAAGAGGTAGGGCATCCAAGATAAGAGTAGTTGAAGAGGACTGATATTCTTTGAGGATTGGTAATCCAAGATAAGAATAGTCCTAGAAGGATATACTCTATGAACATATGATTCAGGTATGTTCCTTTAGAGACAATGATGATGGTGTCTGTCAGTGAGTGGTATCGCCAACATTGTGCTCTGATATTGTGGAGAGATAGAGTTGTTAGTCAAGGCCTTGCTATATGACAATGCTGGTTGGTATAATGTAAATAGATGGCTTACCAATATGAAACTTCTTATGAGAATTCTTTAGATTGAGAATGTCCAAGTACCTTGTATGGATTATGAATACCTCCCTAGTTAAGAGGGAGTGTTGAAACATGTAACTAGGTTTGGTATTCTGTAATCATAATTTTATGTAATACGAAATTTTTTTTTTATTACTTTTATTCTTGAGGCATGGGTCTCATTCTCAAGGAAATTTATTTTATAGGTCAAGCTCCCATTGAGAGCTTCTGGGGCTTGTCATTGATTTTACAAGTCATGAAATTCATTGTCATGTATGGAAGACCCATTTGGGCATGTTACATATTGTAAAGAAATATTTATTTGAGTTAAAAGACCCTCCAATACCTTGCAATGTTACAAAGATCAAGTCGACCTACTCAAGTGGGCAAGTCGGCCTATAGGGTGCCATTCGACCTTGCAAGAGACTTATAAATAAGGAGACTTCGACCTCACTTGGTTCACTCACTCACCTCTCTCAAGTTCGATCAAGAAAGAGAAATAAACGTGAAGAAATGAAGGACGAAGAGAAGAAAATAAAAACAATATTTATGGATTTGTTTTGGGCTATTTCTCTCCACATGTGTGAAGGAATTAGGGCATTTATTGCAGTAGAAGAGGCTGAGTTGAAAAAGTAAATTAAGGCATCATCAAGGACACTTTCCAAGTCGAGTTATCTAGGAGAGAGAATAAACTCAAGTGAAGAGGAAAGAAGGATGAATCTACCATTATTTCCTACACGTGAAAAGGCTAGGGTTTCTGCAGAAGAATTTGCTGGGAAGGTAAAATTTGCAGAAGAATTTGCAAGGCAGGTCAAAGTTGTAGAAGAATTTGCTGGGTAGGTCAAAGTTATAGAAGTTGCTGGAAAGAAGAGAGTATTTGAGTTGGCCTTGGAGGGACTTGGTCGAGGGTCATAGGGCTTGGAATTCATTAATTGAAGGTTTATAAGAAGAGAAGAATCTTTGTGGGCTTTCCTCTCAATTGGAGAGGTTTTGGCCCTGGATGAGCACATATATTTCGTGTCCTCTTATCTCATTTTTCTTTGTTTTTTGGTAGATGTTTGATGAAGAGAACGTTAATAATAAACAATAATAGAAGAAGCTAATCATGTTAAGTAAAAATATATCACAAGAATTTATCAAAGAAGAGAAATCATCTAATCTAGCTACCCGCTAGATTTCTCAACAAAGATGTTGGAGAACTTTGGCACAAGTGCACAGGAGACTTGAAACACGTGGCCGTAAAAATCATCCAACAGATTACCACCATTCTCCCGAAATGCACCCTTGACTAGCATGATTTCTACAAGGGATGCACATTGCGGAAATATGTCAAATCCGCCTTTTAGGGCCGAGATAACAGAGCTGGAGAAATCTTGGAGTGAGTCCACTTTGATGTCTGTGGACCATATTCTACATCCTCTAAAACAAAACACATGTATTCTGTGATTTTTGTTGATGAATTTTCTAGAAAATGCTATATCTTCTTCATGCGAACAAGGATGAAGTTTTCTCAAAATTTGTTGAATTCAAAGCATTGGTTGAAAAGGATACTGGTAAGAAATTGAAAGCCTTGAGAAGTGACAATTTTTTTTCTAACACCTTCAAGGAATTTTGTGCCAAATAGGGAATTAGAAGAGAACTAATAATACCTCATAACCCATAGAAAAATGAGGTGGTTGAATGGAAGAACATAAATATAGTGGGAGCAGCAAGAGCCATGTTGAATGATCAAGGGATGTCATTACATCTATGGGCAACAACATGGAACATCATAGTTTATTTGCAGAACTAGAGCCCTCACAAAATACATGGCATGATCATGCCCAAAGAATATTTCTCTAGAAGGAAGCCAGATGTATCTCATTTTCAAATTTTTGGAGCTATTTTGTATTGTCATGTCTCCAAGGATAGTAGGAAGAAACTTGAGCCTACAACTGAGATGGGGTCTTTGTAGGATACACAGAGACTCATAACTATATGGTGTATTGTCCCTCACTCAAGGTGACGACAGTGAGGAGAGATGGAAATTTTGACGACGAGAAGGCTATGAGATGCTCTCTAGAGCAAGATATGGGTATCCAATTGAAGGAGGAGGTTCTAGTTGCTAAGGAGGGGCCTCATGCAAAGATTTAGGATGTTGTGGAGTAGGCACAAGTGGACGATTAGACAGGAAGTCAAGTGGAGGCACCCACTCAACTAGAATCTTTCAGAGAGGGGAGGAAGAGATCCATAGAAGTTGACATATTGGTACATGATGCTTAGGAGCATGTGTGAGCTCCTACATCTCAGCGCAGGTAGAGGAGGTCACCATATAGGTACACTGGGTATATGGCTCTCATGAAAAAACTCATTGAGTAAGAGCCTTCTTCATTTGAGGAAGTAATTTCTCAATCAGTGTGGGTTGATGCCATGGTGGAGGAGTATGACTCCATCATGAAGAGTAGTGTATGGGAGGTGGTGCTGAGACCAAAGGCCAAGTCAGTGGCTGGTTCCAGATGGATCTACATAGTGAAGCATGCAACTGATGGGAGCATCGTGAAGTACAAGGCCATATTTGTTGCCAAAGGCTTCTCTTAGGTATAGGGAGTGGATTATGAGGAAAATTTTTCCCTTGTGGTAAGATATTACTCAATCAAAACCATTCTATAATTCGTTGCACAAATGAGGTGGAAGATCTACCAGATGGATGTGAAGATGGCCTTTCTCAATGGTGTTGTTGAGGAAGAAATTTACATAGAGAAACTAGAGGGATTTGAGACATATGATAGGGAGACACATGTGTGTAGACTCAGGAGATACCTGCATGGTCTCAAGCAGGCACCCCGAGCATGGTACACTCGGATTGATACACATCTCAGTGGATTATGATTCACCAAAAGTGAAGCATATTCCAATCTCTATCACATTGTGGTAGATGAAATGTTGCTTATCTTGGTTTTTTATGTTGATGAATTGATACTTATAGGGGACTAGAAATTGATCCACTCTTGCAAGGAGTACCTTGCAAGAGAATTTGAGATGAAGGACATGGGCTTGATGCATTAATTCCCTGGGCTAGAAGTATGGTAGGGTGATGGTGAGTTGTTTACGAGTCAGGGGAAATATTCCTCTGAAATAATTCTAATATTTCACATGGAAAACTGCAAATCTATGGACACACCTCTAGCTACAAACTGGAGGAAGGAGAGTGCTTCTTTAGGAGAGGTAGTAGATGATACCACCTACAGACATCTTGTGGGATCCTTGATTTATATGGTGAACACAAGGCCTGACATATTCTATGTTGTTAATTAGTTGAGTCAAGCCATGGTGAAGCCTACCAAGTTGTATTGGAAGGAAACAAAGCATGCGTTGAGGTACGTTAGAAGCACAAATGAGTATGCGTTATGGTAGATGAGGATAGAGGGATTGAAGCTCAAAGGCTTCACTAATGAAAATTGGGCAGGGAGTCTGTCAAACAGGAAGAGTCCATCAAATAGGAAGAGTACTTCAGGTGCTATATTTAGTGTTGGATCTGCATATATTCCTGGTATAGCAAGAAACAAAGGTTTATGTAACTAAGCTCATCAGAGGATGAATACATGGCTGAAAGTCAAGCAACATGTGAGGCCATATGGATGAGGAAAATACTTGTGGGTCCCTTCATTGAGGGGATGGATCTGATAGTGATCTATTGTAATCATCAGAGTTGTATCAAACTCTCTGAGAATCCAGTATTTCATGACAGGTCTAAGAACTTTGATATAGGGTACCCTCACATGCGGGATTGTGTGTAGAGAGGAATTATGATGCTATAGTACATTCCAATTGAGGAGTAGGGTGCACATATCTTGACAAAGGCATCATCAAGAGGCAAATTCGAATTCCATAGGTGTAGGATAGGGGTGGTGAAAATTCCATTTCTTGCGAAGAGGGAGTGTTAGAAATTGTAGCAAGAAAGGCTAAATTTTACTTGTGCCTTAGTCAAATTTAGTAATTTGATTTTCCACATCAACAGGATGACTTGGGTTGAAATTAACTTGTGTGGCATGATCTTTTATACTAGTTAACTCAATAAATTTGATTTATAGGTTATAAGTAGAGTTGTGCATGTAGTGATTTATGAAATTTAGCAATCTAGTTCAGTTATTTTTAGTTGAACGTAGTTAATTGAGCTCAAGTAGTTAGTTGAATCAGTTGAAGGTTTGTTGAGTAGAAGAATTGTTGTTAATTTGGTGATCTATAATTAAATTAGTCAATTAGCTAAAAATAACCCAGACATGCATGAAATTTGAATTTTCTAGCTCGAGTGGAGGAAAATGCACATTGCAATTATCAAAGTATACTGATGAGTATACAGGCTTGGCAGTTAAGCAGGTGAATCATTCCTTACGAATTGCGCAAGAAAATAGGAGGAGATTCATATCTTTTAGGAGCTAATTTCCTCAAGGATTGTGAAAGGAAATACGAGGAAACTAGGGCATTGAATTGGCTAAGTGTTGGTCAGAGCAAGACTGTTAGCAAGAGAACATTTTTACCATGCAGGGTATGATTCAGATTTGAAGCAAGACATTGTAATAGTTTCTCATTCTCATTTGATTAACAAAAAGAAACTGAGGGGTTTTTCCCAGTTGGGTTCCCCTGTAAATCATGGCATTCTTGTGGTTTTTATGGCTTCATGGCATTGCATGTGTTTCTAAATTTTGATTTCCTTTCCACAAAATAGTAGAGGAAATTTTTAATCTCTTGATTTCAATTTGATTTCATTGGTATTAGAAAATTTCTATTAATTTATACACTTATCAACAATTATATCTGGCTTCATATCCTTAAACATATCAACTTCTGAAGTTTTTTTAAAGATCATTTCCAATTTGTATGACATTTGAGACCAATAAATGTGTTCTCACCCTTGAGTGCTAAGCAATGTCAAAATCATCCTTACTGTTTTCTTTGTCAACATATTGGTTTTATGGCATATGATCCTCAACCACATTAGATATTAAATTTTGTTTTTTCCCTTATAAATCTTAAAACTGGCCCTCTCCTCAATTCTAACATTTTCTTATTTATTGGATTTTGTAGTTTCAACAACTATTTCTGACTTTTCAGCATACCTGGTTGCATGTTCATATTTAGTTTTAGCTGAAGTGACTACAATTTTAGTAGTTTTATTTTGTACCTAAGATGGATGATATGTATTAATATGGTCACTGGTTTCCTTAATAGGACCTCATACAAGTTTATTTGAGGAAATTCCATCTATACTGTGTTTCCCTGAACCTTCTTATGATACAAGTGTATCACTTTTTTCTCCTTGGTCTACCTCGACTTTTCTTTACCAATAATATTTCAATATTTTCTACTGTCCCATGTCTATTGGAAATTTCGAAAGGCTTCTTAAACCACTGAGAAAAATATTTTGAAGAACTAAAAATTCTTGGTAACAAGAAATTTAGAAAATCCCAAAGTTCCTCAAGATTAATCTGGAGTGGTGTTCCTGTGAGAAATAATTGATGGCTACATTCATAGTGCTTAAACTCAACATTCAATTTGAAATATACATTTTTTATGCTATGTCCCTCATCAATTATGATATAATGCCATGAAATTTTATTGAGTCTTGGTCGATTATGTTTGTTCATAAAGTATTCACATGTAATTAAGAGAACGTTAAATTTATGATAAGTGTTATTCTTGAATAATCAACAAAGATAATCATGAGAACTTGTATATGCAATTTTAGTAATGCTAGGGACCCAAAAGCTAATTATACTAAGCCAAACAAACAATATAGAGGAAGGCACTACTACCAAGAAAGGTCCTCTACCAATCTTTTTCTCCATCGAGTAACATATGAATTAAATCACTTGCACTATTTTTCCAATATCAATTTCATCTACCAATATTTCATTCAAATGATTGTTGTATAATGGTTCCAACCATCTTAGACCATCCATCTGGTATTCTCTCAGTTCACCACCTTCCAATGTGAAGGATTAATTACAAAGAAAAATATCCATAACTCCCTTTACCAATAACCATTAAATTTATTATGAAATGCATTAGTAATACTATCAAAAATTGCTTCAAGATGTGGTGACCCCATTCATGATTTAGAACTAGGAATATGAAATGTTCCATTCCCCCATGAATCAGTTCAAAAATATATCCTACGATGCAATGAAAGAAGTCATTAAGAGATGAAGGATTCCACGATGCAATGAGGGAGAATGCGATACGATGAGTTAAATTGTGATACAATTTAAGGGAAGTGACGGTTTGATGACCTAGGTCGCGATGGAAAGAGTTAGGTCATGATGTGATAAGGGGGGTTGAGATGTGATCAAGGAGGCCACAGTTAGGTGATGCAATTTGTGATAAGAGAAGTAGAGTCATAATGTGATTGAGAATATGATGACATTGCTTGAAGGGTCACGATTTGATTAAGGAAAATGTGATGTGATCACTGGGAAGACTTGTAATTTGTGAAATTTTTGAGAATGCCATTTTGGCAATAACACTAGGGGGCTACGATAATGCACTTATAGTGATTTTCACACCTTAGAATCTGAGTGTGCACAAGAAATGGTCAAGGTGATTCTATATGTAACTCAATTACTGTAAGGGTATATATACATCAACTAGGACCTTTCTAGCTTCAATACCACCTTTGGCTTAAGGGCCTTTGCACAAGACATGTATCGTAAAGTTTTAAGTAGTAGTAAAAGATGGAGATAATGCCCCTTCATACCTTTGGTGAACTTTCACAAGTTTATCTGCTATATGGGGATTTCTTTGTTCATTTGGCTCCTTAATCATAAACAAGGTCAAACATGGAAAGAACCGCAAGAAGAAGTGCTACATTGTGCTTTAGTGGCATTGATTTATCATAGAGCCCACTAGTGGGACTTGTAGCTACTAATATAGAGGTATGGGCATATTGAATGCCCAATTTGGTAATACTTATTGTTTGTTGTTCCATAGCCCCATGAATTGTAGCATGACCTTTTGCACAAAATAATTTATTGTCACCCAACTTCAAAGCTCCAACTTCAACGCTTAATTCTCTATTTTCTGGTTTCTTTAAAACCAATAATTAGTGACACCCTTTCTCTTTCATAGATTGAGCACAACAATTTCTCATTTTTAGATCTTATTAGTGGCACAAATTATTTAGTTGTAGATAATGTTCCTTTTTTCAAAAAATCAAGACAGCTAGTTGGACCTCTCTAGTAAAGTAGTAGAAACATTCCTTTGTATTAAGAACTTGAAAATGATGTTAGATGCAGAAGAATTTAGCCAAAAACCAAGCTGGAAATATTTTGGTGAATGGAAAAGATATAAGAGATGAGAAACACCATATACAACAACTGCCAAAGTATTTATGATTGATGCAACAACTTTGTGTATTATGTAAATGATATGGAATTGGAGGAGAACTTCTCCTTCCTAAAATCTAACCATCCTTTGACACTTTCCAAGTAAAAATGGGTCTTATGTAAACACAATTTGTATAGTCTCTTCAAGGATAATGCGTTAGTTTTCATGTGAACTTTAAACAAGAAACATATCATCATTTAACTCATAAAGGAAAACATGGAGAGAGACAACACAAAATTTGGTGACGGAGTTCACCCCTCCTGGGCTACATCTCTGAGCCTACTAACATGACTAGATTGCTCCATAGATTTCAGTGATAAAGAGTACACAAAGTGTGATGACAAAAAGAGTGGCTAGTTTCCCCTTAAAGGAAACATTCTCTTGCAAAGAACTCTCACTCTAAAAATAATGACAACCTACAGTCAGTCATGAAATAGTCAACAATAAAAGGGATCTCAAATCAAGACCCTGTACTCCATCTAAAAATGAGCATAACAAATACAACAATTCCACATTGAAGTACTAAAATAAAACTTTCCTCAAAAAGACATAATGAGAAAATAGAAACATGAGCTTCACCATAGATGTTACAGCTACTATAGATAACATATGAAGGCTAGAAAACCCCTACAAGGTCCTCTCCATGCTCAAAATCCTTCAAAAACTACTTCAACCCACTGATTGATCCTGACACCCATAGACTCAAACCTGCAAAAAGTCTCTTTAAAATTACCTCAATTCAATGAGCAAAGGCTTCCATTGGATTCAGAATGTCCAAAAACCTCTATCTAGACTTTGCTTGAGCTCCAAAAGTCCAAAAACTCATCAAGTTATGGCTCTCTTAAGTTTCTGATGCTATTTGTCCTCCAAATTGAATGAACCTGCTAGCGGAGCAACAAATCCACCCTTAAATCCATTCGAGATGTGACAATTTCGCTCGCATTCGATGCAAATTGTCAGATAGTTAATTTTTCTAATGACCCTTATGTGCTAAACTAGGGCCACATGGCGCCATAAGGCCAAGGGGTTGGGCCAATGATTTTCCCTGCCGACCTAAGCCCCAATTTCATTGGGTTGTTGGTCACATGGATGTTAATGTGGTCGGGGGCTAGGGCTAATCACCCACCCCTGCCACCATATCCCTCTCACTAGTTTTCCTATGGTTGTATGAAATTCCATATGCCCAAGGCTAGGGCTATGACTCCGCTCATCTCCCTTCTAGTTCACGTCATGGTCCTGTGGGTGAAATATGTGACCATGGGCTAGGGCTTATGCCTAGCCCTCTTCACCATGGCCTTCATTCCTTTCACTAGTGCTCCTATGAGCACAATATGACCAAGGGTTGGGGATGATCCCCAAAACCTCTCCCCTCAACGCTCGAAGGTCTTTGCCTTTTGGTCTTGTGGCTACCACCGTGACCAAGGCTGACCCCTTAGTCCTTAAATACGCTCGCACTACACTAGGGTCATGTGAAGGACCTATGACTGAGCATCGGGCTTAATTCCTAGCCTCTCTTCATTGTGCCATCGGCCTTATGGGGTTGTAGGTGACTAGGGGTTGGGGCTCACTACCCGACCCCTCCTCCCAACGCGCCTCCAATTAAAATTTAAATATAAGTCACACCCTTAGGGGTTAAGTAACACGGTGCAGGGAAGTTGGTAAGGTGTTGTAGTTGTATGAGACAGGTCAATATTTCAATCCCGCCAAGCCTGTGGAGCCAATATATTTTTTTTTAACAAATGCGGAGGCGCCACGTGGTAGCCTCCCATTAGGCCACCAAAACAAAATACAACCTATTATCACTAACAAAATTTCAAAGAGAAAAGGTAAGGGAAGAGTTAATTGATCCTGGACATATTCATGCTGATCTTGGTCGTGTTCATGCAATAGACATTTGATACAATTCTTAGTTTGAGCAAACAAGCCCATGGTGAGCAGAGATCAAAAATATTCATCAAATTCAAGCAAGGCAAGATACATCAGATGGATTAATAATGGGCTCAGACCCGATATCAGAATTATGAAGAGGAAAGTCGAGGATTTGAAGATACAACTAAGCCAACAGAAAGGATTTCCTTAGATAAGGAAAATCACACAGCAAACAAGGTTAGTCCTAAAGTTTGATCATTTACCTTTTTGAAGTTTTCCTTAAAGAGTGGTTCCTCTCCATTCAGTTTTGAACAGCTTCAGGGCACATGAAAATGGACATTTCAAGATAAAGAAGCTCAAGATGGTCAAGTTTTGGCATTAAAACTGCATTTTTGAAATTACACAGCAGTTTCGTAGCGTGCTACGAAACTGCTGAAGATGATGCCTAATGCACAGCAGTTTCGTAGCGCACTACGAAACTACTATAGCTGCATGTTATAATTCATTTGATCAATTGAGAGTGATAAAGGGAAAATCATTAAAAAAGTATGAGCATCTAGCAAAGGCAGAACAAGCAGAAGAAGGACATATATGAACTCTAAAGCTATGTGTTATAAAATGGTCATTATTCATAGCTAGTTTTGTTCATGATGCATCATGCAGCATTAAAGGGTTTTGTTTTCACATATACATGGGCCAAGTCTGCAGTGTATGTAAAACAAGATAATCCAATGCAATTTTATGAAGAACAACTGGGATAATTGATTTCAAAGATCCTTGTGGAGACCAAAAGCAAAAAAGGAGGAACTTTCTCTCCTTTTTTTTACCAGTCAAATTCTAGAAGTGTTTATGAGCAGTTAAAAACTCATCTCTGAAAAGTGAAAGAGTTTTTAATTCTTAAGATACTGAAGTACAAAAACCTCTTCCACTTTCTTCAAATCCATTATGATTTGAGAGAAATGAACGATCAAACTTGCGCTACGAAACTGCCGTAGGTGTAGTTTTTCACAAGCATATTTTTACACCTGTTTTTCAAAGACTCATTCTGGGCGGTAGGAAAGATGTTTCAAAAAAACAAGAGAGGTTTTTGTTTAGAATGGATTGGTTCAAAAAAGCCTCCTTCAGCTTTTCCAAATACATTTTTATGAGAAGTTATGAGCTCTTTCCCAAGACCTATTTTTCAGCGAGAACAAAGCAAGGACAATCTCCTAGTTTCTAGGAACAGCAAAAGGATGAGTCATCAAGGGCCAGCTGGAAGGTTATGAGCACCATCAAATTCGACTTCATGGAGTTTTAGGTGTCAAATAATTCTTTAAATGTTTAGATAAGGTTGTTGTAATCATAATAAGGAGTTACACTCCTAGTTGTATTAGGTCTCTAGGACTCCTAGTTAGTTGTCTTTTGTATTAAATAGTTAGTTTTAAGTGTCAATAGGTGTCAAATTAGAAGGAATTCGAATTCCCCTCATGCTGGAGGAAGGAATCTACATGAACTCTATATATGGGAGAAGAACTAATGTATTAAGGGTTGGAAATTTCAAGAGAAACAATGAATATTATGTTATTGCAGAACACCGTATGTTTTATGTTAATGCAGAAGTTTGGCTTTACTACTCAGGATTCAGAGAGGGTTTTATGTGTTTTATTTACTCATGGATTTCTTCATTTGCTCACTTGCAGTGGTATGAACACATGTTACTTAGAATTCATTGATAATGCTCTAACTTCCTTCATGTGTTCATAGACTGTGTTTCCTATATCATGTCTCTGTTTTGCTAGTAGATTAAAACTCTTTATGCCCTGACTTCCATGTAAACTGATCTGTTGTTATACTAAAACATACTCTGACTCCATAGCCCAATAGATGCTTGTTGATTGGCATTTAAACCATTTATACATTTTCATTTGATTTCAATCCATAGAGTTAGCCATCTTATTCATTATCCAAATCTTTAATCTTGTGAGAGAGCCCTCTCAGGTTGGGGAGGCTAAGCCTCAGCCAAAAGTTGGTTTGAAATAGTTACTCAAAGTCCTCCTGATCAGCAGCCTATCAAGGGTCTGATTTTGTGATAACATTTTGGTGCGTCTTCTGGGAGCCTGAAGTCTATTCATTCCCGAAATTAAGAAGATGAACTTCTGAAGGTAGCAGGAGCTCAGACATATTTATGAGGCTACAAAACTACCTTGGCAACTCCACACATCGAATAAGAAATTGGAAGGTGACTCCATTGCTAGAAGATCAGTAGCTTGATGAAGTTTCAAGATGAGTTCCACTGCAAGAATGAATGCCAGGTATGCTCCTATGAATCGGTCTCATATCCCTAGTTTTCCAAATCCTATGCCAAAGGTCGATTGGTTAGAGGATCTTCTGATATTCAAAGTTGAAAAGAAAGACAATGCCGCTCTTCATTTGGTTAGGTTTCATATGCATGTATGCAATCTTAAGGTTCAGTTTCCTGAGGATTGTCTCATGAGGATGTTTATGACCACTTTAGAAGGAAAAGCATGGTCTTGGTATAAAGGTTTGGAAAATGGTTCAATATATTCACTGGCTAGTTTTCATGATGAATTCTATGAGATGTATAAAGAGTGTCATTCCTCCTTGTTGCTGGTCCAAGATTGTTGTAAACATTCTTTTAGTCTTATTCAATATTTGGAGGATTGTTATGATGATGATGAATTTATGGATGAAGAAATTTTAGAGGCTCTTCATAACAATACATTTCAACACCAAGAAGAAAGTATAACATCCCATGAAATGCAACATGAAAATCAGCAGGGGTTTACTTATGAAAACCATGTTCAATCCTCTGATATTGATGTAGAGAGGTAGCAGACTTCTCAGTCTTCGAATCATAATGAAGATGAAAATGATTACACACAACAAGAAGAAATACTAAAAGAAATTTTTTATGACCCTCAAGTAGAGGAAAATGTTGTTCCTTTTTGTGATTCCTTGCAGTAGCTTGCATCAAAGAATGATCTTTATAATGAAGAAAATTACATTGTTTGTGGGTATCATTCAGAAAGGCAGTTGGATAGCATATCAAAGAAATCGTGTGTGGCTGAGAATCAATTGTCTAAAGACGTAGAATGTTATGATGATCATCAAAATAACCATGTCCTCTTTGACCCTATAAATGAATACATGGCAAAGTTTTGCACATCAATATTTCATTTTCATTTGCATTATGAAGATCATATACATTATAAGTTGATTTGGTCATCTCACTATCATGGTTATTTTTAGGTTGAATGCAGTCAAGATATTCAAGTGTCATATCACATCGATGACTGGCTTCATTGGAAATTTCATGTTGCTTGACCTAAAGCGCAAATTGTAGCTGGTAGGTAGGTAGGAAAATGAAAATAAGCTCAAGGTTAACTGAGCATTTTTTTAGTAGATATAGATTTATTTCTCCTACAATGATCATCAAGCTTAAGCCCGAGGTGAAGGCCAAAGGAACTTAAAGGAGATGTTTGTCAAATAAATTTTTGTTTATCATAAGAGGATAAGGCACTGGAACTGCAGGTTCTTAGTGTACCACAAGGGCACACTATCCCAAGTGGAGCCACTGTTATCGCTGACAAAATTTCAAAGAAAAAAGGTAAGGGAAGAGTTAATTGATCCTGGACATATTCATGCTGATCTTGGTCGTGTTCATGCAATAGACATTTGATACAATTCTTAGTTTGAGCAAACAAGCCCATGGTGAGCAGAGGTCAGAAATCTTCATCAAATTCAAGAAAGGCAAGATACATCAGATGGATTAATAATAGGCTCAGACCCAAAATCAGAATTATCAAGAGGCAAATCGAGGATTTGAAGATACAACTAAGCCAGCAGAAAGGATTTCCTTAGCTAAGGAAAATCACACAGCAAACAAGGTTAGTCCTAAAGTTTGATCATTTACCTTTTTGAAGTTTTCCTTAAAGAGTGGTTCCTCTGCATTCAGTTTTGAATAGCTTCAGGGCACACGAAAATGGACATTTCAAGATAAAGAAGCTCAAGATGGTCAAGTTTTGGCATTAAAACTGCATTTTTGAAATTACACAACAGTTTCGTAGCGCGCTACGAAACTGTTGAAGATGATGCCGAATGCACAACAGTTTCGTAGCGTGCTACGAAACTGTTGTAGCTGCATGTTATAATTCATTTGATCAATTGAGAGTGACAAAGGGCAAATCATTAACAAAGTATGAGCATCCAGCAAAGGCAGAACAAGCAGAAGAAGGACAAATATGAACTCTAAAGCTATGTGTTATAAAATGGTCATTATTCATAGCTAGTTTTGTTCATGATGCATCAGGCAACATTAAAGGGTTTTGTTTTCACATATACATGGGCCAAGTCTGCAGTGTATGTAAAACAAGATAATCCAATGCAATTTTATGAAGAACAACAGGGATAATTGATTTCGAAGATCCTTGTGGAGACCAAAAGCAAAAAAGGAGGAACTTTCTCTCCTTGTTTTTACCAGTCAATTTCTAGAAGAGTTTATGAGTAGTTAAAAACTCATCTTTGAAAAGTGAAAGAGGTTTTCATTATTAAGATACTGAAGTACAAAAAACTCTTCCAATTTCTTCAAACCCATTATGATTTGAGAGAAATGAACGATCAAACTTGTGCTACGAAACTATTGTAGGTGCAGTTTTTCACAAGCATATTTTTACACCTATTTTTCAAAGACTCATTCTGGGCAGTAGGAAAGATGTTTCAAAAAACCAAGAAATATTTTTGTTCAGCATGGATTGGTTCACAAAATCCTCCTTCAGTTTTTCCAAATACATTTTTATGAGAAGTTATGAGCTCTGTCCCAAGACCTATTTTTCAGCGAGAACAGAGCAAGGGACAGTCTCCTAGTTTCTAGGAACAACAAAAGGATGAGTCATCAAGGTCCAGCTGGAAGGTTATGAGCACCATAAAATTCGAATTCATGGAGTTTTAGGTGTCAAAGAATGCTTTAAATTTTTAGATAAGATTGTTGTAATCATAATAAGGAGTTACACTCCTAGTTGTATTAGGTCTCTAGGACTCCTAGTTAGCTGTCTTTTGTATTGAATAGTTAGTTTTAAGTGTCAATAGGTGTCAAATTATAAGGAATTCGAATTCCCCTCATGATGGAGGAAGGAATATGCATGAACTCTATATATGGGAGAAGAACTAATGTATTAAGGGTTGGAAATTTCAAGAGAAATAGTGCATATTATGTTATTGCAGAACACTGTATGTTTTATGTTAATGCAGATGTTTGGCTTTACTACTCAGGATTTAGAGAGGGTTTTATGTGTTTTATTTCCTCATGGATTTCTTCATTTTCTCACTTGCAGTGGTATGAACACATTTTACTTAGAATTCATTGATAATGCTCTAACTTCCTTCATGTGTTCATAGACTGTGTTTCCTATATCATGTCTCTGTTTTGCTAGTAGATTAAAACTCTTTATGCCCTGACTTCCATGTAAGCTGATCTGTTGTTGTACTAAAACATACTCTGACTCCATAGCCCAATAGATGCTTGTTGATTGGCATTTAAACCATTTATACATTTTCATTTGATTTCAATCCATAGAGTTAGCCATCTTATTCATTATCCAAATCTTTAATCTTGTGAGAGAGCCCTCTCAGTTTGGGGAGGCTAAGCCTTAGCCAAAAATTGGTTTGAAATAGTTACTCAAAGTCCTCCTGATCAACAGCCTATCAGGGGTCTGATTTTGTGATAACACAACCAATCAAATCGTGACAACCAGTGTTTGTGTGATCATGCCACTTGGAAAGAAATTATTGGTACCGTATGCCCTATTGGCATGTTGATGTCATCATGACATCAGCAGTACAGACTACCCAGTTTGCAACCCAGTCAGCCCACCTACAAATTTTTTACTTGTTAATCCAAATGATCAGAGCATCATAACTTTGTCATATGACATTGAATTGAGGTGACTCAAGTGTATGTGGAATAAGAAAAATGAACACTACGACTTGACACTAATTTTGAAATATAATGAGAACTTTCATTTTTTGATTTAAATTTTGATCTCCATATAATAGCTTCCCACTAGGAACTTTTGGACTCCAAAATTTTATCTTCTCCTAGCAAACAAAATGAGGAAAAAGCTCAAAACTTTCCAAATCTCAATCCTTAATGTTTTGTTTTCAATTGATGCCTTCAATAGCCAATCAAGGTACTCCAGCCTTCCTTTGTGTGAAGTTCTCATATTCCTACCAAGAATCAAGCCACAATTATTATAACCGTGCAGGAACAAAAACATCGATGGATGGAATTTGAATATTCTCTCACAAACCATCTTTCAAGACTCAAACAACTTCATCTTGAAGTTCCATTGTTGAAGACAAACTTGACTTTCCATCTTGGAAATTAGAAACAATTCGATGTTTGCTATACACCGGTTCAAACTTTGTTTACTGTCCTCAAACTGTGCTTGTACACAAAAGTAATTTGGCTGCAATAATTCAATGACACATTTGGCTTTGTCCAAAAAAACATAGTCATTTCTTCTACAATATTTATCAAATATTTCATTCAAAACAAGCTTCATCTTGAACACTTGTATCAGTGAGTACATGATGCAACTGTAGAAAAATTGGATGAAAAACACTATTCATCCCAAAAGTCCTTAAAAATTTGGACTCATAAACAAGCCAACATAACATGTCATGTTAATGAAAAACATACTTGTTGCAAATAGTTATTATTCGTGTTTCACTTTACAAAGTACCCAAAAACAGGTAATGACAACAACAAGTATTTACATTTTACAAAGAAACAAAATATACAAACAGTCTACCCAATATTTTCCACTCCTACGCTTATGGGTTCTCTTTCTACATCTATTCTGCTTTGAAGGTTGCCTTAGGAACTATCTCAGTATCCTCTTTTCCACCTATTTTTTTCCTTGCATTGGTTTGCATAACCTCTTTATCCTCCTTGGGACGAAGTTCTGGATGAATTTTCCAACACCTTTCATTCCCATGCCCATGCATGTTACAATGGGTGCAAAAGTACTTTCACTTTCCCATTGACAAGGAAGTTTTAAAATGTGAGGGAGGTTCTTCATGCTTGATGCCAAGAATTTGGTCCATTCTTTTAACCATCACCTTGTGTTGCTCACAATCAGCCACACAATGGTCAACTGCATCACAAAAAGTGCAAGGATACATGTCCCATAAATAATCAAAATTACCAACATTTGGAAAATTCCCATGACATTTATACCTGTCCCATGGGCTGTAACTTTGACGATGTGGATTGGACAATGACATGCAAATTACTTTGAAGAATTCATCTCCCTTAGGAGATAAATTAACATTATCACTAACATCTTGGTGTGACATATCATCATTTGATGATTTATTTGCCTCAAATAGTTTAGAACACTCTCCAAACTCTTCATGACCATATCCCAATCCTTGAGGCCTCCACCTTCATAACCCATTTGAGCTAGCAGCTTCATACTAATGCCTTTAGTATGCTGTTCAAAGGCTGCAAATATGTGTTATTAACATAAACTGAAGGATTTGAACCAGAGATGTTGATTACCTCCTTTGAATTGCCACCCATATTTTCTGCTTTAGATGTTGATGATGAATTTGAAGATGACTCAAGCCACCCACTTTTACCAACAGGAATATAATGATAATCCTTGAGATGCTAACAAAACTCACAAGCATCATTCTCCACATAGGTTCCATAACCTATGTCTGGACCATGCCCACATATTGGCTTCACTTTGGAGGTATTATTTGCTTCTTTTGGAGTGGAAATTTCACCAACTTGTTCCTCAAGCACATGATGCAACTAAAGGCACATATGCCTCTTCTCCTCTTCAGTAACTTCAAACATTCTCCTCAATTCAACATTCTCCATTCGAAGAGACAAGTACATCTCCTCTAGATCTTGGAGACTTTCCATATTCTTGCCCATTCTTGTAACTTGGTCAGAACCTACTCTAATACCAATTGATTTGGAATTAGAGGAGAACTTCTCCTTCCTAAAAATTGACTGGCCTCTGACTCTTTGCAAGTAAAAATGGGTCTTATGTAAACACAAGTTTTATGGTCTCTTCAAGGATAATGACTTAGTTTTCATGTGAACTTTAAACAAGCAACATATCATAATTTAACTCATAAAGGAAAATATGAAGAGATACAACACATAATTTGGTGACAGAGTTCACCCCTCTTGGGCTACTTCTCTGTGCTTGTTAACACAAAAAGGCCGCTCCATAGATTTCAGTGATAAATAGTACATAAATTGTGTTGAAAAAATAGTGGCTAGTTTTCCCTTCAAAGAAAAATTCTCCTGTAAAGAACTCTCGTTCTAAAAAGCATGAAAACCTATAGTCAATCATGAAATAGTCAACAAGAAAAGGGCTCTCACATCAAGATCATGTACTCCATATGAAAATGAGCATAAAAAGTACAAAAATTCCACATTAAAGTACTAAAATAAAAGTTTCCTCAACAAGACATAATGAGAAAAGAGAAACATTAGGTGCACCATAGATGTCACAGCTACTACAGATAACATATGAAGGTTAGAAAACCCCTACAAGGTACTCTCCATTCTCAAAAGGCTTCAAAAACTGCTTCAACCCACTGATTGATCCTGACACCCATAGACTCAAACCTGCAAAAAGTATCTTTAGAAGTGCTTCAATTCAATGAACAGAGGGTTCCATTATATTCAGAATATCCAAAAACCCCTATCTGGATTCTTCTCGAGCTCCAAAATGCCAAAAACTCATCAAGTTATGGCTCTCTTAAGGTTCTGTTGCTATTTGTCCTCCAAATTGGATGAACTTGCTAACCGAGTGATAAATCTACCCTTTAGTCCACTCGAGAGTCAACAAATTCACCCTAAACTAGTGTAAATTATCATACAATTAATTTTTCCAATGACCCTTATGTGTTAAACCGGGGCCACATGGCGCCATAAGGCCAAGGGTTGGGCCAACAGTCTGCCCCCCACCGGCCTAGGTCCCAAATCCACTAGGTTGTTGGTCATGTGGACGTTTATGTGGTCGGGGACTGAGGCTAACCTCTCGCCCCTGTTTCCAAAGCCCTCTCACTAGTCCACTTATGGTTGTATTGGATTTCATATGCCCAAGGTCGAGGCTATGACTCCGCCTAACACCCTTCTAGTTCACGCCATGGTTGTGTGGGAGACATATGTGACCATGGGTTGGGGCTTATGGCTAGCCCTATCTTCCATGGCCTACAATCCTTTCACCTGCGGTCCTGTGGGCACAATATGACCAAGGGATGGGGATGATCCCCAAACCCTCTCCCCTCAACGCTCGGAGGTCTTCGCCTTTGGTCTTGTGGCTACCACCATGACCAAGGGATAGCCTCTTAATCCTTAAATCCGCTCACACTACACTAGGTTCATGTGAAGGACCTATGACCAGGTGTCAAACTTAATTCCTATCCCCTCTTCATTACGCCATCGGTCTTATGGGGTTGTAGGTGATTGGGGTCTGGGGCTCACCGCCCGACCCCTCCTCCCAACGTGCCTCCATTTAAAATTTAAATAGAAGTTGTACCCTTAGGGGTTAAGTAACAAAATGTAGGGAAGTTGGTTATACATTGGAATTGTATGAGGAAGGTCATGAGTTTGATCCCATCAGGCCTGTGGAGGAAATACAAAAAAATTAACTAATGTGGAGGTGCCAAGTCGCAGCCTCTGTTTGGGCCATGTGGTAGCCTCCTTGGGCCACCAAAACACAGTGCAATCAATCAAATCATGACAACATGTGCCTGTATGATCACACCACTTTACAAGCTATGATTGTTCCCATACACCCTGTTGGCATGTTGATGTCATCATGACATCATCAATATGGACTGCCCAATCATCAACCTAGTTAGCCCACCTGCAAATTTTTTAGTTGTTGAGGAAAATGATTAGAACATCATAACTTTGTAATAAAACATTGGATTTAGGCGATTCAAGTGTCGTTGGAATTAGAACGACGAACACTACAACTTGACGTTGGTTTTGAAATATTCTAGGCACTTTCATTTTTGAGTTAAATTTTGATCTCTAGATCAGTAAAAGGCTTGCATATATTCACAAAGGAATGGTACATTATGAAGGTTATGAAGATGCTTAAGAATCCTCTCAAGGACTATGATAGTAGTCTTTAGTTAAAGGATACTGCATGTTACAAAAATCTTCTAAAAGAAGAGCTCTAGGCTTAGACATCTACAGTAGCCAAAATGGTCCTTGTATTTTCATTAGAAATTAAGAAGCCACCACACTTTGCAAATATTTTTCCAAGTCTTAGTTGGCCATAGATGGAATCTTTTTACCAAGTATATCCACTAGGCAACACACCTCAATGTCGCTTATTGGATGGAGTAGGATAGAAGAGGGATCTGTTAAAATAGAAAGCTCCTGCTAGGGTATCGAAGCTTGCAATCTTCCAGCACAAGACCTACAACATAAAGACACATCCACCTTTGGATTGAAAAGTGAGTGCGTCATATTTGAAAAGTCAGGTTTCTCTCAACAATAGGTAGACTAATATACCTCAAGCATATGGGTAATGAGTGACCTTGTCTATGGGGACACAACATTTGAAAAGTGGCATTCCCATAATTGTTTAGACTACATGATGGGATATTTAATTCATTCCAGTTGAAAACTCCAAAAATGTTTCATAGGAAAACAACACCCTTTTAGGATTTTCCAATATGCCATTAATACTTCCATTGTATGCTTTTAGTTTGTGGCCTTGTTCCAATGCTAGGTTTGGCATTCCAATGAGAGGTTCCATTGTTTTTGAAATATGTTGGCAAAGGGATGTGTCAATGGCCTTAGTGTAGTGTGAAATTTCCCAACGAAAATGCATAGAATAATGGCCTTGGCTCTTTAAGACTAAATTGAATGCTTCAAACACTAGCATGGAATTGATGTTCAAAGGCAAATGTGAATTCCATGTTTTAGATAGGTTCAAGAATAAAAGAATGAAGGATTGGAAGAAAATGCACAAAACATGAACATACAAAAGAACTTATCATTACAATGGTTTATTCATGAATTGTATTCTACAATGATCATGACATTTTAAAGAGCTGGCCTAAGTAATGCAATAGAGATAACCATGGAAACTTGTAAAAGTGAAGGGGACCCAAAATTTTAAATTTACAAGGTGAAAATTCTGGAGGGGTGTTGTAGCAGCTACAATAGGTTGATAATGAACATTTCAATGATGTATGATGTGTTCCAAGTCTTCCTTGCAATTTTTTATTAATATATCATGTTGTTCATTATTGTGAAATTAAAATAATAGAGTTTCACGTCAATAAGTTGTAGTTAAGGATTTAAAATATCCTAAGCATGTCATAACCATTGGAATAGTTGATGATAATATCAGGTTGCACAATTTTGACAACTTTAGGTCATCATATTTTCCCTCAGTTTTTATACCTCATGATGATGACTTTAGCAAAATTTGGGATGAGTGATTCAATTATCTAAACTATCGCTCACTATAACAACTATGTAATTAATATATGGTTATTGGTCTTCCTCTCATTTATGGAAAAGATGGCATTTGTGCTGGCTATGTTCTCGAAAACATCATTAGGTTGATTTTGACAAATGTGCCTCTTGGCATGCCTCAACCCTTTTGAAACTTGTTTGTACTAATTTATGTGGTTCACTTTCTTCTCCTTCTTTTTGTGTGCACAATTACTTCTTAAATTTCATTGATGACTTCTCTACATACACTTGTGTTTGCTTAAAACTTAAAAATAAAGTTTTCAACATGTTTGGATTTACAAAGACCTTGTAGGAAAAGAATTTGGACATCAACTATAAAGCTTAAGAACATATAATGGAGATGAATATGCCAACAACAAATTCACAACTTATTGCATTGCACAGAACATTCAAATGCAACATACTATTCCATATACACCACATCAAAATAGTGTTGTTGAAAGAAAGAATAGTGCATTAATGGAAATTGATATTCAATCTAAGGAACATAGTCTTGATTATTGGAAAAAAAACAATTAAATGTACAAATTACATAGTAAATTACACTCCCATACGGGCTTTAAAAAATATAACTCCAGAAGACGCATGGAATAAAATTAAGCGAAATGTATGCCACTTCTATGTATTGTATAGTGTAGCATGGGCTCACATTCTTAATGAGAAAATAAAAACCTTAAAACTTACAAGTGAGAAGTGTATTTTTGTTAGGTATTATGAAGATGTAAATGGTTATAGACTTCTTCAACCTTTTTCCAATGAAATAAATATTTGAAGAGATGTTAAATTTGATAAACATATCTTGTGTTGTGAACCTAGCTAAATGTTTATGCAACCTTTGTTTTGTGATCCATCTCTGGAATTTGTGTCTACTTATATTCCTATTCTAGTTTCTCCTTAAGATGATGATAATGATGATGAAAATCCACCCTCCATTTTGTCACCTTCCTCTATATGGATCATCTTACCCCTCTTTCAGCAAGGGTACCTCAAAAGTTTTGATAAAATACCACACCATTTGTAAGCAAAAACATGTGCAATCTATGGCCTTGCAGGGCATGTGGGATAAAGTTTATAAGCATATCCCATTACCCACTAGGTGTAGAATCATGATCAACATTGTTAGTTTCATCTTCATGACACTTGATTTTAGGGCTTTGCTAACTACCACCTGGTGGGTGGTAAATCTCTACCTTGATGGATATTCTTGTGTCCTAGGTTGGTGTTCCAGCATCATGGACATATATCTATTAGGGCACATGGCTCAAGGGAATAGTTGTTGTATTATCTCTGTAAAGGTGATCGCACTATGTAAGGGTGAAAGAATCCATCCTATTGTTGTTTTAGTGCATCTACATTTTATTCCTTGAATAGACCATTCTCTTATGTATGCACACCTATTTGGCCATGGCCATCATTCTTCATGGATGTCTCACATTTCACAATGATTTTGTGTTCCATGAGGAAACATTTCATGTTCTCCAAGGAAAGGAAGAAGGTTATTGCACTCTCTATAGCAAACCAAGTCATGTCCAAGTCAAAACACCCTCTTCAAAGTGCCTTTTTGAGAAGCATTTCATCATTAAATGGTGGGAAAATTCTCTTGGGGTAGCTATGAGGGTTTAAAACAACAACACAACACCTTATTAGCATAAAAGGGTCATATCAAGTAAGTATCACAATTGTTGACCAATATCAAAGTAAAATAAAACAAGTCGAGCCTTTCCAAATGGGATGTCAATCTTTAGAGGGTTTTAGGCAATGTAAAGTCAAATATTTGTAATGACTTAGTGTTGGGCCTCAGAAATGCCCTCATTTTCAACATATAACATTACCATTTATAAAGCATATTCCTGCACTTTCTACCATATTCATATCCATTTCCCATAACTCATGCCTAAAACCATCCTTTTCATATCATGGTTAAATATCATAGTTTTATTGTGTTTTTAATGTCTTAAGGATGATTTTTCCATGATTTTCTAATGATGGTTTTGCTAAGTGCCTTTGTCATAGGGTTCTATTGCCGAAATTCTTCACAAGTTAGTGAAATTAGTTACTACAAGGTTGAGTATGGAATGAGATTGATGTAGGTGAAAATATGAATTCTGTGATCAAATGGTGAAGAATATCAAAATTCCAACATGTGGGTTTTTTTCAGAGCACCCTCTTTCATATAACCCAAAAATCCATTTGGAAAAATTCATTACCATGAAGGAGCTATGGTCATGGGATATTCTGACACAGTTTTAAGTACATAATTTCAGATTTGCCTATTTTCGGCCACAACTACGCTTTGGATAAAACTCTTATGCTCAATGAGGAGTTGGTTTCATTATTTATGATGAGATTGGAACCATGCTAATGTTAGTGCTTGGTTTGAAGTAGTTGTGCCATGAAAAGCAAGAATGTTCTCAGATTTCAAATTCTAAGATTAGTTTTAGTTTTCTTAGTTTACCATGTAAATGAATTCATTACTATTTTATGTATAACGATATTGGATATAACAACCAGTGCAGGAATAAGTTAGAGGGGATGGGAATTATCAATTGTTGAACGCAAAGATTTGAGTTGCTGTAGACCCTTTTTTATTTTAATCAAAGACCTTTGTTCTAATGATTTAACATGGGCATGTGTTAATTCAGATTATTGCGAGTATAGTCACAGTGAATTTTTAATTCGAATGCGTTAGATTTCCTTTTTACTGCAAGTTTCCTAGGCTTACCCAGGTGTGGCAAGGGCCCACCACAATCTGGGATTGAGCTCTTTGTAATTCATAGGTAGATCAACTATATTATTGTGTTCACTTTCGTTCCAACAACGCGTGGATTGATTAGAATTTTAGTGTGATTACATAGATTTTGAATTGATCTCAGTGTGTTTATAATCCTTTCTGGTATTGTGTTGATTTGGTTTTGAAACTACGCTCTATTCATTGCATTGTGTGCTTGAATTCTTCCACAAAGTAGTGCTCTGTCTCTTATAAAAACACTGAGTTGTAATTAGATATAGAGCCATGCTTTGTTCTGTCATTTAAAAGAACATTCATTTATATTTATGACTAGAATACCTATGATAGGTAAATCAATTGGGTTTTGGAATCACTTAACATGATCTATGTGTGTTTCATTCGATGTGTCTGTCTCTTTAATGAAGTTCATGATCAATAGTGTGGATTGCCCTATGTATAACAAAGAGATTGATTTATGGTATGCATTTGGATTGTGTTTTCGAATGAATCTAAGTTAGTCACAATAAGGATTGCATTTTCCATTTCCACCATTGAATTGTTTGATTTCTTGCAGGCATTATGATTTAGTTTTCATAATGTGATTTATTATAAAGCATTTCTTTAAAGAGCATTGATTGGAGTAATTAAATTATCATAGGATAATTTAAATTTATTCTCACATAATAGATTAAGATTGATTTCCATTTTCCTTACTGTAGAATAAAGGTTGATTTCAAGTATTGAACTGTGTGATTTATATTTCCAGTGTGATTTGATATTTTACATTGCTTTGAGTTGTTTGAAGATAGTCATAGACTAGATTCCCATTTTAAATGCAGCAACATAGAATTCGATAGCAACAAACTCAGATAACTCTGTCAAGAATTCGAGTTCATTAGCTTAGTTTAGATTTAATCCTTATGCCTTTTGATTTCGTGATTCATGTTTTGTCTTGATCAACATTAGAATAGATAAATGAGTGTTTCCCATTATACATATTTTTGAATCCCGTAATTAGCATTTTTTAAGTCGAAGTGATTTTACTAGAAATAGTGTTTGATTTGTTTCTTTACTTAAATGACAAGTTGATTTCTTACTCTAGTCTAGGCTAGATGCTCTGATCTTGCATTCCCTGCGCTTGTGCTTTGAAGCTGACAAGTCTCGGATTGATAATTTAATGTTGGAATTATTACACATATAATTTCCCCAACATTTTTGGCATCGTTGTCAGGGAGGTGCTAAAGGGATCAAAGCATAGTTTCTTTCACAAGTTTTTGGTGTAATCTTAGTTGCAGGGCAATCAAAGGGTGGAGAGCGTATGGTAAGACGTGAGTGAAGAGCCACACAACCACTATAGTGGGGTTTCTCCAAAGTTTGGTTGTCCAGTTATGCAAGTTTGGTGAGTTTTCTTGCAATTAGTAATTTTTATTCATTTAAATTAAAAATTTCAAGCTCAAACATTTTTGGGGTGCTATAAGAACCCCCAGATGCTAATCTTTGTGTGGAGACAGGGATTTGTAAACTAGCAAGCATGATTCAAGGATGATTAAGAATTTGAAGGAGCTATCTCAAATCCTAGCAGCAGCTGGGGTCTCTGCCTCTTAGGAAGAGCAGATCTTGAAAATAGTCAAGAACCTTTCTACCTCTCCAGAAGTGATCAAAGAACCTGATTTCCATAAGCCACAACCACATGAAGAGTTGGAATCTTCCAATAATCACGTTTTCCAATCTTTAGAGGAAACTGAGGACTTATGGACAACATCTATTGGAGAGAAGCCCCTAGACCCAAAGATCAAAGAGGCCAAAGAAGAGGACATGAAACATTGTCCAAATGAAGAAATGGACTAAGACCACTATGATTACATTGAGCATTGGTTCCAAACCAGTACTCCAGCAAGGAATCATTCTCTTCTTCACACTTTCTTAGCATCATATAATTTGCAGCTGATATTTTTACATGCTCATGTACATTGTAAAGTTTATATGTTAAATATGAGCATGAATATATCCATGTACCTGATCCTCACATGGCTTCACTCAAAGTTATCTTTCACTTAAAGGAGGAAATATTTTCTCCAGTATAGTAGGAAAGTTAGTAAATAAATAAATGAAAATAGTAAAGAGAAAAATAAGTCCTTTTGTGAAAACCAGATTGTCTGACACAACTGGACAAGGAGTTTGCTTTAAAACTAGGTAACGGCAGGCAAGGCTCCCAATAAAGTTTGCAAATTTGTATGAGTTCTTGAAATCATGTATCTTTCAAGTCATTATGTTTTTAATTGAGTTGGTTTATGTGGGATTCCTTAAGGCCCACCTACTGACAAGCCTTATCCCATCAATATCAAAACATTATCAGGGATTAGGATTAGGGTTAGATAAGGTACCTGGGAGCCTACATGCCTTAATGGCAGGTATCCTTGTCATCTACTAAGGAAATACATCAATGTTTCTTAGTGGATGAATTCTACAATCCATTCGACTTCAACAAATCTATTCATGGCTAGTAGAATGTACCTAGTGCCTTGATTCCCATTGACATCAAAGGTGGGATATCTTGCATTGGTTAACGACTTCCTCAATGGTCAATAATCCAATGATTCTTGCTTATGTTCAACATCGACACCATTTATTCACATATGCAAGATTGCACACAGGTGTGTAGCGGTTGAAGACTATATGGTTTTGTGATCTCAACATAGATTTGTAGCAATTTGGATTTTTTTTTTTAGCATTCCATATTCATTTGCAGCAACAGTCACCTTTCCTTAGTTGTTTGGGGACATACAACTCCTCAAGCATGAGGGAGATGGGGACCTTCATCTTCTTTTTCAGCCTTTTGTTCATCCTTCAACAAATTCAAATCAACATCCATTGCAGCTCTAGCGCTTCCTCTCAGATCCATATCAATACACTTCATATTTCGCGGCATCTTACAACATCAACACATCAAAGTAAAGGTAAACCTAAGGTAAATTGGTTTAATATTCTTTAGTTCATTAAGAATGCAAGGAAACATGATGGTTAACCACTTTCCACTTCATATATTCTATCTTTCATCACCACTATCATCCACCTCCATTTGAAATCCATTTTCATAATAAAATGCATAAGTGCTCTAAATTAGGCCATATGAATGAAAAGTAGATCATAGTGGTCCACTAATACAAAGAAACAACCATAATGCCTTCTCTTCCTACATCATAAGCATTCATAACATGTGGGAATGCTATTTTCATTCTTTTGTTAGCATTTCAAGGCATGAACTTTGTTCCTGCAGGTTGGTTACCACAATGGAATTGTACCATTTGTATCACAAGTCTGTAGTATTATCACATGACGAAATGCTATATGTTGTGACAAAGTTGACATCAAAAGATGAAGTCATTGCTGCCCAAAACAAGAAGAACCACATATAAACCTTGGTCTTAGAGTATGAAAGCATTTGTATCATTACAATATTCACGAGATCCCTCATCTCTTCCTTATCCACTTAGTGTTTGTCCTCAATTAGATCACTCCCCACTCTATGGCAGTCAAATATGAATAGTGCTACTCCACAAGAACCAGCACCTCCAAATCTTCACGCAGTGTTGCTCCACAAGAACCAACCCTGCCCAAGGTTATGATGTCATAGAATCTATAAATGAGCAAGGGATTTGTTTGCATGAGGACATGAAAAATTGCATGCATGGGGGGGTGTTGGGCCTCAGAAATTCCCTCATTTTCAACATATAGCATTACCATTTATAAAGCATATTCCTGCACTTTCTATCATCTTCATATCCATTTCCCGTAACTCATGCCTAAAACCATCCTTTTCATATCATGGTTAAATATCATAGTTTTATTGTGCTTTTAATGTCTTAAGGATGATTTTTCCATGATTTCGTAATGATGATTTTGCTAAGTGCCTTTGTTGTAGGGTTATATTGCCGAAATTCTTCACAAGTCAATGAAATTAGTTACTACAAGGTTGAGTATGGAATGAGATTGTTGTAGGGGAAAATATGAAGTTTGTGATCAAATGGTGAAGAATCTTGAAATTCCAACACGTGAGTTTTGTTCTGAGAATCCCCTTTCATATAACCCAGAAACCGTTTGGCAAAATTGATTACCATGAAGGAGCTATGGTCATGGGATATTCCGACATAGTTTTAAGTACAAAATTTCGGATTTTCCTATTTTCGGCCACAACTACGGTTTGGATAAAACTCTTATGCTCAACGAGGAGTTGGTTTCATTGTTTATGCTGAGATTGGGACCATGCTAATGTTAGTGCTTGGTTTGAAGTAGTTACGCCATGAAAATCAAGAATGTTCTCGCAATCGGATTGTGAATTCTAATATTAGTTTTAGTTTTCTGAGTTTACCATGTAAATGAATTCATTACTATTTTATGTATAACGATATTTCCTATAAAGGCCAACACAAGAATAAGTTAGAGGGGATGGGAATTATCAGTTGTTGAATGCAAAGCTTTGAGCTACTGTAGACCCTTTTTTATTTTAATCAAAGACCTCGGTTCTAATGATTTAACATGGCATGTGTTAATTCAGATTATTGCGAGTATAGTCACAGTGAGTTTTTAATTCGAATGCGTTAGATTTCCTTTTTATTGCAAGTTTCCTAGGCTTACCTAGGTGTGGCAAGGGCCCACCACAATCTGGGATTGAGCTCTTTGTAATTCATTGGTAGATAAGCTATATTACTATGTTCACTTTCGTTCCAGTTAGAATTTTAGTGTGATTACATAGATTTTGAATTGATCTTAGTGTGTTTATAATCCTTTCTAGTATTGTGTTGATTTGGTTTTGAAAATACTCTCTATTCATTGCATTGTGTGCCTAAATTCTTCCATGGAGCAGTGCTCTGTCTCTTATAAAAACATTGAGTTGTATTTCAATATAGAGCCATGCTCTGTTCTGTCATTTAAAAGTACATTCATTTATATTTGTGATCGGAATACCTATGAAAGGTAAATAAATTGGGTTTTGGAATCACTTAACATGATCTATGTTTGTTTCATTCGATTTGTCTATCTCTTTAATGAAGTTCATGATAAGTAGTGTGGATTGCCTTGTGTATAATAGAGAGATTGATTTATGGTATGCGTTTGGGTTGTGTTTTCGAATGAACCTGAGTTAGTCACAATAAGGATTGCATTTTCTATTTCCAACATTGAATTTCTTGATTTCTTGCAGGCATTATGATTCAGTTTTCACATTGTGATTTATTATAAAACATTTCTTTAAAGAGAGTTGATTGGAGTAATTAAATTATCATAGTATAATTTAAATTTATTCTTGCTTAATAGATTACGATCGTTTTTAATTTTCCTTACTGTAGAATAAAGGTTGATTTCAAGTATTGAAATGTGTGATTTATATTTCCAGTGTGATTAGACATTTACATTTCTTTGAGTTGTTTGAAGATAGTCATATAATAGATTCCCATTTTAAATGCAACAACATAAAATTCAATAGCAACAAACTTAGATAACTCTGTCAAGCATTTGAGTTCATTAGCTTAGTTTAGATTTAATCCTTATGCCTTTTGATTTCGTGATTCATGTTTTATCTTGATCAACATTAGAATAGATAAATGAGTGTTTCCCATTAAACATATTTTTGAATCCCGTGATTAGCATTTTTTAAAGTCGAAGTGATTTTACTAGAAATAGTGTTTGATTTGTTTATGTACTTAAATGAAAAGTTGATTTCTTACTCTAGTCTAGGTTAGATGCTTTGATCCTACGTTCCATGCTCTTCCGCCTTGAAGCTTACGAGTCCTGGATTGATAATTTAATGTTGGAATTATTACACATATAATTTCCCCATCACTTAGTCTCCAAGTTTATTGTTGATAACAAGTCAACTTTTTTTGAGGTTTCTTAAAAATATTCTCAAGAGAAAAATGGGGAGAGATGTTTAAAGTCTATTTTATAAAAAAAGAGAGAACTCTCCCCCCAAATTGTTGAATTATTGAGATCATTTTTTCCATAATGTAATATTTTCTTGAAGATTGGTATCAAATTTAAAGTCTCCTTTTGCTTTCCATTCTACATATTTCTAAAGGTGACTGTGTTAATTAAATATTGCCACAAGGCTATCAATATCTATCCATTAAAGGACAATTTTTTCACTTGGAGAGAGATGTTTAGGGTAATTTCTCTCACTTCTCTCTTGTTGGTGTGAAGTAAGCGTTAATTCTCCTTGTTGGGACATACCCTAGAGGTTCCTCAACGAGGGTTTTGATTTTATTTCATTCCATAGTTGATATTATAATTGAAGGATTTCCTCTTGGAGGGATCCCTTCTAGTAGGGCTTGGTTTCATAACTTGTATTAATTAGGCAAGGAGGTAATTTAACTTCTAGTGTTCTACCTCCTTACCTTAATCCACACATTGCATAACCAACTTAAAAGGGGAATTCATTTTGACCCCAATTACCCTAGTGGAGATAAGGGACTTGAGCCCTAATCCAACAACTAACCACCCCCTTCTTTAAATTCAAGTTATTTTTGTTTTATTTACTTATATTATTGAAAAATCTATAAAAATACAAAAATACAAAACACCAAAAATTCTAAAACATAATAAGTGACAAAAATAGTCTCATGGACATCTTGGGTTTTATGCCTCTAGTTGCATCTAACAAAGTAACCCACTTTATTTGCAATTTTTTTTTAGTTTAACATATTTTTTTAGTGTTTTTCAAGATCTTTTGAAATCAAGAGTAAAATAACAACCATTTAATACAAGGATTTGTGAATCCATAGGCTAGTGTTTGAAGAGAACAAGGTGAGATCTAGCCATACAAACCCTAGTTTTACTTCTAAGTGGTTTTAATTGCATATTTATCTTATTTAGATGTATTTTTAGTGTCACGAAGTGATGGAAAGCATTATATTTTAATTGGGAGGAAAACTGAGCTTAACCATAGGGTGATTATCCCTCCAATTTATGCAACTATTATTTCAAATTGTTGTACACTTGTATTTTGTTGCATAAATCTATTGTTCAAATATTATTTCACTCTTATTTCATATCCATAGCATTAGCACCCATGGATAGTTGATCTTAGTGTGTTTTCACTTACGAGTTCCTTGTAAAGCACTCCAAACTTGTGTTTTCTACAAATTTGCATCATTTAGAGGTGTTGGAAGTGCAATAAAACAAAAACATTGTTCTCTTTTAGGTTATACACTCAAAAGGAATTCAAGGAGAAACCATATCACTTAGTGTATGAATACTTACCTCAACTTGTGACATTAAAGGTAGTATCTATTTGAGGTATTTCACTCTTTCCCAAGTGCTAGTTTGAATTTTTTTCATTATTCATGCATACATCATATTTGACACTTGTGTTCAATTAACTCTTGACCTTCACCATATTTATGGTTCTAGGCACAGGTCTACTAACTTCTTGGTGGAGCAATTTAGGTATTGGAATACCCAACATGGCATTGTAGGAGTTGGCCTTAAGTGAGAGGATATTGTGTTGAGGTGACAATGAACATATTCCCTATGTGCTACTAACTAAGCACCTTGATCAGACCTTTCCAATGCTGCTAACATGGGTAGTAACATTTTTTGATGCCATTTTTAGGTAGTAGGTCTATTGCCCCAATTTTTTAATGGCATTTAAACAAAATTGTTTTGAGGTATGCATCTTCCCCCCCTCAGCTAACATATCTTTGGTGTTTTTGCTAAGGAGAAGGTCCACTACTAAAAATTGAGCAAATTTTAAATGGCCATTTTTCATTCTTTTGATGAAGTTTCGTCATTATAATGACAAAATGAGGTCTCAGTAAATGTTGTTTTTGGTACAATCGTACTATCAACATTTTTACGATTGTCGCAATCTTGATGATAGTTATGGACACGTGTTGTCGAAGACAAAAGGCGTTTCCTAGCACAAGTGCTCATTGGAGTTTCAATGCCAATAATCATCATTCCATGTTGTCAAAATATCAACGAAAGGACGATTTCTTGGTTTCACAATACTGATGAAAAAGTGTGTCGTTTGACTGAGAACATCATACATCCTTCGGTGAACTTTCTATACTCGCTGCACTTTTTGTTCGATGGTTAGATGTTATCTATCATTGTAAGACTGAAAAAACAAGGTGTCAGTCAACAGATGACTGCAGAAGTCCTCTAACAAACTTTCCATACTCACAATCCTTTTGTTTCAATGGTTGGATGCTTCTTGTCATCGTACGACTGACAATACTGGGCGTGGGTAGAGTTACGCCTCCGTCATCAAAAGAACATTGAGCATGAGTTTTTAAAGAAAAAACTAAAACAAAAAAATCCATCCAGTTCATTAAAAGTCTCGACAAATTGATTGTAAATGATTTGAAATTGGAGGGAACAACTGCTCCTATTAAAAATTAGCCGTCCTTTGACACTTTGCAAGCTAACAAAATGGGTCTTTAAAGTTAAACAAGTTTCATAACCTCTTCAAAATGTGAGTTAAGTTTTTCACATGATTTTAAAAGAGAAACAAATTCACATGCATCTCAAAATGATAAACATGAAGAGAAGAAACCAACATTTGATGACAGAGTTCACCCCTCCTGGGCTACATATTTGGGCCTTCTCCAACAACTAGACCAATATATTTATTTCAACAGCAAAAGAGTACATACGACTTGTTGAAAGTAGAGTGGCTTGTTTCTCCTACAAAGAAATCTTACTCAGAAAAATGACTCCCTACAATAAGTAATGAAAATGTCATCATAAAAAGGACTCTCACACAATATGTCCTTGTACTCCACCATAAATCAAAAGCATAAACATGCAACTCTTCCACAGTGAAGAGTTTAAAAGGGATTCTCTCCTTAACACATTGAGAAAATACTGAAAAGAGCTTCCCTACAGAAGTAACAATTGTTGCAGATGAAACTAGAAGCTTGGAGAACCTTTAACCAGACTCTCTCAATGCTAAAAAGTGCCTCCAAATTGATTCAAAACTAACTCTGCCTCTAGCACTAAAACAATTGTTTATGCAAAAAAATCATCATAAGGTGCTCAAATCAGAAAACTAAGGCTGCCATTGAGTTTAGTACACTAAAAAACCCCCATATAGGCTCTTATTTAGCTCGAAAAGGTTAAAAAGTGAGCAAGATATGATTCTCCAAGCCAAGCTCTTCTATTTGTCCTACAAATTGACAAATCCTGCTAGCTGTCCTATAAATTTTTCCTTTACACAATCTGTCAAGTGACAATTTCATTCGGGATCGGTGTAATTCATGCCAAAAAAGGTGAAATTTGTTGCCTCTTTAATTTAATAAATAACCCCTATGTGCAAGATAAGGGCCACATGGTGCCCATAAGGCCAGGGGTCGGGGCCAACTGCTCACCCCCGTTGCTAAGCCCTCTGCTCCGTCGGGATAGGGTCACGTGGTTAGTGATGTGGTTAGGGGCCAGGGCTAATAGCCTGCCCCCACCGAATGTGGATCCACTGGTGGTTACATGGGAGATAATAAGTTGGGGGGCCAATGCTTATCCACCTGTGTACTCTAGTGTAGCCTCCTTCGTCGGTCATATGTGTGTTGAGGAACCTGGGGCTAGGGCCAAGTGCCCCACCCCTCCCGCTTAGCTCTTGCTGGTGGTCTCGCCAATTTCACATGATCTGGGGTAGGGGCTTAGTCCCCGCCCCCAATTTGATTTCACCGTGGGCATATGAGTGTCGTTATGACCAGGGGCCAGGGCCACTACCCGAACCCTCCTCCCAAATGTCGAACATCATCACTTTAAATATAAGCGGTGGACTATACGGTTAAGAACCAATTTTTGGTGAAATGGTAGAGGGATGAGTTGTTATACAGTAGGCCTGGGGAATCCCACTGAGGCCTTTGGGCTCATATATAAATTTTTTGACCAATCATAGAGGGCCATATGGCAGCCTCTGATTGGGCCACCTTATGACTGCACGAACCAATCAAAACACATCAATTTCCACCCTTACGAACATGCCACATGTCAAGAACTAATTGGTCTACTTCCAACTGTACCTTGCATAGTCAGTTGATGATGCCAGCTATACGGACTTCCCCGTCAGCAGCCCAATCAACTGTGTTGTTGACTTTTTAGTTATTTGGCCAAAACTTTAGAACGTCATAACTTCTTCATACGATGTCGGATTGAGGCAATTCAAGCTACGTTGGAATTAGGATGACAAACAATACAACATGACATTTGTTTCAGGATATTATGATAACTTTCATTTTTGAGCCTATTTTTTATCTTCGTATCATACCCCCACACTAGGAACTTTTGGACCTCCAAAATTTTATCCTATATTAGTAAATAGGTGAGGAAAAATCTCATTAAATTTCTCGATCTCAATCCTTTATGTTTTGTTTGACTTGGTGCCTTAAAGCTCCAATGAAGGTACTCCACCTTACCTTTGCGTGAAGTCCTTATCTTCTTGTCAATAATTAAGCCACAATTCTTCTAAACATGTAATAACTAAAACTTAGATGGATGGAATATAAACATTCTCTCCAAAACCATCTTTCTTTCAGTCAAACAAACTTCAACTTGAAGTCCTTCGTTACTAAACCCAAACTTGATTTTCCACCTGAAAATCATAAGCAATTCAATGCTTTCCATGCACTCATTTTTACTTTGCTTTGTTGTCCGCAAGTTGTACTTGTACATTTTGATGTACTAGCTGCATTTGTTTAATGACATGCTTGAATTTTTCCACATAATCATCATCATATTCTGCACAATCTTTACTAACAATTAAATTCACAAACAAGCTTCATATCGAAACACTTGTATAAGTGAGTTCTTGACACAAATGTAATCATAGTGGATAAAATACAAATGCTCATCCAAAAAATCCTCAAACAAATGGACCTATCATCAAGCCAATATAGGATACATGTCAAAGAAAGCACACATATTGCAAATAAGTGATTGTACATGAATTCAATTCAAAAAATACCCAAACGGGAATATACAACAAGTATTTACAATTTTGCAAAGAAAGCACAATAGTCTACCCATTCTTTTCCTATCCTAGGCTTATGGGTTCTCTTTCTGCACCCTCTCTACTTTGAAGGTTTCTTTAGGAACTACATTAGTTTCCATTTTGCCACCTGTCGTTTTCCTTGCAAGGGATTGTATGACCTCTTTGTCCTTCTTGGGATGAAGTTCCAGATGAATTTTCCAACACTTTTCAATCTGATGCCCATTCATGCTACAATGGGTACAAAAATGTTTCCGCTTGCCCATCGACAAGGAATTATTCATAACAGGGAGATATTCCTCATGCTTTGTCCCAAGAATTTGGTCCATTTTCTTGACCATCGCTTTTACATTGCTCATAATTAGCCACACAATGGTCAGTTGCATCACAAAATGTTAAGGAACATTTTCCCATAAATAATGAAAATCACCAACATTTCTGAAATTCCCATGACACTTATACCTATCCTTTGGGCTATGACTTTGACGATGAGGACTAGAATTTGCATGTCCCTTGGAACATTCATCTTTCTTTAGAGACAATTTTCCATCATCACTACCATCATGGTGTGACATATCATCACTTAATGATTTCTTTGCCTCAACAATTTTAGAGTACTCTCCAATTTCTCCATGACCATAACCTAATCCTTCATATCGTGGTCATTCCTTCACCTCGATAGGATTAGTGATACCTTTTCCATTGAATCCAAGGCATCTTCTATCATACCCCATCTGAGCTAAAATCTTCATACCAATACCTTTGGTATGCTTTTCAAAGGCTGCAAAAGATGTGTTATCAACATTAGCTGAAGGAGTAGAACTAGAAATGCTAATTACCTCCTTTGACTTGTCACCCATATTTTCTATTTTAGATGTTGATGAAGAAGTGGATGATGAATCAAGCCAACCACTTTTACCAATGGGAACATAAGGAGAATATTTTAGATGTACTCACAAGCATCATTCTCAACATAGGGTCCAAACTTCAAACTTTTCAAAAAGGTTTTTAAAAAAACATGCAATGATGAAATTAATTCCTAAAAGAGAGTGCCACTATTCTAATTAAGCAAACAGTGAGCTATTGATCATGAAACCCAGTATCCTTGCTGCTGTCTAAATATAAAAGAAACTGAACTCAAATAAATCCAAAAATTGCAAGCAAAGTAAACTAAAATCAAATTACATCAACTCATATTTTGACCCCTCACCATTCATCTCGCTCTGGCTTCCGGAGGTAATCATAAACAACTTGAGCAACCTGATATCTAATTTGCAGAAAATAAAACTAGTATCAAACTACACACTCATACTTCAATCCCTCACCATTAGTCTCGCTATGGCTTTCAGAGGTAACTGAAAATGACATGAGCAATTCAATAACTAACTTGCAGAAAAATAAACTATATCAAACTACACACTCATACTTCAATCCCTCACCATTAGTCTCGCTATGGCTTTTGGAGGTAACTGAAAATGACATGAGTAATTTAATATCTATCTTGCAGAAAAGTAAATGAGCAAAACTGAAATAAATAAAACAGTGCTGGAACTAGAACTAAGAAAAATAAATCAGCAGAAGGACAAGAATATTTCCATGTCATTAGTCATTATAAAACTATGTGCAAATGCCCGCGCTGCCTACTGTAATCTGAAACAAAGACATTGATCAGTTAACAACATTGTAAAGAATAAAAAATATGGACAAAAAAAAGTTAATACCATAAACAATGCAATATATACACGTGAATGATTATGGCATAAGGAACGTAAGAAAATAAAGCATGAAACTATACAGCAATAAACAAAACCTCGGTGTGTACAGGGGCCCTCTGCACAACCTCGGGCAATCAGCAATCAACCACGAATTGAGCTTATAAACAGAGTCTTCTCATGTACTCAAAATGTGGTCATAACACAGAAATAAAGTCACAACACAGTGGGCTCGTTAACAGTCAAAATTACCTTACAAAGTTAGCTACTATGCGTATGAGAACGCATTATTTATAACAGAGGATGACATAACTACTTTCCTAAAATATGCGCTTGATAAAAGACACGTGAACAACCACGTCTAGGAATCTAGCATTATGGCTGCCGTGAAGATTAAATCTATGGAGGGTGGTTGTTGGATTCGATTCATGGAGCAGTCCACAGGTGTTGATATATCCCTAGAAATCTAGGAATGGCCATGTGAGTCTTCACGTGGTGAAAAACAGAGTTCTGTCACCGTAGGACTCTTACGTTGACCACCGCTTGACTACCTTTGACCATGACCTTCTTTGGTGAATTTGACTGAGCCAATAGGACTCGATCCATGTCCACATCATTTGCAACTTGCCCATGTGGTTGGATTTTCCTGAAGACACCTGTAACATAGACTTTAACAAAAAGGCTACGGAAAGTTGAACTGGCTGCGGAAAGTGACAAGATTCCGCAGCTGAATGAGCAAAAATCTAATTCAAACAATAGACACAAAACATAGTTAGGAAACCACTTTATATGCTATTTTTAAACTAATATGAAATGATTTGACAGCTTAGGAGGTCCAGGTAAATGGAAAAAAACTAGAAAGGTGTATAGGGAAGATGCAAGTTTGGGGCTCAACAGGAGTTTTTCACGCTTCAATTTCTTTCCCATGCTTGCAACTTGGTTAGAACCTACTCTAATACCACCTGATATAAAATTGGAGGGAAAAAATCATCCTATAAAAAACCCAACGTCCTTTAACACTTTGCAAGTTAACAAAATGGGTCTTTAAAGGTAAACAAGTTTCCTAATCTCTTCAAAATGTGAGGTAAATTTTCCACATGATTTTGAAAGAGAAAGAAATTCACATGCATCTCAAAATGATAAACATGAAGAGAAGAAACCAAAATTTGATGACAGAGTTCACCCCTTATGGGCTACATCTTCAGACCTCCTCCAATAGCTAGACTGATATATTGATTTCAGCAACAAATGAGTACATACAACTTGTTGATAATAGAGTGGCTTGTTTCTCCTAAAAATAAACATTCTCCTACAAAGAATTTTCACTCAGAAAAATTAATCCCTACAGCAAGTCATGAAAATGTCAACGCAAAAAGGACTCTCACACAATATGTCCTTGTACTCTGTTAGAAATCAAAAGCATAAACATGCAAATCCTCCATAATGAAGAGTTTAAAAGGGCTTCTCTCCTTAACACATTGAGAAAAGGCTGAAAAGAGATGCCCTATAAAAGTAACAACTGATGTAGATGAAACTAGAAGGTTGGAAAAACTCTAACCAGACTCTCTCCATGCTAACAAAATGCCTCCAAACTGCTTCAAAAGTGACTCTATCTCTATCACTAAAAGAATTGATTGTATAAAAATTCCATCATAAAGTGCTCAAATCAGAAAAGCAAGGCTTCCATTGAGTTCATATATGCTTCTCCAAGCCAAGCTCTTCTATTTGTCCAACAAATTGACAAATCCTGTTAACTGTCCTGTAAATTCGCCCTTTGCGCAGTCCATTGAACAACAATTTCACCCAGGACTACCATGATTCTTGCTAAAAAGGTGTAATTTGTTGCCTCTCTAATTTCTATAATAACCCATATGCACAAGATTAGTGCCACATGGTGCCCATAAGGCAAAGCCATCTTCTTCGTCGGGATAGGGTCATGTGGTCAGTGATGTGACCAGGGGCTGGGCCTAACCGCTCACCCTCACCGACTGTGGCTCCACTTGTGGTCATATGGATGCTAATAAAACTAGGGGCTAGGGATTATCCACCCATGCCCTTTGACATAGCCTCCTTCATCGGTCATATGTGTGTCGAGGAACCTGAGGCTAGGGCCAAGTGCTCCACCCCTCTTGCTTAGCTCTTTCCGGTGGTAACTCCCATCACACATGATGGGGTTGGCGCCTATTCCCCACTACCACTCTAATTTTTCTGTGGCATGTGAGTTTCGTCATGACTAGGGATCGTGGCCACCACTCGACCCTCCCAAACATCGAACACCATCACTTTAAATATAACCGGTGGAATATACAGTTAAGAACTAATCTGTGGTGCGGTGGAGGTCGGAGTTTTTATGTGGCAGGTCTGGGGGTTTATCCTTGCCAAGTTCTTGTAGATCATATATAAAATTTTTGAGCAATCATAAAGGGCCACGTGGCGCCCTTCAATAGGGCCATGTGGAAGCCTCTCATTGGGCCACCTCATGACTGCATGAACTAATCAAAACATGTCAATTGCCACCCATACGAACATGTCACGTGTCAAGACCTAATCAATATACTTCCAACTGTACTCTGCACAGTCAGTGAATGACGTCAGTCGTATAGACTACTCGATCATCAACCTAGTCAACCCTACTATTGACTTTTTCATTGTTTGGCTAAAACTTTAGAACATTATAACTTATTCATATGACGTCGGATTGAGGCAATTCAAGCATCATTGGAATCAAGACAATGAAAACTACAAATTGACGTTAGTTTCGAGAGATTCTAAGAACTTTCATTTTTGAGCCTATTTTTGATATCTGGATTAGTAAACCACTATATTAACATGAATATTGATTATGATGCAATCAAAATAACTCGATTAATCAATTAGAATTGAGAACAATGACCTACTAGCCCCAACTTCTAAAATCTCCATTCTAAATAAGTAATTAACCTAACTTCCATTTCAAAGTACTATCTATCCACCTGTACTATAATTGAAAAGTAACTTAGGTGCATGGCATCAAAAAAAATATAGTGCGGATGAAAATATACTCAGTGAAGAACTTAGAGATGAAATGGAGAGTAAATCCAAAAAATATGAATGATAGTAAAACGTGAATTTTTGAGATTTTTTCAACTCTAAATTATAGGCAGCAAAATTGTACCCTGAATAAAATATGTTCAAATACATGTAACATGGCAAAGCATGTAGTCTAGAAATGGAGAGGAATTAATATGGAAGGAGAAATATTTTCCTAATTTCTCACCTTCATACCACCACAAGTAATGTGACTATTACTAAGTTGTTGACCATCAACCAACAATTTACAGGTCTAATATTTCCATTCATTCTTTTAGGAATCAAAAGAGTTCAACCAATATCTCAAGTCATGCTTATTATGAAAATTATTTCCATGTGTAAGGCATGTATATTGATAAGCAATGAAACTATATAACTTCATCACCCAATAGATAAGCGATTATCAGTCTAAAGTTATTTTTATTCAAACAACAAAGGGAGTTAGACATTGAGGAGAGAAAACAATTCCTTCAAGGGAGCTTAAGGGCGTCATTTAAAATAGATTACTTATTTCCCATTTAACATATGAAATTGTCAATCAAATAACATTTCAAATTAAAAAATGAAAGCAAAAAACAATCCAATTATATTGGTTATCACAGGCTAAGCTTTGGGTTTCAATTTTCGACAATAATGAAGCATTCGATTAAAATATGTGCATGATAGAAAAAAACATAATACAAAATGTTGTATTCAATGTTCATTAAAAAGAACATTGATGCTTTCCAAAAATATGTACGTTCAAGTATTACTAGGGCACATAACACTAAATCATACGTGACCTTATAACAAAAAAGATGAAATTAAATACAAAATGAAGTTATCTTGCAAGGAATTGTCTCTCTTGCAGGTATGGATCTATGCATTAGGAAACCTAGAGAAAACCAAGCAAAGAAGTAAGAATATTAACAAAGGAAATATCAGACATCAAGTAAAGTGGATGGAATTGTAATGAAAATTACCCAACTTTAGAAAGATTCAGGTGATCTTCTTCATAGTGAACAAATAAAGCATCCTCATCCTACAGATGGTAAAAATAACCTCAATGAAATTCTAGACCACCACATGCATGCATTTACACAATTATGAATTGCAATTGGGTGGATTTCTTTATAAAAACATATTGAAACCTTCATACATGTGCATGCTTCTGAACATAAACGGCAAAAGTAGGATCAACAAACAATGCCTTATTAGATGGCATTTGAAGGAGGCCTTCCTTCTCTCTAGTCACAAGCTCTTTGCCAAAACACAAAATGAAAAGTTAAAATGCATATCCTAATAAGGTGCACCATAAATTTCCATCAAAATAATGGAAAGTCGAGGATAAGATTTCACATCCTAAGGGGAGGTAGGCACATGGGAGATCATCTTTGAATCTAAAGGAAATCAGGTATGATGTTTTCATGGGGCTTGTAATTTCTACCAATACTGAGGTTGAGGCATTAGCATTATAATGAGTCATGGAAAATTCAACTATTATAATCCACCAGATGCACTTCCCACAAGACATTCATTTGGCTAGGCCCATACATAAGTAAAAATCACTGAAGGAGAATTTTGAAATATTGAGTTCTTTAGGTACACCATCTCCGATGATTCATATTTCATAAACAAGGTTTCAATGCACTTACATTGAGGAGATTAGTACTATAGCATGACTATGGAGAATCAAGATAGGCACCAATGGCCCTAATTGAAGTCCACTCAAGTTAATAATTGTTATAACAACAAGAATAGGATGGAGGTATGATCATGTTTTAATTTCTTCAGAGCTTGGGAAGTCTTATTGTTTTCTTCTTGGCATATCACAAACGAATTAGTGATGAGCATGTCCCCAGTGGCATCCCCCATGTTCTTGTATGCCTCTCTCAAACATGGAGGCTTATGGATGTCCCTTTCCCATGGGTGAATGTATGGCATCAAAACATAAATTTAAAATTATTCAAGGATCATAAAAAGGGAATTCTAAATAGTTAAAATTGGATCCCTCACTTAATTTAATTAATTTTACACTTTCTAGACCAATTTTTCACTCCCAGGATTGACATCTCTCTCACCGAGTTGATTTTATATTATTAGTAAATTATTTTTCTTAAGTCAACTTAATTTCTCTCTTGATTCAAATAATTCCTTAGGTTTTTTCTTCCTCTCATAGATTGTTTCCACCTTCATGGAGGCCATATCTCCCACTTGTTGTTTTCTTTCCACAAGGGGCCACAAGAGAGCTTAGTCATTTTCCTAGCCTTGAAATGTCCATTGTCTCTCTACACCAAGAGAACTTCTCAGAGCTCAAAAATTTTGTCAATGCATCTGCAGTATTCTTCAAAGTGTCCACCTTTATCAGAAACACCTTTTTGTCCTCTATCATATCCCTCACAAAGTGATACTGAACATCAATGTGCTTTGTCTTTGAATGATATGCAGGGTCCTTTGCCAAGAAAATTGCACTTTGGCTGTCACAATCTATACTTATAGCTTCCTATACTAAACCCGTACTTGAACACAATCTCTGCAACCAAACTACTTCCTTGCTTGCATGAGTGGCTACCATGTATTCTACCTCTATAGTTGATAGTGCCACTACAGATTGTTTCTTACTCATCCAACTGACTGCACCTCCAAATAGTTTAAACACATATCCACTTGTAGATCTTCTCTGATCCAGATCTCCAGCCCAGTCTGCATCAATAAAGCCATGAATATCCAACACTCTATCCAATCCTAGTCTTCCTTGGTAGCACAAACCATAATCACTAGTGCCACACAAATACCTGAAAACCCGCTTCACTGTTGTCCAGTGCTCCTTCCCTAGTTTTGACATAAACCTGCTCAATACTCCCACTGCATGTGCAATGTTTGGTCTAGTATAGACCATTGCATACATCAGGCTACCGACTACACTTTCATATGGAACACGGGACATGTCCTCTTCCTCTTCTTGTGTCTTGGGACACTGTTCAATAGATAACCTCACACATACAGGAATAGGAACCTTCACCAGTTTACTATCCTGCATATTAAACCTCTACAATATTGTCTCGACATACTTCCTCTGGTTTAACTAGAGCTTCCTCTTTGTACGATCTCTTTTAATTTCCATGCCCAAAATATAGTTTGCAGCACCAAGATATTTCATGTCGAATTTGAAGGAAAATTGGGTCTTCAAATCCTGGATAATTTCTTTGTCATTTTTAACCAGCAACATATCATCCACATACAAGACCAGATAAATAACATGGTCACCAATTAATTTAAAATACACACAGTGATCTACTTTGCTTCTGGTGAAGCCAAGTCCCGATATAAATGTATCAAATTTCTGATACCACATCCTTGGTGACTATTTTAACCCATACATAGACTTATTTAACTTGCATACTAGTTCTTTCTTACCCTTCACCGCAAAGCCTTCAGGTTGCTTCATGTATATTTCCTCTTCTAGATCCCCATGAAGAAATGCTGTCTTCACATCCATCTATTCTACCTCAAAATCAAAAGTAGCAACAATAGATAAAAGTAATCTAATAGAATTTACCTTGGCAACAGGAGAAAAATTATCACCAAAATCAATTCCCGACACCTGGGAATAACCTTTTGCTACCAACCGAGCTTTGTATTTCTCCACCTTTCCTTCTGCATTTGTCTTCTTCTTGAACACCCATTTGTTTCCAATGGGTTTCCTCCCAGTTGGCAACTCCACCAGATCCCAAGCCTCATTTTTGTACAAAGATGCCATTTCATCAACCATGGCCTCTTTCCAGAGTTTTCCATCCTCTGAATCCACTGCTTCCTTCACAGTTCTGGGATCATCGTCAGTAACAGACAAAGAAAAATTTGAACAGAAAGCAGATGGACTATACCTTTCTGGCTACCTTCTTTCTCGAACTGATCTTCTCACAGCCGGAGTTTCTGGCTCTTCATCTTCTGATTCCTCCTTTGCTGTAGAGTCTGATTCTTCCTCCTTTAGCTCAAACTCTATCTTCTCAGGTTCCTTTGGTTGGACTTCATGTTTAATAACATCTTTCATCTCTCTGAACACCACATCTTGGCTGTACACAACCTTCCTTGTTACTGGGTTCCAAGGATTATAACCCTTTAAACCATCCTTATACCCAATAAAGATGCACTTTTCAGATTTACTATCCAACTTGGTTCATTTCTCCTTTGGAACATGTACATATGCATCACATCCAAATACCCTTAGATGTGAAAGAGAGGGTTTCTTACCAGTCCATACCTCTTGTGGAGTCTTATCCTCCAACGCTGATGAAGGTGACCTGTTGACTAGGTAACATGTAGTATCCATCGCCTCTACCCAGAATTCCTGTCCTAACCCGACACCACTGAGCATGCTTCTTTCCCTTTCCATCAACGTCTTGTTCATTCTTTCTACAACTCCATTTTTCTGAGGTGTATATGGAGTAGTATTTTTCCATGATATACCACACTTCCTATAGAATTCTTCAAATTCCTTGCTGCAAAACTCTCCACCATTATCTGTCCTCAGCACCTTTATCTTCTTCTCTGTCTGGTTTTCCACCAGAGCCTTAAATTATTGAAACCTGTCAAAGACTTCAGATTTCTTCTTAAGGAAATATATCCATGTATTCCTTGAGAAGTCATCGATAAATGATACATAGTACACTGACTTACCCAGTGATGGAACCTTCACAGATCCAAACACATCAATGTGCACAAGCTTTAATATTTGTTTTTCCCTCTTACCACCAGAGGGGAAACTCACCCGATTCTGCTTCCCATATACACAATTTTCATAGAAATAAAAATCTAGAGAGCTATTACTCATACATTCTACCATACCTTTACCATGAAGTATTCAGAGGCCCTTCTCTCCAATATGTCCAAGCCTTTGATGCCACAACATGGTCTTCTCTCCAGAGACCACTAGATTTTCTGCTTCACTTTTAGGAACCATAGAACTATTGCACCCATCAATAACAATGATACCTTGTAGCTTGTACAAAGTTCCAAACATAACTCCCCGCATCAATACCAGTGCTCCCCAAACCATTTTGCAGGTATCCTTCTCGAACACTGTTTTTACACCTGCATCATCCAGCTTGCTTACAGAAATCAGATTTCTGGCTAATGCAGGAATATGTAGAACACCTGGAAACGTTCTAACCCTTCCACCTTGCAACTTCAACTTTACTTTTCTGCGACCAATGATTCTAGACTTCCTATCATCCCCGAAGAAGACATCACCATCATCATATTTCTCATACTCACAGAACCACTCTCTATGGGGAGTGAAGTGAAAGGATGCAGCTGAGTCAATCAACCATGCCTCATGATCTACATGTGTACTTGAAGAAGCCAAGTACACATCACCACCTTCATCTGAGGTGGTTTTTTCCTCTGCAAAAGGAGCCTCATCAGATCCCGTTCCTTTGTTAGGAGCTTTATATTTACAATCCCTTTTAAAGTGGCCTTCCTTTCCGCATTTCCAGCACACCACCTTTATAGGTTTTCCTGGAGATTTAGATCTCCCACTCAATGACTTATTTTTGTTTCTATTTTGGGACCGTCCTCGTACAGACAAGGCATCACCATTCTGGCTCTCCATATTTTTCCGTCTCATCTCCTCCGTCAGCAAGGCTAAGACTATTTCATCAAACTGCAAGGTAGTTGCATTGCTACCTATTGCAATAACTAGACTATCCCACAAATCTGGTAGAGAACACAACAAACTGATGCACTTATCTTCATCTGAAATTTTAATATCAACAGATGCTAACTGACTTGCTGCAGTATTAAATGTGTTCAGATGCTTTGTCACCAAGTCTCCATCTTCATCCTCAGGTTATAACTTTTTTCGTAGGAACATTTTATTCACCAGACTTAGATTGGTACAAAGTCCGTAACTTGTCCCACAAAGCCTTCATCGTAGCTTCCCCTGATACATTCAACAATACTGAATCTAAGACACACAATCGTATTGTGCTCTTTTCCTTTTGATCCAACTTCTTACATTCTTCATCGGACAGTCTCGTTGGTTTAGTACCTGAATCTACCACGATCCACTGATCTTTATCCACCAATAGAACCTCCATCTTGAGTTTCCACAACTCAAAACTCTGACCATTAAATTTCTTGATCTCTATCTTTCCACTGCATGCCATCTTCTTTCACCACCAGAATCGATCTCGCAGATCTCCCACTGAACAAGGTCTACCACAGGCCCGAGCAAAATCCCTCAGCAACAAAGGCGTCCCCTTGAAGCCAAATCTGCTCCGATACCAAATGTAGGTTTTAACCCCATACAAAAATTACCTGCATACGAATTCTAAAATGCAGAAAATAAATAATGCGAGAGCAATACACATAAAACACATATACACAAAGATTTTCCCCTGGATCCCAAAATCGAGACTACCAGCTTTTTCATTATGTTCCTTTCAATGTTACAATACATATTTATACATGTCGAAGCATCCAATACCATGGACTGAAAACCATTGCGTCCAATACCATGGACCAAAAACCATCGTGTCCAAAAAACATGTGCAAAATTCATGCACAAAACCATAGGTGGGTCTGCCCAACCTAACATAGGGTCCAAAACCAAAATTTTCTGGGGTGCTACCCTAGACCCCATAAAGTGGGGTCACGGGTGCCCTTCAAACCCCTTGTTAACTACGTGGAAAGAATATAACACAACCCAACAACATATGGTCATCACTTATAGAGCAAGCGACTTCCATAGGTCGTAGTGATTGTATAGTGATCGTATAGGCTCTCTTGGTTTCCTATTCCATAATTGATTCACTTGTTTTCTATTTGGACATTTCCATGAGTTGTTGAGCATTCTCATTGGTGGTTGGGTGACATACTTGTATACTTGATAAATTTCACTTATCTAGGCATTTAATCCACCCACAAGTTGTATGATGATTTTACATGCCACATTTAGCTAGGAAACCTTTCCTCTCTCCTCTCGAGTGATTAAAATTGTCCATGGTTAGATTAAAGAACACCCAAATCATTCTCTCCTTAAAAGGTTTGAGACTATGGTTGTATCTTTAATTCCAACCCTCTTCCACTTCATTTGTGAGTAACTATTTTCCAAAAGTGAGGGTCAAGCTTGATGAGATAACTTGAGCTCATTTTTTTTTGGAGATAGCATTGGACCAACAATTGGTGGATTATTTTCTTGTGTTTTATGATATCCTTAAAACAATGGAAACAAAACTTTATGAGTAGCATGATCGTGACATGAATATGAAGCTATTTCATTGGACAAGAATGATTGTGATCTAGAAAGGATTTGTCAAGTATACATAGAAGCTAGATATCACTTTCATATGATGAACCACAATGATTATTAGAAGATTTGGATTGCTTTGTGTGGGAACCATTGGAATTTTGCAAGAGAATACTATGGAATCTATACTTGAGAATATTCTCAAAATGTAAGCTCTATTTTGAGTTTGCATGATTGAGGTTTATTCTTGTCACAACATAATTTTTAACTACTTCTTGAAGTGAAACATTTAGTTTAGCATCTTTTGGATATGATAGTTAAACCTTGTCTAATTCCAACAAGCACATCACAAACCCAAACAAGCTTAAATCCGCCTTTAGTTTTCTCCAACTCATAATCAATTTCAAGAGACCAAAGAAATAGGAAGGTGTAGTTTTTGGAACATCTATTTGCTGATTTGCGTAGGTTTCAAATTCAACTTAATAGGTGAAGGCTTGCATCTATCACTTCATAAAGAACCCACACAAAATTGGTTACAACTACTAGAAGACCTTGAAATTAGGAGAATAAATAGAGAATAAGCTTTGTATCCTTTAGAAGTACAAGTATACAAATCCTTGCATAGGGAAAATCATAAAGTCCTAGTAGCATCGAGAAGAAAAAAGAACTCAATAAATCATAAGAACAAATCTGAGATAGAGTCAAGAATTGAAATTCTACCAAAGATCCATGTTGGTGAAGCTAGTGATCTATAAGTCCCTCATTTACAATTCAGATAGTATCAAAGTAGTTGCATCCTTGACCATAATGTTGCCAAAACTTTGAATATAACATTTCATAACTCAACATGGGCAAGTTAAGAAAAGAAAAATTGGAAGATTTAAGGCCCAACAATGCTCAACTTCAAGAAGAGAATGAATACTTGAAGTAGTAGTTATAAATGTTCACCAATAGGATGGAAGAGTTGGAGCAAAACCTCGAGACATATACCAAATTTTTTTCATTTCTCAAGAAGTAATTTGAGGAGGACCAAGGCTCCTTCTCCATGGTCGTGGTAGATTAGTATAAGAATAGAATAAAACTTGTACACTTGGGAGAGAAGGTCATTTAGTTCCCTAGCTGGCAAGAATATAGGCCTATTGAAATGAAGACTCAATTGATACAAGAGTTGGTAGAGAAGGAGAGGGCCATGGCAAAGCTACAATTAGTTATCCAAGAACACTGGGAAACAAGGCCACCAATACCATCCATTGTTACTATCCAAGTCAATAGCATAACCAAAACCACTTTTGTAAGCTCACCTTTCATGGATTCCTATCAATATCATATGGGTGATTTCAAAAAGAATACTAAAGGCATTGGTTCCAAACTATTAATGTAGATAGACTATGATGGACAAGGGCTAAGAAAAATAACACAAGGCATCTTAGTGAACCTCATTATAGCCATAACATGGGTCAAGAATGAAAGCATAAGATTTGATGGAAAAATGGAAATTCCCATGAACATGAAAACCAAGGCAACTTTTGTGAAGGCCAAATACATGTTGGAGTTATATTTCTCATCAAGCGAATAATGATTTTCACCAATTGCAGGTGGAAACATGCTATCACCCTAGTCTTCTTGTGGCATATTGAAGGAGGGAAGTGATAAGAAGATCACATGAATTAAGCCTACACTTACACTCAAAGAAAGTAGCAACACTATTATCCAAGGAAAGAAGAAAAAAATACCAAAAGGTATTCATAAAATAAGACATTCCTTGTTTGATACTATTGTAAGAAGATAGGCCATAACATTGCTAGTTTCTAGAATGTGGAGGCATGGTCATTCTATGGAAATAAAGAGCATATTGAGGCCTCTCACTGGGAAAAGAAAACCAATTTCACCAAGCCCAATTGTTTTCAAAGTAAGAGGATAAAAAGAACTCTCCAATATGAAAATGAACTCAAATACACATGGATAGGAGGGTTTCAGTTAACCATTATAGAAACAAAATGAACTTTTTCCACCACTACAAGTTAAGTGGACTTTCAGAAGTGAAGTTTTGGTAACTTTACCTAGAGATTAAACCAAAAAAATGTATATAAAAGGGGATAATGAGGAGAGTGAAGCCTAACAAAGATGGCTATTTTCCTACATCTTCATTTTAAGGAGAAGAAGTTGTTAAAGTAGTGATAGCAACATCAGAGGTCTACATCACCATCAAGGAGGAAAATGGGTGGATATCAACCACCAAGTTAGAATCATTCTCTATTTGAAGAAAGATATTGAAAGGATGGAGGAGATTTTGGCTATAGAGTCATCCTTACTACAATTCAATGATGTTCAAGGAGGCCTTGAATACAAGTTTCTATGATCTTCAGACAACTCAAGATGAATATAGATTTTCCTATGCTTTAGGGGCATGAATAGAGACTTACTATGGATATTCATGGATTTCCAAACAAGGTTAATAACTCCCATATTCCGTCATTATGTAGAACATGTTTGGAAAGAGGTTTTGAAGAAGGATGGATTTATAGTCAGAGCAGGGTGGTCAACTATAGATCTCCCTAATATTACCCTTCAATGAGACAATAAATATTTGCAAGATACAATTGTTTCCATGATGAAGTTTCTTCAAAAGAAAAAAATATTTGAAAGAAGTCTAGGAAAGGTCGAAAAAACACTGAAACAATAGTTGAAGAGTCAAATCCAACTATAGGATTACTCTATGTTGCAAAAAAGTATGAAGGGAAAAAATAATTCTTGAATATTGTCCAAACAAAGTATGATAAGGGTACCTGTTTTTTTTCTCCCAACCAAGACATATCATTTTCTTTGAAGAAAAGTCACGTTGGACAACTTTCAGATTTAAAAATAATTCTTAAACAACACATGCCATTTTTGAGGTTCAAAACAGATGAAACACTTGTTGTTGGGCCTAGAGCCTTGGATATAAAGCTACCTTTTCATGAGATGCAAGTGTTGCAAGAAAATGTTGGCGTAATAAAGAGGCAGATGAGACTTAAAAAGTTGGAGATTTCATTTTAATAATGATACACACACACACACAAAGATTTAATCTGAGTGCACTCCACAACTTAGTACACACAGACACACACAAAGATTTACTCTCGGTGCACCCCACAACCTAGTATTCAAGAGAATATAACATTCATCCCATCCATTTTTCCACCCCATGTAAAGTTGACCCAATATAATTTGTTATACAAAACTAAAAACATAGTAGTAATAAATCTAATTTGAACTAAAGTAGATAAAGTGTTATAAATCTCAAGGTTTCCAACTTTCTAAGACTCACTTCAATCCCTATAGAAAGCTTGGTCAATTTTGGTGGGACTATTAATAAATTGACATTGCAAAAAAAATAAAGTCCAAATATTTTAATAAAATCAATAATTTTTTTTAAGAACTTAATACAACACTTGCAAGTCATATGGTTGCAACCTTTAGGCATTCCAATAATGTTCTTGTAATTTTTACACCACTTCCACTAGTTTCTCTTTGCAAATACATCTCAAGATATCTTCCAACATTTGTTCTACTGATTTAAACAACACTTAAAGAATCAACAAAATAATAAAATGAATTAACATACATTTTTGTGAATAAATAATAATTAAAAAGATTTGAGTGCGTGAATACCTGAATGAGGTCCTCTTGGTTTCAAGAATAATTTATTCGAGTAGACTATTCTTGGGGAAAACCTCCCTCGATTTGATGGAACAACAATGGAGTCAACATTTGAATTTGACGTTTCTTTGTGGGATTGCAGGAGGTTTGTTCCAAGATTATTCGAATCCTAATTTATTCTATACGGAATAGGGATAACCACATGAAGGTGGAAGCTCTCATGCCCCCTCGTCTCTCCTCCCTCATATCACTCTTAAGTCCCTAGTACCTAATCTATCTACTAGAAAATAGTTGAAAACAACACATTAAGATTCATGCATAGACACTAACAAAACAAAAAATTCATAAAGAAAAATATGTAGTTTTGTACATAAAGAAACATATAACAATCATTCATTAAAATAGAACATTCATTCACTAATCATAGACACAAAATACTTCATCTGAATACATTTTTTCATCAAAAATGTGTTTTCCTAATATGGTACATGATGTTTCAAAGGAAATATCATTGAAGTATTTCATTAATAATAAAAAATATCTTTGCAATGTAATTATTTATCTGGTGCACTAGTCGACATTGTTGGAATGGCTGCCCTGTTATGTTCTTTTGGTAGAGAATCCTCATGTATGATATGCCATTGAAGACACAAAATTTATAAGTACATAATTGTAAACTAATATGTAAAAAAAAATTATAAGTACACAATTTATAATTACGAAATTATTAAGTATATGATTAATATAAAACCATATTATTGTCGTGGGCCTCATCTGCATCAATATCATGGAGCTGCACAGGAGCACCATGTTTTGGTTGCACTCCACAATCAATGAGCTGCACAGGAGCACCATGTTTTGGTTGCACTCCACAATCAATGAGCTTCTCATTGATATTGCTATTCCCATAATTAAAACAAAGAAACACATTAAATTTATGGATGATATCAAGCATGATTGTATTTTATAAGTAATTAAAGGTTAATGTGGATTGATTTTTATTTATTATGTCTTTCAAACTAGAACTTGGTGTTTGTTCCATGCTTATTTGATGTTCGACAATGACTTGAAAGTTGAACTTGAAACCAAGTCGAAGGTCTTCCTCTTTGGCTTGGGTTCATAACTCATCACCCTACATTGCATAAGAGTATTGATTTTTGTTATTGGCCCAATGCAATTACTATAAATTTGGAAGGCAATATAATAAATAATATTGTTAAGATGTTTGTGTATTTACAACTCGTGCTTGTAACTTCAAATAACTGCCCTGGCCTAGTTTGTGCTGTAGATGTTTCTCAAGCCTTGCCATGACGACTTTCAAAGTGAAGGGAGCCTATAAAAAGTTTCAAGTATGTTATACACCACAATTTTATTTAAGACAAAAGAAAATTAAAATTATTTAAGGGTGAATGCATGGAGATGGGTTACACTTTTGCATCAAATGTGGCGATGAAATTTCAAAATTTTACAATTTTATTGAATTGAATCACTCAAAATTCATATAAACTTTGTGAATTTTGATTTGGAGTAAAAAGACAATTTGTGGAGAATTATTTTGTTGTCAATGATATTTTTTTCAAACAATTTTAGTGTCGATATAATTTGTCAATTTTCCATTAAATTAAATGTTTGTCTTTGAAAATTTTTGCACATCTTAACAAATATGTGTGTGTTCATGTATAATAACTTAGTCTAAAATGTATATATATATATATATATATATATATAGATATATATATATATATATATATATATATATATATATATATATATAGATATAGATATAGATATAGATATAGATATAGATATAGATATAGATATAGATATATATATAGATATATATATATATATATATATATATATATATATATATATATATATATATATATATATATATATATATATATATATATATATATATATATATATATATATATATATGAGCACGATCTACACAAAGAGAACTAAGTTATGCATATTGAAACTTTATTTTTTTATGCAAAATTGTATTTTTTATTATTTTTTGAATTTGACGAATTAATATTTGAATTTCATTTTTCAGACACATGCATTCACGTATAATTTTTATTTCTGTAAATTAAAAAAACCGAGAGTACCCTTTTGAAGATGACTCATAAATGAAGATGGTCGTATTTTCGATTTTTTTTTCATTTTGTTTATTTTATGTTATTGAGTTTACATTCAACCCCTTTGAAATTGTCCAATTTTTTTCAGGCATAATGTTTAAAAGAAATTAGATGAAAAATATCACATGAATTCAAAAACATAAAAATAATATTCCATTAGATAAATGATCCCTTCAGGAATTCAACATGATCAACTCTGCCACCTAAGGACAAATACTTCCTTAAGTTCACTAGGAAACAAAATGATGTTGTAGAGAAATATGCAGAAAGGGAGCTAAAACATTGTTTTTTAGGCACTTAATAGCTCGATAAAGCACTTAAAAAGCTCGATCGAGTGCTTAAGTTAAAATTTAAAATAGATCAATCGAGCCCTTTTAACCATAAACTCCCCATTACGTTTTGGGCAGGAATTTAAAAAAAATAGCTCAATCAAGATTTTAGCTTGATCGAGCTACATGCTCGATCAAGCTCCTATGTAACTGTGGTTTGCATAGGAGCCCAATCAAGGGTTTATTTTTTGAGCCCTCAAATAGCTCAATCGAGGTCTAAAATATTGCTCGATCAAGCTACTTTTTTCCCCCTCCCAACCCGTGTGCTTGCCAAAAAGTATAACCCATCTTCATGCATTAACCCTCAATTCCAAATTTAATTTACCTTGGTACACTAGGTGGTATTTTTCCTCCATTTCTCATTTTCTTCTCATTTTTGTCATCAATGATGGCCTTCCATTCCCTCTAGAGAATCATGGGTGGACGCTCACACCTAGGGTTATTTTCGAAGTGAACCCTAGAAATGTCTCGTGCATATTTTAAATAGTTTCTAGCTGCGAAGGTGACCACACTTTTATTGAAGGTATCTACCCCAAATAAACATTCAAGGTTGTCCATAAGCTCTTTTTTTAGGTTGGAATTTTGGGAATTCCACCTTGTGCATATGATGGGCCTAAAAATCACCAACAATTTGTCATTCATGTGTTTAAAAAACAAGTTGTTTCCTACAAATAAAAATATATGATCATTAGTTTGAAAACAATAATATAGATGATTTATGTTTGAGATAGACAACATGAAACAATAAAAATATTAAAAATTACCTATTATTTTTGGTGTTTTTTATTGGAATCCCTTCCTCATTTACCAGAAATGTGTATGGAATTGTGTTTGTGCTAATAACACGTAACGGTCTAGAAAATGAACCCATAGTGTCATCAATAAGGTCACCTCTATTACCACCTCCAAATCCTAGTTGTGTGTTTGCCTTAGGGGGTGTGTACTCAGGAGTCCCAACGAAAGATGTGGACCCAGTCTTACTACTAGGACTATGACCACTCGAAGGTGGAGAAGTGAATAACCTCGCAGGTAATTAGAAAAATTTTGAGGTAAAAAATGAGTCTCAAAACAAAATGTACAACTAAAATCAACTTTATAAGATCCAATAGGATCCAATATGATGATGTCAACCATGGGGAATGATTCACAATTTTTGGAGTAAAAAGGTAAAATGTAAAAAAAACTTTTTTCAACTCATATTTTCAATTTATCTCCCTACGATTCTACTCAAATTTCGAGTGGGAGAACTTGTTGGATGCAGAATTTAATTTTGCATCCAAGGAGTACCCATGTTGCATACTTTTTATGGACCCTACTACACGAAAAATGTGAAAAACATGGAAAAATGTGACTGCAGTCATGTTTTTTCATGTATTTCACATTTTCATGTAGTAGGGTCCATTAAAAGTATGCAACATGGGTACTATTTGGATGAAAAATTAAATTCTGCATCTAACAATTTGTCCCACTCAAAATTTGAGTAAAATCGTAGGGAGATAAGTTGAAAATACGAGTTGAAAAGGTAGTATTTTCTTTTTTCCTTCCAAAAATTGATGAGATAATCTAATCTTATTTTATTATTTCCACTATTATTTTATAATATTCCTTAGGAGGCCCATTAGACCTCAAAATTTCTCTAATGATGTGCTAGTTCATGGTGGCTAGATATCGTGGTGTTATTGCTAAAATATCCTATATAAGAAAGAAAATGTTTTTTCAACTATAACAAAGTTACTGACTTAATGAAAGCTATAACTTCAAAATGAGAACTCTAGCAAAAAAACATCTTGAAAATGAAAAGTGTTGATGCTAGAACAATGTTGTTGTTGTTGTTTTTTTAGGGTAAATTTTCAACTCTAAAAAATAATGATAATAAAAACCATTTTTTTTGCGCAAAAAACATGAAAAAACACCTTGAAATAAAAAGTAGCATTTTGTTTTGTTTAAAATTTCATTTTTTTTTAACAATGAAATTAGAAACAAAATTTTTGTGTAATAAACATGAAAAAACACCTTGAAATAAAAAAATTGTTGATGCTGCATCAACATTATTTTTGGGCTAAAATCCCAACATTTTTTAGCAATGACATTAAAAATAAAATATTATGACTCCAAAAGCCATTAAAATTCCAATAGTTTTAGACAATACTTTAAAGATAAAATATCATGATTGCAAAAACCTAAAAATTCCAACAGTTTTCAATCGTGGTATTACAGATTAATATCATGACTTTGAAAAACCTTAAAAATTTGACAATTTTCAACCATCACGTCTCAAATAAAATATTATGACTCCAAAAAACCTTAAAATTTCAACATTCTTTAGCCATGGAATTGAAAACAAATATCATGACTATATTAAACCTTAGATTTTCAACATATTTTGAGATCAGATATCATGACTAAAAAAAACCTTAAAAATAAAAACCTAAATCAAAGAGTCATTATACCAAATGCTAAAAATATAGTTATTTTAAAATCTTAGTGTGAAGCAGGTAAGTTCCCTTTGCGGACAGAGGCAACCCCTCTAGCCCTAGAGTGGGTCTAGTCACAATAAGAACAATATCAAAGCAAATTACCTTAGATAGTTAATGTCATGAAGGCCTACCTTCAAATCCTCATTTGATGAAGTTCTTGTTGTGTTGCTCCAACTCTCTTCTAATCACTTTTGTACCTGAAACAACATACATAGAACAACAACAAACATAATAGAATACAACAAAACTGATCCACTTAAAGGGTCAAGGAACTTCAAGCTATCAATATGCAATTTTGACATTAGATATAGGAAATAAATTGTTGATTTGTATTAATATGAACTGAAGTAAAACTTACAACCATGCCTTGACGTTGTGTATGTCTCCTTGAAGGGTCCTATCAACATGTCTCTGCAAGCATTCACTCATGAATTGTCTCCCAAGAGGATGAATAACTCTCTCTCCTACCCAAAAGGCAAAATTATGATGCTAGAACACTCATACAATCAAGCCAAATCCACACAAAACTATCCGAGCCTAAGTTACATTAGAATTTACTTCCAAACTCTACTCAAACTCTCTCCCTAGAAGATCTTAGCTATGAAGGAGGTATTTATAGGAGGAGGAGCCTCCATAAAATATGGGGGAAAGAGCTTATCCCTTTGGGAGGTTGCATAAAGGGTGGAACAACCATCCCAAAGGAGAGAGCCGAGCTCATTTGATCCAACAACCAACCCTAGGAATGCCCATGAATCTGTTACACTCCGAAGCTTCGACAATTTGTTAAAAAATTGCTAAAAGTAGATCATCGCAAGTGAAACACAAGGACAGGGAGATGACGTCACTAGAATTAGTTCAATCTTGGCCATCTTCATGGGTGGAATAATTGATTACCCATGACGACTCAAAAACAGAGGCTAAAAAGGGTCTGCTCCAGGAGTAATGAACTGAGGTGTTCTTCCTAATATGACAAGGAAGACACTGACACATATTTTGCAACATGACACAATGAAGATGTCAATAACACAGATTGTTAGTGTTTGGGATTAGGTAATGCGTGGTTAGTGACAAAATACTGTGTAACAGATGCCTCCTAAAACATGAAGGCCGAGAAAGTGGGAAGGGTGAAATTCTTTATGAATCCATAATTGAAACAAAACACCATCGCGGAGAACCTGCAAATGCAAGTACAATTGATATCTCTGATACACAAGTACATAGTGAAAGGAAATATGTGTGCATAAGGCATGGGCGCAGCCATTCAAGAGATAAACATAAATGATCTGTGGTATGGACGTAGCCATCCAATCAAAAGGACCATATAAAAGACTTAGGTATGAAACAGATCCAGCTTAGCATGATAAATAGTTTGAGCAGAGTCTCCAACGACTAAATTGACTAACAGCTAATTTTGACCTTAGGGCCCAGGTCTAATTAATATTTATTAATTTAATATTATTATTATTTATCTTAATATTATTTATGGAAATAAGTTAAATTAGGTAAAAATAAATTAATATTAATGGTTGGTATAAAAAGAAATTTAATTATTTATTTAAATTATATATATATATATATATATATATATATATATATATATATATATTTAATTAAAATCATAATGGTTAGTTTATTTTTAATTATTAGTATTTATGGAAATTAGTTAAAAATATATAAAATAATTTTAATGGTTGGTTAAAGAAGTAATTTATTTTTATTTAAATTATATATATATATATATATATATATATATATATTCTAATTAAAGTTATAATATTAGGTTATTAAGATCAAAGTTAGGATTAATAAAATAATTTTAATGGTTAGATTAAAAAGATAATTTATTTATTTACTTAAATTATTTAATAATATATATATATATATATATATATATATATATATATATATATATATATATATATATATCATAATAATAGGTTGAGACTTTTCATCTATTAATTTATAATGGATAGTTTAAAAAAGTAATTTAATAGTTTATTTATTAATAATCAAATATATATATATTATAAAAATTATAAAGTTAGGATAAAATACTATATAAATAAATAGAATAATTCAAAGGTTAGTTTAAAAAGGTAATTTATTTATTTAATTAAATTATTTATTAAATATTGTTAATGATGCATATATACATATATATTCTAACTAAAATTATAAAATTAGGAGAGAAAAAAAAGGAGGGGGCAGAAAAACCGACTAAGAAGAGAGTGCTGGAATCCAACACCTACTGATTTTCCAGCCATCATCTCTATTGAGATTGCTCGGCTTCTTTTCAATCTCGATAGCTTCCTTCAATTTACGATGGTGGAACTGAGCAACTTTGGCAACAACCTTGGCTTCCTCAATACACACCTGATGCTTGGTCTTTTCCACATGCTCAGCTAATGCTGAAGACTTGGATCTCCCATGTCTTAGGTCGGCCGCATGTTCGCAGATCCTTTGATAGATGGAGCACCCTGTTTCCCCAATATAGGGGGTCCCACAAGAACAAGGGATCAAGTAGACACCCTTCCTGTCTTTAGGGTTAACGAGATCTTTCACCGATCGGAGGGATTTGCGAATGGTGTTGAGGGGCCTAAAGGTTGAGGGAATATCATACCTTTTAAGGATCCGAGCAATCTTGTCTGTGGTTCCTTGAACATAGGAAAGATGGACACCTGGACGACGCTCTTTTGGCTCTTTCTTAATTAACGCGTTTTTAGACGCTTTATGGAAAGCCTTCTGACCCAGGCATCTACTATATCCATTCTCCACAAAGACATTAAGGAGATGGGATCTCTCCTTATCAAAGCTCTCACAATCAGAGATCCTAAGGGCACGAGTAGCGAGGGTGTTAAGAACACCAAACTTTTGAGAAGGGAAATGATGGGAATCGGCATGAAGATACTGCTCAGTATGCGTTTTCTTTCGGAACACAGAGTGGGAGAGAAAGCCATCTTTATTCTGAGATATAAGAATATCCAGGAAAGGGAGGCAACCATTGACCTCTTTTTCCATGGTGAACTTAATGGTAGAGGACCGGCTGTTGAGGTGATTAAAGAAACGATCCAACTCCTCCGGGCCATGGGGCCAGATGACATTAGTGTCATCCACATACCTTTTCCAAAGCTTAGGAAGAAGATGAGATGAGGATAAAGCTTTGGCTTCGAAATCTTCCATAAAAAGATTCGCAATAATAGGGGAAAGAGGGGAACCCACGGCAACACCACAAGTCTGCTCAAAGAATTCACCCTCGAAACAGAAGAACGTGGAAGTGAGACAAATCTCTACCAGATGCGCGGTATCGGGATTTGTTAGGCGATAGATCACTTCCAAGGCCTCCTTTATAGGTATGCAAGTATAAAGGGAGACCACATCAAAGCTGACGAGAATGTCCTCCAGGCTAAGCTTAATATCCTTAAGCTCCTTAATGAAGGATGCAGAGTCTTTCACGAAGGACTCAGTGCGGCCAACCAGGGGCTTAAGTTTAAGGGCAAGGAACTTAGCCAGAAGATAGGTTGGACCGCCAATGGTGTTGACGATAGGCCTTAGAGGGGCCCCTTCCTTGTGAATCTTCGGTAGCCCATAGATCCTAGGAGCAATGGGACTACTTTCAATTAGCTTGTGGCACAGGGAACTCACTGAATTATTAGATTTAATGGCGAGAGCCACTGTCCTAGAAATCTTCTTCAGAGGGTTCTTGGATAGTTTTTTATAACTGCCACTATTGTGGAGATGATCTAGCATCTTCCTCCGGTAATCATCCTTGTTAAGGATGACCGTAGCTCCTCCTTTTTCTACCTTCAGAACGACAATATCTTCATTCTGATTTAAGGATTTTAGGGTGGAGGCTTCCTCTTTGTTGAGGTTCTTCCAAGGGGGCTTAGCCTTCCTAAGAACGACAGCACAATCCTGTGTAATAGTGTCCTTGATATTATCCGGAAGATCTCTAATCCTGTATTCCACGTCACAAATAATGTCCTCCACCAGGATTTTTCTAGGGGCTAGGGCAAAGTTTAGACCTTTGCCTAAGACACTGAAAACCGAAGGGGAAAAAGAAAAGCTAGAAAGATTAACAATCTTCGAATTGCGGGAAAAAACCTTATTGTCCAGGTTACCATCATTGTTATTGCTATAAGATTCTGTTCCATTGCGATATAAAATGCTATTATTATATGAATTATCATTATTATTATTAGAAAAATTATTCTCCGAAATAGTATTATTACTCTCATTGTTATCAATATTATTATTGTTAATAAGACTATTATTAGAATAAAAATTCTTATTATTAATAATAATGTTATTCGTATTAATATTATTCTTATAATTAAGAAAATTATTAAAATTATATATATTATCATTATTAGTGATAGTCTTGTGAGTATCAATAATATTATTATTGTAATAATAATAATTATTAATATTCTTATGACTATTGTTAGAATAATATAAATCCTTATTTTTATTACTAATCGTAGTGTAGATAAAAATATAGTGGTCCTCCCCCCATATTAGTTGTGAGACTCCGTCATAACAAATGTTTTGCCTGAAAGCTATCATGACAGATAATTTTCGTCCCTGAAAAAGGGTTTTCATCTTGAAAAGATGTGGATCATACGATGAGAAATGGACACCCGAGCCTTCTTTCTTCGTGGGAAACATGAGCACTTTATCGGACTTGAACCGATGACTTACGCTTTACCATGGCGTTACTCTACCGCTGAGTTAAAAGGACCCAACACTACGATTAATAATAAAAATATGGATTTATATTATTCTAACAATAGTCATAAGAATATTAATAATTATTATTATTACAATAATAATATTATTGATACTCACAAGACTATCACTAATAATGATAATATATATAATTTTAATAATTTTCTTAATTATAAGAATAATATTAATATGAATAACATTATTAATAATAAGAATTTTTATTCTAATAATAGTCTTATTAGCAATAATAATATTGATAACAATGAGAGTAATAATACTATTTCAGAGAATAATTTTTCTAATAATAATAATGATAATTCATATAATAATAGCATTTTATATCGCAATGGAACATAATCTTCTAGCAATAACAATGATGGTAACCTGGACAATAAGGTTTTTTCCTACAATTCGAAGGTTGTTAATCTTTCTAGCTTTTCTTTTTCCCCTTCGATTTTCAGTGTCTTAGGCAAAGGTCTAAACTTTGCCCTAGCCCCTAGAAAAATCCCGGTGGAGGACATTATTTGTGACGTGGAATACGAGATTAGAGATCTTCCAGATAATATCAAGGACACTATTAGACAGGATTGTGCTGTCGTCCTTAGGAAGGCTAAGCCCCCTCGGAAGAACCTCAGCAAAGAGGAAGCCTCTGCCCTAAAATCCTTAAATCAGAACGAAGATATTGTCGTTCTGAAGGCAGACAAAGGAGGAGCTACGGTCATCCTTAACAAGGATGATTATCGGAGGAAGATGCTAGATCATCTCCACAATAGTGGCAGTTATAAAAAACTGTCCAAGAACCCTCTGAAGAAGATTTCTAGGACAGTGGCTCTCGCCATTAAATCTAATAATTCAGTGAGTTCCCTGTGCCACAAGCTCATTGAAAGTAGTCCCATTGCTCCTAGGATCTATGGGCTACCGAAGATTCACAAGGAAGGGGCCCCTCTAAGGCCTATCGTCAACACCATTGGCGGTCCAACCTATCTTCTGGCTAAGTTCCTTGCCCTTAAACTTAAGCCCCTGGTTGGCCGCACTGAGTCCTTCGTGAAAGACTCTGCATCCTTCATTAAGGAGCTTAAGGATATTAAGCTTAGCCCGGAGGACATTCTCATCAGCTTTGATGTGGTCTCCCTTTATACTTGCATACCTATAAATGAGGCCTTGGAAGTGATCTATCGCCTAACAAATCCCGATACCGCGCATCTGGTAGAGATTTGTCTCACTTCCACGTTCTTCTGTTTCAAGGGTGAATTCTTTGAGCAGACTTGTGGTGTTGCCATGGGTTCCCCTCTTTCCCCTATTGTTGCGAATCTTTTTATGGAAGATTTCGAAGCCAAAGCTTTATCCTCATCTCGTCTTCTTCCTAAGCTTTGGAAAAGGTATGTGGATGACACTAATGTCATCTGGCCCCATGGCCCAGAGGAGTTGGATCGTTTCTTTAATCACCTCAACAGCCGGTCCTCTGCCATTAAGTTCACCATGGAAAAAGAGGTCAATGGTTGCCTCCCTTTCCTGGATATTCTTATATCTCGGAATAAAGATGGCTTTCTCTCCCACTCTGTGTTCTGAAAGAAAACGCATACTGAGCAGTATCTTCATGCCGATTCCCATCATTTCCCTGCTCAAAAGTTTGGTGTTCTTAACACCCTCGCTACTCGTGCCCTTAGGATCTCTGATTGTGAGAGCTTTGATAAGGAGAGATCCCATCTCCTTAATGTCTTTGTGGAGAATGGATATAGTATATGTCTGGGTCAGAAGGCTTTCCATAAAGCCTCTAAAAACGCGTTAATTAAGAAAGAGCCAAAAGAGCGTCGTCCAGGTGTCCATCTTCCCTATGTTCAAGGAACCACAGACAAGATTGCTCGGATCCTTAAAAGGTATGATATTCCCTCAACCTTTAGGCCCTTCAACACCATTCGCAAATCCCTCCGATCGGTGAAAGATCCCGTTAACCCTAAAGACATGAAGGGTGTCTACTTGATCCCTTGTTCTTGTGGGACCCCCTATATTGGGGAAACAGGGCGCTCCATCCGTCAAAGGATCTGCGAACATGCAGCTGACCTAAGACATGGGAGATCTAAGTCTTCAACATTAGCTGAGCATGTGGAAAAGACCAAGCATCAGGTGTGTAGCCTGCCATCCCATATCCGGTCCTTATAAGAGGGGGGAATAGTTGTACCTCCTAAGCGCTTCATTCAGTAAGTGGAGGGCTACGTGGTATAGGGCTCACAGGTCTAGTTCTATCTATAGGTGGGTAGGTCTAGTCGTTCCTTGCACACTTGAATCACTCGAATAGACCACCTAACTGCTTAGGTCAAACCATGTTTTCGTCTCTGATGAAATGCGAAAAAAAGAATGAAATCGCTTGTCCGCATCAGGCAAGGGTCAAGCGGGCTTATGGTGGGCTAATAGGTTGTTGCCAAAGTTGCTCAGTTCCACCATCGTAAATTGAGGGAAGCTATCGAGATTGAAAAGAAGCCGAGCAATCTCAATAGAGATGATGGCTGGAAAATCAGTAGGTGCTGGATTCCAGCACTCTCTTCTTAGTCGGTTTTTCTGTCCCCTCCTTTTATAATTTTAGTTAGATTATATATGTATATATGCATCATTAACAATATTTAATAAATAATTTAATTAAATAAATAAATTACATTTTTAAACTAACCTTTGAATTATTCTATTTATTTATATAGTATTTTATCCTAACTTTATAATTTTTATAATATATATATTTGATTATTAATAAATAAAATATTAAATTACTTTTTTAAACTATCCATTATAAATTATTATTAAATTAATAGATGAAAAGTCTCTATGATTTATATATATATATATATATATATATATATATATAATAATTATTAAATAATTTAAGTAAATAAATAAATTATCTTTTTAATCTAACCATTAAAATTATTTTATTAATCCTAACTTTGATCTTAATAACCTAATATTATAACTTTAATTAGAATATATATATATAATTTAAATAAAAATAAATTACTTCTTTAACCAACCATTAAAATTATTTTATATATTTTTAACTAATTTCCATAAATACTAATAATTAAAAATAAACTAACCATTATGGTTTTAATTACATATATATATATATATATATATATATATATATATATATATATATATATATATATATATATATATATAATAATTATGAATTAATTTAAATAAATAAATAAATTACTATTATTATTATTATTTTTTAATTAACCATTGAAATTATTTTACTTATTAATCCTAACTTTTATCTTATTAACCTAATATTATAACTTTAATTAAATACATATAATAAATATATATATGTATATTTGTCAATTTAGTCGTTGGAGACTCTGCTCAGACTATTTATCATGCTAAGCTGGATTTGTTTCTTCAACTTGTCCTGACGATGAACCACACTAGTTGGTTCGAAACGCGTCAACAAATGCCTGTCTACATGTGATTTACGTCGAAGTTATTCTTTCAACTATTATGGATCACAGAAGCCTCAATTCAACTATAGACTCAGGTATGGTCGCAACCATCCAATCAAAAGAGTCATGTATACAATCATGAACCAATCCGCGCAACCTGGACTTGTGTAATCTGAGCCCAGGGTCTTGAATCCCAACCTAATCAAGGTACAAATTCTAATATGCGAATAGATGTGCTGAAGTCGAGCATACTAGAAAATTGTTTGATTACCGGTCAATGATGTAAACCGTTAACAAGCGTGAGAGAGACCACTAGTAATGTCAATGGTTCTCAAGGTACTACTAGTACAATCCACAAAGTGTGAATAATGATCTGAAGTCAAACACCCATGAAATCACCCTATCGAAGGCCAATAATGAAAGCCTGTCATCGAATGTGAAGAACTTGCCATTAAGGCATGTAAGCTCCAAGGTACCAGAAAGGAGTCTCTAGATCAACTTCCCGGATAATGAGCTGAAGTCAACAGGAAGCGATCAGTCGAAGGAGGGCCATAATGTTTCCCACATCATCGATGCGAGACAAAGGAACAAGATGAATGTGGATGAGACAGAGAATCCGAGGAAGGTGTGTAAGGAAACAAACTGTGGAAGGATTAAGCTCTTGAACATATCGGTGACACAACTCTGGAGTTTGGCAGCATTTTGGTACCAAGGGATCAAAGGTCATGATGATGCAGCAAGGATTAGATGGAATGAGGAAAAATGGATAACCCAAAACCTGGAAGGCCAACGATAAAGTGAGGATATCCCAACCCGACATGAAGCAGAAAGAGTGTCGATGTTCAAGAGCGACAAGCTGTCGTAATAATTAATACAACTGACAGAATACTTCCAAATTTTCCCCACCATTTCTGGCGAGTACCCCAATTATTTTTGATCGCAAGCTTGAAGGGGATAACATATGCTTGCACTATAAGTTCATCCTTCAGATGAATCCGACCTAGTAAGATTAATGAGCCCTAGGAAGGAGAAACTCATGTTCGTCATGGTGACGAATCCAATGTCATTTAATAGTTTAACGAGTTTGACAAAGGTGTAACTTGGTATCTTTTTCATGTTTAGAGAGTTTTGAAAAATACACGTAAAAGAAAACTCCACATGGTCCCTTTTCATACGTTTGTGTCTCTCAAGCTTGAAAAGGTAGAAAACAATAATTGAGAGAACCGCTTGACCATTTCAGCCAAGGAGTACCTTTTTTGTAAATAGTGCCTCCTAGCCCAAAAAAGGGGTAAACTTATACTGGGCACACGGCATTTTGCATCTGTTAACGAGTTTGAAATGATAAGGGCTCGACAATATTTTCATTTCTAAAGGGTTGGAAAAGAGCTGTAAGTGGACCCCCCATTTTTATTCTCTTTAACGAGTCAAAAAGGGAAAAATACTCGACAATCTTTCCATCTTTTATGAGTGAGAAAAGAGGTTAAAGGTGACTTGTCTTGGAGGAATGAGTGGTATAAAGGGTAGCAACTGGTTTCGAAAATGGTGGAACTGCTCAAAACATGTAATGGTCAAGAGGCTGGCTAATAAAACCACTCATCGCTATGGTCCCTTAGGAAAGGAAAAACAACCAAGTGAAAGCATATGATCAGCCAAATAGATAGTGATGATGGAAGGAGAAAAACCAAGGCTCATCTAATGGAAGAGGCTGATAGAATGGAAATCACGAGGGAAAAAGTGGAGATGGGTTCATTTTTACATAAGCTTGAACCATAACAAACTATGCTTGAATTCAGTTTCATGTTTACATAAGCTGGAAATGAAAATTTATGCTTGGATTCAGTTTCATTGTTACACAAGCTTGAAACGAAGAACTATGCTTGAGATTGGTTTACATGCCCCCAACATGATGAAAGGGAGAGTCTCCTGTAACCAGATGGAAGTCACTGTGATGAAGCGGGACAGTTATCCAACACCTTTTTGGCTTCATCCAGATAGGGATAAAGGTGAATGGGGTGATTCCCTTCACATAACCTACAGGGAAACTTAACTTTACCACTAGGTGCATGCCCCCCAAGCTTCATTACATTCACCTAAGTAGACTACTCATGGCTATCAAGTGGATGGAATGAAGGTTCATTTACGAGATCAAGTGAAAGACTCGACTGGGATTTTACAAGATCTAATCAAAGACTCGAATTGGAACTTTGCTCCAGGGGACCTTGTTTCATTTTTTAATGAGCTTGACACAAGACAAGGAACTTTGCCCAAATTCCTTGTTTCATTTTTTAACAAGCTTGACATAAGACAAGGAACTATGCCCATAGCCTTTGGTTTCATTTTTTATCGAGGTTGGCACAAGAAAAGAACTGTCCTCATTAACCCTTGTTTCATTTTTTAACGAGGTTGACACAAGAAAAGAAACTCTCCTCATCTCTTGTTTCATTTTTTTAATGAGGTTGACACAAGACCAAGAACTATCCTCATCTCTTGTTTCATTTTTTAATGAGGTTGACACAAGACCAAGAACTATCCTCATGATGCCTTGTTTCATTTTTTAACGAGGTTGACACAAGACAAGGAACTCTCCTCATCTCTTCTTTCATTTTTTAATGAGGTTGACATAAGACCAAGAACTATCCTCATCTCTTGTTTCATTTTTTAATGAGGTTGATACAAGACCAAGAACTATCCTCATGATGCCTTGTTTCATTTTTTAACGAGGTTGACACAATAAAAGGAACTCTCCTCATCTCTTGTTTCATTTTTTAATGAGGTTTACATAAGACCAAGAACTATCCTCATGACACCTGTTCATGGGCCATATGAGAACATGGCTCCCAAGCGATCCTCACTAGATGGAAGAAACATGCTCTGGGAGGAATACATGTCATTTTGTACCATAGACAAATCAAGTTCCAATTCTCCTAGTACATAATGTACAATCCCATTTGTGTAATCATTAGCAGATACGGAGATGAAACGGATAGACACATAATTGACCTGTGGTGGGGAAGGTACTGCTTACAAATAAGAGCTGATATGGGACGATGGTTGTAAAGGAGGTGCCTAGTGACCAATGAACAACAGTTGATCAATAGTCACAATTCTTCCTTCATGCGGAAAACAAACCACATAGAAAAGTGAAGAAACAAGAGCTCCCATGACATACACATAGTTGCATCCAAGGAGATTGAAATCTAACGGACCTTGGACTACCATCATGTCTATATATATGGTCTTTCCTCCCAAAGTAATAGGGAACTTTGGAAGGATCCCTAAGGGTTGACTGGTTCCTCCATTGAAAGCCAACAGATTCTGGGTGACAAGCACAAGCTATGGGGAGCCCAAAGCTTGCCAAGTAGTAGAAGACATGATGCTAATAGACGAACCTTCATCTAATATAGTGCTAGGTACTACCATATTATAGGCTTGTACTATAATATGGAAAGGCACATAAGATGGGACGTCGAAAGCAGCCAATGGACCCCAATTGAAAGAGATGCAAAGACTACTTGGCAGGGGTATCATATGATTGCCCCCATGCTATCTAGGAATAGGAGAAGGACTCTCCTGAACAACAGAGACAGGAGGGTCACTCTTTGATTCATGAGAATTTGAGGAGATGAGAAGAATATGAGCAATATGATCACCACTCTCTTCCGGAACAAAGTGAGCAACTGGTGGTGAAACCAAGTCGACACTCTTTTTGACCAATGGTTGGTCGGGAACAGACACAAGAGAGTCATTCTCAGGAAGAGAAGGATGGGCAAGAGATGAATCCAATTCAATCTCTTTACCAACTGAGAGAGGGTCAGAAGAAAGCTTCTGATAACCAACAGGAAGTTGTGGTGGAGGAGCTACAAGGTTTCCAAAACTTTGGAAGCTTTATCCATAAGAGGACAAAGGTGAAGAAGATGCTCTCCTTCACATAACCTACAGGGGAATCTAATCTTCCCTTTCTTCTTACCATTGCTAGCCAAGAGTGTAGCATCGACATGATCTCCAAAGGTCGATGGGGATGGTCGATCCAGTTTTTGAGACCATACCTCTAAGATTTTGGGAATTCCAGGACAGTCTCAGAGGAGGTGGTCACCCTTACACATCTTGCAAGGGAATCTTACCTTCCATGGAGGAACAAAAGGTTTTCCTATAGGAAGTGAATTTGGAGTAGCAGCCACACGGTCAGACTCTTGCTTAACTGACTTCTTCTTCTTTGTCTTCTTCTTCTTCTTCGTAGCCTCCTGGTTACTAGATTTGAAACTTTTACTAGGGAAAGTAGAAGAAATAGGGGAAGAAGGCGAGGGGTCAACCTTAGAATCATCATGACGTGATTTGAATGAAGGAGATGGCAGGGCAGGAGTTGGGACACTTGTGATCACTGATGTTGAAAATAACCAGACAGGTAAACCAATGGTTAACCTAGGGAGGGATAATGTTGCCATATAAGGAGCACCAATGTTTCCAAAAGAAGGAAAAGGACCAGGATTCCCTTCCAAGGGGAACCCTTGATGGGTGGACTCTGGAAATGTTGCCATTGGAATCGACTCTAAAGAATTACTAAGGAAGATAACTTTTACCAGGAATATTTCGTGGGAAGTTAATTTTAGAACACCGAAACAAAAATTTTCCTTTTCATGTTTTAAGAGTCAAGAAAAGGATGAAAGGTGACTTTATCACTTCCGATTGGAAACGAGCTCGAAAGAACAAGTGCTTGAATGATCTTTTAATTTTAATGAGTCAAAAAGATCAAATGAATGCTCTGGAACTCTAGGCAAAAGGTTTACCAGACAAATCATAAAACTGCATAGACACCTTGGTAGTAAAATGAAAGAGAAATGACCAAGGACTTCCCATACGGAAGCTAATCTTCCTGAATTCTATTTTCGATGCTTTACGAGTCGTAAGGTGGCAGAATCTACTTCCTATGGATAACAAGATTGCAACCTAGTGGGGTCTCCCATCATATACCTGATGGTACAAGGAGCACAAGTCTGTACTAGCACTTATCAAATCATAAAAGGAGGAATCACCCAACCTTAGTGAAAACTACAGCCACTAGGTTTAAAGATGCCGAAACACATCTCTATCCTAGACCTCTACATATATGAGCATTAAGTTCCAATATGTTTATAGATTAATTCAATAAATTTTAGCAGTTTATCTTAAATTAGATCTCAGTTTCAAGGCCCTACCAAATGTATATTCAAAAACTCCTAGAATGCAACTAAATGAGTAAAGAAACCATTTCTTTTCAATGAAGAACTAACTAAAGAAAAGTGAGAGGTTCACTTCAAATCAATCAAAGCAATAAGCAAGCAAATGCAAGAATGGTAATTTTCATTATTTCACAAGAAAACCAATCAAGACGAAAGAGAAATGCTTCTAGCTTTTACTAACTTACAAGCAATCTAATTAAGAAAATGAAAAATACATCCTTTGCTTTTCAACTTCTAAATGTCAAGAATTTACTAATGCAAAAGATTGTTCTCATTTCCTAATGCAAAATGAATGCGATATTTTGTTTTTTCGAATAGATGACAAGCAACCAAATGCAAAACTCAAAACAATGCTAGTTTTAAGTCCTTTTCAAATGAAATCATTCAATAAGTAAAGAGAAACATTCCACTCAGAAACTAATCAAATACTTAAAACAAAGAATATGTTTCTTTTTGAAAAAACTTGAAAGCTTTCTGACTGACCGGGAAGTAATATGATCTATGCCAAAGTGATGGAAGGAAACAAAAAAAACAAGACTTGGAAGTTTTGATAACCAAATGTCACATACCAATCAGGAAGATGAAAGAATAGTCAATAAGGAAAATCCTCAAACAAAGCAAGGGATCGCTTCAAACACAGCTTAAAGGTCCAAATGAAAAAGCAACCCAAGAAAAAGCTAATGCTTCAAGAAACCCTAAGGTCAACAAGTCACTCAGTTCAAAAAGGAGAAATCTCAAGGGAATGAAACCAAGAGTCAAATATTCTAGCAAACAACAATTTGACACATAATAAATAGGTAGAAGACAAGCTCAGAAGGATTAGACACACTGGCCAATCAGCAAACAAAACTTCAAAATGAAAACCTACACGAACCTTCGTGAGCATCAAATTGACAACTTGCATAGATAATGAAAAGTCACACCCCCTTAACTAGCAACTTGCGACGTCATCGCATGAGTACACCAGGAAATAGTGCCGAGCGTAACTCAAATCCCGTTGCGACTGTGAGGTGATTTAATCATGCCAAATAGTAGAAAGCGCAAATAATTAAATAGAGCAGATGCGACTATCGTCACGACTGTCATAAAATAAAAGGCGATGATCCCAAATCAAAGGAAAAATTTAAAAATTCAGCTGAGGAAAGGCCATACCTATCACTTATGATAGAGGAAAGACTACCAGGAGTAGTCAAACAACCCACAATATGGAGAATTCTACCCAAAAAGTAAAGGAGACAATAAACAAGCAAAGAAAAATTAAATCAAGAGACAAAAGACAGATCCCTAGTATGGTTGCCAACTTGTGAAGCAAGTAATTTCCATCTGCAGATAGAGGCAACCCCTCTAGCCCTAGAGTAGGTTTGGTCACAACAAGGACAATATCAAATCAAATTCCCTTAGATAATTAATTTCGTGAAGGCCTACCTTCAAATCCTTGTTTGATGAAGTTCTCATAGTGTTGCTCCAGCTCTCTTCTAATCACTTTTGTACCTGAAACAACATACATAGAAAAACAACAAACATAATAGAATACAACAAAACTGATCCACTTAAAGGGTCAAGGAACTTCAAGCTATCAATATGCAGTTTTGACATAAGATATAGGAAATAAGCCGTTAATTTGTATTAATATGAACTGAAGTAAAACTTACAACCATGCCTTGATGTTGTAGGTCTCCTTGAGGGGTCCTGTCAGCATGTCTTCGCAAGCATTCTCTCATGAATTGTCTCCCACGAGGATGAATAACTCTCTCTCCTACCCAAAAGGAAAAGTTATGATGCTAGAAAAATCATACAATCAAGCCAAATCCACACAAAACTATCCCAAGCTAAGTTACATTAGAAGCTACTTCCAAACTCTACTCAAACTCTCTCCCTAGCAGATCTCAGCTATGAATGAGGTATTTATACGAGGACGAGCCTCCATAAAATATGGGAGAAAGAGCTTATCCCTTTGGGAGGTTGCACAAAGGGTGGAACAACCATCCCAAAGGAAAGAGACGAGCTCATCTAATCTAAAAACCAACCCTAGGACCACCCATGAAGCTGTTACACTCCGAAGCTTCGATAATTTATTAAAAAACTCGTCAAAATTAGATCGTTGTGAGTGAAACACAGGGATAGGGCAATGACATCGCTAGGCTTAGTTCAATATTTGCCATCTTTGCGGGTGGAATAACTGATTACTCCTTATGACCCAAAAATAGAGGTTAAAAAGGGTTTGCTCTAGGAGTAATGAACTGAGGTATTCTTCTTGATATGATAAGGAAGATACTGATACATATTTTTCAACATGACACAAAGAAGATGTCAATAACAAGGACTGGTAGTGTCCGGGATCAGGGAATGTGGGGTCAATGACGAAATACCATGTAACATTTGGATGAAAAATTAAATTCCACATCTAACAATTTCTCCCACTCAAATTTGAGTAAAATCGTAGGGAGATAAGTTGAAAATACATGTTGAAAAGGTAGTTTTTTCTTTTTTTCCCTCCAAAAAATGATGAGATAATATAATCTTATTTTATTATTTCCACTATTATTTTATAATATTCCTTAGGAGGTCCATTAGACCTCGAAATTTCTCTAATGATATGCTAGTTCATGGTGGCCAGATATCGTGGTGTATTTACCAAAAGATCCTATATAAGAAAGAAAATGATTTTTCAACTAGAACAAAGTTACTGACTTAATGAGAACAATAACTTCAAAATGAGAACTCTAGCAAAAAAACATGAAAAACCATCCCGAAAATGAAAAGTGTTGAAGCTAGAACAATGTTGTTGTTGTTTTTAAGCTAAATTTTCAACATTTTTTAAAAATGATAATAAAAACCTTTTTTTTTGCACAAAAAACATGAAAAAACACCTTGAAATGAAAAGTAGCATTTTTTTTTTGGTTAAAATTTCATTTTTTTTAACAATGACATTAAAAACAATTTTTTTTGTGTAATAAACATGAAAAAACACCTTGAATTAAGAAAAGTATTGATGCTGCATCAACATTCTTTTTGGGCTAAAATCCCAACATTTTTTAGCAATGACATTAAAAATAAAATATTATGACTCCCAAAACCATTAAAATTCCAATAGTTTTAGACAACACTTTAAAGATAAAGTATCATGACTACAAAAACCCTGAAAATTCCAACAATTTTCAATCGTGGTGTTACAAATTAATATCATGACTTTGAAAAACCTTAAAATTTTGACAATTTTCAACCATGGCGTCACAAATAAAATATCATGACTCCAAAAAACCTTAAAATTCCAACATTCTTTAGCCATGGAATTAAAAACAAATATCATGACTACATTAAACCTTAGATTTTCAACATATTTCGAGATCGGATATCATGACTAAAAAAACCTTAAAAATAAAATCTAAATCAAAGAGTCATTATACCAAATGCTAAAAATATAGTTATTTTAAAATCTTAGCCTAAGATAACTTGACACATTGCAATGAAAACGTAAAAATAAACCATAAATTTGACACATAGTAGGGGCATGTTTGACCTATTGCAATGAAAACTCAAAAATCAATTATCAAATTAACACATAGTGGAGACGAACTTGATTCATTATAACAAAAACTGAAAAAATTAATTATTAAATTCACACGTATTGAGGTCAAGTTGCTAGTCGAACATCGATATAATCCCTAAAAAAATAATAATAAATAAATAAAATTTAAAAACAAAACAAAACACAAATTAAAAAATAAAATAAAAATCATAAAAAAGTAAAAAAAAATAACAATAAAAAAACAAATAAAATTAAAACATTTAAAAAAATTAAATTTAAAAATTAAAAATGACAAAAACAAATCAAAATTTTAAAAATTAAATACAAAAAATTGTATAGAAGAAGGAAAGACAAAAAAAAAATTAAACGTAAAAAAGTAAAAATAAATAACAAAAATTTAACTCTAAAAGGATGAAAATCCAAAGGTGGCGCGGTTGTGGTGGGGTGTTGATTCTAAGAATCGATCCCTTGCCTTAGCGGGATGCCAAAGGGTCGTCTTTAGGGCTACTAGAGTGGTTGACCCCCCACCCTAGTCGTATCTTCAAAATGTTTATGCCCATCGCTCTTGTGGCCCTAGTGGCTCGGTCGAGGCCAAAAACCCTTTTTTAATTTTGATTAATTTTTTTTGATAATTTTATTTTAATAATTTTAAAATAGTTTTATATTTTATTATCACTAATTTTTTAAATTTCTATCTATCTATCTATCTATCTATCTATCTATCTATATATATCTATATATATATATATATATATATATATATATATATATATATATATATATATATATATATATATATATATCCTAACTATGTTTTTTTTAAATTATTTTTTAATAAGTTTTATTTTTTTATTGTTTTTTTTAAGGAAGGTATTTTAATTTTAATTTTTTATAATTGTATTTTTTCTCCCTTTTAATATTTTCTTTTTGCATTTTTTTTAATATTGATTTTAACTTAAATATATTATTTTATTTATTTGTTAATTTTTAATTGTTTCTTTTAATTTTTGTTTTAAGGTAATTTTTTTTGTAAGCTTGGTAGGACCTTTTTCATTCATTCATTTTCATAAAAAACAGGTTACAAGCAGGGTCACGACATTTAGTGGCCTCAAACTGACCATTGGGAAACCAAGTTTGTTGGCGAGCGAACAACATTGTATGCCATCCAAAAAAATAATAATTTAAGTCTGTCTAACAGTGCCTTCCAAGATGGATTGTCTAGGAAACTTCTACATCCTAGATAGCTATAGTATAGATAACTATTCGACATACGCATCATAGAAAATTAAACAACAAACAAGTACAACCATATACAAGAAAATTACTACTCATTAGAGGACTCCATATGAGCTGGGTCCTTCACACTGAAACCTGGTAATTCAGACTGAGGAAGACACATAATTTGTTTTCAATGCAGCTAAGATGGACATTTTGCTATTGAATTTGGAACTGAATGAGTTGGATTTTTTTATTTTTTTATTTTTATTTTTTAAATTTTATTTATTTATTATTTTATTTTATTTATTTATTCAATTTTATTTTATTTTTATTTATTTATTTATTTTTTCTAAATTTCCTAAAATCATGGTTCATATTTGATAGATCCTTCTGGAGAGGTCAGGATAGCTCTGGTCACAATTATTTTCATCAACTGGTAGAGGTGAAAAATTTTCCTGTATTTGGTGGTGCGACTTTTGGAATGTCCTAGGTCTGGAACTAAGTCATGCCATATTCTATCTCAACTTCAACTTCTGTCCACTGATTCAATTCAACTTCTGAATTTGAAATCAATTTCTTAACTTAATCTGAAGTACCCGTATGATAGGCTTGAGCTGCCTCTCAGATGATTTGTGCATTTGTTTTACGACCACATCTTCACCACTGTCGATCCAAGGACGGGCCACTACCTCCTTGCATCCCCGACTTCTTACCTCAATCGTGACCACCTCTTCCTAAAGAACTAACATTAGGGGTTGGGCGAGCAATAGAGATTGTCCACTAAACAACAAAACCAAAAGTTGTCAACCACACAAAACCAACCATGAACTAGGACCAAACTGTCTACTTGCAGTTAAGGTACTTACATAGATTTTGAGGACCAGATACAATAGCAAAGTATGAAGGCAAGGTGCAACTTGTGTTAGGCTCAAGCCTATAAAATAAAATAAGGGTCGAATGGAACTTCCACCATCAAAAGAAGATATTGAGTTCCAGCTCCCTGAGCCCAAGTGAAACCATATACAGAGATAAGCCAAGGTGGGGTTGTCGCCTCAGGAAGAAGGCTCCACAGACCGGATCCTCGAGCACAATTTAAGTAAAACCCACAAGAAAAGTGTAATGAATTAGATGCAGGAGGTTCAAAATATTTCCCATGCTTAGAACCAACAATTCAATGATCTAGCACCATGAGCAAACATGCATCCACCAGAAGACTCCAAACCAGAGATTTAAATACATTCCCATGAGAGATAAAAGAATGCTAAAGAAGACAAATACAGCCATAGAGGAAGCAAACATTACATAAGGAAAGACAACAAAAGCTTTCCAATTTTCTAGACATTGATTCCCATTCCTTAAAAATATCATATTTCAGGGCTTGTCATTTAGCTTTTGAGAGACATTAGAAGAATTTGTAGGCCATGGTTGGAGAGGGGGGATAAAAAAAGTTATATACCAACAAAAGACATCATTAACCTAAGAGAACCAGTTGTGTCCAAGAAGTAGACCCGCCTAGGCTTCATTGCAAATGAGAATATGCTTACCAAGATCCTTCTCTCACCACCAAGAACCAAAACCAAACTCAAGATAGTTAATTTCTTAGATCGACGAGCTGTTACCACCTAGAGTTTAAGAGCACAACGACTCGACACATCGCCATTAACACTTCCTATCCGCACTGCCACCCAACATTCATAACCAAACATGTGAGGGCGTGGGTCGAGTCACCCTCTTGCGCTTTCATAAACCAGTTTATGCATGACGGGGATCCCAAGAAGATCCATGACATGTATTGCACCCTGAGTGGGGAATTTATTTTTATTTTAAACAACTTATTTTTGTTTTGTTTTTGAACACTTTTTTTTTTGTTAAAGATGTTTTTAATTTTTTTTAACAATTTTTAATTTTTAATTTTTTAATTTTGTTATTTTTACTTAAAATTTTATGTGAATCATTATTTTTTAAAAAACATCAAATATTATCATTTTTGGACATAAAGTTTGCTAATTTTTTTTTTTTTTTCATAAAAATCCTTTATTTGACGTGTCTTTTTTAACTAAAAAAAGTCCAAAATATGTATTTTTAAAATTATATCCATATGCAAAATGTGTATTTTTTTGTCAACTTTTAAAAATTATTATTTTTTTAGTGACAATTATTTTGTGTGTATTGAAGTATTAATTAATGATTCATAAATCTATAAAAAATTCAAACCTCAAAATAATAATATTATTATTATTTTTACCTTTGCAAAATAATGAAAATTTCGTTACAGAAAACATAAAGAGAAACAAAAAACATAAACTTGAAAAACTCTTAAAAAGAAGAAAACAACTTGAAAAATGGTTAAATAATCAAATTTTAAAAAAAAATGTGCATACTTAAGACATACGAAAATTTAAAGTGTTAAAAATATGCCCTAAAAAAAAGGTTGATTTTGCAACTACACTTTTCAAAATCCACATGAAAATCATCAACATTTTAAAAAAATATCCATACTTAATATATTAGAAAATTTAAAGTGCCAAAAATAAACCCCCAAAAAATAGGATGATCCTGCATCAATACTTTTCAAAATTGACAATGAAAATCAGAAAAATTTAAAAGAAAATGTACATACTTAATATATAAGAAAATTTAAAGTATCAAAAATATGTTTAAAAAAACGTTGATTGTGCATCAACAATTTTCAAAATTGAATGATTTTTTGCTACCTCTAAAAAAATGAGAACTCAATATAGTTCCTGTTAAGCTGGTAAATTTGTTCTAGATAATGTAGAAGCTAAAAAATAAGCTTTCATAATTGAACTTATGACACACACACACACACACACACATATCGTGTCATATCTCTAAAGATCTTGCCTCAAGTTGTCGATCTTATCTCTAATCTTTGAAGTTTGATCTCTAATGCGAATCACAATATTACTGATTGTTATGATTGGGTTAGGGGAATTGAACAACTCGTCATCAACCCAATCATCACCATCATGTTCCCATGACTACATTTCAATAAAAGAAAAGTTATTTCAATTATATAAACAAATAATCAATTTCACATTAAATATAAATTGAAATTGTTAATTCTTTACATGTTTTGACCATGTTGGTGCTTTTCCATGACTGACCTACCACATTATAATATAATTAGATCCGTAAATGATTAACAAAGACCTTCTTTATTAATTCCAACCCATACTTTGCATTTTGTAGCAAGTTTATTTTGTATAACTTAGCAATGATGGTCTTATTGGAACAATTTGTTAAACCTTGCTATGTACAATTAGTGAAACAATGATAATTTTCTTTTTTTCCTCTCATCAGTAGATTTCCATCCCTCTATATAGGATGCTAGGCAGGAAAGGAATTATTATAAATATCAATAGTTTCACATGCACAAGACAACCTACACATTGAGCATTGACAAGCACCTAAATAACAAGAAATAGTATCTTATGTCCAATGGATATATAAACATTCCTAAATCCCATAATTCGAAAGCCTTAAGAAGTCCAACCCATCATATTATGACAAATGTATTATTACATCTTTTACAAATTCCTATCTCTAGATAAATGAGCAGACACTATCATAGGTAGGGTGCACACCATCTTTCCATGGCATCAAAGGTAAATTAATAAGCTTTTACTGCTTGTCCACTTGTAATCGAAGGATAAATTAACGAGTGCTCCAACTTACGCAAATGGCCACTGCAGACTCCCAAGCAACAAAGTAAGTGTGAAAGCATGGGGTTATGTTTAAGGTCTCAGTGTCACTAGTTCAAAAAACAATAAAAATAACGTTGCCTTTCATTGGCATGGCCGCATTAAATTTTTCCCTCATTGCTAAGTATTTTTTAATTACCTTAATGACTCAATGAAAAATACAATCACAATAGTAAATACTATAAAACATAATAAAATTCCACCATCTCACATAAGCTATAGAAAAGAAACAACAAAAAAATAGAGAAATGGATTCCTACAACAAAAAAATATAGAAATCAAGCTTTATTACCAGAAATGGATGCCTACAATAAAATGCACATAGAAATGTCTTGTCTTATAGACACAAGTGCATTAATGAGACCTTCTATCCTAGAAACCTTTGATAAAAAATAAAACATGGCATATCTATTATCAAAGGAAAACAAATTTACCAACTTGACAAGAACTATAACCTTAGAACGAGAACTCCAGCCCAAAAATCCCATTTTTTTGTGCAAAAAACATGAAAAACACCTTGAAAATGAAAAGTTTTGATGTTGCATCAATATTGTTTTTCCCTTGGTTAGAATTCCAATTTTTTTTAGTAACGAAATTAAAAACTAAGATTTTTGTGCAATAAACATGAAAATACCCCAACAATGAAAAGTGTTGATGCTGCATCAACACTTATTTTTTTTGGATCAAAATTATAATATTTTTGGGCATTAAAAACTAATTTTTTTGTGTAATATATATGAGAAACACCCTAAAATTGAAAAGTATTGATACTAAATCAATGCTTCTTTCTGTTATGATTCCAATATTATTTAGAAATGTCATTGAAATTAAAATATCATGACTTTGAAAAACCTTAAAATTCCAATACTTTTAGATGATAGTGTTAAAGATAAAACATCCTGACTCTGAACAACCTTAAAATTCCAATATTTTTCGATGATAGTGTTAAATATGAAACATCATGACTCCAAAAAACCTAAACATTCCAACAATTTTCAATCATGACTTTAAATATAAATATCATGACTGCGAAAAACCTTAATATTTTGACATTTTTCGACCATGGTGTTAAAGATAAAATATCACAACTCTGAAAAACCTTAAAATCTCAAAAAATTCCATCCATGGAATTAAAACCAAATATCATGACTAAAGGAAACCCAAATCAAAGAGTCATTATAGCAAGAGTAATTTAAAAAAAATGATAAAAATATAGTTTTTTAAAAATATTAACCTAAGTGGGGTAACAGGAGGGGAGGGATTCTCTTAAATCCCTATGGAAATTAGAAAGTTAAGTTTTCTTCGGGCTTGGGACAAAAAAGGAATAATCTTACTTAAATGTATGGGCTTCACTTCAGACTCCAATTAGAAAAAGAACATGATATCTCTTCCATAGTCATCTTGGGGGACTCCCACATCACAATTCAACACCTCCAAATGGGATTTCTTCCAAAGAATGACCTTCTATCCCTTCTTATTTGAAGAATTAATGGAATCCTTGAATCATTTTCACATGAGTCATATTTTCACATTCTTTGTAGCCTAAACAAAGAAGCATATATTCACGATAACCTTTCCCATCAATTAGATGAAGGACAATGTGATATTAATGGATCTCTAAGTTGGAAAGTGGTCCCATGATATCACCAAAATACTTTGCTTGCTCCACCTCTCTTAATAGAATTGAATAATTAAACCAAATAGCATGTTATGCTATGGAAAATGATAGAGGGTATCCTTCTGAACCCATATTATGTCCCTCTTGGAATTTTTTTTTGAAGAACAACAAGTGGAGTCATGCACAAGTCTTATCTTATGAGGTGGAAGCCTATGGGAAGGCATGACATATGCACATTCACTTAATGCATGCGAATAATATCATCTCCAAACTCATATGCTCCTCATCGCCCCTCTTTGTATTAGGTTCGCTAGCAAATAAGAAAAATAAATTTATGAATTACGACACCCTTGAAAGTGTGGGAACCATTTGATTTGAGAGTTCCATGCAATATTGATTATCTCATGCTTATTATGATGGAATTGGGTTGAATTTATACATATTGGAATCTCTATGGTCATATCTTTGTCTTGCACATTCAATCCTTCAATCCAGGTGTCGAGGCTCTCTGGCCCGAAGGTTGGCAGTTCTCTTGACCCTCCTCTCTTCTAAGGAAAACGTTGGGAATTTCTCTTCCACTACTACAAGCTCCAAGAATAATTCATCCACGCATAAGGTTATAGATTTTAGTTCTCTCATGATTACAAATTTGGAAATTCGAATTGCAATAGAGGAGGATTGTACTTCTATTTGAAAGTATACTTTGTCGCATAGTGAGTCCAGTGTAGAATTGCAAGTGGAAAGTAAGGGTCAATTACCCAGTTTTTATTCGATGCCTTCAATGATAAGGTGGTTTGTCATTGTTCTCTCTTGCTCTGTGGTTTACTCTTCTTGGTTTGTGCCTCTCTGGGCCTCAACGTTTGTGGAGTCCTACTTGCGTAATATTCTCCTATTAGCTTTATACTTAGACTCAAAATGAATAACAATAGTGTGCCCTCCTCTACCTAGGATAGATTTGGCCACTGTAATCATTACCAACATCCTCAATTGACAGGGATGAAGAGATTAATGACCCTTGTCAGCAAATTTGCCAACACTCAGAGATAATTCTCTTCCTAACTAAATAATTCTAGAGGCGTCAATCTAGAATTCAATAGCTGGAAGATGAGCTTGACTTGATTTATTGTCAACTTACTGACATGCAATTCCTAAGAACTCCTGATGAAAATTGAAGCACGACTAGCAATGCTCTTGGTGATCCCTTGGATAAGATGTCCATCAATCCTTCCCCTTAAGCTATGTTTGATCCATATAAATTTATTTTGTTATGCATCCAATTCTATCGAGCCCACAATATTAGTACCTTTTGTATTTGGTATGATAGAAGTAGTAGACTAGAAGTCAATTTTGAAATTAGTCAATTACAACTACCTCTCATGGAAATGGTCATAGATGAATGACTTACTTAACATAGTTGAATCCCAAAAAATGTTATCTAATATTCTTATAATCAGCTATGAAGCAACTGCATCTTGGAATATATAAAAATTCTTGAGTGCTTTGATGCATCCATGCACAGACTTAATAGAAAACTTTATCATCCTTGTTAAAAACAAAATAGCCTAAGACAACTTGACACATTTCAATGAAAAACTAAAAAGCAACCATCAAATTGATACGCAATGGGGGCAACCTTAACCCATTGCAATGAAAACGTAAAAATCAACCATGAAATTGACACACAATGGGAGCGACCTTAATCCATTGTAACAAAAACTTAAAAATCAATTAAAAAATTGACACATAGTGGGGTCGGTTTGTGAGTCGAGCATTGACACAACCCTTGTAATCCAAAAAATACTAAAAAATAATAAAATTGAAAAAAAGAGAAACATGAAAGAAAGAGTTAAAAAACATAAAAACAAAAAAAAAACACAAAAAAAACACCCAAAAAAAAAAAAAAACAACAACAACAACAACAACAACAACAATAACAACAGAATTCAAGCATAAAAAATTAAGAAATAACTTGTGAGAAGAAAATTTCAAACCAAAAAAATTATAAAAAAAGTGAAAAAAATAGAAAACAAGAAACAAATAAATAAATAAAATAAATGAAAAAAATATTTCACTTAGAAAACATAATTAAAAAAAATTTAACAAATAAAAGTTAAAAAATAATTTAAATAATTAAAAACTTAAAATTAACAAACAGTATATGTGTGTGTGGAGGCTTTTGTGGGTAGAATTATTTCAACATTTGTCTTCCAGATCCATCACATATTGCCAACGTATTTCAAAGCAACTAATGTGATTCATCATAGTGATGAATAGATGAAAATAATATGATTCAACATGATTCCAAAAGAAAAAAAATCAAAATAAAAAAATTAACCATTAGAAAAAATAATAAATTTAATGGAAACTCATAATTTAATAATAAAATAATAATAATAATAATAATAATAATAATAATAATAATAAAACTAACACAAAATAAAATAAGTAATAATTAGATTTTAATTATAAGTAATAATTAGATTTTAATACTTAATTAAAATTATGTATTAATATTCATATTACTTTTATTTTTATATAATCTATTATTTATATAGTTTGAATATTATTATTTTTATTAATATCTAATTATATTAAAATTATTTCTATTTATATTCCATATTGAATTATAGACTTTTGACTTTTCCCTTTATTTTTTATTATAACATTTTAATGTATTATATACTTAGTCTTAATTCTGTTTACCTTTATTACTCTTATGATCTTTAGTTTTATATAAACTAATATTTAAATAGTTATATAAAATATTTATCTTTTATGATCTTTAGTTTACTCTAATAATCTTTAATTTTATATAAACAAATATTTAAATAATTATATAAAATATTTATTTATTATATTTATAATAAAATATTAATATTTAATTTTAAAATTATATATATATGGTTCACAGTCAAGAAAACTCGGAAATACATCTTCAAAGTTCATATTAATCACTACTAAAAACCAAAAACTGATATAGAACCTTTCGTGACGTTATTACAGAAAACTAAAATATATTAATAACAATAACGTGGACAAGCCCAGGCAAAACATTCACAACATTAATTTTTTCTTAGTTTTTTATCACATTTTTTGGTTTTTTTTTCGAATTTTGTTTTAAATGTTTTTTTAATATATATTTTTTAAAATTTTGGTTATTTATTTATTTTTGTTAAAATTGTTTTAATTTTTTTGCTTACATTTTTATGTGAATCTTCATTTTAAAAAAAAACTTCAAATATTATCTTTGAATATAAAATTTATAAAAAATCATAAAATTAGTTATTTTTTCAAAATTTTATGTTCAATTGTTTCCATAAAAATCTTTTATTTGACACTTCATTTTCATCGAAAAAGTTTCGAAATGTGCATTTTTTTAATTATATCTATAAGTAAAATGAGTATTTTTTTTTTAGTGTTCGAAATTATCATTTTTTAGTGAAAATTAATTTATGTGGATGGATGTATTAATTAGCGATACACAAATGCATAAAAAATCATAGCATAAAAAATCATAACTAAAAAATATTAATTTTATTATTATTATTTTTAATTTGCAAAAAAATTGAAAATTTCATTACAAAAAAACATTGTAAAGAAAAACAAAAAATACAAACATTAAAAACCCTTAAAAACAACAACTCAAGAAGAAAAAAAGGACAACTTGAAAAATGGTTAAATAACCAACATCTAAAAAAAGTGCATGCTTAAGACATAAGAAAATTTAAAGTGTAAAAAATATGCACCCTGCCTCCCCCCCCTGAAAAAGGTTGATGTTGAATCAATGTTACTCAAAATCAGCATAAAAATCACCAACATTTAAATATTTTTTTATCCATACTTAATACATAAGAAAATTTAAAGTGTCAAAAATAGGCCCCCATAAAAAAAAGGTTGATGATGCATCAACACTTTTAAAAAATGGCATGAAATCCATTAAAGTTTAAAAGAAATGGTCCATATTTAATATGTAAGAAATTTTAAAGTGTCAAAAATATGCTCCACCAAAAAGGGTTGATGTTGCATCAACACTTTTCAAAATAGGCATGAAAATCATGATTTTTGCGACCTATAAAACAATGAGAACTTGGTATAGTTCTCGTAAGTTCGTAACATTGTTGGAAGTACATGAAGTGAGTTATCAGAATTTATAATTGAAAAACTACCTGGATAAATGACGTACATGTGGTTTACTAGTGTCTCAAATTTATTGATACTTACTACAAACATGCACTTTGAATTTCTTCCACATACTTGTATGCTCTTCATAAGGCAACCTATAACTGACACCGATGAGAAAATATACCAATACATAGCCTTTCACAATATCTTTCACAATCAATAAAATATTACACAGAAAGACAATCAAGTGCTTAGGGGCTCTGTCATTATATAAATTGTTCCGATAAACTCTAAAAGGACATGGTAATTAATAGTTAATAGTTTCTAGTTAATAGAGACATGGTTTCTATTTACTGGTAAGAATAGAGACATGATAATAGTTAATAGTTTTTGATATTTCTAGATACTTTATTATATCAATGTACATATGGAAAAATGTTAGCCTTTAGTGCAAGAAATATGCAACAACAAATTGGTCACAACCAATGCCATGTTTGTCTTTCTACCAATCCCTGAATTGTTGTTGGTTTTAATAACAAATTGAAACTAAATCTTGAAAAATATAGAAGTGATTGTGCACTTTGCATATGGATCAAGTCAAATGGCACATGCAAACTTTTTGGAAACTTCTAGCTAACTTATTACACACTTGTATTAGGTTCTTAGTGATTTTCAAATATCATTAACTCTAGCATTAGCTAACCATCTAAAGGGTTAACTTTCTTAATGTTGGACATAATGGTTCCACTCTATTCATCAGTTCAAGATACTTATATTTTTGGATACTTAGGGCCTTTTTTCATACTTAAGTATCTTATCTTTGAATATTCATGTAATAATTACTTGCCCTTCTCATGATCTTCCATACCTAATAGAGAAAAACAAGGCCATGAAGGAAGTCAATCCTATTATAGAAGTGCAAAACTTGTACTACTTGCACATAATGTTTCTTTCTAAAACATCTATATATTCATTTTCTTATCTATGATTCTCCTATAGCATCTCCATCTTGGCTCACTAATGGTAACCTTTAGATGTACTCAATCCTATATGAGAAATTTGGATTTTTTTTCCCTCTGCAAGTTCCATACCTTCGCTACACAAGATATTTATTTTTGTGCATTTCCCCTTTGCTTACTTTTCATTCTAAATCACCATAAAGTGCTTAATGATGTGCAAGTTTGAATAATTCCTAATGAACATATAATATACAAGGATTGGGGGATTTTGGTCTTTTCTAGCGACTCCAATATTTAATGTCCTCCCCTTCTGATAATGGGTAACAAGGATTATGAAATGAAATATTGGTGGTGGAGTATTATATCAATGGTGAGAAACTCAAGTTTGATACATACAATCTAGGGATCAAATATCTTTCAAAGGGGATCCATTTTCATTAGGAGCAAGGAACAACAAAATTGGTTTTCTAGAGAATTTGGTCACGGTCATTATAGATGGAGCTAAGAAGTGGTCCATGCCTCCTAATTTTGTTGTTCCTTGGGCCTCTTTTAATTTGAAAGAAATTAAATTGATTTGAAGTTGCTCCCACTAGGTAGTTGTTGTTTCAAAGTCTTATATAAATCTACAACTATAAGATCCAAGTAGAAAAAGAGTGGCCCTTTCTTATCTTCTGAATGATAAACATAAAAGATAAAGATCACTAATGAGAGGTTACATACCGATCCCATAGTAGCAATGTTTGTATCTATTCGATTGAAGTTGTAATTAATCAACAACTCTTCTCTTGCAACTATTGATTTTATTTTGCATATGAATAGACATATTCCTTCATGACTCTCATATATGCAATTAGGCTACTTATTATTTGTATTGGGTTGTGTACTATTTATAAACCCTACAATATTACCCAATGCTTTTGGCTTTCCATAAATATACATAAATTCTCCTTTATTTTTATCGTTCTCTCTTAGATTTATATAATTTGTTATCACTTTGTATATCCACATACCTCACATATATTAGACTTGTTGCATCTAATATTTGTAATTTTAATAGGGTCCAACATAATCCATTAATTCAGTTAATCTGTCATAACAAATATTTATGCCATCGATGGAAAATATCCCCAAACCATGTAACGATGATGGAGAAATACAATATATCCTCTCGCTGAGATGAAAAATAGTGTTTACATGAGGAAGGTTAGTGTCATATGAACATGAACCCCCTTCAACATGAAATTTTTTCATGTGTCTACATAATTTTCTTCTGATATTCTCACCTCTAGTTGATCTATGTATGTTAGACATACTAGATCTATGACTCTCCTCCACTCTACCTAAATTTTCCTCACTCGATGAAGATAGATCTAAAAGGTACCTATTTGGTTGTGCCTAGATTCCATCGAATGAGAGAAGTAGTTAGCAACTTGAAGTCCAAAGAATTAGATGGGGACTATTAAGACCATGAATAACAAATCACAACACTTTATGGTTCTTGCAAGCTAAATCACTTGTATAAAGAATGAACAAATGATTACAAGATATGCATAGATTATAAATGATTGAAGATTATATACCATATTTTTGGGGTTCCCATGACGCAAAAATTACGAAATGAAAAATATTCTAATGTGTAACACAACGCTAGATGGGAGTACTTTTCCCCTCTTATTCCCACTTAAGAAGAATGTTATGGATAGGAGCATGATATTGTCACATGGAAGCACTCTTCCCTTTCCCACTCTTGCTTTGTAAGTGAACTCTAGATAGGAGGACAATGCCAACCTAGGCAGGAGCACTCTTTGGATGGTTCCCAAGAATACTTCCTATACAAAGAAAAAATGTTGTTTGGATGCTTTTTCAACCATCACAATGCTTATAATAGAGGCAGGTGGAAGAGGAACGAGTTGATCCTTCTTTGTGATCCATTGTATTGGTGTTAGTGTCCTTTGTAGTATTTTTCTGTATGTATTTTGGCATATACAAAGTTACATCTTCATAAATCATACTCTTTATTTGTGGTTATATTTAATCTATCCACATGTATTACTAAGTTGATATTGTGTGTGTTTCTAATCTTTCACCATGTTTATAATATTTCTCCATGTTGTACAAGTGGGAGAATTGACATATTTGTTCTATAACAATTTGCTGTTTCTTTGTGTTTTCATATTTATTCATGTAGTTATTATGTTGGCTGAAATCACCATTGACCATAGTAATTGTAAAATATCTTGCTATTTCTTTAATAGTTACTTAGCAACATTGTAGTTGTGCTATGTTTGAACTATCTTTAACCTATTGATGTTTTGAATTATCCATTTTTGCAGGGTGTTAATAGAGCTTTTCCTTATGTTTCAATTGATGAATATGATGTTATCATAGATAAGGAAACACATGTGTTTTTTCAATTGGTAAATAATGTTTGTAGAAGAAAATGTTTACATCCTAGCCTTTGCCTATTTGGTGATTATTTGTGACCTCAAGTGTGTTCCTAGGAAAATAAAAAGGACAATAAGATACATGAAAATGTGATGTTTGAAAACATAAAATTTTAGTGAATACACCCTATAAGAAACACATGGATTCTACTTAAATGCAATGCTACATAACATAATCGTTGGCGCATTTGCAATCACCACAATTTGAAACAAATTTACAACAAACCATCATCCTAAATGTGTGGGTTGGTGTCAACACATGCATGCATATATATGCATAAGTATGTACACACAAAAATACCAAATGGGTGATACATACACACACACACACATAGCCATTGAGTGGATGATGTAGGCATGGGTTATATAAATTCTTTTGAGTTGTGTATGTTGTCAACACACATATAAACATGTATAATTCACAAAAAATTAAGTCTAATTTTTAATCTCTTTCAAGAACTAAATGGACTAGAGGACATTTGGCATACCCAACCATGTCCTCTTAGACAAAAATAGGTACCCACTTATCCAGATCTTAAATTTCAATCTTTAACTACCAGGTCCTCCAATAAAATACAAATTTGACTTACAAAAGATATCCAAAATACTATGCTAAGCATAAATTTAATGATGCAGTGGCACAATTTAATCATATAGTTGTGGTACTATGGTAAACATGGTATCACATGTATATATTCATTCTTAAGCATTTTCATAGACAGTGCATGCTCAAATTCCCCATCATAATAAAAAATAGTGAATTAAATTATAGAGAAACAAAAAAAGAGTTAAACCTTTAACAATTCATTATCCAACCATAAACATTTATTGTAGATGCAACGCCAAACCCCAAGCAAAATGATGAGAACAATAGGGGAAAAAAAATACCCACAAAATTCATGACTTTACCACTTCTCTCACCTCAGGAACTCCAAGAATCTTGACAATCTTCAATCAACCATGAATTTTTCCTTTCACAACCATTCACAACACAACTTGGAAATTTCCCTTGTCTTATATATAGTCCCTTTCCACTACCATCTTGTGTTGCAGTGCAAAAAAGCTAGATTGCCAATTATCATATGGAAAAAACCTAGTGAGAAAATTATCCAGAGGAAGTCAATGAATAACATAAATCGACAAGCAAAATGATCCTATAACACCATCAAAAAGTGGAGGCATTAGAGGGTCCATTTTTGGGGTTCTGGTAGTAGAAGGAGGCCTGGTCAGGGTGGGATTCGGCTGTTGGTAAGAAATGATTAGTCACAAGGGTTCCAATCGTGCATGTGGTCAGCTCCACCTGAATGGAAAGTGTAAAAAATGAATGAGGCTAGGTAGAAGTTCGAGACAATTTTGGAAGACTGGTTACCCATTGGACTTGACACCTATGATATGAGCACAATGCCAACAATATGGATTCTCACATATGGCTAGGGGTTTCTAACTAGTTGAGTTTCTCTACTGGGCATGCTATTGGATCATAAGCTTTCTTGTTGTCTCTATTTTGAAGGGGTAGCACCATGGATCATTGTTTGATACAAGACCTGCATTTTTTCTATCCAAGTATATTTAATAGATTTCTCGTTCTATAGTTAAAAAATGTATGTGTCTTTTATTATCATACCTTGGCTCATTTTTTTACCTAAATGAACATTTCTATTATTCAATAGCTCAGCTACGCAAGGGCTTGGTGGCTAAAGTGTGAATGATAGAGTCTTGTACAAGGAAGGGTGAATGAAAAACATGAAGTGGTTGCCCACCACCAGGGGAGTCAACTAGACTATTTTCATACCTTAGTAAAGGTGAGTCATCATTATGGGGGTTTCTAACTAGTTGTGAAGGCTAGAAGACTAGTGAAATATGAAGGAGAAACCCTGATTTCGAAGAAAAGGTCAGCAAGTCATGAATGAGGGTTCAAATCCTCATATTTGCCACCTCCTCCTTCTCCACCATCACCTCCTACCCTCATTAAATTAACTATTGAGGTTCTAATCCCATCGATGTCTATTCAAGAGAGTGTGGGATTTGATAACAATATCACCAAAAGAAAAATTGCAAATAAATATATCCAAAAAAACAATCAAACCATACTCAAATTACTTTGACTCTAGCTGGAGAAATCAAATAAATCACTGCCACGATCACTTCCACTTCCATCACCTAACGCAAAGATATGGTTTACTAAATAGCCTTTGTGCAACCACCTATAATACTCTGTTGGTGCTCGCCTTGGACTTTGAATGGGTTTGATGTCAGTGGGGAAATATATTAGGTATTGGGCCCTTTCCTGCTTGGTATTAGTTTCAAGAAAGGCTAGCAGTTAAGAGTGGAATGAAAGAGAGAGCAGATGTTTATTGACTCTGATGCCTTTTTTGGTTTCAAATTATTAGGTTTCTCTCAAGCCTTTATTGGGTTTAATGGGGCTTTAAGAGTTTCAACCTAGAAATATGTCTCTAAGGTTGAATGGGAGGATAGTTTCAATCAATGTTTCCTCTCTGTTGATCATCTCCCAAAGCCTTTATTGGGTTTATAGGGGCTTTGAGTTAGTCACACTTGTTCCATAATTTCAAGAAGCCCTGTTGCCCAAGGATCTTATTTCTTCTCTATTATTCATTTTCTATATATTATATATTATATATAATATATTATATGGCATATATTAATATTTGTGTTTGAAATTTAAATAAAAAGTATGATTTTTATTTTAAATATTTTTTCATTTTATTTTAATAAGTAAGAGTTATCCTTAAATGAATTGTATTAGGAGATAAAATGGTTAGGAATGTGGTGGAAGGGGGTAGGGTGTAGAGAATATATTGTTAAGGGGTTATATATCCTATATGGATTACAAGGCTTAAAGTGTAATTATTGTTAGATTTTGAGGTTATTTTAGGTGGTTAGGTTGATATGGTATATAAAGTTTAAATGTTATAAAAATTGTAAGGATGGGGTTATAGGGGTTATGGAAATTTAAGCTATATGCTATAAGGATTAGGATTTATATTTCTTGTTAGATAATTGCTCATATTATAGGGGATAGGGTTTGATTTACACTAGTTAGGTTTTATGTTTATGATTTTGTCAAAGTTAGGGATTATATTAGACATATAAATATTAAGGGCTATAATGTTTAGTTTCAGGTGTTAAGTATTGTAAAGGTTAAAGTTGAAATATTTTGTAAGTAATGATTATATGGAATATGTAGATTATTCATTCTAAGTGTTATAGATCTCAAGTATTACATATGGTATGGATTATAACGATAATATAATATAGAGATTTTAGGTTATGGTTCTGGATTTATACAGGGATAAGGGTGATACAATTTGTGGATTATAAGTGTTATGGGTTACTAATAAATAGATATATAGATGTAAGTTTAATGATTAATTAAAATTTTGTATTGTTCTTATATTTTGATGACTAGGAGTTGAGTTTAATATGTGACATAAGTTACATAGTTAGGTTTTAAGGGGTTTAACTATTATAAAATGCATCATGGGTTTTATTGATTAGATGTAATAATAGGTAAAGTGGATAGGGACTATAAAGGTTATAATTTGGAAAGGATTATGGGTGTTAGTAATATATATATATATATATATATATATATATATATATATATATATATATATATATATATATATATATATATATATATACAATCAATTATTATTGTGACGAGTGATTATAAGTATCAAGTAATAGGTGCGTTAAATGTTATATTATGAGATAAAGTCTTGAAGGGTTAAAATTTCAATATTGGGGGTTGTAGATTTATATTAGGTTATAAAGGGTTTGGGACTTATGGGTTCACAGGTTATTAAAGTTATATGGATTATGTGAGTTAGGCATGTGGGGAATTATTAAGTGCTAGAGACCATATGTTACTAGTGTTATGGGGTTAAAGGTTAAGGGAAGTAGGGATTACAAATTAAAAGACATAGTACATATTAGGTTTAAGTATTATCCCCCAAAACTTAGGATGATCAATTGAACCATCAACCTAGGGAATATTTTTAATTAGGAGGAGATAACACATAGGTTTAAATATAGTTGAGTTCCTTGGGGTTACTATCTTTTATTATGGTTGGTGGTTGATTTATCCTCCATAAAAATATTACCACTACTAAAAAATGAGCCAATTTTCGATGGCTATTTTCCATTCTTGCGATGAAGTTTCATCATTATATTGACAAAGGTGGTCTCACTAAAGTTACAAATAACAATATAAAATTGGAGATGATGGTATAAACTTGAATAAAATTCTCTTGGTTTGAAGAATAATATATTCTCTATTGAACAAGGCTAACCACGTGAAGGTGGAAGCTCATATGGACCCTACCCCCTCCCCTCTCACATCACTCTCAATTCCCCAATACCCAATTTATCTACTATAAAATATTTTAAAGCAACATAGTAAGAATCAAGCATAGCTACAAACTAAGAAAAGAAAAATTTAAGGTAAATGAAAGATGACAAATCAATTGAAAATATATAAACAAATACCTCCTACATTTCAATATTTCGATATCATTAATCTTATTCTTAATCCAATTCAAAATCTGTATCATCCAGTTCCGAACTGATGTTGAAAGGATTGGCCATATCAACATCATCATCAATGTCTTCATTTCCAATCATACCATCATCTATATTATCATGAGGAACATTGTCCCCTACATTTTTTTTTACTTCTTCAAGTTCTGCATCTGACAATACATCATCAATATCATCTTCATCTAGAACATTGTCTTGAAAATCTCCTTGAACTTCTTCGATATCTTCATTTGACACATGAATCAACTGCTCCTCTACAACATCTTCTTCTTCTACATATACTTTACTAGAATTCCTATTGGATCATATCCTAAAACATATTACCAACCCCCTCTACCTGGAACCTCTGAGTAAAATACCTATTCGCATTGGCTTTGAAGAACATAGTGATTTGTTCTTGGCTCAAATGACCTTGTACTAACCATGGGAAATCTATTATCATGTTGAATAATATTTCTACCAGGTTCGCATTCATTCATTTGTAGCATATACCATTTGATGTCAAACATGACCAACTTGAAGGATTTAAAGTCACACTCAAATATGCCACTCAAATACTCATAGTATCGATTTTTAGAGATTTGTGGATGTATATTACTTCTAGAGTAAACATTAGTGACTTGGAAGACTGTAGTTATCCCACAATCATAAGTTTTCCTCTTTTCATCCAACTTTTGTATGTGAAATTTATGGTTATTTTACCACTTAACATTGCGGTGTTTTAATTGTAATACGTCAAACACATAAAAAAAGGCATTTTCAATTAATACACATATTTATATAACTTGGGAAGTATCTAGAAAAAACACACACTTGCATTCACATTAATAATTTACAAAAATAACTTAAGGGTGAAAGCATGGAGTTGGGTAACACTTTTTGGCAAGAGAGGGCACGTTTAGGTGGAAAAGAGATGGCTTGATCGAGCCTTTTTGGCAAGAGAGGGCACGTTTAGGTGGAAAAGAGATGGCTTGATCGAGCCTTTTTTAAGTGCTTGATCAAGCTCCTAGGGTGCTAAAAAATTAGCTCGATTGAGGGTTAAAGACAAACCCTCAATCGAAATTTATGGCTCGATCGAACCATTTTATTTTATTAAATACCCCACCCATAGTCTACGCGCGCCATTTTCACAGAACATGGGAAATTTGAGAGCTCGACCAAGAGTATGAAGGTAGGTTGACTGAGAGTATTGGATCTCAATTGAGCAATTGAGGCATGGAGCATTCAAATCAATCTCGCTAATGACCTCGCCAATTTCCCAGAAGCTCAAACGAAGGTAGGTATTCTATCTCTTTTGTTTTGTTTTTATTTTTATTTTTTACAAAATTAAGTAAATTACTTAAAAAAGCAACAACCATACAAAAACCATAAAAAAACACAAAAAACCCTTCAAAAGAACTTATAAAATCACAAAACCAACCAAGAAAACATAAAAGAAAACCTTCAAAACAACTTAGAAAACCACAAAACCAAGCAAGAAAACCATAAAAAACCCCCTTCAAAACAACCTAGAAAACACTTCGAAACCACCAAGAAACACTATAATTTAGGTTTTAAATATTTTTTTCTTACTTGCAATGGTTTGTTTGTTAAATGCATATTTTCTAATTTTGAATGGTAAAAACAATTTTTTCTAGTTATTTTGGGCTTTAAAGTTTTTTTTAGGAATTTTTTGAAACAATTTTTATTTTTATTTTTTTTATTATTTAAAATGCATTTTAAATTTCTAACAAATTTGACCAAAAATATACCCCAAAAAACTCCAAAACAGAAAACAACAAAACTATAACCAATAAATAAGTAAATTAGGAGCTTGAGATTGACATGATGAATATGGTTTCTCATGGTGAACCTCTATTTATAAAATAATAAATTTTTATTTTTATTTTATTATTTTTTTAATAATAAATATCGCATGATTCTAGTTTTAAAAATAAAATATTAATTTTTAAAGTTAAAAACCTAAAAAAGAAAATTTTGTTATATATATATATATATATATATATATATATATATATATATATATATATATATATAGATATATAAAACATCATGTCACTATATAACAAAACATTTAACTTAGTTATATATGATATTTAAGTATATATAATTATAACACACACATATATAACATAACATAACTATATTTAACTATAACATACATACATACATACATACATACATATATATATATATATATATATATATATATATATATATATATATATAACCATAACCATAACTATAGTACATAACATTCATAACATAACTACATAACTATATATATATATATATCTTTAACTATAACTATAACTATAGTACATAACATTCATAACATAACTATATAATTATATATATTTAACTAAATTAAAACTTAGTTATAAGATTACATAACTATATATTATAGGTATATATATATTGTTTATAACATAACATAGTTCTATAACTATTTAGTTAATAACATGAAGTTATTTAACATAAGACACACACATATAACGTAGCATGTAGCATAACTACAACTTTCATAACTAAATAATTATAAATATAACTATATATATTTAACTATTATGAAGTTATAACATCACACACACACATATATTTATATTGTTAGAAATTAATCAACAGAGAAATGAAACATATAAACTATTGTGGAAACAAAAATACGAAAACATATAAAACAAGAGAGACACAAATATACATGGTTCACCCAATTTAAGCTACGACCATGGAGAAACAACAAATCCTTCCTTTTATATTATCCAAAAAATGAAGATATACAACCTGCAATAGATCCGTTGTAATTTCCTCTTCGCTCTCACACAGTCTCCTCTCTTTTTCTCGCTGAGAATAATAATCCACAACTGCAATACAATTCCCTCATATAAACTGAGGGTTGCATTCTAGGGAAAAATACCCTAAATTAACATAACTTCTACTGTCAGATCATCCACCTAATGAACGACCCATGTTGACTATGAAATTACAATATTTTAGAAGATAAGTTTTCATCTATTTTTAACTTTGGGGGCGCTGCTCTCAAACCCTTGCCAGAGTGGGGATCATAAAAGTCACCATCACCCCCACCTTGAAACCCTCGTGATGACGATTATACAGGCGGCGTTGCTACCCCATTAGGAACAAGGATTGAACGTGACTAAAACAGAAAACCTATGAACAATCAAGAAGATAATCAGGCTCTACACCCAACACACACACACACACACACATATAACATAACATGTAAAATAACTATAACTAGATAGTTCATAACATAATTATATAACCAGATATATAATTTAACTATTATAACTATAACATAATATAAATATAACTATAATATTTAACATAACATAACTATTTAAAACATAACATACACACACACACACATATATATATACAAAAGTTCATGTTTCAACAATGCATCATTGATAGATACATTAAATCCATCATGAAAAGTGCATTTGGTCTACTGAATAAAAGCATTTAGTCTCTTTTCTAGTTTGTACCATATTGTTTCATTATATGGTGTGTTGTACAAGAAACATTATCTTCGTGTGCTTGCACCTAGTACATGTCATGTGTCAAAGTCAAAAACTAAGAACTTAAAGTTTATTGGAATATTTGGTTGCCATGAAATTTTATTATTTCTGCAAATAAGTTTATTTCAAAATTTTACCTATATATTTACATATTTATGTGCTATGAATAAAATTCATTATTTAGAAATGGGAAAAAATGTGAAGATAGAATTGATCACTTCTTTCGATCATGTTTACATGAAACTCAATACTTTGGTTGATAAATTATCAAAAAATGGACTATAAGTTTAGGACTTCAGGCTAGATTATTTTGCTTTAGTTTAGAAATGGTTTTTTTGTCCACATTCTTTCTAAGTCAACATTTCTTTTGTTGGATTAGTTTACATGTATTATATATAATACTTTAGTCAATATATTTTTCTTGGATTAGATTTTATATTTATATGTAATATGTCGATGCATTCCATATATGCGCCCCAACTACAGGCCATCATAGTGTGAGGAGTTTTGTTATACATGGTCGAGCTCGTGATAGATCATGTAACCCATTGAGAGTTCACATTACACTCATAGATATTTCTTTTAACGCTAGTCGGAGTGTCAGAGGCGGTGTTTCTGTCTCTATTGATGATCATGCTACCTCGAGTGGTCCTTCTTCACCTATTTTATGTACACCTCATGCATTTTTAAATCCTCTTTAAACTTTATGTGTTTATGTCTTGAAATTGTCTTAATTTTTTTTTTCAACTGATGTGTTTGAATTTAATGTATATGTTATTATGCTTCTAGTTTGTTAATTATATATGTTAAATTATGTTTATGATTTGCAGGCCCTCAACAAGCCAACATTGAGGATCAGAGTGCATCATTAATCTCTCCATGGGACGATGCTACATCTCATATCACATTGGAGGATGTTACGACCCTTCATAAATGGATCACAAAAGGGATACACAACATCCCTACCAATTCCCTGACTTATCGTAGTTTGTCTTTGATGATGGATAGCATCAATAGGTTGATCGAGACATACTAGAGTTCAGGCCCATAGAGCCACCTCCTACAGTCCATACAGAGGATTAGGAGGCATGAGGTTAGAGGCCCAGATACTTGGGAGGTGGTGAAAGAGGCCACCAAGAACATTGATGTTCATGGGGAGTTGTTCGACATCCCTCCGGATCACCCTACTAGACATAGAGGTCTGATTCCACTGAAATATTTTAGGAATGTTGATGCAACCCCTTTTGTGTATGATAGATTCATTGGAGCTTGGGGCCAGTTCCCCCACCATGACCAAGTCACCATTTATTTTTCCAAGCATTTATATGCAAAGTTCATGTTACATATGAGGCTAGATTACATTGATACCAGATCTCATTATTATGGACCTAACTTGGGATGTACCTATGAGTGCGAGGGGAATCGTAGGGACCTTGGGCATGTACCACCACCTCCAAGATTCTTTCCACTACCATCTCAGAGCTTGGTATTATTGACATAGTTAGAGGATTTGTCGTAGCTCGGTGGTGAGACCAGGGAGACTATTGCAGAAAACATGCAAATGTCCATTAGGGGAATTTTGATGTCTAAAATGGGCCTCCTAAGAACAATGTACAACCAAAATAAAATTTATATGAACCAATAGGATTCACAGTGATGGTGTTAACCATGGGGGACGATTCACCATTTTTGGAGTAAAAAAGTAAAAAGATTAAAAAATAATAAAATAATGAAACTACTTTTTCAACTCTTATTTTCAACTTATCTCCCTAAGGTTTTACTCAAATTTCGAGCAGGAGTACTTGTTGGATGAAAAAATTAATTCTTCATCCAAGGAGTACCCATGTTGCATAGTTTCAATGGACCCTGCTACATGAAAAATGAGAAATACATGAAAAAACGTGATTGCAATCACGTTTTTCATGTTTTTCTCATTTTTTGTGTAGTAGGGTCCATAGAAAGTATGCAATATGGGTACTCCTTGTATGAAGAATCAAATTATGCATCCAACAAGTGTTTCTGCTCAAAATTTGAGTAAACCCATAGGGAGATAAGTTGAAAATATGAGTTGAAAACATATTTTTTTTTTCTTTTTTCCCTCTAAAATTTGATGATGTAATCTAATATTATTTTATTGTTTCCACTATTATTTATAATTTCCTTAGGAGGCCCATTTTAGAATGATTGGCCAGTGCACATGTTGCATTAAATGGAGAGATTGCGATACCAACATCATTACCTCGTGACCCACTAGTGCCCTTATATGATGATGCATTTCTCGCGATTTTACCCATTGACTAGCTTTTGAGATATAAATGTATGTATCATGATGTCATTTGTGAGATTTGGAGGGTGCATGACCTGCGTGACATATATATATATATATATATATATATATATATATATATATATATATATATATATATATATATATATATATATATATATATATATATATATATATATATATATATATATATATATATATATATATATATATATATATATATATATATATATATATATATATATATATATATATATATATATCTATATCTATATCTATATCTATATCTATATCTATATATATATAGATAAACTTTTGTCTCTTATTGTTATATTATGCATAATTATTTATATTAATTTTTATTTCATATTAGATTGCATTTATATTAATAAGTTCATGATAACATGTAGACACAACTTGGCTACCTGGATAAGCTTATGAGGTCATTCGAGGGTGCAGTTGATCAACCAGACCATCCTTGACTAAAGAATGTTTCTATGGATTCTCCTCCACCTCCACCACCACCTCTATGTTCACTAATGTGGAGGAGAGTCAGTATGTACAACAACATGGACCAACTGTTGAGGTAAACTTTGTTATTCGTAATATTTCAACATTTTTTTTTTATTATACATATATACATGATGATTAATTTGAAGACTAATTATAATTTTTCCTTTCCTTTGTGTACCTAGGCCCATATGCAGAGTGTCGTTGATGTAGCTGTTATGTGGAGACATGAGTGGGATGTTGGGTTTAGAGGCACTGATGATGTGGGTCCATGATGCAGGCCCCAATCATTCAACCATAGTTAGGGGAACACCAAACTCAGATTCATCAGACCCCAATTCTATCTGACTTGCATTTGGACTAAACTGAGGTTAGTTGATTCATGTATATGTAATTAAAAATGTGGTTCAAAATTATTTATTTCCATATTGTTTATTTTTTACAAATAATGATCTAATTAGTTTGAATTTGAATGTGTTATCTTGCAGTACCAGATTATGGGCACATACTTTGCGCGACAGAACTCACATAGGAGTTCTGGAAGTACTTAGAGTGTTATAGTTTGTATATTTTCAAGCTCATTTCATAGGGCACATTCACATCTGATACAGACTTTGTATATTTTTATACATGAAAAATTTATGGATGTACATCATAAAAATTATTTTAGTTTATAGATGCTTATTATTTCAATTTACGGATGTTCATGTGATATTTGTAATTTGTAAATATTTTCATATGGATAGTTTATTGATACATGTATTCACTATTTCAATTTATGGATTTGTATTAATCTTATTTATAGATGCTCATTAATTTTTCAAGTTTTTGGATCGGTTAAAATTATTTCTCTAATTTTTTTTTTTTCTATATACTATAACTTATATTAGTAAAATATAACAATTTTTGATTTCCAGTTTCATAAACTAAGAAAATAAGTACAATCTTAAGTTATGATGCAAGTCACTTTGATACATAAAGTGAATTAAAATATATCATGTATTAATTCAATATTGAACATGGAAATAATTCCAATCATTCTTCATATTGGCTTGTAGAAAGTGTCTTTTAGTACAATTAACATGTATTTTATTACAATTCAATTTTAAAAATAAATTATTTGAATTATAAAGTCATCCATATTATAATAAAAAATATATATATGAAATTTTTTGTGACCCACCCATATATCATTGCATGGACAACTTTTTTAAGTATTTCAATCAATTTCTTATCTCAAGGTTCAATTAAAAAACACAAATAGGATTGAAATAAGTTTTACTTAATTTTAAAAGATGTTATGTAAACAAAAATAGGTTTTATTCAACATTATTTATTTTGAGATTATCTACAAGAGTGATTTGAATGGGAAAATTAGTTTTGTTGTGCTAAATTCCTCTTCAGAATATGTAAAAGTGCTTAAGGGTTCATGAGGTTAATCAAAAATTTTAACATGAGTCTTTGAGTGTTTTTACATAAATTTCTTGTACAAATTAATATGAAGAAATGTTTGAACAACAACATATAATAGACATGAACATCACGAAAACAGTATCACAACAGCACATGATGAAGGAGTTCAACCTACCTGGGCTACATCTCCTTGGTCCAACTTCCAATGCCTTAGCCCTCTCTATTATGCTCAAAAGCGTGAATACATCAGTCTACAATTTTCAAATAGCTCAGAAAGCTATTCCAATGGCTCCAGAATGCCCAAAATGCATGTCTAGCCCCTTTCTGCTCCTGATTTGGTAAAAAACTGAAGAAGTTATGAGCTTTCCTAGTTCTTGCATTTATTCACTCTATAAATTCCCCCAAATCTGATACCAGTACTGCAAATCCACCCCAAATTGTGCTAAATGGACACCAAATTCATGGGATTCCAAGAAAATTTTTAGGCGCGTTAATTCGTCCAGTAAGCCCTTAATTCCAAAAATTTGGGCCACATGGGGGGCACGTGCCCGAGGCTAAGGCCAACAGCCCACCCCCATAGGCTGGGCCCCGACTCCGTACCGCCCGCGATCTTGTTGGGTGGCATGTGCCCAAGGGTTGGTCCCCGTGGCCAGCCCTTTTCCCGGATGGCGCCAAACTTAACATTTAAATACAAATGACATACCATATATAATAAGCAATAACATGTGGCATGTTGGTTAGACTTGGCACTTGTTACTTAGAGGTCGTAGGTTCGACCCCCACTTGCTATTTCTCTAAACTTAACCCGATTTTTGGTGGCCCTCAGGTTGCCATGTGGCAGCCTGTGGTTGGCCACCAACCAACCATTCGAAATGTGCCACTTAGGAAACTACCACTTTTCAACACACAATTCAGCGAAGGTCGAACACTCACATGCATAGTCACCTTGCCATGTAGGCATGCCCAGTCAGTGCCACATCAACAGTACAAACTGCTGACTGGGTTTCCTGTATATATATATTTTTAAATTCGAATGTTTAGGAAAATGACTAGAACATGTTTTTGGGAGAATACAAAGTTTGTTTTGCACGAAACAAGTTGCATCAAATTCAAGATTATGAGCACTACGTGGTCGTTCAGGTTCCACACTGATTTGACAACTTTGAATTTTGAGCAAATTTTTGAGCACTTGATCATTCCTTCCCACTGGAAGATTTTGGACCCCAAAATATCACTTTTGTTTTTTCAGTAGGTGAGGGTATGTTACACTAAAAAATGTCACCATGACTATTTGCAGTTAGTATGGCTCCATCCATTGTCATACTATCCTCCTTGGCAAGTCTCATGCCTCTGCCTTCCATGTCAAACTCAAAGAAAGAGGGAAAAGTCATTTAAAGTCAAGTTATCTCTGGTACGCAGTTTCTCTCAGCCTTACCTGCGGGTACGCAACCCAAGTTCACAATACCTGCGTACTTGTACGCTCTGTATGTAAAGGGATGGGTGCGTACTCCTGTAAAGGTCAAAAGGCGCAAGTTTCACTCCAAAAAAGTTACTTGTGGTCATTTCTAGAGGCTTCTAGAAGTATGTTTGACGTGTATGAAGCGCCTCCAGATGGTTCATGTATCCCTACCAAAGAGGAACTTATCCCATCAATAAGGGAGGTATCCCATCTAAAGAGGGACTTATCCCATTGATGGTGGACCTGAATAACTTCCTATAGAGCACTATAAATACAGGCATTGGGCCGAAGGGGGAGGAGGTTGAAAGCTGAACATTCCTAAGGGTAGATGCTGCTGGAATTAGGAATTCCTTGTAGAAGCTTGTGAGGAGAGATTACCATCTTTACTTGTTTCCATTCGGAGGTGGGTGAGCTGATCAGAGTAAGGGAGAACTCTTGTGGACCCTGGGAGGAGCTTGCACAACACCAAGGCTCAGGTTGTAATGGTTCCTTTTGTTACCTTTTAATACAAATTAGTCCATTCTTCTCAACAATTTGTTATTAATGAGTTGTTTCATGTACTCCTTGGTCTACATGTTAAACATGTTTTATTTTATGTGATATTCAGGTGCTATTTAATCGTTTGATTGTTGGTGAATGCAGGTTTCGAAGTGAAGGAGGAGCTCATCCGGATCAACGGAGATGGACTACTACAACAGCGTTGGATTACAGGTAGGATCTAAGCACTTGATTTCTCATATTGTAAAAGCATATTTAGGGAAGGATTTCTCTTATTTGTCTTGTTTGTCATTAGAGAGTCTTAGGCTTTCTAGGAAGGTCGGTTGTGTTCGCACTAACGACTCTTTCCGCGTGACAAAATGGCGACTCCGCTGGGGACTCCATTAATGTGTTTGAGTTCTTTGTGATTTGATATTTTGGTCTGAGAAAAATTGCTTGTTTTCTGATTTTTGGTTGTCTAGCTGTGTATTTGGGTGGGTTAGATTAGAGTCAATTTAGTTTTTTATTTTTCTTAGTCTTGCCAGCAGTACGCAGTCTCTAGGTTTAACATAGTGCGTACTTGTATGCACTGCGTCTTTGTGCACAGTGCGTACCCGCGCCTATGTAAACAGATGACCTGCGTACCCCTGTCAATTTTGAGAAAATTTCAATTTTTGTTTTTTGCTCTTTTAGATTTTGCTTTTACTTTGTTTTCACTGCCCAGATCCATCAGTTTACTGTCAAAGATATTCACCTGAACTTGTCCCGTTAGTGTCGAGGGTTTTTGTGGAATTCATAGGGATTTCGCCTTAGGGTTTGATTTTTAACTGGTCCTGTAGTGACTTTGGCGTTAGGGGTTGTCAAACTTTGGATCTCCCTGGTTTTGATCAGTCCTCTTAGGAGTCGGACCTGTCATAGAAGTCACCCAAGTGAGAGACCTACCTTTGTGTCTTCTCTTTGCGGATCTTGAAAAGTTTGTTTGTTAAAGCTTTGAATTCCATTCTTGAGAAAAAGAGCAAAAAGAAATCTTCCAAGAATTCTACTACTCCTATAATCACCTTGCCTGATTCCCCGACAGGAGAGTCTTCTCCTGAACTTTCTGCCGATATTCACGCTGTAGAGTCATCTACGGACAAATCAAAAAACGGTGGAAAGAAGAAAGGAAAGAAGAAGGCTAAAGCAGACAAGGCTCCGAAGGAGAAAACAGAAAATTCGGAAACCAATGACGAAAAGCGCAAACCTCGATATCCTTGTCTTATTTGTGAAGAGGATCATTTTACAAGAGATTGCCCTCATCGGGCTGAGGTTGTGAAAATAGTCAAAGGTTCTCCCACTCCTGTTGTCTTGAAAGATCCATTTCCAAAGAAGGAGAGTAAGATGATAGGTTCTTCCTCGACTGCCAGTGAAGAACCCATTTTGATGATGTCTCATGTGAGGATTGCGACTCGGTCGCAAGATTATGGTAGTAAGAATCATGTTGATGGTAAGGAAGCAGAATCTTCTCATTCTAATCCATCAACCTCAGCTCCTGGTTCCGATCCACTACAGATCGAAAAACCTAACCCAGACTTAGTAATCAAACCGCCCGCCAAGGGTTTTCTTTGAAGGTCTGCTTTCAATCCACATGCGAGAGCAGCTCAGAATTATAACATTGTTGAGGATTTAGCTGTTTCACCCTCAGCAATGTCGGCTTTGGAAGTGCTGCAATCATGCCCAGCACAACGAAAATTACTCTTGTCGGCTATAGGAGCTATTGATATTCAGGACTCGAATCTGATAATCTTTGATCTAGAAAATAGTACACCACATCTCCCTCATCAAATGGCTTTCCAGATTCCAGTCATAGTAAAAAACAGGCCTATTCATCGGACTGTAATTGATGAAGGAGCTTCTACGTGTATTATGTCGATTCAGTGTTGGAGATCGCTTGGTTCTCCTTCACTGAACCAATCCCCGACGATTCTTAAGTCCTTTGATGGCCGTGGGTTCCATCCGTTTGGCATTCTACAGGATTTTCCTGTAGGGGTTGAAGGAAAAACCGTTAGTCTGGATGTGGAAGTGGTTGATGCCCCTCTAGACTACAACCTTCTTTTGGGTCGCAGTTGGTCTTATGCTATGACAGCCGTCGTGTCATCGGTCTTCAGAGTTATAAAGTTTCCACATAATGGTAAGATCATGACGATAGACCAGCTGGCTTACTTTTCATCCGACCCAGCCTCTTCAGAGAGTATCCAGCATGTCGGTAAAACGACTATCCCTTACAGGGATGTTGGTGTAGGATTGGTTAAAGATTCCGGTTTACTGGGAACTTTTCCCTTTCCTTCCATCAATGCAGACCCTTCATTCGCATCCATTCATATGATTACTTCAGACACTATTATTTACGATGATCCTTGGATTTTCCCATCTGAATCTGAAATAGACTCCTTCGGTAATGCAATGCCTTTGAGTCCATATGAAATTGCTTATGAGGCCGTGCAATCTTTTTCCAACTCCAGTTCAACCCAATTTGACCAAATGAATGTGGTCCGTGAGGAATCACTTTTCACATCAACCTCAGAACGGATAACGTTTCCTGAAGTTGTGTCATCTGACGAACAACTTCGCGAAATCCTAAGTGTAGACGATCTACCATGGGAAGATCTTCATCATAGATCTTTGTTTTTACCTGAGGGTGATGACTTTGAAAATGATTTTTCATCAATTTTTACAGCTGAATATGTCAAGGACGCTCAGAATCCCATGAAACATCCTGATTCAGAGTTGAATTTGGGAAACATCTCCCAAACTATTGCCATCGACATTTCAGTCAAAATGAGAGTTATTGAAAACATTCATATAGGTGCCTTGTGTACAGATAACGAAATTCAAACATACAAGGTCCTATTTCAAGAATTCTGCGACGTGTTTGCCTGGTCCTATGAGGAAATGCCAGGAATTGATCCCTCCATTGTTGTTCATGAAATTAAGACCTACCCGGACGCTAAACTCGTTCGGCAACATCTGCGTCAGATACACCCTAGGAAAGCGGCTGTGATTAAAGCAGAAGTCGAGAAGCTGTTGAAAGCAGGTTTCATTTATCCGATCCCGTTAACGGATTGGGTATCGAATATTGTTCCGGTTAACAAGAAACAAGGAACAATAAGAATATGTATCGACTATAGGGATATAAATCGTGCTTGTCCAAAAGACAACTATCCTACACCCTATATCGATCAAATAATTGATGATTGTGCCGGCAGTGAAATATTTTCCTTTATGGACGAATTTTCCGGTTACAATCAAATCAATATTCTACCTGCCGATCAACCGAAAACGGCTTTCATTTGTCCTTGGGGGACATTTTCTTACTGCAAATTACCTTTCGGACTTAAGAATGCCGGAGCCACTTTCCAACGGGCAATGTCTTACGCATTTCACGACATCAAGCACATTGTGCAACCCTATCTCGATGATTTGCTTGCTCATTCTTTACATCGAGCTGATCACCTTGTTCACTTACGCGCTATTTTTATGAGGTGTCGGCATTATCGAATTCGGTTGAACCCACACAAATGTGTCTTCTGCATAGAAGTGGGACGATTGCTAGGATTTGTCGTTTCAAAAGCCAGTATCCGCGTCGATCCCTCGAAGGTCGAAGCCATCATCAAATTGCCTCCTCCTTCGAGTTTGCGCCAACTCCAAAGTTTGCAAGGGAAAGCAAACTTTTTACGTCGATTCATTCCTAACTACGCCGAGGTTACAAAGGGTTTCACCCGATTGTTGAAATAAAACGCTCAATTTTCTTGGGATGAGATAGCTCAGAAATCTTTTGATGCACTTAAGCACGCGTTGACCCATGCACCGTTGCTGCATCCTCCCAACTACATCCGGGACTACTTTTTGTATCTCGCCGCCTCCCACTCCACCATTGGAATGGTCTTAGTTCAGGAAGATGAATTCGGAACGGAACATGTGATATACTATCTTAGTAGGACGATAAATCCCACTGAGCTAAAATATTCGCATGTGGAGAAATTGGCCCTGGCAGCTATTCAGGCTGTCCAACGTTTTCGTCATTACATTCTCCTCCGTAAAACTACAGTGATTTCGGATTGCAACCCTATGATCTATATTTTGACAAAACAATTGCTAGGGGGCAAGTACTCCAAATGGATTGTTATCCTGCAGGAGTTCGATTTGGAGTTTGAGAAGTCCAAGTCTAAGAAATCCTTAGTTTTTGCAGAATCAATGTGTGACTTCCCGCGTGCTGACACAGAGACTGTGGCAGAGGAAGCCATTGCGGACGAATCTCTGTTTCTTATCAGCACTTTAGATCCGTGGTATGGGGATATAATCGTCTATCTCCAAACCCAATCCTTTCGGCCTGAAGCTTCAAAGTCGGAACGCCGGAAAATTCGATTCCAGTCCCAACAATACAAAATTATTGGAGATACTCTTTATCGTCGTGGGGCAGACATGGTTTTTCGTCGTTGCTTAACTCATGAAGAGGCAGAAAGGGTTTTGAATGACTGTCATTCTGGAGCATGTGGCGGTCATATGTCTGGGTATGCCACAGCTCAGAAGGTGTTGCGTGCTGGCTATTTTTGGCCGTCCATGTTTAAAGATTGCATCATTGCGGTCCGAAAATGCCACAACTGTCAAGTATTTGATCGCAAGATGCGCGCACCACCTACTCCTCTCCACCCTATAATTGCCGTTGGTCCTTTTACAAAATGGGGTATCGATTTTATTACTTGTAACCCTCACTCGGCCGGGGGGCATGCGTATATCATCCTTGCGGTTGATTATTTTACTAAATGGGCCGAGGCGATGCCTACATTCGAGGCAAGCGGCAAAACATCAACGATTTTCATATTCAATCATATTATTGCTAGGTTTGGTGTCCCACAAGCGATCATCACTGACCATGGGCGCCATTTTCGAAACATTATGATGACAGAACTTACAAGCCAGCTTGGTTTACGCCATGATAGTTCTACTCCTTATTATCCTCAAGCAAACGGTTTGGTTGAATCCATCAACAAATTTCTCGTTATCATGATCCGACGAATCATTGGTATTCATCGGTCAAATTGGCATAACATGTTATTCTCAGCGCTTTGGGCGTATCGAACCTCAGTAAAAACATCAACAGGGTTCACTCCTTTCCAACTAGTTTATGGTTTGGAAGCAGTGTTGCCCATTGAATGCGAAATCCCATCACTTCAAATGGCTATCGAATTACTCCCAGCTACTTCTGAAGAGGAGAAGCGTCTGTTATACTTAGCTAAACTAGATGAGACTCGACGTGACGCTGCTTTGGCAATCGAGACTCACGCAAAAAGGATGAAAGCTTAGTATGACCGTAACGTGACCCCTCGTAATTTTTCAGAAGGAGACCTAGTGCTATTATATGATCAAGCTAACGATAAATTAGGTGCTGGAAAATTCGTTCCCATGTGGCATGGGCCCTACATTGTCAAGCGAAAGCTGGAAAAAGGGGCCTATGAGCTGGTAGATTTTGATGGGGACTCTTTGGGTAAGCCCAGAAATGGACTTTACCTAAAGAGGTATTATGCTTAAATGGTGGGCATGGAGATTTAGTTAGTTCTAGTTAGGTTAATTTTCTTTTTAGTATGTTTTCTTAGTTTAGGCTGTGTGCTTAGTTTAAAGAGTGTGTTTTTTGTCGTTATTCTGGCTTATCTTGGTTTTACTCTTGATATTGCAGATGTCGACGCCTCTCCAAACGTACATTGGATTTGCTGATGGTGCTTGTCGTAGTACACGAAATATCTCTTCTGCAGCTTGGGTTATCTATTCGCCCTCTGACGAGTTAGTTTCTATGCATGGGGTGAACCTCGGTCAAACAACAAACAACATTGCAGAATACAGTGCAGTGATTGATTTATTATCTGAATCTATTTCATTTGGGATTCGGAGTTTGATAGTGAGGTTAGATTCTGAACTCATTGTATTACAGCTTAATAGAGTCTATGCCATTAGAAATCCAGTGTTATTAAGATTGTTTTTGAGGGTGCGTCTCTTGGAACGTGAATTTGATTACATTGAATATCAGCATATTCCAAGGTCTTTAAATACATTAGCAGATGCAATGGCGTCTCGAATGTTAAATAGACATTTGTAACAATCATAAATGTAAATTTATAAACATTTCATCACATATGTTTAACAAAATAAGCCGGTAATAATGATATATATAGATAGAAGTGTGTCAAAAATATACATCGTCTTCGATCATAGGTTGAAAAACACCTTATGATCGGCAAAAATGATAAGTACAAAAAACCCAAAATGTCATATGTGTCTACAAAAGTGACTAGCCAATCACTGGTGGTGCTCTCTGTACGAGACCACTGCCCGCGCTACCCTACACAGGAACCTCCTAAAAGGTCCTGGGACTGCGACCACGTAACGCTGAAGTCGGATAGGAATGTCATCTATAGTGGTCTCTGGTATATCCGCCGTCAGACGCTCTAGATCCTGTTCCAGCTCGGCTAAGGTCTCTGCGGCCGCATCCTATGGGGCTGGTGCTGGTACAACTGGTACTCTCCTCTCAAAAGCCCGGAGGTTGGCTGGACTCTGTGGACCTACATCTGCATTTTGAAAATTTGTGTTGTCAGTTTTGAGGCGATATATAAAAAACAAAAAAAAATACATAATTTAAAAACTTGTGAAAAATGAAATACCTCTGTCGTCCCATTGTTCTCCCTATGGAAGAACCATGTCCGGATCATTGCGAAAATCCATTCCGGCATACGGAAAATCCTGAATTGCAAAGACCTGGCCCTCTAGCCAGTGAAAGTAACCGTCAGGAAATCGAACAACTGCTGCTCCCTCGTCAGGATGCCGGGCCATTATCGCAACCCATCTCATCAACTTAGGCTCCCGAGGAGCCCCAACTGGAACTGTAAGATGCTGGGGGATCAGCATTGGAACTCTCTCTAGGGCAAAGCTCACGACTAAAGGCCCATATCCAAAGGTCTTCAGTTGTCCTCTCTTTGCCCTGGTTAGTTGGCCCTTCATATTGGCCAACACAGCATCGCACCAGTTGAAAATGGTGCCTTGGAAGCAATCTATAGCCATCCGCATTTCGGACCCGGTGGCATGGTGCAAAGCGGCCGCGCCGCAAAGTCTGGTAACAATAAAGGCTATCACCATAAGTTCAGGTCAGGATATGTATTTGATTTCGTTTTGATTGTTGCACCACTCTAGCCGGAGACTAGTAAGGGATTGGCCACCCGGCCTAGTCCCGAATAGAGAGAGTTGCTCGCCCCTGTTAGGCAAGCCAGTGAGAAAATATATGTCGGAGGGCTCTATCTCGAGCTGGTGCTCTCCGATGTAGAAACACTGATCCTGAATGTTCCACCTTTCAACCAGCCACTCAAGGAATGGCACCTGGGCCCTCATGCCAGGTATGGCCCAGTACTTATAGAGTCCACATGCCTTTAACGCATCAATAGAAGGTTGATGACCTATTGCGGCCAAATCAACATCCTCATGTTCTCTTTCATGCCAATCAAGCATGGTGTGCACCCTGCACATCATAAAACATCTGTTAGAGTCCATAAAATTTTAAAATTTTGGTTCATTTTGGATAAATGAGGGTTTCAATATGCGTTTTGCGGGGTACGCACCCAGCTTTTAGGAACAGAGTGTCTGGACGCAGCTTCCTTAAGGTCGGGTGCGTACACCTGGTATTTTCCCCATTGAGAAAATATCGGGGTACGCAGGTTAGCAGTGCATGACCTGCGTACCCTGAAGGGCGCATCTTGAAACCCCAAGACCTCCAAAAAATCAAATAAAAACCTAAAAATGAATTTTAAATGGATGGAAAGCAAGGGAAGGATGTTGTAGAATACCTGATGAGACGGCGTTCGGTTCTGACGGTCGGATTCTCCGCAATATCCACAAGAAGTTTCTTGTCAAAAGCCCTTTTCTCAACCTCAACAGTAAAATGGTAAAAATGACATGGTAAAAGGTATTTTTATAGGTTTTTTGGATGAATGAATGCTAAGTTTGTTTATTTTTCACCATGAAAGGATATTTTTCAATGTACTTTTGCCCATCTTAAACAGGTATGAGTAATGTGTTGTTTTTGTGCAGGACAAAGGGACTTTAGGGTAAATTATCATTTTTCACGTCAGAGTCATATTTTAAGCTCTTTTCTGACTCCTAAAACATGAAAAGATTGCCGAGCGTTTCTTTTACACTCGTTAAAACAGAATTAAAAGACGGTCCCCTTATAGCTCTTTTCTGACCATAAAAACAGGAAAAGATTGCCGGGTTTTTGTCGTTTCAAACTCAATACGGAAATAAAACGACGTGTCCTTGATCACTTTTTACTTTTCAGGTCAGAGACACTAATCATGAAAGTACTCCTTGGTCGCGAGATCAAGCGGTTCTCTCAAGTATTATTTTATACTTTTTCGGGCTTGGGAGACACAAATTTACGAAAAAGTTCACCGTGGAGTCTTCTTTAGTTTTTTCAGACTCTCTAAAAATGAAAAACGCCGAGTTTCTCCTATACTGGACTCGTTAAAATTTCACAGTAAAGGACTTGTTCGATTACAAACAGGAACGGACCACTCCTTCTTAGGGTCCGAATCTAAACTAAGTTGGACTCATCCGAAGGATGAGCTTACAATCAAGCACATGTTATCCTCCTCAAGCTTGTAAAAAATAAAGAGGTACTTGCCAGAAATGGTGGGGGAAAAGAGAGAAGAATGAACCGATTTGTCATCCTTTGTTACAGAAGAACCTTATCACCGCTCTTGAACACGACACTTTTCATTCACCTGGGTTGGGAAATCCTTTGCCTTAAAAGTTGATCAAACCACTTTGAAAGTCTTCAACCGTTTCCGGGTATTAACTTTGGGTCAATCGTCACCAAACCATCTGTCGTGTCGTTATGTGTTCAAGAGGTCTCTGCAAATAAACCATTCATATGCAAAATACTTGTCATCCATTTGACCATCCCTGAGTCAGTCCTTACAGCAACATTTCTTCAACTTGAACAATGATTTCGTGTTGTGGGCTTGCCTGCAACGAGTCGCTTTCTATCGACATCAGCACATTATCTAGAAAGATGACTTAGAAATCGTCAGTACCTTGAAGGCTGCATGCATCAATGGCAGGTTTCTCGCGTTTGACGACAGTTTACATCATTGACTTTCGATCAAAGGATTCCGTGACATGTTAGACATCAACTCATTCATTCACATTTCATGGATTGTACTGGGTACTTTGAGAACCATTGACATCACTGGTGGTCTCTCTCACACTTGTTAACGGTTTACATCATTGACTGGTAATCAAGTGGTTTCTACCATGCTCGACATCAACTCATTTATTCGCATGGTTAGAATCGTACCAATTCGGGAAGTAGAAATGAAGACCCTGGATCTAGTTCCCACCATCCAGGCTGCGAGGAGTTTTGTATTCATTATATAGTAGACTAATCATAAACAGATGGCTGCGTCCATACTGTGTCTACAAAAGTCTATGATTGTGATGTACTGCAAAATCATTCTTGTATCAGAGCAGTAGTTAGATTGTTAGTTAAAGTTTTCAATCTGAGTATGGGAATGCCTACCTCAACGATGATATCATCTTATATATGTATTTTGTGTTGAATATTTGCAAGTTCTGACCAGGTCCTCCGCAAGATACTCCTTGAAATGATAAAGTACTTCACCCTTCCTAGATCATAAAAACCCTAATCTACTACAGGCTTCGCACTTTAGGGGGCAATCTGTTCCACTAAAAAATGTCACCATGACTATTTTCAGTTAGTATGGCTCCATCCATTGTCATACTATCCTCCTTGGCAAGTCTCATGCCTCTGCCTTCCATGTCAAACTCAAAGAAAGAGGGAAAAGTCATTTAAAGTCAAGCTATCTCTGGTACGCAGTTTCTCTCAGCCTTACCTGCGGGTACAACCCAAGTTCACAATACCTGCGTACTTGTACGCTCTGTATGTAAAGGGATGGGTGCGTACTCCTGTAAAGGTCAAAAGGCGCAAGTTTCACTCCAAAAAATTTACTTGTGGTCATTTCTAGAGGCTTCTATAAGTATGTTTGACGTGTATGAAGCGCCTCCAGATGGTTCATGTATCCCTACCAAAGAGGAACTTATCCCATCAATAAGGGAGCTATCCCATCCAAAGAGGGACTTATCCCATTGATGGTGGACCTGAATAACTTCCTCTAGAGCACTATAAATACAGGCATTGGGCCAAAGGGGGAGGAGGTTGAAAGCTGAACATTCCTAAGGGTAGATGCTGCTGGAATTAGGACTTCCTTGTAGAAGCTTGTGAGGAGAGATTACCATCTTTACTTGTTTCCATTGGGAGGTGGGTGAGCTGATCAGAGTAAGGGAGAACTCTTGTGGACCCTGGGAGGAGCTTGCACAACACCAAGGCTCAGGTTGTAATGGTTCCTTTTGTTACCTTTTAATACAAATTAGTCCATTCTTCTCAACAATTTGTTATTAATGAGTTGTTTCATGTACTCCTTTGTCTACATGTTAAACATGTTTTATTTTATGTGATATTCAGGTGCTATTTAATCATTTGATTTTTGGTGAATGTAGGTTTCGAAGTGAAGGAGGAGCTCATCCGGATCAACGGAGTTGGACTACTACAACAGCGTTGGATTACAGGTAGGATCTAAGCACTTGATTTCTCATATTGTAAAAGCATATTTAGGGAAGGATTTCTCTTATTTGTCTTGTTTGTCATTAGAGAGTCTTAGGCTTTTTAGGAAGGTCGGTTGTGTCCGCACTAATGACTCTTTCCGCGTGACAGGGTATAGTTCCCTCACCTTTCCAATCTCAATCCATTTGGCCTTGGAAGGATTTGCTCCTTTGAGCCCCACTCGAAGGTAGTCTACACTACCTCATTTTGAAGACCTTGTTCTTCTGTCAAGAATGGTGTCTTGCTGTAGTTCATCAAGGTATTGAGGAGAAAAATCTTCAATGGAAGGAATTTGAACATTCTCTCCTTGATCTTCAAACAAAGGAGTCTCATACAACCTTAAATTTTCCACATTAACAACAACATAAATTTGCATATATGAAGGAAAATCCAACCTGAAGGCATTGCCACCAATCTTTTCCAGAATTATGAATGGACCATAGCTAATTGGGTTTAGCTTTTTACCTTCTCCTAGGAGCCTCTCTTGCTAGTGTGAAGCTAAAATTCATCACCGACTTGGAACTTGTGATCTACTCGATGCTTGTTGTTCCTTGACTTGTACTTGCCCTAGCTCTTTTCTAACTGTTCTTGAACTCTTTGGTGTACCAATTGGATTTTTTCAATGAACCTTATTGCTTTACCTATGTCACTATGACCATCAATAGAAACATCCTTTCCAAAGGAGACTTAGGCAAGTATCCCAAACATGCTTCAAATGGAGATGTTTGAGTTGAAGAGTGCTTGGCTTGGTTGTAAGCATGTTGAATGTAGTGCAAATGTTCATCCCACAACTTAGGATGTTTGCTGCAATACCAACAAAGAAGATGTATCACGGTCCTATTCACCACCTCTGTTTGTGGATGAAATTTTGTACTCTTTTTCAATTTGGTATCCATGAATCCCCACAAGCTTGACCAAAGATTATCCACAAAGTGAGAATCTTGATCACTAACAATGGATGTGGGAAATCCAAAATGAACCATACATTCTGAAAGAATAATTGAGTAGTTTTTTCAGTTGTAGTTTTCTTTTTACATGGCATCAAAATACACATTTCGCTCAACCTATCCACAACTACATACAAATAATCATGACCTATTTTTGACAATGTAAGACCTCCTACAAAATCCATAGAAACACTCTCCCATGGTCGTGAAGGTACCAGAAGTGGTGTGTACAATCATAACTTCCTATTGCTAGGCTTACTGACTGCACATAATGAACATCCTTTAATAAAACGTGACACACTTTCAAGCATACGAGGCCAATAACAATACCTTTGTAGATGTGCCATTGTCTTACTTACACTGAAATGACTAGCAATAAGAGAAGTATGTGCCTCTCTTATGATTTTGACTCTTTCTCCCTATGGAATACAAAGCTTACCAAGATGGTACAACAAGTTATCATGCAAATGATAATCCCATTCCTCTACTTGGTTACCTTGAATCAAACTTACACATCCTGAAAGTTATTGTCTAATGCATACTACTCAATATGACTTTCATGCAAAAGAGAATTATGCTTGAGTAAATTAGCTACACTAATAATAGGCCTATAAAGCATATCAACAACCTTATTGTAGATACCTTTCTTATACCTTATCACCAAGTGGAATTGTTGAAGAAAACCCATCCATCGGAAGTGCCTTGATTGCTGCAGCTTAGATTGAGATTGCATGTATTGCAATGGCTGATGATCAGTGTGAATGATTTTTTCCTTACCCATCAAGTAGTGTTTCCACTTTTTCACACTTTTCGCCAGTGCATACAATTCCTTGTCATATGTAGGATAATTAATCACTGCACCATTGAAAGTTTCCGAATGAAAATAGATAGGCTTACCATGTTACAAGAGGACTGCACCCATGGCGTAGTCACTAGCATCATTCTGGATCTCAAATGACTGTCTCAAGTCTAGAAGTGCAAGTACTGGGGCTGAACGGATATTTTCCTTCAATGCATCAAAGTCCTTTTGTTGTTTTCCTCCCCACTAGAATTCCTTTTTCACACTAGTCAATGCATGTAAAGGAGCTGCTATAGAAGAAAAGTTAGCAATGAATTTCCTCCAATATTGGGCTACTCCCAAAAACTTCTTACCTTAGTAACTGTCTTGGGCCTTGGCCAATTCAAAATGACATCAACCTTGGAGGGAACTATTTTCAACTCACCTCCTCCAACAATATGACCCAAGTACACTAAAGACGTTTTTCCAAACTCACACTTTGGCATCTCTATATACAATTGTTCTTTATTTAACACATCAAGTACTTTTCTCACATGCATGACATGTTCATCACGATATTTACTAAAAATTAAGATGTCATCTAAGTAGACTATAAAAAACTCATCAAGAAATTGCCTCAAGACATCATTCATCACATGCATGAAGTTAGCAGGAGCATTACAAAAACCAAAAGGCATAACTAGCCATTCAAACAAACCTTGTTTTATCTTGAATGTTGTCTTCCAAATGTCTCCTTCAACAATTATAATTTGATGGTAGCCACTCCTTAAGTCCAACTTAGTAAAATAATTTGAACCTTTCAATTCATCAAGTAAATAATCTATTCTAGGCAGTGGGTAACAATTCTTTACCGTAATCTTGTTGAATTCACAAAAGTCCACACACATGCACCATGTTCCATCCTTCTTTGGCACCAAAACAATAGGTGACCCACATGGCGAAGAACTTGGACTGATGATCCCTTTATCCAAAAACTCTTGAATTTGATTTTTAATTTCTCCACTTTCCATCACTGAAATCATGTACATGCCAATGTTAGGAAGAGGAAAATCTTGCTGCAACTGTATTTCATGTTAGATTCCTCTCTTGGGAGGAAATCCTTTCAATTCTTGAAACATCTCATCATATTGGTTAACAACATCGACCAATTCAGATTTCAATCTTGAGTGACAACCTTGAAAATATTCATTATCAATATCATTTTTGGGTTTGATCATTAGAAGCACAAAATTCTTGCTAGAATTCACTAGTTTTTTCATCTGCCCCACATTTACAAGTGAACTATTTAGTTTCTTGCTATGGGCTCTTACAATGTATTCTACTCCATCTTTGAAAAAATGGTATTTTTTTCATGTCCATGGAAGATATATTTTTTGTCATAGAGATACGGGCTACCCAAAACTATACCACATATGTCTAATGGCACAACATCAAGTTCCACTTCATCTATGAAATTTGCAGTAATGGCGAATTTCAGTCTACACTTTCTAGTTACTTGAATTGTGAATTCTCACATACCCATCCTAATGGATATGGCTTATGATGTGGAATGATTTCCAAGTTTTTGATAATGTTTTCAGAGATGTGATTGGCTTGAGTGCCACTATCAAAAGAGTATCAATTTTTCTATGTTTTGAGATTTACCCTTATATGAAAAAATTCTATGCTCTTCTTTTCATTTGGAGTTTCATTATGTAAATTTGAAATGCTAGTGCTAGCAATGGATTCTTTTCCTTTCATACCCATGGCTGTAATTTTAGTTTCATCACCCAGATCAGATCCCAAATCTTATTGAGTGGGTGCAGTTGTCTTTTGTTTTCCCTTGTTGTTGAATTTCTTTGGTTTCATCTCAAGATGAAGCTTCCAACAATGAGCTCCATCATGACCCTCTTTGGAACGCTTTCATGTTAGTTTCTCTCCTTCTTTCTTAATGGATGCATTTTTATTTCCTTTCCCTTTGAAACAATTTTCTTTTCCTTTACCCTTAAATGGCTTTTTACTACCCTCTTCTGGAGTATTTATCCCTCTTACCTCAAGATCAGTGGCTTGCACAAAAACCTCATCTAGACTATTGGGATTAAACATAAGGATAATCTACCTAAGGTAACTATGTAAACCCCCTTTATACTTCAGAAACATGTCTTGTGATTGCAAATATACCCCTAACATTAGATACCTTCTTCTAAATTCTTGGGTGTAATCTTGCACATTTTGACCTTTAAGTTGTCTAAAGTTATGCCAATTCATGATGGATTTCTGCATATATGTTAGAGGGTAAAACTATCTTTTAATTGCAGCAATGAAATTAGACCAAGAAATTGAGATCTTACCATGTTTTTTTTATCTCTTCTTGTGTCTTTGTTTCCCACAATATTAGCATTGCACCCTCCAGTCATAAGGAAGCTAGCTTAATATTTGTATTATCATCTTGAAGGTTTTTAATTCTGCAATAGACTTCCAACTAACGAACCCAATTGTCAATGTTTTCTACATTCACTTCACCATTATACATGGGAAGTTCAAATTTAACATCATGTTTTAACAGGGGTGTTTTACCAATTCCTTTTGAGGTGTGTTGATGAGTATGAGTAAGGGTTGCATTAGTGGAAGAGGATGAAGATGCCTATGAAGTTGAAGATGAAGATGATGGTGGAGATGGTAGAGGTTTACCTCCATTTCAATTACCTCCTCCTCCTAAAGAACCTTATCCTTTTGGAGGCTTGGAGCTTTCACCCTACAGTCTTGCATTCCTCCCTTCATAGAGGCCTCTTACCATCTCTTTCATGTCAAAGAAAGCCTTCCTAAAAACCTTCTCATCCTCTGTCATATTTGCAGGCTCTCCTTTAGGTGACATGCTTACTGAAGCTTCAACTACAATTTGAGGTAGAATTGGTGGTGGAGATTGTGGCAATATTCCACTCCTTTTCCTTGACCCAACTTCAGGACCTTCAACTAGCTTCCCTTCTCCTCTCTTGAGCTTCAACCTTATAAGCATCACATTCACTTGCAAATAGTTAAATCCTTCTTGCACAAAGATAACCAAGAGCTCTAATACCAAACTTGATCTGAATGGGAAAATTAGTTTTGCTGTGCTAAATTCCTCTTTAGAATATGTAAAATTTCTTATGGATTCATGAGGTTAATTGCAAGTTTTAACATGAGTTTTTGAGTGCTTTTATGTAAATTTAATCTAAAAATTAACATAAAAAAATGACTGAACAACCTCATATAACAAACATGAACATCACCAAAATAGTATCACAACAACACATGACGAAGGAGTTCACCCTGCCCGGGCTACGTCTCCTTCGTCTAGCTTCCATTGGCTTGATCATGACACAGATATTGGACTAGTAAGACCCGTGGATCTACCTATGCACAAGCATCGCAGAAGAGACATGGAGGGGACCATCGTTGAGATCGAATGGACCCTTCATGTTGTACAAAGAAACTTGGTGAGACTGAATCACTAGGTACCTATGGCAGCCATAGAAGACCTTTCGGAAGAGATGCAAAGGTGCATGGTAGGAGTGCCACGTGATTGGGTGTGACTACTCTGATGGGTGGTAAATTCCATCATCTTCTTCCTTGATGCTCACCCTGAGTAGGAACCATAGATATAAACTTATGGATGATCAGATATTTTGCTTAGACATGATAATGGGCATAAGCCCTAATTTTGAGGATGATTTTGTCCCAATTTTTTATATTATTTTGAACATAAAACTTCTATCTATGTACCTACGGTTTTGTTGTGATGATTATATATATACAGATGAATCTTCGATTATTTTTTATTTTGAATGTGATGAATGATTTATCTGCCAATCTAATTCTTGATTAGCGATAGAATCTTCAAATAAATTTTCTAATCGTGGAATATGGATAAATGTGATATAAATAAATGATCTCTATAATCAGTGTACTCTCATAAATTGGCGATATAAATAAGGATCTCTCACCCGATAGATGTTGTTTAATTGAAATACCACCAATTGCGAATCCAAGTATACTAATAATGAATCGATACAAGAGATATTGCCTCATATAGTAAATTAATGACAACAGTATATTCGACAACATTGTTTGAAGCAGGACCGATACATATGCCTCTTGAAACCAACAACTGGCCGAATGGATAATAAATCATCCAAGTCACTGAAACAAGGTTTCAGGTGTGTCTACTAGCACCATCAGTGAACCCTATATATATCAAATCATCCATCAATTCCTACTAAAGAAGATAAAAAATATTGACATCACTACGAAACCGATAGATAGATATTCACAAATATACAATAGTACAACCAAGAAAATGCTAGGCCGAAGCCTAAGAAAAATAATTTTTAATATAGAGCCCATTTATGGGCTCTGCTAATTCGTTTCCCTCAAAATCAACCAACTCATAAGCTCCCTTCTTCAAGACCTTCTTAACAATGAAGGGACTGTACCACATAGATTTGAACTTGCCTGCCCCTAAGGCGTCTTTATCTTGGTCATAAAAAAGACAAGGTCGCCTTTAGAGAAAACCCTAGGATGGACAACCTTATCATATTTTACTCTCCTTTTATGAGCTTCATTGATTATGGCTGCATCTCGATGCTACTCATCGAGATGTTCGAAATGAACATGGTGTTCTTCAATACTATAAGTATCTGGAAGAATCTCAACAAATAATTTAAGGGAAGGAATTTCACATTCCACAGGAAAAATTGATTCCAACCCATAAACTAGTTGAAAAGGAGTAAAACCTATATTAGTCTTGATTGACATTCGGTATTCCCAAAGCATTGGATATAAAATATTGTGCCAATTATATCGAGCTTTATTAATCATCCTTTGTAGGATGATTTTTAGGGATTTATTCACGAATTCAACTTGCCCATTGGCTTGAGGATGATAAGGAGATGAATTCTCCTACCGAAATGTCAACTTAAGATCTAATTCATACATCATCTAAGTTTGGAAATGACTGCCATGGTCAGTGACAATATCTTTGGGAGTACCAAACCAGGAAATGACTTAGTTGAAGAGAAACAAGGTTGTTGTTTCACCATCATTCTTGAAAGTACGCATAGCCTCGACCCACTTAGTAAAGTAGTCTATAGGTACGATGATATATTTATGATTTCCCACCAAAGGCATATTGCAAGTAGTAAAATCAATACCCCACTTTGTGAATGGACCGACGGTAATCACAGAAAAAGCAGAGCTAGATGTGTGCACATTTTCCGAGTATAAACTCAACAAGGGTGGCATCTCTTGACCACTTCAACACAATCCTTGAATATCGAGGGCCAAAGGTAGTTTGCACACAATTTTTTTTGGGTTGTTGCAAGGCCAAATAGATGACCACCACAAGCTCCAATGTGGAAATCATTTAGCACATACTCAGCTTCTTATAAGGTTAAACAACGTCTAAGGATTGAATCAACCCCACGACGATATAAAGTGTCTCCTATAATAATATAGCTTTTAGCCAAGTGATGTAACTTTCTACGTTCATCCTTTGAAAAAATGAGAGGAAAATTCAAAGTCTGGAGATATATAATGATATCTCCATACTAAGGATCTTGCGAGGAAATAAGGAAAAGATTTTCATAAGGAAAAGGTTAATCATGAACTATTTCTTCCTCACAAGTCAACTCTAAGATCAATTTTGCAAATACTAACGATTTCTTAGACTTCGCTGACATGAATTTGAGATCGAACTCTTGTAAAATGAAAATCCATCTATTGTATTTGCCCCCAATCACTTGCCTCCTGAGAACAAATTGAAATGGATTGACGACTGCTAAGACGAAATTTTTTCTAAATAGAATATAATGTCTAGGTCGTTGTATAACATGCACATCTACCAAATCTAACTTCTAAATGGGATAATATCTCAGTTCAGGGCCCACTAAGCCTCGACTCAGATAATATATTACGTGCTTAGTGAAGGCATCATCTTCCAGAACCAGAACCATACCAATAGTTGATTATGCTACAACGAGATATAAAATGAGATCTCTGCTATAATTAGGTGGACTCAATAAAGGAGCAGAGGTTAATGCTTTTTTGAAAGCATCAAATGAGCGTTGCATGAAATCGTCCCATAGAAATGGTACCCCTTTCTTGAGAAGTCTCATAAATCCTTTAGTAATATCGGCATAATTAGTGATAAATCTCCTTAAGAAATTGGCTTTTCCTTGAAGACTCTGAAGTTGATGAATAATGGATGGGGGAGGCAACTAAAGTATTGCCTCAACTTTGAAGGTATCTACACGAATCCCTTGAGTAGAAATGATGAATCCCAACAACTGATCGGACGTGATGGCTAAAACAAACTTATTTGGATTCAACTGTATTTTGTAGAAATGACATAGTTCAAAAAATAATCAAATATGCTTGGGATGATCAATTTTCTTTCGAGAACGAACAACTAAATCATCCAAGTAGGTTGCAATAATATGTTTGATATTGTGGAAAGCATATGACATGGCCTGCTGAAAGGTAGCTCCAGCATTCTTAATGCCAAAAGGCATCTTCTTATATGGAAATGTACCCCAGGGGAAAATAAAACTTGTCTTATTTTGATCTTCCAGACTAATAGTGATTTGATTATAACTGGAAAATTCGTCCATAAAAGAGAAAATATCATTACCTGCACACTCATTGATAATCTGATCAATAAATGGTGTGGGGTAATTATCTTTAGTACAAGCTTATTCAAGTTCCTAAATTCAATGCACAAACGGATCATTCCTTGCTTCTTGTCAACTAGGACTAGATTCAAGACCCACTCAGTTAAAGGAACATGGTATATGAAACCCACCTTCAGAAACTTTTCAACCTCAGCTTTGATAGGTGCTGCTTTCCTAAGGTTTACCAATTGAAGCTTCTGGCGAATAGGTTTTTCATTTTCATATGTCTTGATCTCATATTGGACTATAGATGGATCTATCCAATACATTTCCTCATAAGACCAAGCAAACATGTCTCGAAACTCTTTAAAGAGATTTGTATAAATTCGAATTTCTTTAGGGGAACAATCATCTCCAATGAAGAAATTCTCGATAACGTTAGGATTCCTAGAGATTTTCATTGGAACATCTTTTGAAATGATATACATGTTATCTTCGGCTAAAACCTATGCTGGAGCCAAAGGATTTAAAACTGTGTGAAAATCCCTAGTAGATGAAGGACTGGGAAAGTTTAATTCTACTTCTTGCAAATCGAGGAGGAGATATGACTGATGATGCAAATCATCCCATTACATCTCAATACCCATCATTTATTCTAGAATTTCTTCTTTGGATGGAAATATAGTATCTAGGCAATCCATAGCAGAAGTTGAATCTAGATTCCAGGTCAGAGCCACATCCCCATCTATATCCTCCGGTGAAAGAGGAGTAGGATCAGAGCCTGCGGTGTTAAATATAGATTGATAAACAATTTCAGCTGTAGACATAGGAGATGCCATTCCACCCACTTGCCCCTCATATAATATGGCGGTAGAAGAGGGTAAGGGCCAAGGATCCGAAAGATAATGAGTACTAAAGAACTCTCTTCGAGAAGGTGCCTTGGAATATGAAATAGCACTAATTCAAGCAATAGGAGCAGAAAAATCAAAGCTACCCATTAAGGATGAATACATCCCAACTCCTAGATTCTCAATAAGATTATTAGGATTGTTCATTGAGGGAACTGTAGATTCAGAAGATGCATTGGATTCACTCAGAGAATAATCCATTTGATTAACCATTACAATTCTCCCTTCATGAGGAAAAAAATGATGTGGAATAATGATGACACAATAAAATCCATTTCATAAATCGAATTTCTTCCCAAAAGAATATTATAATCCAAATATGCATCAAATATTTCTACTTCGATATTTACAACCTTTTCCCCAACATAGATGAGAAAGGCTGTAATAGTCCCATGTGGCCTATGAGAATGACCATCAAATTTCGTTAAGGGAGTAGGTGATGGAACAACCTGAGGTGATCCAATAGCCTTCCAACATGATATAGACATTACACATGTGGAAACTCCCTCATCAACTATGGTTCGAAAGATATTGGTATTTCGATATGTAGACTTGATTTGAAATGACATATGATGTGGGAGTCTCTTCTTGATATTCGACATGTTGAATGTAAGGAAAAGGGATTTCTTTGGATCTACCACTCTGATCGTAGTGAGAAACACACTCCTTTGTGCTGGGCATGATTGGAGTACTTCTAACGTTGACATGTCATAAGGAATCTGAGCCAAATATTCTATAATGGAGTAGTTCTGGGCTGCCTTGGCATTGGGGTTGATTGTTGATCGCTTTGTGGAGCCTTTCGACATTTGAGGTATAGACTCAACTACGGGCCTTGTTGGCATTATGGTATAGGTGTTGTCCTTGATGAAAACCCATTCATAGGTCAGTTCGTATTTGATAAAGGGAAACTCACTTTGTAATAGGGAAATTCAGAGGCAACAAGGTAATGGTACAGAAGAACATGATGATGGGACAAAGGCCTACAAATCGAAATCAATCAATTGAGGAAAAAGAATGTTTTCAAGTATATTAAGTTGTATACATGAGTTTACCTATTCCAAGTAGCGTATACAAGCAGGTTCACTATAAAAAAGGAGTGTATACGTATGCACACACTTTCACGAGAGGAAAAGCGTGTATGGGATGGAAAATTAAAGAAAATTAAAGTTAAAGAATACCAAGGGTCCATACCATGGTATTAGCCCACAATATTGAGTGGAATAACGGTTGCTTGATTCTGTCTAAGAATACCATAGGTTCTAGGTGTTGTTTTGGTTCGAGGTATTGTGAAAGGCTAAAACTATATAAGGAGGAGAAGATCAAAGGGATAAGTGTGCAAGTGAAAGGGTTTTTCATGAATAGTTCTATCTGAAGTATATTTTATGTTATAAGGGCTATGGTCATGATATAGATCCAAAATATCTTGTGCACCCTTGGATACAATGTTGGATCAAGATCATGGGACCTGAAATGACTTATCATTGTATGATCTGATGATGGATGGGCTAGATATGAATTCTAACACATGTTTTATCCTTTATATGTTATGATCTAGGTATGTATGAAGTCTTGAATAGCTGTGAAGTTACAAGTTATTATTTGAAGATCTATACATTGGTTCACCTTGGTAAAGGCGCGTATACATGCTGGTTCGACACCTACAAATAGCGTATGCAGAAGAAAATCCTATTGTTCAGAGATGGATGATATATCTGATCAATGTTGATGTTTTACTGTTTTCTATGAATTGGATCTCAAATTAGAACTGACTGTATAAGGAGTATCCAGTTTGAAAATTTATGAAACGTGGTCCCTGGAGGAAGAGTGAAGGTAGTAGCCTTCTGTAGGCTGGTGCCTATGTATTGGTAAACATATAAGCCAGTACAAGAGCTAGGGGGTTTGAGCTCCCTTCCAGTAGAATCTGGAAAACGAGAGAAGGTTGTAGCCTTCAACAGGTAGATGCCTGCATACTAGAAAAGTGTGCACCAATACAAAATTTGCAAACAATTTTTATTATAAGAAGATTGAAGACTGAGATGACAGCAGCAGTGGTTTTTTTCCACATTGGGTTTCCACCTAAAAAATCCTGGTGTTCATGTGTGCTGCTTATGTGTGTTGATTATATTCTTACTTCATATGTTTACTGTTTAATGCATCACACTCTGATTTAATACTACGAATTAGTTGTTTATTACATGTACGTTGGTTTCATTCTTTATAGTCGCAAACATATGGTGGTTGGTTTCAGTAAAGTGGCGTATACTTCCCAACAATTGGTATCAGAGAAGGTCCTTTAGGAGAAGATTGATCGCTTGAAGGGAGATCTCTCAAGATGAACAATCATGAAGGCATGGGATATATCCGACCACCAATCTTCAACAAAAATAACTTAGCATATGGGAAGATAAGAATCAGAGCCTATCTTCAGTCACTTGGAGCTGATGTTTGGGAAATTGTGGAAGGAGGATACCAATATCCAACAACAGTCCCCATAGATCCAGCATAAAAGAAAGCATATGAAAACAATTCCAAAGTTGTCTATCCATTATTGGGAAGTCTATCAGAATCAGAATTCGTCAAAGTCATGCAACTCAACACAACCAAAGAAATATGGGACAAAATCATTCAGAGCTAAGAAGGAGACTCCTAGGTAAAATGTGCTAAGCTTCAAACTCTCAAAATTCAGTATGAAGCTCTCAAGATGCATAATGATGAAAGTATTGCTAGTTACTTTTTACGAGTAGATGAGATTGTAAATTGTATGAAGAATCTGGGTGAAGAAATAAATGAGGCTACTTTAGTAGAGAAAATTTTAAGATCTTTGTCTTCTAAATTTGAGTCAAAAGTATTTGCCATAGAAGATAAGAAAATTCTTCACTCTATTATTGTTGTTCAACTTCATGGAATTTTAACTGCCTTTGAAATGAGGAGAGGAGGTCCATCAGATATTAGAGAAGTCGTTATCAAAGCTTCAGCAAAGGGAAAATAAAAGGAAGATCTCAAGGAATAAGGATATATTTCAGAAGAAGATGAGGTAAAATTTTTAAAGAAGCTTCAACGGGGTTCTAGAAGATTCAGAGGTAAGCTTCCATTCAAATGTTTTTCTTGTGGTAGAGTTGGCCATTATGCTGCTAAATGTCCTCATCATGAAAAAGGAAAGGAGTCTGCAAAAGGTAATAGAAAGCAACTTGTTAATAGAAGAAGTTATTATACTCATGAACATAGTGATGGCATGACTAACAGTGATGAAGATGAATTTGAACAAGATTTTAAAATATTCATGGCTTATGACAATGATGGTTTTATGGATGCCTTAGAAGAGGAAGATTTTCTTGAAGAAATCACTGAACTTAAAATTTGTTTGGAAGAAAAGAATATGGTCATAGACACTTTGACACATCAAATCACTGAAAAATAAAATCACAATGAAAAATTAGAATGTGAAGCAATGGGTCTAAGAAAAGAACTTGAGAAGACAAAATATCTTAATCTTAGATTTGCTAAAGGATCAAAAACCTTAGGTGAAATCATCAAGGTTCAATGTTCATCTCTTATAAATATTGGTCTTGGATACATTGGAGAAACATCCCAACCAGAAAAGCCTTCAGTCAGCACCAGAAGCTATCTTGATGCAACAAAAACTAGTGAACAATGCATCAATCCTCAACAAAAGCCTAAAGGTACTCCCTAGGTAAATCATGCTCATTTTACTCCAAGTGTGAAAATCAATAGAAGCACCAATCAAAAGGTGAACAACACCAAAATATTTTACGATCACACAAACTTCTTCTTTAATGGACAATGTTTCTTATGCCATAACTTTGGTCATAAAGCTGCTTAATGTGTTGCTTACAAGACTATCATGACCAGAGAAGAAAGAAAACAAAGGAGCGTGAAAAGAATCAAGAAAAGCTCTTATAATAACTTTTATCCTCTTGAAAATGAAAAGGAATGTTCATTTTGCAATAACTTTGGTCATGGAGTCTAAATGTAGGAGCAAATTTCAGCCAAAAGTTCAAAAGGAACAAACATCATCAAATTCCAAGGTATGGAAAAGGAAGGAATTTCAGTCAGAAAGATGTGGCATAACTCTATTTGCATAAGTACAAGAAAATCAGTGGTACATTGATAACGGATTCTCTAAACACATGATAGGTGATAAAGATAAACTGCTTTCTTACAAAGCTTTAAAAAAGGAAAATAATGTCTCTTTTGGAAATGACACACCAGCTGTCATTAAGGGTAAGGGTTCTATTTATTTAAAAGAAAAGGTTAAAGCTGGAAGTGTTATGTATGTTGATGGTTTATAGAATAAATTGTTGAGTGTTAGTCAAATGTGTGATCAAGGAAATGTAGTTGTATTTTGATCAAAAGAATGTGTGGCTTGTGAGCTTGACACAGGAAAAACCATAATCAAAGGTACAAGAACTCCAAGCAATCTATATATACTAAAAGGAGTTCAAGAACAATGCTATCTAAGAAAAACAGAAGAGAACTGGTTATGACATAGAATATTGGGGCATCTAAGCTTTTCTCAAATAATAAAAGCATGCAGGCTCAAGGCAGTTCATGATCTTCCAGATATCATCATCCTAGAAAACACCATTTGCAAACCATGTCAATTTGGTAAGCAAACTAGTGTTCAATTCAATGCCAAATAAGGATCAGCAAGTAAGCCTCTTGAACTCATTCATACTGATTTGTGTGGGCCAACAAGGAAAAAGTCACCTCATGGAGAAGAATACGACATCTTATTCTTTGATTATTTTTCTAGAATGTGCTAGATTGGTTTGCTAAAGCATAAAGATGAAGCATTTGAAAAGTTTAAAGTCTTCAAATCTTTAGTTGAAAATGAATTAGATCTAAAAATCAATGTCTTAGATCTAATCGGGGAGGAAAATTCATATCAGATGAATTTTTTGAATTTTGTGAACAACATGGAATAAAAAGACAATTCTATGTTGCCAGAACTTAAAAAAATGGCATGGTGGAAGGAATGAATAAAACAAATCAACAAATGGCTCGAGCTATGCTTGATGAATTTGGAACTCCTAACACCTTATGGGGTGAAGCTGCTCATACTGTGTTGGGTCCCTATAATACTAGTGATTACCCCATTACTATTGTAGTTATACCCCTTATTAATATTGTTGTGCCCCTATTGCCCCCATATTGTTATTACTGTGCCCCTATTGCCCCCATATTGTTATTATTGTGCCCCATAGAATCCCTCTATTGTTATTTTTGTGGCTTTATATTATTATTATTAGGTCGACTGGATTATATTGTGACTCCTTAGACTCCTATATATAGAAAGGAGGTTTTGTCATTTGAATCATCCAAGAATTGTTCATTTATGTAATGTAAAGGAGGTTGCCCCCTCGAAGAGGCTGAATTCTAAGGCGTTGACCTATCTTTTCTATCTTTTCTTGAGCTAGTTTCATAATATACTGCAGTAAATATTCTCAACAAAGCTCATGTTTGTGTAAATAGTGATGAAACTTCATATGAACTTTGGTATGGTAAGCCTACTACTATAAAACACTTCAAAGTTTTTGGAAGCAAATGTTTTATCAAAAAGAAGCAAAGGAAGATGATAATGATGAAGATGGTGAATGCTTGACTATATCAAATCAAAATGATATAGAGGAAGAAACCAATGAAGAATCAGAAGAAGATACAACTGATAGGGAAAAGGCTCCATCTAGGTATGTTCAAAAGAATCATCCAAAATTTCAAATTCTAGGATAAAAAGGGTTCGGAGTACAGACAATAAGAACTTCGGTAGGAGCTTCTAGTTATCTAGCATTACTATCCTCCATAAAACCACAGAATGTTAATGAATCTAGCAAAGATGAATGTTGGGTTAAGGCCATGGATGAAGAACTTGACCAAATTGAAAAGAATGATACTTGGGGACTAGTTCCTAGACCTCATGATAAAAATGTTATAGGAACAAAATGAATATTCAAGAATAAGTTGAATAAAAATGGAGAAGTTATTAGAAACAAAGCAAGGATTGTTTGTAAAGGGTATGCTCAATAATAAGGTATAGAATTTGAAGAAACTTTTGCACCTGTTGCCAGACTTGAAGCCATAAGAATGTTTCTCGCTCTTTCAAGTTTTCGATAATTCAAAGTGTATCAAATGGATGTAAAATCTGCATTTCTTAATGGAGATTTAGAAGAAGAAGTTTATATTGAACAACTAGAAGGAATCATTCTAGGAAATGATGAAAAGCTTGTATGCAAGCTCAAAAAGGCTCTATATGGTCTGCAACAAACTCCAAGGGCTTGGTATTATCGTCTTGACAAATATTTTCAACAACAAGGTTTCACAAAAGGATTTGCAGAAAAAAACTTATATACAAAAATTGAGAATGATAAACTGCTAATTATTGTTGTTTATGTTGATGATATCATCTTTGGTAGCAATGAAGAATCTATGAGTCAAAACTTTGCTTTTGTTATGCAAAAAGAATTTGAAATATCTTTACTTGGTGAATTAACTTATTTTCTTGGTCTACAAGTACAACAAACAAAATATGGCATTTTACTTTCACAAACTAAATATCTCAAGAAGATTTTGAAGAAGTACGGAATGGAAGATTATAAAACAATATGTACCCCAATGGTAGCAACATGTAGTCTCAGTTCTAATGTTGAATCTCCTACAGTGAATCAACCAGCGTACAGATCTATGATTGGAAGTCTACTTTATCTAACAGTTTCCAGACCAGATGTCATGCATGCAGTAGGAATTGTTGGAAGGTTCCTAGCCAATCAAAAGGAATCACATCTTTAGGCTGTAAAAAGAATATTAAAATATCTCCAAGGAACTAAAGACTTTGGTCTATGGTATCCTAAAGATATAGATCTCACTCTTCATGCATATACAAATGTAGATTGGGTAGGAAATGTTGATGATTGAAAAATCGCTAGTGGAGGTGCCTTCTATATGGGATCATGATTATTGTCTTGGTTCAACAAGAAACAAAGTTCGATTGCCTTATCTACAGCTAAAGCAGAATATGTGGCTGCTACATCTTGCTACACACAACTACTTTGGATGATGAAAACATTGCAAGATATTCAAATCACATGTTCTTCACCCATCTCCATTCTATGTGATAATACAAGTACCATTAGTATTTTGAAAAATCCAGTCATTCAATCCAAGACCAAGCACATACCCATTAATTACCACTTTCTATGAGAACAAGTTATTGAACAAAAGGTTAAATTGGAGTCGGTTCCCTCCAAAGAACATGTTGCTGATATATTTACCAAACCCCTTCCTAGAGAAACATTTGAATATCTCAGACAAAATCTGGGAGTAGTTGCTGCATCAACCTGGTGTTCAATCCAGTTTTCAGAGGAATGTTTCCTATATGCCAGTTTCATGAAACATAGTCATGTATATAAGCTAGTTTCTATGGTTTCAAGAGCGTAGGTATTTTTCTGATAGAAAAACAGTGGGTTAGATTCAAAATTAGTTTCTGACATGGGTGTTTAGTCTGATATTAATGGTTACAGTCTACTGATATGATTTGTTCATTTTATTTGAGTGATGAAGATGCCTTGATGAATGGATTGTTGACAATGCACATGTAGCATAGGTTTAGGGGGAGCATTAGCATTGACAAACATTATGCATTGTTGGCATCATGGTTGTTGAATTCAACTATTGTCTCAGATATTCATGTCATTTGTTGTAAAGGTCATTTAAAGACCTATGGTGACTCTTTCTGTCATAGTCTATTAATGAGTCCTTTTGGAAATTTGATGTAATTTGTACCCCCACTATGCATGGGAAGGATGATGCAATAATTACCATTTTTTAGTCATGTATGAACATTTGGTATATCCCCACTTGGTTGGGAGATTGATGTATGTATGAGTCATTGGTGATAGGGAGGTCACACTCACTTAGTTGAGTTATAAAGTCATGCTATTCTTTTGAAAATTATCTCTGTAGACTCTGCATGTACTTAGGGGGAGCATGGACAACATAGTGTATCTCAAAGGGGGAGAATATCTTGGTCTGCCCTTTGCCTTGATGTCAAAGGGGGAGAGTATCTTGGTGTTTCCTGATATATTTAATAGGTTCTACAACTTGAAGTAATTAGCACCAATATGGTTTCCATCAAGTCCAAAAGGGGAGATTGTTGGCATTATGGTACAGGTGTTGTCCTTGATGGAAACCCACTCATAGGTCACTTCAGATTTGATAAAGGGAAACTCACTTTGTAACAGGTCAATTCAGAGGTAACTGGGTAATGGTATAGAAGAACATGATGATGGGACAAAGGAATACATATCAGAATCAAGAAATTGAGTAAAAATAATGCTTTCAAGTATATTAAGTTGTATACGTGGGTTAACCTAGTTTAAGTAGCATATACAAGCGGGTTCACTGTACAAAAGGAGCGTATACATATGCATGCACTTTCACAAGAGGAAAAGTGTGTATGGGATGGAAAATTAAGGAAAATTAAAGTTAAAGAATACCAAGGGTCCATACCATGGTATTAGCCCACAATATTGAGCAGAATAACGGTTACTTGATCCCATATAAGAATACCATAGGTTCTAAGTGTTGTTTTGGTCCGAGGTATCGAGAAAGGCTAAAACTCTATAAGGAGGAGAAGATCAAAGGGATAAGTGTGCAAGTGAAAGGTTTTTTCATGAATACTTCTATCTAAAGTATATTTTATGTTGTAAGGGATATGGTCATGATATAGATCTGAAATATCTTGTGCACCCTTGGATACAATGTTGGATCAGGATCATGAGACCTGAAACGACTTATCATTGTATGATTTGACGATGGATGGGCTAGATCTGAATGCTAATGCATGTTTTATCCTTTATATGTTATGATCTGTGTATGTTTGAAGTTTGGAATAGCTGCGAAGTTATAAGTTATTATTTGCAGATCTATATGTTGGTTCACCTTGGTGAAGGCGTGTATACATGCTAGTTTGGCTCCTCCAAGTAGCGTATGCAGAAGAAAGGTCTGTTGTTAAGAGATGATTGATCTATCTAATCAATGTTGTTTTTTTACTCTTGTCTTTCAAATAGATCTGAAAGTAGAACTGACTGTATAAGGAGTATCTAGTCTAAAAATTTATGAAACGTGGTCCCTGGAGGAAGAGTGAAGGTAGTAGATTTCTATAGGTTGGGGCCTATGTACTGGTAAACATATTATCCAGTCCAAGAACTAGGGGGTTGGAGCTCCCTTCCAGTAGAAGCTGGAAAATGAGAGAAGGTTGTAGCCTTCAGTAGGTAGATGCCTACGTACTAGAATCATCTGCACCAGTACAAAACTTGTAAACACTTTTTATTATAAGAAGATAGAAGACTAAGATGACAGCAACAGTGGTTTTTTCTCACCTTGGGTTTCCACCTGAAAAACCCTGGTGTTCATGTGCACTGCTTATGTGTGTTGATTCTGTTCTTACTTAATTTGTTTACTATTTAATGCATCACACTCTGATTTAAGACTATGAATTATCTGTTTATTACATATACGCTGGTTTCATTCTTTATAGTCGCATACATATGCTAGTTGGTTTCAGTAAAGTAGCATATACTGTTTGAAAAGGAAAATCATAATTGTGAAAATTAAAATATTGATTCACCTCTCCCCTCTCACCGTTTTTCCCAACATGCCTCTCGATATGGAGTGGATCTGAAACATCAGGAATATTTTTGGCATTAGATGATTCTGGTTCACCATAATAATGTAATCATGTATAAACATCAACATGTGAACTCATCATATAAAGATTTGTTGGATTTTCCACTTCCTAGTTTCCCCCAACAGGAGTACCAGTACTAGCATTTGCACCAACTAACAACTACTGCCCTTGGGGAAAAGGGTTAGTTAGCATAGCCTAGGAGCTAGAAGACCCTTGCTGAAACAAAAAGTGTTGAGAAACCTGAATCTTTGGGAAAATATGAGTCAAATGGTCACCATTGCATAACTTGCATGGAAACTTCACTTTCTTCTTGGACTCATTTTTACCCTCCCTAGCATCACTGTCGGGCTTATTTGCATTACCCTTGCCATCTTGATTATTTTTCTTACCACGTCCTTTCTTCTTCCCATCAAATTGTTTATTTCCTTTGGGATAAGAAGTTTAAACAATGTTGATAGATGAAGGTTGTGAAGGCATGGGCATTGATAGCGATGCCTGAATAGAAAGTAGTTTGTAAAGACAACTGCTGCAATTGGTTTAACAGGTTAGCCATGCTATTATCAATTGATCCGATTTGCTCATCAGCATGGGGACCCAACTTCAGCTTGGAAAGATCAACCTTAGATCTAGGAGCATCAGGAATTTTTTTTTCAAGAATCCCAAATTGAGAATATATGAGTTCTAGCTGCTGGGCTCTAAAAATAGCTTGTTCTTCGATGAATACACCGGAGAGTGATACATCCTTAGAAATTTTAGGCTACAAAGATTTGAAAAACCATTCAAGAATGAATTCTTGGGGAATATCAGCTTTAATAAGCCTCTTCATTTTCCTCCATTCTTGGATGTGATCAGAAATGTGGGTTGCCTAGTCTTGGTGCAAATTAGCTAAGAGCTTAGTTCCAGCATCATAACAAATGGGCAACTAAAAATTGTTTAAAAATGTGCTGGCCAAGTCACAAAACAAAGTGAAGGTCCCCCCTGGAAGCTCAATATACCATTTAACCGCATTCCCAGTTAGGGTGCGTTGAAATAGTCTCAACCTGATTGAATCATCAATCAGGGAGTTCGACGAACACCATAAATGGAAAGTGGTTATATGGCCGCCCAAATCTTCACCAGTCTTCCCTTTGAATTTGGGTATGTTTGATGGAAGCTTGGTTGGAACTGGAGGCCAAACCATGTTGTATCAGATAGGATCGTTAGTTAAATTTGATAGATCTGGAAAGTTTAAAGTTTCCAAGAAAGGTAGCGCAAAGGACCTTGAGGATTCCACCCACTTAGGGAAGAATTCCCAATGTTCTGGAAAGAATATCGTAGATTTGTGAAGGAACCAAGTTGCCTAAGGTGATTCGTAAAAGTGTCTAAACCATAAGGAAAACCTTGTGGTTGAGAAAAATTCAGCGTTTGTCCAACTACTGTCGAAAAATTTCCATATCCATTGAAAATTCCCCCCTAGTGAGGTGTTAAATGAAGCAGAGAGCCCTTAGTAAGGGTTCCATGCATTATAAAAGGGAGAAAAAAATCTGAAATGAACTCATGGAGGAGTATGGCATGTTCCCTGTTGGCCAAAAGAGAACTGATTCCTAGCTCCCAAGCTCCTAACAACTGAATTAGTCCATCCTCGGAAAGGATTATAAACTTGACCACTAGAGGGAAAAGGTATTGATCCTAGAGACGGGTTAGAATGTGGTATATGACCACTCCGAAAAGGGGAAAGAACCAGTGTTGGAGGAAAAACCTTGGGTGCTCCCACTCGAAGATGGAATGGAGGTAAAGCTAAAGATTTCATTGCTAAGAGTGACTGAAGGCATGGAAATTGTACCTCCTCCTTGTACTGAGAAAGGAGTATGTTCACTAGTAGCACTCATAGTTGAAACCATGCTCCCAGCAGTGTCCATTGAAGGAAAATACCGATATAGACCAAGGCTTGAAGGCTTATGGGTTGGGGTCCCAACATATAATAGAACATTTGGATAATTAGGAGGGAGAGGAGAAGAATGAGTCACAGGAGACTCAAGGATTTCTTCAACCTCTGTAACATCTTTCGATTGGAAGAGGACTCTCGAAAGGACTGGAGTGTTCCTCTCCAAATATCAACTTACACTAGGTCTACTCTGTGAAACAATGGCTTGAATTGGAGGATCAATATCTGTTACATTCGTTGCTACTAATTGAAAATCACCAGAATAATTACTCCTACGCCTTCTGGAAGAAGGCTCAATGCTCATAGGTGAAAGCCCACAAAGCCTCCTAGACTAATGAACTGGTCGATCAACCACTTTAAATTATTTAAGAGAACTAATTAAATACTTAAAAAATTTATAAAGCTATGTCCAACTAAGAGAAAAGAGCACCCTCTATCAAATTCCCTAGAATATATAGTCAATCAAGAAACTTCCAAGTATTTCCATTCTGGGTGATGAGGATCAGACACAAAATTACAAGAATGTGAAATCAAGGACTTTCTGAAGATAGTTTGGGATAATGATAGCCCAAGCATACTAGCGAAGGTGACAAAAACAATTATGATGACCCCCAGACTAAACCCTTTGCTGGTGCAAGTACCCAAGCTTTAGAAGGGTACCCTCCAAAAGTACTAATGAACAAGATGCAACATCTACCTTAGGTGCTGTGGGATTCCCCTCCACAACGACCTATGTAGTCCCTAGGAATAGAAAATATGGACACCAATTGATATCAAAATTGGGGTGGAACAATCTTAGGGTGGGATCCAACAAGTAGGAGAGGGGGTATCTCTCTTTCCTTGTCTTCACTCTCCCCGTGCTTGACTCCCAGTAACGGAGCTTTCCCGGCCTTTCTAACGACACTGGATTTCACTCATTATTCAACATCTATGTTTAACAGTTTGAGTGGCCTTGGAGAGTTAACTCTCCACTCACCTATTCCAAGGCCCTAAATATCAAGACTTGTTGATGTAATTAATTACAAATAAAAAAATATTCTATTTCTTTTTAATTAAGCACTTGATTTTAAAAGGTTGTTCTTTAGGTCACGGGCAAAATGAGAGTGCTACTTGTGGTGTTTTGACACAAAATAAATCAATAGAAACTTAGCTATATGAAAATGTAGCTATTTTTCTTCGATGAAAAGAGATTTCTATAAGGTTCTACTAATAAATTTGAAAAATCAAAATGTTTTCTTTTTTCAAAAAACACACTTCACACACTCAAAATCCAACAAAAACACTAAAATGCCTACAATGAAAACTAACTTAATGCAAACTATAATGATGGTGCAAGATTATATAGATGCTCACAGAATAAGAAAATGTGTTCCTTCACAAGATCAATAGGCCAACTTGACTACAAGGAGGGCAAAAATTCAATGAAAAAATTCCCTCGAAACCAAGAAAAACTAACCGAAAAAAGTTCACAATTTTCTAAAAAATAATGAAGAAACCAAAAACAAAAATTGAAAAGAAAAAGAAAGGAAAGAATGATGCTTTTGTATTTTTCTTTTTTAAAGAACCCAAAGAAGTTTTTGAGAACACAAAGACTACTAAAATTCCAAAACCAAAAAAAGCATAAAGAGTCCCAACATTTGTAAGTTATGAAGATCATTAATATAATAAAATTTGAAATGACAAAGGACTACATACTTGCATAGATTGATCTGGACAATATTATAAAGGACTTAAAAAAACCAAAAGAACGTCACAAAAGACTTTCAATATCACCAAAGAGGCACTCAAAAACAATGAAAAACAAAATAGGTCAACCAAAAAAGGAAAGCAAAGAAAAGCGATCTGAAAGTTGGGTTATAAACAAAACTGCAACCAGTTTGTTGTTCTGCAAAGTCAGAACAACCAATAACTTCTACAAGAAGCCTTGAACCCAAAGCCCAAACTGAAACTTAAAAAGAAAACCCTAAGTTGACTAGGTTTTTCAATAAGAAGAAGATTAGAAACTGAAAAATTGCATAAAAGTAGAGCTTTACTGACAGAGAATGACCAGAAAACAACAAAAGCCAACAAACAACAATCTTAACTAAGTACAAGATTTTGAAAAATTTATTCAAAATAAGGTATACATGACTACGCAAAGGCAAAGAAATGTGTATACATGACTGAAACATATAAAACTCATGTATACGCAAGTTTCTTTGAAGAAACTAGTGTGTATACACTATTGTATCCTCTAAAAAGCGTGTATATAAAGCTTAATAAATAAAAACAAAAAATCTAGGCCAGATCCAAAAGATCAGACTTGATGCCCAGGACGAAAACATGTCATAAACCCCATAAAAGCAAGAAATCAATCAAGCAGGACCTGATCAAGAAGAAACAACCCAATCTAGGTAAAACAAGAATGCTTTTCGTAGTGGAGTCGCCAATTCTGTTACGGGTAGAATCACCTTAGGGTCTTGGGTTGGGAAACCCAACAGAGTGGAGGGCATACAACATAAAGAGACACACAAACAAGCAGTCCTAATACTTGAACAATTAAAATTGGTACAAAAGGTCTTACCCATAGGTCCTACATTTGAGGTCGTTCCCGTAGGGTCCAAACCCTCTGCTTCTTCCTTTTTCTTTAAGACCTGCAATTCATTCAAGGAAAAGCATATACACCAAAAATAATTGAAAACATGTTCATGATATCAAGGTTAGATCATATAATCATGTAATAAAATAATCATTAACATGAGATTTTATATGCAAATCATGATATAAATTAATGCATAAAGACCATAATCATCAGGAACAAGACAACACCTCTTTATTAATAAGCTAAAGAAAATATGGAAGAACTACAACCTGATTCGTCTACCGGCTCCAAGCAAAACCCTCCTCTGGATCCATCCTGTTAGGTCCCTATAATATTAGTGATCCCCCCATTACTATTATTGTTGTATCCCTTATTGTTATTATTGTGCCCCTATTATCCCCATATTGTTATTATTGTGCCCCATAGAATCCCTCTATTGTTATTTTTGTGCCTTTATATTATTATTGTTAGGTCATCTTGGTTATTTTGTGACCCTGTAGACTCCTATATATATAAAGGAGGTTTTTTCACTTTAATCATCCAAGAATTGTTCATTTGTGTAATGTAAAGGAGGTTGCTCCCTCGAAGAGGCTTATTTCTAAGGCGTTGATCTATCTTTTCCATCTTTTTGTGAGTTGGTTTCATTGCATGGATCAATTTACTTCACCAAGTTGGATCTTCATTCAGGATATCATCAAATCAGAATGAAGACTGAAGGCATTCCAAAAACAACATTTAGAACTCATGAGGGTCATTATGAATTTTTGGTCATGCCTTTTGCCCTTACTAATGCACCTTCTACTTTTCAAGGTTTGATGAATTCAATTTTCAAACCCTTAGAAAATTTGTGTTAGTATTTTTTGATGATATTCTAATCTACAACAAGTCTTGGAAGAATCATGTCCAACATGTTGAGATGGTGCTCAAACTATTGGAGGAGAAACAATTATTCTTTGGAGTACAAGAGGTGGAATATTTGGGTCATATTGTATCTCATGAAGGTGTTATGGTAGACCATAGAAAAATTAAAACCATTAAGGAATGGAAAATCCCCACATACATAAAGCATCTACGAGGATTTCTCGGGTTGACAGGGTATTATCACAAGTTTGTTAAGAATTATGGGAGAATAGCAGCACCTCTAACAATATTATTGAAGAAATATGCATTTTCATGGACTCCAGAAGAAACAAAGGCCTTTGAACATCTTAAAGAGGCAATGTGTCAAGACTAGCCTTAGATACACCAGACTTCACAAAAACCTTTATTGTCGAATGTGATGCCTCGGGAAATGGAATTGGTGTTGTTTTAGTGCATGAAGAAAGAACCATTTCTTTCGAAAGTTGTCCAATCAAAGGAAAGTATTTACACAAAGCTATATATGAGAAAGAAATGTTGGAAATACTACATGCACTTAAGAAATGGCGACCCTACCTAATGGGAAGACACTTCAAGTTAAAAACAGATCATGATAGTCTTAAATACTTTTTAGAACAAAGATTATCTTTAGAAGAGCAGAAAAAATGGGTCACAAAGATGTTGGGTTATAACTTTGAAATCATCTACAAAATAGGGAAGCAAAATGTTGTGGCAGATGCACTCTCAAGAAAGGATGAGGATGTGGAAGCATTTCTTTGCCCATTTCTATTATCCAACCAAATTGGATAAATGAAGCAAGGGATGAATGGAAGAATGACGAGGAAGTGTGGGCACTCATTCAAAAGATACAACAAGATCCCATTACATCTGATACATTTATCTGGAAAAATGATTCGTTATGGTACAAGGATCAGTTATACCTATGCAAGAATTCCCAACTCAAACAAAAGATTCTTAGGGAATTGCACACCTCTCCCTTAGGAGGGCACTCAGGATTTCCAAGAACCTACCACAGGGTTAAGAAGGATTTTTTTTGGGATGGCCTTAAATCAGATATTCAAAGGTTTGTGGCGGAATGTTTGGTTTGCCAACAAAATAAAGTTGAAAAAATTAAGACTCCAGGACTATTACAACCTTTATCCATTCCAAGCCAACGTTGGGAGGAGGTTTCAATGGATTTTATCACAGGTTTACCTAGTCTGAAGGAAAGAGTGTTATCATGGTGGTAGTGGTCAGACATACCATGTATGCACACTTTTGTGCATTATCTCATCCATTTAAAGAGAGTACAGTTTCTACTGCATTTATGGAAACAATTAAAAAGCTACATGGAAATCCAAAGATTATTGTAAGTGACAGAGATCCCATTTTCACTCGAAATTTTTGGACAAAATTATTTTCTTGTCTTGGTACTCAGTTAGATCATAGCTCATCTTATCATCCTCAATCTGATGGGCAAACTGGGATAGTAAACAAATTTTTGGAAGGATATCTTCGTTGCTTTGTATCTGATAAACATACATAATGGGTCAAATGGTTGCCTCTGGCTGAATGGTGGTATAACACTTCCTTCCATACTGCAACAAAAATGACCCCATTTATGGCACTTTATGGATATCATCCACCATCCATCACATCATATTTAAGAGAAAATTCTAAGGTTCAAGTAGTGGAATATTACATCGAGCATTAGCAAGAAGTTCTCCAACTCTTAAAGGATAACCTCACCTTGGCACAAAATAGAATGAAACAGCATGCAGATCAACATCGCAGTGAAAGAAGTTTTGAGGTAAGTGATTGGGTATTCCTATGGCTACAACCATATAAAAAAATTTCCTTCAAGCAAGCTAAGAAGGATAACAAAATATCACCAAAGTATTATGGTCCGTACAAGGTGTTGCAAAAGATAGGTACTATGGCATACAAATTGGAGCTTCATGTAGCTTCTTGAGTGCACCCAATTTTCCATGTTTCATGCTTAAAGAAGGTTATAGGTGACAAGATTCTAGTTCCGACAATATTTCCAGAACTTGATGAGGAAGGAAAAATCATATTGGAACCTGAAGCAATCAAAGAAACAAGAACTTGACAACTACAAAATCGATCAATTTCATAGTACCTTATCAAGTGGAAGAACTTACCCGTTGAAGATTCCACATGGGAGGATGAGAATTTTATACAGAAGCATCCATAACTACTCAAGTGTTGAGGACAACACTTTTTCGAAGGAGAGGGGCATGTTAGGTCCCTATAATATTAGTGATCCCCCCATTACTATTGTCGTTGTATCCCTTATTGTTATTATTGTGCCCCTATTATCCCCATATTGTTATTATTATGCCCCATAGAATCCCTCTATTGTTATTTCTGTGCCTTTATATTATTATTGTTAGGCCGACTTGGTTATATTGTGACCCTGTAGACTCCTATATATAGAAAGGAGGTTTTGTCATTTGAATCATCCAAGAATTGTTCATTTGTGTAATGTAAAGGAGGTTTCTCCCTCGAAGAGGCTTATTTGTAAGGCGTTGATCTATATTTTATATCTTTTTGTGAGCTGTTTTCATAACACATCCTATCGAAGCCTCAACAATCCTCCTCCATAAGTATACACAAGGATGTCATGAAGGGATGATAAACATCTCAAGAAGGAAACATGGGTTTCCTATGACTTGGGAGTGCAGAAGGAACATGGATATCTTTAGATTTGATTAGGGATGTAATCAACTATAATATCAATATCTAATATTTCCTCCTCCCTTAGTCCTTCCCATGGAGATGTATTTATACTTCTCCAAATTAGTTTTTTTCAATTGGGAAACAGTTGGGCACAAGCTATAGTAGGTGGGTATTAGGTCATACCTGTAAACCCTGCCCGAATTAAGGGAGATTATATATTTTTTAATGTTTAAACACATATACACGGGTTGGCTATAGACTGACCCGCGTTAACATGTACTTTTGATAGGGTAAAATCACGTATGGGATTTAAAACATTGTTTTTTAGAAAATGGACCAAGTCTAGTAGGGAAGGGTTTCCCTAGGCCATATTATAGAGCATCAAATCTATAAAGGGTGGTAAATGGTGATATAACACAAGAGAATGACAAGAATATGTTCTTGGTTATGAGGAATCAAGTGGGAAGAGTAGTCATGACAAATAGATAAGGTCATTATCATGTGAATATGAATTTATATTGTATGCTTGTATTATGCCTATGCTTATGTTATGGATAGGTTATACCAAGGCATGCATCAATGAAATGAAATTAGTATGATCCACGACATGCTAGGATAAGCATGGATGGCATAGAGACATTGACAACAAGGTTGCTTGGTGGATACAATGTCGTTTTGGATGTGTGGTACTATTGTTGTGCATATGTTGTATATGTTGTACATGTTGCATCTATGATGTGTGCACATGTGGTGTTGTGTATATATAGTGCATGTACATGTTGTTTATGCAATGTTATGTACAAGATGGTACATATAGTGTTGTGCGAATATTGCATATGGTGTTGTGTGCATGTTGGATATGTAGTGTTGTGTACATATGATGCTATGTACATGTTGGATATGGAGTGCTATGTACAAGTGGTGTTGCGTGCATGTTGTACATGTGGCACTATGTACATATGGTGTTTTGTGCATGATTGTACAAGTGGTGTTGTGTACATGTACAAGTGGCACTGTGTGTAGATGGTGTTGTGCACATGTCGTGCATGTGGGGTTGTGTATATGTGGTGTTGTGTACATGACATGCGTATGGTACTATGTACATGTGGTATTCTGTAAACGTTGTACAGTGGTGTAGTGTATATGTTACATTGTGTACACATTGTGAAGGTGGTATCGTGTACATGTGATGTTGTGCACATGTTTTATAGGTGGTGCTTTGTACATGTGGGATTGAGTGCATGTCGTACATGTTGCGTTGTGGGCATGCCACACTATATATGTGCATTGTGTAGTCATGGTATTGTGATATATGCATTCATTATGTTACACTCTATATACGTATTTGTGTTGCGTTGTACACCAGGTGTAGATGTATGTGTTGCATGCCAGGTGTAGGTGAATGTTTTGCATGGTGTTGTATGTGTGTGATGCACACTATGTGTACATGCACATGATTTAGGGAAGGCATTGGGTTTTTTTATGGTGTGTAAATTGATCTAGAGTGCATACGGAATAAAGACAAAGGTAGAAGCTAAGGATTGATGGAAGGATACATATCAAAATTTTATTTCAGTTTCATTATGCATGTGATTTATGATTATGGTATATGATGACTATATGTGATTTATGATTATGATTTATGATGGTTACATGTGATTTATGATTTTTATCTATGATGGTTGTGTTTTCAGCTAACCATATTTGATATGTTTAAACATGATGTTTTGATGAAACAATTTGTTTGACTTGTTGTGACAGGAAGCAAACTGAATTTCAAGTGTACCATATTCACAAGCTACCAATGAGGTATGGTGTGAATTTATTTTGAATTATTTTAAATATAATGAAAGTTATGTTCTTGGAACATGAATGCATGAACATGCCCAGTTGAGTGGCCGAAATTGATTGCAAGAATTAGCAGCAGCAAAAGGAATTCAAATGGGCAGTAGTATGTTGGTAAAGAACTTTAGCATCAGGGCCATTGTGGGACACTAGTACCCAATAATGTCCATTTATTTCCATCAACATGCTATGACCGGTATGATGGTTTTTATGTAGGTATATGACTTGGTTGTTTGATATTACGATGTGAGGAGGCCTTACAAAGGGATGGATTTCCCGCGATAGGGGATGTCAGGGAACTTGGAAGGTGAGCGACTGCATGGAAGGGGTGACCGAATTTTCTGAGGGACCATGTAACAGAGAAGGGAAGGTCATGTATATAATTTTTTTGGTCATGAGAATTGCTAGATGGAAGTAAATGCACATTGGCAGTGCACCCTGGAACAATGAGTCAGTAAATGTTCACTGAGAGGACAAGTGGTGCGGGATTGTAGCGCTGACCATTGGAAGCAGCTTTGACTATGATAGTGGATTTTGGACTTCCTAGGAAGGAGGTGAATCCTGGTATTACTTTGAGGGTGGAGGTGTGATCCTATGGATTCCATTGTTGATTGATACATGCATCATATCATTTTATTTGATGGTTTATCAAATGTGCATATGTGTATGTGTGATTATTGTAAATACCATAATGAGTTGTGTTATAAAGCTCTAGTATGCAGTATGGTTGTTATATTGTCGTGTTGTCATGATGTTTTTCTTTTCAACAGCTCTTTCATTATAAATAATGCAACAAGATATGTTATAAAGCTCCATGAGACGTATGTTTTGTTTTCAGTATCTTGTTAATTATGGGTGTCATTGAATATTGAGGACATTATTTCCCCAAGGGGGAGGATTCTGTAACATCCCTGGTTAAAAAATCATGTAATATATATATATATATATATATATATAGGCTAAGGTTGTGGGACATGTATTCCAAGCTAAATGCTGGGTTGGGCATCCTAGTGGGGGTGTTCATTTGGTTGTTTATGGCTAAGAAAATTAGCAAAGGAAATGGCTAAGGCTTTGGAAAGGCATGAGGCATTTATTGTCATTTTATTTATAAAAATAATGGAATTTAGGAGAAAAGGAGGTGAAAGGTCACATGTTGCATGTGAAGAGGAAATTGAAGGAAAATAATGGAAAATGAAGAAAATAGAGGCCTCATTCATAAAAAGGATTATGAGGATTAGTGGGAAAGGCTTGGTCAATGTAATATTTTTCCAATTTAGTTTTGGAGCTCTCCCATTATTCTCTCTCTCTCTCTCAGACTCATGGAGACTTATAGTTTCTTGGAGCACTTTGGCATTGCAGCAAGAAAGTAAAAGAAGGCAAGAGGAAGCAAAGATCAAGTAGGGAAAGGCGTGATCAAGTAGCTACAACAGGTTTCATTGTAGGTATCAACATGCATGTGTATTTTCCTTGCTATATTTGGCATTGCATGTGGTTCTTTTCTATCATGGCATGGGGTTTTCCAGGTGTCAAAGTGTTCTTCAACCTAGCCTTTCCATTTCTTGATAGCTTTGATGAGATGGGTTCACATATTCGGTTGAGTTGGGATGGATAGATGGATTCGAAGCTGAGTAGGGTGGACCTCTGAAATGACAAACACATGGACTAGTGGTCCTTGAATTGGACTGTGGATCACGGTAATGCCAACTGGCCTAGTAACCCATGAGCTAGACTGTGGCTTGCGGTAAAGCTAGGATTGTGTGCCTCGGTGAGCCTAGGAATCCTTACCGGTGTTTGAAAAGATATGAGGTAAAGCCAAGAAGTGGAATTCTCTCTGTTGGGCCTAGTAGTCCCAAGATGGGATGCATGGTAAATCCTGGAGAGTTTGTCTTGGTGTAGGGACTAGTGATCCTTGGATCAGACTATGGATTATAGTAAAGCTTGAGAGACGAAGAGGCACTCAAATTCCTCACGGTGTAGGTGGAGAACTCCGGTGGAATCCATGCTTGTCTAGTGTGCTCTATAAGTCCCACATTCATGCTTTGAATATGGCTCAAGGGTGAATTGATGAAGAGTGATTTGGATCAACCATTCTATGGTCTGGTGGAATGTGGAAGTCCCATCTCGGGTTTGGATTTTGCATCATTAAGGAAAGATTATTTATCCTTGCAATTGTATGAGTATTTTGATGGATTATATCTGTTCTATATGGTTGTACTGTCATGAATATTTCTATTGTTATTATGATGGTTATATGTGTGTATTATGACAAAAACTATGTATGGCTCTCAACATGTTTTTTCTTGTAAATGAATGGATAATGTATCTATGGCCTAATAAGTGGTAATGCAGCATATGGCATGAGGGAACAATGGTTCATAGTGATTCTCAGATAAGTATGAGATCCATACACTTAATTCTATTGTTTACACCTATAGGTTACATGTTGATGATATGTTTGATGAAATGCTTGTCATGGTTAGTAGGGGTCTAATTAAGGTCTTGTTTAAATTATTGCTTTTTCATCATTATTTACCTGTTCTTTTACTGCTCCTAAGTTATAATTCCTTTTTGGGTAGTGACATGGGCTCTGTGCCTATAAAAGTGGTTCAAATCTCGAGGACACTGGCATAACACTAGAAAATCAAGTCTCTAGATGTTGGTAGGAAAGCTTGTGAGAGAAACTTTGGGTTTCTGGATGCTGTCATGCCTATAGCATGAGAGAAACTGAGGCTTAAGATGTTCAGACCATCAGTGGGACCTAGGGACAGGATGTTTGAGTAGTTGACATGTCTCCCAAGGGTTTTGTTTCTGATGTGGATAGGTTGGCTGATGTGTTCCATCGACTCCACTTCCTTAAGGTCACATAGGAGGTCGAATCCAATCATAGTAGCCACTTGTCGCATGTTTACCCTGGTTGACAGGTTAATTGGGTAGATGTGTGGGGAGGGTGCTACAATATCCATATTGAATTCCAATTTCTCCCACCAAATAAGGAATAAATGCTTATGCTTTATTTTGTAGATGAGAGGAAATATTTCGCGACATATAATAAGGTGCATGGGATACCTAAAGGAAAATTTTGAAGACCGGCGTCAGAAAACAATAAATCTCTAGAGCCCAATACAAATTAGCCTTTTAACAAGAGCCATATACCATTTAGAGCAGGAGGAAGATGTCCCATCCCCACTTCAACACAAATTTCCATATGTATCAAAATTTGAATGAAAGAAAATACTCCTTGGGACTCTTGTCATGACTATGGTATATAGATGATTTTAAAATTTCCTTGATCCAAATCTAATATTCCTTGGACCAACATGGAGAATTTATTTTCCAAAGTGTCTGCCAGTAAATTCAAATGTATGCAAACATGGAAAAATTCCATATGCTTGAATTGAGAGGCAAATAAGAGAATCCTTTAGAGAATAAGAGGGAAATCAAAGCTCGACTCCATCCTAGCCTTGACCACCTAATAAATTATAATCATTGAATCAATGAACACTATAATATTTTTAAAACTTATTTCCAAAGAAGTTTCTTAACCATTCGACAAAGAAAGAATCTCCACTTGGTTGTTTTCCGCATGACCAAGACACCATTCAAGGTGTGCCACAATTTTTTCATTGGGGTTGAATAATTCCCCTATTGCTGTTACCTCCCCCATAAAGGAACATGATTACTAAAATAACAAATATGATGCAATATGTAGGATAGTTGACTTCCATAATTATTAGTTACGCTACAATAGAAGCATCAACATTCTCCACCATCGAAATAATTCCAATTTTACTCAGAAACCTTTTTATTATCTTTAAAACAAAAGTAAACATAGTAATGTCATTTCCCATTCCTTTTGGCCATAGAATTTGATGTTTTGTTACAAGGTATCAATTTCATACTTTGAGGGTGTTGGTGGAGCTTCTCTTGGATCTATGTGTATAAACTTGGCATGGTTTCAATTGTTTTTTGGTTTTTATAATAGACAAATAACATAACTTGTGAATTTTATTCACATAACTTAAGAGGTGTGTTTTTTCATTTGGGTTTATCTTAGGTGGTTGGGAGAAATAATTGTTGTCCTCCCCACCTAGGTTCAATTCTTGCAAGCCACATGTTGAGGTTTATTGTAATGGATTTGAGCCTTGTTGTTGAGTCTGATTAGTCCCTAGAGGACCAAAACATGTATGTTCCTCATATGGAATATAAATATATTTCTCATAAGGAGGGGAGGAAAGAAAAACATATGAGATGTGTTTTGGTTTTTGAATTCCATTACTCACATTATTAATGTTTCCATTTTATGGTATTTTAGACATCACAATGCTCAATTTAACAAACTATAATGATGTAAGACAACTATAAGTAATCAAAATTTGTTTTAGTATATGGAAATATCTATTAGTTGATCAAGTAATCATTAATTAGCTTACAACCAGTGAAAATGTTATCATGTTAGCATTGTACTATGTGTAGTGTATTTTGAATCTATAGTGGCACAAAAGGTTGGTGTATGTTTGAATCTATAGTAGTACAAAGGGTTAGCCCTTGCATACATTTAGCTATTTATGACCTTCTAGCACACTTACACTAGTATGACCACTTTTTTTTAAAGCCCAAACTCATTAGCACATAAGGTTTCCCTAGTATATTGTATTTCGTTTCCATGTTACAAATTTCAAAGATGATACATAGGAAAAACCTAGATTATTAAGGCCACAAGGCTAGTCAACAATAGGTATGAAATCCATTAGATAAATATACTCTCTATGAGCTCAACATGTCACTTGTGGGAATCAAACCTGAGTGGGGAGGATGATAATTATTCATCCAACCACTTGAGATAAATCCAATTGTATGTTAATGCATTAATTTGGTGGTACATTAGATAAAATATCCAATCTCAATAAAATCTTTGATGGAAATAAAGCTTGAAAGGGTTGTTTATTATATAATCTCTTCGATAATAGAATTATTTAAATATATGATATTGAATAGTTATCCATAGGCAAATACATCCTTTAAAAATAAAAGTTGGGAGGAATAGGAAAATTGACCATGCATGTTGCCACATACATAAATAATGATTATAATGATGGTAAAGAATGAAAATGGTAATAATCACAGGAATATATACCAAGATGGAAAACATCAATAAATAGAAATCCGTATAGCCATATAATGTTGAACATTTTTGAAAGTAAAATATTAAATTTTGTTTGAAGAACATATATCAATGATGTAAAATACCTTGGTATTATTTTGTAACCAAAATTTCTTCTTGGAAATTATTTGAAAATTTCAAAAATGGATGGAAGTTACTTTTGTACTTCTCTTCATTTTGGAGATTTAGTTTAAACCATAATTTGTTGTGACCATTTCTCTTTATCATATTTTTTTTTCTCACTCAAGATAACTAGAATGTTGGATAGAGATCTCACTTTCTAACACTTATTTTCAAAAAGTGTATATGGAGAAGGAAGTAGGTCTAGTGTAAAACTTCCCTCTTTGTTATGTATCTAGAGGTTTAAAGATTGGATAGAATGAAAAAATATCCTACTCTCACCTATATTTAATTGTATCATCCTAATAAATACATCTATGATATTAGATAGTGAAATTTCAAAATTGGTAGCATGATTATTGAAGGAAACTTGTGAAGACGAGAAATCATGATTCACTAAAGCCAAATCAACTTAGCAGGGTCCATTTATTGCAATACTATGTTATAAATTATGCTATAAAGAAATATAATACATCCACTTCTACTCAGAGGGTTCTAAATCATTCTCATTCTAAATTGATTTATTGTCTTAATATAATCTTTACTTGATCATTCTTTGTTATCTTCCATTCATTAATTCAGTTATGCACTTTTCTTTCATATTTTTAGTTCATGTTTTTATTGTTCCTCCAATAAGGTATGGGCACAATATGCATATAAAAATTCACTATTGAGGTTAATATTATGTAATTAACACACATTAGGGGAGGTTTTATGAGGGTTTTGAGTACAAATCATTATCACTAATAAAGTGAAGAGATGGATTTATATGTTATCCATAGAGATCAATTTTAAGCCATAACTATATACTTCAAATGATACTGTATGAAATTCAAAATGAGATAATTGATTCAAAGGCATAACGTGAGCCTTGTCTCGAGAAGCATATTGTGATATAAAATAGGCTATGATATTTGTTTTTGCATAGGCCTTTCTATAATGTAAAAAAAAATATAATATGTATCATAAATAATTAGATTCAATGCATATAAAGGAACAAATTATCTTAAATTTTAGTGAGAATGTAATGTCAATAAACACTTTAAATTGGCATTTCACAGTAACTTTCCAACCAAAACTACAATAGAAAACCACCATTACGCTTGAAGATACATGCATAAATCTCCAAACAGATTAACAATTCATTTAATACAAATTACAAATGCTAATTTTCATCCTTGAGTCTAGTCCATAGGGAAGTTGAAAGATTACTTAGCAACATTGTTATGTTGGAGAATCTTAGAGAATGTTATGTCCACTCTATAGCTTGAGGTTATGTAACATAGGTCTTTCTAATTTTTTTACTTAATTGTTGGTTGTGGGCTAGTGCTTTAAAATATAAAAGAAGAGAGACATAATTAAAATGATAAAATTGAAAAACACGTACATGAAAAACACGATTACATTTTGAAAAATGTGAGTTGAATACATTTATATTTTTCTTGGGAAAAAGAAATTCAAATGTAAAAACCTCGCAACAAATTACCTATAAATCTTGAAGATGCAAGTTCCATGAATTGTTTTCTTGGATGAATATCACTAATTTTATGAAGATGTGCACATTCAAGGATAAACCTTATTCAAATGCAATGTGACACTACTCATGATGCATTAATGTGTGGAATTGAATATAGGACAAATATTAAATTTCAAACTTATAACTATTTCTCTTTATACTCCCTTACAACATTTCTTTACACCCTTTGGACCAATAATCTTTATACTCTCTTACAACATTTATTTAGACCCTTTGGACCAATAGATAGGTTAAAGTATGATGAGCAAAAAGTAAATTTAGCTCTTAGAAACAATTAAACAAAGTCACGATTATAAAACATTAAAATCCCAGGGTTCCTAGGTTAGTGACTATGATAGGTGGGGCTATTTACTTTTTCAATCTAACTATTTTCAAAATTATTTTTTCTAACATAATTACTATATATATATATATATATATATATATATATATATATATATATATAGATAGATAGATATTTAAAAATATTACATAAAATTTAAATAGATTTAAATTTTACAATTATCATTGTTTTAAGTTTTTTAAATTTGTATATATATGTATATATATATATATATATATATATATATATATATATATATATATATATATATATATATATACACACACACACACACACTCAATAACAAGACGAGCCTTTGCACCATTAACGTTAACTCTCACCCAATCACTATTATGCACACCTTTAAAAGCTCAGCTTTAAAAGATATCATAAAGTTTCAAATAGTAATACTGAGTTGAAAGATGGTTTAATGAATGTTAATTAAAATATTGGTCTAATGACTAGTAATTAAATGATTGGTTAAAGCTAAATTTGAACACAACGATCCAAAAAAGCAAGCATAAAGCTCAAGAATTTCCTAGTCATTATATATTTGCAAGCCTGGTGAATGAAGAATGAAAGGAATCAATGATTGTGATGAATGGAGATTTAGAGGAGGAAGTTCACGAACGAAGAGGAGGTGACCAAATTTTTTGCAGTCCGGAAACAAAGTCCAGGCGATCAAGTGAATTATTCATGGCGAGGGTAATTTTTTGTTCCTTTTAATTTGTTTGTATATCTGTTTAATTTAGTCCACAGAAAAATTGGTTTCTATATTTATTCAACTAGTTAACAAGGGAAAGTTAGTAGGTGTTATGGACATTTTTGGGCACTACAACCCAAAGAATGAAATGTCCATAAACCAAGGGCTCCTAAGTCCCTAAAAGTGTTGTTCTAACCCCTAAAGGAACAAGGTCAACAGATTACAGCTTCTCCCAAAAGTTCTCCATGAAAAACTGCTCAGAATTGGTCAAAACAGGATCATTTCAGCTGCTCCACTGGCCAGGTGCGTTGCATCTCACCTAAATACACTATGTGGGTGCGTTGCATTTCAAAAATCCCTTCTATGGGGTGCGATGGGCGAGAAATGACAAATGGCAGTGTCATTCCGCGAGGTGGAGAGGCAATGGAAGCTTCTAGAAACTTCTCCTATGACACTTGCCTCTCTGAATTCGACCAAGGATGAGTAAGAGATCATCAATCTCCAAGTGGAAGAAAGAACTATCAGAGGGAAGACACTAATAAAATCATAAGCTCTCATCTCCATTACAGATATCTATATATGGATCCCTCATCCCAGAGATCCAGAGGCTGGAATTTTGCATATTGTAAGGAATTGTTGTTGGTTTCTTGAGACAAACATCAGATTGTTGGGTGATCTAAGCTTTGTATGAGGTGAAGAGGGGCTTCTTTGCTGAGAGGTTGATGCCGGGTCAGAACAACTGGTTGTAACTCCTCTTGGCTCTTTCTTGTTTATTAATAAAATCTATTCTAGTTTTCCTCCATACTCTTGTGTTACTAATATTTGTTGCATTTGTATGGTCAATTTACATCTGATCCTAGATTGTTTATGATTATAGATCCATGTCTTTGTATAGTGCTATGCTACTGTGATCTTACAGGTACTTTGTGAAGCTGGGCATGCAAGGGAGCAGGTAGCGAAAGACTATCAAAGAAGAGAGGAATCAAATCAGGAGATTAGCGCAAGACAGAGGTTGGTCTTCTTGTTCCTCTCTATTTATAATTCATAAAGGAAAAACGAAAGTAGCTTTACTCTGTTTGTTTCTAAGGTAGCTGTCACACCTTAGTGGGATAGAGCAATTCTATATAGACACTCTTCCTTGTGACAAAATGGCGACTCCACTGGGGAGAAATTAGTTTGTTTGTTTATCATTCTTTGTTGTCTATTTCATAAACTTACAGGTAGAATTCAAACTGCATTTGCCATAGAAAATGCAAAGTAGATAATTTTTACTTCAGTCCATCTACTGGATCTGTTTATGATTTAAACAACTGATTCACAAACTCTCTGATTTCCCTTGTGATAGCTCTTAGATCCTTCTTAGATCTACCCCTGATTTTTGCATTACTGATTACCTTTTGCTCGGCCAAAACCCATGAATTGAACTGCAAACTGTGACCCGGAACCCAAACAGAGTCTCGTTTCTGGCCCAGCGTAGGTACTGTTCAGAGAATCTGAACTTCAGCACACTTCCCAAGTGGAGAAGGTGTGCTGCATTTCAAATTCTCTGTGTTGCAGGTGCGCTAATCAGACTAGGCTTTGTGCAGTGTTGGTTTCTGTGATTCATTCTTTCCAGTTCTATTCCTGAATTTTGCTGCCTGTGATCAGTATATGTCTGTTTGAAACCCCTTTTCCTTGCTGTTATTCCACCTCCTTTGTACAAAAGAACTGTAAATGTTTTTGTGTGTTTGTTGAGTCATTTTCAGTTCTCCTTTGCAAAAGTAGCATAATCGTACTGTTGTCCTTTGATTTGAAACTGTAGCAAGTGTCGATTTCAATCGTAGGAAAGAGTTTGATTGCTGTTGATGGTCGATTATCCTGTTACTATTGTTTTTGGTCAGAGTTTGTAATTTTCTAGTGTCAAGAACAAGTATTCATTTCAAAATCGTAAGGTGTTGTGATTGCCTCTATTTTTGATTTCGAAAAGAAACTTGTTGATAATTGTCGCTTGAAAAGAAATTCAGATTTGTGCATCAAATTTCTTTTTATCATTCATATACTAAGAAAGTCGAAAACAAATACATGCATGTGCATTTGCATTTAGACAGTCTGATTGGTTTGATTTAGGAAAGTTCATTTAGAGTGTGCTCTTTGCTCTTTTTGAAAGGATTCTGTCTTTCTTTCCTTAGTATCTAGGATTTTCATTGCACAAAGAAGATAAAAAGATTGTTTACCATCTTAGATTGCATTTTAGGAATTACATGTACATCTCGCGGTGAACCTGAAAGGAAAACTTCATAAACAAGATCAACTATAAAATAAATTCAATGAATCTAACAATGCTTTGGAACCTAACGCACAACATTTAGAAGTCTAGGCTAGAGACGTATTCCGGCGTCATAAAGCCTAGTAACTGTTGTTCTCACTGATGGTTGGGTGATTCATCCACTTTGAGATGATAAGTGCCAGTATGGACTTGTGCTCCCACGTACCGTCGAGTATATTTTGGGAAACCACAATAGGCTTAATCCTTTATCCATAAGAATCTGTGTATGCCACCCTATCGATCGCAATGCACTGAACACAACATTCGGGAAGATGTACTGCCGTACCGTAAAAAGTATTCTGCAGTTTTGCGATTGGTTTGGTAATCCCTCTACCTAGATTTCCAAAGCAGTCCCTTTCGTTCCTTTTCAGACTCTTTAATAGAAAAGGTCCATCTGAGCACTTGTCACTTCAGGCTCATTAAAAATCGAAGGAGACTATAGTCATCTTTTGTTTTTTCTCGACTCTTAAAAATTGAAAAAACAAGTTGTGTCAAAGCATCTAAAATTCATTTAATTCGGAAACATACTTCCCCTTTATTTTTCGTTGACCGAGTAATCCGCAATCGTGGAAGAAAGTCAATTGAAACCCCGTCATTCGTGGAGGCTTACGAGTCAACCATCTTTGTCTCCGGAATCGAAGCTAGTACGGACAAAGCGAACTCGTTTAACCAGTTCCAAATCTCCTGTTAAAGTTAGAACAAGTGTTCCAACAACATCAGAGACTCTGGTTACTCCAAACATTTCTGGAATCCCTGCCTCTACAGAAGAAGTTTAGCAGCCACAGAAGGACAGTAGTATTGATCCTAGTCTGAGGGTAAGCACTTGTGTTACCGAACCAGTTCCATTTACAACCGGTTCGGAGAGTCTTTCTCCTCAAACATCTATTGCTGCCGATTCCATACCTTCTTCGGCACCAAAAATATTCTATGGACCTGATGGTCTACCCCTTCCACCTGGTCTAATTGCCATAGAAGAGATTGTGGAAGATCCTCCAATTAGTACTCCATCGCAATTTGGAGTCGGGATCACTTTGTATCCTTCTTCATCAGAAGTTAGTCTACCGCTAGCGTAAGCTCTTGTAGAATCACTAGGTAATCTTTTGGATAGACTAGAAATGTCTGAACAACCGTCAACATCTAGGACTGTGTCGTCTGACACAACGACGACAGAACTCCCTGCTATCACTCCAACAATGTTCGTCGGTATACTGTCTGTCCCAACTAGCTCTTAACCGCTAGAAGGAGCCCTCTCAGGTGCCATTTCGACAGTATGACCTGTTCCTGTTTGTTCATCCAGAATAATATCTGGAAACTCTTATGTTGAGCCTCAACAAATTGATCCATTTGGAGGTCAATTTGGGTAGTCCAGCCCTCAAGGGCAAACCATTCCCTTGAGTTCTGGATTACCACCGTATGGGGGGCAGTATACCCTTTCATTATCCCCTCCAGGAGGATATCCATACGGGAGTTCACAACAACATTCGGGTTATACTGGAATTACCTCAAGCGGTTGGGTACCGATACTACCTCAACAACCAAGAGTTGTATATTCGATGCAACAATGCTTACCTATGTCAAATATACCAACTACTCCAGCTATTGTGACGGTGTCGCAAGTTCAAGCACTGCCTGTTGTATGCCAACCTCAGGTTTCTCAGGTTGTAATGCAACAGCCCCTTGACCCTTCAACTCAACCACAATCGCCGATTGGTGGAATGACACAGAGTCAGACGGGTACAATTACCCCTCATCTTGGTCAAACTGTTAGTATCGAGCAACAGCACATGGCTTCACAACCATGGCTAGTACAATACCAACAACCGTAATTCCAACAAGTATACCAAGGTTCTGAGCAACAAATCTTTGCAAATAGTGGACAACCGTATATTCAAAACGGTCAAAATCAACCATTTTACAATGTTCATGCCCACCCACCTTACCAAAGTTACCAACATCAAATGCATTATGCCGATATGCAAAGACCAATTTCTCAGGCAATCCCATCTTATCCTGGGTATGCTTCACCTAACCTGAATCATAGTTACCCTTCGTGGCAACTTTAGAGTTACCTGATTTAAATCAGTTAACAAATGATCCAATCGCTTATGCCCCTTGGTGGCCAGTGATTCCGCATAAACTTCCATCAGATATTCCTAAATTTAATGGAAATCCGGGTGAAGATCCGTCGAATCATGTGATGACCTTTCATCTGTGGTGTTCATCAAACACCCTAAATGATGATTCAATTAGGCTTCGCCTTTTTTAGAGGACGCTAACTGGTCCGACAGCAAAATGGTACATCGAATTGCCTAGAGCTTCATTCGACAACTTCAGTACCTTAGCCACAACCTTTTTAACCCATTTTCAATTACCCATAAGGTATGAAACGGGAATAGAAATCGTTACCAACTTCAAACAGACAACGGCCACTCACATATCTGATCATATACATGAGTGGCAATTTCATTGTAGAATGGTAAAAACATATGTTCCCGATCAGCTCTTAGCTGAATGGTTTATCAAGTCATTACTACCTTCCATCACGGAAGATGTGGCAAAAGGGGGGGTCGTAATAGAAGAGCAATTCATCGCTTGTGTGCAATATTTGGACTTGATTTACACTCAGTCTGGCATGCTCTACGATAAAATATCTGACACCCCTAGACCGGAATTCTCAGTTCCTCCTCCTCCTAAATCAAACAATGACTCTCATGCCGGTGATGGCGTGATTGGTGCAACAGACACGAAATCGACAAAGGCTACATCCAAAAAGGCTCTTAAGATTTCAGGTCAAAATGAAAAAGATGAACTTCTTGCCTCAGAAGTAAATGTCGTATCGATAGATAAAGGCAAAGAAACCAATCAACCAGGGGGCAAGAAGAAAAAGAAAGGGAGAAAAAAGAAGCATGATGAGTCATCTCCTGAAAAAGCTTCTGCAAACCCTTGTGGGCAAAGGAAACCCCCTGCGGGGTGTCATATATGCGATGAGGATCATCGGACGAGAGATTTTCCACATAAAGCTGAAGTTAAGAAACTCTTTAAGAGTTCAAAAACCTCAGCAGTATTGACTAATCCGTTTCCAAACCTGGGAACCAAATTGGTTGCTAATCAAAATTCTTCCTGATCCCAAGTGCTTATGTTGTCTATATCAAAGCATCAAAATGATTCTTTGACAAGGAATAAAGATTACGGGAATCCACAACTGTCGAATAACAAGGCTAATAAACAACCTAGTAGTTCGACAACAACTTTGACTGAAGTTGTGCCACCCATCATTCCTGAACCAATGATAAAGTCACCAAAGGGAGTAGTACACAAATCGACATTTAATCCTCATGCAAAAGTAGCACAGAATTATAATATAATAGAGGACCTGACCCAATCACCGTCCGCTATGTCGACACTTGAGGTACCGCAAAATTGCCCCTCCCAAAAGCAAGCTTTATTATTAGCAATAGGTGGGATTGGCCCAATGGATTCCAATCTTGTGGCATTTGATCATAAAGGATATGACCCTCAGTTACCAGCTCAACTAGCTTTCCTTATTCAAGTGAAAGCCCTCAACAAAACTGTTCATCGAACAATTATTGATGAGGGGGCATCTACATGTATTATGTCGATGAGTTGCTGGAAAAATTTAGGCTCACCACCCTTGTCGAGATCATCAACGACGTTAAAATCATTTGATGGATGATCATACACTCCATACGGGATTTTAAGTAACTTGCAAGTTGAACTAGGGGCAAAACAATAGAAATTGATGTTGAAGTAATCGACGGAAACCTCGATTACAACATCCTACTGGGAAGACCCTGGATATATGCCATGGCCACAGTTGTGTCGAGCTACTTCAGGAAGATTTCATTTCCCTTCCAAGGAGAAATTACAATCGTCGACCAACAAACATTTCTCCCCAACAGTTCAAAAGTTACGGGAAACATTCCAATGATCCATGGAAGCAATCATTCGCTTCAAAATATTGGAGTAGGTCTCCTAAAAGACCCTGCCTTAATGGGTACTTTTTCCCTACCGCCTCCGAGTAATCTGGCGGAAGTGGCCACAGTGGAAACCTGCAATATGAAATCTTCTATATCTAATGGATTCAGAAGATTCCTAAACATTTTGTCAGCATGGATCATCGTCATTTTAGAAATATTGTAGCAATCAATTTTCTTGGCTTGGGGGGCAAACCCAAATCAACGCTCATCGAGTGTTTGGATAGATAGGTCTAAGGAATATGGCACCTCTTCAGATCCTTGGTCGCATGTACATTCTACAGACGAAGGAATCATTCAATCAATGAGGATAGGAGAGGCACAATGGGAGGATTACCACCATCGCTCCCATCTTCCGGATTACCACGAAGATTATTCCAGCAACCTTAATCATCCATCAGTTTTTGATTTTCTATCAAATACTATAAATACGGTGGATATCGAGGATGGTTCTTATCTCGTGTCGACCTCGTTAAAAAATGAAACAAGGAGTCATGAGGATAGTTCTTTTACTGTGTCAACATCATTAAAAAATGAAACAAATCCCCTTTCCAAATCTCAAAGGTAAACCTTCATTCCAACCACCGAGTTGAATGCAATGAAGCTTGGGGGGCATGCACCTTGATTTGCGTTATTATGCTGGGGGCATGCAAACTTATCACGAGCAATGTTACTGCAGGGTTCAAGCTCGTTAAAAAATAAACCCGCATCGAGCAGTTTTATTGCGGAGTTCAAGCTCGTTAAAAAATAAACCCGAATCGAGCAGTTTTAGCGCATAGTTCAAGCTCGTTAAAAAATAAACATAAGCCATGAGCAAATGTTTCCCCCTGCGTTTAAGCTCATTAAAAAATGAACTATTCCCCGGTAAATAACAATCGTGAATGTAGTACTTCAGCCATTAAAGCCTTGGTCGTGTTTGCACCGTCACCTCCACTTTTGCATTGGCCGATCATTCACCGCCACTTGATTGTTTACCCATTTTGAGGAACAGCTGCAAAGAGTGATCTCACTAGCCATCCTTGTAACACTGTCGTGATTGGAAAATTCCAAACCTTACTTGGAATCAGTTGCTACCCATTTTATCACTCGTTCCTCAAAATACGAGTCTCCTTTAAGCTCTTTTCAACTAACTCGTAAAATATGAAAAGATTGCCGAGCCATTGGCCTCTCCAGCTCGTTAAAGGGACCAGAAGTGCTATCCCTCCTCTAAATTTTAATCTTTTTGGACCTGAGGGATTATTACACAAAAAGATCGAGCACTTGTTTTGTTCGACTCATTAAAAGTATCGAAAATCCATCCCTTCTGTATTGTTTTATACTTTTTTGGACTTAAGGGATTAGATGACGAAAAATGAATTTCGGAGTTTCCTTTACGTTCCTTTTCAAACTCTCTAAAATTGAAAAGGACCGAGTTATCTTTGTCTTTAAACTCGTTAAAATTTTAATAGCGACAAACTTGTCTATAGACGAGAATGAGTTTCACTGTCGCTAGGCTCGTTAAAACATAGCGATGGGTTTGCCCGAAGGGAAAATTATAGAACAAGCATATGTTATCCTCCTCAAGCTTGATAAAAATAAAAAGGTACTGGTCAGCAATGACTGGGGAAAATTGGGAAGAAAACTTGAAGAAACTTTGTTGGTAGCAAGTCGCTCTTGAACATGACACTTTCACTCCGCATCCAAGTTGGGTTGGGTTGTTTCATTCACCGGTCACATCAGCATGGTCCCATCATACCATCCACATTTGGGGTTAATGCTACCAATCCATCACATCAGCTTCGCCGATATGTTCAAGAGAAGTCAATCAGAGAATTCACCTGTGTCTCACCCACTACAATACATTTATAATCCATTCTTTTATGACCGCCACCCTGAACCTTATATCACCAGATCGTTTTCACCTCCATTAAAATCATTTGCTCCGTTCCATGTCATTGATGTGGGATTCATTAAGGCCCTCCTATGATGGATCACTTCTTGGTGACATCAGCTCATTATCCAAGAAGTTGATCTAGGAACACCCCATTCAGTACTTTGAAGCTTGCATGCCTCAATGGCAAGTTTCTCACTTCCGGCGACAGGTTTACATCAATGACCTTCGACCGAAAGATTTTGCGTGCTGTTCAACGCCAAGTCCTTTATTCACACCACGTGAATTTTACTGTAGTACCTTGAGGGTCATTATCATTATCGGTGATTCCTCTCGCGCTTGTTAATAGCTTACATCATTGGATGGTAATCAAGCGATGTCTTTCCATGTTTGACTTCAGAACATTTCTCACATGGATAGGCTTGTACTTCGAGTGAAGATAGAACGATATTGAAGACCCCAGATCTAGCTTCATACATCCGAGCTGCGATATACATTCAGGAAAATAAAAACATCAAATGTACATCATGGCTGCACAGATAATCATCCAATCAAAGGGATGATGGCTCTATCAGAATCATCAGTCTTCACTCAGACGATTGTCTGTCCTATGTACATGAAAATGAATTTGTAAAGCTGAGCATGGGAATGCTCGCCTCAGCTAGATCATGAAAATATTATGAAGATAATGTATTTTATTGTATCTTATTACAGGTCTCCACCCAGCATTGAAAGAACTTCGGATCCTCATAATAAAGCATTTCACCCGACATCAAAAGATTAACGACCTCATGCTTTAGGGGGCAACTGTTATAGACATTTTTGGGCACTAAAACCCCAAGCATGAAATTTCCATAAACCAAGGGCTCCTAAGTCCCTAAAAGTGTTGTTCTAACCCCTAAAGGAACAAGGTCAACAGATTACAGCTTCTCCCAGAAGTTCTCCATGAAAAACTGCTCAGAATTGGTCAAAACAGGATCATTTCAGCTGCTCCACTGGCCAGGTGTGTTGCATCTCACCTAAATACACTGTGTGGGTGCATTTCATTTCAAAAATACCTTCTATGGGGTGCGATGGGCGAGAAATGACAAATGGCAGTGTCATTCCGCGAGGTGGAGAGGCAATGGAAGCTTCCAGAAACATCTCCTGTGACACTTGCCTCTCTGAATTCGACCAAGGATGAGTAAGAGATCATCAATCTCCAAGTGGAAGCAAGAACTATCAGAGGGAAGACACTAATCAAATCATAAGTTGACTCATCTCCATTATAGATATCTATATATGGATCCCTCATCCCAGAGATCGAGAGGCTGGAATTTTGCATATTGTAAGGAATTGTTGTTTGTTTCTTGAGACAAACATCAGATTGTTGGGTGATCTAAGCTTTGTATGAGGTGAAGAGGGGCTTCTTTGCTGAGAGGTTGATGCTGGGTCAGAAAAACTGGTTGTAACTCCTCTTGGCTCTTTCTTGTTTATCAATAAAAGCTATTCTAGTTTTCCTCCATACTCTTGTGTTACTAATATTTGTTGCATTTGTATGGTCAATTTACATCTGATCCTAGATTTTTTATGATTATAGATCCATGTCTTTGTATAGTGCTATGCTACTGTGATCTTATAGGTACTTTGTGAAGCTGGGCGTGCAAGGGAGTAGGTAGCGAAAGACTATCAAAGAAGAAAGAAATCAAATAAGGAGATTAGCGCAAGACAGAGGTTGGTCTTCTTGTTCCTCTCTATTTATAATTCATAAAGGAAAAACGAAAGTAGCTTTACTCTGTTTGTTTCTAAGGCAGCTGTCACACCTTAGTGGGATAGAGCAGTTCTATATAGACACTTTTCCCTGTAACAGTAGGCTATTGAGTAATTTTATGTTACCTTAATTTGTGTGTGTTTAATTCATTTTATAGAGACATTTGTGTCACTTGACAAATTTTTTTCTCTATTCCATCTACATGTTAAGCATGGGTGTTCTTTCTCTCTCAAGCACTCTAATGTAAATTTGTATGTCTTATGGAGTGCTTCATAAATGTTTTGTGTAGTGTTATATCCATCAATGTCCTATGTAGTTTTATGGTATGCTTGTAATGTGCATTGTATCATGTGTAGAGTGTAAATGCTTGTTTTGTGCGTTATCACCAAAAAATTGATCATCTAGCGTAATTTACTAGATGGATCGAAGTACACCGTGTAAAACCAATTTTACCATAGTAAAATTGCTTTCACTGTGAGAAATTACCTAATAAACCACTTTTATTAAGTAATTTATATTCAAACCCATGAAGAATAATTAGATAAATCACTATTTATTTGGTTTTCTTCTAGGAATAATTAATTAAACCATTGTTTTATTATTATTCCTTGTTAAATTTGGCCCAATCATGAAAAATAAACAGATAAATCATTATTTATCTTATTTTTCTCTAAGAATAACTAATTAATCATTAATTAATTACTATTTTTTGTTAAATTTGACTAAATCCCTTAGGAATAATTAAATAAATCATTTTTTGTTTATTATTCATTAACTAATTCATTGAGATAATACATAAATCACTTATTTATTTATTATTTTTAAATAAAAGTTTAAATACTTTTTCCCTCCTAAACAAATATAATAAAATGTCCCAAGTGGTAATTCCAAGAATGGGATCAATAATATTTTACAATTTCTCATTATTTGAGGGTAACTCAATATTTTATTATAAATACGAGGGTTTTCCATTCATTATTCACTTTGGATTATTTTCATTGTTGCACTCACTGTTGTAACTCTGATTATTTTGATTGTCGCACAACATATTTTTGTTGGGTTTTCACATTATAGAGGAGAGAGACTCTACACAAGTTGAGGATGTTTGAGGATAGACAAGAACCCGTCCCATAGAGGGGGACTGGTAACATTTATTTGTTCTCTTCACATGTGTTATTATTAAATTATTCTTTACATATCTAGTTTCCATTGGATGATTGGAGTTATTACTCTTTCCTTTGCTGTTTAACTATGATCGTGGCATAGATCATAATTTTGGCAGGATTTGTTTCTATCAGTTGCTGCATATCTACAATGTTTAATACCCATTTATATTATTGATATTGTTTGTCATCCACAATCTTAAGTGGGTTCTTTTCGTACATCATTGAGAAGAAAACACTACAACAAAATTGGCGACTTCGCTGGGTTTTATACTTCAGATCTAGAAACGTGGGTGACCTTTGGTTTTCAGCTTAGGTTTTCTTCTTTTTTCAATTTTATTAATGTTTCATAGTGTTTTAACCCTAAATATGATAAATTTCTGACTTCCATAAGCTTTCTGGTCATTTCCATAGGTCACAGGAACCAGTCGCGGCAAACGTGACATTTTTTTTTTCTTCTGAAATTTGCAAACTGGGAGTCTAGGAACATAAATCGCATTCTTTAGCCCAAAAGGTGTGATTTAGGCTCTAGAACACAATTTTCAGCCCAAAAAGTGTGATTTCATAAAAAAAATAGGTCAGAACATGTGATTTCTAGGTTTTAGGTTTTTTCTTAGATCTCTTTTTGGGTTTTGCTGAGAGATGTTTGTTGGGTGTTTGACCTTTGTCTCATCCCAATTAGGCCTTGATCCATTCTATTTTACTCATTGAATTCAAATTTATCCTCCCCTAGGGCTTTTAATACACTTCCACCTTTCTAGGAGGAGTTTAGCTGAGTGAGAAGTTTGAGTTTCTGCAGCGCTTTCAGCCACATTTTTCAGATCTTTAACCTTTTGTTTCAGATATGATAATATAGGTCTCTAGCATCCAAAATTTACATTTAAAATTTTTTGGTCATTCCCTTAGGGTCCCATTAGTTGCCCTAGGTGTTTCACCCATCTCCCTATAATTTTGTAGCAATCTTCTCCTATGGTTTTTTGCTGTTATTGCACCACTTTCCAACAGCTTAGACACACTTGATCCCAGTCACATTGATATTCAAACCTCTTGACCATTTCAGTGTATTTTCCATAGGTTTAGCCACTAAGCAGTACAATGTTTGCAAACCCAGTTTGGGTGGGGTTTAGTTAATTGTTTCTCTATTCATTTTCTGCTATTTATTTCAGTTTATTTGTGGCAAACTTTTTTCTTTTTTACCAACACGATCTGAGCTTAATCAATTAATACACTTGCACACACAAGAACACCTCAAGAAAAGGGTGTTTGGTTTACACCACAAAGCCAAGACTTAATATTATAAATTTATCTCACCGCATCAGAGACAAAAGATATATTGTTGATCTCCCTTCACCATTTCCATGTTCTATGTGTCCTTCCACCATTGCGCCACCAAGGTGTGAGTTGTAGAGACTATTAGGCCTTCACCCCTAGTTTCCGCTTAGGCATATTACTCCTTCGCGTCAGGTTCGAGTTCATAGCCCCTCGAGTCCCCATCCAGACTCTTCTCCTGGTCCTTCTGATTCCTCATCCGATTCCGAGCCTCTTTCACCGCATATCGTCACCATGTCTAGACCCACAGTTGGTGCAGGAACCTAAACTGGTGGTGGCTCCGGTGCTATACCAATGTTCACATCAGGCGGAACAGTCTCAGGAATCATTCTGGCAACCCCGATGCTCCCATTTATGGCTAGATTAAGTCTACTAGATCTTAACCAATTGATAAATCATCCCATACACCATGATGCTAGTTGGCCCTCAATGCTGACTAAGCTTCCCTCAGACATCCCAAAGTTTGAGGGTATTGCTGGAGAGGATCCTACCAACCATGTTTGATCCTTCCACATGTGGTGTTCGTCCAACTCCATAACCGATGACTCCATTCATCTTAGGCTCTTCCAACACACACTCACTAGAGACACTGCAAAATGGTATGTAGACTATCCCTCCGCCTCTCATTCCATTTCTGTTACGCTTGCTAAAGTGTTCTTATCATATTTCTAGTTACCTCTCCTGTACAACACTAGTATGGAGTTATTGACCACATTTCGTCAGTCCTCCACCACTCGCCTTTCTGACCATGTTCAATAGTGGTGTCGAAGGAGGAGCACATGTCATGCCCCACCTTTCAAAGACATCTAGATTGGTTTCTCAAGAGCCTTTTAGCTCCCATCGGGAAAGAAGTCGTGTCCCATTTTCCTAAGAACGAGGAAGAAGCTCTCTAGACCATTTTAAGATATGATCTAATTTATGATCAATATGGTTATTTCTATAACATCATTCTAGACCTCCCTTGTCGTGGAAGTACAAATGCACCAGGGGTATCTCACGCCGCCAGCGGTAGCGGTGGATACCTTTCACACTCTTTGCCATATTCTCATCATAGCTATGTCTATCTGCAGGGGGGCACCAGTTCCTCCAACATTTATGCCCCTCCTACTAGCAACATGTTTCCAGGGCCCCAACTTGTCTGCCAAACTCCTTCTTATGCATAGCCTGGTGCTCCAGCCCCTCAAGCAATAGCACCATAGCCTCCCATGCATCCTCAACTGCAGTAGCCACTTCCCCCTTAGGGACAAGTGTTTATACAATAGAGTGATACCAATCCCCAAAATTCAAAGAATAAGAATAAGGGGAAGGGTAACAAGGGTAACCAGGGTAACCAAGGTAACCAACCTGGTGAACCCAGGGGAACCATCCTAACACTAAAAACCAGAAACAAGGTGACCAACCCATGCAGAAAAAAGTTATTCATATGAATAAGCCTTGTGCATGTTGTGGTGTACATCGCCACTATACACATGAGTGTCCTCTTTTACCCCAGATGCACCAAATGTGGGAAGCTCAAGCATCTTCTTGAGGTCAAAAATCACCTCAAAATCCTGCACCATCTCAACCGTCCATGCTCACAAATCCTTTCCCTCATCAAGGATTTGTTGCTGCTCAACCTTAGCCAGGTCAAGTAGCCCACGTCCTCCAACTTTCTAGTCCTGGTGAGTACCAGATCCTGATGATGAAATTTGATGAGGTTAACCCCTCCAATATCAACCGAAAAACTTGGTCACGTAAATATGACAAGCCCTCCACTTCGTCAGCTTTCAAGTCCAAAATCAAAGTGTCCGTTGAGCCTCTTATGACACCAAATGGTCCTTTACAGAGCTCTCAACCTAAAGTTGAGGCCATTCCTAAGATCCCAAAAGGACCAGTACATCGTAATGCGACTTCTAACAAAGCTACCCATACAAATAATATAGTAGACAACTTAACACAATCACTTGCCGCCATGTCAACAATGGAAGTCCTCTAGTCATTCCCTTCCCAAAAGAAGGCTCTACTTACTACCTTGGGTGCAGTGGATCCTTCTGACGATCATTTGATTATCTTCCCAGTTGATACATCAAAGCACCCGAATTACCTTCATTTGTTGCTTTCCAGATACCAGTTAGAGTCCGTAATTCCATCATCTACAGATGCATTATTGACGAAGGAAAATCCACCTGTGTGATTTCCGCTGCTATTTGGGAACAACTCAAGTAACCTGTGTTGTCCCCTTCGACCATCACTTTGCATGCATGGGATGTGTTAGGTTCCTATACCAATAGGTGTCATATTTCATGATTGACTGTGGGAATGCCAAATATGATCATCCTTTCCATGCTGCAAAGATTCCATATTTTCAAAAAATCAAGAATTTAAAAAATGTAAAGAGGGTATGCCCTAAAAGAAAAATCAAAGGTAAAAAAGAATGAAGTGGTCAAGAAAACAAAGAAAATGAACCCCAAAGTAAAGACCAAGAAAGTGGCTAGTCAAAATGCCACTACTATCCTATTTTTTGCAAATAAGTCCAGAATATGCAATCAGTGGCTTTTGTCACACCTCATGGATGGCCCAACAGCCCAATCTTGGCCAGTCCATGTTTAAATTTATTGTTTTAGCATTAGAGAATAAGTTCTGTTCAAACAGTTCAAGATTGGTAGACAAACAGCTAGGTAGAGAAGCAAAGGGTCTCAACAGCTAAATATGATCCCTTGGAAGAAATAAGGGCAGACTTAGATAGGAGGAAAACTAAAAGAAAAGAAGAGAATCAGGGTTTGCTAGTTCAAATGCACCCAAACAAGATGAATAAAAAATGTTAGGTGTAGCAGAATGGGTAGGTAGTTTTGGTGTTACAGAAGCAGGTTCATGAGTAAAATTGCCTTTTAAAGATGATTCATCTCAAATGCGTCATATATACCTTGGCAAAATATGGTGACAAATCAGAGATTGCATGTCTAACTTCCCCTCATTCCTCTTACAGCAATTACTCACTAACCTCCCCTAAAGAGATTGAGATCTGCTCAATACTCTCAAGTATCCTCCATCTTCATGGAAAGATTTAAGTAAAATGACATTTTGCTTAAAGGAATAAGCCACATTTCTTGTGTAAAACATCTATCTTCTCTTAAGCCTAAGTTATCCAACTTTGTTGCTTAAAAACCCTTTCATTTTCCTAAAAACCTAAGTTTTACCTTACAAACTTGGTGTTCCCCATCCATAAAACCATATTAACATTAATTCTATTTATATAACTCTTTTGTAATGTTTCCCCGCCCCTATCTTATGTAGAATACATAAAAATCCCAAAAAATATTGTAAATATTCCCTCTCGCAGCTAAAGTTATGGCCATATTTTAATTTTTTGTCGCAATTATTGGTGCACCTGGGGCCAATAACAACCCTCCATGCATTCCACCAGGATTTGTTTAACATTTGGTTAAATAAATAACCATAGCCGCCCATATAAACCATACAAAAAACCCCGAAAAACCAAGGTTTAACACCCCAAAACGTTATAAAATGTTAAATTAAATGGGCAGGACCCCACCGTATCTCCCTATCAACTCAGCATCCCATCCACCATCAGATTCGATCTCACAGATTGGACAGCTCTCGTCAATATCGAAATCCCTCCGATATCCGACAAATAGCGCACGATAAAAAGCGGTTTTCCTGCCGTATTGTGGGACGTGTGTTGCTCCCACATTTTATCGCGTCTATTTGGCCCAAAACTGCCAGGGTGCATAAAGCGGTGCGATAAAAACCACAAACTGCTCCCACTTTCCGCTGTTGACGTCGTCAACCACGTCATCCGCCACGTCATCTGACACGTCACCTTTCGTACCTCGCTACATGACAAATTTACGTCATGATGACATCATCACAAAAAGCACCAAAAAGCCCGAAAAAGCCCAAATTTTGTTAAAAACCCGTGAAAGTGATTTTTTTCGTTTATTTCTATTCGTTGGTTTGCAGAACCTCTGCATGCAAATTACGACGAATTTGCCACCAAAGCTCCAGTCTGCCACCTAGGGGAATTCACTCCGCAAGCTCGGCCCCTCAGCTCAGTCTTGTACCTACATTTCGCGCCAAGCATCCATAGAACATGTATTTACCCATAATTCGCTCATAAACCCTGGTTTTTCCAAGTTTTATGTAAAAATCCTTCGGATAACCAGCATTCGAGTTAAAATCACAGTGTTTCCACTGCACCTCTGCACTATAGTCACCACTTTACCCATTTTTTCCAAAGAAATCCTGTGAACTGTCTTTCCCTCCGCAAATTCACCCATCGAGCTGAATTTAAGCTTATTTTCTCTGCATTCCGCTCGAAGAACCAATAAATCCAACAAATTCAGTCATTAAACCCAGCTAGAAACACAGTGAGCTGATAAAAACAGGAATTTACCAAAGTCTTCTTTCTAAGCCACCTGTTTTTAACTTTCCTCTGCAAAATCTCCAAAAAACGCCCAAATATTGAGTCAAATTTGTCAAAACACCTGCAAAAGGAGCACCATTACCACTGTTTTATCCAGCTGTCTTACTAAACTCTACAAACTTTGTTTTTTCTATGAGTTTTACCCAGTAAGGCGATTTCTAATTAAAACTCAGTCTGCAATTTCCTAAGAAAAACCTCAGAGCCAGTATTTTGTTTTCTATTGCTGCATAGACCCACATTCCAACTAAAACACAGACAGTTGAAGCATGGAGGCTCCAATGGCCCTGAATGTTGCCCCCCTGAATGCACCACATAAGGAATTGGAATGGATGCCCCTTGCTGACAGAGATTTCCAAATTACTGATATGATTGGAGAGAAGCCTCATCTTCAAGCCTTTTGTGAAATTAGGAATAGCTACAGAAGCAATACTGATGTCTTTGGAATTTGGGAGTCCAACATGCCTATCTACTACCTTCCTTCAGTAAATGTGCTGCCTAATTTTATCCATTTATGCTGTGCAAATTATGACCCCACACAAAGAGCAGTTATGGCTCCATATGGGACTGTCCTCTTCCATATTACTTCTCAATCCATAAATGAGATGCTGAACTTTAAGCCAACTCAGCCTCCGGCTCCTCTCACCATGGGATTCTTACTTGAACAAGGTGCCAAACTGCCCAGTTCAGAGATAGCCAGAATAGCTCAATTATTCATGAAACTATACCGCCAGCCCAGGCAGCCACCTCCTTTTAACCAATCCTGGTTCAATGAAGCTGGTGTACTCATTACTGATATGATTTCATATATCTTAGGTTTCAAAACCAGTGAGGATATTGATGAAACTGTCTTAGTGTTGATGTCCATATTTACTCCCGGACAACCCCCTTCTGTCAAGTATGATTATGCTTCCTTCATAGCTAATAAAATCCATGAGAAATTCATGAACTTGGACAGAGAAAGAGTGTTCAAATACACATCCTACATATATCATTTGCTGTTGTACTATCAACCTGATAGTTTCCAAATTTCTCTTAGAAGATTGGACCTCAAAGGAGAAAGGAGATCTGTAATTTTCTGGACCTCAGTATTTCATGAAGTCCATAACTCCCCTTATACATATTGTGAGTTTGTTGACCTATTCATATATCCAGCTACTTCTCTATTGTTGATAACTCCTCCTGCCAGACTCTCTGTTGAAATGAAGAAAATTCTACATCTCTCAAAGGACTATAGTATTGGTGACTGGTATTTTTACCAAAATCACACAGTGATCAGGATTTATGGCTGTGAATTATCCCCCTGCAAGCTGCCAAAGTATGTCCCTATGAGACTCTTTGCCCTGGAATACTTCCAGAAATTTAGTAGTTCAGATTTGACTCATTTCTATGGTGGTAGGAAAAAGGCACAACTCAAGATAAGAAATCAATTGGGCAAGCCTGGGAAGAAGCAGATAGGATTTTGAGGGATCAACTTATGCTGAAACACAGTTTTCATTGGTCACCATATGACCTTGAACATTTCATAAGTTTTAGAAGAGTAAAAAACAAGCTTACAGGATATGTTCACCACAAAATCCCTGAAATTGAACAATATGCTAATCAACAAGAATGGGTAGAAGGCACATTAGTAGAAAAGATTACTGAGGAAGAGAGACGGGAAAAGGCTATGAAAGGGCTTGAAAAAATGCTTGACCTGGACTCTTTTCGACAGGTATCCTTCAAGCTGCCCCAGCACATAGGAGGTGACACATCTTTTGCCGGGACGTCTCAACGACCATTACAAAAGGCCAACACGGCATCAGCTAAAGGCAAAGAGGTAATACGTGGGGAACAGGAAACAATGGTAGATCAGCTAGATACATCAAAGGAACAAATCTAAGGGCAAGGTCCTTCAACACAGACAAAGGTACCTGAGATCTCGGTGTTACAAACCCCTCTCAATGAAGAAAGAGCCAAGAAAAGAGAGAGACAAGAAGACACACCTGGATCAGTAGAACAACAAGGGGAAAAGAGGCAAAGGTTAAATCCTTACTCTGAAGAGGAATTCTTGGGAGAGACAACAGGCAACCTGAGAGGTGAGGAAAGAACTGAACAACAGATCCCTCCAATTTTGGAAACATCAGCTAGCTCATATCAGCAAGAGCTAGTGGGGCAGCATGGTGAAGAGGTCACATCCACCAGGCCACAGAGCAAACAACAGAGCAAGCAAGGCTCAGATATCAAGAAAGCCTTTACTGAAATAAAGGCTAGAAATGACCCAATAAGGATCCAACTTTATAATCAGTTGCTAAGAACAGCCCCCACAAATCAACAAAGGCTAATGGCAGCCTATGATATTCAAGAAGGGAAAATGACCCTTAGTCACTTCAAGCCCACAATACAGCAGCCTAAGTCAGCTGCTGATTATATCAGGACCAATCTAGAATTTCTCTCTAAAGACATCCACCCAATGGACCAGATTGAATTACATAAAAAAACCGGAGAAATGGTGTACTCCACCTTGGCAGACAAAGCATTATTAGCCCACAAATTGCAGAATTCATTGCACAATACCTCTGCCCAATTAGAGTTGGATAAGGCCTCCTCATTAGCCAAGGATAAAAGGATCAAATCTTTGGAGGAAATTATTATTGAGCTGGGACATGATCCCAAGGATCCCAAGGGTATCGAGGCATTAATAAAGAAGAAAGAAGAAGATATTGCCGCCCTCAGAAAGCAATTGAAGCTGCCCATTACAATGCACACTCAAACCACAAAGGTTGCAAAACATAAAGAAGAGGAGGACGTGATGGGTTTACTGATGAGGATGAATGAGAGATTAGCAGAAATAGAGAAAGCATTGGAGGAAGCACTACAAGGAAAGCAGGGAGTGTCGACCTCCCAGCCACCAGAAATAGCTCCAATAAGCACAACAGCTCCTCCTACAACTACTGCAGCAGTCCCTCCCTCTGTCCCAGCATCAATAGCAGGTACCTCAGCTTCAGCAACAACTACAACAGCAACAACAACAGTACCAGATACCAGCCTGAGCATGGAAGAGATGATGAAGGAAATAAAGGTCTTAGAACTCCAAATGGAAGAGCTAAAGGAAACTAAAGAGAAACTAGCCAAGTTAGAGGTGAATTATGATAAATAAAAAATGACTGTGGCTGAGAAAACAAGAGAGGTAAAGGCCTTGGAAAGTAAGGTAAAATCCTTGGAGAAAGACCTTACTCTTCATAAAACTCTGACAGAAATCAAAACAATTTTGTGGACCAAAATTGGCCAGTCCATCGTTGATCAATGGAGATCAATACAGACTATCTATGAACAAATTGAATTGATAGAAATAGCTCAAACTGAGATTCAAAAGGCTAGATAATTATTAGCAAACAAGCCCGAACAGGCCAATAGACTAATTCATTTTTTGAACACTCATACCAGGGAGCAACTAGCAGCTCTGAATATCAAGGATAGAACAAGTACCATTTTGACAGTGAAAAAGGTGCTTGTTACACAAAAATATCGTCACCATGATTATTTGCAGTTAGTATGGGTCATCACTTGTACTATCCTCCTAAGCAAGTCTCAGACCTCAGCTCTTTAAGTCAAGCTTTGAAAATGAGAGAAAGACATTGAAAATCAACAAAGCTTTGGTTCTGCACTTTCTCTCACTGTTGCCTGCGGTCCCGCACCTCCTGTTCACAAAAACTGCTGACCTTCCCGCTCTGTCCCTAAAGGAGTGGGTACGGACCCTTCTGAAAGTAAAAAAGGCACACGTTTATTCTAAAAAACTCACTTTGCGTTAATTCTAGATGATTCTAGAAGGAATTTTGACGTGGATTGGTCGCTCTTAGGTTGTTCATGCATCCCAAAAGAGAAGGAGCTAATCCCTTGATGAGAGGAGCTATCCCTTTGAAGGAGGGCTTTATCCCTTTGAAGGAGGACCATAGTAACTTCCCTCCATTTCACTATAAATTAAGGCATTGGGCTGGTTGCTAGGGAGGTTAGAAGCTGAACATTTTTGAGGGTAAATGCTGGTGGAATTGAGACTTCCTAGTTAAGCTTGAGAGGAGAGATCACATACCTTTTTGGTTTCATTGGGAAGAGAGTGAAACTTGTCAAAGTAGAGGAGACTTCTTGTTGGACCCTGGGAGGAGCTTGTACAACATCAAGGCACAAGTTGTAAAGTTCTTCTTTGATTTGAATTAATACAATCAGATTCATTTTTCTCAACAAATTTTCTTATGTCATTTGTTTCATGAATTCCTTGATCATCATGTTAAGTATGCTTTATGATATTGGCTTTTCAGGTGCTATTTAATTTGTTTGCTTGTTTGTGTTTGCAGATTCGCAACAAGGGAGCTCATTTGGATCAAAGGAGTGAGGCTTCCAAAAACTTGCATTGGACCCAAGGTAGGCCTAAACACTTGTTTGCCTTTGTTTATAAATGCATATTTAGAGAAAGATAATTTTTGATTGGCTTTCTTGTCACTATATATCGTTAGCTTCTAGGAAGGTCTATCTTGTCCACAAGATCGACTCATTCTGTGTGACAAAATGGTGACTCCGCTGGGGACTTGATTTTTTCCTTGTTTTTACTTTGACCTGAGAAACTGTGTTTTTTTTTTTTCTGTTTTTGGCTTGTTGTGTGTGGAATTTGGTAGATTTAGTAGATCTAGGATTATTTTTTGTTTTTCATAACTTTGGGAGGGGACCGCACCCTCGCTTGGGACACAGTGCAGACCTATCCACACTTTTGCTTTTAGCACAGAGCGGTACCGCACCTGTGTTAACTGTGGGCCTGCGGACCCTATCAAAATTTTGGAAAACCTAAGATTTTCTCTATTAATCAGCTTAGTTTTTGTTTAGATGTTATTATCCCCTGCCCAGACCTGCATATAACTTGTCATAAGCTTTTCTTAGGTTAATTCCATTGGTGTTAGGGTTTTAGGTGAAATTCCTAGAAGTTTTGATTGTTGGGTTTGGTTTTCATTTTGGTCTTGTAGTAGCTCTGAGCTTACAAGCTGTAGAAACCTCATATCACCTTGGTTTTTACTAGCCTTCTTATGAGTCTGACCATTTACAAAATCTACCTTTGTTGAGCAATCCACCTTGTGTTTTCTCTTCACGAAACTTCGAAAAAGCTTGTGTTAAAAGTTTGGATTTCATTTTTAGAAAAGAAAACAAAAATTGGTTGTTTTTTGACTGATTTGTGATTCTGGACAAATTAGTCCTTAGTTTGCTTGTAGCTAAGTAAAACATCCTTGAAAAAGACATCTTGTAAGCTTTGGCTTCAAATAGTTTTTAATAGTTTATAGATCTTAAGATTAGTTAGTTCCATAGTTTTGAGTGTTTTATAAAACATAAAAATCTCTTTTGGAAAAAGTTTGTTTTTGTAGTGTTTGAGTGTTTTGAAATAAAAGGGAAATTTTTGTGAAAATAACTAGTTGTCTCGTTTTGAGTGCATTGGAAAAGACAAAAATCTCTTCTTTTAATTTGTTTGTTAAGAAAGATTTGTGTTTACAAGTATTTGCATTCTCAAACTCTTTCCTAGCTAGAAGTTCATTGAAGGGAAAAGATTGTTTAATCATATTAAGTGCATTTTTTAGTGATTTCGAGTCGAGTTTTCACACCACGAGTTTCATCTCCACACCTCTTGACTTAAACAAAAACCAATAAAAATAACGCTTAAAGTAAAATCTATCTAGTAATATTTTTATTTCTAGGGCTCTGATACACCAACATAGCTTAGGCTAGTGTCTTGGAGTAGGGAGTAATTAACTCTCCAAGACAGTAAAACAAACAAGTAGCTGTATCTTGCGGTAGAAGAGAAATCCAATTGTTTCATTTATGCTCTGGGAAAGCTCCTCTTAAAGAAGAAGCATGAGATCGTGTCCAAACTAGTGTGGGAATCAATCCTTCCTCATTGGGAATGACGCCAGATATTCACGTATTAAAAATGGTAAACCTCGGATTAACCATTGTCGAGGATCCTGGGGTCACTTGTTGGTAAACCTTGGATTATGTCAAGGAGCCTTCAAGGGGATTGAGCTTGTTACTCTGCCCTTGCATGCGTATCGGATTGTAGACTGTTCCCCCAGGTATATTTGTTTCCGTTGGTAACCTTAGTGACCATATTCTATAGGATTCATCCTAAGGTGACAGTGGTGGGAAGATCCCACTGTACCTGGAGAAGACGTCGGCTAGACTCACTTGGATTTTCTGGGGGGTTCTCTTCACTCGAGACGGTTTAGTGGAGAAACTTGTGCCAGTATATTCATTAAGCAGGTTGTCGGGGTAACTGTTCCAACCACCATTTCTGTATTGAACTCTGCGACGTTGGGCTCCATCACCAACTAGTGTTTTCAGTATGGAAAGTTATTGTTTGTGTATGGTTTGATCTCCTAGATTCCTTAGGTGTGTGATTCAAATTTGTTTGGTTCTTTAGAGGCTTTAGGTGGTTTTCATTGAGATTTTACTTTGTTTGCATGTGAAGTAGTTAAAATTTTTTAATCGTGGTTGAATTACCGAGGAAGTCCCATAGAATTCGGGGCCAACCTCCTGAGTTTTCACCGAGCCAGCCTGAAGGGTTAAGAGCCCTCGTAACTCCTAGAGATAGTAGAGTTGGGTCACCTGAAGAAGGAGAGTCTTCTTTGGTGGTACATCCTGATTTTCAAGCTTTAGTAGCAGATTATAATCCACAATCGGTGTCTGTTTCCGAAATTACTGGTAGCTTTTCATCTACTAGTGATATAGGTGAGGAACCTGAAATATCCGAACCTGAAAGTGAATTTGCTGCTACCCCAACATCGAGGTTTACCTCTCCAACTTCTAGTGGTCCTGGTTTACCCAAGGTAGAAAGAATAATTACCCGAAATCTTCCTTCTGGACTTATAGCTATCAAAGAACTTGCTACTCCGGAAGAAGAGGTAGGCATCCCTATCCATGAAAATCAACCTGTTATCGAACTTAGGGAGCGTGAATCAATTTTTTACAGTCCACCTAGGAGCAGTGCCTGGTATCTTTCATTGACTAATTTTTTGGAAAACCCGGGACTAAGTCTTTCACCACCTCGTATTCCTTATCACCCAACACCTAGAGGTTACTATCCTCTGTTAAATATGTCAAGACAGTCATCCATGTTTTCTCAATCGCCAGAATCCTTTTTGTTCGGCGGTCCTTCTGTTCCCTCTGGGTATCAGTCACTTTCTGGTACTTTTGCGGGAGCATCTCCTCAACCCATTGAACAAGGGTTATTAACTGGAAACAATGGTACTAAGTCGTTAAGTGTAGAAGATATTCTCATGATGTCAGGTACTATTCCTAATCCTGAACCTCAAGGTGGCCAGTTATCGCCTGGGGGGCAGCCTCAAAATCCTCAATTATCGCCTGGGGGGCAACCTCAAGGTACCCAATTTGCGCCTGGGGGGCAACCTCAAGGGCAATACATACCTACGGGACAGTACGTTCCTCAAGGTCAACCCCAGACTCAATATGTACCTCAAGGTCAACCCCAGTATCAATATGTACCTCAAGATCAACCCCAGTATCAGTACGTATCTCAAGGGTATCAACCCCAAGGTCAGTACTCGAACCAAGGTTTCCAACCATCCTCCGGTCAATCATATGTTCAAGGAACGGGAAATGTACCTTTGAATTATCAACCCTACCCTCAACCTGGTTATGGTCCTCAATATTCTTAACCTGTTATGGGTCCGTACCCCGGAATGAACTTAGTGTGGGATCCATCGCAAACTCAACAGGTCTTGCAACCGAATGTACAGTTATCATCTCAAACTGGACAACCCTTAGTTTCTGGTTCACCCCAGCAACCTATCCAGTCTACTATTCAAACTTCTGTACCTTCGACAGTTTCTCAGCCTGGGCCTAATATGCCTCGTACTCCGCCTTAAACGGCTGCTGCAACTGCTGCAACATCTGTTCAATCAACCCCACCTACTTTTGGAGTATCGACAGCTCCGGTTTCTATTGTTCCTGTATCTACTCCTCAGACATCTTTACCTCAATCTGGATCCACATTTCAAACTTCGGTTCAAATGCCTATAGGACAACCTAGTTCAAGTACGGTTGTCACAAGTCAACCACAATTTAATTATCAACCGTACCAGGGACAGTACTAATTCGGTCCTGTTGTGCAGCAGCCAGTCTATCAGTATCAACCATACCCTGGGTATACATATCAACAACCTCAACAACCCCAGTACGATCCGGTTAATCCTGGTTTTCCGGGAGGATACAATATCCCAAATGCAATTCCTATTCCTAGTTATCCTGGATATCCTCCTCCTGGGGCTGGTCTCATGACCCAGAGTTTTAGGGACCCTAATCATCAGTTACCGTTTATCGCAACTTTGGACTTGCCTGACTTGTCGCGCCTAACGAACGATCCCATTAACTATATTCCATTTTGGCTGCCAATGCCAAATAAGTTGCCTAGTGATATTCCTAAGTTTGAAGGCAAATCAAGAGAGTACCCATCGAACCATGTGATGACTTATCACCTCTAGTGTGCGTCTAACTCCATTTCATATGATTCAATCCATCTAAGGCTTTTCTAGCACACTCTAATTGGTCTTGTAGCCAAGTGGTACATTGAGTTACCGCGAGCCACTTTTTATAACTTTAGTCAGTTAGCTACCTCATTTTTAACTCATTTTCAGTTGCCAGTCAGATATGACAATGGCACGGAATTACTAACTTCATTAAAGCAATTGATGTCCACTTACATTTCAGATCACATTCATGAATGGAGACATCGACGGCGTTTAGTGAAGGTTTTTATTCCGGATCATATCTTAGCTAAATGGTTTGTAAAATCTTTATTGCCAAAGATCACTGAGGATGTAGCTAAGGCCGGAGTCGTTACTGAGGAGCAAGTAATTGCTCAAGCACAGTACCTTGACTTGGTTTATACTCAGTCAAGTACGTTACATGAGAAATCCTCGATCTTCCTAAGCAAAATCAAATCGCTGCAGCTCCTTCAGGGTCTCATGCCACTGATGGTATGATTGGTACGGTTAACACCAAAAGTAAGAAGAAGTCTTCCAAGAATTCTTCTCCTATCATAACCTTGCCAGATTCCCTGACATGAGATTCTTCTACGGAGATTTCCGCCGATATTCATGTTGTAGAGTCATCTACAGCCAAATCAAAATCCGGTGGTAAGAAGAAAGGGAAGAAGAAAAATAAAACAGATAAAAAGTCAAAAGAGAAACCAGAAAAAGCGGAATCAAATGATGAGAAACACAAACCTCATTATCCTTGTCTCATTTGTGATGAAGAGCATTTTACAAGAGACTGCCCTCATCATGCGGAGGTTGCGAAGATTGTCAAAGGTTCCCAAATTCCTGCTGTTTTGAAGGATCCTTTTCCAAGTCAAGACAGTAAGATGATAGGTTCTTCCTCGAGTGCCAATGAAGAACCCATACTGATGATGTCCCATGTTAGGATTGCGACTCGATCGCTTGATTATGGTAGTAAAAGTCCTGTTGATGGTAAAGAAGCAGAATCTTCTCATTCTAACCCATCAACCTCAGCTCCCGGTTTCGATCCACTACAGATCGAGAAACTTAATCCAGACTTAGTAATCAAACCGCCTGCCAAGGGTATACTTTGAAAGTTAGCTTTCAATCCACATGCAAGAGCAACTCAGAGCTATAACATTGTTGAGGATTTAGCTGTTTCACCTTCAGCAATGTCAGCTTTGGAAGTGCTGCAATCATGTCCAGCACAGCGTAAATTACTTTTGTCGGCTATAGGAGCTGTTAATGTTCAGGACTCGAACCTAATAATTTTCGATCTAGAAAATAGTACATCGTGCTTACCTCATCAAATGGCTTTCCAGATCCCAATGACATAAAAAACAGGCCTATTCATAGGACTGTGATTGATGAGGGAGCCTCAACGTGTATTATGTCGATACAGTGTTGGAGATCACTTGGTTCTCCTTCACTAAATCAATCCCCGACGACTCTAAAGGCCTTTGATGGCTGTAGGTTTCATCCTTTTGGCATTCTATAGGATTTACCTATAGGGGTTGAAGGAAAAACTGTTAATCTAGATGTGGAGGTGGTTGATTCCCCTCTAGATTACAACCTTCTCTTAGGTCGTAGTTGGTCTTATGCTATGACAGCTGTCGTTTCATCAGTCTTTCGGGTTATAAAGTTTCCTCATAATGGAAAGATTGTAACAATAGACTAGCTGGCTTACTTTTCGTCTGACCCAACCTCTTCTGAAAGCATTCAGCATGTCGGTAAAACGACTATCCCATATAAGGATGTTGGAGTAGGACTAGTTAAAGATGTCGGTTTACTGGGAACTTTTCCTTTTCCTCCGATCAATGCATCGTCTTCTTTTGCAACCATTCATATGATTTCGTCAGACACCATTGTTTATGATGATCCTTGGATCGTACCTTCTGAATCTGAGATAGACTCATTTGGTGATGTTATGCCTTTGAGTCCATATGAAATTGCGTATCAGGCCGTACAGTCGTTTTCCGACCCATTTTCAACCAAAGTTGACTTAATGAATGTGTTCCATGAGGAATCACTTTTCACATCAAACTCGAATTCAACAACATCTTCCGAACTTGTTCACTCTGATGAGAAAATTCGTGAAATCCTATGTGTAGATGATTTACCATGGGAAGATCTCCATCACAGATCTTCGTTCTTACCCGAGAATGATCGTTTTGAAAATGATTTTTCATCAATTTTTACGACTAAATATGTCAAGGAACCTAAGAATCCAATGAAAAATCCTGATTCAAAGTTAAATTTGGGAAACATTTCTCGAACTATTCCTATTGACATTTCGGTTAAGCCTGGAATTGTTGAAAACATTCATATAGGTGACTCGTGTACAGAAGATGAAATTCAAATATATAAGGCCCTATTTCAAGAATTTCGTGAACGTGTTTGCCTGGTCATATGAGGAAATGCTAGGAATTGACCCCACAATTGTTGTTCATGAAATCAAGACTTACCCAGACACTAAACCCATCCGGAAACGTTTGCGTCAGATTCACCCAAGAAAAGCTGCTGCTATTAAAGCAGAAGTTGAAAAATTACTCAAAGCAGGTTTCATTTATCTGATTCCATTAACGGATTGGGTATCGAATATTGTTCTGGTTAACAAAAAGCAAGGGACAATAAGAATATGTATCGATTATAGGGACATTAATCGAGCCTGTCCAAAGGACAATTACCCAACTCCCTATATAGATCAAATCATTGATGATTGTGCTGGCAGCGAAATATTCTCCTTCATGGATGGTTTTTCCGGATACAATCAAATCAATATTCTACTTGCCGATCAATCAAAAACGACTTTCATTTGTCCATGGGGGACATTTGCTTATTTCAAATTACCTTTTGGGCTCAAGAATGCTAGGGCAACTTTTCAAAGGGCCATGTCTTATGCGTTTCATGACATCAAGCACATTGTGCAACCCTATCTCGATGATTTTCCTGCTCATTCATTACATCGAGATGATCATCTCATCCATTTATGAGCAATATTTATGAGGTGTAGGCATTATCGGATTAGGTTGAATCCACACAAGTGTGCTTTCTGTATAGAAACGGTCGATTGCTAGGGTTTGTTGTTTCGAAAGCCGGCATTCGCGTCGATCCCTCAAAGGTTGAAGTTATTGTCAAATTGCCTCCTCCTTCGAGTCTTCGCCAACTCCAAAGTTTGCAAGGGAAAGCAAAATTTTTATGACGATTCATTCCTAACTACGCCGAGGTTACAAAGGTTTTCACCCGATTGTTGAAACATAATACTCCATTCTATTGGGATGAGATAGCTCAGAAATCTTTTGATGCACTAAAACACACGTTGACCCATGCACCGTTATTGCATCCTCCCAACTAAAACCAGGACTACCTCTTGTATCTCGCCGCCTCTCATTCCACCATTGGAATGGTCTTATTTCAGGAAGATGAATTCGATACTGAACATGTGATATATTACCTTAGTTGAACTTCAAATCCAACTGAGCTAAAATACTCACATGTGGAGAAATTGCATTGGCAGTTGTTCAAGCTGTCCAACGTTTTCATCACTACATTTTACTACGTAAAACTACAGTAATTTCTGATTGCAACCCTATGATCTACATTTTGACCAAGAAATTTCTAGGGGGAAAGTACTCCAAATGGATTGTAATCCTGCAGGAGTTCGACTTGGAATTTGAAAAATCTAAGTCTAAGAAATCTTTAGTTTTTGCGGAGTTAATGTGTGATTTCCTGCACGCTGACACGAAAACTGTGGTGGAGGAGCCCATTGCGGATGAATCCTTGTTTCTAATCAACACTTTAGATCCGTGGTATGGGGATATCATCATTTATCTCCAGACCCAATCCTTTCGGCCATAAATTTCAAGGTTAGAACGTCGAAAAATATGATTCCAGTTCCAACAATTCAGAATTATTGGAGATACTCTTTATCGTCGTGGGGCGGACTCTGTTTTTCGATGTTGTTTAACTCACGAGGAAGCTGAAAGGGTTCTAAATTACTGTCACTCTGGAGCTTGTGGCGGTCATATGTCTGGGTATGCCACAGCCCAAAAGATATTGCGCGCTGGCTACTTCTGGCCGTCTTTGTTTAAAGATTGTATTAACACGGTCTGAAAATGCCACAACTACCAAATTTTTGATCGAAAGATGCGCGCTCCACTTGCTCCTCTCCACCCTATAATTGTTGTCGGTCCTTTTGCCAAATGGGGTATCGATTTTATTACATGTAACCCTCACTCGGTCGGGGGCATGCGTATATCATCCTTCCGGTAGATTATTTTACCAATTGGGCTGAGGCGATGCCTATATTTGAGGTAGACGACAAAACAACTGCAATTTTCATGTTCAATCATATAATTGCTAGGTTTGGTGTTCCACAAGCGATTATCACTAATCATGGGCGTCATTTTTGAAACGTTATGATGATTGAACTTATAGGCCAGCTTGGCTTGCGTCACGATAGTTCAACTCCTTATTATCCACAAGGTAATGGTCTGGTTGAATCCATCAACAAATTTTTACTCATCATGATCCAACGAATCATTGGGATTCATCGGTAGAATTGGCATAACATGCTATTTTCAGCGCTTTGGGCGTATCGAACCTCACTAAAAACATCAACAGGGTTCACTCCTTTACAACTAGTTTATGGTCTGGAAGCTGTGTTACCCATTGAATGCGAAATCCCGTCATTGCAAATGGCCATCGAGTTATTTCCAGCTACTTCCGAAGAGGAAAAATGTTTGTTATACTTGGCTCAATTAGATGAGAATCGACGTGATGTTGCATTGGCGATCGAAACTCACGCAAAATGTATTAAAGCTCAGTATGATCGAAATGTGACCCCTTGAAATTTTTCGGAAGGAGACCTAGTCTTATTGTACGATCAAGCTAATGATAAATTAAGCACTGGAAAATTCGTTCCTATGTGGCATGGTCCCTATGTTGTCAAGCGAAAGCTAGCAAAAGGGGCCTATGAATTGGTATACTTTGACGGGGACTCTTTAGGTAAACCCAAAAATGGTCTTTACCTGAAGAGGTATTATGCTTAAGGAATGGGTATGGAGATTTTTAGTTAGGATAGTTTTCTTTCTAGCTGGTGTGTTTTAGTTTAAAAAGTGTGCTTAGCTTAGAGAGTGTTTTTCATCATTATTCCTGCTTACCTTGGTTTTACTCTTGATATTGCAAATGTCGATGCCTCTCCAAACATACATTGGTTTCGATGATGGTGCTTGTCGTAATACATGGAACATTTCTTTTGCAGCTTGGGTTATCTATTCGCCCTCTGGAGAGTTGGTATCTATGCATGGGGTAAGCCTCGGTCAAACAACGAACAACATTTCCGAGTATAGTGCAGTGATCGAGTTATTATCTAAATCTATTTCATTTGGGATTCGGAGTTTGATAGTAAGGTTATATTCTGAACTTGTTGTATTACAGCTTAATAGAGTGTATGCCATCAGAAATCTAGTGTTATTGAGATTATTTTTGAGAGTGTGTCTCTTGGAACGTGAATTTGATTATATTGAATATCAGCATATTCCAAGATATTTAAATACATTAGTAGATGCAATTTCTTCTCGAATATTAAGTAGACATTTTCAATAATCATACATGTAAATTTAAAAGCATTCCATAACATGATTTACAAGATAAGCCGGTAATAGTGATATATATAGGAGTGTGTCAAAATCAAAATATACATCGTCCTCGATCATAGGTTGAAAAACACCTTATGATCGGCAAAAATGATAAGTACAAAAAGCAAAAATGTCATATGTGTCTATAATAGGCGATCATCCTATCACTGGTGAGGATCTCGATAAGAAACCACTGTACGGGCCAACTTACAAAGGAACCTCCTAAAAGGTCCTGGGACCCCAATCACATAGCGCTGTAGTTGACGAGGAATGTCATCTATGCCAGTCTCTGGAATGTCCCCTGTCAAGCGCTCTAGTTGACTCTCCAACTCGGCGAAGGTCTCTGCTGATTCGTCCTGTGGGGCTGGCGTCGCTGCAGCTGGTTGTTTCCTCTCATAAGGCTGGAGAGTGGCTAGTTGCTATGGACCCACATCTGCATTGAAACTTTTACTATTAGTTTTGGGACGACATAAAAACAAAAAAAAAATTAAATAGGAAAATGTTGAAAATGATTTTACCTGAATCATCCCATTGCTCTTCTAGTGGAAGAGCCATGTCTGGGTCACCGCGAAAATCTACCCCAGCGTAAGGGAAGTCCTGAATAGCAAAAACCTAGTTCCCAACCAATGGAAATATTCAGGTTTGAATCGAACGACCTCTGTCCCCTCGTCAGGATGACGGGCCATAACTGCAACCCATCGCATCAGTTTGGGCTCTCGAGGAAGCCCAACTCCAATAGTAAGGTGCTGCGGGACCAACATTGGGACCCTCTCCAGACCAAAGCTCAAAACCAAAGCCCCATAACCAAAGGTCTTCAGTTGTCTGTTCTTGGCTCTAGTCAGTTGGCCTTTTACATTAGCCAACACAGCATCGCACCAGTTGAAGATGGTGCATCGAAAGCAGTCAACTGCCATTCGCATCTGGGATCCGGTGGCAATATGTAGTGCGGCACTCCTGCAAAGTCTGGTAACAGTAAACGCAATCACCATGAGTTAAGGACGGGATATGGTTTTAATGTCTATTCCATTGTCTCTATCCTGGTTGTTGCAAAACTCTGGCCGGAGGCTATCGATAGACTGGCCACCTGGCCTAGTCCCGAATAGAGTCAAGTCTTTGCCTCTCTTAGGTAAACCAGTCAAAAAGTATATATCTGCCGGCTCAATTTCGAGCTAGTGGCCACCAATAAAGAAGCACTGGTCCTGTATACTCCACCTATCTACCAGCTACTGCAAGAAGTCCACCTGGGCCCTCATGCCAGGTATAGCCTAGAATTTGTACAAGCCGCATGCCTTCAATGCATCGATCGAAGGTTGGTGATTTAACGTGGCAAGATATATTTCCTCATGCTCCCGTTCTCACCAATCAAGCATGATGTACACTCTACATCCAACAAAAAGGAAAATTAGAATGCAAGAAATTAAATTTTTTGGGTCAATTTTGAGAATCTTTGGGTTAAAAACCCTTGCTGCGGTGACCGCACCCTCTCTATTAAAGATAGTGCATGGGTTCGCACCTTGCCTTCATGGAAGGTTTGGACCCCTGACTTTTTCCCCATTGAGAAAAAGTCAGGGTCCGCAGGCTGCCAGTGTTATGCCTGCGGGCCCCCGCGCGCGGGTTTCTAGCCTAAAAACCCTCTAAAAAATGAAATAAAACCCTAAAACACAAATTGAAACGGTTGAAATTGAAGAGTAGGATGATGTGGATTACCTGGAGAAGACGGCGTTCGATTCCGACGGATGGATTTTCTGCAATCTTCATGGGAAGTTTCTGAACAAAAGCACTATTTTCTCACCGCAATCTTAAATGGTAAAAATGAATTGACGAAAGCCCTTTTTATAAGTTTTTTGTATAAATGAATTGTAAATTTTTTTATGTTTCACTTTAGAAAGGTAACTTTTGCAGCATTTTTATCCATCTCAAACAGGTACAAGTAATGTTTGTAATTTTTGTTCAGGATAACGGATTGTTCAGGTGAAATCGATCATTTTCGACGAAAAAAAACATTTAGAGTCACCTTTAAGCTCTTTTCTGACTCCTAAAACATGAAAAGATCGCTGAGTTTTTCTTTTTAAACTCGTTAAAATGGAACTAAAAAGACGGTCCACTTACAGCTCTTTTCTGACCGTAAAAACATGAAAAGATTGCTGGATTTTTGTCGTTTCAAATTCGATATTGGTTATAAAACGATGTGTCGTTGATTGCTTTTTTACTTTTTCGGATCAGGGACACTAATTACGAAAATTACTCCTTGGTCATAAAGATCAAGCGGTTCTCTCAAGTATTATTTTATACTTTTTCGGTCTTGGGAGACACAAATTTACGAAAAAGGTCAACCCTGGAGTCTTCTTAAGTTTTTTCAGACTCTAAAATTGGAAAACTCCGAGTTTCTCCTATACTGAACTCGTTAAAATTTAACAGTAAAGGACATGTTCAATTACAAACAGGAACGAATGACTCCTTCTTAGGTTTCAAATTTAAACTAAGTTGGACTCATCCGAAGGATGAGCTTATAATCAAGCAAATGTTATCCTCCTCAAGCTTGTCAAAAATAAAGAGGTACTTGCCAGAAATGGTGGGGGAAAAGAGAGAAAAATGAGCCTGTTTGTCATACTTTGTAACCACTCTTGAACACGACACTTTTATTCACCTAGGTTGGGAAATCCTTTACCTAACAGTTGATCAAACCACATTGAAAGTCTTCAGCTGGTTTGTGGGTATTAACTTTGGGTCAATTTTCACCAAACCATCTGTTGTATCATTATGTGTTCAAGAGGTCAGTGCCAATAAGCCATTCATCTGCAAAATATCTGTCATCCATCTTGAACATCCCTGAGTCAGTCCTTGCAACTAAATTTCTTCAACTTGATCTATGATTTTGTGTTGTGGGCTCGCCTACGACGGATCGCTTTCTATCAACTTCAACTCATTATCTAGAAATATGATCTAGAAATCGTCAGTACCTTGGGATCTGCATGCCTCAATGGCAAGTTTCTCGCCTTTGACGACAGGTTGCGTCATTGACCTTCGATCAAAGGATTCCGTGACATGTTCAACATCAACACATCTATTCACATCTCATGGATTGTATTGAGTACTTTGAGAGCCATTAACATCACTGGTGGTTTCTCTCACACTTGTTAACAACTTACATCATTGACTGGTAATCAAGTGGTTTCTACCATGTTCGACTTCAACACATTCTTTCGCATGGATAGAATCGTACTGTTTCGGGAAGTAGAAATGAAGACCCTGGAGCTAGTTTCCGCAATCCATGTTGCGAGGAATTTTGTATTCATTATATGGTGGACTATTCATAAATAGATGGCTGCGTCCATACTGTGTCTACATGAGTCTATACTTGTGATGTATTACAACATCATTCCTATATCAGAGTAGTAGTTAGTTTTCTAAGTCAGTTTTGATCTGAGTATGGGAATGCCTATCTCAGCGATGATATGATCTCATATATATATCTTTCATTGAATGTTTTTATAGGTTCTGACCGGGCTCTCCTCAAGATGATCCTCAAAATGATAAAGTACTTCACTCTTCCTAAATGATAAATGAAATCCTCATCTACTACAGACTTCGCACTTTAGGGGGAAATCTGTTACACAAAAATATCGTCACCATGATTATTTGCAGTTAGTATGGGTCTATCATCACTTGTACTATCCTCCTAAGCAAGTCTCAGACCTCAGCTCTTCAAGTCAAGCTTTGAAAATGAGAGAAAGACATTGAAAATCAACAAAGCTTTGGTTCCGCACTTTCTCTCACTGTTGCCTGCAGTCCTGCATCTCCTGTTCACAAAAACTGCGGACCTGCCCGCTCTGTCCCTAAAGGAGTGGGTGTGAACCCCTGTGAAAGTAAAAAAGGTGCAAGTTTATTCTAAAAAACTCACTTTGGGTTAATTCTAGATGATTGTAGAAGGAATTATGACGTGTTTTGGTCGCTCTTAGGTGGTTCATGCATCCCAAAAGAGAAGGAGCTAATCCCTTGATGAGAGGAGCTATCCCTTTGAAGGAGGGCTTTATCCCTTTGAAGGAGGACCTAGTAACTTCCCTCCATTGCACTATAAATTAAGGCATTGGGCTGGTTGCTAGGGAGGTTAGAAGCTGAACATTTTTGAGGGTAAATGCTGGTGGAATTGAGACTTCCTAGTTAAGTTTGAGAGGAGAGATCACATACCTTTTTGGTTTCATTGGGAAGAGAGTGAAACTTGTCAAAGTAGAGGAGACTTCTTGTTGGACCCTGGGAGGAGCTTGTATAGCATCAAGGCACAGGTTGTAAAGTTCTTCTTTGATTTGAATTAATACAATCAGATTCATTTTTCTCAACAAATTGTCTTATGTCATTTGTTTCATGAATTCCTTGATCATTATGTTAAGTATGCTTTATGATATTGGCTTTTCAGGTGCTATTTAATTTGTTTGCTTGTTTGTGTTTGCAGATTCGAAACAAGGGAGCTCATTTGGATTAAAGGAGCGAGGCTTCCACAAACTTGCATTGGACCCAAGGTAGGCCTAAACACTTGTTTGCCTTTGTTTGTAAATGCATATTTAGAGAAAGATAGTTTTTTATTGGCTTGCTTGTCACTAGATATCGTTAGATTCTAGGAAGGTCTATCTTGTCTGCAAGATCAACTCATTCCATGTGACAGTGCTGACCATGAGGAATTTTGTACAAAATCTGGAAAGAAATTGCTAAGAAATGTAGACAGAAATAAATGCCTTTACAGAGAAGTTCACAGTCTTGCAGAGCAAAGGGTTGCCCAGCTTACTGACCATCAATCAAAGACTGTTGACACATGAACAATATCCTCACAAGGTAAATACCTATGTTACTAATCAGATTATAGCATCATCAAGCATTTCAGAAGACACAGTACCTCCCTCTGGACAAAGCTTATATGACAAATTGGAAAATTTGTTCTACATTGAACATGAGATGACACATCTTTTTGAAGTCCAGCCCAATTAATACAGGTATACTGAAGCTGATGAAACATTAATAAAGCTACAAAGGCACCAGTTTCCAACAGACCAATGGTGGCAAAGCATGTTGGAGGTTTTACCAAGGTAGTCTTTGGTACTTATTCTTTTCTGATCATCTACGTATAATCAAATTCAAATGCACGGGCCACCTATAAGAAAAGGAGAACAACAGAGGAAGGAATTCACGCCAAATGCATTAAAGCGGAGTTGAGCACAGATGGAAGGACCGGGACAACAACGCAGGAATGCGAATTAAAGAAACAGCTGCCAGCCGACTTATTAAGCCAAAAATTCAAATATATCAGACCAACTAAGGCAACCAGTACAACGGAGTTACTCCTTCATTCATTACGCTCTGTTTTCAATATCATTTACTGCCTTTAAAGAAGTAGATGGATGAAGTTAATGCTTAATATTTTCTCTATGAGATATTTTGTAACTCTTTTTTTATAAATACCTCTTCAAGATATGTATTATTTTTGGTTGGTGAATATCATTCTGGACCTGTGCTGTAATTTTTGAGAACCCTTCTGAATAAAGATTGTTGGAATGCTTTGCTGGTGAATTTTCTGGTTGTGGAATTAATGGAAAAGGAATATGTTGCAGAATTCTCGTGTTACCTCATGGATCAATAAGTCTTTTAACTCTTGTTTACTGTTCCTATGTTTTATATATCATCTATATGTCATATTCTGAATTGCAGGAAAAAATAATAGCCCAGAATTTACTTTACTGTACTCTGTGTTCAATTCCTGTCAATTTTTATGTTTTCTTCAGGACTAACATAGGCAGGAATTCTTGACTACTCCTGTCTCCCTAGTTCTTACACTTCTTAATATAATCAAGGAATTCTTAACTACTCCTTGGTAATATTTATTCGTTTTCCCTCTGTTAGCATAATGAAAGATTCTTAATTTCCTTTCATTCCCTGACTTCATTTCATCTCATTCCAGCTTGAAAATTGTTCTGTGTTTAATTATCTTGCCTTGTAGTTCCTCCTTTTTCCTAAGAAACCATACCTAAAAATTCATTTTCACTGACTCCATTAACCCAATGGTCTGAACTTCTCTTATCTTGCAACCCTGTTCTACTGAATGTCACCTTCCAAACATCAAACAAATACTTGTGCTTCATAACTAGCCTAACATATAGCAAAATAAAGCTAAATCACAAAGAGAGAGCCCTCTCTGGTTGCAGATTGGCTAGAATCTGCAGCTAAAAGACTGGTTAGTGGTTACCTCAGTCGTATTCCCTCCTTAGAATTTTCCTGGGGAACAACCTGAGTGATAACAAGATGGACACTCTTCCCAGCCCCTTGGCATGTACTGCAACTATCCAGTGACCCTTTTGGGCAAGATTGTCCATGTCGATATCAAAGTCATTGATGCCCCTTTGGATTACAACATCCTCTTAGGACGTAGTTACACATATGCCATGTCAACTGTTGCATTTGCGGTGTTTTGCAAGATATGCTTCCCCCATGAAAGGAATATCGTTACCATTGATCAGTTGACTTACTACAAGCCAACATCCGTGACCTCCCCCGAGTCCATCATCATGTCAATGTCCGACAACTAGTCTTCAACTCCTTGCACTAGTGTCTCGCCCAAAGTCTATAAGGATTCCTCATTGTTGGGTTCCTTCCCTAGTCCTCCCCCTCTCATTTTTGAACCTACTTCCATGAGTGTTTGCATGTTACAAGCGTCACAGGCTATCCTTAAGCAGTCCGGTACACCTGATCAACAACCAGCTCCTCAGCATCCTACTATGTATCTTCTAACTAGACCCTCTAGACCCACTCCCCCAGGACCTCCTCCATTTGTGGGTGCCTCTCCTATGTTCCCTCCAGGAACTATTCCTCCAGTTATTAACCATAGAGGAGCTATTTCACGAGGACATTATCCTTCCGTCCAGATATATTTCTTATTCCGCCCTCCAAGAATTCTTTTGTACCTATCATGGCTTCGCTGATCCTTCCTAACATGACTCTCGAGATCCTAGTATGGTACATTGATCCCCCTGGAAACACTCTGCGTGGTAAGCTAAGATTGTATCACGCTTTGACCCTGGTTCAATAGGTCCCTATGACCCATGCTGCTACTTTAGTTCCATCACAAACTCAATAGGGACCAGCTCCTGTTGTGAAATCATCTGGTCAGGGGGGTAAAGCCAAAAGGAAATATTCAAAGGACAAGGCTCCCCAACCTCCTCCAACCCCTAATACCCCAAAGCCGACACCCCCATGTGCTTTGTGTGAAGTTGTTGGACATGCCACCAAAAATTGTCCTGAACTTCCTCAACTTAAACCGTTGGTTCATGAAGCTTTCCGTAAGTTGAATATTTTGGAAGTCCATGTTAACATATGAGTCCCACCTAATAAACTCAAAACGCTTCGCACAAACCATCCTTGTGCCCTGTGTGACCTTCATGGTAACTATTTCCATTGTTTCCCTTATCTTGATGAGTTTCACGATTGCCTTGGGGAAATTCATGACTACGAGGCCGCTCGTAATGGAACCACTACTCCTTTACCTATGGATATTGGTACTAGCAGTCAACTAGAATAGGGAAACTCTAGCTCTTATATTGTGATCCCTCCCCACGATGTTGAGACGACAGACACCACATGCCCATTCTTTACCTGTTGTCATCCTTGAGTTCTTCACAAGAAATCCTTTCTGAGGTTTCTGCACGCACTTCTGTCGAACCTCTTTCAATAGAATCCTAGGTCTCAACATCAGTATATCCTCCATCTACCAGTCCGTTGTCTACCATTCAAGGCGATGCGTATGTGAACCTTATTTCTTAGGTTGATTCACTAAGTAATCCTGCCATATCATGTAGTCAGTCTTCCTCCCATCTGCCCATCGCCCAGCCCAATGAGGACACCATGGGAGCTAAATCTACCCTTGATTAACCCTACACTTGAGTAAAGGGGCATTCCTTCAAGAGGATTTCAAAGGCCATATCATTCCTAATTCTCCCAATGCATTCTACCTCCAGAAATGTTGTTCAAAACACATCCCTTTGATTTGCATGTCTTTATTTTTGCCATGTAGTTGGGTGGATTGCATCATCTCATCTATTTCCTTTTGTACCTTTCAGATGGATCCATCATCCACACTGTATATCGGTCATGCTGACGGTGCAAGTCTCTTCTCTTGGAATTTAGCCTCTGCAGCCTAGGCCATTTTTACCCCCTTGCATATGTTAGTCCTTTCAAATGACATGTGCATTGGATCTTCCACCAATAATTAGGAAAAATATGATGCGGTGATAGGTTTGTTAGTCGATGCCCTTGCTGATCACATCCTTCATCTTCATGTTCATTTAGATTCCGTGCTACTTGTCATGTAATTGAATGGTGTGTATCATGTGCATAACCAAGTCCTATTTAGAAAATATCTATGAGTGAAGCTATTGGTACGTGAATTTGAAACCATTACTTTTAGTCATGTGCCTAGAGCCCAAAATCACTATCTAGATACCATTGCAAAAAAAATTCTAGATTGGCATTTATCACATGTATACCACAGAAGACAACCATAAATAAAACAAATGGTGAACCATCATCATCATATCAAATGCATAATCATATTATGTATCATAAAAGTGTTTGGAGCCATAGCTCTAAATACATCCGACATGCCTATAACATGTTACAAAAATAACAATCAAAGGGACCCACATGTCCCTACATCTAGTCATTGTCCGACGGCTCTTGTGTCAAAGGCTCGTCTCCACCTACATGTAGATCACATACTACCTAACCTGCCATCACCACGCATTATACGATACCTCGCCACTCTGAGGCAAGACTGGTGCACTCATCTATGTATCGATCCTCTAATTCGTGCCATCTATGCTCTGAAACCCCGATCAAGAGTACATCAAACCTATGATGCAAATCAGCAAGCAGCACAATATCCTATGAACCATGCTGTGACAATGATGTCCCCCAGTCTGCAGCCCCAGGCATTGAGGCTCGGCCTACATATCCTACCCGCTTCACTGGTGCTATGTCTACATACAACATATTTCAAACTCAGAACCATATAAATGTCATATAAATATAAAATGCACCATAAAACATAGCAAATTAACACTTATTGTCTGGACCCCATGCTCTCCCAGGTGGAAGTGGCAAGTGAGGATCCCCCTAATAGTTCATCCCGCTATAAGGGTATTCATCAATGTAAAGGGCATCTGGTCCTAGTGTGCAAAAGACTCAAGTCGAAACACCCGTTTGAATCCCCCTCCTCCTCCTCTTCGTAGTAGCTACCCCCAGCAGTGCATCTTGGGCTCTTGTGGGCCCGCATCTTGGATCTGTACATGAGGAAAGATAGTGGGCATCTTATTAAAAAAGAACACACACAGTACTATACCAAAAGCGCAGTCACGATTCACTGGACTCTTACAAAGACTCAATTGTCATTTCACTAATGACAACATCATCTGGGCCAACCCATAGTAGATCCCAACCAAAACACTCTCAACTAACATCATCTGCCCTCTAGTGATGTGGTGGAATGCCTGGATTCCCAAGACCCGTAGCACAGCTGTAGCAACAACTTGTCTCTCTAGCCTCTCTACATCAACAAGTGGGATACTCGTGCCCTTGACATGAATACCCCATTGAAAATGGCCCTCCATGAACTCAGTAATGTTCCTCCCACGAGGTAACACCAGATGAATATCCCCCACCACTCCAAGGGGAGAAAGTCTGGTCAAAAAATAAATATCCTGTAATGTGAGCTTGATCTTGTGCCCCTAAATGACAAAGACCTCCTGGTCTGGATCCCAATAGCTCATAATTATTGATAGCAAGGACTCACCTGTCCTCATTAGTGGGTTCTCTACCAACTTGATAACCCCATAATGAGCCAATGCCCCTCGAACCGCCTGATCCCCCTGGATCTCGGATCAAAGAGTATCTAAGTCTCGTTCACACCAGTTGATTTTCAGCTTTTCCATATTTCCAAAATACCACATGTCTCATCAGTTCAAAAAAGAAAGCAACAAGCTACACTAATCAACCTGCAGCGCCCACTAGGCCAGTAGACCAACCCTTCCTCTAGCCACAAATCATTGTTTTCATCCTAGAAAGTGTGAGATCATAGGTTTCCATATGTTTCCTGTGAGATAGATCGTATTTCTGGACCCAAAAAGTGCAATGCAACCATGAGCAAGGGAAAGGGTCCCCCACGGAGCTGCTAGGTGCCAAAAATCATGAAATAAACCAATGAAATTGAAGAGATGAGTAAGGCCACCTACTTGAAACTCGCAGATCTTGATTCCGATGGTCATTTTTTCTGTTATGATCTCCACAAGATTTAGGTCCTTTTCCTCCTCTCCACATTCACCACACCTCACTTAGCAAATGAATCCAAATTGGAGGGAAAATGTCCTTTCATAGAAAAATCCACAATTTTTTTGTTGCCCATTGTGACCAGACCATAGCTCAATTTGATGAACCTTCATCACCGTTGGAAATATATCACTGAGCTCTATAATGGGTCTTCCTCAGTTTTTGATGATTTGACGCTTCACTCGGAAACCATTTTTCCAAGAAGGGTCACTTCGTCGCCTCTCAAAATCGAATTTCTTCATAAAGCGACACTTGTACTTTGAGGTCCCCCTCCTATTAATAATTGTTATATCATATGTCAATTTCGTCATGAGTTACCATCATTTAATCATGTTTTTATGATCCCCACCGAGCCTCGTCTGTGCAACAACATCATCGAGTCACCCTTGTTCACAGCATCTGCGATGAATCACCCTTGCATTCTTGGAGTCTATTGCATTTCCCATCATCTCATGTCATAGTATTCCATCCATATTTGCATACCATTCATCCTGTGTTGCCCATTTTGGCCTCTAGTCATATTGTCCCCATCCCCTCTAGCGTTGATTCAGTTGCTATCAGGTCAACCATGCACTTTATTCTCTGAAAAAGGTAGTCATCTGTTTGTCCCTCAGTCCCATTTCCCCATTATCCCTAGTGTCAGTCCATCAGTCACATTACTATTTTACCTCATGCTTTAGTTGAGGACCCTCATTTCCTCATCTATCGTGGGCCCTATTTTATTGACATCAGCCCATTTATTCTATAAGAATGGCCTAAAGGGTGGTGTATCTTGGTTCCAGCTTCCATTCTTGTTCGATGAATTGGATTGAGCAGAGGGTCTCATTATTTCCCTTTGACTTGGTCATTTCCTATTCATGATCCATACACTTTATGGTTTAGTGATGCAACAGATTGTACCAGTGATTCTCGGGTATGTGTGAGATGTTTCAGACCTCATGAGGGGGTGGTCCTTCAGGTATCCCCCCACATGCCCAGATGCATATCCACTATGCTACAGCCTCAGATGTAGTTTTGCAGAGTTTATGGGTCTGGTCCCTACTGATCGCAGTGTCCATAACATGCACGTCTCCTTCAAATGATCCGTTTAGTTTTGCATAGCCTTTCCCTATTCAGCAAGGCTTCTATGGTTGTTCTACCATCCCTCCCACCCACTTCTTAATGGAAGGGGCTTGGTATCTCATGTAATCATGCATTATTGTATTCAGTCCTGGCTCATGTTTTTACCAGGTGAATTATGTATATCAGACACATTGTATTATTTTCTGGCTCTATTATGCCACAATGTCATGTACCATTCAGCATGTACTTTATTGCTCAGTTTCATATTTCTGGGTGAACCATTATTTTTGTGCTAATTTATCTCGATGAGTATGGGTATGCCTCCCTTGCCTCATTGAGGTCCGATACGACAACATAAAAGGAAACTTGCATTAGTCTCACCCCCTCTGTCACTATCCTCTCTCAGCTTCAGCTTCATTGGTCTCTCTCTCTCTCTCCTTGACTCCCCTATGTTGTCTAAGTGATTGTGTCTTTATAACATACTTCAGTCATATGTTTTTATCCTAACACTCGTACGTTGGGGGGAAATCTGTTATCACCAAAAAATTGATCATCTAGCCTAATTTACTAGATGGATCGAAGTTCACCATGTAAAGCCATGTTTACCATAGTAAAATTGCTTTCACTATGAGAAATTACCTAATAAACCACTTTTATGAAGTAATTTATAGTCAAACCCATGAAGAATAATTAGATAAATAACTATTTATTGTATTTTCTTCTAGGAATAATTAATTAAACCATTGTTTTATTATTATTCCTTGTTAAATTTGACCCAATCATGAAAAATAAATAGATAAATCATTATTTTTCTTATTTTTCTCTAAGAATAACTAATTAATCATTAATTAATTACTATTCTTTGTTACATTTGACTAAATCCCTTAGGAATAATTAAATAAATCATTTTTTGTTTATTATTGCTTAACTAATTCATTATGATAAATAAATAATTTATTTATTTATTATTTCTAAATAAAAGTTTAAATACTTTTTCCCTCCTAAACAAATATAATAAAATATTCCAAGTGGTAATTCCAAGAATGGGATTAATAATATTTTATTATTGCTTATTATTTGACGATAACTCAATATTTTGTTATAAATAGGAGGGTTTTCCAATCATTATTCACTTTGGATTATTTTCATTGTTGCATTCACTATTGTAACTCTAATTATTTTCATTGTCGCACACCATAATTTTTGTTGGGTTTTTACATTATAGAGGAGAGAGACTCTACAAAATCTAAATACGTTGGAGGATAACCAAGAACCCATCCCATAGAGGGGGACTAGTAAAATTTATCTGTTCTCTTCATAGGTGTTATTATTAAATTATTCTTTACATATCTGGTTTCCATTGGATGATTGGAGTTATTACTCTTTCCTTTGTTATTTAACTATGATTGTGGCATAGATCAGAATTTTGGCAAGTTTTGTTTCTATTAGTTGTTGCAAATCTACAATGTTTAGTAGCCATTTATATTGTTGATATTGTTTGTCATCTACAATCTTAAGTGGGTTATTTTTGTACATCATTAAGAAGAAAACACTACAACATTGTGTGTATGTGGATTTGTGTTAATTGAGAGAGAAAGTCCTAGCCGAGGAGAATATGCACTGTAGTTGAACGAACAACTTGATCAAGAAATAATGCTTTTAGAGTGCATTGTAGTGAGTTGGTACTCATGGAATTTTTTTCCTTAATTATTTTTAAATTCATTCCTGACCCTTTTTTTGTTTCATTTTCTGATGAGTAAGTTGGAATTTTATATACAGGAGTTGGATTAGTGCTCCTAGAACTTTTATAGTAGAAAATGAGGAGTTTCCAACTCTTTTACAACCACCAGTTTGTAGAGTTTCAATAGTAAATGAAAGATTCCTAAGAAGCAAGGTTAGTATTATGTGTGAATGGCCTTGTTCTCCTCTATTTCTTATTTCAGTTTACCAATATAGTTTTCAATTTGTTTGTCACAAATTACCATGTTGAGTAGCATTTCCATCTGACAATGTAGTTTTATAGAGTGGAGGAAATGTAGTCTTGTCTTCCTAAACTTCCCTGGATTAGGAACCCATTTGAGGCTGCTACCACCAATTTTTGAATCAGAATGATATTTATGATCCCGAAACTCCTGGGCTTCCAAATGCAGAATCTCCTTTCTAACCTCTAGGCGAGCTGAACCAAAAACGTTTGCCACAGATTCCCAACCAAATTGTGGGTGATGTCTAGAAGAGGATGCCCCTGGAGCACCACCTCTGCAGGTAGGGAGTTAACGTCGATGAGGAATTTCTACATAAGAACGACAAAAAAATCATAATACAACCACTCTAGGCTAACTGAATGACTGAGTTATGACTAACAATAAGATAGTAAGACCCCAAAATAACAGAAACTAACAAGTTATAATTGATGGCTAGAATGAGTGACGACCCCAGTATAATACAAAAAATCCACTTACAAACGATTATGTAGATAATTAACTAATTGTGATGACTAACTACTTGACACCCCTTACCAACCAGGACCACAATCCATTTCAACTTCCTGGGAAACTATAGTTCTTAAGGACAAAAATGATTAAGGTTTGAGACGTTTGAATTAACAATGAACAAGTGGAACTGTAGTATTTTTTAGAAACAAATGGAGAAGGTAACTCAGTACCAAAGTCCGCATACCAAAACTGGGAAATTAAAGTAATTTGGTCGGGTCAAAGGTCAGTGATGTTGTCGAGGGAAGTACAATGGCCAATTCAAAGGAGTGACCCAACCCTGAGTTATCTAAGAATAACACAAAGAACATTGACACCCTATGTGAGAAAAATGACCACCTGGTGCAAAACTTAAGACCCGACGACAAAAGACATTGGGATATAGAACTATCCAACTCTTCAACAAACCAAAATGCCACCCTACTAAAATGACCTGAGAAATTAACAGTGTATATAGACCTCCTGTTACAGTAACACTGTCAGATGCGGACCATAAATAAGAGGGGAATTTCTGCAACTAAAAGACATCAACTACATAACTACCACCTTCCTGCCACCTAGAGACCATGGTGGAACTTATATAAATAGCTATAATCATGATGTATATAGTACTAGGAATGAACCACGCCCTTTGAAAATCCCATGACAGAAGCCAAGTGTACTGCATACACCATGTCTTAGCCATCCCAAGGCATTGCTTGAGAGTGAGGTCATTAATGAACTTTCTCCTAATATCAGAGAAATTCCTTCCCACATCGAATACATCATGGGAGGGACAATCCATTCCTGAGTAGACGAAATTAAATGAGTTAATCAAACCATTGAGACAAAGAAAAAACATTAATCTCTAATCTCTTAGAAGTTAATAAGAAAATGGCTTGAGTTGGTGGCTCCCATTATGAAAACTCGAGACATGCCATGTGTGACCCATGTGTAACCAAGTGTATAGCCCATATCTCTCTACGAGGGTTGTCACCTTTATCGCCAAAAAATTTATTGGCATGCAAATAATAAATCTCACTAGCAACCTCTCATCAAGGGGGATCATCATTCCTTTTTCCGATACTGATATTCCGATATCGTGAGATCACCCCCATTGAGGAGCCTAGCTTCAACTAAGTATTCATCCTATTCTGCCTAGTTCTTTACTTCTTGTAGTCTTTCCCTATGTTTCACTTCCAACCAGACCACATTCAAGGAAACATGTCTACCTGATATTTCCCAGTTAGCCAAACAATATTCCACCTTATTACCTTCCCTTCGCGTGCATATGGGAATAACATAATTAAAATTAATCAACAAGTCTTTGACAATTATCACCACCTTCTGTAGGTGCCAACTATGAATTAGTTTCTTTTGCAGATAACCTAGTAGGAGCTTGCTTATAATGAGTTGGTACTCATGGAAAATTTTTCCTTAATTATTTTTAAATTCATTCTTGACCATTTTTTTGTTTTCTTTTTTTATGAGTGAGTTGGAATTTTATATACAGGAGTTGGATTAGTGTTTCCAATTCTTTTTCACCAGAAAATGAGGAGTTTCTGGCTCTTTTGAAACCACCAGTTTGTAGAGTTTCAATAGTAAATGAAATATTCCTAAGAATCAAGGTTAGTATTCTATGTGAATGGCCTTGTTCTCCTTTGTTTGTTATTCCTTTTACCAATATAGTTGTCAATTTGTTTGTCACAAATTATCATGTTGAGTAGCATTTCCATTTGATAATGTAGTGTTATAGAGTGGAGGAAATGTAGTCTTCTCTTCCTAAACTTCCCTGGATAAGGAACCCATTTAAGGCTGCTACCACCAATTTTTGAATTAGAATGATATTTATGATCCCCAAACTCCCTGGCTTTCAAATGCAAAATCTCCTTTCTAACCTCTATGGGAGCCGAATTAAAAATGTTTGCCATAGATTCCCAACAAAATTGTTGGTGATGTCTGGAAGAGGATGCCCTCGGAGCACCACCCCTCTAGCTAGGGAATTATTGTCGATGAGGAATTTCCACATAAGAACTGCAAACAAGCCATAATACAACCACTCTAGGCTAACTGAATGACCAAGTTATGACTGACAACAAGATAGTAAGACCCCAGAATAATAGAAACTAACAAGTTATAAGTGATGATCAGAATGAGTGACGGCCACAGTATAACACAAAAAATCCACTTATAAACGATTATGCAAATAATTAACTAATTGGGATGACTAACTACTTGACACCCATTACCAACCAAGACCACAATCCATTTCAATTACCTAGGAAACTATAGTTCTTAAGGACCAGAATGATCAAGGTTTGATACGTTTGAATTAACAATGAACAAGTGGAACTGTACTTGTTTCTAGAACCAGATGGAGAAGGTAACTTAGTACCAGAATCCGCATACCAACAATGGGAAATTAAAGGAAATTTTGGCTGGGTTGAAGGTCTGTGATGTCTACAAGGGTAGTACAACAACCAATTCAAAGGAGGGACCCAACCCTGAGTAATGTAAGAATAACACAAAGAACATTGACACCCTATGTGAGAAAAATGACCACCCAGTGCATAACGTAAGACCCAATGACAAAAGACATTGGGATGTAGAACTATCCAAATCTTCCAAAAATCAAAATTCTACCCTAGTAAAATGACTTGAGAATTTAACAGTGTATATAGACCTCCCATTACTGTAACATAGTCAATTGGGGACCACCAACAGAGGGGAATTGCTACAACTGAAAGATGTCAACCACATAACTATCGCCTTTCTGCCACCCTGAGACCATGGTGGAACTTATATAAATAAATATGAATGTGACATATCTAGTACCAAGAATGAACCACACCCTATGAAAATCCCATGAAGAAATCCAAGTGTACTACATACACCATGTCTCAAGCATCCCAAGGCATTGCCTGAGAGTGAGGTCATTAATGAAATTTATACTACTATCAAAGAAATTCCTTCCCACATCCAATATGCCATGGGAGGGACGCTCCATACCTGAGTAGACAAAATGAAATGAGTTAATGAAACCATTGAGACAAAAAAACCCCAATCTCTAATCTCTTGGAAGTTAATACGAAAATGACTTGATTTGGTGGCTCCCATTATGCAAACCCAAGACAATCCACGTGTGACCCATGTGTAATCGAGTGTATAGCCTAGATATATCTCTGAGGGTTGTCATCTCTATAACCAAAAAATCTATTCACATGCAAATAATTACTCCCACCAGAAACCTCCCATTAAGAGGGATCAACATTCCTCTTTTTGATACTGATATTCCGATGTCGTGCGATCACCCCCATCGAGGACACTAGCTTCAACTAAGTATTTATCATATTCTACCTATTTCTTTACTTCCTGTAGGATTTCCCTATGTTTCATTTCTAGCCAAGCCATGTCCAAGACAACATGTCTACCTGAGATTCCCTAGTTAGCCAAAAAATATTCCTCCTTATTACCTTCCCATCGCGTGTGCATGGGAATAACATAATTGAAATTAATCAACAAGTCTTTGATATTTCTCACCACCTTTTGTAGGTGTCAACTATGCATTAGTTTCTCTGGTAGATGACCTAGTAGGATCTTTCCTATACATAAATCACTATCTGAGAGTCACTCTGTATCTAAATCAACCTAAACCCTTCCCTTACAACTATTTGAAGGTCCTTCTCCAATGCAATAAATTCCACAAGTTTGTTTGTTTCCACCCCACAAGAAAAAGCATAGGCATGCTTGGGATCTGAATTATCATCCCTAAAAATCCATCCAAAATCAACATCTCCCAGGTTTCCGTTTGAGGCACCATCAAAGCTTAATTCAATGAAATATGTTGGAGGAGGGGAGAAGGAATTATCAGCAGATATTCCTCTACTGTGAGATGTGGAAGGAAAAGTAGTGACAATGTTAGATAATATATTGAGTCCCTTTAGGATAAAATCCTCGTAATCATCAACTTGCACTTCTTCAAAATCAGGAGGGAACACCAACACCGTTTCTATGATATTTTTAAGTGTAATATCCGGTAAAATTGGCATAGACCTATGTTTTCCTTCAAATATTCTTAATTTTTCTCCTTCCATAAATTCCATGGAGAAAATCCTATAGCTAAATGCTAGGCTCATATTATCAATGGATGTTTAATTTTTTCCAGAACCAATCATATATCCATGACTTTATGTTTGGTGAATTGGGTAAAGCACACCTGAAGATTTTCTTAACAAACTCCCACATTTTCTTGGCATAAGAACAAGTGATTAGTAGATGATCTATTGATTCCTCATCTTGTGAAAATGAAATGCACATCGATGGGCCCTCAAATCCTTTCCTCTGCAGATGGTCGTAAGTTAACATATGCCCCCAAGATACCGGCCATAAAAATGTTGAAATTTTGGGCCACCCACAACCTTTCAAAATTTTATTCCAAAAAGTAGTATGGTGTTATGAGTGAGAGCATTCTAATACAGAGTACACTTCATTTCAAGTAAACAATCCAACTGGTTGCCTCCCCCACCACCTCATGTCATGTTTAGGAGAAACTCGTATCATTCTACTATCAAGGATTTGATGTAATTCCTCCAATGGGAGAGAATCACTAGAGCGTTCCCAATCTCCTACTATTTTCCACTATCTTCAACCATTCTCCTTATCAGAAAGTTTCCAGAAGTCTGCCACTTTAAAGGCTCCTCAAGCTTTAGTTAATACTTTAATAGGTTGTATCTTCTCATTTTACTCTAATAGTTGATACTTCTTCCATGAATCCTCCCATAATAATGTCGTCATTCCTCCTCTAATCTCCCAAAATGGAAATTATTTCACCACATCCTCACTTTCTTTAACCCAATTGCAGACCCCTAAACCTTTAATTCTTCCATCGAATTGTAATATGTTGAACTGTGAATGTATAGACAAGTACTTATGAGACCATATTTGTTTCCAAACTTGGGGACCTCCTTGAACCCATAGCCACCACAACTTCAATGGCATAATCTTTATCGATGAGGAGAGGGTCTCGGAGACCCAATTCTCCATTCTTTTTTTGTGCAACCAGTTTATTTCACCCAACCAATGGCCACATTACTATTTTAACTGAGTCTCTCCATAAAAAAATTGCTCCAAAGAAATATTAATTGCTAAGACATATTATTTGGAATGGTCATTAACAATAATTGGTAATTTGGTAATGCTTTTAAAATTTTTTTCATTAATACTAGGCGACTTGGGAAGTTGAGTTCCTTGAAAATACAATTATTCACTTTATGATGAGTTATTTCTATAAGTTCTTCCCAGGTAGAGACCCTGTTGAATAATAATGCAAGAGTTATTCCTAAATAATTTGAAGGAAAGTGACCTCTATTAAAACTGAGGGTTCAACTTAACCTGATGAACCATCTGCGGATAATTGAATATTTTTTTTCCTTGATTTGTTAGTTTTCACTACAGTTACTGAGGTTTCCGTAAAAAAATATAAAATCCTACCCATTATTTTCACCTCTATCCAAGTTGGTAAACCAAATAATGTAACATCATCAACAATTGTTGATGAGAGATAGGAAGATATGCCCCATACAGGTGGAGACCATAGATGTGTTCATATTCATCATCTTTTTGACACATTTGACCAAGACCTTCCATAGCTAAAATAAATAGGAATAGTGATAGAGGGTCACCCTGCCTGAGCCCTTTAGAAGGATGAATAGTCTGAGGGTGAGCCATTAATAAAATTAGAGAAAAATATAGATGAGATAAGGGATGCCATCCACTTTATCCATTATTCAAAGAAATCATTAGCTCAGAGAACTTGAAATAATAATGTCCAAATAATTCTATCATAGGCCTTTGATAAGTCCAGTTTACTAATCATACATTGGAACTTTGATGACCTCAAAAGAATGAATAATTTCTTGCACCACAATAACTCCATTCACAATTTGACACCCTTCTACAAAACTAGTTTGAGACAGGTATACTAATAATGGAAGGAGTATCTTTAATCTATTATCTATTACTATAGAAATAATTTTATAAAGTATATTGCGTAGATAAATTGGTCTGAAACCCTCCAGACTTTTTGAGTGACCTATTTTTGGGGCTAATGCTAGGAACATAGCGTTGAGTGTTGCATGAAATGATCCTAGCCATCTTGATTCCTCAACTACTTCTTGAATTTCCTTGCCTAAAAATGCCCAACTTTCCTAGAAGAAGTCTATTGTGAAACCATATAGTCTAGGCTCCTTGTTATTAGGCATGTTCATATTTCAACCTCAGACATGGATATTGGTCTCATTAATGCAATATTTTTCTCACTATTAATCGCTCTTGGTATGTGTTGAATCACTGTATTTATAGCTAATTGTCTTCCTGAACTATCCTCCATCAAGATATCATTAAAATAATGCATTGATTCACTTTCTATATCTCACTGTTGTAGTTTCCTATCTCCATCCTTTCCTCTAAAGGAAAAAAAATTGTACACTCAATCATAGCATTGTGGAAGAACTTTGAGCTACGATCTCCCTCCTTAAGCCATTGTATCCTAGAATTTTACTTCCAAAGAGTCTCTTCTTGTTGCCTTCCGTGATCTATATTTTGAAGGGTCTTTGCCTCTTCTGCTATCAACTCTGAGGTTTTTCGTTCCAGAATTATTATTTTTTGGATGCTCAACATTTTAATTTTCAATGTTCTCTTGTCTTCCAATATATTCACAAAGACGTTCGTATTCCAAAATTTAATCCTTTGTGTCGATGATTTTAGCTTGAGTTAGAATGTGTGCATTTTTTTGGTACCTCTAATATCCAAATCCTTTCACCATTTGGCTAATAAATCTGTAAAACCAATGGATTGAAGCCAAAAGATTTCAAAATGGAAAGGGAGATTTAGTGGGGCTTCTTTTAGATCAATTTTTAATTGAATGAGTTAGTGATCTGATCCCATGCACAAAAAAATTGAAGCTTCGATAAATATACCATTTGTAAAATTTCCTCTAATAAATAAGAAAGATCCAAACTGTATGTTATCTAATTGATAAATGATTATTCCAAGGTAAACATCCCATTTTTGGTTGGAATGTCTACAAGGTTCAAATTATCTATGATCTAGTCAAAATTAGCTAATGATTGGTCTAAGCTACAAATGCCTCCTTTTTCACCTCTAATAATCTTATGATATTAAAATCTCCTCCAAACAACCATAAGGAATTTCTTATCATTTGTTTCATCTTCTATATTTGCTCCAAAAAAACCTTTGTGTCCCTTGTACCTAGATGGTTGTAAACCGCTGATAAAAAAATGAAATATTCTATTACAACATACATAAATCTATATGTAAGAATTCGATCAAAATCCATCCAGTCTTGGAAGGCCATTTCATGTGGGTTCCACCAAACAACTAAGTCTCCTACACTACCCTAGCGTAGAGAGACACGACTCACATCCTTTCCAACAAGTGCCTTATATTTGATTCATTTTCTCCCTATTAATTTTGTTTCTTATAATATAACAACTGTTAGGGGATGGTGAAGAGGATGCAGGCACGGTTGGCGCACCCATGACCTGACACGAGGTAGACTATCCAGTTGTACACCTGGGGCCTAGGTGCAGACGCAGACCGTATTTTGTCACAGTCTTGGCTGTAACCTACCTGAGAACCCCGTTACTCTCCACCTTCAGCTTACCCCCAGTGACTTGAGCTTGTGAATGTGGTTTGGTAGTTTTGTGTTTGTAGGGTTTCGGTTCAGCCTATGTCGGTTGCTTCGGTTCAAGACCACAACTGGCATAAACTCTGGAGCAACATGGAGGGTGACCTAATAGACTATTCGGAGGACCCCCTCAAGGGCATCTCCATCTTCAGCAGACCGTCTAATGATGATTTGCACTTTCCATTCAGCAGTGAGCTCTCGGAGGTAATTTCCTCTCTTCCATCACTTTCAGGACAACCCAGCTCTGTGATCGACCTTCCAAAGTTACTTGTGACTTGGCCATCTCTCTCCATGCCTTCCTTGACACCGTCCTCCCATCTCACTGACCCCAATCCCTCTGAATCTATACAAGTGGCTAAATCCTCCGGCCTATCCTCCCTCCACCCCCCTTGTGGCTATTCACTACCCTCCCCATTCCACACATAGTGAAGCCCTCCCTTCACATTCCTTCCCTCCCCTAGAGCCAACCCAGTCATTTGGAAGCTACACTGCCATTCCCCCCCTCCTGGACAACTACCCACATGGATCTGAACAGTTGCCTCCAAACCCTAACCCTAATCCACTAAACGATCGCCCTAAAGATCACCCTAAAGATCACCCTTAACAAGCGGAGATTGCGGAGCCGTCCCGGGAAAAGAAGCAAAGGTGTGTTAAGCCTAGGACACAGGACATTTTCATTGACTGGGAAGAGGATTTCCAGTGGTAGGACACCATGGATATGGCAACGACAGTCCTGGTAGGCAGAGTCAGAGGAAGGACCTACTCTACAACTAGACTGAAACAATGGGTAGCTGAAATATGGGGCCATCACTTGGCAGACCTACCTATTGTCCAAAATTTTGTTTGCGCTTGGTTTGCCCTCAAATTTTTGCAAGTTGACCACACAAACTGGGTTCTATCATCCTACTGGCACATTGAACAAGTCCCGGTCATGCTAAGAAGATGGAGCTCACTGTTTGACCCTAACAGAGAACAACTCAGGGCAGGGCCAATCTGGGTTAGACTACCTGGTCTGCCTTTACACTTTTGTACCGAGGAAATCTTCAGAAGAATTGGCAATACCCTAGGAACTTACCTGGATTATGACAGATCCTACCTTTCCAAAGGAGTCATGGCCTATGTGAGACTGTTGGTGCACCTAGATATCAGAGGAGGCTTGTAAGAAAAGGTTACCCTTCGGTGGAGAAATTATGATCGAACACAAATTTTGGACTATGAAGAGGTTCCCTTCTACTGCATATGATGTCATAAAGTTGGACACCTATAGAAGGACTTCCCTCTCCTCGCAAAAATAAAGTCGGGGTCCAGAGGGAAACCCACAACTGTTAAGGGAGCACAGACGTGGAAGGAACAATCAGATGAAGCTTAAATGATCAACGCTGAGCCAAATGGATCCAAACCTAACCTGAAGACATCGAAGAAGCGCGGGCCTACACCCATTCAACCACCTTCACCTCCACTGACCAGGTCCAAGGCAGTCACTGGTGGAGCGCTTTCTTTGGGTATGTCTTGTCCCTCCTTACTCTCTGCATCCATTAAATTTTCATTTGCACTTTCATCTAGTCCTCTGTATCCTAGGACAATCCCTGACTCTACCCACTACTCAAACCTCCAGATCAGGCCCCTCAATTCTTAATTGGATCCCCCTCCCCTTGTAGAGCCTCCGTCCAATCCCTCGATGCATGAGATCCCCACCCTTGGGATTGGCCCTGAACCTCATTGCTACCATCTCTGCTCTCACACTCGAGCGTCTATGACGGATGCCATTGGCCTTTGCATTTATCCATTCTCCTTTGCCTTGAAGCCCACCAGAGGTAGACCATCCTCTCTATCCAAAACAAAATAGAAGGCAGGTTTGGAGGTGGTTTTTTGGAAACAACTTTCTCTAGATAGGGTCCTTAGAGCACAGAATCCTCCTCCGGTGTCCCCACCATGAAGGCTATTTCCTTCAATTGCAGAGGGATAGATAGTCTCAACAAAAAACTAGCGCTAAGGAGACTCCTTCGAAAGGATCTAGGTGATTTAGTTCTTCTTCAGGAAACCTTGGGTGCAGCTGCTATCATAACACCTCTTTTGAAGTCCATGCTCCCAGGTTGGCAATTCCATGCCTTGGATGTAAATGGAAGATCAGAAGGCATAGCCCTAGGTTACAACCTTTGCTCTATCAAACTACTGGGAGCCTAGGGAAGCATAGGGTTCTTAGGGGCTGACATATGCTCGTCACAGCTGGGAGAAAAGATTAGAATGTTGAACATTTATGGAGCTTGCCACCATAGAGAGATCTTCTGGGAAAGGTTGCTGGGAACCAACATTTTATAGGTAGAAAATCTTATCATTGGGGGAGATCTAAATTTTTCCCTAGGTTTTTCAATCCTGGGGTCTTTAGGCACAGGCTGACCCCCTAGTGGGATATTTTGAGTAGTTCCTCGAACCTCATCAGCTCATCGATATCCCTATGGAAAAACTAACCCCAACTTGGAGCAACAAAATAATTGGGGAGGCCAGCCTTGCGAGGAGACTAGACCGATTCCTCATCAAGGAACATCTTTTGGAGCAAGGGTACACTTATCACCAATCGGTGGGACCCAATGGACTCTCAGACCATTTGCCTATTCATATTGAAATATGTGGCATCATCAACAATCCTAGAGCCCCCTTCAAATTCAACTCCTCATGGTTGAATGACATCTCTCACACTAGTCTTGTAATAGACTTTTGGAAGACCCACCCACTGGATAGAAACAGACACATCACTGAGGGATTCATGGCCAATATGAAGGAACTAAAGAAGATTTTCAAGATCTAGGCTCATAATAAGAGATGTGATGATGAACATTGGGTGAATGAAATTGAAAAGGAGATAACCAACCTTGAGGAAAATAGTAGAGGCACCTTCCCTTCGCTTGAGCTCAGGGACAAGCTTGTGGAGCTAACAACTCTAAGAGGGAAAATTCTCAATGAAAAAGAGGAAACATGGCGATTGAGAAGTCGGGCTATTTGACTGAGAGAAGGGGATGAAAATACAAAGCTTTACCATAAATGCACAAATGGAAGAAGGGACTATAATACCATCTGGAACCTAACAATGACCAAGGAGTTGTGGTTGACACCTTCCCCCATCTGACCTCATTAGCCACCTCACACTTTAAGCAGGTCTACCAAAACCCTCCTAATGCTACCCTTGCTTAGGTCATCAGAGTAGCGCAACTATTCCTTCATTTCACCGATATGGAGGAAGTCGAGCATCTTAATAGGGAAGTTACCATGGGGGAGCTTGAGGCCACTCTAAAATGGATCAAAAGGGATAAAAGACCAGGTCCAGATGGATGGTCAGTCGAATTCTACCTGGCTTTCTTTAAGGTTCTAGGAATGACCTACTCAAGGTCATAGAGGAATGCAGGAAATCCGGGAGCGTGCATGGGGCCATAAACACCACCTTCATATCCCTCATTCCCAAGTCTGACAACCCCTCATCCTATAATGACTTCCATCACATATCCATTTGTAACTTTCTTTATAAAATCATTTCCAAAATCATAGGCAACCAAATCCGCCCCATCTTATTGGCCCACATCTCCCCTGAACAATTTGCTTTCCTAAAAGATAGACAGATTCACGAAGCTATCGAATCATCTTAGGAGGTGATGCACTCAATACAATCAAAAAAGATAAAAGCCATTGTTATCACAAAATCTGACCCTGATAGGCTGCTGATCAAGTAGACTTTGAGTAACTCTTTCAAACCAATCTTTTGGTTGAGGCTTAGCCTCCTCAACCTGAGAGGGCTCTCTCAATAGGTTTAAGGATTTTTATTAATGATTAGATGGCTAACTTTAGGAACAAAATAGACAAATGTATAACTGGTTGACTGGTTGAATTAAAGATTAGAAAATATCTATTGGGCTATGGAGTTAAGATAGTTTTCAACAATACAACATGATCAACAAAACATGGAAGTCAAGGCACTTAGAGTTTAGGTTTATAAATAAAACAGTAACACAATGAATCAACACAGTTTACAAGCATGTGAAGGAAGTTAGAGCATTTTCCAATGAATTCTAAGAATCATAAGCTCATACCACTGCAAATAACTAATTGAACAAGGCCATAAGAACATCAAACACATAAATTCCTTGTGAATATTGAGTAGTCAAACTAATCTTTGTATTAAGTATGAAAAACCATAGTTTCTTACAATACCACAACTTTATTTTGCTAATAAAATTACCAACCTTGAGGAATTCAGTTCTCAAGATTTATATAGAGTTTTACAACCTTGGATACTATGATCCATCTTTAGAGGAATTTGAAATCCTAACACTGACACCTATCTATTCATAAAACAAACTACTTAATTACAACTTGACAGCTAGCTGTCTTTAAGAGTCCTAGTATAAATAGGAGTGAAACTCCTAAAACATGCTTTCAAAAACCTTATCTATGACTTCAATGCGTTATTTAATCAGCTTCCAATCCATGTCTTCGAGCTTGATGATGTTCCCAACGCTATTTTAAACCTTGCTGAGTCATGAACTAACTGTCCTGAAAACAAGGAGACATATTTCCTCCTTTCAAGGCCCTTAATCCTTTATTCTTATCTTCAAGCAGTTTTGTTGGTGTACATGTGGCATGTATTAATAATCCATTAAAACTTCATTTTCCACCTGTGCAGAAAGGGAAGCTCGAACATATGGAGGAAAGGATTAAACATGATTGTGCTTCGAAAATACTTTGTTTTCGTAGCACAACTTTTATGTCACTTATGAAATACTTCTTCGAACATTGCTTTCTACACCACTACCATCTAAAACTTCATATATGATCCCATGTCTACCAAAAACCTCAAAACTTGGAATCAATCAGACCTTACCTCTAAAATGCATCTATCAAGTGCTAAATGGTCAGCTTCAGTAGTTTCATAGCGCACTACGAAATTGTTGTGTATGTTCTTTTTTAAAACAGCCTTCAAAAATCTGTAGTTTGGGAGTTTTTTCAAAATTCCATGAAGACTAATATGATCAACCAAAAACCAAAACCACTTACCCTTATAAGATTTTCTTCTTCACAATTGTCCTTCTTTTTATATGCCAAAACTATTTTAAGATATATCCTTCACTGCCCTTTTTCATCACCCCGTTTCATTATTACTGTAGCCTTTTTTCCAGATTTTGTTAACTCTATTTCTAGGTCTTCAATATGTCTCTTCAATCTCCTATTAGTAGCTCTTAGATAAGCATTAATCCTCCTTACAAATCTGGTTTCTTTGATTGTAGGAATAGTCCAGGGAAAGTACTGAGTTTCACTGTTGACTATTTCTGGTTTGGAAACTTTTTCAACTTCCCAGAGAGCCTTTATCCTTTTGAAATTTTTCCTTTCAGCAACATCCCTTCTTTCTCTCACTCTTAGTCTAGCAATTTAATTATTAGCATCTTTTAACCTTTATTCCATTTATTTGTAACTGGCTTTTTCTGTTTGAGTGGAAAGAACTTTGTTTTTGTCACCTTCAGGTCTTGGAGATGGAAAGTCTATCAACTCTTCCTGAAAAACAGAGGCTTCTTCTATTCTCCCCAACTCAATATTGGACTCTTGCATCTTTTTGGATTGCTTGGTTAAGGGCTTTCTGGGTTTGAAAACAAATGTTGTAACAACATCCTCAAATTCCAGTTTCTTGGAGGGTTTCATTTTCTTTGACTTTCCTTGATCAAATTTTATGACATTTGCCTGCACCAAAGGGGATTCTACAATATCAATGGCTTTTGAAATATCATTTAAATCACCCTTCAAGCTTGAACCTTCTCCCGAGATTACTGATTTTCCTTTCTCCTTTGCAATTTGACTTCTAGTCAATCTCCTTTGAACTGGTTTGTTAGTTGACTGTTCTTGTGTCATTCCCTTAACCTCAGATATCTTTACCTTTGTAGATTTAGGAGTTTCAAGAATAACTACTGGTGTTTTGCTTACTTGCTCTTTCACCTGCTTCCTAGGTTTCAACTTAACAAATATTTTTGCCCTGGACATTATAGACTTGTCGGTTTCTGCTGATGGAGTTCCTTTAACCCTAAGGCTAATGTCTACACCTTGATTTTCGGCTCCAAAGTCACATAAAAACAAAAACGAAGACCATTCTTTGTTGATCCTTTTGATTTCATGTAGAACTATCAGCTTAATTAGACCATGATGAAACAGGGAAGTTTCACATCCTTGAGATTTCAACTGTACTTTATCTGCCATCTTAGCTACACTTCGATATAAGAAGTAAGGGAAATATAAAGAAATCATACCAGTAAAATGTAACAGTAGTTTAAAATGATATGAATAAACCTTTTGATATCTTCCTTCACAGGTAAAATAACGTTGAATGTTGAAGAGCAAGTTGGCATAGCTGTCCTTGATGTAGTTTCTAGGAACTTCCTTGGTTAAGATTGTTTCTACAAACTCTAGCTTTAGAAACACCTTACATGGTTCCATGTCGAATCTAAAGTTTTTGAACCATATATCTTGGCCCCTACGAATCTCTATCACCAAAGCTATGATCTCTGGAGAAATTTGCAAGTTCGGGATTTTGACCTTTGTGCTTGAGCCAATGAAATGTAGTGCAAACTCCTTTGTCACCTGAGTATGTCCTCCTTGCAATTTTCTACAAAACTTCCAGCATCCTGCTTTCTTGAAGGCTTCTACAACTGATTTATCTCTGACTAAGACCTTGGTGCTTTCAGGTTTTGTTCTTAAACAATGACTAGACTTGTGACTTTTCTTCTCCTCTGTCATCTTTCCTTCTGAATTCCTGTAACAAACCGGCCTCACTTGAAATTCTGTTGATCAGCCCCGCTTGCCTATGGTGGTCAGCCTCACCTGAATTATGGATGAGGAAAACCTTGGTGAAAAATTACCAAAGCTTACCGTTCGAAAGACAATTCTGTTTGAGGGTTTGCATGCATACTACAATGAGAGACTAGCCAACGTTTTTGAATTTGAAATTACCTTTCATGATGAGCCCTAAATTCAAAATGATGAGTTTGGATGGTGGCATGCTTAAGGATTGACTCCTAGCTGACACCTAATAATGAAAATTTTAACGGAATATTAACGGATTGATGTTTGAAAAGACTATTCTATGAATCGACTCTTTCATAGTGTGCAGGGAAAAGCACTACGAAAAGAGCAGCGTTTTCGTAGTGCAAAATAGACATTTTACACTATCTGCACTACGAAAACATGGTTTTGGGGCTAATTCCAAAAATTTTCAAAATGGCTTAAGCTATGAGTTTCTAACAAGAATATCAGACTCGTGAAACATGGAATAAGGATGTAAGACTTTATTTGGATATGAAAAGTGAAGCCTTTGAGACTCCTAACATATCACCTACCCATTAAAACATAGGGTGACTTGACACTTATCTAAGACCATGACTAGGAACAATGTAAACCCCTATTTTGGTGATAACAGTGGCTCCACTTGGGATAGTGTACCCCTGTGGCACACTAAGAACTCGTAGATCCAGTGCTATCCATTTTTTTTTAGTAAAACAGAAATACTTTTATTTGATTTGACAAGCATCTTCTTCAAACTGTTGGGCCTACAACCCGGGCTTAAGCTCTCTGTTTCAGCTTATCATTATTAGCAATAAAAACTAACAAAGATAGAATATATACAATGTCATGAGTGGTTGATGAAACTTCAACAAGTATAATGCTTTAGGAACCTTCCATTGACAAGCCCTCTAGCATATGATCCTCCATCAATTTTTTTGCAATATATAAGTGTTGTTGCCATGAAAAGAAACAATCTTAAAAGGACCCTTCCATAAATTCTCAAAATTACCATGCTTGTCCTCTTCCTCGATTTTGGCCTCCCATTTCAGCACTTTGTCTTGTATTTGGAAACTATCTTCTTTAATCTTCCTGTCAAATGTATTTTTAATTTTGTTTTGAGCATGCTGGTGGTTGTCATAGACTTCATTCCTCTTTTCTTACAAAGCTATCAGCTGGTTTATCCTCCTCTATATGGAATTTGGTTCTTCTTCAAGTCCTTGAATTAATTTCATGACCAGTACCCCCAGTGATGTCGGAAAAACAAATTCAGCACCATAAACTAATTCATACGGTGAAGTCCTAATTGATCTCCTTATACATATCCTATCAGCCCATAGGTTGTACTTCAGCTTTAAGTGCCAAGCTTTCCTGTTCTCCTGCAATACCTTTTTGATGATTCTTACAATACTCTTATTTGATGATTCCGCAAGACCATTTCCTTATGGATAGCATTCTGTAGAGTGTCAAAGAGTGATATGGTATTGATGACAGAAATTGATGATTTTCTTAGACTTGAAGGCTTGAGAATTATCTATTATAATCTTCATGGGGTAGCCAAATCGAGACAATATATTATTCTCTAGAAAAGAAATAATTACAGAATCATTAGCTTTCCTTGTTGGGATCGCCTCTATCCATTTGGTGAAGTAGTCCATTGCTGTGAGAATCTAGTGATGTTGTCTTGATGATGATGGATGTATTTCTCCAATAAATTATAACCCCCACTGCTGGAAAGGTGCTTCCACATAGATGGGTATCAAAGGCAGAGGTATAAGCTTTCTTTTTCCTTCAAAAATTTGACATTCATGACATGAAACAACCCTTTTGTAAATGTCTTTAAACATTGTTGCCCAAAAATATCCTGCTCTTAGAATATTATTTGTTGTAGCCTCCCAATAATGGTGTCCCCCGCAATCACCTTTATGGAATTTTTCAATGACTTTTTTTAGCCTCCTCTTCAAGTAAACAATTCAGCAAAATTCCTCCTGTATCTTTCCAAAATAGATTTCTGTCAAATATAAAATATCTTAAAGATTTCAACTTCATGAATCTTGCTTTAGATTTTGTTAGATAAGCGTGAGCATTGTGATGTTGTAAAACAAATACCACATCTTTGTACCAATCTGAAACAAGATATTTCTCATAAATTGGAACCAATTCTTCCTCATCATCAGAAATTTCTGCATTCAGATTTATGTCAAGACAATCAAAGTTTGACTGAGTCATCAACTTCTCCAACCCTTGTCCCTTCACTAATTTGGTTGGTTTGATATCTATATCATATTCTAGCAATTTTGCAATCCATTTTCCCCTTTTACCATCAGGATCTGGCTGAGTTAGAATTTCTTTCACCACAGTACTTGGAACATATGCCACAATATGAGAATGCAGAATGTAAATTCTGAATTCTTTAATAGCTTTCACCAAAGCATAGGCCTATTTTTCTAGAATATTATACTTCAGTTCAGCGTTAGCTAATGTTCTACTAAAGAAAGAGATAGGTCGTTTAGTACCTTGCTTTCCTTTTTGAAGCAAAAATCCAACAATTGTATTTTCGGAAGCAAATGTAAAAACCAAAAATTCTTTTGAGAAATCTGCACTGATGAGTACCAGTGCTTGTGTGAGTGCCTTCATAATTTTCTCAAAATAATTCTTTGCCTCAGATATCCATTTAATATCAACTCCTTTCTTTAACATCATTGTTATAACTTTGACAATCTCAACAAAGTTAGGAATGAAGCGCCTAACAAAATTCACTTTCCCAAGAAATGATTGAATCTCTTTCCTACTTCTTGGCAAATCTGCTTTTTGAATTTCATTAACTCTATTAGGATCAATCCTAATTCCATCTTCAAAAATAATGACCAAGTAATTTGTTTGTAGTTAAGAAAAGATGATTTTAGTAGGATTAAGAGAGATACCAAACCTTCTACATTTTAGCAGAAATTTTTCCAGGTGTTTCGGATGATCTTTCTCTTTCTTTGAAAAGACTGTTATATCATCAAGATAAACAACCACTGTCTTGTCCTTTTCTTTAGAAAAATCAATGTACATTTCTCTTTGAAAAGTAGCTCCCGCATTCATGAGACCAAAAGGCATCTTGGTGTACATGAATGTGCCCCATGGTGTTGTGAAGGTTGTTTTCTCTTGATCATCCAGATGCACTAGAATCTGATTGTACCCTGAGAAGCCATCAAGCATAGGCATTCTTTGTGAACCAACAATATTTTGAAGAATTTAATCCATCTTGGGGAGAGGATAGTTTCCCTTTAGTGAAGCCTTATTCAAATTCCTAAAATCAATACAAATTCTGATTTCTCCACTCTTCTTTCTAACTGGTACCAAATTTGCAAGCCAATTTGAGAATCTGATTGGGACAATGATTTTAGCATCAAAAAGCTTCATAATCTCCTTTTTAATCAATGGAATGAGAAAGGGATTAATTCTTCTCAACTTCTATTTGAATGGTTTCTCATTTTCTTTAATAGGAATAGTATGCTGAATAATGGAAGGATCATACTGTTTCAAGTCAACATAACTCCAAGAAAAAACATCAACAAACCTCTTCATCATCTCAATATATTTGAATTTCATATCAATTGAAAGAAACTTTGAAATTTTGATCATTTTAGGCAAAGCTGATGTACCCAGATTGCAGCTTTCTACTTCCTCTTCATCAGCTTGAATAATTGGTGATTTGAAAACATCATTCTAATCAAAAAGCTTCTCAAGAGGAATAAGACCCTTTGGTATTGAATTATTCTTTAATTGCAAGACTTCAGAATTTTCTTTAGACTCAACAAGCATGTTTTGTTGATCTACTTGAGTACTTTCAAATTCTTCTTTTAGCTCAATAAAATTATTTACCTGTTGATCATCTTCAGAAACTTACCAATTGGTGATATTGTCTGGTATAGCTGGTTTATGATGAACTTCAATCTCATATTTCTCAGAAGAATGAATAGGAATGACAAAAAGACTCGCCGAAACAGCAAGAGAATCAGCAATGGAATTTTGGTCTCTAGTTTTGACAATGAAAGAATAGGCTTGAAAATTCTCCAACATGTCTAAAACTAGATTACTGTATTCTCTCATTCTTACATCCTTTGTTTGATAAACACCTTCAACTTGTCTAATAACCAATTCAGGATCTTTAAAAACAGAAATATTCTGAGCCTTCATTCTTATCAAAACATCTAGACCCAAAATCAAAGATTCATATGCAGCCATGTTATTTGTGCAATCAAAATTCAATTTGTAAGAGTAAAACTTACTCTCATCACTTGGATTTGTAATCCAAATTCCTGCTGCTGCCCCTTCTTTTCCTGTTGATCCATCGAAGTATAATGACCACCATCCCTCCATATCTTTGTTATGTACTTGCTGATTTTTTGCTCTCATTTCTTCCAGACCACTATCAACTGACTCATTGAAAAGAATGGCAGATCCAACTTCAGTATCAAATGCATAAATAGGAAATTTCTGAGGTTTATCCTTGCTGCTTACCATATAAGCTATTCTAGTCTCCTGATACAATCTCCTTTGTTCACCAAAAACAAGAATTGTGGCATAAGTAAGGTCCATCTGCATTGTGCCTTTAATTTTTACTGCCCATGATCTTGATAGCAACATCCAAAACTTTGGTGGAATATCAGCCACAACAATGTCCATAACAATTGTCTTTGCTGGGATTTGTGTTAGACCAACAACATCATCTTTGATTAAACCAATACACTCAACTCTTTTTGAGTTAAAAGAGAATAAATCCTTATATGGTCTTATTACCTGTAACCCTAACCTTTCCATAATTACTTTGGGCATGAGATTATGAGAAGCCCCTGAATCCAACATATCATTATGTCAAGTCATGTCATGAATACTAATGCTTACATAGAAAGGAGGAAACTCCTCATTTTGATCATCTTCTAACCTTGGACCCAAATGTCTAGTAGGATTATCTTCTTGGACATTTAAAATATTAGTAGCTCTTGGTTGTGAATTCAACATCTCAACAATCTTGCTTTTATATTTATTTACCCTGAGAATCTCACTAAAAGGGACTGATATTTTAATCTTTGAAATTTAATTCTCAAGGTTGAAAACAAAAATAGATTTTTCAACTTCTTTGATAGGAGGAAGTTGAGTGTTCTTTTTACCAAGCAGAGTGTCTTTCTTACCTTCAACAATCTTTGTGGTATCATTCTTGGCTTCATCCACCTTTGGAACATCTTTCTTAGGCTGCGCTTTATTTGCAATAATTGACACATTTTTGTTTCTAAGATTATATTGTTTTTGCATTTCAAAGATGGCATGCTGATACCCTTTAAAATAATCTGAAGGATCTTCCCCTTGATTGGCCAAATTTGACTCATCATGCTCTTCTTTAGTCAATAAAATTCCTGGCATCTCTTTGTTAAGGCAATGGATAGATTCTTCAGGAATTTTAGGATCATCTTCTTCATCAACCAAATCCCGCTGAAAAGGAGGTCTCACTGGAGGATTAGGTTGCTGATTTCTATTTTCTCATGGTCTTTGTTGGTTTTGAGGTCTCCTGAATTGAGGATTTCTGAATTGAGGTTCATGTTGCACAAGAGGGGTAGAAGTGTTTCCAAGAGCTAACATATCCATCAGCATCTCCATGGTTTTCATCATTGCGTCTAACTTATCTTTAGAAGTTGATGAGGAAGGTTTTTATTCTTCTTTCAATTTAGTTTTTCCCATTTTTGACTTTTTAGCAGCTATCATGTTTACCTCTACCTTTACTGCATCATTCTGCATTTCAGCAAGTGTAGGAGATTCTCTTTCTCTCAATAAGAGAGAAAAGTCATAATCAAATGCTTCAGCATATCTCATTTGTGCTAGGGCTTCTAGAGGTTTCAGATGAGTTGGAATTGAGTTAAACACTTTATTGAATCTTTTTGAAAAATTTTGAATAGTTTCATCAGATGCTCTTCTAAGGTTGTTATATTTAGTAAGTGCTTGAACTGGATTAGTTATGTTTCCCCATTTTCTTAGAAAATTATCTTCAAACTCTACCCAATTTCGAATGCTTCTCAGTGTAAGAGCTTTAAACCATTTTCTAACTTCACCAATGAAGCTTTGTGCAAAAATTCTTAATTTCACATCCTCATCATCGACTTCTTCTCTGTCAAAAAAATCATTAAATCTGTCTACATGTTCTTTTGCTGTAATTTCTTCATTACTACCCTAGGTATGGATCCTAGTAGTATATTTACTAGGTAGGTCATGCAAAACAGCAGGGAGCAAAAGTGGAGCATACCTAGCAGGTGTAGCCATGATTAAAGGAGGAACAATAGTTATAGGAATAATAGGGACAGAAGATGAAGAGATGATATGAGGAGGATTGCTTTCTTTCTGTAAGCCACTAGGAATGGCAAAAATAGAAGATGAAGAGGTGATATGAGGAGGACTACTTGGCTTCTGTAAACCACTAAAAAATGAACTCCAATTTGGAAGAGGTAAACCAACTTTAGATTTCAGCAGGACTTCAAAAGGGTCAAGCTCTTTCAATTTATCTAGAGACTCTTTTTCTAACAATAGCTCAGAGGTAACAATTTCCCAAAACTCTTCTTTGTCTTCATGGGTTATTAGGGCTGAAGTGTCAATTCCTCTCTTTTGCAGGTCTAAGATAATATCAACAAGTTCCTTTTCATTTTCTAATCTAAACAACACTTCATGAATTTTATCATTAACTTTTTTGTCTTCAGGACTTCTTGAGAATTCAGAGAGAAAAGATTTCAAATAAGATGGAGTACCTGATATTTCTGAAAATCTTTGACTAACTCTTGAAACAATATTTGGATTGTCTCCAACGGTAGGTAGATTGGGATCAGGATTGCTCCATGTGTATCTCCTTCTCAAAGCCACCTTTAAATATTTGAAAATATATGGAGTCACCAAGGTAGATTGCATCCTTGAGAAACTTTTTGAGCTCCTGCTACCTTTAGAAGTTCAGCTTCTTGGTTTTGGGAATGAATAATCTTCAGACAACTGACAGATGCACCAAAATGTTATCACAAAATCTAACCCTGATAGGCTGCTGATCAAGTAGACTTTGAGTAACTCTTTCAAACCAATCTTTTGGTTGAGGCTTAGCCTCCTCAACATGAGAGGACTCTCTCAATAGGTTTAATATTTTTGATTAATGATTAGATGGCTAACTCTAGGAACAAAATGGACAAATGTATAACTGGTTGACTGGTTGAATCAAAGATTAGCAAACATCTATTGGGCTATGGAGTCAAGATAGTCTTCAACAAAACAACATGATCAACAAAACATGGAATTCAAGGCACTTAGAGTTTAGGTTTATAAATAAAACAGTAACACAATGAATCAACACAGTTTACAAGCATGTGAAGGAAGTTAGAGAATTTTCCAATGAATTCTAAGTATCACAAGCTCATAACACTACAAACAACTAATTGAACAAGGCCATAAGAACATCAAACACATAAACTCCTTGTGAATCTTGAGTAGGCAAACTGATCTCTGTATTAAGTATGAAAAACCATAGTTTCTTACAATAACACAACTTTCTTTTGCTAATAAAATTACCAACCTTGAGGAATTCGGTTCTCAAGCTTTATATAGAGTTTTAAAACCTTTGATACAATGATCCATCTTTAGGGGAATTTGAATTCCTAACACTGACACCTATCTATTCATAAAACAAACTACTTAATTACAACTTGACAACTAGCTGTCTTTAAGAGTCCAGTACAGATAGGAGTGAAACTCCTAAAACATGCTTTCAAAAACCTTATATATGACTTCAATGCATTATTTAATTAGCTACCAATCCATGTCTTCGAGCTTGATGATGTTCCCAGTGTTGTTGCAATCCCCACTGAGTCATGACCTAACTGTCATGAAAACAAGGAGACAGAGTTCCTCATTTTAAGGCCCTTAATCCTTTATGCTTATCTTCAAGTAGTTTTGCTGGTGTACATGTGGAATGTATTAATAATCCATTAAAACTTCATTCCACCTGTGCAGAAAGGGAAGCTTGAACATATGGAGGAAAGGATGAAACATGACTGTGCTATGAAAATACTCTATTTTTGTAGCAGAGCTTTTATATCACTTATGATCCCATGTCTACTAGCAACCTCAAAACTTGGAATTAATCAGATCTTACCTTCGAAATGCATCTATCAAGTGCTAAATGGTAACGTTCAGCAGTTTCGTAGCGCGCTACAAAATTGCTCTGTATGTTATTTTTTAACACGGCCTTCAAAAATCTGTAGTTTGGGAGTTTTTTCAAAATTCCATGAAGACTAATATGATCAACCAAAAATCAAAACCAATTACCCTTATAAGATGTTCTTCTTCACAGTCGTCCTTCTTTTTATATGCCAAAATAGCGTTAAGATATATCCTTCACTGCCCTTTTTCATCACCCTGTTTCATTATTGTTGTAGCCTTTTTTCTAGATTTTGTTAAATGTATTTCTAGGTCTTCAATCTATCCCTTCAATCTCCTGTTAGTAGCTCTCAGCTGAGCATTAATCCTCCTTACAAATCTGGCTTCTTTGATTGCAGGAACATTCCAGGTAAAGTACCAAGTTTCACTGTTGACTATTTCTGGTTTGGAAACTTTTTCAACTTCCCAGAGAGCCTTTATCCTTTTGAAATATGTCCTTTCGACAACATGCCTTCTTGCTCTCACTCTTAGTCTAGCAATTTCATTATTAGAATATTTTAACCTTTCTTCCATTTCTTCATCACTGGCTTTTTATGTTTGAGTAGAAAGAACTTTGTTTTTGTCACCTTCAGGTCTGGGAGATGGAAAGTCTATCAACACTTCTTGAATAGGAGGCTTCTTCTATTCTCCCTAACTCAATATTGGACTCTTGCATATTTTTGGATTGCTTGGTTAAGAGCTTTTTGGGTTTGAAAACAAATGCTGTAACATCATCCTCAAATTCTAGTTTCTTGGAGGGTTTCATTTTCTTCGACTTTCCTTGATCAAATTTTTTGACATCTGCCTTCACCAAAGGGGATTCTGCAATATCAATGGATTTTAAAATATCTTTTAAATCACCCTTCAAGCTTGAACCTTCTCCTGAGATTACTGATTTTCCTTTCTCCTTTGCAATTTGACTTCTAGTCAATCTCCTTTGAACTGGCTTGTTAGTTGACTGTTCTTGTGTCATTCCCTTAACCTCAGATATCTTTACCTTTGTAGATTTAGGAGTTTCAAGAATAATTACTGGTGTTTTTCTTACTTTCTCTTTCACCTGCTTCCTAGGTTTCAACTTAATAAATCTTTTTTCCCTGGACATTACAGATTTGCTGGTTTCTGCTGATGGAGTTCCTTTAACCCTATGGCTAATGTCTACACTTTGATTTTCTGCTCCAAAGTCACATAAAAACAAAAACAAAGACCATTCTTTGTTGATTCTTTTGAGTTCATGTAGAACTATCAGTTTAATTAGACCATGATGAAACAGGGAAGTTTCACATCCTTGAGATTTCAACTGTACTTTATCTGCCATCTTAGCTACACTTTGATATAAGAAGTAAGGCAAATCTAAAGAAATCATACTAGTAAAATGTAACAGGAGTTTAAAATGATATGAATAAGCCTCTTGATATTTACCTTTATAGGTAAAATAACGTTGAATGTTGAAGAGCAAGTTGGCATAGTTGTCCTTGATGTAGTTTCTGGGAACTGCCTTGGTTAAGTTTGTTTCTACAGCCTCTGGCTCTAGAAACACCTTACATGATTCCATGTCGAATCTGAAGTTTTTGAACCATATATCTTGTCCCCTATGAATCTCTGTCACCAAAGCTATGACCTCTGGAGAGATTTGCAAGTTCAAAATTCTGACATTTGTGCTTGAGCCAGTGAAATGTAGTGCAAACTCCTTTGTCACCTGAGTATGTCCTCCCTGCAATTTTTTACAAAACTTCTAGCATCCTGCTTTCTTGAAGGCTTCTACAACTGATTTATCTCTAAGACCTCGATGCTTTCAGGCTCTGTTCTTAAATAATGACCAGACATGTGACTTTTATTCTCCTCTGTCATCTTTCCTTTCAAATTCCTATGAAAACGTGACCTCGCTTGAAATTCTGTTGATCAACCTCGCTTGCCTATGGTGGTTAGCCTTGCCTGAATTATGGATGAGGAAAACCTTGGTGAAAAATTACCAAAGCTTATCGTTTGAAAGACAATTCTATATGAGGGTTTTCATGCATACTATAATGAGAGGCTAGCCAACCCTTTCGAATTTGGAATTACGTTTCATGATGAGCCCTAAATTCGAAATGATGGGTTTGGATGGCAGCATGCTTAAGGACTGACTCCTAACTGACACCTAATAATGAAAATTTTAACAGAATATTAACGTATTGATATTTGACATGGTTGTTCTATGAATCTGTTCTTTCGCAGCGTGCAGGGAAAAGCGCTACAAAAATAGTAGCGTTTTCGTAGCACTAAACAAACATTTTACACTGTGTGCGCTACGAAAACATGGTTTCAGGGCTAATTCCAAAAATTTTCAAAATGGATTAAGCTATGAGTTTCTAACAAGAATGTTAGACTCATGAAACATGGAATAAGGATGGTAGACTTTATTTGGATATGAAAAATGAAACCTTTGAGACTCCTAACCTATCACCTACCCATTAAAACATAGGGTGACTTGACACTTATCTGAGACCATGACTAGGAACAATGTAAACCCCTATTTTGGTGATAACAGGCATGATCCTCAAAGCTAATCTCTCCAATTCTTTCTACAGGGTAGGCTGGTTATATTTCAGAATGCTCCTTACCCATCTAGGCTTTTTTGTTGGATTTATTAAATGGATCATGTGTTGCATCACCAATGTTTCCTTCAGCGTACTAGTCAATGGGGCAGTCTCACCCTTCTTTGGCTCTGAAAGGGGTCTCCGACAAGGATTCCCCCTGTCACCTCTGATCTTTCTCCTTGTCATGGAAGACCTTAGCAGACTGATCAAGGACATGCATCATAGAGATAGACTCTCTGGTATTAGAATAATGGAGGATTGTACTATAACTTACCTTCTCTTTGTGGATGATGTTCTTATGTTTCTAAATAACTTACCTTCTCTTTGTGGATGATGTTCTTATGTTTCTAAACGGGGGAATAGGTGACCTCACTACCATCCAGAACACTATCAACCTCTTCAAAACGGCTACAGGAATGGCCATCAATAATTCTAAATCCACTATAACAGTCTCTAAATGACCCCCCCAAGAAATAAACTTTGCGTTATAAAGGTTTCCTTTCACTCTGAATCACATGGATGAGGGCCTTAGATATTTGGGATACAGACTGAAACCACATGGATACAAGATTGCAGACTGCATATGGTTAATTACCAAGTTGGATAAAATACTCCATATCTGGTATCACAAATATCTCTCCAGAGCCGGCCAGCTAGTGCTCATCAAAGCAGTTCTTGAGGCCACCCGAGTCTACTAGACATCTCTTGCATGGATACCTAGAGGCATCCTCAATCGAATACAGAACCTCTGTAGTAGATTCCTTTGGAAAGGTAATCAACCTGGGAGAAGTTTTGCTTGGGCTAGATGGGACCTCTTATCTATACCCAAGAAATGGGGTGGATGGGGCACAAAATAATTGGAGGACTTTTCCACTGCGCTGGTGCCCAAGCTAGGGTGGAATCTACTTACCTACACCAGTCTCTGGACCAAAATTGCTGCTGCAAAATATATCACACCGCTCAGGCCATTGGAGTGGTTGAGACAACCTAGCTAGAACAAATCAGGGATCTCTAATATCTGGAAAGCAGTTTTGAATGCACTACCCCTTATACGGGATGGTCTAACTTGTAGAATATTTGATGGGGCTTCTGTCCAAATTGGCCAAGACCCTTGGATAGGATGTGGTAATGCACATTAGCTCCCCCTAGACTTACTACAGATCCTCACTGAAAAAGGAATCACACATATAAATCATGCAGCGGACCCGGAGTAATCGTACATCCTCTAGCAAGTGACTTTCTAGCATGTTTTACGTCAACACATCTATTCGCATTCTAGAATCTGTACTTTGATCATGTCATGTTGGAGCGTAGGACCCTAGACTTAGATCACAAAAGTCTAGGTTGCGAAGCGATGTGACATGGTTATGATGATATGCATGTCTCTATGAGATGTTTGGTTGTGACCAGACTATGAGTTATCATATGTGATCCTTCTCATTATTAGATAGTTGTGACCATACCTTTCTTTCGTTATGATCCTCTTTGACGGATGCCTGTGCCCATACCTGGATCCATTTACATGATCATGCTCTAGATGGCTGCGTCCATGCCATGATTCATGTATCATTTGGCAGAGATATCAGTTTATGTATATGTATCTATACTTGCTTGTAGGTTTTTTGACGGCAGACCAGTTCCCCACACTGATTTATAAAGAATTTCATCCCTCAACTTCGGCTCGGCCTTCACACTTTAGGGGGCATCTGTTACACAACATTTTGCCATTATCCCTATCCTCCCCATTCCTTGATCCTGGAGGACCTCTACAGTGAACCCCGCATGCTTTACCTTCATGAAGAAACTCCCATTATATCCCTCTTCATGAGAAGATCATTTCCCTTTTGCACCATTTCCCCTGAAACTTTTGTTTTTCCCAATTTACAAGGCCAACGCTAATGACCGTTGTATCCCCCACGCCAATGTGCAGAGATTAGCACTATTCCCCGCGGTGAACGGTGTGACTGAGCTGTGTTCCAATCGCACCAGTATTGTTATGGAAAGTTTTTTTAAATTAGATCTGTCAGACCAGGAGTAACTCCAGACTTGGCAGAAAAACAGTTTCATTTATTTCATTAGGTAGCTATTGTTATATACATGAATGTGACTGATCAGTTCATCTTCTTGATGATTGTTCACATTCCAGATTTACCCAATCGCAGAGGATTAGGTGTCAACATTCCCCCCCTTAATCTGAAGGGATGTTGGTGAGTCCAAGCATCGTTCTGAATCTTTCAAGCTTTTCTCTTCCAAGTGCTTTGGTGAAGATGTCTGCAATTTGCTCATTTGTGGAACAATGACGGAGATGGATTGTTTTGGCCTCAACATGATGTCAGATCAGATGATATTTAGTATTAATGTGCTTTGTACGATCATGGAACTTTGGGTTCTTGGCCAACTTTACTGCAGAGGTGTTATCAATCATGAGTGGAGTTGATTTGACTTGTTTTACCTGCAAATCTTCAAGAATTTTCCTGAGCCACACAATTTCTTTCGTTGCTTCAGCTGCTGCCACGTATTCTGCTTCAGTTGTGGAATCTGCTGGAACTGATTGTTTGCGTGATCTCCAGGAGACAGCTCCTGATCCAAGACTCATAGCATATCCTGATGTAGATACCCCAGTTCCTTTGTCTCCATCGAAGTCTGAATCAGAGTATCCAATCAAGCTGAAGTCGTCCACCTGTGTATACTTGATTCCAAGGTCTTGAGTTCCCTTCAAGTACCTTAGAACTCTTTTTACAGCAGACCAATGTCCCTCACAAGGCTTTTGCATGAACCTAGAGAGGATTCCAACAGTAAATGAAATGTCTGGTCTGGTAGTAGTGAGGTAGATGAGACTTCCTACAAGCTGTCTATACTTTGTTGCATCCTCAAATTCCTTTCCTTCAATAGATGTGAGCTTTAAGTTTTGTTCCATTGGAGTAGAAAGAGGATTGCACTCTGTCATGCCAAATCTGTTTAACAAATCTCCAATGTATTTCTTTTGAGAAAGAAATATGGATTTTGGATGTTTGGTTACTTCAATGCCAAGATAGTAATGAACATAGCCCAAATCAGTCATTTCAAAACTTTTCCCTAATTCCTTCTTTATGGATGCAATGTAGCTTTCATTTTTCCCTGTCATTAAAAGATCATCTACATATACCACAAGATACACAACTGTTTTGCCAATTTTCTTGACAAATAAAGTTGCATCATCAAGATCAAAATTATTGAAGTTGAGTTTCAGAAGATGCTCAATTAGTTTTTCATACCAGGCTCGCGGTGCTTGTTTGAGGCCATACAAGGACTTCACAAGTTTTCATACTTTATGTTCATGTCCTTTCACAGCAAATCCTTCAGGCTGGGACATAAAAACATTCTCTTTTAAATCTCCATTCAAGAATGCAGTTTTTACATCCATTTGATGGACTTTCCAACCGTTCTGAGTAGCTAGTGCAAAAAGTGTCCGGATGGTGGCCCATTTTGTTGTGGGGGCAAAAGTTTCCTCATAATCGACCCCTTCCTTTTGTGCAAAACCTTTTGCCACAAGCCTAGCTTTTTGCTTGTCAAGTGAGCCATCAGCTTTGTACTTGTTCTTGTAGACCCACTTGTAGCCAATTGGTTTGGTTCCAAAAGGAGGATCAACCAGCTTCCAAGTGCCATTCTTTATAAGGGCATCATACTCCTTTTTCATCGCTTCTTTCCATTCATCGTGAGAAGCAGCTTCTTTGAACGAAGTTGGTTCAAAATCTGTAGAGAAGTTCAATTCACAATCATAAGTAACATCCATATTAACAGGTGAATTAGAGTCATCTACATCACCTCCATTTTGTCGGTTTGAATTTCTGGTTCCTATTTTTCCAATTTCATCAGGATGAACACTTTCAAGTGTCTTTTTTAGCCACTTTGGGGGACCTTTCTGAGATGGTCCAGGCTGCTCTGTTGATTGAGTTGGGACTGAATCAATATTGAGTCTCCCAATTCTATCAATTACATCACTTAAAGCATCATCCGTTGTTGGAGTTTCATGCAGGGGAGATTGTTCTTCAGAAGAAGATTCCACATGTTGATCTAGTATAGGAATCCCCCCTTCAAGATGTGGAACCTGATTATCAAAATCTTGAAATGATTTCGTTTTTGTGAATCTATCCAAGCGATCAAGTTGCCGCTCAACAACATTGTCAGATTTGGATGATTCAAGAAAAATGACATCTCTAGATACAACAAACTTTTTATTTACTTCATCATAGAGACGGTATGCTTTGGAGGTGTTTGAATACCCCAGGAAGATACACTTACGAATTCTAGCACCAAGTTTGTCTCTATGTACCTTTGGTATCAAAGCATAACAGGTGGAACCAAAGATCCTGAGATGTCTAACCGAAGGAACATGTCCATACCACAATTCATAAGGAGTCTTGTTTCTTATAGCATTAGATGGACATCTATTCTTTATATATGCAGCACATAGAACAGCATCAGCCCAAAACATTATCTTTAAATTTTTGAAAAAGAGCATGGATCGTACCATATTCAAGATTGTTCTATTCATTCTTTCAGCTACACCATTTTGTTGGGGATTATAGGGCACAGTTGTTTTATGTTTAATCTCATGTTGACGAAGATAGTGTTCAAATTCATTTGATGTATATTCTTTTCCATTATCAGTGCGAATAGACCCAATATGAGATTGTGCATCATTTTCAATCCATTTATGAAAATTCTTGAATGTTTGAAAAGCATCAGATTTGTTCTTCAATAAATAAACCCAACACATTCTGGTGTAATCATTAATAAATGTCATGATATATTTATTTCCATTTGCAGAAGAAACAGGCATTGGACCACATAAATCTGAATGAATAAGTTCAAGCTTCCTATGTTCTCTTGAATGTGAGTCATGAAAAGACTGTTTGCTATGCTTTCCTAGAATGCGAGCATCACATTGCTTATGTTTCCTAGGAATTGTAGGCAAACCAGCAACACCATTTTTCTTCAATAAGCAGAGACTGTCATAGTTTAAATGTCCAAATCTAGCATGCCATAATAAAATTGATGGAAGTGTACCTTCTTCATGATGAGAAATATATGAGAAATGTTGTGCATGAGCAGAGGTTCCTTGCAGTTTGAGAAGCCTTTCTTCTTCTATTCCCCTCATGACAAGTGAGTGGTCAGATTCTTTTCTTACCTCAAGCTTTCCATCAAACATATGAATGGAGTGACCTTGCTGGCAGATGTGGACCAAGGACAACAAGTTTCTCTTGAGCTGTGGGAGATATAGAACATGATACAGAAGAAATTCTGGAAGACCAGGCAGTTTAAGCCTGATTGTGCCAAGCCTTGATGGCTTGATTTTTGACTGATCTGCAAAGTATATTGCTCCATCAACATTGTCAGTGAAATCTTCAAAAAAATCTTTCCTATGAGTCATATGACAGGTTGCTCCTGAATCAAGCAACCAATCATTTTTTGAAGAAGCAAGTGAAGAATTAAACAAATCTTCATTTACTCCAATGTTACATTGTGCATCAATATAGTGAGCGGATTCAGGTGCTTTACCTTTGTCTGTATCATCAGTTTTACCTTTCTGCTGGTTTCTTTTCTACTCAATTTTGTCCCATGGTAGCTTGCATGTAGAAGCATCATGTGATCCATTTCGTTTGCAGCGAATGCAATGTAGATCTTCTTTTTCTGCTTGAGAATGTCTGCCCCCCCTGCCTCTGAAGTATCTTCCTCTTCCTCTTCATCCACCTCTTCCTCTTGTAAAATCTTGAGCAGGATGCTTTTATTTATGAGCAAGGCAAACAGTCTCTTTAGAAGATTCAAGGACTGTCTTCTTTCCAAAGGATTTCTCTCTTTCAACAAACTTTTTCACAAGAGAGTCAAAGGTTATATCTTTAAGATTTCCATTTGCTTGTAAAGACTCAAGATAATTGGAGTAAGTAGGATAGAGTGCCTTGAGAAACGCAATAAGAGGGATATCCAGCTCAACCTTAGTGGATTTGATATCATGCATTATGGATTTTGCTTCAGATGCAAGAGCAAGAGGATCATTATTTTTCAGTTCAAGAGTGAAGAGTTTAATCATGAGCTGAACAACTTCAAGTGCAAAATGTGAGTCGTAGAGTTATTTGAGCTTTTGTAAAGCTTCAAAGGCAGTTGAATATGATGAAATATGGCGACTTACTTCTTCATTTACAGATGCTGCGATTAATGTATATGCTTTGCTGTTCTTGTTATCCCAAATGACGAGCTCTTTGTCTGATGTAGGCTGTATTGGGTCATTGTCTCCTTCTCCGACACACACTCCCTTCCACAACTCATTGAAAATGAGGGTGTGTTTTATCATCCGGGACCATTCAGGATAGTTCTCCTTGCCAGTGAGAACTATCCCTACCATAGAGATGATTGAATGCATTCTGTAAAAGAACTTCTGCTGATAGAAAAAAAATACTTCTGCTGATATACAGTGAAATTGTACTCAAAAGGGCAAAAAATTTCAAATACTTTTATGTACTGTTTCTTCAAATCCCTTCAAGGATCCTCATATAAACAGCCAGATGTTTCCAACTAGAACCAAAGAGCTGGGATGCAGAGGTTGATCTACGTCTTTAAATAAAACTAGCCATTATAAAAAACATATGAAGAAATCAACTTGCTGGTTTTTCTTCTAAGAGTATAGCAGCAGTAGTTCCATGGCTTTAATGTGAAATGCAGGTAGATATATAATAACCAACACAATACGCAGGAACATTATACAATAACTAACACAATACGCAGCTAGTCAAAGCTGTAATGCTTATCAACTGCTTCAGACATCTCCCAAGTGCATTTCATTCCCTTAGGGAACACAACCAAATCTGCGGGTCCAACAACCTGATTATCGTGGCAAACAACCTGTTATGCATCGGTTTTCACTAGTGGTAAAGGGAACCATATTCTTTTATGTTTGGATTAAGCAAAGGACGCTTCTGAGGACTGAATTTCTTTTCCTTTGAGCGCGTTCATACTGACGGTAAAAGACATTCTAACGCCATAGAAATGCGTAATTACTTTTATTCTTCTCTAAAAATACATTTCTATATTAATTTCAAAAAAGAACTTGAAGAAATTTCCAAAAAATTCACACCGACTACTCCAAAAATTCACACTCTGACTGCGCCAAAAACTTAAATACTACTCCACGAACCAGGACTTCGAGGCGCCCGAACAGGTATCTTAACTCACAAAAACTTCGAACGCTCTGCAAACAACTCCTCTGCACAGACTTCTGCAAAGGGTGGCTCGAGATAATCCCTCCGTGCGGACTTCGACAGAAATGGTGACAGAATTGGCTACATCTCCTGTGTTGATACGCACGGCCGCTCCTCCACAGCAAAGATACTCTGCACGGGTTCTCGCATACTCAACGAACTTTAAAACTCTGCGACCTCTCTCCTTGTGTCCAGAATATGTAGAAATAGAGTCCACATACAACAGTGGTAATGACTCTGGCCAATATGAGACTCGTCCCACAGGAGGGTGAACTCGACCTTGGCTGCTACAAGCTCGGATCTAGGGCCTAGCAAATGGCTTGAACTGTAGAGATCTCGTGGAACACAAACCGTCGAACCACTTGAGAATGAGATGCGGCCTTATGTTGTAGAAATGATTTCAATGGATACTCGATTCCAAAATCTGATACCATCGATTCCAAATCTCCGTTCACGTAGATTGCAACACGTAGCTCTCAATTGATGGCTGGAGGCAGAGCAGCGCTCAGGAGAATGCAATGCAATGGAGGTAGAGCATTTCAGGACAGAGGCAGTGGCAGAACGACAGAGGACAACAACAGAAATGAAGGGAGTTACGACTATTTTAAGAACTGGCTCTGATACCATGTCAGACCAGGAGTAACTCCAGACTTGGCAGAAAAACTGATTCATTTATTTCATTAGGTAGCTATTGTTATATACATGAATGTGACTGATCAGTTCATCTTCTTGATGACTGTTCACATTCCAAATTTACCCAATCGCAGAGGATTAGGTGTCAACAAGATCCAAAGCTTCTAGCTCTAGAAGCTCTGTAACAGAAGTTTGGTAAATGGTTTGGCCGGATGGGGTCGAGGATGACAGTTTGGGCTCCTTTCCCCTATAATGATGGAACTACCTCAAGGGATAAGTCCTTCTCCCATGAGAATAGGATCCATATCCCATCCATATTTCCTATATAAACCTCCCTTCTTCCCAAGCACAAGCTAGTTAGGGTGTTGGTTGAGTGTGAGTATACTAATTTGATTAGAAAAGCAAGCTATTACTAGTTGTAGCCATCTAGTTGTGTGAGGGAGAAGTGTGTTTGGGTTTGGAGTGAATTCTAAAGGGAAAATCCTTTAAACTATTGTCGTTTGAAGCCATCATGGAATTCTAGCAAAAGTGTGTAGGAATCTAGTCTTGTCAGAGGAAGACTGCCACGCCAAGGCGAATGGTTGTAATCTATCTTTGATATTAATATATGAAACTATAAATTGATTTCCTACATGTTTTGTAATATTACATATTCGTGTCTTGATGCTTCTTGACTCATAAAGTAGGTTGAATTGCAATTTGTCTATTATTATGTTTGTTTGTTTTTGTTGTTTACTTGTTTCAGGAACTTGAAGAAGGAAGCGAGAGATTGTTGGAGCGAGCAAGTGAGGACACCATCAGGCAGGACAAGTGACCAAGAGGTAGGCCCTCTTGATTGATTCTAACCTAAGGAAATCTTCCATAGAATGTATCTGTTGTGGCCAGAATCATTATTGGGCTAGAGGAATTCGTTCGTGTCCGCACTTATAATTTTACTTCACCATAGGTTGTCTTTACAATTGTAATGTGAACTTGTGTATTCCTCTATTAATATAAATGATGTTATTCTAAATTTTATTTCATAGAAGTACTTATACTATTGATCCAAAATGGATCTTGTTAAGTCAAGTCGAAATTTGCTATATGTTTGAAGTCCAAGATGGACCTAGGTAGAAAAATTCTTCTTTGACATGTGTAGAATTTTAACATCCCATTTTCTTTCGAAATCGGTGCCAAGTTGAAGAGATAGACATATTGATTCTGGTGGTATCTATGGATTCGCATTTGGCCTCTGTACGAGGGAGAAAATGGTCGTCGAATTTTATGGTGAACAGGTGAAAAGGGGCCTTACTGGTCATGTGGCATTCACGTAGTTCAACAAATGGCAATGGTAAAGTTAACAGGTCAAAGTTCATCTCATGTGCATATCTCCAAGTGAATGGTGACATTTTGGGTTTTGGTTGGTTAAAAATTCATATTATAAGTCATGGGTGCATTAATAAGTTTGTGGCGCAGCTGCAAACCTATGGTTTTTAAACCATATGACATACCATATATGAAAATAAAGGTGCACATTCTTCTTAATGCTAAAACGTGTTGAAGGTTCAAACTATGTGTGAAAACCATGGTGGGCGCAAGCGATAGATATGTTTTACAAACCATTTAACTATATGGTAGGTGGGCCCAAAGGCTTATGTTATCAAACCATGGTGGCAGAATATGAAATGAACCTATGGGGAATATGCAATATGGCGGAGTAAATCAAAACCTATGGAAAAAGGTTATAAACTATGGTGCAGAATTATAACAAAGTATAAATAGGTTCATACATGGTGGATACCATTACAGTCACATGGCACAAAGGTCGAGTCACATGGTGGCAGAGTTAGTGGCCATGACCGCCAGAGGATGTGAGTTAACTTGCCAACAAAGCACCAAATATATGGTGTCAAACCATATTGCAAACATATATGTTAAAGTCCGATGGAAAATATATATTAAAACAAAAAATATGGCTTTTATGCATTGTAGAGTTGGAAACCATGTGGCCCAGTGATACAGCACGACAGGGATGAAAAAGCACAATATGTGGTCCAGTCAACACATCAGAGTAGGTCGAGACCACTGGGTTAGATTCCATGGGTCTGTGGTTATATAGATCGTCGAGTATGGGGTTACAACAAGTGTTATCCGGCACGGAGATGTGTTACATGACACGGAGATGCAGGCACAGTTAAAACAACATTGTTGAGTTGTTGCCATGACCGCTGGAGGTTGTGAACGTGAGTACTAAGTCAGCATTGCCATAATAAACACATTTTAAATGAGAAAGAATTACAAAAAGACTCATTATTCTTATCGATTTCAAAAAATCTCAAGAATTTTACACAATCTTCTCAAAATTGAGGAAAGTTTCTATAGTATACGTATAATATATTATTAGATGTATTATCATAATGTAATAAATAAATATCATGTGAGAATCGTTCTATAGCTAATCACTAAAACATATTAATGATTACATTATATAATAATTGTCATATTCCTATTGTTATATAATATTTGTTTATTATATTATAATCATAAATCTAATAAGATATATCAAGTATATTACACTTTTATAGAGAATAAAAAAATGACCAATAGTTAAGAACATGTGATTTTTTCTAGAAAGAAAAGGATTCAAATATAAAGGTCTTTTCCATAAACAAGTGTCTGATACAACAATTTTGGTTCCAAACTTGGCTATGGCTTTAAAATTAAATTATTGTTATTTGTTACCATTTTAATTAAAGAAAAACCATGAAAGATGTAAAAGTAAATTTTCCTTTAATTGAATAGAGTTATGTTCTTAAACTTAAGTGTATAATTTTGAGTATTTAAAATAGTGAATTATATATATATATATATATATATATATATATATATATATATATATATATATATACCAAAGGAGCCAACATGTAGAATAGTAAGACTAATTAAATTGTTTTAACCATTTTTTTATTGATATATTTGATTTAAAACTCAATTTTTTATTTATTTATTATTTAATGTTTTTAAATGCCACATTAATTTTATATTAAGAATTGAAGAAATTGCATATGTCTCTTTTATTATTCTTATTAAGAAATAACTAGTTTTTTCTTTATTTCAATTATTTATTTTCTTTATACATTTAAATAATTTACCTAAACCTTATATTGAAATATCTTTGTGAAGTATAATAATTGTATATCTTGCACACTCAATGAAATATTTGTAGCACGTCTTTTGAGGTGTAATGTCAATAATAAATCGAGCTAGCATAGTGAGAATAAGATTATTAATATATATTTTTTTAATTATGATTAACCCAATGGATATATTCACAATTATTTTTAAATATAGTTAACATTTATATATATATTCTTCTAAAGGTACATTTCTTCGAAAAGGTACATGTGTCAACTCTATACACATAATGTGTTTATGAGCCTAATACTATTATTTTTTTATTTTTAATTACTTTTATCCTTTTTCAAGTTTGATATAGAGTTATATTATTTCTCATGAACATTGAAATACTTTATTGACGGTTGAGAGTAAAAATGAAATATTCTTACACATCTTTTGAGTAATAGTAATGCATTTAATTAACTAAATAGATATATATTTAAAAAAAAAAAAAATTGTTTAAAAGAAGTGAAGTAAAAGTTTAACATTGAACACATTAGACATCTATCTTATTAATTTTCTAAAAAGTCGGAAATAAAAAATAATAAAACTTTAATATTGGAATTTTTTATTTTATAAATTTTCAAATATAAAAAACTTTTGATAAAAATTTCAAAATAATGATTAACATATTAATAATAATTAAATTTATAAATAATACTAATGTTATTTTAAATATGACTTTTCCATAAATCTAAACTAATCATTCTTTAGATTTTAATTTTTAATTTTATAAATTTTCGAATATAAAAACACTTTTGTTAAAATTTGTAAAATAATTATTAACATAATAATAATAGTAATAATTAAATTTATAAATAATCATTCTTTAAATTTTAAATAAAAAATTCCAAACAACTCAATCCAGTATGATATACATTATTTTTTTACCCAAAATTACAGTGTGTCAAACATTTGGCTATGTGGTTATTTCTTTGCACGTGCTAGGACACGCGGGACGTTGTAGCTCCTTAGGTTGAATTGAATTCCCTATATTGAGTTTTCCACTAGGCGGCGCGGAGACAATGACAGATAAGGTTTTCCGACCATAAGCAATTCCCACTAAGACGGAGAAGTGGGCCAAAATTTAGGAATCTGCAATCCGGATAAGGGTTGCCGGGAAAACGCAGCAGGTAAAAAAAACTACAACAATATTCTAAATTATAAAATAGAATAACCAAATATACTCCAAAGATAGAAACAGAGAACTAAAAAACGCAGCAGGCCCAAAAAAGCTACAACAATATCAATCATAAATTATAAAATAATAATACTGAGTTAAAAGATTGGTAATTAAAAGATTGGTTTAATGAATAGTAATTAAAAGATTGGTTAAAGCTAAATTTGAACACAACGGTCCAAAAACGCAAGCATAAAACTCAGGAATGCCCTAAGTCATTATATACTGCGCGCCTGATGAATGAAGAAGGAGAGGGATGGGTGATTTTGATGAATGAAGAATGAGAGGAGGAAATTCTCATACGAAGAGGAGGTGATGGTATTTTTTGCAATCCAGTCCGAAAACAAGAGCAGGATGATCGAGTGGATTGATTATTCATGGAGAGGGTAATTTGTTTGTCTATCTCTCTGTTTGGTTAACAAATGGTTTTCTTTGCTCAATCTACAGGTTAATCATCATGGGTGTTCTATCTCTCTCAAGCACTGTGTCTGTCTTATGGAGCGCTCCATAAATGTTCTGTTCTGTTCTGTTCTGTGTAGTGTTGTATGCATCAATGTCCATGTCCTGTGTTGTGTAGTGTTGTGGTTGTGTCTTGTGTAGTGTTTGTTTTGTGTGTCTGTTAGTTAATTGAGAGAGAAAGTCCATGCCAAGGAGAGTATGCACCTGTGGTTGAAGGGTCAACTTGATCAACCAATGATGCATGCAGAGTGAGTTGTATTCATGCCAATATTTTCTTGAATTATTTTTCAATTCATTTTGGGCCTGGGCCTGTTTCTTTTTCTGATCATGAGTTGGAATTTTATATACAGGAGCTGGAGTAGCATTTCCAGTGCTTTTGGAGCAGAGAATGAGGATTTTCCAGCGCTTTCTCAATAGCAACTGAAAAATTCCTAAGAAGCATGGTTAGTATGCTGGCCTTGTTCTCCTCTGTTTCATGGTTTGTGTTTATTTCTAAGTCTGAGACGGAGGCTAGCCTGTAATTTCTAGTTGTTTATGTTTGCTACCCCAGCTGCACCCAAGAGTTTCTCCTGTAATTTCTAGTTGTTTATGTTTGCTACCCCAGCTGCACCCAAGAGTTTCTCCTCTCATTTTTCCACGCCAACTCTGCCTCCTCCTTGCCTTGAATGATTTCTTTCTATTTCGTTTCGAGCCTATTATTCCTCTTTCAAAGAGTATGTAAATTTTATATATATATGTTTATAATGAAGATATTTAATCCAGAGTTGTTGGGTGAGGAGGGTATGTACAAGACCGAACGCACACCATAGTTGTTTTCAAAAACTACATTTATTCGGTTAGGTTCTTTCTCCCACTGTCGTCACTGCCTTGGTGCTTTTTGTGAATATTTTTCCATTTCGATTTAGAAAATCTACCTACCCGGGGAGTGCATCTCTGTCATGGAATTTCAGTTAGTTAGGATTTTTGGGGTTCTTCCTTCAAGCGATAACCCTTTGAATTTAATACCTGTCAGGCCAGGTTAGCTCAGAAATTAATGAGCGCAAAAAACAACTGGATGATTTTATTCATTAGACTATTATTATTTATACATTTACAAAACGGATCAGTTCATCTTCTAGATGACTGTCTGGCTTCACCTCATCCGTTTCGGATTAGGTGTCAACATTCCCCCCCTTAATCTGAAGGGATGTTGGTGAGTCCAAGCATCGTTCTGAATCTTTCAAGCTTTTCTCTTCCAAGCGCTTTGGTGAAGATGTCTGCAATTTGCTCGTTTGTGGAACAATGACGGAGATGGATTGTTTTGGCCTCAACATGATGTCGGATTAGATGATATTTAGTATTGATGTGCTTAGTACGATCATGGAACTTTGGGTTCTTGGCCAAATTTATTGCAGAGGTGTTATCAATCATGAGTGGAGTAGATTGTATTTGTTTTACTTGCAAATCTTCAAGAATTTTCCTGAGCCACACAATTTCTTTCGTTGCTTCAGCTGCTGCCACGTATTCTGCTTCTGTTGTGGAATCTGCTGGTACTGATTGTTTGCGTGATCTCCAGGAGACAGCTCCCGATCCAAGACTCATAGCATATCCTGAAGTAGATACCCCAGTTTCTTTGTCTCCATCGAAGTCTAAATCAGAGTATCCAATCAAGTTGAAGTCGTCCACCTGTGTATACTTGATTCCAAGGTCTTGAGTTCCCTTCAAGTACCTTAGAACTCTTTTTGCAGCAGACCAATGTCCCTCACAAGGCTTTTGCATAAACCTGGAGAGGATTCCAACAGCAAATGAAATGTCTGGTCTGGTAGTAGTGAGGTAGATGAGACTTCCTACAAGCTGTCTATACTTTGTTGCATCCTCAAATTCCTTTCCTTCAATAGATGTGAGCTTCAAGTTTTGTTCCATTGGAGTAGAAAGGGGATTGCACTCTGTCATGCCAAATCTATTTAACAAATCTCCAATGTATTTCTTTTGAGAAAGAAATATGGACTTTGGATGTTGGGTTACTTCAATGCCAAGATAGTAATGAACATAGCCCAAATCAGTCATTTCAAAAAATTTTCCTAATTCTTTCTTTATGGATGCAATATAGCTTTCATTGTTCCCTGTCATTAAAAGATCATCTACATATACCACAAGATATACAACTGTTTTGCCAACTTTCTTGACAAATAAAGTTGCATCATCAAGATCAAAATGTTTGAAGTTGAGTTTCAGAAGATGCTCAGTTAGTTTTTCATACCAGGCTCGTGGTGCTTGTTTGAGGCCATACAAGGACTTCACAAGTTTGCATACTTTGTGTTCATGTCCTTTCACAGCAAATCCTTTCGGCTGGGACATAAAAACATTCTCTTTTAGTTCTCCATTCAAGAATGCAGTTTTTACATCCATTTGATGGACTTTCCAACCATTCTGAGCAGCTAGTGCAAAGAGTGTCTGGATGGTGGCCCATTTTTCTGTGGGAGCAAAAGTTTCCTCATAATCGACCCCTTCCTTCTGTGCAAAACCTTTTGCCACAAGCCTGGCTTTGTGCTTGTCAAGTGAGCCATCAGCTTTGTACTCGTTCTTGTAGACCCACTTGCAGCCAATTGGTTTGGTTCCAAATGGAGGATCAACCAGCTTCCAAGTGCCATTCTTTATGAGGGCATCATACTCCTTCTGCATCGCTTCTTTCCATTCATCATGAGAAGCAGCTTCTTTGAAGGAAGTTGGTTCAAAATCTGTAGACAAGTTCAATTCACAATCATAAGTAACATCCATATCAACAGGTGAATTAGAGTTATCTACATCACCTCCATCTTGTTGGTTTGAATTTCTGGTTCCGGTTTTTCCAATTTCATCAGGATGAACACTTTCAAGTGTCTTTGTCAGCCACTTTGGGGGACCTTTCTGAGATGGTCCAGGCTGTTCTGTTGATTGAGTTGGATCTGAATCAAGATTGAGTCTCCCAATTCTATCAATTACATCACTTAAAGCATCATCAGTTGTTGGAGTGTCATGCAGGGGAGATTGTTCTTCAGAAGAAGATTCCACATGTTGATCTAGTATAGGAATCCCCCCTTCAAGATGTGGAATCTGATTATCAAACTCTTGAAATGATTTCGGTTTTGTGAATCTATCCAAGCGATCAAGTTGCCGCTCAAGAACACTGTCAGATTTGGATGATTCAAGAAACATGACATCTCTAGATAAAACAAACTTTTTATTTACTTCATCATAAAGGCGGTATGCTTTAGATGTGTTTGAATACCCCAGGAAGATACACTTACGACTTCTAGCACCAAGTTTGTTTCTATGTACCTTTGGTATTAAAGCATAACAGGTGGAACCAAATATCCTGAGATGTTTTACCGAAGGAACATGTCCATACCACAATTCATAAGGAGTCTTGTTTCTTATAGCACTAGATGGACATCTATTCTTTATATATGCAGCACATAGAACAGCATCAGCCCAAAACATTGTCTTTACATTTTTGAAGAAAAGCATGGATCGTACCATATTCAAAATTGTTCTGTTCATTCTTTCAGCTACACCATTCTGTTGCGGATTATAAGGCACAGTTGTTTGATGTTTAATCCCATGTTGGCGAAGATAGTGTTCAAATTCATTTGATGTATATTCTTTTCCATTATCAGTGCGAATAGACCCAATATGAGATTGTGCATCATTTTCAATCCATTTATGAAAATTCTTGAATGTTTGAAAAGCATCAGATTTGTTCTTCAAAAAATAAACCCAACACATTCTGGTGTAATCATCAATAAATGTCATGATATATTTATTTCCATTTGCAGAAGGAACATGCATTGGACCACATAAATCTGAATGAATAAGTTCAAGCTTCCTATGTGCTCTTGAATGTGAATCATGAAAAGACTGTTTGCAATGCTTTCCTAAAATGCAAGCATCACATTGTTTATGTTTTCTAGGAATTGTAGGCAAACCAGCAACACCATTTTTCTTCAACAAGCGGAGACTATCATAGTTTAAATGTCCAAATCTAGCATGCCATAATAAACTTGATGGAAGTGCACCTTCTTCATGATGAGAAATATATGAGAAATGTTGTGCATGAGCAGAGGTTCCTTGCAGTTTAAGGAGTCTTTCTTCTTCTATACCCCTCATGACAAGTGAGTGGTCAGATGCCTTTCTTACCTCAAGCTTGCCATCAAACATGTGAATGGAGTGACCTTGCTGGCGGATGTGGACCAGGGACAACAAGTTTCTCTTCAGCTGTGGGAGATATAGAACATGATCCAGAAGAAAGTCTGGAAGACCAGGCAGTTTAAGCCTGATTGTGCCAAGCCCTGATGGCTTGATTTTTGACTGATCTGCAAAGTATACTGCTCCATCAACATTGTCAGTGAAATCTTCAAAGAAATCTCTCCTATAAGTCATATGACAGGTTGCTCCTGAATCAAGCAACCAGTCATTTTTCGAAGAAGCAAGTGAAGCATTAAACAAATCTTCATTTACTCCAATGTTACATTGTGCCTCAATATAGTGAGTGGATTCAGGTGCTTTACCTTTGTCTGAGTCATCAGTTTTATCTTTCTGCTGGTTTCTTCTCTGCTCAACCTTGTCCCATGGTAGCTTGCATGTAGAAGCATCATGTGATCCATTTCGTTTGCAGCGAATGCAATGCAGATCTGCCTTTTCTGCTTGGGAATGTCTGCCCCCCCTGCCTCTGAAGTATCTTCCTCTTCCTCTTCGTCCACCTCTTCCTCTTGCAGAATCTTGAGCAGGATGCTTTTCTTTGTGAGCAAGGCAAACAGTCTCTTCAGAAGATTCAGGGACTGTTTTCTTTCCAAAGGCTTTCTCTCTTTCAACAAACTTTTTCACAAGAGAGTCAAAGGTTATATCTTTAAGGTTTCCATTTGCTTGTAAAGACTCAAGATAATTAGAGTAGGTAGGATAGAGTGCTTTGAGAAAGGCAATAAGAGAGATATCCAACTCAACCTTAGTGGATTTAATATCATGCACTATAGACTTTATTTGAGATGCAAGAGTAAGAGGATCATTATTTTTCAGTTCAAGAGTGAAGAGTTTAATCATGAGCTGAACAAATTCAAGTGCAGAATGTGTATCATAGAGTTCTTTCAGCTTTTGTAAAGCTTCAAAGGCAGTGGAATAGGATGAAATATGACGAATTACTTCCTCACTTACGGATGCTGCGATCAATGCAAAGGCTTTGCTGTTCTTGTTTTCCCAAATGGCGAGTTCTTTGTCTGATTTGGGCTGCACAGGGTCTCTGTCTTCTTCTCCGACACACACAACTTTCCATAGCTCATTGTAGATGAGGGTGTGTTTTACCATCCGAGACCATTCAGAATAGTTCTCCTTGCCAATGAGAACTATTCCGACCATTGAAATGATTGAATGCATTCTGTAAAAATATCTCTGTTAAAAAAAAAAAAAAAACTTCTGTTGATAAAAGACTTCTGCTGGAGAAAAAAAATTCTTATGCCACAACAACACTTCTGTTGAAAAAAAAATCTTATGCCACAGCAACACTTCTGCTGGAAAAAAAATCTTATGTCATAGCCTTATGCATTCTGTAAAAAAAATATATCTCTGCCAAAAAAATCCTTATGCCATAGCCTTATTTTCTTCAAACATACATCATTTCTTATATCACCGCCACAATATTATGTTTTGAAAAAAGGAAGGCGCTCAAGGGATCTCATATATCATTTCAATATATATATTAATGCAAAAAATGTTCAAGAGGACAGCGTAATAAAACTCTGAGATGGTCCAGGCATTTGTATTTGTTTAACAAGATTAAAACTCTGCTCCAAGTATACTATAAACTCCGCTGCTAGCACATTACAAACGGGTTATTCAAAGAAACAACCCTCAAAACACCACAGCCTCGACTTCATTTGCTTTCCAGATGTGCAGAAGCCACAAAGGTATCGAATACCATGAGATGTCTGTCTTCAAAAAAACGCAGTCCACAGCATTTAAAATGCGCATATACCCACAACATTCAGTCTTCAAATAAAAATGCAGTTAACCATTTCAAGTTTTCAATACATCAATACGCAGTCACCATTTCAGTCTTCAATAAAAACGCAGTCAACCATTTCAAGCTTTAATAAAAAACGCAATCATCTTTTCAGTCTTCAATAAAAACGCAGTCACCATCTCAAGTCTTCAATACATCAATACGCAGTCACCATTTCAGTAATAAAAACGCAGTCACCATTTCAGTAATAAGAACGCAGTCAACATTTCAAGCTTTAATAAAAAACGCAGTCATGGACAGACAGGCCAACCCTGTTCTGCATCATCGATACTCATCACCTGTTCATCGATGTGTTTCCGAGTCCTCATCGATGTGTTGAAAACCGATATAGTAGTCAATGAAAGCAGGGTGAAATTCCTTTCCTTTTCATGGCGTTTTCTCCACACTCGTGCTGGTCTCGCCTTCTTATTTATGATGCATGCGTTAACAAAATCTCTCAACAACATTTTGGTAATTTCCTCTACTTATCCCTAGTCCTCATGGTTAGTAGTCCATGAAAGCAGGGTGAAATTCCTTTCCTTTTCATGGCGTTTTCTCCACACTCGTGCTGGTCTCGTCTTCTTATTATTGTTAACAAAATCTCTCAACAACATTTTGGAATAACTGCAAGACCATGTGTGGCAATTTCCTCCACTTATCACATCTCAACTCTTGTTATATAAATTCTACTTAGGGTTGATAGAGTTCGTTGGAATGGTAAACTGCCAGAATCAGTGTTTATAGATACAAAACCGTTCTCCGGTTTCCAACCGAGAGTGGCATTGCCTCTAAAACTTCTTCCCGTCCCTCGCACGACTTTTCATTGCATACCTAAACGTGTACCGTTGTGTTGCGTTGGATTGGAAGTTTCCAGAGTCACATCTGCTCCTAACCAGGCTGCTTACACATATAACCTCATAGGCGAATAGGGGTCTCGTTTCGTCTGTCAGTTGTACTTTATTACTTTAATTAAGCCGATAGGCTGGTCTATGTCCCAGAATTTTAATTTATTTAGCAGATTATCGGCTTGTCTATGTTCCAGAATTTTAATTTATTTACCAGATTAAGGTAAGTCGACCATGGGGATTTATTTAACCTTCTGCGAACATGTTACTAATATTCTTAGTCATATTTGTAGATAGAAAAGTAGATTGATTTTAAAAATAATTATCACGTACCTGTGCTAGATCAGAGGCACACGTGTAACATGAGAGGAGCCTCCCGAACCTGACACTTGGGTATGCTGTTATAGCTTCTTCATCTTTCATTAATGCAGGTCCATACCATAAATAGCATGGCCCCATGCCCAATACATGGGTACCAATTAGCCACATAGGAAACCTAGAAACCAACACTTGGCTAATGCAAGGGCAGCCAAGAGTTGCCATGGACATAATTGGTCAACTAATCCAAGAGTTGCCATGGATGGTACCAGCAACAGTTCTAATTAAACCAAATTTTAGTTTATCCACCTGTTATTAATTATTAACTTCTAGTTTATTCTTTTTGTCTTTGTTTTTTTTCACCTCAAACTCAAACCCAAACCCAAACCCAATTATTAATTTTAGTTTATTCTTTCTGTCTCTGTTTTTTTTCACCTCAAACCCAAACCCAAGCGTTGCTTGTTTGAATCTATTCTTCTGCCAAACCCAAACCCAAGCCCAAGCGTTGCTTGTTTGAATCTATTCTTCTGCCCCTCAAACTCAAACTCAAGAAGCTGCCCCTCTTCCTTCTGTGTCCGTTTGGTTTAACATGAACCCAAGGCGTAGATCAGAAGCCAATACGTGCCCAACAAAAATGAAATTACATTATAGTTTGAGGTGTACGCCTATCACATTTCATGTGGTTGTTCAGCATGAAGAATACAATATTTAACCCGCATCATTACTCGTAAGTCATCATTACTCTGGATAGAAGTAACCCGCATGGTAAGAAGTCATTACTCTGGATAGAGGTAACATGATCAGTAGCTTCCTCATCAAAGTTTCCATGAGATGAACCCGTTGGTCTTGCGCACGCGCAGTCCCAGAATCATATGCAATAATGGGCAACCCCAGAATGTCATGATGACGACATAAAACAACCATAGAACTTGACAACCATCTCCTAAAAACGTGGGTCACCTGGCAACTCTTAGATAATCAAACATTCCTTTTCTTCTCTCTTATTAATTACATTACCTAGTTTTATTAATTATATTGCAACATGTTTTCTCTTTCAACGTTTTTTATTATTAAATAAACATGTATTTAGTCACCACTTTATTCATTATTTTATTTTATATTTTAATGTGAGAAAAATATATAAGAGACAATTGTTGACAATTTTATTTACTAAATGAAATTTTATTAATAAGAATATTTTCTTGTTATATTGAAGTTAAAAGTTATTAAATATGGTTTTTTAGTTAGTTCTAATATGTAATGGTTATATTTAATTGTTATTATATTAAACTTATAAATTATATTATACTGGTATTATTTTACATAATAATATTGTATTCATGTTTTGTTCTTAATATTTTTCATCCATTTTCAGTTTATATATATATATAATATGGATTTTTTTTTATGAACTGTGCATTCAATTATGTTACAAGTTGTTAGGAAAGCTTTGTTTATTGACAATATCATTTCACTGTTGTATGTTGCAGAAAATTTATCAATACCAAAGTTGCTCGTGGGTGGCTCGAAGACATCATCTATTTTTATGTTTTGTAATGTTGTAATTAGAAAAAATTATATATATTATGTTTAGATGGGCCCATCAAAGAATGTACATGAACACAAACTATCATTAATAATATGAGTAGGCCCTTTTTTTTGTTGGAGGGGGAATTCAACCCCTCCAAAAGGCTCATAGGAAGGTTAAACAGTAACCCTCCTTTGAGTTGTGTTCCTTGTGCTCATGGTTTTCATGATCTTTAGTTTATAGTATATCCTTTTATTATAATAATAATAATTTATAAACATGTTTTAAACATCTTCCAACATCCACACAAATGGCAAAAACCACTTTTATTGACATAAATCATGTAACATTTTTTCAATGTTTTAAACATCTTCCCCGACATACACAAACAAATGTTTTAAACATCTTCCCCACATACACACAAATACCAAGGTCACTCTTATATTTCACATAAATTACTCAACATTTTTTCAATGTTTTTAAAAACTTATTCACATGCACACAAATGGAAAAGCCAATCTTATTGACATAAATTATATAACATTTATAACCTAAATTTATTTATATTTTTTAATTTCTATATTTTTTTGGTTTTTTTTTTTTTTTTTTTAAGACTTTGAATTGGCTTTGGTTTTTTTTTATTTGTTTAATTATATATTTTTATTATAAGTATGTTATTAGGACATTTATATTATATTTTTTTCCTTCTTTTCATATATATATATATATATATATATATATATATATATATATATATAATTTAAATTAAATATTAATATATTGTTTAGAGTGTTTGTCAATATTTAAATGTTTTTATTATATATTTGTATAAATTTACTATATTTAAATATTTTCCTATTGGTTTTATTATATATATATATATATATATATATATATATATATATATGGATTATAATGTATGCTTTGGATTCTTTATTTTGTATGTATATGAATGTATTATTTTCAGAATATATGAAATGAGAGTGTTCGCATTACTTGTATGTATATCTTTGGGGTGTTTATTCTTCTATATATGATTATGAATGTCTCATTTTGAATATTCTTGTGTATGGATATTGTTTACTTGTATGTGTATGAATGTATTCTTTGTTGTATTTGTATGAGTATTATTCACTTGTATTCTAGATATGTGTATGAATGTATTCTTTGCTGCATGTGCATGTGTCTTGTTTACTTGTATTCTTTGTATGTCTATGAATATGTTCTTTATGTGTATATAAATCTATTCTTTCCTACATTTGTATGTCTCTTGTTTACTTGTATTCCTTGTATGTGTATGAATGTATTCTTTATGTGTGTATGAACCTACTCTTTGCTACACTTGTATGTGTCTTGCATAATTGTTTTCTTTGTATGTGTGTGTCTTGTTTACTTGTATTCCTTGTATGTGTATGAATGTATTCTTCTTGTGTGTATGAATCTATTCTTTGATACACTTGTATGTGCCTTGCATAATTGTTTTCTTTGTATGTGTGTGTCTTGTTTACTTGTATTCCTTGTATGTGTGTGTCTTGTTTAGTTGTATTCCTTGTATGTGTATGAATGTATTCTTCATGTGTATGAATATATTCTTTGCTACACTTGTATGTGTCTTGCATAATTGTTTTCTTTGTATGTGTGTGTCTTGTTTACTTGTATTCCTTGTATGTGTATGAATGTATTCTTCATGTGTGTATGAATCTATTCCTTGCCACACTTGTATGTGCCTTGCATAATTATTTTCTTTGTATGTGGGTGTCTTGTTTACTTGTATTCCTTGTATGTGTATGAATCTATTCTTTGCTATACATATATTCCTTGTATGTGTATGAATATATTATTCCTTGTATGTGTATGAATGTATTTTTCATGTGTGTATGAATCTATTCTTTGCTACACTTGTATGTGCCTTGCATAATTGTTTTATTTGTATGTATGTGTCTTATTTACTTGTATTCCTTATATTTGTATGAATGTATTCTTCATGTGTGTATGAATCTATTCTTTGCTACACTTGTATGTGCCTTGCATAATTGTTTGCCTTGTATGTGTGTGTCTTGTTTACTTGTATTCCTTGTGTGTGTATGAACATATTCTTCACGTGTGTACGAATCTATTCTTTGCTGCACATGTATGTCTTTGCTACACTTATATGTGTCTTGCATAATTGTTTTCTTTGTATGTATGTGTCTTGTTTACTTGTATTCCTTGTATGTCTATCAATGTATTCTTCATGTGTGTATAAATCTATTCTTTGCTACACTTGTATGTGTCTTGCATAATTGTATTCTTTCTATGTTTATGAATCTATTCTTTATTTGTCTATGAATCTTTCTTTTCCAGTATTTGTATATATATTATTTACTTGTAGATATATGAATGTAATTTGTGTGAATATATATTTTTTAAAATATTTATTTATATTATTATTATTATTATTATTGTTATTTATTTTAATTTTTTTTAATCAATTTTTTATTATTTTATTTTTTACTTTTGATTTTTTCCCTATCAAAATTTTAAAGATGGATAATATTAATTTATCATTTTTAAAATGAAAATAATATACATTTTAAAATAACATTAAAAAATACATAATATTAGCTTTCCAAGTACAACCCAATTAATGATTATCATGTTATAAAATATTATGAAAACCATGAGACTCAAGTTTCAAATCCCTTTGAAAAGAAGAAACAATAACATGACATTCATAATAACATCAATTTGTAATAACACATATCAATTAATTATTTCATATTAAAAGAGATACAATAAATAAATTTTATTAATTTTATTTAAAAATTCGTTAATTTTAATAATTTATAATTTTTTTCATTATACTAAAATTTAATAATATGTGGAAAAAACATTAATTCTAAAATTTTGTTAATGGTAATTATTTTTTTTAAAATAATAAAGAAAATAAATACTTCTCAATTTTCATAATATACTAATTAACTTATAAAATAAATGTAATTATCAGCATCATAATATCTATACTGAATCTACATCACATACATAAAATAATGTTAATTCTAAAATACATAATAAGCATAATAAATGTGATGTGTGTGAACATGTCACTTTGTGAGTCAATATGTGTAAAGTTTGTGGGTATGTGTATGTTTGTGTGCACCCTTTGTTTGTTGTATGAATGTATATGCATGTATGCATGTGAGTAATTGTGCCTCATTGACAATGGATTGTGTGGGTGCGCATCAGTGGTTAGTCCCATGTCAATGATGGACCATTTTTGGGGTCATATAAGCTCTCACCTTCACGTGGTTGACCCTGTTAGTAGAGATTTTACATCTCCAAACCAAGATGAGCTTTCTATATAATGTTTTTTAATTAATTTAAAACACAACGTTAACTTTAAAACATTAAAATAGGTTTTCTAAAATAATATTTAAATACATTTTTTATTATTTTAAAAACATTTAAATCTACAACTTTACAATAAAATAACTATTCATTCATATATATATATATATAACAACATTTTACAAACTATATTAATTATTAGAATATTCGTTTGAGAGGTGTTCTCTCACCTATATAGTAGAGATGTTGTAATCTCCAGATAAAAAAATAAACATTTTTTTAAATAAAATAAAATTAAATGAAAAGATTAATGGAATGTAAACATTTTGAAAGTTAAAATAAAATAAAAAATAAAACAAAAATAGAAAAATAAAAATGAAAAAAAAAAAAAAAAATGACTCATGGTATTCATGTAGAACATAACTTATTTAAAGGGTGAAATCAAACTAGCCTAGACAATGTAATGTAAACATTTAAAAGTTAAAATAAAATTAAAAATGAAAACAATTAAAAAAAAAAAAAATTAAAAATGACTCCTGATATTGAAAACCCATGGTATTCATGTGGAACATAGCCTATTTAAAGGCTGAAATCAAACTAGCCTAGATCCACTTTAACTCTCGACCTAACTCACGAACTACAAAGCAATGAGAGAGATCAAAAGTGAGATCAGTTCTCCTCTTAGAAAAGTTTACATGTCAAGAGATTTGATCTCTCTTGGTGCTTGGTAAATCTAGTGTTAAGATAAAATCTAGATAGGTTATATTAGTTTCCTACCTAGTACAAATTTTAGTAGAGATTTTACATCTCCAAACAAAAAAAACTTTCTATATGTGATTTTTAATTTATTTAAAACATAGAAATAACTTTAAAACATTAAAATGGTTTTTCTAATCATATTTAAATAATATTTTTATTATTTTAAAAACCTATAAATATACCAACTTAATAAAATTATATATATATATATATATATATATATATATAAAATTATAATTTTCAAATTATATTAATTATAAAAATAAAATTTTGAATAAATATATAACTTTTTAGTTATTATCATGTTTTACTATAAAATTTTTTTTTTATTGATGTTATGTTTTACTATAAATTTTTTTTTATAAATATCAATAATATAGTATTATATTTATCATTCACATTTAATTATTAAATAACAATAATAAAATGAAATAAATTATTTTCCCATTTATTTTATTAAAATTCAAAATATATAAAATGAAATTTGAAAATATTTAAAATTATATTATTAAATACTATTTTAAATTAAAATTAAAATAAATATATATTTTATCTTCATGATGAACCACAATTAAGAATTAGAAACTTAATTACAAATATCAATAATATATTGTTATATTTATCATTCACATTTAATTATTAAATAATAATAATAATAAAATAAATTATTTTATATTTATTTTATTAAAATCCAAAATATATAAAATGAAATTATTAAATATTAAAATTAAATTATTAAATATTATTTTAAATTAAAAAGAAAATAAATATATATTTTATCTTGATGATGAATCTCAATTAAGAGTTAGAAACATAATTATAAATATCAATAATATATTGTTATATTTATCATTCACATTTAACTATTAAATAATAATAATAAAATAAAATAAAATATTTTGTTATTTATTTTATTAAAATTAAAAATATATAAAATGAAATTAACAAATATTTAAAATTAAATTATTAAATATTATTTTACATTAAAAATAAAATAAATATATATTTTATCTTGATGATGAACCTCAATTAAGAGTTAGAAACATAATATTCAAAATATGGATGGGATGAATCTAGAAAAAATATTACAAGAAGCTAATAATCTCATAAATATTAAATATGAAAATATATATTTGTCTTGAGAAGTGCTCTCTAACCTATATGGTAGACATGTTGTAACCTCCAAATAAAATAAAAAAATATTTTGTTTTTATATAAAATAAAATTTAATGAAAAGATTAATGTAATGTGAACATTTTAACCAAGTCAGTGTAAAATAAAAATGAAGTAAAAATAACAAAATAAAAATAAAAAATGACTCATGGCATTGAAAACCCATGGTATTCATGTGAAACATATCTTGTTTAAAGGGTGAAATTAAACTAGACTAGATCCATTCTAACTTCGGAACTACAAAGCATCCAGAGAGATCAAATCTATTTTAACTCTAAAAGAGGTTTCCATCCCAGGAGCCCTCATGCTAGATACATGTCGCAGATACTAGATTGCGTTGAACTTGAAGAAATGTATATTTTGCGTGCCTTTTGGAATTTTGCTAGGCCATGTAGTATGCAAGCAGGGATTGATGGTGGACCCTGCGAAGATAGCATCAATTGTGAATTTAGAAGCTCCAAGAATGTTAAGCAGTTGTGCGCAATGCTTGGCCACACAGGCTACTATAGGAAATTTATCAAATCTTATGCCCAGATAACTACACCGATGGAGAAACTATTAAAGAAGGATGTGACTTTTTTTTGGGATGAGGAGCGTCAACAAACTCTTGATGTGTTAAAGGACAAGATGGTGACTGCGCCCATCTTAGTATTTTTGGATTGGAAGAAAGAGTTCCATGTACATGTCGATGCCTCATGTATTGCGTTGGGTGTGGTATTGACCCAGCCTGGCAAAGGTGAGATTGATCATCCAATAGCCTTTGCAAGTAGGGAACTTTCAAAAGCTGAAAATAATTATTCCACTACAGAGCGCGAAGGGCAGGTGATGATCTACGTGTTTCAAAAGTTTCAGCACTATTTATTGGGTGCACTCTTCAAAATGTACACAAATCACTCTGCTCTCAAGTACTTGGTCAACAAGCATGTGTTGGTGGGGGGCGGATCTATAGGTGGTTTTTTTTGTTCCAAGAGTATGACTTTGAAGTAATAGTGAAGCTTGGATGGTTGAACGCAGGACCAGATCACCTAAGCCGAATTGTGATAGGTGAAGAACCAACCAATTTGGAAGAAGGATTGTTAGATGTGTAGCTCTTTGCTGTGCATGTTGTGGATGATCACTTTGCTGATATCATTTAGTTTTTGACCATGGGTACAGCCCCAGAAGGCTATTCTACTCAATAAAAAAAGGAATTAGTGGTCCGCGCAGTAGATTTTTCTGTTATAGCAGGACATTTGTATAAGATGGGAACGGATGAAATATTACTCCTCTATGTTCCAAAATTTGAGCGTGCTAGTATCCTCATTGAGGCACATGAAGGAGTGGTGGGAGGACAATATGCAGGTAGAGGGACCACGAAGAAGATTTTATGCGCATGGTTAGGTTGCTAATAGTGCATAAAGATTCTAAGGCATTTTGTAGATTATGTGATGATTGTCAAAGGATGGGAAAGCCTTCGCGAAGAGATGAATTGCCCTTAAAACCTCAGGATTCATTACAAGTATTTTACAAATTGGAAATTGACTTTATAGGTCTGATACAACCATTGGGAAGGAAGATATGCACGCAATACATCATTACTCTGACGAAGTACTTAACTAGATTGGCAGAAGCACATCAAGTGAAGGATTTTACTACTATTATAGCTGCAAAGTTCATGTTTGAATACGTCTTAGCATGGTTTGGGTGCCCTAAGATATTGATGAGTGATAGGGGTATGTATTTCCTGAATTAAACAATTAGAACGATGCTTAAGGAATTTCAAGTTTACCATCAAAAGAGTATGCCCTATCATCCCCAAGCCAATGGTACAATGGAATCATTCAATAAGATTTTGAAGAATGTGTTAACAAAGGTTTGTAAAACGGGGAAAAATGATTGGGATGTATGCATTTCGATGGTTCTATGGGTATATAGGACGATGTGCAAGAAGTTGATAGGACAAACTCCATTTAGGTTGGTCTATGGGATCGAGATGGCGATGCCCATGGAATATATTATGCCAAGCTTGCGCATTGTGGATTTGATAGAGCTGGTGGATCGCAAGACGTTGGAGGAATGGCTCGTGCAGTTTATGGAGTTAGAACAAGACTAATTTCTTACAGGATTCCATCAACAAGTGAAAAAGGAATGTGAGAAGGACTCACATGATAGGCATATTAAGCTACGCACTTTCAAGATGAACGATTTGGTTCTGCTCTATGATAGTAAGTTCACAAAGTTTTTGGGAAAATTCCAAATGCACTAGTTAGGCCCGTATGTTGTTACGGAAATCACTGATGGTGGCGTAGGTCAGATCACGAAGCTGAATGGTTAATTATTCCCTGGAAGGGTGAATGGAAGTCAGTTGAACTTGTATACAGGGGATCCTACCCATGTTCAATGACGGCATGGTAGCAAGATAGTCTTAGTGCTCTAGGCAGCTGCAAGGGAGAGAGGGACTCTAAACTACACTACCCGAAGAAAATGAAAATGTAGTAAGGGGGTTGCGCGAGGAAAGCAAGCAGCGTGCCAAGAGGAGGTGTTCCATGGAGGACAGTGTCATGCAGATGGGTCCAAAAGTAGTCATTGAAGTCACTATTCATGATTGGATAATGAAAATCCTACTAGGAGGAGCGGGTAGGTGGCATTTATGGCAAAAATATTTGGATATCTTCCACCAAAGATTCCTATATGATCATAAAATGGATGGAATGGTCAGATTTGAATTCGAAATCACCTATAAATATGGCATGTTAGTCTGTTGTAGAACACTTTTCTTCTGAAAATTTCGCATAAGCCTTCTTGTTTTCACTCTATAAATTAGTAGGTTTGGGAGGATTTGGTTGCAAGCCCAATATTTGTGAGACTGCCTGAGTGGAACCAGAATATTATCCTTGAAGAGATGTCCATCGAACCTGTAAGTTCTGAAGTCATTATCTCTCAAGAAAAAGCCCCTGAAGTTGCATTAATGGAAGCTACGCCATCTGTGCCTACGACATTGCGGTCGCCTAGACCAAAGGAATCTACTACTAAGGAGAAGTATAAGAAACAACAACCTATTTCGGTGAGGCAGTCGTCGAGGAAGAACCCCACGGAGGTTCGACAGAAAGGGAGGATGGATAAGGCAAAGTAGCCATATGAACCAGTGGATTTAGAAGCAGAAGAACTCCGCGATGGAGTTGCTGAATTAGATTCTGATGAGGGCGAGCCTATCATTAGGCTCCTAGCATATATCCCTTTGCGAAAAGGGAAAGCAAAGGTACCCAGGACCCAGATTCAGGCAAGTTCACGATCTCTACATTGCTACTTCCAGAAGAAGTGGTATTTGAAGGTGCGCTCTTAGCGCGGATCCCTATGTTAAAACTAAAGGATTTGGATCTTATCGATCACTAGAAATTTCCACATTTGTGCACCAATAAGTACATGACCAAGATTTACTATGAAGAGACTGGGGTCACTAAGCTAGAACAAATTAAATGGGTAAAAGGGGTCAAGCAGGCCAGATTGCTACATATGTCGTGTGTGTCACACTTTCATAGGTTGATTATCGATACTATCTATGTGCACTAATTTCTCGTGCTGGTGCACGATGGGTGTCTGTGGTTAGGTGAATCCATCCCCATAAAAGACATGCTGATCCATAGAATTACGAAATTTCCCTATAAAGGGGAAAATATAGCCAAGGAGTTTGGAGGCAAAAGCAAGGAGAATGAACTTATAGATAAAATAAAAACTAAGTTTAGGTTGGTCAGGAAGTCACGTGGATACTCTATCTGCTCTATCACAGACCAAGCGGTGTAGCTTGCCGCTCAGAATTTGGCTAGGAAGGTCATGAGAAAATGTCGCGTGGACGAGGTTCCGACAACAATAATTTCATTGGCTACACAGTCCACAAGGGGGTGTAGTACAATTAGGCGTAGTACCTCTGCAAGGAATTCTTAGAAAATTTCTGTGAAGCACCAGATGAAAGTAAGGCATTTCACTATGCCTGGCTGCTGCTGCTGATTGTACTCGCTGCATGGCGACTATCAGATATTAGTTGAGATGGAATTCTGCACAGTAATCAGTTAGAGGCCAAGGTTATCTCCAACCTTGTTTGAGTAGTTGCGGGTCATCTTGGAATTTAAGGCTGATTTTCATAATGTATCCATCCACGTGAGGCAGGACCCTAAGAATATATGGTACAAATTGTCATACCTAGTTACGGAGGCTGATGTACATGAGATTGTGGGGACATGGCTAGTAGAGTGGCAAAAACCCACATATCTTAGCATAGGTACCAGCAAAGGCAGAGAGAGCTCTTCCGTGTAGACAACAGCTGCACAAAAATGGAAAGAAGCAGCACAAGTAGCAGTGCGGGTGTTAGTGGATCAGAAGAAGAAAGAATTTGCTGCTAAGGTAGCTGCCGATAAAGAGTGTGCTACAAAAGAGGCCATAGTAGAAGTTGAAGCATCAACTTCCCAGCATACTGAAGAGCAGGAACAGTTCGAGAAGGAAATAGGTAGGGATGACGAGAAGAGCACTCCTTTCAAATTGCAGAAGCGGGCTAAGGAGATGATTTCTTGACCCAGGAAGAAGCAAAAATTGGACAAGCACGCACACATGGACCGAATGGTCCTAACTAAGGGGGACTTCGATGAGATTGGGGATATGATCCGCAACACAATGATAGAGTTGTGGACTCAATTTGAGTAGAAGTACATGCAGATGCTAGGGAGCATCTAAAAGGATCTGCGTGAGCTACAGATTTAAACAGGCATAATTCAGGTGAGCGTGGGACAAGCGAGAGGGGTTCAAGCGAGCCTACAACAAGCGAGTGAGAGCATAATGGAAACAGAATGAACTTTGGATCTCAAAGTCATTCCCTTTCCAGAAGGGACATTACATGCAAAGTTAGAGGAAGATAACACTTAGATCAGAAAGATCAAGGGCATGGGCATGAATTTAGTCACACTGCCCCTTCAAAGCCTCCACGTGCTTCATCAGGGGTTCTCAAATGAGCTTCAGATTAGAGAGTAGCGTGCACTATCGGTAATTAGCAAAGTCAAAATGAATAATGAGAATATCTTTACCGAAAAGGCTCAGGCTCTTAAGGAAAAAGAAGAGCGAGCAACTTGAAGCTAAAGCCTAGAAGCATCAATTACAGAAGCATGTAGTTCAGAATTAGAGCTACACATTCCAAAGGATGCAGGAACTTCAGCAAAAATTTAGAAACTAGACGCTGCAGTGAGAAAATATAAGGATGAGATAGGTCGAGTTACTTTTGATTTTCAGATGAATATCTGAGAACTACAATTGAAACTACAGCTGACTACTCCACGAGAGGTCAGGGAGTAGCGTTGCATAGCCATTAGAGAAAACATGACTACTTTGGAGAATGCAGTATCGGGTTATAATGGCCTTTTTGAAAACACAATGGAACTAAGGACTACTTTGCAGGAGGACTCAAACCTGTAGTGACTACGTATAAAGATTAGAGAGAACAACAACAGGTTGATGAGATCAGGGCGACTACATGCACTTTGGCACCTGTTCAGCGCTTCGCGCCCTTGCAAGAAATGAAGCTGTTGCAAGCACAGGTTGAGGAGCTGCAACATAAAGAAGTAGTTTTGAGGCTTAGATTCAACCATGGATGGAGGAAGCAAGACATATTACTCTAGCTATGAGTTTCGAGAAGACATAAAGGACCATGTGCCTCATGATGGAGGGGCCAACTACAGAGAATTTGGTCGAAGAATTGCAACATGCCGCATTAGAGAGCACAATGTACCTTGAAGTATTGAAGCTGGAGTTCAGTGAACTCCATAATAAATTGGAGAATAAAGCTGAATGACTTGAGGGTGAGTCACCATACTTGTGTTGGGGGCCTATTGGGATGGGTCCCTGGGGTCAATTTTTGTCAGTAAAGTCAATGTCTGTAATAGTTTTTTTAAAGAATGTGAAGTCTCTGCGAAATGTGGAAGAAGAGCGCGAAACTGGGTAAGAATCAACGGGCATTAGTCCCTTGTATGGGTATGTGATAGGATGGTTTTTGAGACCCACCCATGGTTCGCGGACCATGGTATTGTAATGAAAAGGCTATATATAGTTGAGTCATAGCGAGTCTAAGTGGACAACTTTTGGAGAAGAATCATTGTAAGGGGAAGGCAGGAAAAGTTGGTTTCATGTCCTTAGGGAAAAGGGGAAGGCTCCTACAACTGAATGCACAAAGACCTTGGTGAATCCGCAGCTGAGTGTGCGGTCCCCTGTAGCTCAGTGCACAGGGATAAGAGGTCTCTATCTGAATGTTCACATCTTAATAAATATTGTTTTGAGCCAAATCTATGCATTTGTGCTCTTTTTTATTTACTTTTGTTTAAGTTTATGTATCTTCACTCTGTGGTCTGTTTATGTGAATTAATGCTTAATTTATGCATGAAAAAGATAGATCTATAATTTTTATGCATACTAAGTATAATTAACCACCTTCGTGGAGATTGGGAAAACATTAGATAAATCTGTTGTAGTTAACTGTTCACAAAGGATAGATCTGCACGAAGGCAGATCTAGGCCATAAAGGCTTGATAATAATAGTTTATTGCATTAAAGTAATTAATATGTATCTTGTATGCTTGTTAAGTACAATCAAGTACCTTAGTGAAGATCTGAAGTTCATTTCGATAGAGTTGTAGTAGTTAACAGTCAGACGAAATAGATCTAGGTGAAGGAAGATCTAAGCTATAAGAACCTTAGGAATACCATCACACAAGCCTGTGGATGCAAAAAACTAGTTCTATCATCCCCTAATACTACTTCGAGTGAGACTGTAGCCTGCGCTACGCAGGTTTTTGCCGAAAGGGCCTACAGTTAGGGTTTTGTTGGTTGGCATGAATAACTCTAAACATGAGTTATGCCCCCTTAATCTAACAATTCTGATCAATGACTTGGGATGGAGTAGGCAGTTAGAGGGTAAACACCCTCCCACCTTGGCATCATAGGGAGGTCATCCATTCAATATTATGCATTGAGAATGGATCTTAAACTATGAAGAGAACAACTTGTTCTGAAACCCATGGTTTGCCTAGTTTAGATTGATTATTCAATGAAGTAGGCTCCACAACTGAATTATTGCATAAATTTCCTCCGGTCATATGCAAGGCACTGTAATCATATCTTAATTCATTTTTGGTCTGTCAAATCAAGTTAATTATTAGCCTTTCCCTTTTTGTGGACGTAATTGGACTTTGATATTAGATTTCAAGGGTTACTCGAACCCTTACTATAACTCTGAGGTCACATCCAAGGCTCTGTTGTTATTGAGGATTTTCGGTTAGGGTTATTTAATTATTTTCTTTGCTTTTGTGTAATTTATTTAATCACTTGAAGGATGGATTTTCATTCTTGGAATACTATGAAGGTCATCATAAAGAGTGGCCATTCATGCAAGTATTCCACTTTCCTTACTAATCATCATTCTAGTTACTTTATTCCATTAAAACTTGGATCAATTTTCCTAACATTTCTCTCTCGCTTCCCCAACACGTATCTTTTGGAATTCGATTCAATGTGAATATTTCCCTCCTTTAGTATGTTCTGTTGGGCTAGGGTTCAACCACGTTGGATCTCACACCCTACCATAATGCAAGGGATAAATCCTCTTCCAACCTGTATAATTCCAGAGTCTTCTGGAGTCATCACTATCAACTTGCAATGCCAGGTTACTTGGTAGATGGTTTTGAAGGTAAGATCTAACCTTGGTTTTATAATAACACTACTTCTTATACTCATGTGCCCATTCTGATGAGGTTAATCACTTATAGGTGGAGGTGTTAAAGGCATTTTTCCTTAAGGTAATTTCAATAGTACAATCTTTCACTTTTTCTTGGGTAATTTTCCCACTTCCCCCAGTTAAGTTTCCTAATTAATAATTTTCATGAAATTTATATTGAAGGGTACGATGTTCTTTTCCCTTGCAACAATTGGACCTATTTTGCTTCTTACTCCCACAGTTGGTTTATTTCATAGTTTTTTCCCTAAACACATCTTTATCTTTGATAAAACAGTTTTTGTTGCTATGTTGATTGGATCAATTTTTTTTGGTTGCATGAAATACTTGTTTTTCTTGCTTGATTTGATATTGGCTATAAAGCCTAGCCCTCCTTAGGATGAGACCTAGTCTACTGAAATATTCCTGATAATTATTCAATATTCTTTGTAATCTAAACTTAAATACTTTTGTGTAAATTTTGTTATTAAGGGTATTCAATACCAAGAATTTTTTTTCCCCTGGGAAAAATTCGTAATTTCTATTAAAGTTAAGAAATTACATTTTGCATATGCCGAAGCATTCATGTACAGGCCGCTGTGCCTACCAAGATCAGTCTGTGGTACTATATAAACAAAATTTAAAGCAGTTTGTCTCCTCGCAGGGAGCTGTCCAAAACTGTTCACTAACAGTGTTCAAAATAGGAGTCCATTGCTCTACGCAGAAAACCATATATATCAAAAGTAAAGTGCTGTATAGTGCTAAATATGTAGAGGTATATACAACTATTGACAACAAAAATAAGCAAGTGGAAATATTGTAAGTGGGCTTTTATAGCCCATTGTCCATCAGATCATCAAAGGGTCTATGATAATACTGGTAGAATGACCCTTCGATTTCCTCCAGTATCAGCCAATTGTCTCCTTGTCTGTGCGCTGCCTCTTTGGAGAGTTGATCTGCAATGGTATTTTGTTCCCTGTAGATATGACGACAAGAAAATGATTCAAATGAAGTAGTCAGCCTCTTTGCCTCGTCTAATATGTGCCTCAATGAAAATGCATGACAATGAGATGCATCAGATAGCCAATTGCAAACTATTTTAGAATCACCAAACAGCTGGAGGTGTCAACATTGTTTTTGTATGGCAAAGTGAATGAGGTGCTTGGCAGTGCATAGTTCAACATAGTTATTAGTTCCTCTGCCTAGGTTTATTTGTATTTTGTAGCTGTGTGTTTCATTGAGATATAGTATTGCGCCTCCCCCACAGCCCACCTCTTGAGCTGAACCATAAAAAAAAGTCCATGGTTTGGATTTGTCAATATCCAATTGTCTAATGATGCGGACAGGGCCTATGTGTTCTTCACCAGGTATCATGTTGTACTCCGCAATGGTATGAAGAAGGATAGTAGGCCAGTGGGGGGCTCTGTGGTTGAAGATAGCCTGATTCCGGGCAATCCAGATTGCCCAGCATGCAAGAAGCGGAATATTAATGGCTTTCCCCGAGTGTTCTTGGTTCCAGTTCTCCCATGCTTCCATTATGCTGTGACCATGCCAGTTTTTCAATTGCGGGAGATGAGAAGAGAGGTCATGCCAGAAATGTAAGGTGATACAGCAATTTAGAAATAAGTGTAAAGTACTTTCTTCCTCCTGGTGACAGATATGGCAGCGGAAGGGCCCGTGGAAGGATCGCTTCATAAGATTGGTGCCCGTAGGTACTTTATCGAAGATGATGTTCCACATGAGCAGTCGTGTACGCGGGGCTGATTTGAGTTTCCATAATGCCTTCCATGTGGGATGAATAATAGGAGGTTTATGCGACTCCATGAGCTTTAGGTAGCCAAGCTTCGGGGTATATGTTCCATGTTTTTCATAAGCCCAAATGATTTCATCAGGTCCATCAGTAAGTCTGGTATGAGCTTGAGCGAGTGCATCCGTGTACTCTGCCCATTCATTGTGCCATTGTGCCGGAATATCTAATGCTTGAGCGCTGGTCCAGGCTTGATGGAGGAAGGAAGAGTTTGCTTGATATCCAATATGCATTATGTATGTGATACCTCTATCATTAAGATGTGCAATGAGGCCATCTGAGAGTCTGTGAGTATTTCCACATCCAACCCAAGGGTCCAGACCTATTCGAACTGCATTGCCAGCCTTGATGCACCAAGTTAAACCTTCTCGTAATAAGGGTAGTGTGCCCATGACAGCTTTCCATATGATGGATATGTTATGAATAGTTCTCTGATGGCTGCATATCCAATCCAACACGTTCAAAGGCCTGATGTATTTTGCACATGCTACTCTCGTCCAGAGTCCTTCAGTGGTGAGAAGTTGCCATCCTAGCTTGGCAGCCAGGGCTCTAGAGAAGAGGTCGAGCCTTTTGATACCCCAACCCCCCCAAAGTTTGGGTTTTGCAATAGTGTCCCATTTCACCCAGGCAAAGATTCTGCCTGGCTGGTGGCCCTTCCAAAGAAATTTACTGCAAATATGTTGTAATCTGTTGAGTATGCCTTTGGGAATCCATGTGAGAGCCATCCAGTATACTGGAGTGGCTTCAATCATAGCTTTAATAAGTATCAGTCTGCCAGCTGGAGATAGGTATCAGTGATACCAAACTTGTAATCTCTTTTCCACCTTGGCTATTAGCCATAACCAATCTACTATTCTGTATCCATTAGGTTTCAGTCTGAAACCAAGATATTTAATACCTTCTAACAAGGTCAAGCTGTTATAAGGAAATCACTGATTGGCATAAGCTATTTCATTGATAGAGCATCCAAAAGTAGTAATGGTGGATTTATGAACATTAATCTTCATACCAGTAGCATGTTGAAAAAGAAGAAATGAGTTATGGAGTGTAGTGGAGTCTCCAACGCTGCCATTCAGGAAAATAAGAATATCATCAACAAATAAAAGGTGAGTGAGGAAACGATGGTCTGCAAGTTTGATACCAGATAACTGGTGTCTATCTCGTGCAGATGAAATGATTCGACTCAACCCTTCCATAATGAGTAAAAATAACAGTGGGGAGAGTGGACATCCCTGTCTGAGTCCCCTCTCTGAAGTGAAGAAAGAGGAGGCTTCCCCATTTAGTAAAACACTATATGATACATCAGTGATACAAATCATGGTCCATTTGATGAATTCATAAGGGAAGCCCAGGTGAGTGAGCAACAGCCGTAAGTATAGCCAGCTTGTTCTGTCAAAAGCCTTGGACAAATCCACCTTGAGGATCATTCCTTTTTGTTTTTTGATCTGCATGGTGTGCATGAGCTCTTGAGCAGTAGCAATGGCCTCATGGATCTGTCTGTGGTGCAGGAAAGCAAATTATTCGGCGGAGATATGCTGCGATAGAATGGGCTTGAGACGGTTGGCAATAGTCTTAGCTATAATCTTGTAGAGGCAATTGCAGAGTGATATAGGGCGGAAGTCATCAAATGTACTGGGGGCATTTGATTTAGGAATGAGAGCTATGAAGGTGGATTTAATGGCTGAGGATATACTACCTCTTCTTCTACTGTCTTCGACTATATTCGGGAGGTTAGTGCCCAAAAGATCAAAAAATGCAAGATAAAACTCAATGGTCCATCCATCTGGACCAGGGCTCTTATCTTTCTTGAACCATTTCAGGGTAGCTTCTAATTCTGCCATCGTCACTTCCTTCTACAGTTCATCAGCATCTTCTTGTTCAATATATCTGGGGAAGAGCTCAACCACTCTCATGATTTCCAAGATATTAGCCTCTTCAAGTGCCTTGTAAATGCCTCTAAAATGCTCAGTGGCCAATCTAGCCAGATTCTGTTGTGAGGTGACAGTGACCCCTTCATCATTCTTTAATTCCCAAATAGTGTTAATAACTTTGCGGCCATTTGCAAACTTGTGATAAAATTTGGTATTTGCATCTCCTTCTGTGAGCCATATAGCTCTGCTTCTAAGTCTCCAGCTTTCTTCCCTTTCCTTCAAGATTTGAGTGCGTTTGGCAATAAGGGAGGTGAAATTCTCCTTGCTTTCAGTGGAGGGGAAAGTCCCATTTGATGATTCTTCAAATTCAACAATGACCCTTTCAGCCTCCTTTAAAGTCAGGTTGTCCTGAAGGCGTTTTCGGTGTGCCCATTTCTTGGTGATTTGTTTGAGTTATGTGAGTTTCCTTACGAATCCCACTGAAATGTCCTCACCTTCTCCGATGGCATTGGATTGCCAGTAATTATGCACCAATTGTATGTATGAGGGATCTTGTAACCAAGAGGCATTGAACTTAAAAGGGATCTTTATCTTATGGGTTAGGTCTTCAGCTTCTAAGTAGATCGGTCGATGATCAGAAATGCCTCCCGTTCCAACCCATTGCCGAACTCTGGGAAGATCATTAACCAGGGATTCCTTGATAAGGAATCTGTCCAGTCTTCTTGCAAGGCTTTGGTCTCCACTTCTGTTGTTTGTCCAAGTATATTGGAGCTTGGCAGACGATATGTCAACCCAGTGATGATCCTCTAGAAGGCTGGATATAGTATCAGTGAGGGTGTCGACCTGGGCTGAGTGCCCCCATGACTCACTATATCCGAGCGAGAAATTGAGATCTCCTCCAAGAATAATGTTGTCTGCCTGGAGCAGCTCTGATGCAAGTAAAGAACTCCAATAATTGGCTCGGTCTGTACATGGGCCATATACATTGATAATCCTGATATCGTTTACAGCAGAATGAGCACAGATATCTAGACCAATAAACCCTCTTCCTCCAAAAGTGTTCTTAATCTCCGCAACTTTGTTATTAACCCCAATGGCCATTCCCCCAGATCTTCCGGATGCATCCAAAGCATGGAAGGTCCAGGAAGGGAGCCAGACAGAGAGAGTGTGAATGAGGGGTTCTGCTTGACAGAGAGTCTCTTGAAGAAAAATGAAGTCCATCTGTGATGATAGGAGTAGTCTCCTAAGTGCTAGTTTTTTGGCTGAACTAGCAAAACCCCGGCAGTTGAAAGAAAGAAACTTCATTAGGGGAGGGGGGCTGGGCCATTCCTCGCTCTAAGGGCCCGTAAGATGGTCTGCTGTTGCCCCAGGGCGACTTCTTCATCAGCAATATGCCTAGCCTTGGTAATGCGGGAGGGTCTACCCCTGGAAGTCTTGTGGGATATAGACATGCGGTTCAGATCAAGTCCAACTGCATCCGGACCTTTGTCCTTTGTGTGAGGGCGGAGGGAATATCGGGGAGGAGATGGTGATGAATTTAATGAAAGGGAGGCCAGAGTCGAAGTGATTCTGGATGGACGAGCCACCGGTGAAGGGAGTGGTAGGGTGCATGTGAGAGTGGAGTGATTGTGATTATTCAGTGGAGTGGATGCAGGGGATGCAGTGGGAAATAAAGTAATGTTGGATGCAGATGCAGTGAAATGAGATGATATGCCCAAAGTCATACATGAAGGAGGAGAGGACGGAGAATAGATAGGAAACTTACCCGATTGCTCCAAGTCCTCTTGCTCAGTTGATGGCTGCAGTTGTGGCGAGGCCAAAGGCGGATCAGAGGGATCCCCAGCATTGTCGGATGGCCCGGCGTTTCCTGGTTCCTCCACGGTCTGTGGGCGATCCTGTTCCCTAGAGGCCTGTGCAGGATGAGTCTTAGGTGGTATGTCCTGCATCTGTGGGGCTGCATCCTCCGAGCCGTTAGAAACTGATTTCTTGAGGAGAGGGCAATCTCTGTAAAGGTGGCCAACTTGATGGCAACGACGACATCTGTATGGTACTCCTTCGTAATCGATGATTTGCTTGCGTTCAGTATCCCTCCATTGTATTGTAATATATTCCAGCAGTCCGCCTCTCGTGTCCAGGTTAATGAGTATCCTGGCGTAGGCCATCATTCCCGTTTGCTGATAGGATTTATCATAGCCCATATAACCGCCAATGGCATTACCAATCCTCTTGAAGATGTCTTCTGACCAGTACTGGAGGGGTAGCCCAGGTAGCCGAATCCATACCGGTCCGATGCCAATTTTCTCTGTCTCAGGGTCGAATAGAGGAGTCCATCTCTTGAGTAGCACCGGAGCATGGTCAAAATTCCAATATGATGATAGGCCCCAGTTAGTATGATCTGCACGCGCGAACCAGAGAGTGAACCATCCCCGCACGAAGGTCTGCACAAAGGGGATATCCACCAAATGGTGGCCCCAAACATCCATTGCCCATTGCTTCAAACGTGCTGCCGAGTAACTTCGGCCCCTGATGCGACCGACCAGAACACAATCTGCAAAATCCATGGCCTCACCCCAGCGAATATCTTCTTCCAATCTGAGAAATACGTCCTCCTCCCTTGATTTGAAGCACTTGTATTTTCGTTTAGGGCCCCGAGGAGGGGGATCGCGGGTGGGGTGACCCGAAGGTGGGGAATTTGCTTGCTGCGTCGCCGGGAATCGAGGCGTATAAGAGGGGCCGTGAGGTCCTGAAGACGATGGGAGGCCAGTGAGCGGAGGTACGGCAGTGAAGCTGCCGGATGAGTGCCCGATGGAGACAGGGATGCCGATAGAGGGTCCAGGTAGAGAGGGGTTTTGATAATGGAGGGGTAAGGAACCCGTGACCAGAGGAAGTGAATCAGGGATAGGGTTGATGTAGCTTGAAACAAACCCTAGGGTTGCCGGAGAGTGCGGGGGTGTGGTAAGAGCAGGCCAAGTTGGCGGGTCGTCCGGGAGGACAACAAGGGGATGCGAATGCGGTTCACTGAACGGAAACGGTGGAAATTGATCAGAAAAGTCTGAGTTGTACATACCTCCGGATGCTTCAAGTGGGGTGCGCCAGATGGAGACCCCTTCCAATGGGTCCGCGGAGTAATCGACGGCCTCAGTATCCTCCATTGCCAGCTGCTCCTAGGATCTACAGACACCTCGGAACAGAGAGTAAACCCGGAGAAAACGACAGTTGCAAAAGAACGGTCCATGCAACTGTTGAGTTCCGTCACAGGGCGCGCCGTTAGTCACGGTTTGGGGCTTTGAACTCCAAGAAGTTACCATCCTATTCAATACCAAGAATTATTGCCAAGTTCTCATGTATTCTTAAATTTTTCGATTAATTTATGGTGAAAGGAACTTTTTTTTCTTCTATTTTTTATCTGGAAAAAGACTTTGTGCCTAATATTTAGTACCTTCTGTAATTCCTTCTTAGCTTCCTTTATCAAATTATTATTAATCATGTTAATTCAATGAAGCACCTAATTCCATAAAAGAATTGTATTATTTTCTTTTTCTCCTTGTAATCGTAGGTATGAACTTGTATTTGTTAATTTCTAGAAAACAAATCAGTTTTCATAATACAGGTCTCAAACCTAGGACTATCTATGAGGTTACTGGAATGACCTGGCCTAATAGCTAACCCAATTCGTAAGTGTTTATTTCCAGTTCTCTTTTCATACACATGTGGTTGAATTTATTAATGATTATGTATTTTGATTCATTTGTTGGTAAAATGAGTTATTTTTCTCTTTTACAAGTCTAATTAATTGTGTGTCAAGGACCAAATCAATCACTTAGTTGTTTTCCTACATTGGTTTGTTCATCTTCAACCATTACCTACCACAACAATTTGTTATTTACTGACTACATACTTAGTTATATTTTGGAAGGGTTTATTTATAACATTTTAACACTTGCTCCCATTCTAATTCAATGATAAGACCTTTCAATTCTTTTCTCAAAACTATCTTTATTTATTTACAAACATATCATAAATTTCCTCATTTTCCATTGAATGCAACTATAATTTGACTATCACCATGATGAACCTTAGTTGTAGGTTCGAAACCTCGATCTTCAAGTCAACATGGATGGGATGTATATGAAAAATTTATTACAACAACCTACCAATCGCAGAAATCTAAAATCTGAAATTATCACCATAGTATATTTATTTCTAAAAAGATCATGTCAACATATAACCATTAAAATTTCATTAAACTTTAATTATATACCAAATAAATATAGATTCCAAAACCAATAATGTACTTATCTGATTGCATTTGGATAGCCAGGGAAATCGATTGGGAAGAAGACTCCTCCTCCCAACAAATGAGGTTGGAAATTATGTCCAACTCTCCCTCCAAGCCTTTTCAATTTCCAGACAATTAGTAATAAACACTTTGTTCAGAGGCCTCCAGACTACCGAGTCCAGCCAATAACTTACTAACTTTAGGGCTTCCACTAGCTCTCAGTCCATCTCAAGAAAACCCTTATAATTGTGTCCTGCTTCACCTTGACCACATCCTATCCAAGGTTCTCAGTTTTTATTTCATCCTCCTTTTAGATGCATTTGGTCTCTCTCTCTCTCATTTTTCTCTTCGACTTCTGGTCCCTACTGATATGTTTTATCTGTAGGGAAGGAGGAAGTAACTGAATCAACTGTTTAGAAACTGAAAATTTTCATTTAGGGTATTTTCTCGTGAATTCCAAGATTTGTCAGGCTTTTATTTTTATATAAAATTAAAATAACTTAAATATTGAAGTTTCTCGCTTAGGATTTCTATGTAGCCCATGATCTACCACATATTTGCGGTAAAAGTAGATTAAATGTTTTACTTTTCACAGTGTAAGTGGAAGGTTGGTGCCTCTTGGAAAGTTGGTGCCTTCTAAAAAAGGGGGTCGGTGCTTCCAGTGAGTGGATGCTCACAAAAAAACAGATGTAATTAAGTTGGTGCTTGATTTACCTCATAAAACAAACAATAAGTTCTTGTTTTTTTCCCTCTGGGTTTCCGTGTGAAAACACTATGTCAAATGTGTGCTACTCATGAGATTGTTATTTGAGTATATGTGTTTGAAAGTTTATTGATTCACCTTTTCATGAATGAATTATCTCACATGTGAAAGAACATAAGAAGGGACTATATAAGTATAGTAAGAAAATAAACTTAATAGTTTCTTAAATTACTGATTCATCCCCCCTCTCAGGAATTCCTTATTTCAAGAAATTGTATCAGAGCCAAGTTCCTTCAGGAATATTTTAAACACTAGAAGGTAGATCCATAAGGAATTATGAATAGGCAAGGGATTCAAGAAGTTTACTCAAGTAGGATACCAGTATTTGATGGGGCCAACTATGCTTTTTGGAAAGTAAGAATGGAGGCATATCTTATGTCCCCGGGGGTAGATATTTGGACCTCAGTACTAGTAAAATAAAATGTCCCTAATATTCCCCCCACTGATGCAGATGGCAAGAAACTGTATCTGAGAAATGGTAAAGGAAATCATACCATTATTGTTGGTATTAGTTAATCGGAACTTGTGAAATTTATGTATTGTAAGTCTTCTTATAAAATGTGGGAAAATCTTAACTAGTGTCATCAAGGGGATGACAAAGTTAAGCAAGTGAAACTTTGGACTTTCAGAATGAGGTTTGAAAACTTGAAGATGACTGAGACTGAAATCATAGCACAATACTTCCTCAGATTTGATGAAGTGGTTAATATGATTAGAAGACTTGGTGAAGAAGTTAAGGAAGAGATGATGGTTCAAAAAGTATTGAGATCTCTACCCATGAGATTTAATGTCAAAATATCAACTACTGAAGAAATGCCTGACTTAAAGGATCTCAAGATGGATCAACTACATGGTATGCTCACAGCCTATGATATGAGAGTGGAAATGGAGAAATCTAAACCGAAGGAAGTAGCATCCAGAGTATCCAGTAAGGGAAAGGAGCACAATTTTCATCAAGGTTGCTCTAGCAGTGAATCTAATCAGGAGATGGCTCAACTAGCCAGAAAACTAAAGTGTGGCTCAGGTAAATATAAATGGAAGTTTCCCTTCAAGTGTTTTGACTATGGAGGAGTTGGACTATAACACCCCCTCCTCCTAGGTCCACCCAAGAAATCAACCATTCATGGTAAACATGTGATGAGAGAGGTCACTATAATGGATTCAATTTCCTTGGTGACCGTAAGGGAATGGAATTGATGGAACACATCAAACAAACCCATCCACATAAGAAACAAAACCCTCAGGAGACATGTCAGCCACTCAGACATCCTGTCCTTAAGTCCCACTAAGGATTTAAGCCTTTTAAACGAAATTTTCTCTCATGCTATAGGAAAGACAACGACCAAAATAAAAAATCGCTCTCACAGGACTATGTTCCAGCATCCCTGGACTCTTTTCAGTAGACCTATGCCAGCGCCCCCGAGATTTGAGCCACTTTTCTAGCCTAGAATCTTAACCTCTGCCTAGAACTTGTTACAACCTCCATAATCAATCAAAGGAATGATGACAAGATAAAAAAATAAAAAGTCAACCTCAGTACTAAGCCTAAGCATCCCCAACTGGGACTGACATTATGTCAAACACTTGACATCAATGCAACCTACAGGTCTAGGATACAAGACAAAGCATAAATGACTGAAAGAACTTATGAAAGATAACCAGAAGGATCACCTCCTTCTCCATTGAACTGCTATATCATTCATTAGGTCTTTCATCCATCCATTTAACAGTTACAAGTAAATACATGAAATAACCATGACATGAACCAATCATTTAACCATGCTTATAACCAGCATAAAACCATGTAAATAGCAGAGACATGACAACCATTAAGTCCATATATAAACAAGTGAAAAAGTAAGAGAACTTAGCTTTTATTAATCATAAGCAAATTCGACCAGGTTCGGGACTTCCACGTACCACCCAACCATAGACATGGTTGAACCAAATCTCTTTTTTAGCTATTTACCCCCATGCCATATTCCAATAATAAATGTGGGATCCCATAGAACAAGCAATCCAAGAAAAACCAATGGAATCCAGAGGCTAAACCACCTCTACCCTCATCAAACCGTTATCACACCGAAATCGTTACTCTGATCACAACCGAACTGAACTTGGAATGCCATCTAGGATCCATCACTATCCTTAAGGAATTTTCCGTCTCCTTATCTCTTACGCTTTACCAAAATCAAATATCGGATCACTAGGCCCTAAACTGAGATTAGTCTCTCAAGCTTTACCATAATCCAAACTTGGATCACTATGTCCTAAAACAAGACTTCTCAGTCAGGATTTATCATGTATCCCGCCAAAACCAGTCAAGGGATTCCTAGGCCTTTGGGAATGGAACTTGAGACCACCTCTAGCTGGGATTATGAAATACATCCGGTAAAAAAAATCTCAAAAACTGAAATTAACATCCGAACATGATGGAATCCAGAAAAAGTCAAGGCTAGGCTTAAAACCCCTATCTTAACTTGACAAAACCATGCCACCGACAACAAGAGAACCATACATCAACATGAAAATACATGCATGTCCAACCCGGCTACGAAATGACACATGCAAAATGTTACCTACAAGTATTCCTATTGAAGTTGCCTCATTCTTCTTTTCCTTGCTTGATCCTTGCTTTCCTTTCCTTTTCCTTTCCCTTCTTTTACTTCCTTGATCCAAATCTAGAGTGCTTCCAAGGAAATCTAAGCGACCAAGAGTGAGTGAGAGAGAGAATAATGGAATAGCTCCAAAGTTGAGCTAAAAAAGATTAGCAAAATATTTCCAACTGATCCTTAGAAGCCTTTTTATGAACGAGGCCTTTAATTTCTTTATTTTCCATTATTCTCCTTCAATTTCCTCCTCACATGCAACCTGTGACCTTTTCCTTCCTTTTCTCCTAATTTCCTTTATATTCATAAATAAATGTGCCAAAATGCCTTTTTTCCTTTTAATTCCTTTGCCTTAGCCTTTGACAATTTTCCTTAGCCAAAACACACATCCAATGATGCCCACTAGGATCTCTTTGCCCAACATTAATCTTGGAACAATTTTCCCTTAACCATGGTCTTATTTTTTCCTTTATTTACTTTATTACATGGAATTTTTCACAAGGGCTATTACAGAACCCTCCCCCTTAGGGAATAACATCCTTGATGTTAAACCACACCAAGACCTTAGCAAAACCGCTGAAAAGAAAACATACTGCCCATGGAGCTTTATAACTTAGCTCGTTGCAGTATTTACAATTTAAGACCTGGTCAAAAGAAAAACATCATGACAATATAACAACCATAATAACATGATATCCATACCGCTTATTGGAGCTTTATAATTTAGCTCATGGAGGTATTTACATCTCTATACATGTACATACATACACTAAAACATCATAAACATATATGCCAACATAAATCAACATCAAACCAAAACTTCTTTGCCTCAACCTGCAAACAATGAAGGATACAGGGCATGCATCTGATCTGCCATCTCCCATTTAGCTTCTTCAGTCCCAAAGTGCTTCCATTACACTTTAGCTTTCTCTATGGATTTGTTCTTGATGATGAGATGCTTCCGCTACAAAATGCACTGAGGCTTTGGCTAGAACTTTCCTTCTTTCTCCACTTTCAATACATACTAATCAATAACATGATCAACATCCTTTATATACTTCTTAAGCAATGAAATATGGAAAAAATCATGGACTTTCATTGTTGGAGGCAGTACAAGTCGATATGCCACTGGTCCAATCCTATCAAGGATCTTGAAAGGCCTGCAATATCGTGGTGCCAACTTGGCACGTAAATCAATCCTCAAAGAGCTTTTCTTGGGCTTGATGCATAAATACACATGCTCCCCAACTTGAAGATTCCTTGAACACCCTGTGCTGATCCACATAACTCTTTTGTCTATCTTGTGTTGCCTTGAGATTCTTCTTTATAACCTACATTTCTTACTCCATGTTTGCCAACATATCTGGTCCAATAAGTACCCTATTCAATGGATCACTCCACCTGATGGGATTGTTGAAACTCCGTCGATACAATTCATTGAAAGGACTCATCATAATCATTGTTGTAGGAAAACTCAACAAATGGAACATACTCCTCCCATTTCTTTTGTTGGTGCATCATGTACATCCTCAACATATCTTCCAAGATGTTGTTGACCCTCTTTGTTTTTCCATCTGTCTGCGAATGACAAGTTGTACTGAAGGCCAACTCTTTACCCAAGCTTGCAAATAACTCCTTCCATAACATGGAAGTGAACTTTGCATCCCTGTCTAACACAATATTCTTTGGAACACCATACAGTCTCACTATCTCTCTGATGAATACATGTGCTACCTCACTGGCTAAATATGTAGTCTTTACTGAAATGAAGTGAGCGACCTTGATCAACCTATCAACCACAACCATAATAGAATCATTTTTCCTCACTGTCCTTGAAATATTTGCGATGAAATCCATGGAAATGACCTCCCATTTCCATTATGAAATCGCTATAGGCTGTAGTAAACCACCTGGATGCTTACATTCCACCTTTACTTGTTCAAAATCTAAACATCTAGCCATGCACTCTGCCACTTCCTTCTTCAGATTTGGCTAATAATAGAAGTTTTTAACCGACGTCAATGCCTTCTGATATCCTAGATGACCTGAGTATGGCTTCACATGAAACTCCCTCAAGATAAGCTTCTTGAGTTCACTGTAATTCGGTACATAGATATTTTCTCTAAATCTAATCAACCCATATGCCATAAGATAGTAGTCTACATCTTGATCACTTGTACCTATACTTGCACATGTACTTGCACTTGTACCTATACCTATACTTGTACCTGCACCATACTCTATTGTAAAATGTGCATGATCTCCATGTATTTTACATCCCGTTGTCCTGCCTGCAAAATCTTATCATGTAACTCTATCCCATAAGAGCTCATAATTGCTATATGATTTACTGATACCTTCTTGCTAAGAGCATCTGCAACTGTAGTATACCTAGGGGGATATTATGGGGTACAGAGGGAGTTACCCAAGGGAATAATGTAATAATGGCATGGGCCATAGTTAATAAATAAAGTGGTTAACCCACATCATGTAATGGACCACAAGTAGTTAGCAATAATGAGATAATTCGATGGTATTAGATATATGGTATTGAATGACCCATGGTATTGAATGTATGAAGCCAATATAGAGGCTAGAGACTCCCCATGGAGATATGTCAATGAATATTGTATGGACAAGCATATGGATTTTGTAGTGTTCTCCTTCATTAAGGAGTGATTGTGTGGTGTTACCCTACCTCAAAGGTTTGATTAATAAAGATAAGCATTTCTATATTCATATCTTGTTATTTCTAGGCATATTTCTATATTTATTATATATTTGCAAGTTAGATCTATTACAGCAACCCAGTTCTCCTTCTCTTTGATGTATCTGATCTCGAAGTGGAACTCACTAAGGTTAGCCAACCATTTAGTTTGCCTGGAATTTAGATTCGGTTGGTTAAACAAATACCTCAACCCACTGTGATCGCTCATCAACGTGAACCTCCTGCCAAGAAGATAATGTCTCCACATCTTTAATGCATGTATAATCATTGCTAGCTCAAGATCATGTGTTGGATAGTTCTTCTCATGCTTATTCAATTTCCATGACTCCTAACACACTACCTATCCTTCTTGCATGAGAACTCCACCAAGTCCCCTCTTTCAAGCATCTGTACGCTCTAAAAACTCCTTGTCCGGATCCACAATCTTTATCATATGTGCATGTGTCAACAACTGCTTAAGCAACTCAAGATTAGCCTCACATTCTTCTATCCATTCGAACTTATTACCTTTCCTTTGCAATGATGTGACAGGATATGCAATGCATGAGAAGTTCCTAATGAACCTCTTATAGTATCCTACCAATCGCATGAATGATCTCACCTTATCCACATTCTTAGGAGCTACCCACTCCATGATATCCCCTATCTTTTCTGGATCTACTGTTATGTCATCCTTGGAGACAACATGCCCCAAGTAATGTACCTCAGTCTGAAAGAAGACACACTTGATAAGTTTATCATATAACTGATGTTCTCCTAGTAATTACAATACTGCTGCTAAATGTTCGACATGTTCTCCCTTATTCCTATAAAATACCAGTATGTCATCAATGAATTCAATAACAAACTTATCCAAATAAGGACACAACACACTATTCATCAAACACATGAATGTAGCTGGAGAATTAGTCAAACCGAATGGAACAACTACAAACTCATAATCTCCATACCTAGTCCTAAACACAGTCTTGAAGATATCCTCTTCCTTGATGCGTTCCTAACTGTATCCCAATCTCAAGTCGATCTTAGAGAACACTGCCACTCCCTTTAACTCATCAAACAAATAATCAATCCTTGGCAAAGGGTACCTATTCTTGATCATTACCTTTTTCAACTTATTTTAGGTTATGCACAGCCTAAGAGTGCCATATTTCTTCTTTACGAACAACACTGGTGCGCCTTAAGGCGATACACTCCGTCTGATGTATCCTTTTTCCAACATTTCCTTCCGCTTCAACTTCAACTCTACCAACTCAAGTGTGCTCATCCTATAAGGTTATTTTTGATGTTGGAGCTACCCTTGGCACCAACTCAATAGAAAATTATACCTCCCTGTGGGGTGGAAAATCTATAATATCCTAAGGAAATACATCCTGAAACTACTACAAAACTGGGTACCTCCTTAACCTTGTCACTATAAATGTGTATTTCAAACATCACACAACCTTTTCTACAACTATGCTTAGCCTACATATAGGTAACCATCCTCACTAATATATTCTTCTTCTTTCCCTGTAAAGTCCTCTTTTCCTCACTAGCATACACACACTCAATGGCCTTGTTGAAGCAATCCACTTTGGTTCTGTGAAGGTATAGCCAATCCATACCCAAAATCATACTATATGATCCCAATGGAAATACATTCAAATGTCTTATTGTAGGCATACCATTTAACTCAAATGTGCAAGCTCTTACCCAATGGTGAACTTGCTTCTTTGTACCTATAGCCAACTATACCAACCAAGATTCTGCATGCACTTCCTTTCTCAAACCACACTTATCCACTGGGTCAAGATTAATATAACTATAGTTAGATCCAGGATCAACAAAAATAGAAACAACTTGATCAGAAAGATTACCATCCCTCTCAATGATCAATGCCTAATGATCTGCATGCTTATTGTCCACAACTGCATAAATCCGAGGAATTATGTGACCAACATTCCTAACTGTATGTGCCTCCTGAGCACTATATATTTGGGCTCTACCACGACTTAGATACTACAAAAAATCCATCTTACGTTGATCCTTACCACATATCCAACACTGCAATGGTTCCCTACCATCGCCTCTAACCTGCAGCTCTTGATGTCCCTTCTCAGATGTATTGAATCTCTTGTAAGGAAATACATTTTCTTTCTCACTTGCATCTTAAGGTATTCCTCTATTTGGTGGCCATTTTCCTTTAGATTTTCCAGTTCTCTTTAAGTCACATTTAGGCTCACCTTTGTGCTTTGGCTGCTCATAACAGTGCTTCAACTTTCAAATGGACTCCTCCAACAATCTAGGATCATCAAAATCAATCTGGTCTCTGAATGCAATTGGCAGTCCACTGATGAATCTATGAACCTTGGCCTTTTCCTCCCTAAGGTAATGCACATATCTCAATGGCTCCAAAAATCTACTAGTATAATGGTTATCTATCATAGAACCCATCTTCAACTCATAAAACGCCTTAGACCTGTCGTCATAGTACCTCTTAGACAAGTACTTCTTCTTGAAGAGACTTTCAAAACTATGCCAAGTCAAATATTCCTCATGTATACCTTTGACATTTTTCACGTCTTCCCACCAAATATCTGCTTTACCTTTGAGACTGAAAGTGGCTATATTTTCTTTCATGTTCTCTAAATAATCATGCAATTGGAAGAATTTCTTCATACCAAGAAACCACGCCTCTGAATCTTGTGATTTATTCATTTCTCCATAAAAGGTAGGTAGCTTTTCTTTCTTAAAATCATCTAGCAAGTATCCCTTATCACTCCTCTTGTAAGGATGATGACGATGACAATCATGATGTCTATCAAAGCCAAAACTAGCATAATACTTGTGTCTATCACGTCTCTTATCGAGAGTTTCCAACATCCTTCCATCTCTGACCATGTCAGATATATCGAACGTATGCCTACTAGGAAACTTACTTCCATATGCCCCATTATTTTTTTCCTCTTGTCCATGGTTGATCTGAGGTGGTCCCTATCGTTGCAATTCTGACAAACTCTAAAGTAGTATCACATTCACCTCTGCTTGTTTCTCTTGTGCCTGCATGATTTTGTCATTGCCTGCTTTGCAACTCCTTATTTCTTCTTCCAGGCTTCTCAATGTGTCTACCAAGTGGGAAGATTTCCCCACACCATGATTCTCATCTAATTCATAGGGATATTCTATGTAGTCTACCACATTGCTAGCCATTTGATCTCATTCCTGCAAAGCATACTATATTAGCTAAACCAAATGACCATAAATCAACGTACCTTAGCATAATTCTGGGAGGATACCTTGTCTGCAAGATCATCAAATTAGTGTGATACATGTATAATGTAATCATAATAACATATAGACATATATCAAATAAGTGTATCAACACATAAACATCATTATAGCTAGGGTCCAGTCATTATTGCATGCCCATATCAACAATGCATGCTATGACCTCTTACATGACAACAACCATTACCCATTGTACCCATTCCCACATGCAACTATCAACATGCATAATAAATGTGTAATCAACTACACATACACATAAATGCATGTGGTCGAGCATAAGTGATTAATTCTTCTAATCAACCGACAAGACTAATAAATGTAATGAAATAACCAAGAATGTGACCCAACATAGAAGGATGTAATCAAGCTGCATATAATCATATAACCAATCATATATTCTTGACAATGCATTCCATAAAATCGACATGAAGTTCCTCATGATAACCTTACTACAACCATGATCAATATGATGCAAGGCAATAAGCACATGGAACTCAAGTGTAAGAGACACACATGCAACTGACATGCATGCATGACCAACACATTCACCCATATATGTAGTATCAGATATGAGCCAAAGAGAGTGCAACCCACTCTGATACCAATCTGTAACACTGCCTCCTCCCAGGTCCACCGAAGCAACCAACCAGCTGCGGTAAACATGTGATGAGAGTAGTCACTATAAGGGATTCACATGTGATGAGAGTAGTCACTATAAGGGATTCAATCTCCTTGGTGACCTTAAAGAAATGGAAGTGATGGAACACATCAAAAAAAGCCATCCACATTAGCAACAACACCCTTAGGAGACATGTTAGTCACTCAGACATCTTGTCCCTGAGTCCCACTGATGATTCAAGCCTTTCAACCCAGAGTCGCTCTCATGCTATATGAAAGACAGTGACTAGAAGCAAAATTCTCTCTCACAGGACTATGTTCGAGCGTCCCCAGATTCTTTTCAGCAGATCTATGCTAGCGACCCTGAGATTTGAGCCACTTTTCTAGCCCATAATCTCGTCCTCTACCCAGAACTTCTTACAAGCTCCATAATCAATCAAAGGTATCATGAAAAGATAAAAAAATAAAAAATAAACCTCAAGACTAAGCTTGAGCATCCCCAACTAGGACTGACCTTCTGTCAAACACTTGGAATCAATGCAACCTACAGGTCTAGGATACAAGACAAAGCATAAATGACTGAAAGAAATGATGAAACATAACTAGAAGGATCACCTCCTTCTCCATTGAACTGTTATATCATCAATTAGGTCTTGCATTCATCCATTTAACAATTATAAGTAAATACATGAAATAACCATGACATGAACCAGTCATTTAAACATGATTATAACTAGGATAAAACCATGTAAATATCAAAGATATGATAGCCATTAAATCCATATATAAACAAGCACAAAAGTAAGAGAACTTAGCTTTTATTAATCATAGGCAAATCTGACCAGGTTTGGGACTTCCACATACCACTTGACCATAGACATGGCTAAACCAAATCCCTCTTTTAGCCAGTCACCCTTGTGCCATATTCCAAGCATGAATGTGGGATCTCATAGAATAACCAATCTAAGAACAGGCAAGGGAATCCAGAGGTTAAACCACCTCCACCCTCATCAAATCGTGATCACATCAAAACCAGTGCTCCGATCACAACCGAACCAAACTTGGAATGCCATCCAGAAACCATCAATATCCTTGAGGAATTTCTATCTCCTTGTCTCTTAGGCTTTACCACAATCCAATCCCAGATCACTAGGCCCTAAAATGAGATTGGCAACTTAGTCTTTACCACAATATAAACACAGATCACTAGGCCCTAAACTAAGAATTCTCACTTAGGCTTTACCATGTATCCCACCAAAACTAGTCAAGGGATTCCTAGGCATTTGGGAACAAAACTTGAGACCACCTTCGCCCTGAATTTTGAAATCCATCTGGCAAACAAAAGCTCAAAAGATGAAATAAACATCCCAACACCATGGCATCTAGAAAAAGGCAAGGCTAGGTTGAAGACCATGGTCATAACATGACAAAACCACGCCATCAACATCAAGATAACCATACACCAACATGCAAAGCTAGGCATGTCCAAACTAGTCAGGAAAGCACACATGCAAAAGGTTACCTACAAGTATTCCTATTGAAGCTTCCTGATCCTACTTTTACTTACTTGATCCTTGCCTTCCTTTCCTTTCCATTTCCTTATTTTCCTTCCTTGATCCAAAGATAGAGTGCTTCCAAGAAATGCTAAGTGACAAAGAGTGAGAGACATAAAATAATGAGAGAGCTCCAAACATGAATTGAAAAAATATTAGAAAAATCTTGCCAACTAATCCTCGGAAACTATTTTATGAATGAGGGTTCTAATTTCTTCATTTTCCATTATTTTCCTTCAATTTCCTCCTCACATGAATCCTATGACCTTTTCCCTTCCTTTTCTCCTTGTTTCCTTTATTTTCATAAATAAATTTGCCAAAATTCCTTTTTGCCTTTTAATACCTTTGCCTTAGCCTTTTCCAATTTTCCTTAGCCAAAACACACATCTAGTGATGCCTAATAGGATATATTTTCCCAACATTCATCTTGGAATAAGTGTCCCTTAATCGTGGTCTTATTTTTTCCTTTATTTACTTTATTACATGAAATTTTTCACCAAGGTTGTTACAGGGACATGTCTCTTCCAAATGCCCTTACAAAGAAAATCTTGAAAGAGAAGAAGATCTGAAATTTAGAAATAAGTCTCATATGTATCAGAAGAAAGAACCCTACAAGAAGAAGGGGTTCTATTCCAAAGAGGATAGCTTAGCACTAGAATTAGACTGTGAAGACTCATCATAAAATGAGTCAAATAAGTATCTTCCTATGGCCCTCCAAATAAACTCCAAGAAACAAGGTATTATGGACTCTGAAGAGGAAGAAGAGGAAGGAGTGGTAGATCTTGAAGGGGAACTCATCAGTGCCCTTTATGAGTTTAAGAAATCAAGGAATAAAAATAAGCAGCTGAAGGAATAGTTGTAGCATGCAGAAGAAGGGATTCATAACTTTAAAAATGAGGAGTTTTCTTATCAGAAAGAAAAGCTTGAAGAAGCTATCAAGAGAAAGGATAGTCTAGCCCTTGTATTGAAAGGAGAACAAGGAAACCATGAGAGACTAGAAGAGGAGAGAAAGCAATTGAAACAAGATCTTCTTAGGTTAAAAAGGGAAACGACCTCAAAAATATGCAAAGATGATTTTCTGTCTTTGAAAGTTGAGCTAGAGGAGGCGAAACGAAAGGAAGAGGTTCTTCAAGATATGATTCAATATTTGGAAGAAAAGTGTAGTGTCTTGAATTAGAGGTTATCTCTCTAAGAACTGACCTTGAGAAACAAAAGATGAAGAAGGGTCTAAATGAGAAATTTGCTGAAGGGAAAAGAAGACTAAATCAGATCCTAAATTGTCAAAGGCCCTTAAGAACCAGAACCAGACTAGGGTACTCTAAGACATAAGAGTCTTCTATTGGGAAGCATAATATAAAATTCAAGTCTATAGGTGTTGAAGAACCACAAATTCATAGGAAGAATCATCATGAAAGAGTTCATGAAGACAAAAGAGAAGTCAGACAAATAGGAGATCGTCAATGGAGGATGAACCAAACAGTCAATTGACCAACGTATTTTTATGATAAATCTCATAATGCTTTTAACAATAGGCATTCCTATTTGTTTTATGGTCACTAATATAAGTACAATCATATTTTTGGACACAAAGCCATTGATTGTAGAATGGTCAAAGTTGAAAGAGATGAAAATCTCATATTTAATACACACCAGACTGTTAAGTCTCAACATTCCTCTCTTAGGAATTAGAATGTCTTCTCTCCCCTACAAAGTGAATTTGAATGATTGAATTGTAATAATTTTGGGCACAAGTCTAGTGAGTGTAGAAATAGGTTTGAATACCTGTCTAAGTCTCAAAATGATAGATAGACACATATCCAAAAGGATAAAGGAAGTTGGAAACTAAAGACCAAAAAGAGCATGCCATGTGGACTTGCCTTATTTGCTCATGATAAAGAAAACAAATGGTAGGTGGATAGTGGTTGTTCCAAACATATGACTGGGAACAAAAGAAAATATATGTCACTAAAAGAAAAATATAGAGGAGGAAATGTCACTTTTGGAAGCAACACTCCAGCAAGAATCAAGGGAAAAGGTGTGGTTAGTCTTGATCAAAAGATAGAAGCATAGAATGAGTTGTATGTGGAAGGTGTCAAGCATAATATGCTCAGTGTTAGCCAGATGTGTGACAATGGCTATGATGTGACCTTCTAATCTAAATAATGTGAGATCTGCAATATAAAGGATGGAAAACTAGTGGGAAAGGAAATAAGGGCTCACAATAACGTATATGTGTTCGACAATTCAAGGGTCAGTTGTTATTTGAGAAAAACAAGTGAAGCACCACTGTAGCATAAGAGGCTTAGGCACATGAATTTTGACATCTTGATAAATATAAGCAAGATAGGCACAATGAAATGATTACCTAGATTTTTCAAGGCCCAATAACACCATCTGCAAGCAAACTAAGACTCATTTGAAATTGAAAGGGTTCTCCTCGTCCAGACCACTAGAGCTTATTCACATTGATATCCGTGGCCCAACTAGAGGAAAAACCTCAAAAGGAGAGAGGTATTTCCTATTGTTCATTGATGATTTCACTCGAGCTACTTGGATTCTTCTCTTAAAAGAAAATCTAGAATCATTTGAGCACTTCAAAAGGTTTAAGGCTCAGGTAGAGAATAAGAATGATTTGAAGGTAAAATGCTTAATATCAAGAAGAGGGGGAGAGTTCACCTCAAGAGAGTTTTAGGAATTTTGTGAAGAGAAAGGCATTAGGAGGTAGTACTCAGTGGCGAGATCTCCTCAGGAAAATGGAGTAGTGGAGAGGAAGAACAAATCAATCCAGGAAATGGCCATAGTGATGTTAGATGAAGAAGGAGTGTCTCACAACTTTTGGGGAGAAGCAACTCATACAACAATATACTTGTCAAACAAAACTCATCTCAGGTTTGACAGTGACACAACTCCCTATGAGTTATGGAAGGGAAGAACTACATCAATTAAACACCTCAAGGTGCTTGGGAGCAAGTGATTCATTAAAATAAATGAAAATAACCTTGGGATGTTTGACTCACGTGCTGATGAAGGAATACTGCTAGGATATTGTATTCGATGCAAAGGGTACATATGTTACAACAAGAAGACATGGAAGATAGAGGATTGCATTGACCTAGTAGTTGAAGAAGTAGGATCACAACCTAAACCCTATAAAAGTAATTTGAACTCAGATGATGAAGAAAGTTCATATTTGAGGGTCGCCAATCTAAATTTACAAATTCAAATAATGAAGGTGAGGAACAAGACACGTCTTCAAGGCCAAAAACACCTTCTAGGTATGTACAAAAGGAACACCCCGAGAGTCAAATTCATGGAGATCAAAGACATGGAATCCAAACTAGAAGGAAACTTGTGGGAAGTGATGAGCCTGCATATTGCAACAAGAATGCTGCAATTCCCAAGGCTACAGACTTTAATTATCAACCCGGGGTTCGTACAAACTTAATAGGTATCGGCACTATATGTGCGGCATACAATGTGTTCTTCCTTTGCTATCATGATGTAATGGAGTGCATGTATTGAAGTCAAATCCTAAACTAATTGTAGAAAATGAAATGTTCGAAATGGAACCTTAACCTATTGCAAGAAAGGAAGTACAAGGAAAGAGACAAAAATCAAATGCTAAAATAAACCATTTTCTAACTAACTGATGAGAGGCTTTTCTTCAAAATAATGTTAAGTTAACATGTATGAAACCCTAGTGTGCTAATGATGCAGATTCAAACCATCAAAACTTCTACTGTTGTGCATGTAAATGAATAAAATAAATATGTTTTTCTTTTTGTCTTTTTATGGAAAAACAAGTGTGAAATCTAATCTCTTTTGGTGATGTGGCAGGTGGCTTGGAGATGATGGTGGATGTTTGGAATTCTTGGGAGACCCTTAGGTGCCCTTGTGTGGCTTCTTAGATTTTTTCCCTCAATTCGGCCTCAAAAACAGGCCACTACAAGAAAACCTACACGATGTACTAAAAACCTACAGGATCCCGTGAAAACCTACAGGATATAGCCGAGAGAAAAATGATGGGTGTTGGAGGTGATGGAAGGCTTAAGGAAGGTGTTTGGTGGATGGAATGGATTGATAAAATGCCTAGGATCACTCAGAACTTGAAACCAAAGTTGGGAGATGGATGGATTTTCTCAAAAATCTTGGAGAAGTTTCCTTGTGAATTGATGAAATTGGTGAGGGTTTAATGACGAAGAAAATCAAATCCAAATTGGATGGGACAAATTTTTTTATTAACTGGGATATCTTGGGTCCCTATTACAAGTGGAATCACTCAGAAATACCTCTGTTAACCCATGAAAAACAATAAAAAACATTACTAGTCGAAAATCTAGAAATTCGAGAACTAGTGAGCTAGTAAATCTAAAAAATGCCTAACAAAATCAAGTGCAAATTCAACGGGGTAATTTTTGTTATCTAATTAAATTGGAATAAATTCGATTGAATCTCGTTAGCATTCTCTAAAAAATAGCAGAAAATTAATGTTGTTTGCTAAAAAGTAGGTCCAACAATCTAGATTTGGGAATAAGAAGACTAATCCAAGAAGCTCAATGATTACTATGAACTTCCAAATATTTTCCAAGGATGAAATAATGTTTGTGATCCTAAAAAATAACTTACATCAACCATTTAACTCAATCCTATAGAAAGAAATCATTTATACTAAATGGAAAAATAGTGAGAAATAAAAACTAGAGATACATGTGAATAAGAAGTGAAAAGAAGGAAAGAAAATGATACATATGGGCTCTGAGGCTCCTAGGATGGCCAACCCAAAGGAAACTCAGAGACCTATGGAGAAGAAAAAGATTTAGAAGCTGAACATGACACCAATCTTTATTATTTTCATCAATAGAATTACATCCTTGCAAGAAAATACAATGGAGCTGCAAGAATACAACCTCTCTCCACCATAACACTAATGAAAATCTATCCCTAGAGTCAAATTCGACTTGGTACTTATACAAAATGATTAGGAATCATTCCCCACGAATGGTGGAAACTTTCCCCACCAAAATCCCTTGATTAGTGGATCTGGCCCCTTGATTAGAGGAACACATTACTAGATGTTATCAATCATTGGAGTTCCACAATTTGTGCCCTTATTCCATAATATCTTGTTGATTTATTATTTATTATTGATCCTCCCATTGTAGGGAACAAATCCTTAAACTATCTCCTCCTTCAAATCTTCATAATCTGCCCAATATTATCGTAATATTCCACAAAAATAAATAATATTAGGCACAAATATCCAATTATTCGTAAAACTTCCTAATGAATATATTAAAGTTAAAAATAAATTATCTAATGTAGAAAGAGAGGTTTAATGTGTTGAAGGATGGTCATATGCCTTAATTTATGTTTTAATTTAGAGGCATGGGCCTTAATTTATGTCTAATTTAGAGGCCCATCATACTCCCTTGTTGAAAGTGTTTCTCATCCTCTTAGCAACTTAGTGACCTCATTGTGCCTCATCCATGGCCGTGGTGGCCTCTCTCTTGTGCATTAAGAATATTTGCTGCAAGTTCTGCAAGGACAAGCCCAAAAATATATTTGTGCAAAGAAAAATCATTGTTTCTTGAGACCATTAGCTTGTTTTCTTGCCCTTATTCAAGATGATTTCTTGAATATTTTTCAGTTTGGCAAGATCTTCCACATCCTTATCAACCTTCTACTACCTTGTTCCACCATTTGGACACCTCTAACACCTTCAAAATGCATTTAGATGAGAACTAGGACATCCTGTAGTAATTCCTATCAAAACTACAGAGAACCCTATTAAAACTACAGGAAACTAGTTTTGAACATTAATGATAGTCTGAGGTTAGGGCAGACCCTCAACATGACTCCCATCCCTTTCTCCGATTTTTAGGCCCTGGACAAAAGCTAGAAAGGGGTTGGAGACCTCCTGGAAAACCTTTTTTCATCACTACAGTTTGAGTTCTATTTTAATGGTGAATGCCTCATTTCCTTTTGTTTCCTTATTCTTCTCTCTTATCGCCTAGATGAGTGCCTAATGGCCTTGGAGTTCTCTGAAAAAGCTCTTCCATCTTGGGGTTTAGCATAATTTGTTCATTTCTTCCTTCTTGTAGCAACATTTTGCCTTCCTATAGTAGTCATTCCACCTCTTTCAGGGTCTTCTAACTGTATGCGAGCGATGAGAAATTATGAAGAGGGATTGGATGATGATGCTATGGATCAAAGGGAGTAGTGTGGGTTTGTGAAAATGGAGAGGATTCTCTGCTTGTTTTTTCAAGAATGAAATGGGATGTATGAATGATGAATAGATAGTGAATATGAAGTGGATGGAGGGCTTGGAGTGCTGTGGTGACATGGCCTTCGAAAAAAATTTATTCTTTTAATTGTTTTCCTCATTCCTTGAAATCATCACTCTTCATAATTTGATTTTTCAACATTGCATGAGTGAAGGAGTGAGCTGCAATTAACTAGTAGAAGGCAGCTGGGATTTCTGACCCATCCTTAACTTATAAAACCTCATCTCTCATGCATTGAAAACAAATTTCTAACTATAATATGTTCAAGAGAAGAGGTCACGAATATTGCATAACTGTACCTACCTGATGGCCTTCTTGTAGATGTTGTTTATTAGAGAGTGAAATCCTTGCTTGTATTTGTTGCATGTGTTTTCCTCTTTCTTCTCTGATGTTGTTCCTTGATGTGCAGGTATTGGATGGTGATGCTGATGAATCCCCACTGTGATCCTTATCACACTCTGATGAAGCCAACCTCTTTTTTTTCCCTTTAAAACTGCTCACTGCCAATCCTGTAGGTGTTGTTCTGTATCCTGTAGGATTTCAGGGAATCCTGTAGGTCTACAGGACAACGAATTATTTTGTCCATATCTCCCAAACGGTAGACTGGATTGACCTGAAACTTTCTGAGCATGTTTCCATCATCATTATGCACCTCCCCATAGAAAAATTTTGGTCAATGGATGCACGGTGTTAGCCTCCTATTGCAATAGGTTTCATATTTCATGATTGACTGTTTTACATGCCAAATATGTCATCTTGTCATCCTCCAAGGTTCCATATTTCCAAGAAGTTCCATTTTGAAGAATCATACCATTTATGAAGAGTTTTACAGATAAGGGAAATCCAAACAACTTAATCTTGGCTTCCCTAGGTTTAAATTGCTTGTTTTATAAGATAGAGAATGAATATTTGTCCAAATAGCTTAAGCTTGGCAGATCAGTAGCTAGGTAGAGAAATGAAGGAGCCCAACTACTTAATCTGGGCCCTTGGAAGAGATAAGGGTTGATTTTAGATAGGAGGACAGTTAAAATAAAAGAAGACAATCAGGGTCTGCAAGTCTAAGTGCACCCATGAAAAAAGAAAAAAAAATGCTAGGTAAGTAGGCTGGGTAAGTAGTTTTGTGGTTGCAGAATCAAGCTATGTGATCCATTTCATGTTTTCAAGTGTTATATCTATTCAGATCACGATTATGAGGTAGTTTTTCATTTGGAGGAGCTCAAGCGAGGCATGTCTAACTCCCCCTTCTTCTTATTCCCCAAATCATTCACTAACTGTTATAGACATTTTTGTGCCTCGCGTCAAGGAGCAGGAAATGTCGATAATTACAGGGATCCTCAGTCCCTAAACATGTTGTTCTTACCCCTAAAAGAACAAGGTCATCAATCAACAGCACTTCCAATCAGTTCTCCACCTGAAAACACTTCAGAACAGGCTTATTTTGGATCATGTCAGCTGCTTAACTGAGCTTCTGCGCTGTATTGCAACTGTCCCACTCTGTACCTGCGCTGGAAGTCAAAAACAATGAAGGCTACCTGCGCTGGGCGAGATTGGCCAAGTGGCACAGTCCTCCTACAAGGTGTCAATTGCCCAGGAAGCTTCCAAACTGACACTTGGTTCATCAGATTCGCCTTGTGATGAGTAAGAGGTACTTGATCACCATGTGTAACCAAGGATCTCCAAGTGGACTCAAGAACTGAAGATTAACTGAAGAGGGAGAGGACACTAGTCAGCTCTATGCCAGCCTCAAGCTGACTCATCCTCTCTTCTTCTCTCCTATATATAGAGCTCTTCTATGAGGTCTAAGGAGGCTGGAATTTTGTATAAGCAAGGAGGTGCTGTTGGTATACTGCCAGGATTATTGGGTGATTGTTTTACTAGAGGTGAAGAAGAGAGTTCTTGCTGCCGAGGAGGTGCTGCTGGATTGGGGCCAACATCATTGGTTGTAACTTCCTCTGGAACCCTGTTACTTTCTATTCTCTCTGTGCTTTCATAAAGATGAACATGAAAACTTTGTCATTCAGTTGTTGCTAAAGTCTGTCACCTTTAGAAAGGGTTAGTGTCATCCGCATCGGATACTTTTCCCCACAACAAACTGGCGACTCCACTGGGGAGATCCTAGTATCTTGTTGTTGTAGAATTTTGCTATTCATTTCTTGAAGAAAGGAGTACCGAATCGAAAAGCTTTTGACTCTATCAAAAGCGAAGTAGAGGGTTTTGCTACTCTTGCTCCTTTGCTGAGCAAATTCAAGATTTAAAGAGCTAATCTACAGATGAATCCTTACTCTTTGTGATAGATCTTTATCCTCTTGATCATCCCTTAGCCTGTACTTAACCCATAGCATTTTATTTCAGTCAAAACAGTACATTTTTGAGCTTTTTATGACCCGGAATTCTTAGCAGACGTAACTCTCGTAAGTCAGTGCAGGCTGTCCACAGGCAGTCTGCATTACAGCGCAGGTGCTCCCTTCGGGAACTGCGCTGAGAGTGAAACTGGCAGACCAGTGCCTGCGCTGGTCCAGTTGGCCTTAGTCTAGCTCAGCTCTTCCTTTGTGTCTTGGCCCTGTTTGCACTTGTTTTTGGCTGATTGCTTGCTGGTTATTGTATTTGCTGTAGACCACTTCTCCTTGACATTATTCCGCCACAGTTGTGTGATGAAATTGTAAACGTTCTTTCAGTATTTCTTGTTTCAGTTACAATTTCCCATTGTGAAAAGCGAACCTAGTAGCTGTGGCCTCTTAGATTGCGATCTTATGAGTTAGTGTTATTGTTGTTCATAGCTGTTTTGGATTGGTTTGCTTCTCACTTTATGGTTTGAATCTATACTTTTCTTGTATTTAAAACAAGTCTTTCATAAGGTGTTCTTTTGATTGTGGACAAGCTTGTTTATTTTTTACTTGAAAGTTGATTCAAAAATCATACAACAGTTTCCTTTTGTTAAGCATCAACATTAAGGATAACGAAAAGAAATACATGCATTGTGCATTTTGCATTTGACTGTATGCTTGACGATTTAGGAAAATGTGCATTTTAGTGTGTGTTCTTTGATCTGTGGAAAAAGTTGTGTCTTGCTCTTTCCTCAAGTAGATTAAGGTTTTCAAAGTTGAAAGATTGAAAAGATTTTGCTTCTCATTCTTAGATTGCATATAGGAAGTTGTATATATACATCTCGTGGCGAACCTGAAAGGCAAACTGTTAAGGAAGATCAACATTAAAATAAACTCAATTTACATAACAACGCTTTGGAATTTAACGCAAACATCTAGAGGTCTAGGTAGAGACGTGTTCCGGCGTCGTTAAACATAGTGACTGTCGATCTCTACGAAGGTGGGTGATTCCTCCTGAGAGTCGGTGGCACTAACACGGATTTGAGCTCCCGCGTACCGTCGTGTATATTGGGAGACCCCTATAGGCTTTTATCCTTTATCCTTAGGAAACCGTGTCGGCCGCCCTACTGATCGCGATGCAGTGAACACATCATTCACGAAGATCGACCACCCGTACCGTAAAACGTATTCTGTGGTTTCGCGAAAGGTTTGGCACACCCTCTGCCTAGATCTCCAGAGCAGTTTCTTTTGGCCCTTTTCAAACTCTATAACTGAAAAGGTCCAACCGAGCATTTGTCACTTCGGGCTCGTTAATACATCGAAGGCGACTAGAGTCATCTTTAGCTTTTTCTCGACTCTTAAAACATGAAAAAGCAAGTTTGTGTCTAAAAGCGTCGTAAATAAAACTTATTTTAAAGCGGAACATAATCACCTGTTATTCCCACGTTGATCTTTCAGTTGAAAAGTATGGAGCCCACCAACCAAGGAAGTAACCTTGGCGGAAGTCCAAATCCCTTCTCCTCTTGGGGAGATGTTGGTGCGCCTCATATGGCTACATTGTCACTTCCAGGATTGACAATCAGCCTTCCTGTTTGGCTCTTTTCAACTAATGTTGTCCAAATCGCCACTAATCCTGAGCAGTCGAATCAACTGTCAGAACAATCTAGAACTACCCACCAGCCTTCTACCTCTTGTGATACTTCCTCTGATCCTTCATCTTCGCAGGGAAGAGCCGGCAAAAGTCAGCCTCCCAAGGAGAAGAAGGAAAAGAAGAAGAAAGGGAAGAAGCAGAAGGAGCCTCTGGCGAAGGCGACTGGGGGCAAGCAGAAGAAAACTGACAAAAACCCACACACTGCACCGACCGGGCCTAAATCGCCATGTGTCATTTGCAAAGGGATCCATTTCCATCGTGATTGTCCTTGTATTCCCCGGATACTAAGGGACTGGTCCCCGAGGTTGCACAATCCGGTAGCATCAACCTCTGGTTGTCAAGTTGATTGCATTCCCTCAACTAGCGAGAGTGAAGGACGAAGAAGGGGACCAAGATCACCCTGTCTATTGTGTGAAGGTCACCATGCCATCCACAAATGTCCATTCTTAGATGAGGCAAAGAGAGTTTTGGAAGATCGCCCGGTGTCACCGGTGCAACTTCCGCCTGGATACCGAAAACTCGCGCCTAATCCCTCGATAGTTGAAAATCCAGTTGAACCACTCAAGTGGTCAGCTGATGTGTCAGTCATTGAGAATGAACCTACCGAATCTAGACCAGACGAAAGTCTAAAGGTCGAAACGGCAGTTGACCCGGTTCTTCCTTCAAAGGTTCTATCGTCCAATGACTCCGTCATTGAAGACCAGTCTTCAAATGACACCGTCACCGAAGTGTCGTCTTCATGTGACACCCTCACTGATGAGAACAAGGATGACACCATCCAGGTTCTCTTTATCAGCACCGACTCCGACGAGCATCCAGGCAATGCGCCCATTCCTTTATCGCAGGAAGGAACATCATCTGAGTCGTATCCGGCCGTATATTCGGTCCCACCACCAAGCAACCTGGTTGTATCCTTTGATTGGAATCAACTAGGCAGACCCCGGTTACCAGCCAGTACACCATTTAGAATCATTGTCCAGATCTATAGAATGGTTATGGCTGGTACTATCATTGATGAAGGGGCGTCTGTGAGTATCCTTTCCTCTATTGCTTGGAAAGCACTGGGTTCCCCAGCACTTTTACCTGAGTTGAGAAATCTCTCAGGTTTTGATAAAGGAACCAGTCGACCATTAGGAATCCTCCCCGATGTACCTGTTACATTGAAGGGGAAGACCGTTAGGATGAATGTGTTGGTAGTTCAAGGACCCTTGGATTATAACCTACTCCTTGGACGCGACTATATTTATTGCATGGGAACGATAGTCTCCTCACTCTTTAGAGTAATGTGTTTTCCACACGAAGGAAGGGTGGTCAAGCTCGTAGACCAGCTTTCATTTCCGGGATCTCGCATCGCAAATAGTCAAATACCAATCCTAAATGGTCTGTTCACTCAAGATTCACCTCCGCCCCCAGTCCTCCTTCCCGATGAGCGCGAGTAATTCGGAAAGAAAGACTAGGACCCAGGGGGCATGCACCCTGGTCTGCTTCGGGCAGAAGAAACTCCGGGTATAAGGAAGAATTTCCGTAGGAGAACATGACTAGTCCGTACCCCGTCCGAAGGAAGTGGGGTTGTTCTGGAATAATGATCTTTTGTTAAAGTTATGTGTTTGGGAATCATTCACCTTTGTCTAAAAAAGTGGGCAATGCCCAAGTAGGAATTCCCTTATTGTAACAAGTAGTCACCATCTTTAAATTCAAGCCTCGCCCATCGAAACATATGTTTTGAAGGATAAGCAGGGGCAGTAAACTAAGAAGGAGACCGTATTGTTGTGACAGAGGGTAACCATCTTTGGACAACCCAATGATAGACACCGCCGAAGAAAGAGATTGATTTGCGGCAGCGAATAGAACCACTCTTCGGATAATAAGAAAGAGGCAAGCCTCCCTCGATAATACCAATGTTTTATCTTTGAGTAGTGTTCTTCTATTGTCACAATAGCTGTTTGTTAAAAGTGGGCCGACAGGAAGTCTGAGTACTGCGTAAGACCCCTTAAAATAACGAGAAGACAAGTATCGTTAGCATTAGATTAGCAAGATGAAAAATAACTGTGAACACCCAAAGAAAAGCAGAAGTAGGAGAGAGGAGGGGCAACCTCGAAATTCTATCCTATACCTGGGGGCATGCAAACTTTCTGGAGTGCAAGCTAGGGGCGGTTATTTATCTGGTTTTAAGATTAGCCGTTTCCAAACTTGCATGAAAGAAAGCCTGTGGGGCAGAAGTAAAATTTGCCAAAATAAGAGCATAGCTGTAGTAAGGCATAAGCTCTATAAAAAATTGGTCCTTATAGGAGGCATTCTTATGACTGGTATATCGAGCAGTTTTAGCATATAGTTCATGCTCGTTAAAAAATAAACGCGAAAAACGAGCAGTTTTACCACGGAATTTATACTCGTTAAAAAATAAAAAAGTGTGAGCAGAGTTTTTCCGCCAAAGTTCAAGCTCATTGAAAAATGAACCTATCTAGGTAAATAACCATTGCGATCGTAAATTTATAAGCCTTAAAAAAAACCTTGGTCGTGTTTTCATCCGTCACCTCCATTTCATTTGGCCGATCGTTCACCCCCATATGTGTGTTTACCTATTTTGGGGAACAGCTGCGAAGAGTGATTTCACCTAGCCCTCCTTGTGACACTACCGTGATTGGAAATTCCAATTTGTACCTGGAATCAGTTGCTATCCTTGTTTATCACTCGTTCCTCAAAAGACGAGTCTTCTTTGAGCTCTTTTCACTGACTCGTAAAATATGAAAAGTTTGCCGAGTTTTTGGCCTTCTAGCTCGTTAAACGACCGAAAGCTATCCCTCCTCTAGATTTTAATCTTTTTGGACCTGAGGGATTATTACACAAAAAGATCGAGCGCTTGTCTTGTTCGGCTCGTAAAAATACCGAATAGCCATCCCTTCTGTATTGTTTTATACTTTTTCGGACTTAAGGGATTAGATGACGAAAAAGGAATTATGGAGTTGACTTTCTGTACCTTTTTAGACTCTCTAAAAATGAAAAGGACCGAGTTTTCCTTGTCGTTAGACTCGTTAAAATGATTAAATAGCGACAAACTTGTCTTTAGACGAGAACGAGTTTCCCTATCGCTAGGCTCGTTAAATCTTAGCGATGGGCTTGCCCGAAGGGCAGGTTATAGAACAAGCATATGTTATCCTCCTCAAGCTTGACAAAAATAAAGAGGTACTGGTCAGAAATGACTGGGGAAAAATTGGGAGAACATCAAAGTTTAGAGGTAGCAAGTCACTCTTGAACATGACACTTTTCCTCCGTATCACATCGGGTTGGGTTGTCTCATTCACCGATTTCATCACCATGGTCCTCGCCACACCATCCATTCGGGGTAATGCTACCGATCCATCGCATCAGTGTCGTTATATGTTCAAGAGGGGTCATTCAGAAAGTGTCAACCGTGTCCCATCCACTACCATACATTATCCTTCATCCATTTCACGATCGCCACCCTGAATCATATGTCACAGTTTGTTTCCACCTCCACTAAATCATTAGCTCCGTTCCGTGTCATTGATGTGGGATTCATTAAGGCCCTCCTTTGACGGATCGCTTCTTGTCGACATCAGCTCATTATCCAAGAAGTCGATCTAGGAACACCCCCATCAGTACTTTGAAGCTTGCATGCCTCAATGGCAAGTTTCTCACTTCCGGCGACAGGTATACATCAATGACCTTCGACCAGAAGATTTTGCGTGACGTTCGACGCCAAGTCCTTTATTCACGCCACGTGAATTGTACTGCCGTACCTTGAGGGTCATCGTCCTTATTGGTGATTCCTCTCGCGCTTGTTAACGGTTTTCATTATTGACCGGTAATCAAGCGATGTCTTTCCATGTTCGACTTCAGCGTAATTCTCACATGGATCGACTTGTACTTAGAGTGAAGATCGAACGAGTTTGAAGACCCCGGATCTAGTTTCATCCATCCGGGCTGCGATATATATTCAGGAAATATAAAAGCATTTACCATGTACATCATTGCAGCAGATGATCATCCTCCTCAAAGAATGATAATTTTAGCAGAAGATTATCAGTCTGTCTTCAGACGATCGTCTGTCATATGTACCAAAATGTATTTATAGAAAGCTGAGCATGGGAATACCCGCCTCAGCTAGATCATGAGAATAATGATGAATGAAAGATAATGTATTGTATTGTATTGTATTATAGGGCACTCTCCTCAGCACTGGAACGAACTTCGGACCCTCTAGCTAAAGCATTTCACCCAATTAACGGCCTCATACTTTAGGGGGCAACTGTTATAGACATTTTTGTGCCTCGCGTCAAGGAGCAGGAAATGTCGATAATTACAGGGATCCTCAGTCCCTAAACATGTTGTTCTTACCCCTAAAAGAACAAGGTCATCAATCAACAGCACTTCCAATCAGTTCTCCACCTGAAAACACTTCAGAACAGGCTTATTTTGGATCATGTCAGCTGCTTAACTGAGCTTCTGCGCTGTATTGCAACTGTCCCACTCTGTACCTGCGCTGGAAGTCAAAAACAATGAAGGCTACCTGCGCTGGGCGAGATTGGCCAAGTGGCACAGTCCTCCTACAAGGTGTCAATTGCCCAGGAAGCTTCCAAACTGACACTTGGTTCATCAGATTCGCCTTGTGATGAGTAAGAGGTACTTGATCACCATGTGTAACCAAGGATCTCCAAGTGGACTCAAGAACTGAAGATTAACTGAAGAGGGAGAGGACACTAGTCAGCTCTATGCCAGCCTCAAGCTGACTCATCCTCTCTTCTTCTCTCCTATATATAGAGCTCTTCTATGAGGTCTAAGGAGGCTGGAATTTTGTATAAGCAAGGAGGTGCTGTTGGTATACTGCCAGGATTATTGGGTGATTGTTTTACTAGAGGTGAAGAAGAGAGTTCTTGCTGCCGAGGAGGTGTTGCTGGATTGGGGCCAACATCATTGGTTGTAACTTCCTCTGGAACCCTGTTACTTTCTATTCTCTCTGTGCTTTCATAAAGATGAACATGAAAACTTTGTCATTCAGTTGTTGCTAAAGTCTGTCACCTTTAGAAAGGGTTAGTGTCATCCGCATCGGATACTTTTCCCCACAACACTAACCTCCCCAAAGAGGTCAAGATCTACTTGATATCTCTTAAGTTTCATCATTTGTCATATCATTGGCCTAAGTAAAGGTTTGCTTTGCTTAGGAGTACTCTTATTCACTCTATAAGTCATTTTTCCCTTTTAAGTGGCCTAAGATCTCTAAACTTAGCACTTTCTTGTCATTTTCATATTAACTTCTAACATTATTACGTAAATCCCTATCTATTTCCCCTTCCCCTTACTAAAAAGCACTAAATAGCTCCCCTATGTACATATTCCAATCCCCTAGCACTATAGCCCTATAACATCAGTTTGGGGAAATGCTGAGTTCATTTGGGGCTTAGCATTAGCCTTCCGCGTCCTAACCCTGGGATTAACTTAACATTTGGTTAATTTAATAACCTCTTTCCTCACCCCTTTACCCATAACATTTCATCATTTTTACCCTCTCGCGCTCATCGTTTAAAGTTTAGTGTTAAAATGTTTGAATAAACATTAAACACCACCACCGCATAACCCACAGACCCAAAGTTTTGAACCCCCCGCACATAAATAAATCAATTTAATATTCAGTGGGCCCAGTACATTAACCTACCGCCAACTCCGCGCTCCGTTGGCCCTCCGATCCGCCCTCCCAGATCCGACGGCTCTCGGCGATTTCGGAGCCACCCCGACATTCGACGGTTAGCCTCCGATAGGCTAGCGGTTTCGTCACCGTACAAAAGACGTGTGACTCCACGCGATTGTATCGGGTGAGCTCTAACAATTACCGCCCTTGTACAGAAGGTGGTCCGATAAAACCACAAACCGCCTTCTGTCTCTCCGCCCCCTGACGTCAGCACCACGTCAATGCTACGTCACCTCTGCGTCAACCCCCCATTGCTACATGTCACTGCCACCGCATCTGTCTCCATCCCTACCCCGCCACCGTGTCCTGTGCCACATCGTCACCCTGCCATACTGCCACGTCACCCTGCCGTACCGGGACCCGCCGCTGACGTCATCACCGAAAAGGCGCAAAGGGCGAAAATCGCGTCAAAGGATGCCCGAAACCAGAAACAGAGGCAGTTTTTGATGCGCGATTAGTGCTTAGCGCTAAGAAAAATTGCTCAAAATGGAGGGCTTAAAAGCCAGCCTCAGCCCAACACAGTTATCAGGTTGCATTCCTCCACCGTTATTTGACAGGATTTCTTCATGTATGTTCATATTCAATCGGCCAGCGCCGATAGCATTCTAGAGGCCACGAAAAGCATTTGCAGCAGTTATTTTTGCCTTGAAAGGACAGAAAAGGGGCGATTTGACAATTTCAAACATATCAAGGGCGAGAAAGTGGCCCGATTCAAGTGTTAAAGAGTATCAGAGGAAAGGTAAAGCCCAGATTAAATTAAAGAGTATCAGTGAAGCGGAAAGAGTATCAGATTGGCAATATCAAAGTAGGTGAACATTAAAGGCCTCCATCCAAGTCAAAGAAGCAGTAAAGGCCATTCAAAGCTCATCAAATCGAGATTAGTGCACATTAAAGCCACGTAAAAAGTAGCAGAACCGCCTTAGAGGTGTAGATAAGAGATTAAAGGCACAGTTATAGAGAAACACTGCACCGAGCCACCAAGGACACCATATTAACTCATTTTGATGCAGCTGCCTCCAGCACAACTCAAATAAATATCTTCTTGCATTAATTTCAGGACAAGATTAGATTAAAGAACTCATTTCCTTCAGATATGTTTAGGTCTATTGTAATATATATTTTTGGATATTTTTCTCTATATAAACCACCCTAATTCATTGTTTAAAGGGTTGGTTGGTTGATAATCCTCATTCAAGACTTGTGCTATATACTTTGAGAGCTCTATAATCAAAGACTACTGGAATGCTTTGGATGAAGAACTGACTGTTATGTTATTTAATGGCCAAAGAGTGACTGTGGAATTCCTGTGCTACTAAATGGCTCAATAAGTGCTTTCCTACCTCTGTTTACAGTTTACATATGTTTATTCCACCATTGTGTTACCATCTAGATAGCAAGAAAGAAGAATAGCTTAGGTTTTGCTTGCTTGCACTCTATGCTCAGTTCTTGTTATTTCTATATGTTTTCTTCAGAAATGGTTATGAATATGCATACTTAAATGATCATGTTTACCCTGTTTCTTTCACATATGACTGTTATTTAGGAATTCTTGACTGCTCCTAGACAAACTTTCATTCACCTTCCCTCTCTGTTAGCTAATGAAAGATTCTTAGTTTCCTTTCATCTTTTACCTTCATTCCATCTTTATTCCAGCCTGATATTGTTCTATGTGTAGCTATCCTGCTCTGTATTCCTCTTGTGACCAAGAAAACACAATAGCAAGCCCTAATCCATGACTCCATGCCCAATGGTTTGAACTTCTCACACTATGCATCCCAACTCTGCTTGAAAACATCATCCTTCCCACCAAAATCAAAACAAAACCCATGCACACCATAACTAGCCTAAAATTACACCAAAACAAAGTTAAATCATAAAGAGAGAGCCCTCTCTGACTGCAGGTAGGCTAGGACCTGCAGCCCAAAGATTGGTTTGTGGTTACCTCGGCCGTATCCCTTAAGGAGCCAAGGGACAACCTGAGTGATAACATCATTGGCGACCATGCTGGGGACTTATTTAGAAAATTCCAAAAAACAAGTACGAAGTTGGCTCCCAAGAAGAAAACACATAATACTAGGTCAAATCCAGACCCAAATCCACCAGCTGTTTTTGAAAATCCCAATTTAATCTCTAGAAACCTTAGCAAACAAAAACAAGAAGAGTTTGCTGATTCTAGTCCTCAAACAGTTCAACCAAGATGTTTTCCAACCCCTGTTAAAGTTTTGTTTTGTTCAACCCCTACTTCCCCTTGTTCATCATCCACCTCTCCAAGCACCTTTTCCACACCTCCATTCATTGTGCATACTACCACTACCACCGTTGTTATTACATTTGTTCCAGCTGTTCCAATCGTTCCACTTATCCCTGTAAATATGGCTAACATATATGCACCTTTATAGTTACCTGCAAATCCAGGGGCTATGCCTCAGGATTATCAAACCAAAATCACATACTTTGAAGGTACTAGTTCTGGCACAGCATTGCAACATACCAAAAAAATGCAGGACCATTTTGAGAGTTATGAAATAGATGATGATAGTGTAAGAATGAATATTTTTGTCCAAAGTTTAACAGGAGATGTAAGACCCTGGTTTAGAGCTCTTCCTGCAAATTCCATAGCTGACCCAGAGGTCCTTTACCAAACATTTCTTAACAGATGGGAGAAGAAGAAAGACCCTCTGCACATATTATCCGAGTATGACACTATCAAAAGAGGCCCTCAAGAAGTTGTCTTAGACTATTGTGCCAGGTTTAACAATGTTTACAATGCTATTCCACAAAACCTAAGACCTCCACCTGATCTTGCTTTATACAAATTCCCTGATGGATTTGATTCAGACATGGCTTATCAGTTAAGGGAAAGAGCCCCTCAAACCTTAGCAGACATGCAGAATGTAGTTGTTAGTGTGGAGGCAAATCTGATTGCCAAGCGAAATAGAGCAAGAGCTGAGAGAAGAACCACTTTTAAAGATGAACCTTCTGCCTTTGAGAAAAAATTGGACGCAATCATCAAAGGTATGGACAGCTTTGAAAACAGAATGGGAACTATTGAAAGAAAAACCTCATGGGAAGGATAGCAAAACAATCCTATCAGAAATCCAAACTTTAGAAAAAATTAGAACCCAAACATTGGAAGGGCAAGTCCTGACCATGATATAAGACCTTCTTTTCGTGAAAACTATGCTGAAGCATCCACATCTAGTGAGCAGATAGAGGACACTGACATAAACTTGATGGGTTTGAAGAGTGAAAAACAAGTATTTCTAACCCAAGAAGACCAAGATGACCATGATATAAAGCAATTTTAGACCAAGTCTGGAGAGTCATTTGACTTCAAACAAGGCTATGATTCAGCTGTCTATGAAGTCCATAAACAATACAAATTGAGAACAAGAACCATTGATGTGTCTGATCCCATCAAGCCAAAGGATGCCAAGCAGCCTAAAAATGTAAAAGACAAGGCCGCTATCACAGAACCTGCTGATAAAACAGACCCAAAATTAAAAGAAGTGACCATAGAGGATGTACCTAACATGCAACCCTCTAATAACCAGCCTTTTGTATCCTCTCCCTCAAAGGACAATGTAAATAGCACCCCTCAAAGCCTTCCCAAAACATAACAATCTCAAGAAATCACTGATAACCAAGAGAAGATCACTGAAGACACAATTGAAAAGGGAAAATCTGCCAGCCACAATACTAAAACACAGTCAGAAAAATCTTTTGATTTAGAAGAAGAAATTGGTAAATTAAAGATATCTATTCCTCTCTCTGAGCTTGCCAAACATTATGTGTACAGACAGCAAATCAAAAGATCACTGCAAATGCCAGAGAACAGGGATGATGTTAATGTCTTAGATAATCAATCTGAATTACTTTTTGGTCCTGAAGTCAATGGTAAATTAGGACATGGAGCTGTTCTACCCTTTTATGTCAGTTTGCACATTCATGATAAAGTGTTGCACAATGCTATGTTTGATTCAGGTGCTTCACACAATCTAATGCCCAAAGATGTAATGGAGAAGCTCAACCTTGATGTCACTAGACCCTACAAAGACTTATTCTCATTTGATTCTAGTCAGGTCAAGTGTTTAGGCTTAATCAAAGACCTTTGTGTGTCTTTAGTCCAATTTCCCAACAAAACGATCCTAATGGACATGGTGGTTGTTGACATTCCACCAAAGTATGGCATGCTCTTATCAAGATCTTGGGGAGCAAAACTCCAAGGATCTCTCCAACTGGACCTCTCCTATGCCACTATTTCAGTCTTTGGGCAACCAAAGAGACTGTATAGAGAAACACTGATGAAGTATGTGGTAAGAAGTAAGGAAAAACCCCAAAACTTTCCCATTTACTCAATCCATTCTGATATGGATTCCTTTATATTGTTCAATGATGATAGCTGCCCTCCCACTGATGAGAAGCCTTTTCCTTTAGAACAAGAAACATGCATCAATCAAGAGTCGGTTACCCATACCCATGAAACTGTTAAAACAATTAGTGCAACCAACATACAAGAAGAACCACATGAAGCACACAACCTGGGTCCGCCCAATCCTAAAATGACTGAAACTCTTAATACTAACCACAAGCAAGAAATCACATGGTATTTAAAGTTTGATGGTTCTGTTGATAAGCTAGGAGCACCGGCAGGAATACGGATTCACAATACACATAACAACCATGCAAAGGGTCATGCTTACAGACTAAACTTCAAATGCACCAACAACATGGCAGAGTATGAGGCTCTCTTTTTAGGCCTTAAACTGCTCAAAGCTCTAGGAGCTGCAAAAGTGTCCATTCTAGGTGACTCCGATTTGATCATTCAACAGATGAAAGGTAACTTTGTTACTAATGACAATAGGTTAAGAGCTTATAGGTCTGCTGCCACAGAAATACTCAATTCCTTCAACGAATCCAAGCTTGCTAAGATTTCTAGAAGCCATAACATGCATGATCATAGTCTAGCTACTTTTGCTAGCACTTGCAAGCTGCCCTTTGAGCCCAATTACCACTTTACTGCTGAGATAAAGCACAAGCCTACTATCCCTAACAATATCAAAGATTGGCAAGTGTTTGAGGATGATGCTCAAATCAAAAATTTTCTTACCTTACAGCAAGAATTCTCAAGCTCAAACATTGATGAAGATGCCATGGATGACCCACAACAGCAAATGAGCCAAAATGAGCAAACTATAACAGCTGAAGCAGCAAATCAAATGCTACACCAAACCATTTTTGATGAGAAAAACATGCAAGAGCTGAAGCAAATGCATTTAGATGAAATAACTGAAGCAGAGGCCGAAGTGATTGATTTAAGACAATTTTCTACTTGGTGGCCTCACTCCATTAGAAGACATATTTGATTCAAACGATGTCCCCAAAAAGCCAAAGATGCAGCCCTTAAACGCTGTTGTGGAAGACTGTAATATTGGGACAGCAGAGAAGCCCAAAATGATTAAACTGTCCAAGTCTTTGCCTCCCAATCAAAACCAAAATATGTTGATTTATTTAAAGAGTTTCAAGATGTATTTTCCTGGAGTTATGAGGACCTTAAGTCCTATGACAGCTCCGTTATTCAACATACCATTCCCTTAAAGGCAAATCAAAAGCCCTTCAAACAGAAACTAAGGAGAATCAATCTTGTGCTTCTCCCTTTGATTGAGAAAGAAGTGAAAAGAATGTTTGAGGCTGGTATCATAGCACCCATTAGATTTTCAGAATGGGTATCCAATCTTGTTCCCACAAGGAAGAAAACAGGGGAGATTAGGTTATGTGTGGACTTAAGAAATCTGAACCAAGTCTCCCTTAAATATCACTACCCACTGCCAAAAGTGGACCACATTCTACAAAGAGAAGTGGGGTCTTCAAGAATTTCTTTGCTAGATGGCTTTTCAGGTTTTAATCAAATACTTGTTCACCCAGATTACCAAGACAAGAAAACCTTTACAACACCGTGGGGAACCTTTAAATATGTGAAAATGCCTTTTGGACTAAGGAATGTAGGTGCCACCTTTCAAAGGGCCATGGACATTGCATTTGCCAAAGAAATCCATGATTTCCTAGTGGTTTACCTTGATGACCTTACTCCTTTCTCAAAATCTGATCAAGAGAACCTAAAACACCTAAGGCAGGTGTTCCTAACCTGTAGGAAATATGGCATTTCCTTAAATCCTAAGAAATCTCTCTTCGGCCTAGAAGAAGGCAAATTGCTAGGCCATATAATTTCAAAAGATGAAATTAGAATAGATCCAAAAAGAATCGAAGCCATTTTGCAAATCCCTTATCCAATAAACATCAAAGAAATGCAAGCATTCCTAGGAAATATCAATTTCCTAAGGAGATTTATCCCAAACTTGGCCGAGCTGATAAGAATGCTAAATAACATGTTAAAGAAGGATTCGAAGGTAAAATGGACTTTAGAGGCCAAGCAAGCCTTTGAGGGCATAAAATTTTCCTTAACTCAAGCCCCAGTCCTCACAAGTCCTCAATTTGATAAGGATTTCATCATTTTCTCATTTGCTTCTGAACACACCATTGCTGCTGTCCTTTTGTAGAAAGATGATCAGAGAAATGAAAAGCCAATTGCATTTTTCAGCCAAGCCCTTAGAGATGCACCCTTGAAGTACCAAATCATGGAGAAGCAAGCATATGCCCTTGTTAAAGCAATCAAAGATTTCAAAATTTACATTTTATATTCACATGTGATTGCTTATGTGCCAAATGCTGTTGTAAAAGACATATTAACTAAAGAGGGCATAGAAGGCAAAAGAGGCAAATGGATTGCCAATATCCTTGAGTATGACATTGAGATAAAACCCACCAAGTTGATAAAGGGACAAGGTTTAACCAAACTAATGTCTGAAACCAACTTTCAAGCCTTAGACATGAATCAACTAGACAATGAACAGGAGCTGGCGACTCCACAGATCAGTGAAGCCTTTTTACACTCCCCATGGTATGCTGATATATGTTTTATATTGTTAAACCTGTGTGCTCCCCCAGGGTTTTCCAGAACCAAAAAAATATTTTTAAAGATGAAAGCATCAAAGTTTTGTGTCTTAGATAGTGCCCTGTGTTAGAAAAATCATGAAGGAATATTGCTGAATTGTCTAACTATGAATGAAACTGACGGTGTCATGAAAGAATTTCATGTAGGGGACTGTGGAGGGCACTTATATTGGAAGTCCACTGCTGATAAGATACTAAGGGATGGTTTCTATTGGCCCTTTTTGTTTGATGATGTGAGAAAGTTTGCTGTTTCATGCCACAAATGCCAAATCTTTGAAGGCAAAAGAAAGCTTCTGCCTTTTCCCCTTAAGCCCATTTCAACCGAGAAGCCTTTTCAACAATGGGGTCTTGACTTCATTGGAGAAATCCATCCATCCTCTTCTAGCCAGCATAAGTGGATTCTAACAGCCGCAGATTACTTTACCAAGTGGATTGAAGCCATCCCATGTAGGCAAGCCAATGACTCCACCATCATCCAATTCCTTGAAACCAACATTTTGTCCAGATTTGGCTATCCTGAGAAGATCATTACAGATAACGCAGCTGCCTTCAAATCCAAGAAAATGATCAGTTTTTGCCACAAATTCCACATTACCTTAGGTCACTCCACAACCTATTACCCTCAAGGTAATGGCTTGGCCGAATCATCCAACAAGAGTTTGATTAACATCATTAAGAAAGTCTTGGAGGAGAACAAGAAGAACTGGCACAAAAAGCTTGTAAATGCCCTATGGGTAGACAGATTATCAACCAAGAGATCCATTGGGATGAGCCCATATGAGTTAGTCTATGGAATGGAGGCCAAGTTCCCCTCTTCTTTGGGAATCCCTGTTATCAAATTGTTGCAAGAGATGCAGTCAGAGCCAAATGATATCCAAAGAAGAATAAACCAAACCATCCATTTGCAGCAAAAAAGAGAGCAGGTGTATGACAGAGCTCAAATTTTACAAGATAAGCTCAGGAAAATGTTTGACAAAAGAACCAAGGCTGAATATTTCTACATAGGCAACAAAGTATTAAGATGGGATTCAAGAAGAGAAGACAAAGGAAAGCATGGCAAGTTTGATTTCTTATGGAAAGGCCCCTTTATTATTTCTGTTGTTCAAGGCAACAACACATATTTTCTGAAGAGTTTGGTAGGTAGCACAGCTGAAGAAGGCCCTGTTAATGGCTGAATGCTAAAGCACTATCATGATCCCTTTTGTTGAACGCAACACATTTCTGTATACTATCTGTACATTAATATTTGTATTTTCAGCACTTTTTCTTATAGCAGGCCAATAAGAGGGAACAACGCAACAAATTTTGAAGGGAAGATCAAAGAAAGCTCTATTTCAGTTCTCTATTTTTTTAAATATGTTTACAAGCACCCAAAGGGCAAGAAGCAGAGCTGTAATTTTTCTACAATTCAGCTCAAAAGGATACTACATATCAGCTTATAAGAATTCAGTCAAAGGCATTGACAAGAAGGAGAATTTCAGTTTACAGCAAAAAGTGAAGATCAAGGCATACTGACCTGCTGTTCTTGGCTTTTCATCTTGAAAAACCATCCCTAAGTGGAGCCACTGTTAGCCTCCTAATGCAATAGGTTTCATATTTCATGATTGACTATTTTACATGCCAAATATGTCATCTTGTCATCCTGCAAGGTTCCATATTTCCAAGAAGTTCCATTTTGAAGAATCATACCATTTTTGAAGAGTTTTACAGATAAGGGAAAGCCAAACAGCTTAATCTTGGCTTCCCTAGGTTTAAATTGCTTGTTTTAGAAGATAGAGAATGAATATCTGTCCAAACAGCTTAAGCTTGGCAGATCAGTAGCTAGGTAGAGAAATGAAGGAGCCCAACTGCTTAATCTGGGCCCTTGGAAGAGATAAGGGTTGATTTTAGATAGGAAGATAGTTAAAAGAAAAGAAGACAATCAGGGTCTGCAAGTCTAAGTGCACCCATGCAGAAAGAAGAAAAAATGCTAGGTAAGTAGGCTGGGTAAGTAGTTTTGTGGTTGCAGAATCAAGCTATGTGATCCATTTCATGTTTTCAAGTGTTATATCTATTCAGATCACAATTATGAGGCAGTTTTTCATTTGGAGGAGCTCAAGCGAGGCATGTCTAACTCCCCCTTCTTCTTATTCCCCAAATCATTCACTAACCTCCCTAAAGAGGTCAAGATCTGCTTGATATCTCTTAAGTCTCATCATTTGTCGTATCATTGGCCTAAGTAAAGGTTTGCTTTGCTTAGGAGTACTCTTATTCACTCTATAAGTCATTTTTCCCTTTTAAGTGGCCTAAGATCTCTAAACTTAGCGCTTTCTTGTCATTTTTATATTAACTTCTAACATTATTACGTAAATCCCTATCTATTTCCCCTTCCCCTTACTAAAAAGAGCTAAATAGCTCCCCTATGTACATATTCCCATCCCCTGGCACTATAGCCCTATAACATCAGTTTGGGGAAATGCTGAGTTCATTTGGGGCTTAGCATTAGCCTTCCGCGTCCTAACCCTGGGATTAACTTAACATTTGGTTAAGTTAATAACCTCTTTCCTCACCCCTTTACCCATAAAATTTCATCATTTTTACCCTCTCGCACTCATCGTTTAAAGTTTAGTGTTAAAATGTTTGAATAAACATTAAACACCACCAGCGCATAACCCACAGACCCAAAGTTTTTGAACCCCCCGCACATAAATAAATCAATCTAATATTCAGCGGGCCCAGTACATTAACATGCCGCCAGCTCCGCGCTCTGTCGGCCCTCCGATCCATCCTCCCAAATCCAATGGCTCTCGGCGATTTCAGAGCCGCCATGATGTCCAACAGTTAGCCTCCGATAGGCTAGTGGTTTTGTCACCATACAAAAGACGTGTGTCTCCATGCGATTGTATCGGGCGAGCTATGAAAATCACCGACCTCGTACAGAAGGCGGTTCAATAAAACCACAAACCGCCTTCTGTCTCTCTGCCCCCTGACGTCAGCACCATGTCAGTGCTATGTCACCTCTACATCAACCCCCCACTGCTATGTGTCACTGCCACCGCATCCGTCTCCATGCCTACCTCACCACCATGTCCTATGCCATGTCGTCACCCTGCCATACTGCCACGTCACCCTGCCACGTCACCCTGCCGTACCGGGACCCGCCGCTGCCGTCATGCTGACATCATCACCGAAAAGGTGCAAAGGGAAAAAATTGCATCAAAGGATGCCTGAAACCAGAAACAGAGGCAGTTTTTGATGCGCAATTAGCGCTCAGCGCTAAGAAAAATTGCTCAAAATGGAGGGCTTAATAGCCAGCCTCACCCCAGCATAGTTATTAGGTTGCATTCCTCCGCTATTATTTGAGAGGATTTCTTCATGTATGTTCATATTCAATCGGCCAGCGCCGATAGCATTCTAGAGGCCACGAAAAGCATTTGCAGCAGTTATTTTTGCCTTGAAAGGACATAAAAGGGGCGATTTGACAGTTTCAAACATATCAAGGGAGAGAAAGTGGCCCAATTCAAGTGTTAAAGAGTATCAGAGGAAAGATAAAGCCCAGATTAAATTAAAGAGTATCAATGAAGCGACAAAGAGTATCAGATCGACAATATCAAAGCAGGTGAACATTAAAGGCCTCCATCCAAGTCAAAGAAGCAGTAAAGGCCATTCAAAGCTCATCAGATCGAGATTAGTGCACATTAAAGCCACCTAAAAAGAAACAGAACCGCCTTAGAGGTGCAGATAAGAGATTAAAGGCACATTTATAGAGTAACACTGCACCGAGCCACCAAGGACACCATATTAACTCATTTTGATGCAGCTGCCTCTAGCACAGCTCAAATAAATATCTTCTTGCATTAATTTCAGGACAAGATTAGATTAAAGAACTCATTTCCCTCAGATCTGTTTAGATCTGTTGTAATAGATATTTTTGGATATTTTCTCTATATAAACCACCCTAATTCATTGTTTAAAGGATTGGTTGGTTGATAATCCTCATTCGAGACTTGCGCTATATACTTTGAGAGCTCTATAATCAAAGACTGCTGGAATGCTTTGGATGAAGAACTGACTGTTGTGTTATTTAATGGCCAAAGAGTGACTGTGGAATTCCTATGCTACTACATGGCTCAATAAGTGTTTTCCTACATCTGTTTACAGTTTACATATGTTTATTCCACCATTGTGTTACCATCAAGATAGCAAGAAAGAAGAATAGCTTAGGTTTTGCTTGACTGCACTCTATGCTCAGTTCTTGTTATTTCTATATGTTTTCTTCAAAAACGGTTATGAATATGCATACTTAAATGATCATGTTTACCCTGTTTCTTTCACATATGACTGTTATTTAGGAATTCTTGACTACTCCTAGACAAACTTTCATTCACCTTCCCTCTCTGTTAGCTAATGAAATATTCTTAGTTGCCTTTCATCTCTGACCTTCATTCCATCTTTATTCCAGCCTGATATTGTTCATTGTGTAGCTATCATGCTCTGTATTCCTCTTGTGACCAAGAAAACGCAACAGCAAGCCCTAATCCATGACTCCATGCCCAATGGTTTGAACTTCTCACACTATTCATCCCAACTCTGCTTGAAAACATCCTCCTTCCCACCAAAATCAAAACAAAACCCATGCACACCATAACTAGCATAAAATTACACCAAAACAAAGTTAAATCATAAAGAGAGAGCCCTCTCTGACTGCAGGTAGGCTAGGACCTGCAGCCCAAAGATTGGTTTGTGGTTACCTCGACCGTATCCCTTAAGGAGCCAAGGGACAACCTGAGTGATAACACACGGATCCCGAGAAAACTAAAAGTGGCTGAAGATGATGGAGACTGATTTCTTGGAAACTATGCACTGGAATTTTCTGAAATTACTTGGGCATGTTACCATCATCAATATGCATTTTCCCATGAAACAAATTTTTAAATGGATGCACAGATATCGAGAAAATGCAAAAATGGTTGAAGGCGATGGAGGCCAATTTCTTGGAAACTATGCACTGGAATTTGCTGAAATTTCTTGAGCATGTTACCATCATCCATATGCATCTCCCCCTAAAACATCTTAGAAAATGGATGCATGGTGTTCAAGTTATGAAAAAAAAAAATTATGCTCTGTGTATTTTTGTATCCTGTAGTAAAACAGAGCATCCTGTAGTTTTTTTAGGATAGTAAGAAAACTGAATGGTAGAAACTTGAGAATGATGGGTTGATGGTGAAAATAGATGAGGGTGATGGATTGGCATGGCCTTGGCCTTATTGGAGCATTTGAGCAAAGGAGGACAAAGTCAAAATTTGACTTCTTTTCACTAGGCTTAACCAATTTTCCTTTTGGTACCAACTTGTTCTTTCTGCTTGCAGATGTTGGAGAGTACACACATTTATCAAAGAGACGCATGGAGCAAGGATTTATTTTTATTTTTTTCTCTTTTTTTCTTCTAGGCCTACTAGCCACCTCAATGAGGTTTTCAACTAGTAGGTCTGCTTAGGCGCCTCAAAGGAGGTTTTCACCTATGATCTTTTCTTTTTTCTCCTTTTTTTTCTTTTTTCCCAACCCATTGACCACCTCATGGAGGTTTTCAATCAATGAGCCAATCTGAGGCACCTCAAATGAGGTTTTCACTTAATATTTTTATTTTTTCTCTTATTTTTCATTTTTTTTTCCTACCCTACCCTACTTGAAAAACAAAATCACTTTCAAGTATAAGAATACTTCCAATGGAGTCATGTGCACATAAAGATGACAGAAAAACTGATGTGGAGGCTTGAAATGTATTCTTTGACATGTACCTAGATTTTAGAGAACAAATGATTTGACTTTTAAAGGATCAAACATAATTGAGGAAGAGAGTGCTGCTGGAACTTAGTGACTGTCTAGAACCATATTTCAATATAGTTGTGTTGTCCCTGGTCCTTTTGCTGATCTGGATCATTCTTCATGTATTCTTCTACCATAACCTTCAAATCATCCTCTTTTTGTTGATTGTTCTCTTGAATACATGGAGGATTTGATGGTAACCATGAGGGAGCTCTCCCAATCTATGATTTTGATGTCTGCTCTTCATCAAATGTAGCCCATGGTTCTTTGATCTTCTCTTTCGAATCTTCTTCTTCTGGATGTAGTCCTTCAATGATATCAACGGAATCTCTTTTTCACAATACTCTTCCTGAGCTATGGTGAATACCATTGAGCTCAAGAGGAGGTGTTTGGAAGTGTTGTACCTCAACATTGTAAGTGGGCTGAGATACTTAAATGTGTGGGTTTGGAAATGGTGGTACAGGTAGTTGAGTGGGAGTGTATATTTGAGACGGATGTGGATGGGGTTGTGGTTGTGGTGGAGGTGAATGGTAAGGAAAACATGGAGTTTGGTATGGAGGCTATCGAGGAAAATACTGAGGATATTGTGGATGACTCCCATAAGTTCCTTGCCAACCTTGTTGCCAAGATTGGTTTTGGGGTTGAGATGGAAAATGTTGCCAAGGAGAGGGTGTGTTCCAATTACTTTGAGGTGGATGTGCATAATCTTGAAACCTTGGTGATGAGGAGCAACATTTAACATCATGTGATTCTGTATGGACAACACAAACATCTTCTTTTTGCTAATTTTGTATTCTTAACATTTCTACTTGTTCGGTTAGATTGCTAACAATTTTAGTTTTAAAGTCATCAAACAAATTTCCAAGTTTAGCTTGACTTACCAATCTTGATGTTGATTTACCTACTCTTTCTTTTCCTCTTGATATGTGTTTGCATGTTTCACAAATATCCTCAAATGATAATTGATATACATCACATTTACTCATGAGATTAAGGAGATCAATCCGCTCATCCCTAATTGTTCTAAGTAAGAGGGTTTTTAGTGTGTCAGATCCTAAATGATGTAGTTTTTCCCTCTTAACATTATACATGAACCTCTCTATTATCTCCTCTAGACTGTCATCTTCTATTTGAATCATTCTAAAGATTTCTTCTTTAAGATCATGATCTTTATATTTTTCTAGAATTCCATGATCTTATTGAATTAGTCCCTAAACTCATGAACCATTTAAGAACTTTATCCTTCAATGTTGCCAGAAACAATCTCAGTTTTTGAGTTTTTAATAAGTAACCATAAGATCTACAAACAATTTCAAATTCAAAGAGAAAGGTTTCCAAATCCTCTAACCTTAGAACATGAAATTTTGGAAGAAAAGATGGAGGGATGTTCTTCATGTGCACACTACTATCAATATCTTGAATGGGAAATCTGAGAGGATCTTCCTCATTATCATCATTTCCGTCCATTTCTTCTACATTCTTTGCCATCTTCTTCTTCTACCTACAAAATTGAATGGTGATGTGGCTCTTACTGCACCACATAATCAAATGGGGTGGGTGGGTTGGTGTTGGAGATTTTTTTTTGTGTTTTTATGATTGAATGAAAACACTAATGTAATGCACTTTTGAAATGAAATATGCCTAATGAAATTAATTTTTTGTTTTTTTTCAAAAGGTAAAAATAAATGAAACAACTAGGGAAGAAAATAATGCATACTTTGACACCTCCCCAGCAACGGCACCAAAAAGTGATGAGCCTCGGTATTGCAACAAGAATGCTGGAACTCCCAAAGCTACTGACTTTAATTATCAACCTGAGGTTCGTACAAACTTAAGTGGTATCAACACTATATGTGTGGCATACAATGTGTCCTTCCTTTGTTTTCATGATGTAATTGAGTGCATGTACTAAAGTCAAATCCTAAACTAATTGCAGAAAATGAAATGTTCGAAATGGAACCTTAACCTATTGCAAGAAAGGAAGTAAAAGGAAAGAGATGGAAATCAAATGCTAAAACAAACCATTTTCTAACTAACTGCTGAGAGTCTTTGCTTCAAAAGAATGCTAAGTTAACATGTATGTAATCCTACTATCCTAAGCATTCTGATTCAAACCATCAAACCTTCTACTGCTGTGCATGTAAATGAATAAAATAAATATGTTTTTCTTTTTATCTTTTTATGGAAAAACAAGTGTGAAAGCTAATCTCTTTCGGTGATGTGGTAGGTGGCTTGGAGATGATGGTGGATGGTTGGAAGGCTTGGGATACCCTTAGGTGCCCTTGTGTGTCTTCTTAGAGTTTTTCCCTCAATTCGGCCTCAAAACAGGCCACTACAGGAAAACCTATAGGATGTACTAAAAACCTACAAGATCCCTTGAAAACCTACAAGATGCAACCAAGAGAAAAATGATGGGTATTGGAGGTGATGGAAGGCTTAGGGAAGGTGGTTGATGTATGGAATGGAGTGAGAAAATGCCTAGGATCACTGAGAACTCAAAACCAAAGTTGGGAGATGGATGGATTTGCTCAAAAATCTTGGAGAAGTTTCCTTGTGAAATGATGAAATTGGTGAGGGTTTAATGACCAAGAAAATCAAATCCAAATTGGATGGGACAATTTTTTCTATTAACTAGGATGTCGTAGGTCACTATTCCAAGTGGAATCACTCAAAAATGCCTCCGTTAACCCATGAAAAAAATTAAAAAACATTATTAGTCGAAAATATAGAAATTCGAGCACTAGTGAGCTAGTAAATCTAAAAAATTCCTAACCAAATCAAGTGCAAATGAAATGGAGTATTTTTTTTTATGAACTAGAATGTTTTTGTGATCTAATGCAAGTGGAATCAATTCAATTGAATCTCATTAACATGCTATAAAAAATAGCAGAAAATTATTGTTCTTTGCAAAAAAGGAGGTCCAGCAATCTAGATTTGGGAATAAGAAACTAATCCAAGAAACCCAATGATTACTATGAACTTCCAAATCTTTTCCAAGGATGAAATCATTCTTGTGATCCTACAAAATAACTTACACCAACCATTTAGCTCAATCCTACAACAAGAAATCATTAATACTAAATGTAGAAATAGAGAGAAATAAAAACTAGAGATGCACGTGAATAAGAAGTGAAAATAAGGAAAGAAAATGATACAAAAGGGCTCTGAGGTTCCTGGGATGGAAAAAATCCCAAGTAAAATCAGATACCTATGTAGGAGAAGAAGATTTAGAAGCTGAACATGACACCAATGTTCATTATTTTCATCAATAGAATTACATCCCTGCAAGAAAATACAATGGAGCTGCAAGAATACAACCTCTCTCCACCATAACATTAATGAAAATCTATCCCTAGAGGAAAATTCGACTTGGTACTTATAAAAAATGATTCATAATCATTCCCCATGAGTGGAGCAAGCTTTCCCTACCAAAATCCCTTAATTAGTGGATCTTGTCCCTTGATCAGTGGAACATATTCCTAGATTTTCTCAATCATTGCAGTTCAACAATCTGTGCCATAATTCCATAATATCTTGTTGATTTATTATTTATTATTGATCCTCCTATTGTAGGGAACAAGTTCCTAAATTATCTCCTCCTCCAAATCTTCATAATCTGCCCAATATTCTCATAATATTCCACAAAAATAAATAATATTAGGCACAAATATCGAATTATTCATAAACCTTCCTAATGAATATATTAAAGTTAAAAATAAATTATCTAATGAACAAAGAGAGGTTTAATGTCTTGAAGGATGGTCATATGCCTTAATTTATGTTTTAATTTAGAGGCATGGGCCTTAATTTATATCTAATTTAGAGGCCCATCAGGAAGTACAAGTCATGCAAATTTGGCTCTACTGTCACAGATAGAACCCAAGAACCTTTTTGAAGCAAGTGAAGATAAGTTCTGGGCGAAAGCCATGAATGAAGAGCTAGGTTAGATTGAAAATAATTACACATGGGAGCTTGTTCCAAGGCAAAAAGAGAAATTTTTTATTGGAACCAAGTGGGTTTTCAAGAAAAAACTTAATGAAAAGGGTCAAGTAATCAAGAACAAAGCTCGGTTGGTCTACAAAGGGTATGCCCAAATAGAAGGGGTAGATTTCGAAGAAGCCTTTGTTCCACTACCCTGACTAGAAGCCATAAGAATCTTTCTTGCTCTTTCCATTCATAAGAACATTAGATTATATCAGATAGATTTGAAGTTTTCCTTTCTCAATGGAGATTTAGAAGATGAGATTTACATTGAGTAGCCTGAAGGTTTTCCTCTCTCCTTCGATTAAGGGCTTGTATGAAAACTGAAGAATGCCATGTATGAAAGGCTCCCAGAGCTTGGTATGAAAGGCTCAATAAGTATCTCCAACAACAAGGGTTTAAGAAAGTGTCTGTTGACAATAATCTTTATGTAAAATATGAAGATGATCGTCTACTAATAGTGGTTGTGTATGTGGATGACATAATATTTGGCAGTGATGTAGAGAAGTTGGGGCATTGGTTTGAAAATTTTATGCAAACATTGTTTGAAATGTCCATTAAGGGTGAGCTATACTTCTTCTTGGGTCTGCAAATTACTCAGTCTCCATGAGGAGTTTTTATATCTCAATCCAAATATCTCATGGAAACCCTGAAGAAATTTGGAATGGAAGATTGTAAACCTATCAACACACCCATGACTACAGGCTGTAAATTGTTCAAAGAAGATGTAATGCCGCAAATATATTAGTCTGAATACAGGTCGATGATAGGAAGCTTACTATATCTGATAGCTTCAAGGCTAGATATCATGCAAGTAGTGGGAATTATGGCAAGATTTCAGGCATTTCCATGTGAAATTCATGTTGTGTTTGTTAAGAGGGTCTTAAAATATCTTCAGGATACAACTGAGTATGGAATGTGGTATGCCAAGAGTAAATACTTCAATCTGAAGGCCTACATAGATGCATATTGGGCTGGAAGTCTTGATGATAGGAAGAGTACTTTTGGTGCAACCTTCTTTTTGGCTGAATGCTTGGTGTCACGGGTTAGTAAGAAAATGGCTCTATCTCTCTATCAACTGCTAAAGTAGAATATATTGTTGCTACTACCTTTTCTACGTAGATTCTATGGATGAAGAAAACCTTGAAGGATATACAGGTAGATATGTCTAATCCCATACCAATAATAATCCAGATTTAAACAGGAACGCAACAAATTACAGAGATAACCATAAACACAAATATGCAATGGAAATAATACTTCATTTCATTAATGTAAAATATTGAAATATGCTTACAAACAGTGATCGAAATAAACCAGCTAGGGCGATGGTAGCTTCTCTCTGAGAAGAGATGTGGTGGCTACATGCCTCTGAACTATGTTACAATGAGGCTCGAAGGCCTATTTATTGTTGAGAAACAATGGAAAACCCTTCACATTCCAAAACCTAACCCTAGAAGATGAAACGCCAAATTGTGGGCCCCGTTTTTGGGTAAGTTGGTACATCAACTTCCCGGGGTCGTGAATTGGTCATATTATCTCCGTTTGACATGCATGATAGCCCATTGGAAAGATCTCTCCGATGACTACGACAAAAAAAATGATTTTTTGACAGAAAAATTGTTGGCAGTAGATTTCCCAAAAACCGTCATTTAGGGCCTCAAAACGGCTCTGGAAGTTTAGGACCCGAAAAACTACTAAAAATAGTAAATTGTGCTATAATTAAGGAAACTGAAAAAACTAAAAGAAGCACTTATGGGGATCCAAATGGGATAGGTGGTTGGCCACCAACATCCACCTGGATCATTCCTCCCCCCTTAGGAAGCAATGGTCCCCATTGCGTTGAGTTCCTCCCTAAGATGAGGAAGCTTCTGTTGAGTTGGGTCTCTGGTGAGTTGTTCTGCACTCTCTGATGTGTAAAGATATGGTGGGAAGCATGGTTGACGACGGTCCACATTGAACACTCGATCCAAGTGAAGGAATAGAGGAATGTTGTGCTTCAAAGCATTGTTGCCCGTAGCTTTGTTACTGGTGTAAGGACCATGTCGAAGTGGTCTGAGTTTCTAATTGGTTCTGGTAAGGTGTTCTCTCTACAGATGTAACCAAACTTTGTCGCCCACCTTAAACTTGTGTGGTACCCCTCTGGGTAAGGAGAAGTTGTTCCTGTGTTCTGTCATGACTGTAGCCCTCTGTTGCTGCTACTGCGTGGAGGAACCCTTCATGGGGGTCATGGATGTAGCAACGATCTTCCCCTTACTTTGGGAGCGAACCAGACAGAAAATAAATTTCGTAGTCTATGATATGAGCTTGCCGCCTTTCTTAGTAGTGATCAAAGAGGTGGCGGTAGGTGGGGCTATCTCCGTATCCTGTATAACGAATCACCCAAAGAAATAACGACAGCACGAGGCCTCGACTCATACACAGCATGTCGCCTCCACAAGTATGGCTGGCCTAATAGTACATTGCAAACATCCAGAGGTGTAACATCACACAATACCTCATCTGTGAAGGGCTTGATGCTGTAGGGAAGGCGACACTGCTGGCAAACTTTAAGATCTCGTCCTTCGTGAAGCCACCTGATACTCTACGGCTATGGGTGTGATGTAGTTGGTAGGCCCAACCGCTTCAAAAAATATGTTGAAATGAGGTGCTTTTGGCTCCCACTGTCAACAATGAATTGCAGCGGTGAACCCTTCACCCACATTTGTGAGTGGAAAAGGCACTCCCCATCCTCTGGGTCTTCTGGATCATTCTTTTGGATCTTGGCAGTGGCAACAGTGGTGCTGGGATCTGCATCAATGATCTGCTTCCCTTTGCCATTCCCCTTATCAGGTTCTGGCTCACGGTCAAAACATGCATCTAATTTAGAAGCCTTCAACTTGGCCACCAACGACTGCTTGGTCTGACACTCACTTGTGTTGTGAGTGGGGCTCTTGTTGAACTCACACCACTTTCCTATGTCCTTCTTTGGCTTCGTGGTGTTGTTCTTTTCTTGTGGATTTGACAGGTTGTCTTGGGTCACCCCGCCTTGGCTTTGTCCTTTGGGCTTCAGATTTGCAGATCCAAAGTCTCCCTTCTTCTGTTTGAACTTTTGCTCGATTTTGATAGCGTATCAGTATGCTGTGCCGAGCGAGGAGATGTTTAGGAACTCCATCTCTTCCTGGATGTATCTATGTAGGTAGCCACAGTATTTGAGTACCAAATGCAACTTAGAATATTTGATACCCAACTGTGTGTGAAGGGTATGAAAAATGTTTGTGAACTCCGACACATCTTGGTCTCGTCCCTGCTACAGTGTGGTCCATTTGATGTATTTTTCCTCATAGCTTTTGACAAGGTAGTACTGCTCCTTGATGGCATCCTGAAAGTCATTCCAAGTGGGTGTGGCTGAAAACGGTGAGCCTGTACTTTCATCCTTCTACTCGCAGTATGTTTCCCACCAGTCCTTGACGTGGGGGGCTGCTTTGAGAAGAGCGAAAACAATCTTTTCCCGACTTGAAAATTCATGAACAGAAAAATAGCCCTCTAGTAGATTTAACCATTTATCTACAGCATCCGCGTCTATTTGACCCTCGAAGATGGGGATTTCAAAATTAACTTGTACCTTAAAGGGCGTGGCATTTCCAGAGTAGCTACTGGAAGCCAATGTGTCGCCTCTTGGTAGCCGCTGAAGGATCTGCGCAAAGTTGTCCATCATCATGTTCCTTTGTCGCTCGAGGGCTTCTTCGAGCAAGATTTTGATAGGATCTCCTGCCTCTTCATCTTTCTTCTCATCTGCCATGGGAGGCCGTCGGGATTTGCGAGGCTAGTCTTGCAAAGGTTCGACCAGTTCAAGCCCTAACTCCTTATATCCCGACCTTGTTGGGGACATGCAAAGAAAAACAAAGAAAAAGCTGACCCGCTCTAATACCACTAATCCAAATTTAAACAGGAACGCAAAAAATTACATAGATAACCATAAACACAAATATGTAGCAGAAATAATACTTCATTTCATTAATGTAAAATACTGAAATATGCTTACAAACAGTGATGGAAATAAACCAGCTAGGGTGATGGTAGCTCTCTCTGAGAAGAGATGTGGTGGCTACATGCCTTTGAATTGTGTTACAATGAGGCTCGAAGGCCTATTTATTGTTGAGAAACAATAGAAAACCCTTCACATTCCAAAACCTAACCCTAGAAGATGAAACACCAAATTGTGGGCCCCGTTTTTGGGTAAGTTGGTACATAAACTTCTCGGGGTCACGAATTGGTCATATTATCTCCGTTTGACGCGCATGATAGCCCGTTGGAAAGATCTCTCCGAGGACTACAACGGAAAAGATGATTTTTTCATAGAAAAGTTGCTGGCGGTAGATTTCCCAAAAAACGTCGTTTAGGGCCTCAAAACGGCTCCGAAAGTTTAGGACTCGAAAAACTGCTAAAAATAGTAAAATGTGCTATAATTAAGGAAACTGAAAAAACTGAAAGAAGCACTTATGGGGATCCAAATGGGATAGGTGGGTGGCCACCAAAATCCACCTGGATCAAATAATGTGTGACAACACAAGTGCAATCAACATCTCAAAAACTATAGTCATGCATTAAAAAACCAAGCACATTCCTATCAAGTATCATTTCTTGAGAGAACAAGTTGTAACTAACATTGTTAAACTTGTGTATGTATGATCTGAAAATGGGGCACTAAAGGCTTCTTGTCAAGGTTACAAGAACCTCTCCCACTTCCAAAGCTTAAATATTCCCAAGACCTTATGATTAACCAATTGCGGAATTAAAAGTGCTTGAAATAGGTGTATGCTTGTGTTTGTTTTTAACTATTAAGTGTTGTAAGTTCTATTGCTTATGCTGATATGTAAATACAAGTAACAGTAAAATAGTGCAACAAATAAACAAGCACACATAACAACAACATTAATATGGAGTTCACCCAAAACTCTTAGGCTACGTCTTCTTCAGCTCTAGTCAACTCGACTAGGTTCTCTGGGATTATGACATAAGTCCTTTTATAAGCTCCATGCTCAACTCCATTGTATTAAATAGAAACAATGGACTTAGAACACCATATTATCCCTGGCTCTGAAGCTCTCAGGCTTTCTGGCTCTGGCTCTGGCTCTGGCTCTGGCTTTGGCTCTGGCTGTAGCTCTTGGCTCTGGCTCGTGGCTCTGGCTCTAGCTCTAGCTCTGGCTCTGGCTCTGGCTTTTAGCTCTTGACTTTGGCTTCTTTGAGCTCTCTCTCAGCCTCTGCGTGCCTCTGTAGTCTTCTTGACCTCCAAGATACTCTCAGAAACCTTCCAGCGACCTTTTTCAATCCTCTTGCTGCCTCGGTAACATTTAGTTACCTTCAGCACTTGTGCTCTCTGTGTTTTTATCATGCATCGGTTACAACCCTCCATCATTGAAGAACCAGACTGTTTCCTCACAAGAATCCATTTACAAATGGAAAAGAACAGGTAGGCAGGAAAACCTGGTCGTTTTGCCTTCCTATGGCCGTGTCAGCCAAATAACGGAAATACACAGCAAACTCACGCAAAACACATCATAGGCCTTTAGCCCAGACTTCAAATATTATGGAATCGACCTTATAAATCTATCGGGTCCGTCCCAATAATGCTTATCGCTATCGCTTAGGTGGGAGGTCTAAGAACCTCAATACACGGGAATACACAAAAATCCAAAATTCCTGGATTTCAAAATCTATGAAATCGGGTCTATAATTCCTTTCGGTTCCACCTTTGGCCACCATATCCCACTGCATCGTCGCATGGCCAAATGGCCAAAAACCCATTTACATAGGAAATACATAGAAAATCTGAATTTCTAGATTTCAAATATTATGGAATCGCGCTTATAAATTCCATCATTTCCGCCCTTTATCGTAAGTCACATATCGGCATATAGTAGTGCGTTGGCCCTTTGTATCGCAGGTTCACCGATTGCCAATCGTCACGATATCACAATTGGCATATCGCATTGGTAACGGCCCAGGTGTTATTTCCTTTGGTCATGCCAATCACCGATCCACTGATCAAATCTTAACCATTGATCTGCGACTACTAATCCAATGACTGATAGTCCATTTCGGGTACGTAACTTGCATGGGGATTAACCACCTGAAAAAGCAGTTTTCTCTCTCCTCCGCCATGCCATGCATCAACCAATGTATGGATTCGGGCAGAGCCTGTCCAGTACTGCTTACCGCTTGAGTCCCGCCCGAAATACCGCTTACTACTCCTTCCTTTGGAAACTCAAAAGGTTTGTCTGTTTGATTTATAAATCCGTCGGGTCCGCCGAATGCCTTTGCGCCTATTTTAAGTCCTTTCCCTTTTTTTATTGAGATGCGATGGGTTCTAGGGGTTTTGATGTTAAAAATCACATTTTCCCTTAAGTCCCATTTATATAAGAATTTCCCTCCTCTTCAAAGGACAAAGGAAAACTTCTTTTTGCGATAACTTCTTCATCTGAAGTCCATTTTAGCCCATTCAAGTTGTAGTAGATTCAGAATGAAAAGATCTATGCAATGGGACTATTTCCAAGAGCATCCTTGGACTTTAATTTTCCTCTATGAGGAACTCTTTAGACTTAGAAGTTTATTCTAGATCCATTTTGGATCACACCTTCCCACTAAAATAACTTTTGGTCTCCAAAAGACTGACATACTGATCTAAATAGTAAATGAGAGTAACAACACCCTCTTCTTTCAGCCTCCATACGCTTGCCTTGCATAGTGCCTCTAAACCAAAGTCTCTAACCACTTTCCTTCCTAGATGGGATGGTCCTCTTGGGAAGAACTATTTTCCTCCTTGACTTCATGCAGAACTCCTATTGAGATGGTCACAGAAGGTAGTTTGAACTTCTCTACCTTGATCATTGATCCAAGTTGGCTCCAAAAAATGTGAAGTTACATCTGCTTCACAAAATTTTCATTTGTACCTGTTTGAAAAGCTGTCAACAACAACTGTTAACAACAACAGAAATACAGACAACAATTGGATGGCCTAAAACTCCTGCTTCAACAAAAGAAACAGATCTCACATCTTGTGAACACCTCCATGTCTTACATCTGCATACAAATGATGGATTAGATACCAAGCCCACAAAACATGCCTTTAAAACAAATGACCCTTCAAGTTAAGCATGTGGAAAAGATCTCAAGGATTCTTTTGAAAAGATGAAACACTTCATCATCATCTCCATCTTAGAGACCACATCAACTTTTCTCAAGTCAATATTGCATCACATGCATGTCAAAGAAATCAACCCTTAAAGTTAATCACACACACATGTTCAAAAACAAGGAAATCATCAACATCCCTGTGTTCATGCACAACATTCTCATGCATGCATTTCATCCTTCAAATTTTGCTTAAGCACACTGTACTTTCGAATCTGAAATGAATTATAATGTTGCAGCAATAAAGTGAGTATCCTACTCAACTTCTCCATTCACCTTCTTGGTAAAATCTTGCAACTTGCATTCCATTAACAAAGAAATGGAAATAGATGCTTTATATCAAAATACATGCAATCTTAATTGGATAAGAACTCTATCCATTTCCTACCAATCCTTTTCAAAGGTCTTTCCTTTCTCTGCACATCAGCATCAACATGTGAATCATCTTGAAACACATCATCCATGGAAACTTTCTTTCCATTTCTACCATTTTATTTTTCCACTTTCTTTAAGTTTTGTGGAAGCATTGTTGGATTCAGAGTCCAACACCTTTCAGAAAGATGCCCTTGCTTATGGCAGTAAGTGCAACACATGTGCATCCTCTTGACAACATGATTTTCCTTGTCCAATGGACCTTTGGCTCCTTGCTTCCTTTCCTTCAAATGTTTCCTGTAGGTGGCCATTCTCTTCCAACATCTAGAAACATTATGGTTATCCAAACCACAAAAGGAACATGCATTTCTTTTCCCATACCTATATGGAAATTTATCATGCTTAACATAATCAAAAGGAAAATGTTTAGAACCAGATTTATACCTTTATTTTTCACCTTTATTGCCTTCATGAGGAGGTGAATCAAATGAAGAAGTGGCTCCCTTTGGAACACCATCAATCTCTTCAAGGTTGTTAGAGTTTCCACAACTCTTTAGTTCAAGTGTTTGCTTCTGAACACCTACATCCTGCAAATGATGTTTCAGGCTATTGCATTCCTCCTAAATACAATCTTCACACTCTTGAGGTAGAAGACCTGCAATGCAACTCCTTCTTGGAGCTGTTTCAATGGCCTTCATGGTAGCTTTGGAACTCTCTCCATAATCTTGTCCATAGCCAAGACCCAAATACTTATGCCTTTCCTCAACTATTATTGGCTCAACAATACCTTGTGCATGTTTACCAAAGCCCTTTCCTTCATAGCCCATCTTGGATATTAACTTGGAACCTATGCCTCTAGTATGTTTTTCAAAAGAACCAACATAAACATTCTTAGAGGAATTTGAAGACAAACTGGAATTATTTACCTCTTCTTAAAGCTGATAGTTGACCAAGGCTTCTTTTTCAACAAAGATCTGTATCTCCAACTCATGCATCCTTTCCAGGTTCATATTTGCAATATGAAGTTGCCTCTCCATTTCCTACAATTTGTCAGAAAGCAACTGCTTCTCTTCCTCCACAGAATTCAACTGCTCTCTAAGTATGCTTCTCTTCCTTCCATCCTCATACATTTCCCTCACCTTTTCCATCATGATGAACAAGTCTTGCTTCGTGTCTGCATCAAAGAGTCTTGTGATGAAGGAGGAATTTGAGGACTCACTTGTAGAAGTTGTCATTATGCCAATGAACAAGAGAATTTCAAACAAGATTAACAAAGAGCTTATTCAGGCAACCTTTTGCAACAAACCTCTTGTGCTTCAAGGATTTCTTTGAGGTCCTTTGGGATAAGAAGAATGCCTTCAGCCCTTCTTCCTTCTTGTCCTTCCTGGATTGAGCTATCAATAGCTTTCTCGTCACCTCTGCAAACTCAAACAATAGTCAGTCTGCAAACAAGCATACAATCAAGCTTTGATTGTTTAAACACCTTTCAAACAAGAAATATTTGCTATGTCAATCAAGCATTCCGATCTAATACCACTTGCTCTAGTACAACCAGCTTTGATATCACCTTCCTGAAGGTGTGTTTAATCAATCTCAAGCTCTGATACCACCTGATCTGAAAATGGGGCGCTAAAGGCTTCTTGTCAAGCTTACAAGAACCTCTCCCACTTCCAAAGCTTAAATATTCCCAAGACCTTATGATTAACCAATTGAAGAAGTAAAAGTGCTTGAAATAGGTGTATGCTTGTGTTTGCTTTTAACTATTAAGTGTTGTAAGGTTTGTTGCTTATGCTGATATGTAAATACATGTAACAATAAAACAGTGCAACAAATAAACAAGCACACATAACAACAATATTAATATGGAGTTCACCCAAAACTCTTGGGCTACATCTCCTTGAGCTCTAGTCAGCTCGACTAGGCTCTCTGGGATTATGGCATAAGTCATTTTACAAGCTCCACACTGAACTCCATTGTATTACATAGAAACAATGGGCTTAGAACACCATATTATCCCTGGCTCTGAAGCTCTCAGGCTTTCTGGCTCTGGCTTTGGCTCTGGCTCTGGCTCTAGTGCTAGCTCTTGGCTCTAGCCTGGCTCTAGCTTTGGCTCTGGCTCTTGGCTCTCTGCTTTGGCTTCTCTGAGCTCTCTCTCGGCCTCTACATGCCTTTGTAGTCCGCTTGACCTCCAAGCGACTCTCAACAACCTTCCAGTGACCTTTTTCAGTCCCCCTGCTCCCTTAGCAACCTTCAACTACCTTTAGCACTTGTGCTCTTTGTGTTTTTATCATGCATTGGTTACAGTCCTCCATCATTGAAGAACTCGACTGTTTCCTCACAAGAATCTGTTTACAAATGGAAAAGAAAATGTGGGAAGGAAAACCCAGTCATTTTTCCTTCCTCTGGCCATGTCAGCCAAATAATGGAAATACATAGGAAATGAACACAAAACACATCATGGACCTTTTTATCGGGAAATCTAGTGTCTATGCAGAGCTGCTAGTCCCACTAAGATGGGTAGGTATCTTAGAAACAAACAGATTAAAGTTACTTTCGTTTTCCTTTATGAGAAGTAGATAGGAGAGGATCAAAGAATACCAACCTCGATCTTTCGCTCGGTTCTTTGCTTGTTCCTTCTCCTTACCGACATGTCTTTGCTGCTTCTCCCTTGACCACTCTGCTTCAAAGAGTACCTGTAAAGTCAAAGCAGCATAATACCTTCAAAGTGAAGAGATCTATAATCATAAGCAATATAGGACTAGATATATATTGACCACACAAATGCATATACTATCATACATACAAGAATGTGGAGGAAAACATGAATAGATTTATTGATATAAAGATTAGAAGAGAGGATTACAACCCATTGATCTGACCCAGCATCATCCTCCTAACATGAAAGCCCTTCTTCACCTCATGAAAAGCTTAGATCACCAAACACTATGATATTCCACCAAGAAACCAACAACACTTCCTTACAAGATTCAAAATTCCTGCCTCTGGATCTCTGGGATGAGGGATCCATATATAGATGATTGTAGGGAGGTGAGTCAGCTTCTGGGATTCTGATTAGTGTCTTCTCTCTGATAGTTCTTGATTCCACCTGGAGATTGATGATCTCTTACTCATCCCTGGGTGAATTAGGAGAGGCATGTGTCACAGGAGAAGCTTCTAGAAGATTCCATGATCATCCACCTCGCAAACTGTCTATGCCATTTGTCCATTCTCGCCCATTGCACCCTATAGAAGGGCTTTCTAGTATGGATCGCACCTTTTACACTAGGGAAGTGAGATGCATCACACCCTTAGCACTGAGCAACCTGTATGGTCCAGCTTTGACCAATTCTGAGCAGTTTTCTGTGGAGAACTTTTGGGAGATGATGTAATCAGCTGACCTTGTTCCTTTAGGGTATGAAACAACACTTTTAGGGACTCAAAAGCCCTTGGTTGATGGAAATATATGATTGGGGTTTTAGTGCCCAAAAATGTCTATAACAGTTGCCCCCTAAAGCATGAGGTCGTTAATCTTTTGATGTCAGGTGAAATGCTTTATCATGAGGATCCGAGGTTTTTCGAGCTGGAAGGCGACCTATAATAAGATACAAAACAATACATTATCTTCATAATATTTTCATGATCTAGCTGAGGCAGGCATTCCCATGCTTAGCTTTATAAATTCATTTTCATGTACATAGGATAGACAACCGTCTATGTGGCAGACTAATGATTCTAATAGAGTCATCATCCTTTGATTCGGATGATCATCTGTGCAGCACTGATGTACATTTGATGTCTTTATTTTCCTAAATATATCACAGCCCGGATGGATGAAACTAGATCCGGGGTCTTCAAACTCATCTAATCTTCGCCCAAAGTACAAGTCGATCCATGTGAAAAATGTTCTGAAGTTGAACATGGAAATACATCGCCTGATTACTAGCCAATGATGTAAGCTGTTAATAGGCGTGAGAGGAATCATCGATAATGATGATGACCCTAAAGGTATGATAGTACAATTTGCGTGGTGTGAAAATGCGACTTGGCATCGAACACCACGCAAAATCTCTCGGTCAAAGGCCATTGATGTAAACCTGTCGCTGAAAATGAGAAACTTGCCATTGAGGCATGCAAGCTTCAAAGTACTGAAAGGGTTGTTCCTAGGTCGACTTCTTGGATAATGAGCTGATGTCGACAAGAAGTGACCCGTCATAGGAGGGCCTTAATGAATCCCACATCTATGACATGGAACAGAGAAAATTACTATTGGAAGTGAAAACAATCTGATGATACAGGGTTCACGGTGGTGGTCATGAAAGAATGAAGTGTAAAGGTATTGCAGTGGACGAGACACAAAATGGGTTGGTGAATTCTCTGATCGACTTCTCTTGAACATATCAATGACACTTAAAATGGATTGGTAGCATTAACCCCAAATATGGATGGTACGGTGGACCAATGGTAATATGACCGGTGAACGAAATAACCTAACCCGACTCAGACATGGAGTGAAAAGTGTCATGTTCAAGAGCGACTTTGCTACCAATAAAGTTTCTTCAAGTTTTCTTCCCATTTTTTCCCCAGTTATTGCTGACCAATACCTCTTTATTTTTATCAAGCTTGAGGAGGATAACATATGCTTGTTCTATAATTTTCCCTTCGGGCAAACCCGTCACTATGTTTTAACGAGCCTAGCGACAGTGAAACTCATTCTTGTCTATATGGACAAGTTTGTCGCTATTGGTTTTAACGAGTTTAACGACAAAGATAACTCGGTCCTTTTTCAATTTTAGAGAGTTTGAAAAGGGACGTAAAGGAAACTCCAATAATCCTTTTTCATCATATAATCCCTTAAGTCCGAAAAAGTATAAAATAATACGAAAGGGATGAATTTTCGATAATTTTAATGAGTCGAACAAAACAAGCGCTCAATCTTTTTGTGTAATAATCCCTCAGGTCCAAAAAGATTAAAATCTAGAGGAGGGATAGCACTCTTGGTAGCTTTAACGAGCTGGAGAGGCCAACTTCTCTGCAATCTTTTCATATCTTACGAGTCAGATGAAAAGAGCTTAAAGGAGACTCGTTTTTTTTTAGGAACAAGTGATAATTTCGGGTAGCAGCTGATTCCAGGTAAGGTTTGGAATTTCCAATCACGGCAGTGTCACAAGGATGGCTAACAGAATCACTCTTCGCAGTTGTTCCTCAAAAGGGGTAAACAATCAAATGGAGGCGAATGATCGGCTAAAACAGAGTGGAGGTGATGATGAGAACATGACCAAGGCTCAAGAGCTGATGATAATGCATTCACAATGGTTATTTATCGGAAATTGGTTCATTTTTTAACGAGCTTAAACTCTGGGGGAAACATTTGCTCATTGCTTAGGTTTAATTTTTAATGAGCTTGAACTTCACATAAACGCTGCTCGTGATAATGGTCATTGATTATTTGATTTCACTGCTAACACTTTGTTCTTTCGATGGTCATACTGCCTGTTCAATTCCTTCATCAAACCGATTAGAAATTGTTGGGTCCCTATAATACTAGTGATTACCCCATTACTATTGTAGTTATACCCCTTATTTATATTGTTGTGCCCCTATTACCCCCATATTGTTATTTCTGTGCCCCATAGAATCCCTCTATTGTTATTTTTGTGGCTTTATATTATTATTGTTAGGTCGGCTGGATTATATTGTGACTCCTTAGACTCCTATATATAGAAAGGAGGTTTTGTCATTTGTATCATCCAAGAATTTTTCATTTATGTAATGTAAAGGAGGTTGCCCCCTCGAAGAGGCTGAATTCTAAGGCGTTGATCTATCTTTTCTATCTTTTCTTGAGCTGGTTTCATAACATTTGGTATCAGAGCTTTGGAATTCTAGGGTTTCGCTGCTCCAAACAGGTCATCGTGGAATTTTCGCTATAATGTTTTTTCTGTGACGTTTCAGAAGTCGAAAAAAAAACCCATTTGAGAAGAATTGACGCTGAACCTTGGGTCCAAATTTCAGAGCTTTTCGCGCGATATTGTCGGAGATATGATCTGAGGAATTTTACCTTTTTGCAGACTCCTGAATTACATTCAAAACAGGTGATCTGGGGAAAAGCGTCATAACTCTTTCTCTGAGGATCAGATTGAAATTTCATAAAAAGGTATAGAAAGAGGACAGACTGTAGTTTCGTTTGTGTGTGTTTCAGATTCAAAGGTTGAAACAGTGACTCGTGGCACGTCGTACAAGTTCGCTCTACTGAACCAGTTTAAAAGAAAGTCACTGTGGGAGATTTCACATAACTCTTCCTTGGAGAATCCAATTTGGCTCAGACTTGCGGCATTGGAAAGAGGACACAGAAGGCTACTACAGGTAGCAATTTCAGAATTGGATGATCCGAAATTACAGAGATACATCAGATTCAATATCAGGCTTCTATAAAGTGAAAAAAGGTGTGTAGTTTTTTTTTAAATTTTTGTGTAAGCTTGGTTTAACGGAATTCAAAGGGCATAGTAAAGCATTATTATCGGTAACTGATGCCCCGAGGAAAGAAAATGCAAACACCTAGTAAGGAACCTGAAAGCTCTAGCATGACCCATGAAGAAGAGGAAGAAATGCTACATGATATATCAAAATTACAAGAACAAGTGCAACAAATGTCATGCTCACAAAAGCTAACAGAAGCTAAGATAAGTGGCGTGGAATCTAAGATAAATGGCGTGGAATCTAAGATAAAGGGCATGGAAGCTAAGATGGATGATTCGAAGACAAACTTGAAGAGAGACATGGCAGATTTGAAGATAGATATGAAGACAGACATGGAAGAATTGAAGAAGTTGCTACAAGAAAGGGTCACTAATGGTGAAAAGGTAGTAAAGGAAACTCATGATGAAAACAAAAGAAATGTTAATCATAATACCATAGATGCTAATGTTGGATCGAAGAATCACCATATTCCAAAAATTGATATGAGGAAGTTTGATGGCAAGGATCCCGCTACATGGATATTACAGATGGAGCAATTCTTCGATCTCAATAATGTGCAAAACGCACAAAAGGTACGTATGGCAACTGTATATTTGGAACCAAATCAGTTTGTATGGTATCAATGGCTTTGCTCTCGTAAACAATTTATCACTTGGGCAATTTTTATGGAAGAATTGATAGCACATTATGAAGATACAAAAAGAAACACTTTTTTTAGCCAATTGATAAGTCTCAAACAAAAGGGTTCAGTAATGGAGCACATTGAGGAGTTCCAAAAATTGAACATAAGGGTAAAAGATATTCCAGAGGAGCATAGGATTGATGTGTTCATAGGGTCTTTAAAGGATAATATCCAACATGATGTTCGCCTTTGGGAACCGGATTCATTAGAGAAGACATTCAGGTTAGCAAGAAAAATGGAAAGAAAAATTATGGCAACCAAGAAGCATACCACTCACAACTATAAAGACGGAAGTGTTGTTGCCCCTAATCTTCCACAACCTATAAGGTTGACACCACAACAATTGGAAGAAAAAAGAGCAAAAGGGCTTTGTTACAGTTGTGATATCAAATACACTAAAGGTCATAAGTGTGCTGAGAAGAAATTATTCTACATAGATTGTGAAGAGGAAGAAGAAAAGGAGCAAGAAAGGTGAAAAGAAGAAGATATACTCCAGGAACAAAACCTAGATGAAGAACAAATAAATCCGACCATATCTTGTAATGCATTGGCGGGAATTACCACTCCTCAAACCATCAAGATAGAAGGACAAATCAAGAAGAAAAAGGTAATAGTGTTGATTGATTCAGGAAGCACCCACAATTTTATTAATTGTAGGGTAGCAAAAGAATTGAATTGCTTCCTATATCCAGCACCAGAGTGTCAAGTGATGATTGCAAATGGAGGAACAATAAATTTCTTTGGAAAGTGCCATAATATCAAGCTATCCATGGGACAATATGTATTGACTAGCCTAATGCTTTCCATTCCAATGGGAGGTGCGGATGTTGTACTAGGAGTCCAATGGCTACAATCCTTGGGTACAATAGCTTTTAATTTTCAAGAACTTTTCATCAAATTTTCTGCAGAAGGAAAGGAAGTTGAATTAAGGGGTATTGCAGGGAAACCAAGAAAGATAATCAACTCTCATGGTATGACAAAGCTTCTAAAAAAGGAGCAAAGAGGTGTAATTGCACAATTATGCTCGCTAGATGTTTCCACATTGGAATCATCTATTTCTCCAGATCTCCAAAAAGTCTTGGACAATCATTCCAAGGTATTTGAGACTCCCAAGGGTCTCCCACCTATGCGTGATCATGATCATGCTATTCATCTGATTCCAGGAAGTGTTCCTCCAAACATCAGGCCGTACAGATATCCCTATGTCCAAAAAAGTGAAATTGAACGTATGGTTGCAGAAATGCTAGAGGCTGGTATAATTCAACCGAGTCAAAGTTCTTTCTCAGCTCCAGTAGTATTGGTGCACAAGAAGGATGGATCATGGCGCATGTGTCCAGATTATAGGGAGCTCAACAAGCTCACTATTAAAGATAAGTTCCCCATTCCTGTTATTGATGAATTACTAGATGAATTGCATGGATCAATTTACTTCACCAAGTTGGATCTTCGTTCGGGATATCATCAAATCAGAATGAAGATTGAATACATTCCAAAAATGGCATTTAGAACTCATGAGGGTCATTATGAATTTTTGGTCATGCCTTTTGGCCTTACCAATGCACCTTCAACATTTCAAGGTTTGATGAATTCAATTTTCAAACCATTCCTTAGAAAATTTGTGTTAGTATTTTTTGATGATATACTAATCTACAACAAGTCTTGGAAGGATCATGTTGAACATGTTGACAGGGTGCTACAACTATTGGAGGAGAAACAATTATATGCAAAAACATCCAAATGTTTCTTTGGAGTCCAGGAGGTGGAATATTTGGGTCATATTGTATCTCATGAAGGAGTTAAGGTAGACCCTAGCAAAATTAAAGCCATTAAGGAATGGAAAATCCCCACATCCATAAAGCATCTGCGAGGATTTCTTGGGTTGACAGGGTATTATCGCAAGTTTGTTAAGAATTATGGGAGAATAGAAGCACCTCTAACAACATTATTGAAGAAAGATTCATTTTCATGGACTCCGGAAGCAACAAAGGCCTTTGAACATCTTAAAGAGGCAATGTGCCAAGCACAGGTCTTAGCTACACCGGACTTCACAAAAACCTTTATTGTGGAATGTGATGCTTCAGGAAATGGAATTGTTGCTGTTCTAATGCAAGATGAAAGACCCATTGCTTTTGAAAGTCGTCCAATCAAGGGAAAGTTTTTAAGCAAAGCTATTTATGAGAAGGAATTGTTGGCAATACTCCATGCACTTAAGAAATGGCGACCCTACCTAATGGGAAGACACTTCAAGGTAAAAACGGATCATGATAGCCTTAAATAATTTTTAGAACAAAGATTATCCTCTGAAGAGCAACAAAAGTGGGTCACAAAGATGTTGGGTTATGAATTTGAAATCATCTACAAAAAAGGGAAGCAAAATGTGGTGGCAGATGCATTCTCAAGAAAGGATGAGGATGTGGAAGCATTGTTGTGTGCCATTTCTATTATCCAACCAGATTGGATAAACGAAGCAAGGGAGGAATGGAAGAATGACGAAGAAGTGTGGGCACTTATTCGAAAGCTACAACAAGATTCCAGTACTTCTGATACATTTAGCTGGAAAAATGATTCGTTATGGTACAAAGATCGCTTATACCTCTGTAAGAATTCCCAACTAAAACAAAAGATTCTTATGGAATTGCACACTTCTCCCTTAGGAGGGCACTCAGGATTTTTAAAAACTTACCACAGGGTTAAGAAGGAATTTTTTTGGGATGGCCTTAAATCAGATATTCAAAAGTTTGTGGCGGAATGTTTGGTTTGCCAGCAAAATAAAGTTGAAACAATTAAGACACCGGGTCTATTACAACCTTTATCCATTCCAAGCCAACATTGGGAGGAGGTTTCAATGGATTTTATCACAGGTTTACCCAAGTCTGAGGGAAAGAGTGTCATCATGGTGGTAGTTGACAGACTTACCAAGTATGCACACTTTTGTGCATTATCACATCCATTTAAAGCCAGTACAGTTTCTACTGCATTTATGGAAACAGTTCAAAAGCTACATGGAAACCCAAAGATTATTGTAAGTGACAGAGATCCCATTTTCACTGGAAATTTTTGGACAGAATTATTTTCTTCTCTTGGTACTCAGTTAGCTCATAGCTCATCTTATCATCCTCAATCTGATGGGAAAACTGAGATAGTAAACAAATGTTTGGAAGGATATCTTCGTTGCTTTGTATCTGATAAACAGACACAATGGGTCAAATGGTTGCCTCTGGCTGAATGGTGGTATAACACTTCCTTCCATACAGCAAAAAAAATGACCCCATTTATGGCACTTTATGGGTATCAACCACCATCCATCACATCATATTTAAGAGAAAATTCTAAGGTTCAGGCAGTGGAACATCACATCGAACATCAACAACAAGTCCTCCAACTCTTAAAGGATAACCTCATGTTGGCACAAAATAGAATGAAACAACAGGCAGATCAACATCGCAGTGAAAGAAGTTTTGATGTAGGTGATTGGGTATTCCTACAGCTACAACCATATAAGAAAATGTGTTGGAAATAATACTGAGAGGGGGGGTGAATCAGTATTATCAAGCAATTTACCAAATCTTCCTTATTTGATCTTTTGAATTATTCTTGCATATCAGTACCATAAAATAATGAGCATGAATAAAGAAAATAGACAGTCACACCAAAGAACACAAGATGTAAGGTGGAAACCCAATGCGGGAGAAAACCACCTGCTGCAATATGTCTCTATCTTCTTTCAAGAAATTCTTATTACAATGATTTTGTACTGGTGCAGTCCTTTACCAGCACGCAGGCTGCAACCTGCAGAGAGCTACAACTCTCTCTCGTTTTCCAGTTTCTCCTGGAAGGGAGCTACAACCCCCTACTTCTTTTCATGAAGAATCAAATGATCAACAAGTATACAACAGATACAGTCCACTACAGATATCAGATCAGTAATTACAGAAATAACCCAGAACACCTTATGAACAGAAATATACAGTCAACAGATCATCTTAAGACAGGGACGCATATTTTCTTTCTGTGACCTGCGACTGGACGCAGTCTACCTTCCACTGTTCTGCGTGCCGACGCACTGTTCCTCTATGCTTTGCTGCGACCGGCACACCCAGAAACACTATCGCGCCGCGTCTTTTGCTTCAGAGACGCACCCAATAACACAGTCGCGCCGCGTCCTTTGCCTCAGAGACGCTCCTGAGCCTTTACTGTACTGCGTCCCGGCGCACTTTCCCTTCACTGAACCTGCGTCCCTTCAGATATAAAAGATATGAGGACTTCAGAACCAACCCAAACACTCAGATCCACAGATCTGATCATGCGCCATAGAGATCACAGTCCATTAGAAGATTCGCCTTCATAGATCTGGACTAGATCTCACCAAAAGATATTCAACCAAGATGATGCTAAATCCAAATGAACTCCTTTGCTTTATATAGGCAAGCTTCTCCCCAAAACATGGAACAAAACCACGAGCCGACACCATAGAAACACAAAACCGTCGGCTAGATACCACACAAGAAACCCCCACGTGCTTTTCTCTGCCTTGAAATGTGTGCACTGGGCGGACGCACCTCCTGAACGGCTGGCCTGCGTCCCTGGACGCGGGTTCTGTATGGTATACCTGCGGGGACGCACTTGCTGAACATATTTCCTGCGTCCTTCTTGATTTATCACCTGAAAGGGTTTGCCATCAAGGACAACACCTGAATCATAATGCCAACAATCTCCCCCTTTGACATCAAGGGCAAAGGGTATGCTCCCCCTATGCTCATGCATCTCCAGATCTGTAACCAGACATCCATCATGAAGGAGATAGAGACATATTGCAGCTATTTCCAAGATCTCCTTTTCCATAATGCCAACAATGCATTATGTGCTCCCCCTGAGCCTATACCACCAATAGGAAGATGATCAACAGTAAGATGATGCATCAACAACCCCCAGCTTTTGCCTGAGGTATTCAAAAGTGTCCCTGGGCAACGGTTTGGTGAAAATATCAGCAACTTGTTCCTTAGAAGGAACATACTCCAACTTGACCTTCTGTTCAAGTACTTGTTCCCGGAGAAAATGGTACTTGATTGGTATGTGCTTGGTTTTTGAATGCATAACCGGATTCTTTGAGATGCTGATTGCACTTGTGTTGTCACATAAGATAGGAATAGGAGGTGTACAAGTGATGTGATAATCCTGCAAAGTCTGCATCATCCAAAGAAGTTGGGTGCAACAAGATGCAGCAGCAACATATTCCGCTTCAGCTGTAGACAAGGCAATTGAACTCTGTTTCTTGCTGAACCAAGAGACCAGTCTGGGACCCATAAAGAACGCACCACCACTTGTGCTTTTCCTGTCATCCACGCTTCCGGCCCAATCTGCATCTGTATAGGCATGAAGAGTAAGATCTGTATCTCTAGGATACCATAAGCCATAATTTTGAGTCCCTTGAAGATATTTGAAAATTCTCTTTACTGCTTGAAGATGAGTCTCCTTCGGATTTGCCTGAAATCTTCCAACTATTCCAACTGCATGCATGATGTCTGGTCGGGTACCTGTCAAATATAGTAAACTTCCAATCATAGATCTGTAGGTTGGTTGATGTACTGCTGCAGATTCATCATTTGCACTGAGACTACATCCTGTGACCATGGGTGTACATACTGGTTTTGCATCTTCCATGCCATATTTCTTTAAAATCTGCTTGAGATACTTGGTTTGAGATAAAAAGATTCCTCCTTCCTTCTGTTGGATTTGCAAACCAAGGAAATATGTCAGTTCTCCTAGCAAGGACATTTCAAATTCTTTCTGCATGACTGAGGCAAAGCTTTGACTCATAGCTTCTTCATTACTGCCAAAAATAATGTCATCAACATACACAACAAGTATTAGCAATTTGTCATTTTCAACTTTTATATACAGATTGCTATCTGCTGAACCTTTTAAGAAACCTTGTTGATGAAGATATTTGTCCAACCGGTAGTACCAAGCCCTTGGAGCTTGTTTGAGACCATAGAGAGCCTTTTTCAATCGGCATACAAGATTTGGATCATTTCCAAGAATGAACCCATCTGGCTGTTCAATGTACACTTCTTCTTCCAAGTCTCCATTCAAAAAGGCTGATTTCACATCCATTTGAAATACTTTGAAGTTCTGAAAACTTGAGAGAGCAAGGAACATTCGGATGGCCTCAAGTCTTGCAACAGGAGCAAAAGTTTCTTCAAAGTCTATTCCTTCTTGCTGCGCATACCCTTTACAAACGAGTCTGGCTTTGTTTCTAATTACTTCTCCATTTTCATTCAATTTATTTTTGAAGACCCATTTTGTTCCAATAACATTCTTATCTTTTGGTCTAGGAACCAGCTCCCAAGTGTTGTTCTTTTCGATTTGCTCAAGTTCTTCATCCATTGCTTTCACCCAACATTCATCTTTGCATGCCTCTTTCACATTTTGTGGTTCGGTGGAGGAAAGTAATGCCAAATAGCTTGAAGCTTCTGCAACTGTTCTTCTAGTTTGTATACCTGCTTCTTTTTGTCCCATGATCTGAGATTCTGGATGGTTCTTCTGAACATATCTGGATGGAGTCTTTTCTTCTATTCTTGTCCGTTCTTCTGCTTCTTCGTGAGGTTCTTCTTGAGATTCTTCTTGAGGTTCTTCTTCTTCATCATTCTGTCTTTGAGGGTAGCTCTCATCTTCTTCGATGTCTTCACGATGTATTTGCCTAGGAATATATCCCTTTTCATCAACCACTACATCAATGCTGTCAACAATTCTGCCAAGTCTTTTATTGTAGCATTTGTATGCTTTGCTATGTGGAGAATAGCCAAGAAGAATGCCTTCATCTGCTCTAGGATCAAGTTTGCCAAGCTGCTCCTCAGTATTCTTGATATAGCATTTGCTCCCAAATATTTTGAAGTGCTTTACCGAAGGAGTTTTACCACTCCAGAGCTCATGAGGGGTTTGAGTGCTGTTCACCCGGACATTTGTCTTGTTGAGAATAATAACCGCAGTATGTGCAGCCTCACCCCAGAAAGTTGCGGGGGTTCCTGATTCATCAAGCATAGCACGAGCCATTTGTTGGATTGTTCTGTTCATTCTTTCAACAACTCCATTTTGCTGAGGCGTTCTAGCTGTAGAGAATTCTCTCCTTATCCCATGTTCATCACAGAAATCGAAAAATTCATTTGAAGTAAATTCCCCACCTCTGTCAGATCTGAGGCACTTAATTTTGTGACCTGATTCATTTTCAGCCAAGGCTTTGAAGGTTTTGAATTTTTCGAATGCTTCATCTTTGTGCTTCATAAGTCCTAACCAAACAAACCTGGAGAAATCGTCAATAAATAATATCAAGTATTCCTCTCCTCTAGGTGTTCTTTTTCTGAATGGTCCACATACATCTGTATGTACTAGCTCAAGAGGCATGCTGGCTGATCCTTCTTTCTCTGGAAAGTTAGTTCTGGTTTGTTTTCCAAACTGACATGATCTGCATATGGTGTTGTCAGGAATTTTGATATCTGGAAGATCGCGAACTGCCTGATATTTGCAAGCTTTCCTTATTTGTGAGAAGCTTAGATGTCCCAACCTTCGATGCCATAACCAGTGCTCTTCATTCTTGCTTAGATAGCATTATTTTTGTCCTTCATCAAATATGTATAGATTATTTGGAGTTCTCTTTCCTTTGAGAACTGTTTTACCTGTATCAAGATCACGAACAAGGCATCCATTTGATCTGAATATAACCTCGGTTCTTTGATCACACATCTGGCTGACACTTAGTAGATTATGCTTCAATCCATCAACAAACAAAACATTTCCAGCCTTAACATCTTCTTTTAAAGGAGCAATACCTTTTCCTTTTATAGTTGCAGGAGTATCATTTCCAAAAGAGACTTTCTTTCCCTTTTCTAAATTAGAATAAGACTCAAGTTTTTCTTTATCACCTGTCATATGCTTCGAACATCCACTGTCAATGTACCATAGATTTTCTTGTCCTTCTGCATAAAATGCTATCCCACATCTTTCTGTTTGAGGTTCCTTTATTCTCCATGTTTTGGCGCCTGAGGCTTGTTCCTTTTTCTGCTCTTGTACCTTTCTTTCCGGAAACCTGCTTCTGCATTCAAAGTCTTTATGTCCAAAATTATTGCAAATAGAACATTCAACTTCATTTTCAAGAGCTGAAAAGTTGTTATAGGTCCTTTTTGTAATCCCTGTCATACTTCTTTGTTTTTGAGCTTCCCTAGTCATGATTGTTTTATACGCAACACATTGAGCTGCTTTGTGACCAAAGTTATGGCAAGAAAAGCATTGTCCATTGAAGAAGCTTCTGCGATTATTGGATCTACCAGCCAACTGATTGTAATTTCTATTTTCATCTATTCTTGAACCAAATTGAGAAGATTTTACCTGTGGCTGGTTGTGGCTTTTGTTCACCCTTAAGCTGGATTGCCCCTGATAGTTTCTGCTTGACATTTGTCCCTGCTTTACCTGATGATCTTCCTTGTGCTCTTGCTCATTTCTTCTTGCTGCATCAAGATAACTTTTTGAAGTGGATGCTTGAGAAGTTTCTCCTTTATAGCCCAAACCTGTCTTATTTAGTGGAGACCGCTGCACACTGATAATCTCATCCAAAGTTTCAGATCCTTTGACAAACTTGAGATTAATAGTTTTTGTTTTCTCAATTTCTTTTCTAAGACCAACAATTTCACCTTCTAATTTTTCAAGATGTTTTTCCTTTTCATCAATTTGGAATTGTAGAGTATCAATAATCATGTTCTTTTCTTCTATGCATCTCTTGAGTCTAGTAATTTCATCATAAAGGTTATCCACATCTACAGCATCCTCATAATCATCATCTTCAAATGCCATTAACAACCTATATTTATTACCTTGTTCATCTTCATCACTGTTTGATAAGCCATCACTATCTTCATGGGTGTAGTAGCTTTTCTTATTTGCGCTTTGTTTCTTGTTCCATCTAACTGGTTCCTTTCCTTTATCCTTATAAGAGCATTTTGCAGCATAATGACCTACTCTTCCACAAGCAAAGCATTTGAAAGGTAGCTTACCTCTGAACCTTCCAGAACCTCTTTGAAGATTTCTGACAAAATTTGATTCTTCTTCCTCTTCTTCTGGATCATGGCTTGCTTCATAGTAATCTTCTTTGCCTGATGCTTTAAAAGCAGCCTCCCTTCTGTCTGATGGTCCTCCCTTTCTCATTTCATAAGCAGTTAGAATTCCATGTAGCTGAGACATAGTAAGAACACGGAGATTTTCTTTTTCTTCTATTGCAGATACTTTGGATTCAAACTTGGGGGATAATGATCTTAGAATCTTTTGAACTACTAGAGACTCCTTTACTTCTTCACCCAAATTTTTCATACAATTTACAATCTCATCTACCCGAAGAAAATAATTAGCCACACTTTCATCATTATACATCTTGAGAGTCTCATATTGAATTCTGAGAGTTTGAAGTTTGGCTTGTTTTACCTGTTCATCTCCTTCATAGCTTGTGATCATTTTGTCCCATATTTCTTTTGCTGATTTGAAGTGCATTACCTTCATGAATTCTGTTTGGGATATACTTCCTAATAGAGTACTGACTGCTTTTGCATTTGTTTCATACTTTTTTTTCTCAGCTGGATCTGTAGGAGTAGCTGAAGGAAAAACATAGCCTGTTTCTACAATGTCCCAAACTTCGGTACCAAGAGATTGAAGATATGCAGTAACTCTTACCTTCCAATAATTGAAGTTTGTCCCATCAAAAACTGGTGGCCTGATTGATGCTTCTCTCTCGTAGTTGCTCATGATGAACGATCTACCTTCAAGCGATCAAGCTTTTCTGAAGGACCTGCTCTGATCCCAATTGTTGGAAATAATACTGAGAGGGGGGGTGAATCAGTATTATCAAGCAATTTACCAAATCTTCCTTATTTGATCTTTTGAATTATTCTTGCATATCAGTACCATAAAATAATGAGCATGAATAAAGAAAATAGACAGTCACACCAAAGAACACAAGATGTAAGGTGGAAACCCAATGCGGGAGAAAACCACCTGCTGCAATATGTCTCTATCTTCTTTCAAGAAATTCTTATTACAATGATTTTGTACTGGTGCAGTCCTTTACCAGCACGCAGGCTGCAACCTGCAGAGAGCTACAACTCTCTCTCGTTTTCCAGTTTCTCCTGGAAGGGAGCTACAACCCCCTACTTCTTTTCATGAAGAATCAAATGATCAACAAGTATACAACAGATACAGTCCACTACAGATATCAGATCAGTAATTACAGAAATAACCCAGAACACCTTATGAACAGAAATATACAGTCAACAGATCATCTTAAGACAGGGACGCATATTTTCTTTCTGTGACCTGCGACTGGACGCAGTCTACCTTCCACTGTTCTGCGTGCCGACGCACTGTTCCTCTATGCTTTGCTGCGACCGGCACACCCAGAAACACTATCGCGCCGCGTCTTTTGCTTCAGAGACGCACCCAATAACACAGTCGCGCCGCGTCCTTTGCCTCAGAGACGCACCTGAGCCTTTACTGTACTGCGTCCCGGCGCACTTTCCCTTCACTGAACCTGCGTCCCTTCAGATATAAAAGATATGAGGACTTCAGAACCAACCCAAACACTCAGATCCACAGATCTGATCATGCGCCATAGAGATCACAGTCCATTAGAAGATTCGCCTTCATAGATCTGGACTAGATCTCACCAAAAGATATTCAACCAAGATGATGCTAAATCCAAATGAACTCCTTTGCTTTATATAGGCAAGCTTCTCCCCAAAACATGGAACAAAACCACGAGCCGACACCATAGAAACACAAAACCGTCGGCTAGATACCACACAAGAAACCCCCACGTGCTTTTCTCTGCCTTGAAATGTGTGCACTGGGCGGACGCACCTCCTGAACGGTTGGCCTGCGTCCCTGGACGCGGGTTCTGTATGGTATACCTGCGGGGACGCACTTGCTGAACATATTTCCTGCGTCCTTCTTGATTTATCACCTGAAAGGGTTTGCCATCAAGGACAACACCTGAATCATAATGCCAACAAAATGTCCCTAAAGCAAGCTAAGAAGGAAAATAAATTATCACCAAAGTATTATGGTCCATACAAGGTGTTGCAAAAGATTGGTACTATGGCATACAAATTGGAGCTTCCTGCAGCTTCTCGATTGCACCCAGTCTTCCATGTTTCATGTTTAAAGAAGTTTATAGGTGACAAGCTCCCAATTCAAACAATATTGCCAGAACTTGATGAGGAAGGAAAAATTATATTGGAACCGGAAGCAGTCACAGAAACAAGAACTCGACAGCTACGAAATCGATCAATTTCAGAGTATCTTATCAAGTGGAAGAACTTATCCGCTGAAGATTCCACATGGGAGGATGAGAATTTTATGCAGAAGTATCCAGAACTACTCAAGCGTTGAGGACAACACTTTTTTGAAGGAGAGGGGCATGTTGGGTCCCTATAATACTAGTGATTACCCCATTACTATTGTAGTTATACCCCTTATTTATATTGTTGTGCCCCTATTACCCCCATATTATTATTTCTGTGCCCCATAGAATCCCTCTATTGTTATTTTTGTGGCTTTATATTATTATTGTTAGGTCGGCTGGATTATATTGTGACTCCTTAGACTCCTATATATAGAAAGGAGGTTTTATCATTTGTATCATCCAAGAATTTTTCATTTATGTAATGTAAAGGAGGTTGCCCCCTCGAAGAGGCTGAATTCTAAGGCATTGATCTATATTTTCTATCTTTTCTTGAGATGGTTTCATAACAGAAATGAACAATACATGCTTGAAAAATGAGTTAAAACACTAATACCTTACTTGAATTGCGTGAAAATTAATTTAAAAGTGGTTTTTACCCCTCATTTTACCATTTCATTTGAACTTTGCTTTGTTGGAGCTCTGGAGGTGCCTTCCCCCCCTCGATTTTCATTAGTTGATTTCGAGAGATTCTGTGGATGATTCTCAGTGCCTTCTGGACCAAGTAAGAGCTAAGCCTGAGCTCTTCAGTTGCATTCCTTCCTTTTTGAATTCTGAGCATGTTTCCCTATTTTTCTGAGCCCCTGGGGTTTGAAAAATTTTCCCTAGCTCCATCGCACCCTTCCTATATTGAAAGGTGAAATGCATACTGGCTTGACCATTGGCCAGTCAGTATGCATCTCACCCAGTACATTGCAGGGGTGCGATGGGCGCAAGAAGGGAAACTTTTGCACTGTTTTCTCATGGAATTTTTGCTTGTTTTTTTCCAAATGAGGACCCTGACTCTTCTCTTGTTTGTTTTGCAGAGATTCATTGGAGAAAAATGGTTGTTACATGGCAAGAATGTGAGCATGAAGAAGAGGACATGGTTTCTTTACATGATTCAGGTACGGTAACTGCACTGTAGAACTGTGGCCTGCTGAAGTTTTTTCACATCTCTAGCATGAGGCAACAAATCAACTTGTTGCAATATTTCCTCGATGCATGGGATCCTACCAACCAGGTGTTCCAGATCAGAGGCAAGTCCATCCCCTTGACTATCATGGACATCTATTTTCTGGCCGGTTTATCGAGGCATGGTGCCCCTCTCTCATTATCAGGTTCCGCCCATGGGGGTGAATTCGTGAGAGATTACATTTGCCCATATTGCAGAGAGGGATCTTAGCTGAGTAGGGACAACAAGATCAACATCTGATATGTCACTGACCGGTCCTTGAGGACCATTCTGTTCACTATTGCTAGACTGGTTGGTAGTGTGGCTCTTCATGTGGCTAACAGGTCTTATATGCAGTACGCTTTGGAATGCCTTGAACCAAAGGTGTTCAACTGGTGTGATGCAGTACTCCCTATGATGAAAGAACAAATGACCGAGGTAAAAAGTGGAAAATCCAAGAATTTCAGCAATGGTTTTATTTTGACCACTTTTGCCTTGGAAAATGTCCCATTGATGCAACCGCAGTACATTTCACTTGGTTTACCTCCACTGACTGAGCCACAGATGCAGAGATGGGTTGACCTCATGGCCCGACATGCTGGTCAGTCCCAGGTTTCTTTCTCTGATACCTTCTTCGAGTGGTTTAACCGTCAGGAGATGGTTTATGCCGAGTGTCCATATGCTAGTATGGATTTCTGAGGTGACCCGGATTTGGTGCTGTCGGCTGGTGAGCAGTGGGGTGCTATAGGTAAATTCTCTGACCATATCTCTGTTTATCATTTTTTATAATGTTCTCGTGATTTCTTCTATCAAGACTAATCAAAACTCATGTGCTCATGTAGATATTGGACCAGTTCGGCCAGCAGTACATCTAAGAGCACCAGTTGTTGTTCCAGTAGGAGAGGCTATGGGGAGGGCTATCCTTCGTGACCTTGATGTGGCCGAGACTCTTTCAACATTGCAGGATCAGGTCGAGGGTCTCACTCTTGGTATTCCAGACGTGAGGATCGACGAGCTACCTCTAAGATTGCAGCAACATACTACTGGCGTGCCGAGTCGATGGACTAGGCTTTTATGCATGATTTCATAGGTGGTGACTTGTTATCACTAGCATCATTAGACTAGGGTGCCCCCTAGATTTTTGATTTTTGGGTCATTTGATCGATTTTTTCTTGGTTACAGAACATTATGTATAAACCATAAATAGTTATATATATTTTTTTATTTTCGGAGCTTTATTTTGGTTAAGTTACATGATCTTGATGCAAATATTGATGAAATGCTTCTTTTATAAATGTTGCAAATGTATATCTAACACATAATTGGCAATGATCCTGTTAATGTGTTTAAGTTTCTAGAAATATGCTGATATTGAATAGAATCAAACTGCCTTTCCAAAATCTTAACCCTTAGGAACATGCGATAGATAGTTGGATTCCGTACGGAGTAGACACCAGTGAGCTGTAGAATGATGAGTTATGAGCCTATCCTGACGACAAGTCGGCATATGCCATGTGTGATGACATTAGAGAGGAGTTCTATCAAGGTGTTGTATTCAGTAATGTTGTTCGTTGACCGACCAATACATACCCCTCTGAAACTCACTAACTTGCCGCTTGGATCGAAGATGGCCTAGGGCGCAGAAGATAGGTTCCACGAACTATGACTCACTCCGTCGACATATCCAACAAATGATTCCAATAGGTTTGACATCTATAACAAATGCAAAAGTGTATCACTTAACCAAAACGATTACCCTTAGCCAAAACAAAAATGTAACAAAAGCATAGGGGTTACTATCTTGAGTCAAGCATAGTAACACTTAAGGTACAACCCATTGCAGGGTTGCACCAGTGGAATCCCATCATAATCCACTAACTCGTAGGCTCCTTTTGCTAATACATGCTTAATAATATAGGTGCCCATCCATAAAGACTTGAACTCACCTGCTCCCAATTTATCGGACTCCTGGTCATAAAGTAAGACCAAGTCTCCTTCTGAGAAGACACAGGGTTTGAAATTCTTGTCGAACTACACCTTGACTCATTTCTTATGGGCTTTGTTAGCCAGAGTAGCATCACGACGGGTTTCATCCAAATGGATTAGTTCCAAGAAACGAGCCTCCTCTTCTGAAGTTCCGGGGAGAAGGTCGACCGCGAGTTTGAGGGACAAGATTTCGCACTGAACCGGTAGGATCGCTTCCAGGCCATACACCAGTTGAAAAGGTGTAAACCTAGTCACATTCCTCATCGATGTTTGGTATGCCCACAAGGCCAAGTACAGGATCAGGTTCCAACTCCTTTTATGGACTCAAATCATCCTTTGCAGCATCCGCTTCAAGACCTTGTTAATTGCCTCAACTTGTCCGTTAGCTTGTGGATAATATGTAGTAGAGCTGTCATGGGACAACCCTACTTTGGCAGCCAACTCAACCATCATGTGATTGCGAAAATTTGATCCATGATCTGTGACTATGGCTTGTGGAACGCCGAATCTGGAGACTACATGATTGAAGAAGAAGAGGGTAGTCGTTTTGCCGCTGTTGTTTAATGTAGGCATCGCCTCGGCCCATTTGGTAAAATAGTCTACTGTGACTATTATATACCCATGCCCCCCGGTCGAGGTGGGGTTACATGTCATGAAATCTATGCCCTATTTGGTGAATGGCCCAACAGCAACTACTGGTTGCAGAGGTGCGGGTGGTATTCTGGTTTTGCGATTGAAGATTTGATAGGCATGGCAACTTCTGATTGCGGTTATGCAATATTTGAACATTGTTGGCCAGAAGTATCCTGCTTGCAAAATATTTTGTGTTGTAGCGTAACCAGATTGACGCCCCCCACACGTGCCTAAATGGAAATCATTCAGGACTTTTTTGGCCTCCTCATGGGTGAGGCACCTTCGCAGAACTGTATCGACACCACGACAGTAAAGCGTTTCACCGACAATCATGTAGTCTTTTTCTTGGTATTGAATTTGTCTTTGTTTCGAGTGGGAGGTATTAGACCTATATGTTTGGGTTTGGAGATAGATTATTATTTCTCCATACCACAGATTGCTTGAAGATATCAGAAACAAGGATTCATCCATGATCGCTTCTTCTGATGTTGCATCGTTGGACGATGATGGGAGATTGCATAGTAACTCAGCAAAAACCAAGGCTTTCTTCGATTTGGATTTTATAAATTCCAGATCAAACTCTTGTAAAATTGCTATCCATTTTGAATATTTGCCCCCCAACAACTATTGTGACAATATATAAGTCATGGGGTTGCAATCTGACAAAATGGTAGTTTTTCGAAAGAGGACATAGTGGCGAAATCTTTGTATCACTTGAATAGCTACGAAAGCTAGCTTTTCAACATAGGAGTACTTGTTTTTTGTATCATTTAAGTTTCTACTCAAATAATATATAGGATGTTAAATTCCATTATCTTCTTGAACTAACACCATTGTGATGGTCGTATCTGCTGCAACCAGATACAGGTTAAAGTCTTTTTGATAATTAGGAGCATACATTAATGATGCTTTTATTAGGGATTCCTTTAAAGCATCAAAGGAAGCTTGCGCGACCTGATCCCAGATGAAGGGTACTTCTTTTTTCAATAGATGAGTATAACCTTTAGCAAGTTCGGCGTAATTTGGAATGAACCTCCTCAGAAAGTTTGCTTTCCCTTGGAGTTTTTGAATCTGAAGAAAATTTGAAGGTGGAGGCAAATTAATGATTGCCTGAACCTTACATGGGTTGAGATGAATCCCATCCTTTGAGACCACGAAGCCAAGTAAATGACTAGAACTGACACAAAACACACATTTGTGTGGATTGAGTCTTATCTTGTAGTGTCGGCAACGTAGAAATATCGCTCTCAAATGTTGCGAATGATCGGTCCGCTTTCGTGAATGAGCCAGAAGGTCATCGAGATATGGTTGAAAGATGTTCTTTATGTCATGGAAGGCATAATTCATTGCCCTCTGAAATGTTTTCCCTACGTTATTTAAACCAAAGGGTAGCTTGCGATATGCGAATGTGCCCCAGGGACAAATAAATGCAGTCTTTGACTAGTCTTGTGGGGGGATGTTAATTTGATTATACTCGGAAAATCCATCCAGGAACAATATTCGATACCCAATTAGTTAGAGGAACCGGGTAAATAAAACTAGAATGGAGAAGTTTTTCAACTTTTGCCTTGATGGCAGTGGCTTTCTTGGGGTGCACCTGCCGTAGCTGTTGTCGTACCGGTTTGACATCTGGATACATCTTAATTTCGTGTTCAACTATGCTCGAGTCAGTGCCTGGAATTTCCTCGTCTGACCAAGCAAAGACATCTCTGAACTCGCGAAAGAGAGAGTAATATATTTCCAGTTCTGAAGAAGAACAAGATTTTCTGACATGAATATTCTCTACAACATCTGTTTTGGTCGAGATATTTATGGCGATAGTCTCTTCAATATTGGACAAGTTTCATTCAGAATCCACCGTGTTTATAGTATTGGATAGAAAATAAAAAACTGAGGGATGATGAAGGTCACTGGAACTATCTTCTTTGTAATCCAGAAGATGGGAACGATGGTGGTAATCTTCCCATGGTGCCCCGTCAATGATCATTGACTGAACAATTCCTTCGTCTGTAGAATGTACTTGCGACCAAGGATCTGAAGGGGTGCCATTTTCCTTAGACCTATCTATCCAAATGCTTGATGAGCGTTGATTTGGGTTTGCCTCCCATGCCGAAAACATTGATTGCTACAATATTTCTATTGGGCTCAGAGGCAATACCTGCAGATGATCCATGTTAATATTATTTCCAGACATCTTTTGAATAGAAGATATCATATTGCAGGTTCCCACACTTCCCACTTCCACTAGATTGATTGGAGGCGATAGGGAAAAAGATCCCATTAATATAGGGTCCTTTAGTAGGCCTACTCCGATATTTTGAAGTGAATGAGGGCTTCCATGGATCATCGGAATGCTTCCCGTAACTTGTGAACTCTTGGGGAGAAATGTTTGTTGGTCGACAATTGTAATACCTCCTTGGAAGGGAAATGAAATCTTCCTAAAGTAGGTCCACACAACGGTAGCCATAGCATATATCCAGGGCCTTCCTAGTAGGATGTTGTAATCGAGGTTTTTGTTGATCACTTCAACATCAATTTCTACTATTTTTCCTCCCAGTTCGACTTTCAAGTTACTTAAAATCCCATATGGGGTGTATGTTCATCCATAAAATGCTTTTAATGTCATCGAAGATTGCGACAAGGGTGGAGATCCTAAAGTTTTCCAGCAACTCATCGACATAATACATGTAGATGCCCCCTCATCAATAATTGTTCGATGAACAGTTTTGTTGAGGGCTTTCACTTGAATGAGGAAAGCTAGTTGAGCTATTAACTGAGGGTCATATCCTTTGTGATTAAAAGAAACAAGATTGGAATCCGTTGGGTCAATCCCACCTATTTCTGATAATAAAGCCTGCTTTTGGGAGGGGCAATTTTACAGTACCTCAAGTGTCGACATAGCGGATGGCGATTGGGCTAGATCCTCCACTATATTATAATGTTGTAGTGCTCTGGCATGATGATTAAATGTCGATTTGTGTACTACTCCCTTTGGCGGCTTTATCGTTAGTTCAGGAATGATGGGTGGCACAAATTCAGTCGAAGTTGTTGTTGAACTACTAGGTTGATCACCAGCCTTGTTGTTCGACAGCTATGGACTCCCGTAATATTTATTCCATGTCGATATCAAAGCATCATTTAGTTGCTTCGAAATAGACAACATTAGCACTTGGGACAGGGAAGCATTGTCACTAGCAACCAGATTTGTTCCTAGATTCAGAAATGGATCAGTTAATACCACTGAGGTCTTTGAATTCTTAAAGAATTTTCTAAGCTCGCCTTTATGTGGACAATCTTTCATCCAATGATCCTCATCACATATGAAGCATGGATGACTTGGTTTCCTATCTCCAGAAGGGTTTGCGGAAGATTTTTCAGGAGACGACTCCTCCTGTTTTTTCTTCTTCCCTTTCTTTTTCTTCTTGCCCCCTGGTTTCTTTGGTTCTTTGCCTTTGTCAGTCAACATGGCATTTACCTCTGAGGCGAGAATTTCCTCATTTGCATTTTGATTTGAAACCGTACGAGCCTTCTTTGATGTAGCTTTTATTGTTTTCATGCTAGTTGCACCTATCATGCCATTGCCGGCATGAGAGTCTTTGCTTGATTTAGGAGGGGGAGGAACGGAGAATTCCGATTTAGGAGCATCAGGGATTTTATTGTAGAGTGTTCCGGACTGAGTATATATCAAGTCTAGATATTACACATGAGAAATTACTTACTCTTCAGTGACGACTCCTCCCTTTGCCACATATTCTATAATAGAAGGTAATAATGACTTAATAAACCATTCAGCTAGCAGCTGATCAGGAACATATGTTTTTACCATTCTATGATGACATCGCCACTCATGAATATGATCAGATATGTGAGTGGCTGTTGTTTGCTTGAAATTGGTAAGAAGCTCTGTTCCCGTTTTGTACCTTATGGGTAGCTGAAAATGGGTTAAAAAGGTTGTGGCTAGGGTGTTGAAGTTATCAAATGAAGCTCTAGGCAATTCGATATACCATTTTGCTGCCAAACCTGTTAACGTTTGCTGAAAAAGGTGAAGCCTAATCGAATCATCATTTAGAGTGTTAGATGAACACCACAGATGAAAGGTCATCACACGATTCAACGGGTCTTCACCCGGATTTCCATTAAATTTAGGAATATCTGACAGAAGTTTATGTGGAATCGTTGGCCACCAAGGGGCGTAAGCAATTGGATCATTTGTTAGACGATTTAGATTTGGTAACTCTAAAGTTGCCACGAAGGGCAACTATTGATTCAAGTTCGATGAAGCATACCCAAGATAAGATGGGATTGCCTGAGCAGTGGGTATTTGCATACCAGCATAGTGCATTTGATGCTGATAACTTTGGTAAGGTTGATGAGCATAACCATTATGAAATGGTTGATGTTGACCATTTTGAATATACAGCTACCCATTACTTGCAAAGATTTGGTGCCCGGATCCTTGGTAAACTTGCTGGAATTGCGGTTGTTGATATTGCACCAGCCATGGTTGTGAAACCATTTGCTGTTGTCTAATACTGGCTGTTTGACCAAGATGAGAGGTGATGGTACCTGTTTGAGCCTGGGTCACTCCAGTTAAGGAGCCACTAATCGATGATTGTGGTGGCGTCGTAGAGACAAGAGGCTGTTGAATTGTGACCTGAGAGATTTGAGGTTGGCATACAACAGGCAACGTTTGTACTTGCGACATCGTCACAATAGCTGGTGTAGTGGGGATATTTGACATAGGCAGACTTTTTTGCATTGAGGTTACAACTCTTTTTTGTTGAGGTATTATTGGTACCCAACCACTGGATGTAATTCCAGCATAACCTGAATTCTATTGTGAACTCTCGTATTTTTGTTCTCTCGGAGGAGACAATGAAAGGGTATATTGCCCCCCATATGGCGGTAATCTGGTACTCAAAGGAATGATTTTCCTTTGAGGACTGGACTGCCAAATTGACACCACGAAGGATCAATTTGCTGAGACTCAACATAAGAGATTCCAGATATTATTACGGATGAACAAACGGGAATAGACCATACTGTCGAAACGGCCCCTGGATGGGATCCATCCAGCGATTGAGAGCTATTTGGGACAGATGGTTTACCGACGAACATTGTTGGAGTGACAACAAGGAGTTCTGCCACTGTTGTGTCAGATGACACAATCCTAGATGTTGACGGTTGTTCAGACATATCTAGTCTATCCAAAAGATTTCCTAGCGATTCTACAGGAACTTCCGATGACGGGAGACTAATTTTTTACGAAGAAGGATATAGGGTGATCCCAACTCCAAAATGTGATGGAGTACTAGATGGAGGATCCTCCACAATCTCTTCTATAGGAAGAGGTAGACCATCAGGTCCGTAGAATATTTCTGGTGTCGAAGAAGGTATAGATTCTATAGCGACAGATGTTTGGGGAATAAAACCTTCTGAATCAGCTGTAGACGAGGTCATTTCAGGAATATAAGTTTTTACCATCACACTAGGATCAGTTCTACTGTCCTCTTGTGGCTACGGAACTTCTTCTATAGAAGCAGGGATACCAGAAATGTTTGGAGTAACCGGAGTCTCTGAGGGTGTCAGAACACTTGTTCCAAACAAACCAGGAGACTTTGATCCGGTTAAATGAGTTCGCTTTGTCTGGAATAGTTTTGTTTCCAGAGACAAAGACGGTTGACTCGTAAGTCTCCGCGAACGACGGGTTTCGATTGACTTTCCTCCATGATTGAGGATTACTCGATCAAATAAAAATAAAGGGGAAAATGATTCCGAATTAAATGAATTCTAGATGCTTTGACACAACTTTCTTTTCAATTTTTAAGAATCGATAAAAAACAAAAGATGACTCTAGTCGCCTTCGATTTTTAATGAGACTAAAGTGACAAGTGCTAAGATGGACAGGAGTCTAAAAAGGAATGAAAGAGACTACTCTAGAAATCTAGACAGAGGGATTACCAAACCAATCACAAAACTGCAGAATACTTTTTATGGTGCGACATTCAATCTTCCTGAATGTTGTGTTCAGTGCATTGCGATCAATAGGGCGGTAGACATGGATTCCTATGGATAAAGGATATAGCCTATTAATACTTGATGGTACGTGGGAGCACAAGTTCGTACTGGCACTTGTCATCTCAAAGAGGAGGAATCACCCAACCAACAATGAAAGCGATAGTTACCAGGCTTTACGATGCCAGAATATATCTCCAACCTAGACTTCTAAATGTTGTGCGTTAGGTTCCAAAGCATTTTTATGTTCATTGAATTTATTTTACAGTTGATCTTTCTTAAGAAATTTTCCTTTCAGGGTCACCACGTGATGTAGATATATAATTCCTAAAATGCAATCTAAGATGATAAACAATCATTTAATCTTCTTTTTGCAATGAAAATCCTAGCTACTAAAGAAAGAGAGATGATATTCTTTCAACATAGAGAAGAGAGCACACACTAGATGCACTGTCCTAAATCAAACCAACAAGCAGTCTAAATGCAAATGCACATGCATTTATTTGTTTTCAGCCTTCTTAATGTGTGAATGACAAGAAGAACTCCTGAATAAAGATGAAGAGAGTGAACAAAGAAACCAAAATATGGAAGCATAAGAGGTCTTGTCTGATCATCGCACCTGCAACACTGGGAAAGTGCGATGGAGCACACCTACTGCACAGGGAGGTGAGATGCCTCCATATTCCCTAGAGGAGAAAGTGCAATGGTCCAGGGACGAGACTTCAACTTGGTTATTGGTCACAATTTGCAGCTTACTTAAGGGATTTAGGCTGAGCTAATGATAGTCAGTAAATAGAAATCACAGGGGCTGATCTAATGAGGTTAATAGAGCCACCACTATGGCAATTAGGATGTTTGAAAATCGATTGTTCAGTTTATAAACAAAACTCGGAGATAGACTGAAGCAGCATTGATCTACTTTGCATTTTCTTAGCAAATGCAGTTCGAAGGCTAGCTGGCCTGACTTCAGGCTCCCTCTGTAAGTTTATAAAACAAACAAATATAGACAAGCAAATAATCTATTCGCTCCCCAACGGAGTCGCAATTTTCTTATCGGGAAATCTAGTGTCTATGCAGAGCTGCTAGTCCCACTAAGACAGGTAGCTATCTTAGAAACAAACAGATTAAAGATACTTTTGTTTTCCTTTATGAGAAGTAGATAGGAGAGGATCAAATAATACCAACCTCGATCTTTCACTCGGTTCTTTGCTTGTTCCTTCTCCTTACCGACAGGTCTTTGCCGCTTCTCCCTTGACCACTCCGCTTCAAAGAGTACCTGTAAAGTCAAAGCAACATAATACCTTCAAAGTGCAAAGATCTACAATCATAAGCAATATAGGACTAGATATATATTGACCACACAAATGCATATACTATCAGACATACAAGAATGTGGAGGAAAACTTGAATAGCTTTATTGATATAAAGATTATAAGAGAGGATTACAACCCATTGATCTGACCCAGCATCATCCTCCCAGCATGAAAGCCCTTCTTCACCTCATGAAAAGCTTAGATCACCCAACAATATGATATTCCACCAAGAAACCAATAGCACTTCCTTAAAAGATTCAAAATTCCCGCCTTTGGATCTCTGGGATGAGGGATCCATATATAGATGATTCCAGGGAGGTGAGTCAGGTTTCGGGATTTTGATTAGTGTCTTCCCTCTGATAGTTCTTGATTCCACTTGGAGATTGATGATCTCTTACTCATCCCTGGGCGAATTCAGAGAGGGAAGTGTCACAGGAAAAGCTTCTGGAAGATTCCATGATCATCCACCTCAAAAACTGTCTATGCCATTTTTCCATTCTCGTCCATCACACCCTACAGAAGGGCTTTCCAGTATGCGTCGTATCTTTTACACTGGGCAGGTGAGATGCATCGTACCCTTAGCACTGAGCAACCTGTATGGTCTAGTTTTGACCAGTTCTAAGCAGTTTTCTGTGGAGAACTTCTAGGAGATGATGTAATCAATTGACCTTGTTCCTTTAGGGTATCAAACAACACTTTTAGGGACTCAGAATCCCTTGGTTTACGGACATATATGATTGGGGTGGTAGTGCCCAAAAATGTCTATAACAGGCCTTTAGCCCGGACTTCAAATATTATCGAATCCGCCCTATAAACCTATCAGGTCCGTCCCAATATCGCTTATTTCTATCACTTAGGTGGGAGTTCTAAAAACCTCAATACACGGGAATACACAGAAATCCTGAATTCCTGGATTTCAAAGTCTATGAAATCGAGTCTATAATCCCTTTCAGGTCTGCCTTTGGCTGCCATATCGCATCACATCATTTCATGGCCGAATGGCCAAAACCCCGTTTACATGGGAAATACATTGAAAATCCAAATTTTCGGATTTCAAATATTATGGAATCACACTTATAAATTCCATCGTGTCTGCCCTTTATCACAAGTCACATATCGGCATATCGCAGTGCATTGGCCCTTTGTATCGGGGGTTCGCCGATTGCCGATCGTCGATATCATCAATCACTATCGGCCTTGTCGCTATATCGCAATCGACATATCACATTGGTAACAGCCCGGGGGTTCTTTCCTTTGGTCATGTTGATCACCGATCCACCGATCAAATCCTGATCATTGATTCACGACCGCTAATCAAACGGCTGACAATTCATTTTAGGTGCGTAACTTGCATGGGGATTAACCGCCCGAAAAAGCAGTTTCTTCTCTCCTCCGTCGTGCCATGCGTCGGCTAATGTATGGATTCGAGTAGAGCCCATCCAATACTGCTTACCACTTGAGGCCCACCTGAAATACCGCTTACTTCCCCTTCCTTTCGGAACTCAAAAGGTTTGTATGTTTGATTTATAAATCTGTCGGGTTCGCCGAAGGACTTTGCGCTTGTTTTAAGTCCTTTCCCTTTGTTTATTGCAATACAATAAAGAATTTTGATGCGATGGGTTCTAAGGGTTTTTATGTTAAAAAACACATTTTCCCTTAAGTCCCATTTATATAAGAATTTTCCTCCTTTTCAAAGGACAAAGGAAAACTTCTTTTTGCGATAATATCTTCATCTGAATTCCATTTTATCCCATTCAAGTTGTAGTAGATTCAGAATGAAAAGATCTATGCAATGGGGATATTTCCAAGAACATCATTGGACTTTAATTTTCCTATGTGAGGAACACTTTAGACTTAGAAGTCTATTCTAGATCCATTTTGGATTAATGTACACACTAAAGAGCAATTGGTAGATATATTTACCAAACCACTGGCAAGGGAATCCTTTGAGTATCTCAAGAAGGAGATAGGAGTTGTGACTCCTCCCTCCAAATGAGTTCATTTTGGTAGGTGGTGGTAGCTGCTCAGTAGGTGGAATTCATGGTAGAGTAGGTTTCATTGGTTCAGGGGGAGTGAAAGTGAAGTTTTCTTTTCCATTGATATCAAAGGGGGAGAATATTGGCATCGGAGAAGACCATGCCAAGCCTGAGAAGGAGTCTGCAGTGTTTCCATCAGTGCCAAAGGGGGATATTGTTGGAAATTTGATGGTATGTAAGTGTTGGCATTGATGTCAAACAAGGCTCAGCCTGATGATTGGGTTTCATGCCTTGGAGGTTGTGATTCCAGCTGTGTAGAGGCTTTAGATCTCTCCTTGAGGTAGAATATGGGTCAAGGATTAATTAAATTCCCTCCATTCAATAATGATTAGATTAAACTTTCCTATTAAACACATACATGATAGCAATAGAATATTAAGATAAGCATGAGAGTCTCTTTATTATTAACCAATGATATACATTTATAGTACATTCATATGACCTTTGGTTTCATATTCCAAGGTCTCTTGGACTTCCTTAGACTATTTAGCTTCCACACCAACCCTTAGAGGATTAGGTGTCCAACATTCCCCCCCTTAATCCTAAGTTTTATGTATGAGTCCAAGAAGAAAGTTGTAATACAAAACATGCAAAAATGCATGGAAACAGTAGGTTGAATGGGCTCTCTGAAATGTTGGTATAAGGGAGGTGGTTTAAGGATGACCACCAACACTAGAATTCTCAGTGCAGTTCCCAGAACTCTTCCAAGTCTGACATGAAGATTACGTCTTCTGCTAGAGGAAGTGCTCCTGATGTTTTGAAGAGGGAAACCTTCAACCATGAAAGGGAGGTCTCACCCCACATAAAAGGGAGAAACTCAACCTAAAAAGGGAGGTCTCAACTTGCGATGGTTTAAGGATGAACAACAACTATGGAATGCTTAATGCCATTTTTGGAACTCTTCCAAAACTGGAAAGAAGATGAAGTCTTCGTCTAGAGGAAGTGTCCCAAATTCTTTGAAGAGGCATCACCAACTGAAGGCATGATTAGGGGCATCTTTGTCTCTGGCTACAAATCTGAATCTGGTATGGCAGGTTGTGGCTCAGGCTCGCTTGATGTGGCTTTGAAGCTTGTAGATGACCATCATTACCCCCTATTGGATACAAGGTGAGATGATAGAGAAAATTCAACTACAAGACTGTTCAATACTCTAGAACAAGTTCTGACATATGGCTGGAATATCTTCTTGGTTGTTGATGCCCATTGCCAAGAAGCAATCCATCCAACATGAATCTTTGTTCTTGTAGGAGGTTTGTTTCCGAAGCATCTGTTTGAAGAATGACTGGTTTTATGAAAATTCTTACATGGATGAAGATCAAAACAATGATCTTTCATATGGCCAACTCAGTCATAGTGTTGGCATTTAACAACTTGTTGTGGCTGATGTGGAAGAGGAGCAGAATCTAGAACAGCTGAAGGTGAACTGTCATGAAGGAATCCAACACTCTGAAATTGGATGGGCTTTGAGTAATCTAGAATATGAAAGGAAACCTCATTATCATATCCAAGACCTGTTCTGTGCTTGTTGCTGACAAGATCTTCCCAAGGTATAATCATGGGCTTGGGAAGTGCAAACTGAACTTCTGCATCTGCATGTAACTCTGCTGATTTATTGGGCACTGGATCTTAATCAACTATAACATTATTGTCTTTTTGTTTATGGGAGTCTATTTAAATCTTATGAACAAAAATAGGTTCAACATGATGACTCCACTGCTGTAATTATTCCTGCTGTAGTTGAGATTCAAGCTACAAAAAGGTAATGTTTTCTTGTGCATGTTGTAGATAGATCCGAATTTTGGAGAGAGAATCTTTGCTGATTCTAAATGTTTTGTCAGTCGCTAAGTGTATCATAGTATTGAGGAATTCTAATACTTTACCAATTAGAACCATTTCACAACAAATGCACCAATATTACAGCCAATACAAATGTCTTCTCTCCTCCACAAAATACTTCTTTTATATAAAGTGTAGAGAATACACTAACAATGGTTCTATTTATTTATAGAGACAACTTATAAACAATGTTGGTGCAATCATATAGATTTTCCAATACATAGTAGAGGTACATTTGACCCACAACACTAGTACACTAGCATTCAATAGCAATAAATATGACTCCACAATTAGTGTTTAACGCACATACCACGGTTTTCAACTACACAACACAAAGAATGTCACCTACACAATGCAGAAAGATGCACATACATTCCTAAACACTCACACTATATATAAACACATTTAGTCTGCATCCCATCTCGCAAATATATTCTAGCTCCAATGCACATATAACACCAGCCTTCAATCAACTTGACAATATGCATTCACAATCTAGAGTTTTATACAACATATGAGTGTACAAACTTCAATGCTTCAACAGAGAATTACTGCACAGTTGAGGAGATATTCTACATTCCAGTTTAGAGGTAACAGAGCTACTCCTTAACAACTAGAATGTATCAGAGTATTTAACAACTCTAATGCATTATCATGTCTGGTCATTTTCTTCATTATCAAACTTACACTTTAAAGAAACTGATCACAACTATTAACCAATGAGGAAGAAGCAATAGTCACTCACAATTCAATGTTACCGCAATATCCTCTATTCTAGAAAGTTGCATAATAGTTCTTACTGCTTTTGTGCTCTTACGCCGATAACCTACCTCTACCTTTGTTCAACTGGATGGAAGTCAACTTTATAATATCCTTCTTAGCCAATGATAGAATCAACTAGAACAATTTGTTGTCCTTGTTCGAGATATTCCTCCTATACTGACTGGAATAACATGCAAAGAACAAGTGGACTCTTTCTTCAAGAGGTTGTACCTGAAAATTTATGAAGGATCTGTGACTGTCACTGACATATCAGAGGTATTTGAAATTTCAGACAATCTTATCCTTCTCATTGATGTTCTTGCTAACAGCTTTTAGAGAGGCCAGAAATTATTTTTCTACTATGTAGTGTATGGTTCAATGAAATAGACTTTTGTACATTAGTAAAGGGGTCCACAAAATGTTCGGTCGAGTTTGGCTCTATTTGAGGACCTGAATTGTTCTTGGCAAAATAAACTCCACGGAAGCCCACACTTAAACCTTACCTTTCTTCCATTCCACAAACCTTTGCACATATATCAATGCTCTACTTAGCGCATTAAATCTTTGCCATCGATCTCATTCCTCAATCTGACAGTTATCGTGCAATAACTCGCACCAACTAGCCTCAACCTCCAATTTTAGTTATTCTGCTAAAATAGAAGAACTATTTAATTTACCTGGTATATGGAAAACCTTCAAATTTTCCACGGAACTGAAAGGAATTAAAACCCTAGTTCATAACCTTATCGTGTCTGAAATTTAAATTAACTCACATGCATCTTTCGATGCGATCACCGTTAAATCTGACCCATCTAATTGAATGGCTATCGTGTCACCCGCTCGCCAACTAGCTTGGTTGATCTCCACCATTGCTCAATCCCACTTTTCCAACGGCTATCATGTAATCTCACCTGAAATCTTGCATGATGCATAACAAGTCGATAACGCACAAGAAAAGTGGTTTTTCCATGCTACGTGTCAACCCCTCAGGTTAATTGCGTGAATTTCCAAAATACCATTTACAACTTTTAGGGTGCGCGAGATACTGCTTACCGCCTTTGAAGACTGCTCCATTATTCTACATGTTTTCCACCCTTCTGTTGACACTTGCCTTGATGTGATCCGTCCATTTCTTAACTTAATCTCCTGCGATAAGATCTCCGTCACTCATCTTCCATTAACCCTATCCATTGATCCGACTGATCTAACAGTTACTGTGTACTATAGCCTGATTCACTGGACCTCGAGCTAGAAGGATTTCTAGCCTCCCGTAAAGTATCAATTATGCCTGTTCAGCTTCCTGGCCCACTTAAGGGTTTCGGTCTTGGCTTCGAGCTTCTTTGGAAGTCACCTGTGGACGAGAAAGTTGCAGTCCATAGATCCTCTAATGTGGCAGTAGGGGAAACGTTCATATAATTGGACGATGTATATACTAATATGATTCAAGGCAACCACAGTCACTGTGTACAGTCGTGGTGTACATGCCAACAGAATTTCACTGACACAGAGGAGGTATTATAGTGCGGAATCATGAGTATTAACATAGAACGAGAGGTGTTAACCAAGAAAAAGTCATGGTAATGCAGTATTATGAACACAGTAATACCACATGACAATCACTCCATGTCAAGCAACACAATGTTCATCCAAAATGCAGTCAACACATTACCATTAAATGCAGAATATGTATCGAATATGTATGGCTGCAATACATACTTCACTCATGGCACTCACCATGGTCATCTCAGTATTCCACGCAACACAAACTTTAAAGGTCATTCAATTTTCTATCAAACACAGAGCATTCAAGTGCAGAGTCCAAGCGAGTTTGTTTTTGCTATTTGAGGCAGTGGATAGAGAACCCAACACAAATGTAGCTGAGAGAGGTCAGTCAGACTATGTGAAGCATGAAATAGGCATGCACATAGTAATGGGAGTTCTATCCGTAGGAATGCATAATTGACATGCACAAAGAGGCCACAACACAAGTGGCTCAAATTGGAGCAGGAGAGGAGTACACTCGCTCTGATACCATGTTAAACACATACATGGTGGCAACAAAATATTAAGATAAGAATGAGATTATCTCTATTATTAACAAATGATATACATTTATAGTACATTCATATGACCTTTGGTTTCGTATTCCAAGGTCTCTTGGACTTCTTTAGACTATTCAGCGTCCACACCAACCCTTAGAGGATTTGGTGTCCAACATTTCCAATGGTATTTAGAAGTCCCAAAATGGACTTCTCAATCAAAATTTAGAGCCAATTGAAGTTCTACCTCTCCAAACCAAAAGATAAAGGAAAATGAGTTGGTGTCCTTCTGATACATGTCCAATTAGCAATCGACAATCGGAGGTCCCGACATTTCAATATTGGAGGTCCTGATATATTACATATTAGTGATCAGAGGTTCCAAGGTGTAGAAAAATAGCTAATGAAATTCGTCGATTAATGATTAGGGATTTTGCATGTCAGAGGAGAATGCCATTTTTCTGATTGAAGTTCGTCATTTTCAAAGGTGAGAAGCATTGGGAAACTTCCGATCACGGAATGTTGATTATGTTAAAAAGATGGGATTAAGGTTTCTTTGTTAAATCATCGAGGAGGCCAAAAAGGAAAATATAAAGGAATTTGTGGAAAAGGCAGGGTAGGTGAGGCCTCTTTCTCTCTCCTCTAAGTAGGAGACATGGATACATCCAGATGGGTATGATAAGGAAAGATGGATTTTTATGTCATCATGATGTGGTAGTACGAAAGGACACATGGCAGGTGTTTTCAACCATTTTTGATGACCTAATGGGCCATATCCGGGTGACACATGTCACCAATAAGAAAGTGCCACATGGGAGGTGATGACATCAAATCAGTGATCGAAGATCAGAGGTTTGTGATGGTTGGCACATTGGCCACATTGGGGAATCGCCAATATGAGGGCTAGCACATGGTCGCAAAGTCTTAAGGAATCAGAGGATAGGGCTAAACATAGGGGCCTATCGGAAATCGACAATTGAAAATTTATGGTTGCTAGCATATGTGCAACAAGTGGAAATCCCCGCTAAAAGAGCTTCATTGTTGTTAAGAACTTATGTGTGGAACAAACATGAAACCAAAGGTGAAGGGCATAACAAAGGAAATATAACCCCCAATAGGGGTCTGAAACTCTTAGCACCTTAGGGTTAAGCCCTCGGTCCTATGGTGGAAGTTCGATGAGGATTAAATCAAAAGGGGCTAGACATAATCAAAGGTCTATAATCGACTATTTCATAGTGTTACACCACTACATAGTGCTACGATGGAAAAGATCTGATATGATGGTACATGGAACCATTAAAGATGTATGGGTCAACAATTGTGGCTTTAAATGCTAAACAGTAAAGTTGATGGCTGAAGACCTCCCATGAACGAATTGTAAATGTAAATGAAGAACAAAGACGCCATGAGGATGTACAAATAAATATCTGCGAAACATAAATATGCACAGGGGGTCTCTGTGAAATCTGTAATGGGACTAAAATTAAAATACACAACATGGAGAGTCAGCAGTGAGACAAAAAAGTGATCATCGCCCATTCTTATGATTTTAATGTAGAAACAGAGCTAGAGAAAGCATGAAACAACAAAAGAATGGAATTCCATGCTAGGGGTACATGCTTGTGAAGGGTTGATGGTGATAGTGGCTACATCAAGCCAAGTGCAGCATTGGAACAAAACTCAGAACCTCCATTGAACTGTGGGGGCAGTGTGATCATATTTGAGTGAGAGAAAATTAGTGAGTGTGTGCATCTGAGTAGTATGTTTCAAGGGTAGTTCTGTGGAGCAATAAATGGAGAGCCCTCGACAGTGAAGGGAGAGAACAGAGGAAGTGTTTTGGTGAGTAGCAAGAGGAGTTATGCCACAAGTGTTTAGAAATTAGATTGCATAAGTTGAATCTGCAGACAATCTGCCACAAGTGTAAGATTGTATGCCTGTGTTTTGTTAGAAAATTTTATATATTACAGAGCAATGGAACACATAAAATATTGCAGAAATATAAACACAAAAAATGTATTAAACAAGAGAGACATAGATATACGTGGTTCACCTAGTTTTGGCTATGTCCATGGAGAAACAACCAGCCCTTCCTTTTATATTATCCAACAAATTGAAGAGATACAACCTATAGCAGATCCGCTCTAATTCCCTCTTTGCTCTAAATCTCCTCTCTCTTCCTCTCTCAAAATATAGATCTACATAGACGCAATACAATTCCCTCCTATATAGCGAGGGTTTGCCTTGTAGGGAAAAAAACACTAAATTAAACATAACTTCTATCGTTAGATCTCCGCCTAATGAACGTCCCAGATTGACTACGAAATTACAACATTTTACAACGCAATTTTACATCTATTTTTAGCTTCGAGGGTGCTGCCCCCGATCCCCCCACCAGGGGGGGCTCCCAAAGGTCACATCCGCTCCCCCCCCCAAGACCTCCCCTGCAGCGAATATTTTATGGGCGGTGTTACCACCCCATTACAAACTGGGGTCCAATGCAGCAATACCTTTCAATACAGAAGATAATCAGGCTCCACACCCAACAATCTCCCACTTGGACACTAATTATATCAACTCCACCGCTGCTTCATTTGATGGAAAATGACTCCACTTTAGACCTGGATGTTTCTCATCTTATTCATCATACTTGAAGACCAATTGAATCTGAGTAGATTCTTAGTTTCTCCCTGGTTACAACTTTTGTTAACATATCTTCAGGATTCTAGCTAGTGTGTATCTTTTCCAGCTTCAACTATCCATCTTCCAATGTTGACCGTATGAAATGGTATTTTAGTTGTATATGTCTAGTCTTGGAATGAAATGCAGAGTTATTTGCAAGATGTATGGCACTCTGAATGTCACTGTATAACGTGTCCAACTCCTGCTTCTTACCCAATTCATCCAGAAACCTTTGTAACCAAATCATTTCTTTACTAGCCTCTGTAGCAGCAACATACTCTACTTCTGTTGTTGAGAGTGCAACAACACTTTGCAGTTTTGAGACCCAACTAATAATTATTCCACCTACAGTAAACACATACCCTATTGTGCTCCTCCTGTTATCTCTATCATGCACCATATTTGTATCAACATATCCATGTAGAGCAATGTTTGAACCACCAAAGCATAATGCTTGATTTGTGGTACCTCTCAAATAACTGAGAATCCACTTCACCACCATCTAATGTTCCTTTCCTAGATTTTTCATGTACCTCCTTACAACTCCCACTGCATGTGAAATATCAGGCCTTGTGCAGACCATTGCATACATTAATCATCCAACTGCTGATGCATATGGAACTTTAGACATATGAGCCATTTCTCCTGAGTCTTGGGACACCCCTCCTTACTTAATTTGAAATGGCTAGCCAAAGGTATACTAACTAGTTTTGCATTCTGCATATTAAACCTTTTCAACACCTTTTCTATGTACTCACTTTGAGACAATGTTAATTTGCAATTCTTCCTGCCTCTAGTTATTCTCATACCAAGGATTTGTTTTGCAACACCCAAATGCTTCATTGAAAATGAGTTTGCCAATTTTGTTTTGAGCACATTTATTTCCTGCATGTTAGAACCTGCAAAAACCATGTCATCTAAATACAATAAAAATATAATATAGCTACCATCATTTTGTCTTTTGAGATAAACACAATGATCAGAATGACGTCTAGTATAAGTTTGTTTAGGCATAAACCTATCAAATTTTAGATACCACTACCTTGCATGGAAAATTTTAGGGGCGAATGTTCGCCCTTTAGTGAAATTAAGGGGTTTTAAATTTTTAGTGAGCGAATATTTTGTATCATAGTACATTTTTACAAATCACCTCAAATAGCCCACCTTATTTTAAGGGAGAGGGTAAAAAAGGTAAATTTAGCCCTTGAAATTAGGAGTTACAACCTTCCATTCCCCCTAATTTTCAAGAATAGGTTTTATTTAAGTGAATCCTATGGGCCAAATACCATATTTATAAAAGAGGTATGGTAAATTAATAAAAATATAAATAAATGAGAGGTATGGTAAATAAATAAAACATTTTTTATATTTACTCCATAAGTCACCTTATATACATGCAAGGGTGTAAACAAATAAAAATATAAGTAAAGTGGAGGTATAGTAAATAAATAAAACGTATTTTTTATACTTACTCAAAAGGTATGATAAATAAATAAAAATATAAATAAACTAAACATATGGTAAATAAATAAAACATTTTTTTATATTTACTCCATAAGTCGCCTTATATTTACGAACACTCAAAAAATGTGTTATATTTAGGTGAAACCTATGGGAAAAATACTATGGGACAAATACCATGGGCTAGATTATTATTAATACCATGCAAAAAAAATTATTAACCCTAATATTAGTATTAATAAAAATAAAAATGGCGCATGGTATTGACCCATGGTATTCACCAAAATGGCACATGGTATTGACCCATGGTATTCACCTGGAATGTAACGGGGGAATTAAACCAGCATAGATCCATCTTTACTTTGGATCTACTAACCCCCGAGAGGTATCAAATATCGTGATATGCAAACTAGCATAGAGTGAAAAAATATTTGATCCCTCTCTGGGCTTGGTGGATCAAGAGTAAAAATGGATGCTGTAATTTAATATATGTTAAACATTTTAGCTTGGTTAAAATAAAAAATAAAATAAAAATCAACTATTAATTTTATTAATTTTTATAAATTACTAATAGTAATTTTTAAGCTCCAGGTTTATGATAACCCATGGTATTACCCATGGTAATTCATGTGAGCATAGACTATTTAAAGGGGAAATTCTATCATCTTAGATCCATCCTAATTCTAGGTCTACCAAGTGCTTAGAGGGATAAATAGATTTCATCCCCCTAAGAGTGGGAGATGTGGAGTTAATATGCATATAGGTTGGTTTTTATGATAATGAAGATATTAAATAGACTTAGGAAATTATATTGTAAAAACATCTTAAGGTGAATGGTTAAAGCATAGACATTGGACAAGTATATTTGTATACTTCTATTTTAAACTGAAACAAATCTAGGGCTAAAAGGAATGGATTGTTTGCACTAGTCCTCCTTCTATAACTTTCCAACATAGGCTGGAGTAAATGGATTGATTTCACTAGTCATCCTTCTATAACTTTCCAACATAGGCTGGAGTAAACAGATTATAATTTGGGTAATTTTTCTAACTGCAAACAAGAACATACTTGTGTATTGGCAGGGTGGTTACGAGGTCCCTAGAAGTGATGAATTTGAATTTTTTTGGTTTTATATATAGTATTAGGTTTTTTCTCATGCTTTATGTGAATGACACGGGTGAATTTTATCCTACACCCACTAGGTTATTAATATGTAATTTCGGTAATTTTGATTTCAAAAGATATTTTAAAGAAATGCAATGATTTCATTTGTGCATTCAATAAACACAATATTCTAATGGAATTTTGCATTTGTGGTTTACCTATACATATTCCATGGAGAAGTATTAGTGGTGTGACATCAATTGTCCTCAAGTAGAGGCTTTAGTTTTACTCTTTTTTGGAAGCAAATACTTTCTTCCAACATTTTTGAGTTCCATGAAAAATTTGAAAGTCCTAATAGTATTACATTATGGGTTAAAGAGATCCACAATGAATGATCTATCGGCCTTATCTTCACTTAGTTTAAGACTATTCACTTGGAGAGGTTGCATGTGCCCCCACTTCAAGAGCATAGTAAAGTCATGTAGAACTTAGAAAAGCTATCTTTAAGATTTTAGTGAAGATTGGAAAAATGTATGGGTTCAATAGCACCGAGTCGAGCATTAAGCTTACAATAATGCTAGATTTTAACCTGGAGCACTTTTGTGATTTGGAGGAGATACCACCTCGTATTTATGGCACATCTTCAATTGTGAATTGGACTATTACTAACTGTCATTTCCTTCAAAAGTTACCTGATGACTTGGGGAACCTCAACTCTTTAAGAATGTTAAGGAAGAAAATAAAGTACATTATGCTAAGTTCTCTTATGGTTTTCAAGTTTTTCTTGGATATCTACAACGTTTCAGGTAGGAAAGTACATTCTGTTAATGAAAATTTGTCTTGATAGAAAGGCCCAAATTCAAATTCTAATGCTTTCAAAAAACATTGTATAATTGTAATGTTTCTATAAGGAAAGCATATTTTTTCAATTTAAGTATCATGATCCCACATTCAAACTTATTTTTCAGTAATCCATTAGGCTTTGTAGCTTTGAATAAATCCATGTCTTTTGATAAAATCCTCTTCCAAATTAGAATGCAGTTTCCTTTTGGCAATAACCACATACAGTGTCTTGATTTTGTTATTGAGAAAATAGAGGTTGTGAAACAAGCCTGTGCCATACAAGGACTTGATTCATTGATTATGTATCAATTATGGCTCTTGGTGTAACAATGTCTTGATTTTGTTGCTTGAAAATAGAGGTTATGCTTTACTATTTCATAGAATTTCTTACAATATTTCCATAAGTATTGATTTGTAATCTCAGTCACTGAGGGATGACAGTAATGACAAAGGTAATATTCCATGGTTTAAAGTTCCCCTCTTACTAAATATTTAAATATCTCTCCACAATTTAACTATTAGTTAAAGGAATTGTATTTGATTTGTAAACAATTCATTGCTTGATTTATAGATTTTGATTTTTTCCCTTTTTTATTTTTTTCTCAGATTGGTATGAGATATCTTCCAAGATTTGGGTTCCCTAGTTTCCCCACCATAGCTACAAGGTTCAGATGCTATCATTAAATATTCTCGGAACGTTACAACTTTTCTAGTAAGTGTGCTTTGAAACATTGTTATTGCCTTTCCATGGCGTTAATGCAAATAAGCATTGCAACTAGTGCCATTATTTAGATTAAGTGCCAAAATCTAGGTGGTCTTGTAATGATGGAGTGATTGTTTTCTAGCTACTAAGGCCATATGCATTTTTATCTCTTATGTTGTCCTGAGATATTTAAATTCAGAATAATAATTGAGGTCTCGTTTCTACTGTAGATTGCAGTCAGTTTCTTGAACATAATATATAGTAGATTATCTTTTACTAATCAACTGTGGATGTGATCCCTCGTAGGAAAGGAAATTCAAAGTGACTTTGATTTCACATTGATTTGTCAAAACATCCACACAGGAAAGGAAATTCAAAGTGACACTAATTTCACACTGATTTGTCAAAATGGAGGCAAGAGAAAAGGAAACTTTGTATTCAATAATGCTCTTAATTTCATATGTACATGCACAGACATATTAGTAGAAAATATTGAAGGGTTGCCTAAGTAATATTTTCCATTCCACTACATTCTTTACAACTTGTAAATAAATAATTTGGAACAATCCATTATGCTACTTGTTATTCTTTATTAATCAGTAGTTAAGATTTTGATATTGAACTAGCTCAGATTTTTCTTCCTTCTGTGAAATTGTGTGTCCTATAATGCTTCTTTTCCATTCACTATGTATAGCATATAAAGTGTGTCTAATGGAGTAGGAATATTGGAAAGTCTTGTGATCCTTGAACTATGTTACAAGGCAGAAACCCAACGGGGCAGGGTAGGTGCATCCCCACAAAGGGGTCACAAATACCAAAGTTGGTATTGGCTAGTGCCTTGAGCTAGAAAATTTCCTTTACCCTTGTATTAATAGTGAATCTGGAGAGGATTCTAATATTATATTTATAAGATTTATATCAGTTAAGATTGATGAATAAAATTCATGAGACATGAGCTAAGATGTCCTTGCAAGGTGGTTGTTGATTATTGGAAGCTATGATGGCCATTATGTCAGGCCAGGTGGTTGCACTCCCTTGATCGTGAGCATGATTGTGATCAAGATGGAAGACTTCATAGTCTAGATTGATTGTTTAGCAGTGATAGTTAGTGGGTTCATTCACAAAAGCTTCTATTTCACTAATCCTTTTTATAGAGTTGTCAGATTCAATTTCCAAAGGTTTTAATTACACTATAGAGTTGAGTTCTGAGAGAGTTGTGATTCACAGTGTTAAGTATAACAGCTATGACACTTGAATGAAGACAAGCATAGTAGAGGTATCAGACTCTATTATAAGCTTACCTGCATATTATAAGGGACTTGGTTGGCTTTTTTAGAATTTTATAAACAAGTTCCATGTCGTGGAAATGTGAAAAAAAACAGTGATATTGCCACCATGTGGCTCTTGTCATATATGGTTTTATACTTTTTCAAAAAATTCTCTAAGAGTTCACAATGCTAAGATTCACTAGGACTTTACAAAGTTTTATTATTTAGTGAAAGACTTGCCAAGATCTTACAAAATTTTATGATTGAGTAAAATATTTGCCATGCCTGGTGAGAGATTCGCCAAAAAATTATATATACATATTATATTATTGATAAAATCACCTTCCATTTTTCCTATATACCATGGAGATTCGCCCATTTATTATAAATATAAATTTAGGGAGGGTTCTTAAAATTTTCCTTGCTACCTTGGAGCCTGTTTTAAGCCATACAAGCTCTTCTTCAACTTGCACACTAGTTCGAAAAAAATAATAAAGATCGAATCGAATCGAGAGGGAAAGAAAAGTGGAACATAAACTGCACTAGATCGACATAGTGGCGTGGAAGTAGATTCAGTTGGAGGAACCATGGCGATCTCAGAACAATCCATCTGCTCGGCAATTCCAAGCATTCTGTATGCCCCTGCTTCTTCCTGCCATCTCAGAGGAGGCACGTTTGTACCAGAGACACTTTTAAACAGAAACAAGAATTCTCCGTCGAGTATAAACAATGCTAGGGCTTCCGCAGAAAAGTTTAATGACAACGCCAAGGATCCCAAGACTTGTGACGCGCTGGAGCCCAGTGAGCAGGGGAAAAATGCCATGTATCCCCCAGCCTTTGACGCGGCTCGCACCATAGGAGGCATTCTCAGATGCGATCTAACCGATAATGGCGTAACCCCCCTGGACCTCGTCAAATGCAACATGCAGGTTGGAAATTGGTCAAATCAGCCAGTAGCAGGAAGGCCGAGCTGGACAGATCGAAGGGGTATATGGTCTGTGCAGAATGCGATGGCCCGGTACATTGCAGATCAGTCGAGGGTTTTCGACATTGAATGGAAGTCGGGTCTAGAGACCCTAACCATACCGGCCATGAACCCGAAGATCTGGATCCCACTGCTGGATACAAATGCCCATGACAGAGCGAGGGGATCAGTGACTTCCAGATCTAGCCTGGATCTATCCGATCCGGACAACAATCGAAGGGAACGCCAAAATCCAAGAGATCCTGAACTTCTCTCGGATACAGAGTCGGACGACTCAGATCTGACAAGAACCGAGCTACCGATCTGGGTTTCAAATCTTTGTGAAGACGCCAAAAGGAACTACAATCGTGATCTGGACTTATGACAGCGACAAGGTCTCAGATCTAAAGGAAAATATTGCCAATCAGACTGGCTACCCGGCTGAGGAACAACACCTGTTAAATGAGGGCAGATCACTGCAGGAATACAGAACCATGCAAGGATATAACATCAAGCCAGGTTCCACAATCATTCTCAATATGAGATTACGAGGAGGAGCCGAAAATGCTGGAACTAGCTCGCAAAGCAATGGGTCCTTTAAGGAAGCAGTGAAGGGCAAAGGAAAAAATTCCACAGCGGCTACGGAACCTCCAGGGCAGTACATTGTAGATCAAATGCCGGAGAGCCCAGCTATTTCCATCGAAATACCAGAGGTAGAAAATCTATATTCAGATCTAAAAAAAAATGCAGTCATTTGTAGATTTAACGGTTTTTGGCCTAGAACTGATGCATTGTATCAATGGATTCACTCTGTTTGGACAAAAAAATGCCAAATTTACCTATACCCCAAAGGGTTTTTTATAGTATGTTTTGAAACAGAGGAAGAAAGGGAAACAGTACTCAACCAAGGGCCATGGTTCTGGGGCAGTGCTGGACTTTTTATTACCCCTTGGTTTCCTGATTTTGATGCTAGCACCATGGTGGTATCAAGGATGCCTGTATGGGTGAGGTTGCATAATCTTCCTCTACACTTTTGGCATTCAAAGGTTCTAATAACAATTGGAAATACACTGGGGAGAATGATAAAGATCGACGCAGAGAGACACATAAAAGGAATATTTACTTTTGCCAGAATATGTGTCGAGGTAGATCTTAGCCGAGGACTACCTGAGAGTATCATTCTGAATTTCAATAATACACAGTGGGAACAACCGTTGGACTATGAGAATACAACTTTCAGGTGTCGGGGATGTCAACAAACAGGTCATTTGTACAATGCATGTCCAAGCCTCAACAAGAGCAAGCAACAACAAAGGAAGCCGAAAGGATGGCAGAATATAGACACTGCACTTAAGAAGGCAACTGCAGAAAAGAAAAAAGAACAAAATACAGCAAAGGATAAAAATCAGGACAATAAGGACAAGGAGATCAATGAGGAAACAGAACAAGAGCCCCAGATGGAAACAAGCGGTATTAAACGAAGCCACAGTCCTGAAGGATCGGATTCAGATAAGGAGCAACCAATGAGTACGATGGAAAACCAGCTCGCCGTTATTGACTCCCCTCCCAACATGGATGGTTGGCGAAAAGTGGAGAAGAAGAAAGGCAGGAAGACTTAGACCAGCTGGTTCTCCTTTTTTGCTGCACTCCAGAAAACTGGAGCAGCTCATTCTTTTTCTGATTTTTAGGCAATGCTGTACATTGCGGGCTGTATGATTAATTTCCACTCAGCCAAATTGAATGCTTAAAGCATATGCTTGTAACTTTTTATGTTTTAATAAAAAGTTCGTTTTTTTTCTTTGGAAAAAAAAAAACTTGCACACTAGTTTCCCCTTCCCTTTTACCTCATATCCTTGTAGCTGCTACATATATATCTCTTCCTCCAAATCACCATGGAGAAAAGTTTCTTTACATATAACTGCTCAAGATGCAAATATTCAGCTACTACTAGACTTAAAATAGTTCTGATTGAAGTCATTTTAACAACAGGAGAAAATATCTCATCAAAGTATATACCCTTTTTCTGTGCAAACCCTTTCACCACAAGTCTAGCTTTATACCTTTTTCTACCTCCATCTTCTTCCTGCAACTTGTAAACCCATTTATTCTGCAATGTTGTTTTACCTGCAGGTAACCTGACTAAGTCCCAAGTCTGGTTATGTGCTAAGGAGTCCATCTCTTCTTTCATGGATTGCTCCCACTTCTTCCTAGTTTCTACCTGCACTGCTTCTTCATAACATTCTGGTTCCCCAGAATCAGTCAGCAATACATAATATAATGAAGGAGAGTATTGTTGAGGGGGTCTACTTATCCGGGTAGATCTTCTAACACCACTTTTAGGTGCTTTTTGCTATTGTGGTTGTTGTTCTGGCAGATGATCATTATGATTTTCAGGCACCATCACTTTTTCTGTGATCTCATTAAGCACAGTGTATTCTCTGTTTTCTTTTTCTTGTTTCTTTTCCTGCATTTGATCCTTATACAAAACCTTTTCATTGAATATGACATCTCTGCTGCTAATTATTTTGTGTTTTTCATAATCATAAAAGCGATAACCAAAATCATTAACACCATATCCAATAAAAGTACATTTCTTTGACTTTACCTCAAGCTTTGTTCTATTTTCTTTATTAACGTGGACAAAGGCTTCATAACCAAAACTTTTTAAAAATGAGTAGTTTACCTTTTTACCTGTCCATGCCTCCTCTGGAATACCACCATCCAAGGAACTAGAAGACCCTTTGTTTATTAGATAAACAATAGTATCTACAGCATCTTCCCAAAACACATTTCTCACATAATTTTAAATCAACATGCTTCAAACCTGGCAACAAATTTCTTGAGTGAAGAATCTACATCCCCTTTTGACTCATGTGCCCGAGCCTATGATGCCACAATGTCGTATCTTCTCCTGTAGAGGTTAAAGCATTAACAGAATTAGAAATACCATTGCATAAATACAATGTACCAACCTTTTCTCCTTTTGTTATTACCAGGGATCCTTTAGTGACCTTCAAGGTTTTATCTGTAAAAGAAGTCACACAACCTTCACATCCCAATTTCCTTGTTGAAATAACATTTTTCTTGAGATCTAGAACATGCCTTGCCTCCTTCAATATCAATTGATTTTCATTCTACTATTTTATGAAAACAATACCCATTCCAATGATTTTACAGGGTTTATCATCACCCAATCGAACCTGTCCAAAATCTCCTTGAACATAATCATGAATTTTTTTCCTATCAGGTGTGGCATGGAATGACGCTCCTGAATCTACCACCCAGGCATCAATAATATTTTCTAAAGAAAGAATCAAAGCATCTTGTAACACATCACCTGTCACATTCGCTTCATGATTGTTTTCTTGCTGCGCATCTCCTTCTTTTCCCTTCCGAGACTTCTAGTCTTTCTTCCGGTGTCCTTTCTTCTTGCATTTCTAGCACACTATCCCCAATCTAGACTTGGATCTACCTTTTCTTGACTTACTAAGATATCTAGGGCTCTTTCCTCTTTCCATTTTTCTTCCCCTAGTCTCTGTAGTCAAAGCATTACCTGATGTCTCACCAAAGCTTTTCCATCACATTTCCTCGCTAAGGATTGCACCGACAACATCATCAAACTTTAAAGTACTAGATCCAGAGAAAGAGTTACTAATGGACATAACTAAACCATTCCAACTTTCTGGCAATGAGCATAGAAATAACAAAGCCCTAACTTTATCATTAAAATTTACCGCTACAGAACTTAACTGACTAGTAACTGTATTAAATTCATTTCAATGGTCATCAACAGATCCACCTTTTGACATTTTCATATTAAATAAATGCTTCATAAGAAATACCTTATTTGAGGCCAAGGATTTTTCATATAGTTTGGCCAGTTTCAACATTAAACCCTTTGTTGTCGTTTCCTTTGAAATATTAAAGGCTACTGACACCACTAGGCACATTCATATTGTTCCAAGTGCTTTTCTGTTGAGAATATCCCATTCTATGTCTATCATACTCGTCGACTTCTTTGCCTTTCCACTCAATGGCTGGTATAGATCTCTCTAGTACAAATAATCTTCCATCTGCATCTTCCACAGCTGGTAGATTTGGCCATTAATTGTTTTGACCTTAAACCTACCTTCTTTCTCCATTGCTCCCACTTGAATGAGGAACCCTTCTCTCTTGCAAGTTTATTAGCCAAATAGACCTTCGGCTCTTATACCAGTTGTTAGAAAATTATATATATTACAAAGCAATGGAACACATAAAATATTGCTAAAATATAAACACAGAAAACACATAAAAAAAGAGAGACACAGATATACATGGTTTACCTAGTTTGGGCTATGTCCACAGAGAAACAACCAGTCCTTCCGTTTATATTATCTAGCAAACTGAAGAGATAAAACCTACAACAAATCCGCTATAATTCCCTCTTCACTCTCAATATCCTCTCTCTTCCTCTCTCAGAATACAGATCTACATAGAGGTAATACAATTTCCTCAGATATAGTGAGGGGTTGCCTTCTAGGGAAAAAACCCCTAAATTAAACATAACTTATACCATCAGATCTTTGCCTAATGAACAACCTAGATTGACTATGAAATTACAACATTTTACAAGGAAATTTTACATCTATTTTTAGCTTCGGGGGCACTGCCCCCAATCCCCCGCCCCCCCCTGGGGGGGGCGCTCCCAAAGGTCACAGCCGCCCCCCCTAGATGCCCCCTGCAACAAATATTTTACAGGCGGTGTTACCACCCCGTTACAAACTAGGTTCCAATGCAGTGATACCTTTGAATACAAAAGATAATCATGCCCTACACCCAACATGTTTTCAGTTTGAAATTTGTATGAAATAGTAGAAAAATGGTAGTGGCAGGTTGGTGCCTCTTGGAAAGTTGATGCTTGCTAAACAAATGGGGTCAGTGCCTCCAGTGAGTGGTGCTCATAAACAATTTTTTTTTATTAAGTTGGTGCTTACTTTACATCATAAAACAAACAACAAATTGGTGGTTTTTTTCCCTATAGGTTTCCACGTGAAAACACTGTGTCAAATGTGTGTTTCTCATGAGATTTTTATCTAAGTATGTGTGTTTGAAATTTTATTGATTTACTATTTCATGAATTAATTCTCTCACATGTGAAAGAACATAACAAATAACTATAAGGATAGTAAGAAAAAAAAATTAACAGTTTGTTAAATTACTAATTCAACCCTCCCCCCCCCCCAAAAAAAGAAATTCCTTATTGCAGCATCCTACAGAGTAGTCCACAAGGATGAGACAATAGTGACAAACAATACAACACATTCCCAACAAGGTAAGCACTAAAAAAATAGAAATAATTCAACTATATTAGTACATGTGAAACAAACATGAATTACAAATTCTGAAATAATGGTCTTGAAAACATCCATAAGTCATGCATGGAAACGTGCTAACCTGAGTAGGCTTTTGTATTAAGAAAAAATTCCAGGACACATATTTAAATCATAGATCACTAGCCCCAGTAGTGGGACATTGGAGCCATTCCTCTCTCCTCAAAGAACTGACTGAAATTCTCTATGATTTGTGGGAGGAGCCAAGGTGAAATGTCCTTTGCTCATACAATGAGAGGATATATATAACCAAGGGATGATGCTTGATCCTTCTTACTCTTCAGCTACCCTCATGAATTTTAAACTAACATGACTATTCATATTCATGTGTTTCCATTGGACTTCCACTTTGCATTACATTCGATTTATAGTAAACATGGCTCATGATAGTGATGTGGCCTTTGACAACTCATGACATGACACTGCTGACATGGATTAGCTCGCTGAGGTGGCAATAACAAGCTATTATTGCCACTAAGTGATAGATGTGTTGTTGGATGTGCTTTCTCCTCTCCTCCTCATGGCTTGATGATGTGGGGTCTTCAATGGTCTTTGGTCTTGAGAGGTGGTTGCATGCATGTGCTCCCTTTGCTTATTCTTATTAATATTCTTTGTCCGTCCAACTATAAGAGAGTCTTTTAACATGTTCTCTCCTTATTCATCATCTTTCCATGATCTAAAAATGTACCTATTCCTGTAATTTAGTCATGATGAGATGACATCAAATCCAAAAATCCCTAGTCTAAGATGATGTGTTGTTATGCATGGACTGGGCTCGGGACAGGTGACAGGCTAAGAAAGAGGGTCGAGTAACTGCGCATTGCACAATTCCAGGTGACAAGGAGGGATATTGGTACTAATAATGCACAAAGCACAACTCAGGCTTGGCTTAGGAACTCTTAAGCATAATCTTCACTGTCGGGGAAAATTTGCACAAAGGCCACTGGGAGATCAGATTGGACAGTTGAGACAGTGAGTGGTTGATGCAAGATGGGACCCTAAGAGGTAGGTCTACGAAATCTTCAGAGGCAAGCTAGGATTGTGTAAGGACTGTGGACACCACATATCTCCACAATGGTATGATATTGTCCACTTTGGGCCTAAGCCCTCATGGATTTGCTTTTGGGCTTTACCCCAAAAGGCCTCATACTAATGGAGATATTTGTCCATCCTTATATACCCATGATCTTCCCCACTTCTAGTCAATGTGGGACTTTGGTCGTATACCCAACAATCCTCCCCTCGAACAAAGGACCATCGAGCCTCCCCTCGAACGATTATCCATCCGTCCACTCTCTACCAACCAGGGTTCTCCGCTCTAATGCATTGGAAGCACACGCCTTACATGGAACACCACCTGCCTCGAGAGCTTGCTCTAACCGAGCTCATCCACAGATCCCATCATGATATTACCGGGGCCCACCACCTTCGTTCGGCATTCTGAGGATTCATCCACTTGGATAACTTCGAACCTTGGCTTTGATACCACTTGTAAGGACTGTGGACACCACATATCTCCACAATGGTATGATATTGTCCACTTTGGGCCTAAGCCCTCATGGATTTGCTTTTGGGCTTTACCCCAAAAGGCCTCATACCAATGGAGATATTTGTCCATCCTTATATACCCATGATCTTCCCCACTTCTAGTCAATGTGGGACTTTGGTCGTATACCCAACAGATTGGGTAGAAGAGGGGCCTGGATGACAGATTTTTGAAATTTTTGAGATCATTGAGTCTCAGCTAAGCGAGGACACTACGGGACACTTCTGCATAGTTTTGGAAGGCATGGTAGGTCGGGGCAGAAGAGGGGCTTGGAGGACACATTTGTGCAATTTTCTACATCAATGAGTCACGACTGAGGCAGGACACTCGATGACACTTCTGCGTAGTTTTGGAAGGAAAAGCAGGCCATATTCTCTGTGCATTACAGTGTTCCAACAGACAAGGGAGGAAACTTGAGGACTAATCTTGCAAAATGCGTAGTTGAAGTCACGTTAGGAGAAGCTACTGTGTAATTCCGAGGATGAAGGCAATCTTCTCAGCTTTGGAATTTTGTTGTGCAACTTCCCTAGGGGATAGTGACTACGCACTTCATAGTTCTAGGTAGCAGGGTTGCATCAATTAGGGTTGATACTGTGCAGTGCGCAATTCAGTCGAGGTCTTGTAAAAGTGAGTTTCCCAATAGGGAGGATTTTCGAAAAAATAGCTATGTGTGGGAGAAAGGTGAACTTGTGAGGAACTTGAAATTGTGATCACACACTTAAAATACTTTGATGAAGTGAAAACATAGACCATCTTAACAACAAGGCAAAGAATTACCTCGTGTGAGACTGTCCATAACAAAAGTTTACAAGTGTGACACTTCATATATCCCTTAGGACGACCGTGATGAAACTTGTGCAAAAATGCTTAAAACTTTTGTATGAGTGTGATAGATGTCACATAGCTAGGAAAAATCGAATACACAAAGACCAACCTTTGAAATCACCAGAAAAGGACCGCAAGCATGGTAAAACAATCAAACATGCCAAAAGATGAACTTTGAGAAAACAAGCAAAATGGGTGAAACGACTCTAAGAAAGCTCATGAAATGAGCTCGAGCGCTTGCAACCAAAAATGGAAATACCAAGGAAGGCTTTGAAATTTGAGTGCAAGCCAAAATTTTGGAGGGTGTTGCAGGCACTACAACACTTGGCAACAGATTAGCTGAATACTAGCTTCTCTATCTTGGTTCATTTTTTAGTGTAGGGCCTTGGTCCTTCAGGGAGTATTGATTCATCGTGCATATTACTTTTTCTTCCCTAATTAACCCATGGTAAGACATGGTTCCCTTTGCAACTTATCAGTTGAGCACAACATAAGATTCAACCATATCACAGTGTTTCAAATTGGGAAGGGTAGTTTAGCTCATGAGCTTAATATTTTTAGAGTATAGTTTTTCATGTTTGGTGTTGCTCTATTGCTAGCAGGCCTGGAAAATACTCCGGCGGAGTCACACAAGAACATAAGAATTTATTCACTATGAGCGATCTTGGATAGTACCCCAGTGGAGTTGCCTTCTTCACCTCTTTGCACAAGAATCATTTCTCTCCTTTCACCTTTATTTATTTATTTAAAGAGAATTGTGCATAGAAACTTATTTATTTTGGGGCGGAAGAGGGATCTTGCTTTATTGAGATCAAGAGAGGTTATTCCTTTAGAGATGCATATAAATACCTCTGATTCAGGTTCACTCATTTAGATTTTCCCCTTCTCCATTTCTAGTAGTTAGATAAGCTTGAAAACACCAAAGCAGAAAAATGAGTATAGGCATGAGTTTCCTAGACTAGATGCAGGTTCATGGTTGGACCAAAACTCTCCTTATGGGCGGATCTTATTTTCGATCGAAATTCATCGGTTTAAAGATACAAAAAATTATAAGGAAGACAGATACAAGACTGACCAAAAGTTTAAGTGTCACAAGACTCTTTGAACTTCAGCCACATACACATTGAGAAGCCAGAAAATAGTAGGGAAAACCAAACATATAGAAAGGAAAATAAAACATATATATATGTGAGAATGTTTGATACATCAGAACCCAAAAAGTAATATGTATGTCTATAATAACATTGGCGGCTCGTAGGCCTCATAACATCCGTGGCACACATGCCTCAAAAAATATGTAAGTACTGGACCTAAGAACTACTCAGCATGGTGGTCACGGTAGCACGAGACAGCTCATGCAACACGACTCAGTAATTTACAAATCCAATCTGAGACTCCCACTGTGTGCCTCTAGTATCGCCAAGGCATGTCTCCTATCCGAGCATACTCCGGGATACCATGAGTCAACCCCTCAAGGTTCCTCATGATCTCCTCCTTGTTATCGCTCCCTTCCTGATAAGGGGTGACAACATCGATGGGACGAGGTACGCGCTTGGATATTGGGGACATCCCGACTGGCCGCTCTGGTCCAACATCTACATAGACAAGAGAAATTTTATAAACATGCATATACCAAAAATAATTAAAAAACATCAAAATCAAAAATTTGAATTTTTACTTTCATCATCGAAGTCCTCCCCATCTTGTAAGGGCATATCTGGGTCTCCACGGAAATTAGTGCCGCTGTACGGCCAGTCCTCCACGATGATCTTTTGTCGTCATAGCTGTTAGCTCTACTATGTAATGCTAATTTTCCAAGGATAGAAAGGATCATGGTCTGATTGGTTACATTCAAAGAGAAGCTCCCATTGGTCACTTTCTCCTTTCTTCCTCTACCCCACTTACACTCCCCTATCCCTGTTTTCCTAATAAGCCTTCTGAAACCTGACAGAGCCCCTTTTGGCCTTATCCCCAAGTGCCAAACCCCAATCCCGTCATAAAACCTTACTCATACATCCTCGCACGCTAGTAAAACCTCTCATCACATCCCCGCTGTTGATCACACCCTGCCAATCTGACGACCCACATCATGCACGCAAATCAATCGAACATTAGCACGCGATGAGAGTAGTTTTTCTCTCTCATCCGCTGCTACGTGTCGACCGCTGAATGGAATTGTGCGACTCTTGACTTTTACTGCTTAGGGCGTGAAAGCGGTGCGATAAAAACCATTACCGCCTGACAAATCCGCTCACACCCGTTAAACAACCGTGCAGCTCTATAGCCTGATCACCGTCCAATCTGTCCGCTGAAGATCCAATGGCTATGAATCACCCCGCTCTCACCTCGGCCAACAGCCTCCGCCGTCCATTCCCTCGATCCGACGACCATTATTCCTGCTCATCCAAATCGTCCACTCGCCTGTACGTTCCACGCTCTCTGACCATTTTGTTTGCCCAAGCAAGGAGATGACCAGCTTTCTAGTACCAGTCACGGTCAAACTCACAACCACCATATTTAACAGAAATCATGGCCGAAGGGCGAAAAGGACAAGCACGACCCTGTAACTGAATTTATCAGTCATGGACTCCACTGGTACGACCATTCCAACCGTCTAAAGGGACATCACAACACCTGAACAAATAAAATTTATCCACTGAAGCAAGCAAACTCATGCAGAGACTCCATCAGGTAGTGAAATGCGGTTGGTGGTCAATTATGACCCCTCCATACCTAAGTGGCCAAGTACCCTTGTAATGTAAATCTATAAATACTCAAAAAAAAGATGTAATCAAGGTTGGCATTTGATGTAAGGTTCAACTTCTGGAGACTGTAGATATTTTTTCACTTGCAGCGCCTCATCTTCATTTTCAGCTAATACAAGCTTCTTTTACTGTTAATTGCTCACTTTCCATTTTCCTCTATTCTAAGCTGTGCCTGATATGCTCTGTTCTTGATCTTTTGATGTTTAGCACTAGATAACTGTCATCTTATCTCTGTGTTAAAATCTTGTACTCATCATTGAATAGGTTGCCCAGGTTTCTTTCTATCTAATGCAGGAGAGCTGTCATCCTATCTTTGCATTCATAGATTAGATTTACAGGTTTCTTTACTAGTTGTAGTCGACCATCACATGGTCTTGTGCATCTGCTGGTGTGGTTAGTATTCTCCATATTCACCTTATCTCTAAAACTTTGAGCAATTGGTGGTCTAAAGCCTTGTAGTCTGGGGGTGTTCACCCATGTTTGGAGTGAAACAAAGTAGAAGTGGTTATCTGGCTTGAACTAAACCATCATTCCTTTCATTAAACCTGCAACAATAGTTGAATTTATATGTTACCAGGCATCTCCGAGCTACAACCTAGGAGATTTTCTTGGAATCCTAACATAATTGGCGCCATTGCCGAGGAGAGGAGGTTGAAGCTCAGCTTCCCTGGGAGAACGACACAGATCCTTCTTTGATGATAGACAAAGTTTGGACACATTATTGGTTGTAATCATCTATCTGGCGACTCTACTGGAGGACCAACCTTTTGGTGACTCCACATCATAGTTTTGGCTTAGTTTGTGAGACACACTCGGAGAAATCCTCAGAAATCACCAGCTGACCCAGTGCCTGACCCTGAGAAGATTGTCAAGAAAACCAAGATATCATTAAAAGGAGCATCAGGATCAGGTAAGCCTAAAGAATCTTATGTATCTCTACAAGAAATGCTTGTAGCCGAGCATGCACATGTTGAAAATATAGAGCCTAGCACTGTCAGTGAAGAAATATTCTCAGAGATTCATAAAGCTCCTTGTCCAATAAGTTCCCCTTTGGATCTCAGTCCAAATAAAACCTCCCCTATAGTCCATCAGTTTCCTTCAGCCTTGTCATTCATTCCTCAGCTCTCTACCTTCCAAACTGCTAGTACCCTTCCATCTACCCCAGTCATGGCAGGCCAACAAGCACCCACCAAAATGGAAAGAATCATAGCTACTAGGTATGGACCCCTGGTCTTGCCCATCCCTTTGAATGCCATGCATGTAGGAGAATACCAAAAATACATGCCTAAGTTCACTGGTACAGAGGGAGTAACAGCTGAAGAGCACCTTGAGTCTTTTTATAGCTATGCTGATAACCTAGATATCAGTGAAGATGATGTGTGGATGAGAGTATTTGTCCAAAGCCTTGATGGAGAGGCTAGAAAGTGGTTCAAAGAGCTAACCCCTAGGTCCATAGCAAACATTGAAGCATTAGATGATGTGTTTTTAAAGCATTGGGGAGATAAGAAAGACCTGCTATACTACCATACTGAGTTTGGCAACTTGAAAAGGGAAAATGGGGAGTCATTGTCAGACTTTAATAAAAGATTCAATTGTATGTATAGCAAGATCCCATCTAAAGTAAAGCCTACCCCCACCTCTGCCAAACTCACCTATGCTAACACCTTTGATTCTGATTTCTGCCTGCTATTAAGAGAGAGAAGATGTGCTACTCTAGCTGAAATGCAAGATGCAGCCTTAGAGGTGGAATCTAATATCATGGCTACAGAGAAACTCAAAGGACATACTAATAGGAGGCATAGAGGTGAGGCTTCTTCTTCTTCTTTATCTTCAGAGCCTAAAATAGATAAAATGACTAAAATGATAGAGTCACTGGCTGCTGAAATATCCAAGCTAAAGGTTGAGCAGAATTCTGGGAAAGCAAGGCTTCCTAATACGTTTACTCCTAGAAATCCAAATCCATTCAGAAGAGCAAATGAACAACTACAGATCATTCAGAAGGGCAAAGAGGCCAGTGAAGAACAAAGGGTTAAGACTCCTTTCCAAAACGTAGTCATGGAGGAGGAACAACTTGATGAAGAGGATGAGATTCACTACATGGAAGACAAGGGCAGTGCTACCCTTTTGACATTAACTGCCTATGAAGAGTCATTACTCAGGGACCAGACCAGCCAAGAGTGGGACAGAGAAGCTATTCTACAAATTGAAGACTAACAAAGATATAACCTGAGGTTAAGAACGAATAGTGTCAAAGAGAGTCCTGCCCAAAGAACTGATGTCCCCACAGAGCAGCAGAGTAGTAAACAGAAAAATCAGTAGCTGATCCCATCATCTTCAAAGCACCAGCTCAAGAGGTAAGAGGCCCTAACAAGTCCCCTTCCCCTTTCAGTTTCGAATCAAAAGTCCAGAAGTTGAAAATATCTATCCCTCTAATAGAACTTGTAAAGAGTGATGCCTTTAGGAAGCCCATCCTTGATGCCCTTGAGCTAAAAACCTCACAAGAATCCAATGACTATGTGAATTTACAAGATGACAAACCTGTAGTTGTCGTTAGCCCCATGACTAAACCTACTGACAACAATTCCCCATCCTTTTATGTCTCCTTGACCATTCATGACAAAACCCTCCATAACTGCCTACTGGACACAGGTGCCAGCCATAATCTGATGCCCAAAGTTGTCATGGAAGAGTTAGGCCTTTACATTACCAGACCTTATCATGATTTATTCTCCTTTGCTTCAAGGAAGGTGAAATTTCTGGGGTTAATCAAATACTTAGCCATCACCCTCACTTAGTTGCCCATGAAGAGCATGGTGATGGATATTGTGGTAGCAGATGTTCCCCCTAAGTTTGGCATGCTACTTTCTAGAGGGTGGATTAAGAGGTTGGGAGGACATTACAAAATGACTTATCTTATGCCACTGTCCCAGTTTTTGGAAAAGAAAGCAGAAGACTGTATAGGGAGGCCCAACTAGCCTATATCATCAGTGATGAGAAGAATCCCACTAATCATCCCATTTATGCTGTAGACACTGGTTTTGGAGCATGTATTCTCCAAATTGAGGAATCCCAGAGGGCCTCAGTGCAGCTCAAGAAACCAATAGGCCAGGTCATGGAAGAAGAAGGGACACAGGCTTGGGAGATGTTCTTTGATGGAGCATGTTCAAGGGAAACTGCAGGAGCAGGAGTGGTGCTGGTATCTGCAAAGCAAGAAAGCACACATCTATCTTTCAAGCTGACTTTTTAGGTCACCAACAATATATCAGAGTATGAGGCTCTGATATTGGGCTTAAACGTTGCTAAAGACATGGGAATCAGAGACATAAAGGTGTTTGGAGATGTTGATCTCATCATTCAGCAAGTGAACAAAACATTCCAAGCAAGGCACGCAAGGCTGAAAGCATACAGAGATGAGGTATGGAGACTCAAAGAATCTTTTGATAGTTTTTGTATCTCATATATCCCTAGAGTAAAAAATCATCTTGTTGATTCCCTTGCTATGTCTGCTAGTATGTTCATCCCTCTCATGCCCCCAAGATTGGCTTATGAAGTCCAGATAAAATATAGACCATCTTTGCCTGATAATGTCCAACATTAGAAAGTCTTTGACGATGATGATGAAGAAAATAGGTTTATACAAGTCATTGATGAATTCACTGAAATGAAAATTGATCAAGAGAATGAAACCTTGGAGAAATGTCCCCAGTCCCAGCCAAGGAATAAAATTGGCAAAGACAGTATTGTACAACTGCATAGCAATCATATACCTAAAGGGATGGTGCCTCTAGAAAAGTTGTTTGACTATAATGACGTGCCTCATAAGGTTGCCCAAGAAGAAGATTAGTCTGTAGTCCATAAGCATAACATAAGGAGTCCAGATCATCCAAAGTATATAAATTTGTCCACCCATTTTTCTGCTTCCCAGAGTTCTGAGTACTGCACCTTAATGAAGCAATTTGTTGATGTCTTTGCCTGGGAATACAGTGACCTTAAAACTTATGACAAAAAGATCATCCAGCATATGATCCCCTTGGAGAAAGACACCATTCTTTTCAAACAGAAGATGAGACACATAAATCCTTTGCTTCTCCCTCTGATTGAAAAAGGAAATTAAGAAGTTATTGGATGCCAAAATCATAGTTCCTCTGAGATATTCAAAATGGGTAGCCAACTTGGTAGTGGTAAGGAAGAAAAGTGGAGAAATCAGGTTGTGCATTGATTTCAAGAACCTGAACAAATGCTCTAAGAAAGATAACTATCCTCTGCCCAAGATGGAGCATTTGTTACAGAAAGTCTCAGGAGCCAAAGTCATGTCTTTCCTGAATGGGTTTTCAGGGTATAACCAAGTTGTTATACATCCAGATGACCAAGAAAAAACTTCTTTCACCACTCCTTGGGGCACTTTCATGTACTTTAAGATGCCTTTTGGGCTGATGAATGCTGGAGCTACCTTTTAGAGAGTTATGGATATAACATTTGTAGGAGAGAAGGATAAATTTGTCCTTGTCTACCTAGATGATATAATAGTATACTCTAGCAGTCATCAAGATCATTTGCAACATTTGAAGAAGGTGTTTCTGAAATGCAGAAGGTTTGGGATATCAGTCTATCCTAAAAAATCACAATTTTCTTTAGAGGAGGGCAAGCTGCTAGGACACATCATTTTTGCTGTAGGTGTCAAGATTGACCCATAGAGAGTGACAGCAATACAGACCTTGTCTATCCCTAGATCAAAAAAGGACATCCAATCCTTCCTGGGAAAAATAAATTTTGTAAGGAGGTTTATTCCTAATTTTGCAGAATTAGTAAAACACATCACCTCCATGCTAAAAAAGGGATCAGAGATCAAATGGATTGATGCAGCAAGAAGATCTTTCGAAGCCATCAAGAGAGCTATTATGGAAGCTCCCACTTTGATTAGCCCAAACTATAGCAAGGAGTTCCATATTTTCTCCTTTGCCTCAGATGATACCCTTGGAGCAGTCTTATTACAGAAAGATGAGGAGGGTTCAGATTATCCAGTGGAATTTTTCAACAAAACATTAAGGGATTCCAAACTAAGGTATGACATCATCGAGAAACAGGCCTATGCTCTTATCAAATCCTTGAAATATTTCAGAATATACATTCTGCACTCCAAGTTAATTACATATGTGCCCTCTACTTCAGTGAAATATGTCCTACTGCAGCCAGAAGTTGATGGAAGAATGGCTAAATGGATTGCAAAGCTTATTGAATTCAACATAGAATTAAAGCCCACCAAGTTGGTCAGAGGTCAAGGCCTTGCCAGGCTAATGGCTAAAGAAAATTTCATAATACTAGACATGAATTGGTTAGGCACAAGCTCAGATGATAGATAGACAGGGGAAGAAATAGTTGAATCAAGGTAGAACCAGTGATTGGCAGAAAATCTAGCTTCTTGTGAATGGTATTCTACAATAGTTCAATTTTTGTTAAAGCTAGAAGTTCCTCCAGGCCTAAGTTCAAGCCAAGCCAGGAATTTTAAGCTCAGGGCAGCCAAGTTTTGTGTTCATGAAAACCTACTCTATTGGAGGGATCCATCTGGAATCCTTTTAAGATGTCTGGACAAAGAACAATCTATGGAGGTCATGCACCAGTTCCATTCCAGCATCTGTGGAGGACATCACTAATGGAAAACCACAGCCCATAAGATCCTTAGAGCTGGGTATTATTGGCTCACTTTGTTTTCTGATGTCTTCTCATTTGTAAAATCTTGTGACAGGTGCCAAAGGTTTGAAGGAAAACAACAGTTGAAGTCTTTGCCCTTGAAGCCAATACATGCGAGTGGTCCTTTCCAGCAGTGGGGCTTGGATTTCATAGGAGAAATTAATCCACATTCCAGTGGCTAGCATAGATGGATCTTAGTAGCCACTGACTACTTCACTAAATGAATTGAGGCCATCCCTACTAGGAAAGTTGATCACCATGTGGTCATGAAGTTCTTGACAGAATACATTTTCACTAGGTTTGGTTGTCCACACAAATTGGTTACAGACAATGCAGCAGATTTCAAGGAAAAAGAGTTGGTGGACATGTGTGACTCAATGGGAATTAAGCTAGTGCATTCCACCTCATATTACCCTCAAGGTAATGGCCTAGCAGAATCATCCAATAAGAGCCTGATAAGGATAATTAAAAAGCTACTAGAGGACAACAAAAGGAACTGGGATTCCAAGCTGAAGTATGCTTTGTGGGCTGACAGGGTAACCACCAAGAAGTCCACAGGGAATTCTCCATTCAAGCTGGTATATGGCACTGAGGCCGTATTCCCAATTCAGTTGACCCTCCTTGTGGAAAAATTCTTGCAGGAAGAGCAAAATAAGGAAAATGACATGACAAAGAGGATTACTAACTTGGCAAAAGCACATCAGATCAGGGACCAGCTGGTTGAAAGGTCTACATCACATCAGAAGAGAGTCAAGGAAGCCTTTTATAGAAAGGCAAAGATGGACAATTTTCAGGTTGGAGACTTGGTGCTTAAATGGCACGCACTGAAGGAAAAGAAAGGCAATCATGGGAAGTTCGATGCTCTTTGGACTGGACCTTTTGTCATTTCTCAGATCCAAGGGAACAACACTTTCATACTGCAAAGTGTGGAAGGAGAAACAGTTTTGATGGCCCGGTCAATGGGTGATTTTTGAAAATTTATATTGTTTAAGGCCTTAAGGCCTCAACATTGTAAATATGTTCTTTTTACAAGTTTTAGTGTAGGCTTGATTAGACTCCATGCCCAATGGAACACTAGGAAATTTTGTTGATCTTGTTTTTGTATGAAAGGCAGTGGTCTACAGTTCTTGAAACCTCACAGGGAGGATTTCATCCCTAGAAGGAGCCAGTGTTAGCTCTATTATGCAATGCTGATTTTCCAAGGATAGAAAGGATCATGGTCTGATTGGTTACATTCAAAGAGAAGCTCCCATTGGTCACTTTCTCCTTTCTTCCTCTACCCCGCTTATTCTCCCCTATCCCTGTTTTCCTAATAAGCCTTCTGAAACCCGACAGAGCCCCTTTTGGCCTTAGCCCCAAGCGCCAAACCCCAATCCCGTCATAAAACCTTACTCATATGCCCTCGCGCGCTAGTAAAACCTCTCATCGCATCCCCGCCATTGATCACACCCCGCCAATCTAACGGCCCACATCACACCCGCAACTCAATCGAACGTTAGCATGCGATGAGAGTGGTTTTTCTCTCTCATCTGCCGCTACGTGTCGACCGCTGAATGGAATCGCACGACTCCTGGTTTTTACTACTTAGGGCTCAAAAGCGGTGTGATAAAAACCATTACCGCCCGACAAATCTGCTCGCACCCATTAAACGATCGTGCAGCTCTATAGCTCGATCACTATATGATCTGTCCGCTGAAGATCCAATGGCTATGAATCACCCCACTCTCACCTCGGACAATAGCCTCCGCCGAGCCATCTCCGCCATCCATTCCTTTGATCCGATGGCCATTATTCTCGCTCATCCAAATCGTCCACTCGCCCGAATGTTCCACGCCCTTTTACCATTCTGTTTTCCCAAGCAAGGAGATGACCAGCTTGCCAGTACCAATCATGGTCAAACTCATAACCACCATATTTAACTGAAAGCATGGCTAAAGGGAGAAAAGGACAAGCACAACCCTGTAACTGAATTTATTAGTCATGGACTCCACTGGTACGAGCATTCCAACCATCTAAAGGGACAGCACAGCACCTGAACAAATCAGATTTATCCACTGAAGCAATAAAACACATGCAGAGACTCCATCAGGCAGTTAAATGTGGTTGGTGGTCAATTATGACCCCTCCATACCTAAGTGGCTAAGTACCCTTGTAATGTAAATCTATAAATACTCAGAAACAAGATGTAATCAAGGTTGGAATTTGATGTAAGGTTCAACTTCTGGAGACTGTAGATATTTTGTCACTTGCAGTGTCTCATCTTCATTTTCAGCTAATACAAGCTTTTTTTGCTGTTAACTGCTCACTTTCCATTTTCCTCTGTTCTAAGCTATTCCTGATATGCTCTGTTCTTGATCTCTTGATGTTTAGCACTAGATAATTGTCATCTTATCTCTGTGTTAAAATCTTTGTATGCATCATTGAATAGGTTGCCTAGGTTTCTTTCTATCTAATGCAGGAGAGCTGTCATCCTGTCTTTGCATTAATAGATTAGATTTACAAGTTTCTTTACTAGTTGCAGCCGACCATCACATGGTCTTGTGCATCTGCTGCTGTGGTTAGTATTCTCCATATTCACCTTATCTCTAAAACTGTGACCAATTGGTGGTCTAAAGCCTTGTAGTCTGGGGGTGTTCATGCATGTCTGGAGTGAAAAAAAGTAGAAGTGGTTATCTGGCTTGAACTAAACCATCATTCCTTCCATTAAACCTGCAAAAATAGTTGAATTTATATGTTACCATGCATCTCCGAGCTACAACCTAGGAGAGTTTCTTGGAATCCTAATAGTAGCCATGAGAAGAATGCTGGTCGGTATGACATATGATGACCCCCAATGATCCTGGGCATCAAACAACTCCAGTGGGCCATCCGCGGATCGCGTGGCACATGAGGATCAACCTCAATCAACTGATACTGGAACAGTGGCACTCGTTCCAGGAATAAAGTCACAAGTACTGATCCGAAGCCAAATTGCTTTAGATTCCCCACCTTGGCCTTGGACAACTAGCGCTTGATGTTCATCTTCATGGCCTCTGCCCAGTTGAAGACTGTAGGAGCTGTGCAGTCAATAGAATAAAGGAACTTCGACTTGTTACTCTCATGTTCCGCCTGGGACCCCACCACTCTATTGATAGTCAACAAAAGCACCCTCAGTGTTAGATCCCACACACTGGAAATCTCTATCTTCCCACTCTTGGATTTCAGGGCCTCAGGACAATGTTCGACAAGCAGGGAAGATATGCTTGCCCCGACCAAACGTGACCCATACAAGTTCAGTAGCTCACCTCTGTGAGACAGTCCAATGCTGAAGTAGATATCTGAAGTTGTCAACTCCAGCTCCTGGTCCCCAATGATGAAAATCTCGCAATTTATTTCCCAAAGGCTTATCAAGTATCAAAGCAACTTGGGTTGGGCCCGCATCACTAGTGTAAGGAAGAATTTGAGGAGCCTGCAAGCCCTCAAAGCCTCCAGGAAATTTGGATCGTTCAATGCCTGGGTGTCAAAATCTTCATGTTCTCTTTCCTTCCAATCCACCATTTTCGGTAATTTCTCTCCTGCAAAAGCCATTTATTTGAGTCAATCATCAATTTTGACACATAAAATTCAAGTTTTAATGGTCAGTTCTTGAGAAAAAATGATTTTTCCCTATCCACGGCACTGACGCACCTGTTTTAAAAATAGTCGCACCAGTCAGCGCAGATGGTTATGCAAATAACCCTCGGCCGTCGCGATTCCATGCCCGGAAATTGCACCAACCGAGGGCGAATTATTTTCTCAAAAACCTCCTTAAAAATCCTAAAAAATGGCTAAAATCATAAATGAATAACATGAAAATGGAGCTCAGGGCTTTGGCTATTACCTGGAACTGACGGCTCGTTGATTGACCTCCCGGATCTCCCACAATCTACTCTGGAAAAACTAGGGCAAAAGTGGGTAAAAAAGTCTTCACTGCAAAGGTAAAATGGTAAATGGTAAAAATATATTTACTTTTCCCCATTTTATTAAAATTTTCATGAAAATATTAGGTTTTGTAAGTATTTTTGACCTATTTTACCTCAAGGACTTGATAATACGCTTTGTGTTACTTGTGCAGCAACAGGTGATGGATGCTCGATGATGGTGATGAGTCACATCTAAGCTCTTTTCTTGACTCGTTAAACTGATATGAAAAGATTGCTGAGTATTTTTCCCTTTTTGACTCGTTAAAGAGAATAAAAAATGGGGGGTTCGCTTTCAGCTCTTTTTCGACCCTTTAAAAACGAAAAGATGGCCAAGACCTTATCATTTCGAACTCGTTAATTGATGTGAAACATCGTGCGCCCAGTATAAGTTTACCCCTTTTTCAGGCTGGGAGGCACTATTTACAAAAAAGGTACTCCTTGACTGAAATGGTCAAGCAGTTCTCTCAAGTATTGTTTTCTACCTTTTCAGGCTCGAGAGACACAAACATATGAAAAGGGACCATGTGGAGTTTTTCTTTTACGTGTCTTTTTCAAACTCTCTAAGCATGAAAAGGATACTGAGTTACACCTTTTTCGTTAAACTATTAAACAACATCGAATTCGTCACCATGACGAACACGAGCTTCTCCTTCCTAGGGCTCGTTAAACTTACTAGGTCGGATTCGTCCGAAGAATGAACTTACAGTGCAAGCATATTCTATCCCCTTCAAGCTTGTGATTAAAAAATATTGGGGTACTCGCCAGAAGTGGTGGGGGGGAATTTGGAAATCTATCAGTCGTGTTAGTGGATTACTCCTGAACATGACACTCTTTGCTTCGTGTCAGGTTGGGACATCCTCCTTCGCATCGTTGACCTTCCTGGGTTTGGGTCATTCAGTTTGCCTTCCATTTTATCTTTGCTATTGTTGGAGAGGTAAATCCCCTCTACGGATAGAGGCGATCCCTACTAGCCCAGCAAGGGTCTAGCAACAATCAGTCAATGCTACTATGCATGTTCCTAATTGCAATTAAACAAGAGGTAAAGAGCACCTACTTGGATTCCAGCGCTGTTGTTTGACGAAGAGATGCCGCCTTCGCTCCTTCGCTTTGGCTGGTCACGATCCTCCGCGATCTCCGCGAATAGATACCTACACACACGAAGAGAAAACAAACACAAGCGTGAAATCTAATAAAAGCCACCATACATCAGTCAGAAAAGATGTAATTCACATTTAACCATTGCATAGACAAATGAGAATGGAACAATAATAGCAGTCATCTATTATTAATCAAGCAGAGAGGAGTACAACCAAATGTTCTGACGTCGGTAACCTTCTCAGGAGGGGCCAGTCAGCAAGTGTCTCAAGCATTCACCTTTGGAAATGATTCTCCCAAGACAAGCAACTCTCTCTCTCACACAAGCAACACAAAACAACCTTCCCTAAGCAATCAACCACTTCCACACCTAGCACACCAAATACCTATAGTAGCAGCAATCTGAGCACTATAAGCTCTACACAATCCAAGCTATTCCAAACTATTCCCAAAAACTAGCTACTCATGGCAATGGTAGAGGTTTATATAAGAGAAGGAGTCTCCATGAAGGGTGGAAGGATAAGCTTATCCCCAAGAAAGGTGGCCCATATGACGAACAGACATGCCATAGAAGGGAGGGCGATACTCACAAGGCCAACAACCAGGTCTGGAGTCATCTGGAAGGTTGGCTGTTAGAACAAATTTGCCCAAACAGGATCAGCGCGAATTATAACAGGACTGGCGCGCTGACATCGCACCTCAATAACTGAGAAGGCCATGTCAGCGCGACTCAATACAAAGGCAAGACGCGCTGGCTCATGAAATTCGATCAGCGCGGAAAACAGGTGTACTTCTGCGCTGGCAGCGCATTTGGTCTGTTATGGAGCGCCCATCAGCGCGGTTATTTGGACAAAAGTCGCGCTCATAGCAAAAACTTTGGCAAAGTGGGTTATTTGGCCAGTTTAGAGAGCATGAGCATGATGAATTTGATTTCATGACACAGTAGGGATACTGACAGGATGACAGTGACAAATTGCTGTGTAACAGATGCCCCCTAAAGCATGAAGCCCGAGAGAGTGGGAGGGGTGAAATGCTTTACAAAACTGCCGAACTGGAACACCACCAGGAAGGACCTGCACGTATGTACAACTGATAGCTTGATTACATGTAGTCTAGGCATGGGCGCAGCCATCCAAAAGACATATGAAGAAAGGTCTGTGGTATGGACGTAGCCACCCAGCTGAAGAGACCATGATGATAACAAGGTATGGTCGCAGCCATCCTAAAGGACTCAGGTATGGTCGTAGCCATCCATCAATGAGTCATTTAATATCAATCCACAAAAATCGCAGCCTGGCTCACAACAGACTAGAACCAGGGTCTTGCGCTCCATCCCAATCTGAACAAAGTACAAGTTCAAGCACATGAATACATGAGTTGAAGTCGAACATGCATGAACATCGTCTGATTACCAACCAGTGATGAAAACTGTTAACAGACGCGAGAGGTACCACCAATAATGACAATGGTCCTCAAGGTACTATAGGTACAATCCACGGCATGCGAATCAATGAGCTGGCATCGAACACCCGCGGAATCATTCGATCGGAGGCCAATGATGAAAACCTCGCATCGAACACGAAGAACCTGCCATTGAGGCATGCAGGCTCTAAGGCACCTGGAAGGGGTCTCTAAGTCACCGTCCTGGATAATGAGCTGAAGTCAACAGGAGGTAACCTTGATCGAAGGTGGGCCATAATGTTTCCCACATCATCGACACGAGACAAAGGAAGATTAGTGTGATGAATCAGAAGTATGTGAGGCGTCAAGGGTAGGTTGTAACTCTGCAGAGGTCAACTTCTCTTGAACATATCGGCGGCACGATAGCGGACTTGGCAGTATTTGACATCAAATGAGCAGGGGTCATGGTGACAAGGCAATGAGCAGATGAGAGGTCAAATAGGATAACCCAAACCCACGGAGGCCAGTGAAAAACAAGATGAGATGGTCCCACCCAGACACGAAGCAGAGGAGTGCCATGTTCAAGAGCGACATACTGCCGACACGACTATGATTACAGTTCCATTTTCCCCACCATTTCTGGCAGGTACCCCGATTATTTTTGGATGACAAGCTTGACGGGGGTAGCATATGCTTGAAAAAGTGTCATTTCGACGATACCCGATGTCATTTAAGTTTTAACGAGTCTGACAAAGGAAGAACTCAGCGTCTTTTCTTGTTTAGAGAGTCTGAAAAGACAGCAGAAAAGAAAACTCCAGGGGGGTCCTTTTTCGTAAAGTTGTGTCTCTCGAGCCCGAAAAAGTATAAAACAATACTCGAAATAACCGCCCGACCAAAATGATCGAGGAGTACTTTTCGTAAATAGTGACTTCGACCCGAAAAAGTAAAAAAGCAGTCAGAAGCACGTCGTTTTGGAGCCAATAACGAGTTCGAAACGACAAAAACCCGGCAATCTTTTTCGTTTAAACGGTCGAAAAAAGAGCTTTAAAGGCGACCGCCTCTCATTCCTTTTAACGAGTCAAGGGGAAACTCGGCAATCTTTTCATCTTTAAACGGTTGGAAAAGAGCTGAAAGCAGACCTCCATTTTTATTCTCTTTAACGAGTCAAAAAGGGAAAAATACTCGTCAATCTTTTCACATTTTACGAGTCAGAAAAGAGCTTAAAGGTGACTCGTCCTAGAGGAACGAGTGGTATAAAAGGTAGCAACTGGTTCCGGAAATGGTGGATCTGCTCAAAACATGTAATGGTCAAGAGGCAGGCTTAATAAAACCACTCATCGCTGCGGTTCCTCAGGAAAGGAAAAACAACCAAGTGAGAGCATATGATCAACCAATGAGATGGTAGCAATGGAATGAAACAACCAAGGCTCATCGAACAGAATTCAGCAGATAAAAATGGCAATCACGAGATGTAATTCGGGTATGGGTTCATTTTTACACAAGCTTGAACCATGGAGAACTCTACTTGGATTTGGTTTCATGTTTACACAAGCTTGAAACGAGAAAGTATGCTTGTTATAAGTTCGCATGCCCCTAGAAGAATGACGCAAATTGAGGTACATGCCCCCCAAGCTTCATTGCATTCAACAAAGTGGATGGAATGAAGGTTCACTCTCGAGATCGATGAACGACTCGACTGGTATTTTACGAGATCTTAATCAAAGACTCGATTTGGAAAGGGAGTTGTTTCATTTTTTAACGAGGTTGACACAGTAAAAGAACTATCCTCATAACCCTTGTTTCATTTTTTAATGAGCTTGACACAAGATCAGGAACTATGCTCGTCTCCTTGTTTCGTTTTTTAACGAGGTCGACACAAGATCAGAACTATCCTCGGGACTGATCCAGTTTCATTTTTTAAGGAGCTTGACATAGGAAAGTGAACTATGCTCCACCAGACCTGGTTTCATTTTTTAAGGAGCTTGACACTGGAAAGGAACTATGCTCCACCCGAACTTCATCATAATGAACAGGAAGTCGGGGCTTCCAAGAGTGGCGCTCCCAGTGGGAGGTCAATATCTCGGAAGTCAGGACCCAATGCCCCCAGGACACTATGCACGACGGCGACATTGTTGGATATAGGCACGGGGGAGGTGGCCACGTAGTTGATCTGGGGTGAGACAGATGCAACAGGTGGATGAAAACCAGGAGGGAAGGACAAATGTGCCGGAGGGGCTTGTGGACGAATGAACGATAATTGATCGATCGTCACTATTCTTCCATCGTGTGGAAAGCAAACCACACGGAAAAGTGAAGAAACAAGGGCTCCCATGGCATACACATAGTCACGACCAAGGAGAAGACTGAAGTCTAAAGAACCTTGGGTAACCGAGACATCTATATAGACGGTCTTGCCTCCCAAAGTAATATGAAACTGTGGAAGGATCCCTAATGGTTGACTCGTTCCTCTGTCAAAGGCAGTGAGATTGGGTGCGACAGGTACAAGCAATGGGGAACCCAAAGCCTGCCAAGTAGTAACGGGCATAAGACTAACGGATGCGCCTTCATCCAACACAGTGCCAGGCAACGCCATATGGGAGGCATAGGCGATGACCCAGAAAGGCACATGGGATGGAAGGGGAGGGGTAGTCAAACAACTCCAATCGAAGGAAATGACCGAACTACTTGGTGGGGGAACCATATGGGTGCCCCCTTGCTCGGAAGGAACCGAATCAGGATTCTCCGGAGAGGTTGGGACGGGCAAACCATTATCAAGCTCAGGAGAATTCGATGAGACGAGAAGAACATGGGAATTTTTCTCTTCCGAAACAGGGTGGTAAACAGGAGGTGGACTCCAGTCAACACTCTTTCCGACCAATGGTTGGTCTGGAACAGGCTGGACATAGCCAGGTTCTGGAAGAGGGGCCTGGACAAGAGAAAAATGTGAACCAATCTCATTGTTGGGAGGCGAATGATCTGCAGCTGCAGAAAGACATTGATATCCAATGGGGAGTTGGGGTGAAGGAGCTGGGAGACTTTCCAAAACAGTGGAGGCTTTATCCATGAGTGGACAAAGGTGAAGGGGATGATTGCCTTCACAAAGTCTACAGGGAATTCGAATCTTCCCTTTTCCCTTGCCATTCCCAACTGATGAGGTAGCGTCGCCGTGAGACTCAGTGGACGATGAGGGGTGGGCCGGATCACGAGACCATACTTCTAAGATCCTGGGAATGCCAGGACAATCACGAAGAAGATGGTCCTCCTTGCATAATCGACAAGGAAACTTAACCTTCCGCGGAGGAGTGAAAGGGGGCCCGACTTCAGGTGTACTCGAGGGAGTAACAGTCGTACTTGCAGCCTCTCCCTTAGGGGACTTCTTCTTCTTGGTCTTCTTCTTCTTCTTCTTAGCCACCTGGTTACTCGAAACGAGGTCTTCACCAGGCGAAGTAGAAGATGAGGACGTAGAAGTAGGCGTCGAAGGGGAGAGGTCCACCTTAGGATCAACATGATGTTGTTCAGGTGGAGGGACTGATGGACTAACAGCCGACACGGCAGGGACCAAAGAGGTCAAAAACAACCAGACAGGCAACCCAACAGTTAACCCTGGTAGGGACAACGTTGCCATATACGGAGCACCAACATTCCCAAGAGGAGGGAAATGCCCAAGATTCCCGTCAGGAGGAGAGCTTGGGTTGGTGAACCCTGGAAAAGTTTCCATTGAGAAATAAAACGAAACCTACTCAAGCTAACGCACACAAAATCTAACCAGGTAATGTTATCGTGGCCGAATAAATTTTTAAGACACTGGAACTAAACTTGACCTTTTCATGTTTCAAGAGTCGAGAAAAGGACGAAAAGATGACTCTAGTCTCCTTTGAATGTTTAATGAGCACGAAGTGACAAGACGCTCACAGGCACCTTTTCTTTTAAGGAGTCTGAAAAGGATCAAAAGTGACTTCTCTGGAGATTCTAGGCAAAAGGGTTTACCAAGCAATCCGTAAAACTGCTTATACACCTTAGCAATCGTATGAGAGCCAAGCACTTTCCGTACTGCAGTCAATCTTCCCGAATGTTGTGTTCGGTGCGTTACGGCTCACAAGGCGGCAGACTCGGCTTCCTACGGATCAAGTATGATAACCTAGTGGAGTCTCCCCTATATACGCGACGGTACGTGGGAGCACAAGTCCGTGCTAGGCCACTATCGAGTCACAAAAGGAGGAATCACCCAACCATAGTGTGAAACAACAGTGACTAGGTTTAACGACGCCGGAACACGTCTCTAGCCTAGACCTCTAGATATTTGCGTTAAGTTCCAATGCGTTTTTAGATTTATTCAGTTTATTTTATGGTTGATCTTGAATTAAGTTTCGATTTCAGGTCCTACCGTGTGTTCTCTCACAATTACTTCGATGCAAACTACATGCCAAAGAATACCATTTCGTTCGATGAATTCTAGCTATGAGAAGGTTAAGAGTTTTCGATCAAACAAAATGAACGCAAGCAATCAAACAATCTAATGCAGCTAAAGGCAAGGAAACGAAACTTTTCTTTTGAGAATGCAAATCAACGAAATGTTCTTTTCCTTTTCAATTATTGAATACAAAGATACTAGTTTGATTTTTTTTTTAATGGCACAAAGCACCTAAAATGAATTTTGAGGAACAGGAACACCAAGCAAAAAAGGATAAAATCACTTAATGAAAGCACACAAAGTTCCCAAGACACCAAAACAGTTTCTCCAAATCAAAGGAAAAACAAAGGCTTGTACGAGATATGTGATCTAAGCCCAACAAGGCAAAAAGGAATTCAAGCAAGAAGGAAGCAAGTGTGAACTGATCGATCCAAACAATCGTAATCTATGCTTGGTAGTGAAGAAATCGAATCAACATAAAAAATTGGTTCAATAATCGACACTAAAAATCAACCAGCAACAAGCAGTGAAAAAGCCTCAAGCAAATCAATAAGAGGGTTGTGGATGAACCTTGAATAGACAAGTAACCCGAGCAAATGGTTTCTCGATGAAAATTCTAAAGGGCTAGGTCACATGGTCAAAAAACACAAGACTCACTCGAATGAAATCAAAGAGAGAGTGCCCCTAACCAAAAGTAATCAAAACAGGCTAATGAGGGACAAGAAGCAACAGGGGATAAGAAAGATTGGTGAATTCAGGAGATAAAGTTATAAAAACAACTTTTCAGGAGTCAGCGCAAGTTTTACACTGAGAACCCGAGATGATCAAGGGTCAGCGCAACTTTTACACAGACCACCCGCGCTGTCAGCGCGACTTTTGTCCAAAAAACCGAGCTGATCTCAGAAAAACACAGTCGTCGCGGGAATTAAGCTAGAAACCCAAGGTCAGCGCGGGTAGAAAGCTAGCAAGTGGCGCTGACATCGCGACTATACACGTCTTTTCCGCGCTGATCCGATTTTCCAGGATCGTCGCGACTGTTAGGCGTATTTACGCGATGAACAGGATGTTGCAAAAGGGTGAGCGCGATGTCAGCGCGACTGTTAAAATTAAATCCGCGATGGAGCTCAAAAATAGTGACAGGCAAATCAAAACTCCCAAATCAAAACAGCCAATCTTTCAATCAAACAGGGGCATTTCCCAGATCAACCCAGGAAACGCAAAAGACTGATAATTAATCCCCAAAATTTCAAAAGAGACCAACAATCAAACTCAAGACAAAGATGAACAAAAAGGACAAGGGCTGGCTCCCCAGCGGAGTCGCCAAATTGTTGGAGAGGTAAATCCCCTCTACGGATAGAGGCGATCCCTACTAGCCCAGCAAGGGTCTAGCAACAATCAGTCAATGCTACTATGCATGTTCCTAATTGCAATTAAACAAGAGGTAAAGAGCACCTACTTGGATTCCAGCGCTGTTGTTTGACGAAGAGATGCCGCCTTCGCTCCTTCGCTTTGGCTGGTCACGATCCTCTGCGATCTCCGCGAATAGATACCTGCACACACGAAGAGAAAACAAACACAAGCGTGAAATCTAATAAAAGCCACCATACATCAGTCAGAAAAGATGTAATTCACATTTAACCATTGCATAGACAAATGAGAATGGAACAATAATAGCAGTCATCTATTATTAATCAAGCAGAGAAGAGTACAACCAAATGTTCTGACGTCGGTAACCTTCTCAGGAGGGGCCAGACAGCAAGTGTCTCAAGCATTCACCTTTGGAAATGATTCTCCCAAGACAAGCAACTCTCTCTCTCACACAAGCAACACAAAACAACCTTCCCTAAGCAATCAACCACTTCCACACCTAGCACACCAAATACCTATAGTAGTAGCAATCTGAGCACTATAAGCTCTACACAATCCAAGCTATTCCAAACTATTCCCAAAAACTAGCTGCTCATGGCAATGGTAGAGGTTTATATAAGAGAAGGAGTCTCCATGAAGGGTGGAAGGATAAGCTTATCCCCAAGAAAGGTGGCCCATATGACGAACAGACATGCCATAGAAGGGAGGGCGATACTCACAAGGCCAACAACCAGGTCTGGAGTCATCTGGAAGGTTGGTTGTTAGAACAAATTCGCCCAAATAGGATCAGCGCGGATTATAACAGGACTGGCGCGCTGATGTCGCACCTCAATAACTGAGAAGGCCATGTCAGCGCGACTCAATACAAAGGCAAGACGCGCTGGCTCATGAAATTCAATCAGTGCGGAAAACAGGTGTACTTCCACACTGGCAGCGCATTTGGTATGTTATGGAGCGCCCATCAGCGCGGTTATTTGGACAAAAGTCACGCTGATAGCAAAAAATTTGGCAAAGTGGGTTATTTGGCCAGTTTAGAGAGCATGAGCATGATGAATTTGATTTCATGACACAGTAGGGATACTGACAGGATGACAGTGACAAATTGCTGTGTAACAGCTATGTCATCATGACCACCGATCCCATGGATCCAAAAGCTACCAAAATTCCAGTTGTGTCGCTGATATGTTCAAGAGTTGTCCTTCTGCATTACCTCTAATTCTCTTTATCATCCAAAAAAAAAATTTCATCCTCTCGTCTTGCATCGATGATGTGGGATTCATTATGGCCCTCCTTTGACACGGTCGCTTTCCATCGACATCGACTCATTATCCGGGAAGTTGACCGAGAGACTCCCTTCCAGAACCTTAGAGCTTGCATGCCCTAATGGCAAGTTCTTCACACTCGATGACAAGTTCACATCATTGGCTTTCGATTGAGTGATTTCAAGGGTGTTCGACTTCAGTTCCTGTATTCACATTCTGTGAATTGTGCTCATAGTAACTTGAGGGCCATTGTCATTATTGGTGGTTTCTCTCGCGCTTGTTAACAGTTGTCATCATTGACTGGTAATCAAGTGACTTTCTAGCATGCTTGACGTCAACACATCTATTCGCATGCTAGAATTTGTACTTTGATCGGGTTGTGTTGGAGCGCAGGACCCTGGACTCAGATCACAAAATTCCAGGTTGTGAAGCGGTGTGACATGGTTATGATGATATGCATGTCTCTATGAGATGGTTGGCTGCGACCAAACTATGAGTTATCATATGTGATCCTTCTCATTATTAGATGGTTTTGACCATACCTTGGTTTCGTTATGATCCTCTTTGATGGATGTCTATGCCCATACCTGGATCCATTTACATGATCATTCTCTGGATGGCTATGTCCATGCCATGATTCATGTATCATTTGGAAGAGATCTCAGTTTATGTATATGTATCTGTACTTGCCTGTAGGTTTTCCAATGACAGACCAGTTCCCCACACTGATTCATAAAGAATTTCATCCCTCAACTTCGGCTCAGCCTTCACGCTTTAGGGGGCATCTGTTACACAACATTTTTCCATTGTCCCTATACTCCCCATTCCTTGATCCTGGAGGACCTCTACAGTGAACCCCACATGCTTTGCCTTCATGAAGAAACTCCCATTATGTCCCTCTTCATGAGCAGATCATTTCCCTTTTGCACCATTTCCCCTGAACTTTTGTTTTTCCCAATTTACAAGACTGACACTAATGACCTTTGTATCCCCCGCATCGATGTGCAGAGATTAGCACTATTCCTCACAGTGATCGGTGCGACTGAGCTGTGTTCCAGTCGCACCAATCCTGTTATGGAATGTTTTTTTAAATTAGATCCAAAGCTTCCAGCTCTAGAAGCTCCATAACAAAATTTTGGTAAATGGTTTGGCTGGATGGGGTCGAGGATGACAATTTGGGCTCTTTTCCCTTATAATGATGGAACTACCTCAAGGGATAAGTCCTTCTCCCATGAGAAGAGGATCCATATCCCATCCATATTTCCTATATAAACCTCCCTTCTTCCCAAGCACAAGCTAGTTAGAGTGTTGGTTGAGTGTGAGTATATTATTTTGATTAGAAAAGTAAGCTATTACTAGTTGTAGCCATCTAGTTGTGTGAGGGAGAAGTGTGTTTGGGTTTGGAGTGAATTCTAAAGGGAAAAGCCTTTAAATTATTGTTGTTTGAAGCCATCATGGAATGCTAGCAAAAGTGTGTAGGAATCTAGTCTTGTCAGAGGAAGACTGCCACGCCAAGACAGATGGTTGTAATCTCTCTTTGATATTAATATATGCAACTATCGATTGATTTCCTACATGTTTTGTAATATTACATATTCATGTCTTGATTCTTCTTGACTCATTAAGTAGGTTGAATTGCAATTTGTCTATTATTATGTTTGTGTGTTGTTGTTGTTTACTTGTTTCAAGAACTTGAAGAAGGAAGCGAGAGATTGCTGGAGCGAGCAAGTGAGGACAACATCAGGCAGGATAAGCGACCAAGAGGTAGGTCCTCTTGATTGATTCTAACCTAAGGAAATCTTCCATAGAATGTATCTGTTATGGCCAAACTCATTATCGGGCTAGAGGAATTCGTTCGTGTCTGCACTTATAATTTTACTTCACCACATATTGTCTTTACAATTGTAATGTGAACTTGTGTATTCCTCTATTAATATAAATGATGCTATTCTAAATTTTATTTCATAGAAGTACTTATACTATTGATCCAAAATGGATCTTTTTAAGTCAACTAAAAATTTTCTATATGTTTGAAGTCCAAGATGGACCTAGGTAGAAAAATTGTTCTTGACATGTGTAGAATTTTAACATCCCCTTTTCTAGTGAAATCAGTGCCAAGTCAAAGAGCTCGACGCACTGATTCTGGTGGTATCTATGGATTCGCATTTGGCCTCTGTACGAGGGAGAAAATGCTTGTTGAATTTTATGGTGAACAGGTGAAAAGGGGCCTTGCTGGACATGTGGCATTCACGCAGTTTGACAAATGGCAATGGTAAAGTTAACAGGTCAAAGTTCATCTCTGATGCATATCTCCAACTGAATGGTGACATTTTGGGTTTTGGTTGGTTAAAGATTCATATTATAAGTCATGGGTGCATTAATAAGTTTGTGGCACAGCTGCAAAACTATGGTTTTTAAACCATATGACATACCATATATGAAAATAAAGGTGTACATTCTTCTTAATGCTAAAACATGCTGAAGGTTCAAACTATGTGTGAAAACCATGGTGGGCACAAGCGATATCTATGTTTTACAAACCATTTAACTATATGGTAGGTGGGCGCAAATACTTATGTTATCAAATCATGGTGGCAGAATATGTAATGAACCTATGGGGAATATGCAATATAGCGGAGTAAATCAAAACCTATGGAAAAAGGTTATAAACTATGGTGCAGAATTATAACAAAGTATAAACAGGTTCATACATGGTGGATCCCAGTCCAGTCACATGGCACAAAGGTCGAGTCACATGGTGGTGGAGTTAATGGCCATGACCGCTAGAGGATGTGAGTTAACTTGCCAACAAAGCACCAAATATATGGTGTCAAACCATATTGCAAACATATATGTTAAAGTCCGATGGAAAATATATATTAAAACAAAAAAATATGGCTTTTATACATTGTGGAGGTGGAAACCATGTGGCTCGGTGATATTGCACAACAAGGAAAACAACGTGCAATATGTGGTCCAGTCAACACGTCAGAGCAGGTTGAGACCACTGGGGTTAGATGCCACGAGTTTGAGGTTTTATAGATCGTTGGGTATGTGGTTACAACAAGTGTTATCTGGTGTGGAGATGTGGCACATGGCACAGAGATGCGGGCACAATTAAAAAAACACTATTGAGTTGTTTCCATGACCACTGGAGGTTGTGAATGTGGAGTACTAAGTCAGCATTGCCATGGGATATGTCATCGAATCGTTGGGAATAGGTAAGGAGTAGATTCAATTCACGTGGAAAATGGTGTATGACTATGTGGCATGGGGTTACTACTGAAAGCAATTCACATGGCAGCAGGTTGTAATAACACTTAACCACCACATAGACCGAAGCTTAGTTATGATATGGTATTTCATCAAGTTATATGATAAAACTTTGGATTATGAGTGCAACAAAAGCCATTGGTTCAATCTATATGCACCATGAATAAACCTTAGGATAAGACATTATGTCAATGCGCAAAGGATATTGTATTCAGTCCAACCTTTGTAAACCATATGCATTATATGGTTAGACCATACTAAAACGAAATGCACCAAAGTTAATAGTTGTTATAACTATAGCGCTAAGTGTAATTTTGTTATTGCACCGAGTATAGGTTTGTCCACCTAATTAAAACAACTTGCCATGTACATCCTGGTAGGTTCGAACATGGAACCTGGCCCAGGCATTATAAAAGGATTACCATTGCACCACTGCAGAGGGGGAGTTGAATAGTGAGCTCCATAACAGAGTCATAATGGTGCCTGTAATGTTCATTTGAGGATATCTTTGTCCTCCTTGGGCATTTTTGTGGATGGAGACAGGCGTTGGATAGATAAAATATAGGCCTCCTTTCTGATAGTCACTAGCAGTGTCTGTGTGCACAGTTCATCTGGAAGAAACTCTATGTAAAGAAGGAGTTCAAAGCCATTTCAGAGGCAAGCAGTTGTCAAGTTAGTTTTTGACTTTACAGAAGCATCCAAAAGATGATTTGGAAACTTGAAGAGCCGAAACAGGGGTTTTGACACGTTCCGGGTTCAATGACAGTGCTTGTTCATCAGCAACAACAGTGAAGTCTGCAGAAGTCTGTACCTGAATTGTGTCTCACTTAGACAAGTGGAGATGAGGTAAATAATCAATGTATTGATGAAACTCGAATTCTCAATTTCAGTAGAGGTCAGACTCATTGTTAGAGACTCTATGTTTTTGCTATAATTGACAAGCCCTTTGTAGAATGTCAAGTGAAATTGCGAGAGTTCTCTAAAGGAGAGCATTTCCATACTGGGGAAATAGCCACAATTATATCAACAATTTTGATGTACCTCTTCTTATTCACTGGAATACAAGCGACCTAGCCTTTTAGAGCAGGGCCCGAAGACGTAACCCAAGAGGGGTGAACTCCGTCAACAATCTCAGTGTCTTTCTATTTGACATTGCATGCTTATGTGTGTCATGTCATTTTTGGGTAACTTGTTTAGCTGTATTAAATTACTGTTTTCAAAGGCCCATTTAAAACTTTCCTAGTGTCAGGTAGCGATCTAATTCTGCAATTTCAGATCAACTATAGTTTTCTTTTGTAACGTAAGTTAGTACATAAGGCTCCCTACCTAGTTTTCGTTGTGAATTCAATTATTTATTAGTTAGATTATCTAATTAGGTAATTTGTATTTCTATTTATCTGTAGATTAATATTTTAATTCTCTGTAATTTTAGTTCTTGAACTTTCATACATTCTTTATTGCAAAAGTGTGGATTCCCTATAGAGGTTAGGCACTGAAGGTTGATGAACAAAAGTGATTTTTAAGGAATTGCAAAACTATTTGATTCTTGTGCAAAACTATTTGATGCTTATGCAAAACAAAGTATTGTGATGAGAGATCATAAAAGTATTTTGTAAATGTAATCCTAGTGATCACGCAAGCCTATAGCATTTTACTTTCTTCCTAATTGAATTTTATCTTTCAAGTGTAAAGTGTGGATTCCCCCCTGCAAAAGTTAGGCAATGAAGGTTTAAGAATGAAAGTTCTTCTTAATTAATCATAGAATCATTTTATGACAAACAAATGAATATGATTGGAGTCCACAAAGTTGTCTTGAAAGCATAAGCTCATTGATCCAACACATCTTTGTATCCCTTTAATTTTTAGTCCAATAATTCATTTTATTGCCAATGCATGCCTTAGAGCATTAGATTGTAAAAGTTCTTTCATAGCTTGAGAATCATTTGTGTACTAGTTCCAAACATACCATGTTGGTATTTAAAAGTTTATGACCATAGATTGACAATTAAATATAATGGAATTTAAGTAGCTAAATTTCTTAACAATAACCTTCTCAAACTAGAGGAGGTTGTATACAATCAATTTTGAGCAACCTCCTCAAATCAAAATAGGTTAGTATAATTTAAAGTTCCTCAAATTTGAAGTGGAATCTAGGAACCCTCTCAAAATTTAACAATAAGGGGTGACACCAAATCTATTTTAAATATCCTTCTCAAAAATCAATTTTGAACAACCTCCTTAAAGACATTTAATGTTGATAAACTTTCGAAAATCTAGGAAACCCTTCCAATTTGAGGATAGAATCTTAATATGAGGCATGTCTATCATAATAAAGACATTTTAAATGAGGAAGAATTACAAAAAGACTCATTCTTCCTATCGATTTCAAAAAATCTGAAGAATTTTACACAATCTTCTCAAAATTGAGGAAAATTTCTATAGTATACCTATAATATATTATTAGATATACTATCATAATGTAATAAATAAATATCATGTGAGAATCATTCTATAGCTAATCACTAAAACATATTAATGATTACATTATATAATAATTGTCATATGCCTATTGTTATATAATATTTGTTTATTATATTATAATCATAAATCTAATAAGATATATGAAGTATATTACACTTTTATAGAGAAAAAAAAATGACCAATAGTTAAGAACATGTGATTTTTTCTAGAAAGAAAAGGATTCAAATATAAAGGTCTTTTCCATAAACAAGTGTCTAATACAACAATTTTGGTTCCAAACTTGGCTATGGCTTTAAAATTAAATAATAATAATAATTATTATTATTATTATTATTAGTTACCATTTTAATTAAAGAAAAACTATGAAAGATGTAAAAGTAAATTTTCCCTTAATTGAATAGAGTTATGTTCTTAAACTTAAGTGTATAATTTTGAGTATTTAAAATAGTGAATTATATATCTATATCTATATATATATATATATATATATATATATATATATATATATATATATATATACCCCAAAGGAGCCAACATGTAGAATAGTAAGACTAATTAAATTGTTTTAACCATTTTTTTATTGATATATTTGATTTAAAACTCAATTATTTATTTATTATTTAATGTTTTTAAATGCCACATTAATTTTATATTAAGAATTGAAGAAATTGCATATGTCTCTTTTATTATTCTTATTAAGAAATAACTAGTTTTTTCTTTATTTCAATTATTTATTTTCTTTATACATTTAAATAATTTACCTAAACCTTATATTGAAATATCTTTGTGAAGTATAATAATTGTATATCTTGCACACTCAATGAAATATTTGTAGCACGTCTTTTGAGGTGTCAAGCTAGCATAGTGAGAATAAGATTATTAATATATATTTTTTTAATTATGATTAACCCAATGGATATATTCACTTTTATTTTTAATTATAGTTAACATATATATATATATATAGATATAGATATAGATATTCTTCTAAAGGTATATTTCTTCTAAAAGGTACATGTGTGAACTCTATACACATAATGTGTTTATGAGCCTAATACTATTATTTTTTTATTTTTAATTACTTTTATCCTTTTTCAAGTTTGATATAGAGTTATATTATTTCGCATGAACATTGAAATACTTTATTGACGGTTGAGAGTAAAAATGAAATATTCTTACACATCTTTTGAGTAATACTAATGCATTTAATTAACTAAATAGATATATATTTTAAAAAAAATGATTTTTGTTTAAAAGAAGTGAAGTAAAAGTTTAACATTGAACACATTAGACATCTATCTTATTAACTTTCTAAAAAGTTGGAAATAAAAAATAATAAAAATTTAATATTGGAATTTTTTATTTTATAAATTTTCAAATATAAAAAACTTTTGATAAAAATTTCAAAATAATGATTAACATATTAATAATAACTAAATTTATAAATAATACTAATGTTATTTTTAAATATGACTTTTCCATAAATCTAAACTAATCATTCTTTAGATTTTAATTTTTATTTTTATAAATTTTCGAATATAAAAACACTTTTGTTAAAATTTATAAAATAATTATTAAAATAATAATAATAATTAAATTTATAAATAATCATTCTTTAAATTTTAAATAAAAAATTCCAAACAACTCAATCCAGTATGACATACATTATTTTTTTACCCAAAATTACAGTGTGTTAAACATTTGGCTATGTGGTTATTTCTTTGCCTGTGCTAGGACACGCGGGACGTTGTAGCTCCTTAGGTTGAATTGAATTCACTATATTGAGTTTTCCACTAGGCGGCGCGGAGACAATGACAGATAAGGTTTTCCGACCATAAGCAATTCCGACGAAGACAAAGAAGTGGGCCAAAATTTAGGAATCTGCAATCCGTATAAGGGTTGCCGAAACAGGGAATGGGAAAACGCAGCAGGTAAAAAAAACTACAACAATATTCTAAATTATAAAATAGAATAACCAAATATACTCCAAAGATAGAAACAGAGAACTAAAAAACGCAGCAGGCCCAAAAAAAGCTACAACAATATCAATCATAAAGAGCTCAAATCTATTTTAACTCGAAAAGAGATTTCCATCTCAAGAGCCCTCATGTTGGATACATGTTGCAGATACCAGATTGCGTTGAACTTGAAGAAATGTATATTTTGCGTGCCTTTTGGAATTTTTCTAGGCCATGTAGTAGGCAAGCAGGGATTGATGGTGGACCCTGCGAAGATAGCAGCGATTGTGAATTTAGAAGCTCCCAAGAATGTTAAGCAGTTGCGTGCAATGCTCGGCCACACAGGCTACTATAGGAAATTTATCAAATCTTATGCCCAGATAACTACACTGATGGAGAAACTATTAAAGAAGGATGTGACTTTTTTTTGGGATGAGGAGTGTCAACAAAGTCTTGATGTGTTAAAGGACAAGATGGTGGCTGCTCCCATCTTAGTATTTCTAGATTGGAAGAAAGAGTTCCATGTGCATGTCGATGCCTCATGTATTGCATTGGGTGTGGTATTGACCTAGCCTGGAAAAGGTGAGATTGATCGTCCAATAACCTTTGCAAGTAGGAAACTTTCAAAAGCCAAAAATAATTATTCTGCTACAAAGCATGAAGGGCAAGCGATGGTCTACGCGTTACAAAAGTTTCAGCATTATTTGTTGGGTGCACACTTCAAAATGTACACAGATCACTCCGCTCTCAAGTACTTGGTCAACAAGCCTGTGTTGGGGGGGGGGGGGGGGAGGGGGGGATCTGTAGGTGGTTGTTGTTGTTCCAAGAGTATGACTTTGAAGTAATAGTGAAGCCTGGATGGTTGAACGTAGGACCAGATCACCTAAGCTGAATTGTGATAGGTGAAGAACCAACCAATTTGGAAGAAGGATTGTTAGATGCGTAGCTCTTTGCTGTGCATGTTGTGGATTATCACTTTGCTGATATCATTTAGTTTTTGACCATGGGTACAGCCTCAGAAGGCTATTCTACTCAATAAAAAAAGGAATTAGTGGTCCGCGCAGTAGATTTTTATGTTATAGCAGGACATTTGTATAAGATGGGAACGGATGAAATACTACTCCTCTATGTTCCAAAATTCGAGTGTGCTAGTATCCTCATTGAGGCACATGAACGAGTGGTGGGAGGACAATATGTAGGTAGAGGGACCACGAAGAAGATTTTATGTGCATGGTTAGGTTGCTAATAGTGCATAAAGACTCTAAGGCATTTTGTAGATTATGTGATGCTTGTCAAAGGATGGGAAAGCCTTCGCGAAGAGATGAATTGCCCTTAAAACCTCAGGATTCGTTACAAGTATTTTACAAATTGGAAATTGACTTTACAGGTCTGATACAACCATTGGGAAGGAAGATAGGCACGTAATACATCATTACTCTGACGAAATACTTAACTAGATGGGCAGAAGCGCATCAAGTGAAGGATTTTACTACTATTATAGCTGCAAAGTTCATGTTTGAATACGTCTTAGCATGGTTTGGGTTCCCTAAGATATTGATGAGTGATAGGGGTATGCATTTCCTGAATTAAACAATTAGCACGATGCTTAAGGAATTTCAAGTTTACCATCAAAAGAGTATGCCCTATCATCCCCAAGCCAATGGTACAATGGAATCATTCAATAAGATTTTGAAGAATGTGTTAACAAAGGTTTGTAACGCGGGGAAAAACGATTGGGATGTACGCATCCCGATGGTTCTATGGGTATATAGGACGATGTGCAAGAAGTTGACAGGACAAACTCCATTTAGGTTGGTCTATGGGATCGAGATGGTGATGCCCATGGAATATATTATGCCAAGCTTGCGCATTGTGGATTGACAGAGCTGGCGGATCGCAAGACCTTGGAGGAATGGCTCGTGTAGTTTATGGAGTTAGAACAAGACTAGTTTCTTACAGGATTTCACCAACAAGTGAAAAAGGAATGTGAGAAGGACTCGCATGATAGGCATATTAAGCTACACACTTTCAAGATGAACGATTTGTTTCTGCTCTATGATAGTAAGTTCACAAAGTTTCTGGGAAAATTCCAAATGCACTGGTTAGGCCCGTATGTTGTTAAGGAAATCACTGATGGTGGCGTAGGTCAGATCACGAAGCTGAATGGTGAATTATTCCCTGGAAGGGTGAATGGAAGTCAATTGAACTTGTATACAGGGGATCCTGCCCCTGTTCAATGACGGCATGGTAGCAAGACAGTCTTAGTGCTCTAGGCAGCTGCAAGGGAGAGAGGGACTATAAACTACACTACCCGAAGAAAAGGAAAATGTAGTAAGGGGGTTGCGCGAGGAAAGCAAGCAACGTGCCAAGAGGAGGTGTGCCATGGAGGACAGTGTTGTGCAGATGGGTCCAAAAGTAGTCGTTGAAGTCACTATTCATGATTGGATAATGAAAATCCTACTAGGAGGAGCGGGTAGGCAGCATTTATGGCAAAAATATTTGGAGATCTTCCACCAAAGATTCCTATATGATCATAAAATGGAGGGAATGGTTGGATTTGAATTCGAAATCACCTATAAATATGGCATGTTAGTCTGTTGTAGAACACTTTTCTTCTGAAAATTTCATATAAGCCTTCTTGTTTTCGCTCTTTGAATTAGCAGGTTTGGGAGGATTTGGTTGCAAGCCCAATATTTGTGAGATTGCCTGAGTGGAACCAGAATATTATCCTTGAAGAGAGTTCCGTCGAACCTGTAAGTTCTGAAGTCATTATCTCTCAAGAAAAAGCCCCTGAAGTTGCATTAATGGAAGCTACGCCATTTGTGCCTACGACATTGCGGTCGCCTAGACCAAAGGAATCTACTACTAAGGAGAAGTATAAGAAACAACAACCTGTTTCAGTGAGGCAGTCGTCGAGGAAGAACCCCACGGAGGTTCGGTAGAAAGGGAGGATGGATAAGGAAAAGTAGCCATATGAACCAGTGTATTTAGAAGCAGAAGAACTCCGCGATGGAGTTGCTGAATTAGATTCTGATGAGGGCGAGCCTATCACTAGGCTCCTAGCATATATCCCTTTGAGAAAAGGGAAAGAAAAGGTACCCAGGACCCAGATTCATGCAAGTTCATGATCTCTACATCGCTACTTCCAGAAGAAGTGGTATTTGAAGGTGCGCTCTTAGCGCGTATCCCTGTGTTAAAACTAGAGGATTTGGATCTTACCAATCACCAGAAATTTCCGCATTTGTCCACCAATAAGTACATGACCAAGATTTACTATGAAGAGACTAGGGTCACTAAGCTGGAACCAATTAAATGGGTAAAATGGGTCGAGCAGGCCAGATTGCTACATATGTCGCGTGTGTCACACTTTCATAGGTTGATTATCAATACTATCTGTGTGCACCAATTTCTCATGCTGGTGCACAATGGGTGTTTGTGGTTAGGTGAATCCATCCCCATAAAAGACATGTTGATCCATAGAATTACGAAATTTCCCTATAAAGGGGTAGATCTAGCCAAGGAGTTTGGAGGCAAAAGCAAGGAGAAGGAACTTACAGATAAAATGAAAACTGAGTTTAGGTTGGTCAGGAAGTCATGTGGATACTCTATCTGCTCTATCACAGACCAAGCGGTGTAGCTTGCCGCTCATATTTTGGCTAGGAAGGTCATGAGAAAATGTCGCGTGGACGAGGTTCTGACACTAATAATTTCATTGGCTGCATAGTCCACAAGGGGGTGTAGTACAATTAGGCGTAGTACCTTTGCAAGGAATTCTTAGCAAATTTCTGTGAAGCACAAGATGAAAGTAAGGCATTTCACTATGCCTGGCTGCTGCTTTTGATTGTACTCGTTGCATGGCGACTATCAGATATTAGTTGAGATGGACTTCTGCACAGTAATCAGTTAGAGGCGAAGGTTATCTCCCACCTTATTTGAGTAGTTGCGGGTCATCTTGGAATTTAAGGCTAATTTTCATAATGTATCCATTCACGTGAGGCAAGACCCTAAGAATATATGGCACAAATTGTCATACCTAGTTACGGAGGCTGATGTACATGAGATTGTGGGGACATGGCTAGTAGAGTGGCAAAAACCCACATATCTTAGCATAGGTACCAGCAAAGGCGGAGAGAGCTCTTCCATGTAGACAACAGCTGCACAGAAACGGAAAGAAGCAGCACAAGTAGCAGTGCGGGAGTTGGTGGATCAGAAGAAGAAAGAGTTTGTTGTTAAAGCAGTTGCTGCTAAGGCAGATGCTGATAAAGAGTGTGCTACAAAAGAGGCCATAGTAGAAGTTGAAGCATCAACTTCCCAGCATACTGAAGAGCAGGAACAGTTCGAGAAGGAAAGAGGTAGGGATGATGAGAAGAGCACTCCTTTCAAATTGCAGAAGCGGGCTAAGGAGACGATTTCTGGACCCAGGAAGAAGCAAAAATTGGACAAGCACACACACACGGACCGAATGGTCCTCACTAAGGGGGACTTCGATGAGATTGGGGATATGATCCACAACACAATGATAGAGTTGTGGACTCAATTTGAGTAGAAGTACATGCAGATGCTAGGGAGCATCTAGAAGGATCTGCGCGAGCTACATATTTAAACAGGCATAATTCAGGTGAGCGTGGGACAAGCAAGAGGGGTTCAAGCGAGCCTACAGCAAGTGAGTGAGAGCATAATGGAAACAGAATGAACTTTGGATCTCAAAGTCATTCGCTTTCCAGAATGGACATTACATGCAAAGTTAGAGGAAGATAACACTTAGATTGGAAAGATCAAGGGCATGGGCATGAATTTAGTCACACTGCCCCTTCAAACCCTCCATGTGCTTCATCAGGGGTTCTTAGATGAGCTTCAGATTAGAGAGTAGCATGCACTATCGGTAATTAGCAAAGTCAAAATGAATAATGAGAAGATCTTTACCGAAAAGGCTCAGGCTCTTAAGGAAAAAGAAGAGCTAGCAACATGAAGCTAAAGCCTAGAAGCATCAATTACAGAAGCATGTAGTTCAGCATTAGAGCTACACATTCCAAAGGATGCAGGAACTTCAGCAAAAATTTAGAAACTAGACGCTGCAGTGCGAAAATGTAAGGATGAGATAGGCCGAGTTACTTTTGATTTTCAGATGAATATCTGAGAACTACAATTTAAACTACAACTGACTACTCCACGAGAGGTCAGGGAGTAGCGTTGCGTAGCCATTAGAGAAAACATGACTACTTTGGAGAATGCAGTATCGGGTTATAATGGCCTTTTTGAAAACACAATGGAACTAAGGACTACATTGCAGGAGGACTCAAACCTGCAGTGACTACGTATAAAGATTAGAGAGAACAACAACAGGTTGATGAGATCAGGGCGACTGCACGCACTTTGGCACCTGTTCAGCGCTTCACGCGCTTGCAAGAAATGAAGCTGCTGCAGGCACAGGTTGAGGAGCTGCAACATAAAGAAGCAGTTTTGAAGGCTTAGATTCAACCATGGATAGAGGAAGCAAGACATATTACTCTAGCTATGAGTTTCGAGAAGACATAAAGGACCATGTGCCTCATGATGGAGGGGCCAACTACAGAGAATTTGGTCGAAGAATTGCAACATGCCGCATTACAGAGCACAATGTACCTTGAAGTATTGAAGCTGGAGTTCAGTGAACTCCGTAATAAATTGGAGAATAAAGCTGAATGACTCGAGGGTGAGTCACCATACTTGTGTTGGGGGCCTATTGGGATGGGGTCCCTGGGGTAAATTTTTGTCAGTAAAGTCAATGTCTGTAATAGTTTTTTTAAAGAATGTGAAGTCTCCGCGAAATGTGGAAGAAGAGCGTGAAACTGGGTAAGAATCAAAGGGGCATTAGTCCCTTGTATGGGTAGGTGATAGGATGGTTTTTGAGACCTGCCCATGGTTCGCAGACCATGGTATTGTAATGAAAAGGCTATATATAGTTGAGTCATAGCGAGTCTATGTGGACAACTTTTGGAGAAGAATCATTGTAAGGGCAAGGCAGGAAAAGTTGGTTTCATGTCCTTAGGGAAAAGGGGAAGGCTCCTACAGCTGAATGCACAAAGACCTTGGTAAATCCGCAGCTGAGTGTGCGGTCCCCTATAGCTCAGTGCGCAAAGATAAGAAGTCTCTATCTGAATGTTCACATCTTAATAAAGATTGTTTTGAGTCGAATCTATGCATTTGTGCTCTTTTTTATTTACTTTTGTTTAAGTTTATGTATCTTCACTCTGTGGTCTGTTTATGTGAATTAATGCTTAATTTATGCATGAAAAATATAGATCTATAATTTTTATGCATACTAAGTATAATTAACCACGTTCATGGAGATTGGGAAAACATTAGATAAATCTGCTGTAGTTAACTGTTCAAAAAGGATAGATCTGCACGAAGGCAGATCTAGGCCATAAAGGCTTGATAATAATAGTTTATTGCATGAAAGTAATGAATCTGTATCTTGTATGCTTGTTAAGTACAATCAAGTACCTTAGCGAAGATCTGAAGTTCATTTCGATAGAGTTGTAGTAGTTGACAGTCAAACGAAATAGATCTAGGTGAAGGAAGATCTAAGCTATAAGAACCTTAGGAAGACCATCACACAAGCCTGTGGATGCAAAAAACTAGTTCTATCATCCCCTAATACTACTTCGAGTGAGACTGTAGCCTGCGCTACGCAGGTTTTTGCCAAAAGGGCCTACAGTTAGGGTTTTGTTGGTTGGCATGAATAACTCTAAACCTGAGTTATGCCCCCTTAATCTAACAATTCTGATCAATGACTTGGGATGGAGTAGGCAGTTAGAGGGTAAACACCCTCCCACCTTGGCATCATAGGGAGGTCAGCCGTTCAATATTATGCGTTGAGAATGGATCTTAAACTATGAAGAGAACAACTTGTTCTGAAACCCATGGTTTGCCTAGTTTAGATTGATTATTCAATGAAGTAGGCTCCACAATTGAATTATTGCATAAATTTCCTCCAGTCATATGCAAGGCACTGTAATCATATCTTAATTCATTTTTGGTCTGTCAAATCAAGTTAATTATTAGTCTTTCCCTTTTTGTGGATGTAATTAGACTTTGATATTAGATTTCAAGGGTTACTCGAACCCTTACTATAACTCTGAGGTCACATCCAAGGCTCTGTTGTTATTGAGGATTTTCGGTTAGGGTTATTTAATTATTTTCTTTGCTTTTGTGTAATTTATTTAATCACTAGAAGGATGGATTTTCATTCTTTGAATACTATGAAGGTCATCATAAAGAGTGGCCATTCATGCAAGTATTCCACTTTCCTTACTAATCATCATTCTAGTTACTTTATTCCATTAAAACTTGGATCAATTTTCCTAACATTTCTCTCTCGCTTCCCCAACACGTATCTTTTGGAATTCGATTTAGTGTGAATATTTCCCTCCTTTAGTAGGTTCTGTTGGGCTAGGGTTCAACCACGTTGGATCTCACACCCTACCATAATGCAAGGGATAAATCCTCTTCCAACCTGTATAATTCCAGAGTCTTCTGGAGTCATCACTATCGACTCGCAATGCCAGGTTACTTGCTAGATGGTTTTGAAGGTAATATCTGACCTTGGTTTTATAATAACACTACTTCTTATACTCATGTTCCCATTCTGATGAGGTTAATCACTTATAGGTGGAGGTGTTAAAGGCATTTTTCCTGAAGGTAATTTCAATGGTACAATCTTTCACTTTTTCTTGGGTAATTTTCCCACTTCCCCCGGTTAAGTTTCCTAATTAATAATTTTCATGAAATTTATATTGAAGGGTATGATCTTCTTTTCCCTTGCAACAATTGGACCTATTTTGCTTCTTACTCCCACAGTTGGTTTGTTTCATAGTTTTTTCCATAAACACATCTTTATCTTTGATAAAACAATTTTCGTTGCTATGTTGATTGGATCAATTTTTTTTGGTTGCATGAAATACTTGTTTTTCTTGCTTGATTTGATATGGCTATAAAGCCTAGCCCTCCTTAGGATGAGACCCAGTCTACTGAAATATTCCTGATAGTTATTCAATATTCTTTGTAATCTAAACTTAAATACTTTTGTGTAAATTTTGTTATTAAGGGTATTCAATACCAAGAATTATTGCCAAGTTCTCATGTATTCTTAAATTTTTCGATTCATTTATGGTGAAAGGAACTTTTTTTTCTTCTATTTTTTATCTGGAAAAAGACTTTGTGCCTAACATTTAGTACCTTCTGTAATTCCTTCTTAGCTTCCTTTATCAAATTATTATTAATCATGTTAATTCAATGAAGCACCTAATTCCATAAAAGAATTGTATTATTTTCTTTTTCTCCTTGTAATCGTAGGTATGAACTTGTATTTGTTAATTTCTAGAAAACAAATCCATTTTTCATAATACAGGTCTCAAACCTAGGACTATTTATGAGGTTACTGGAATGACCTGGCCTAATAGCTAACCCAATTCGTAAGTGTTTATTTCTAGGTCTCTTTTCATACACATGTGGTTGAATTTATTAATGATTATGTATTTTGATTCATTTGTTGGTAAAATGAGTTATTTTTCTCTTTTACAAGTCTAATTAATTGTGTGTCAAGGACCAACTCAATCACTTAGTTGTTTTCCTACATTGGTTTGTTCATCTTCAACCATTACCTACCACAACAATTTTCTATTTACTGACTACATACTTGGTTATATTTTGGAAGGGTTTATTTATAACATTTTAACACTTGCTCCCATTGTAATTCAATGATAAGACCTTTCAATTCTTTTCTCAAAACTATCTTTATTTATTTACAAACATATCATAAATTTCCTCATTTTCCATTGAATGCAACTATAATTTGACTATCACCATGATGAACCTTAGTTGTAGGTTAGAAACCTCGATCTTCAAGTCAACATGGATGGGATGTATATGAAAAATTTATTACAACAACCTACCAATCGCAGAAATCTAAAATCTGAAATTATCACCATAGTATCTTTATTTCTAAAAAGATCATGTCAACATATAACCATTAAAATTTCATTAAACTATAATTATATACCAGATAAATATAGATTCCAAAATCAATAATGTACTTATCTGATTGCATTTGGATAGCCAGGGAAATCGATTGGGAAGAAGATTCCTCGTCCCAACAAATGAGGTTGGAAATTATGTCCAACTCTCCCTCCAAGCCTTTTCAATTTCCAGACAATTAGTAATAAACACTTTGTTCAGAGGCCTCCAGACTACCGAGTCCAGCCAATAACTTACTAACTTTAGGGCTTCCACTATCTCTCAGTCCATCTCAAGAAAACCATTATAATAGTGTCCTACTTCACCTTGACCACATCCTATCCGAGGTTCTCAGTTTTTATTTCATCCTCCTTTTAGATGCATTTGGTATCTCTCTCTCTCTCTCTCTCTCTCTCTCTCTCTCTCTCTCTCTCTCTCTCTCTCTCTCATTTTTCTCTTAGACTTCTGGTCGCTACTGATATGTTTTATTTGTAGGGAAGGAGGAAGTAACTGAATCAACTGTTTATAAACTGAAAATTTTCATTTAGGGTATTTTCTCGTGAATTCCAAGATTTGTCATGCTTTTATTTTTATATAAAATTACAATAACTTAATATTGAAGTTTCTCACTTAGGATTTCTATGTAGCCCATGATCTACCACATATTTGTGATAAAAGTAGATTAAATGTTTTACTTTTCACAGTGTAAGTGGAAGGTTGGTGCCTCTTGGAAAGTTGGTGCCTTCTAAAGAAAGGGGGTCGGTGCTTCTAGTGAGTGGATGCTCACAAAAAAACAGATGTAATTAAGTTGGTGCCTAATTTACCTCATAAAACAAACAATAAATTCATGTCTTTTTCCCTCTGGGTTTCCGTGTGAAAACACTATGTCAAATGTGTTCTACTAATGAGATTGTTATTTGAGTATATGTGTTTGAAAGTTTATTGATTCACCTTTTCATGAATGAATTATCTCACATTTGAAAGAACATAAGAAGGGACAATAAGTATAGTAAGAAAATAAACTTAATAGTTTCTTAAATTACTAATTCATCCCCCCTCTCAGGAATTCCTTATTTCAAGAAATTGTATCAAAGCCAAGTTCCTTCAGGAATATTTTAAACACTAGAAGGTAGATCCATAAGGAATTATGAATAGGCAAGGGAGTCAAGAAGTTTACTCAAGTAGGATACCAGTATTTGATGGGGCCAACTATGCTTTTTGGAAAGTAAGAATGGAGGCATATCTTATTTCCCCGGGGGTAGATATTTGGACCTCAGCACTAGTAAAATAAAATGTCCCTAATATTCCCCCCACTGATGTAGATGGAAAGAAAATGTATCTGAGCAATGGTAAAGGAAATCATACCATTATTGTTGGTATTAGTTAATTGGAACTTGTGAAATTTATGTATTGTAAGTCTTCTTATAAAATGTGGGAAAATCTTAACTAGTGTCATCAAGGGGATGACAAAGTTAAGCAAGTGAAACTTTGGACTTTCAGAATGAGGTTTGAAAACTTGAAGATGTCTGAGACTGTAATCATAGCACAATACTTCCTCAGATTTGATGAAGTGGTTAATATGATTAGAAGACTTGGTGAAGAAGTTAAGGAAGAGATGATGGTTCAAAAAGTATTGAGATCTCTACCCATGAGATTTAATGTCAAAATATCAACTACATGTTATGCTCACAGCCTATGATATGAGAGTGGGAATGGAGAAATCTAAACCGAAGGAAGTAGCATCCAGAGTATCCAGTAAGGGAAAGGAGCACAATTTTCATCAAGGTTGCTCTAGCAATGAATCTAATCAGGAGATGGCTCAACTAGCTAGAAAACTAAAGTGTGGCTCAGGTAAATATAAAGGGAATTTTCCCTTCAAGTGTTTTGACTATGGAAGAGTTGGACTATAACACCCCCTCCTCCTAGGTCCACCCAAGAAATCAACCATTCATGGTAAACATGTGATGAGAGATGTCACTATAATGGATTAAATTTCCTTGGTGACCATAATGAAATGGAATTGATGGAACACATCAAACAAACCCATCAACACAAGAAACAAAACCCTCAGGAGACATGTCAGCCACTCAGACATCTTGTCCTTCAGTCCCACTAAGGATTTAAGCCTTTTAAACGAAAGTTTCTCTCATGCTATAGGAAAGACAACGACCAAAATCCAAAATCGCTCTCACAGGCCTATGTTCCAGCATCCCTGGACTCCTTTCAGTAGACCTACGCCAGCGCCCCCGAGATTTGAGCCACTTTTCTAGCCTAGAATATTGACCTCTGCCTAGAACTTGTTACAACCTCCATAATCAATCAAAGGCATGATGACAAGATAAACAAATAAAAAGTCAACCTCAGGACTAAGCCTGAGCATCCCCAACTGGGACTGACATTATGTCAAACACTTGACATCAATGCAACCTACAGGTCTAGGATACAAGACAAAGCATAAATGACTGAAAGAACTTATGAAAGATAACCAGAAGGATCACCTCCTTCTCCATTGAGCTACTATATCATTCATTAGGTCTTTCATCCATCCATTTAACAATTACAAGTAAATACATGAAATAACCATGACATGAACCAATCATTTAACCATGCTTATAACCAGCATAAAACCATGTAAATAGCAGAGACATGACAACCATTAAGTCCATATATAAACAAGTGAAAAAGTAAGAGAAGTTAGCTTTTATTAATCATAAGCAAATTCGACCAGGTTCGAGACTTCCACATACCACCCAACCATAGACATGGTTGAACCAAATCTCTTTTTTAGCTAGTTACCCCCATGCCATATTCCAATAATAAATGTGGGATCCTATAGAATAAGAAATCCAAGAAAAACCAATGGAATCCAGAGGCTAAACCAGCTCTACCCTCATCAAACTGTTATCACACCAAAATTGTTACTCTGATCACAACCGAACCGAACTTGGAATGCCATCTAGGATCCATCACTATCTTTAAGGAATTTTCTGTCTCCTTATCTCTTACACTTTACCAAAATCCAATATCAGATCATTAGGCCCTAAACTGAGATTAGTCTCTCAAGCTTTAACATAATCCAAACTTGCATCACTATGTCCTAAAACAAGACTTCTCAGTCAGGATTTATCATGTATCCCACCAAAACCAGTCAAGGGATTCCTAGGCCTTTGGGAATGGAACTTGAGACCACCTCTAGCTGGGATTCTGAAATACATCTGGTAAAAAAAATCTCAAAAACTGAAATTAACATCCGAACACGATGGAATCCAAAAAAAGGCAAGGCTAGGCTTAAAACCACTATCTTAACTTGACAAAACCATGCCACCGACAACAAGAGAACCATACGCCAACATGAAAATACATGCATGTCCAAACCGGCTAGGAAATGACACATGCAAAATGTTACCTGCAAGTATTCCTGTTGAAGTTGCCTGATTCTTCTTTTCCTTGCTTGATCCTTGCTTTCCTTTCCTTTTCCTTTCCCTTCTTTTACTTCCTTGATCCAAATCTAGAGTGCTTCCAAGGAACTCTAAGCGACCAAGAGTGAGAGAGAGAGAATAATGGGATAGCTCCAAACTTGAGCTGAAAAAGATTAGCAAAATATTTCCAACTGATCCTTAGAAGCCTTTTTATGAATGAGGCCTTTAATTTCTTTATTTTTCATTATTCTCCTTCAATTTCCTCTTCACATGCAACCTGTGACCTTTTCCTTCCTTTTCTACTAATTTCCTTTATATTCATAAATAAATGTAACAAAATGCCTTTTTTCCTTTTAATTCCTTTGCCTTAGCCTTTGACAATTTTCCTTAGCCAAAACACACATCCAATGATGCCCACTAGGATCTCTTTGCCCAACATTAAGCTTGGAACAATTTTCCCTTAACCATGGTCTTATTTTTTCCTTTATTTACTTGATTACATGGATTTTTTCACAAGGGCTATTACAGAACACTCCCCCTTAGGGAACACCATCCTTGATGTTAAACCACACCAAGACCTTAGCAAAACCACTGAAAAGAAAACATACTGCCCATGGAGCTTTATAACTTAGCTCGTTGCAGTATTTACAATTTAAGACCTGGTCAAAAGAAAAACATCATGACAATATAACAACCATAATAACATGATATCCATACTGCTTATTGGAGCTTTATAACTTAGCTCATGGAGGTATTTACATCTCTATACATGTACATACATACACTAAAACATCATAAACATATATGCCAACATAAACCAACATCAAACCAAAACTTCTTTGCCTCAACCTGCAAACAATGAAGGATACAGGGCATGCATCTGATCCGCCATCTCCCATTTAGCTTCTTCAGTCCCAAAGTGCTTCCATTGCACTTTAGCTTTCTCTATGGATCTGTTCTTGAGGATGAGATGCTTCCGCTACAAAATGCACTGAGGCTTTGGCTAGAACTTTCCTTTTTTCTCCACTTGCAATACATACTAATCAATAACATGATCAACATCCTTTATATACTTCTTAAGCAATGAAATATGGAAAAAATCATGGACTTTCATTATTGGAGGCAGTACAAGTCGATATGCCACTGGTCCAATCCTCTCAAGGATCTTGAAAGGCCTGCAATATTGTGGTGCCAACTTGGCACGTAAATCAATCCTCAAAGAGCTTTTCTTGGGATTGATGCATAAATACACATGCTCCCCAACTTCAAGATTCCTTGAACACCCTGTGCTGATCTGCATAACTCTTTTGTCTATCTTGTGTTGCCTTGAGATTCTTCTTTATAACCTACATTTCTTACTCCATGTTTGCCAACATATATGGTCCAATAAGTACCCTATTAAATGGATCACTCCACCTTATGGGATTGTTGAAACTTCGTCCATACAATTCCTTGAAAGGACTCATCCTCAAGGACTCCTCACAATCATTGTTGTAGGAAAACTCAACCAATGGAACATACTCCTCCCCTTTCTTCTTTTGGTGCATCATGTACATCCTCAACATATCCTCCAAGATGTTGTTGACCCTCTTTGTTTTTCCATCTGTCTGCGAATGACAAGTTGTACTGAAGGCCAACTCTTTACCCAAGCTTGCAAATAACTCCTTCCATAACTTGGAAGTGAACTTTGCATCCCTGTCTAACACAATATTCTTTGGAACACCATACAGTCTCACTATTTCTCTGATGAATACATGTGCTACCTCAATGGCTGAATATGTAGTCTTTACTAAAATGAAGTGAGCGACCTTGATCAACCTATCAACCACAACCATAATAGAATCATTTTTCCTCACTATCCTTGAAATATTTGCGATGAAATCCATGGAAATGACCTCCCATTTCCATTACGAAATCACTATAGGCTGTAGTAAACCACCTGGATGCTTACATTCCACCTTTACTTGTTCAAAATCTAAACATATAGCCATGCACTCTGCCACTTCCTTCTTCAGATTTGGCTAATAATAGAAGTTTCTAACCGACGTCAATGCCTTCTGAAATCCTAGATGACCTGAGTATGGCTTCACATGAAACTCCCTCAAGATAAGCTTCTTGAGTTCACTGTAATTCGGTACATAGATATTTTCTCTAAATCTAATCAACCCATATGCCATAAGATAGTAGTCTACATCCTGATCACTTGTACCTATACTTTCACATGTACTTGTACTTGTACCTATACCTATACTTTTACCTGCACCATACTCTATTGTTAAATGTGCATGATCTCCATGTATTTTACATCCCGTTGTCCTACCTGCAAAATCTTATCATGTAACTCTATCCCATAAGATCTCATAATTTCTATATGATTTACTGATAGCTTCTTGCTAAGAGCATTTGCAACTGTAGTATACCTAGGGGGATAGTATGGGGTACAGAGGGAGTTACCCAAGGGAATAATGTAATAATGGGATGGGCCATAGTTAATAAATAAAGTGGTTAACCCACATCATGTAATGGACCACAAGTGGTTAGCAATAATGAGATAAGTCGATGGTATTAGATATATGGTATTGAATGACCCATGGTATTGTATGTATGAAGCCAATATAGAGGCTAGAGACTCCCCATGGAGATATGTCAATGAATATTGTATTGTTAAAATTGGCAACCAGAAAAACTTCATGTGGGTCATCTTATTCATGGCTAATAATATTTTTATTAGATTCCTCTCGTCGAGAGGTGTAGGATTGATATAAAGATCATCCAATTCCGATAAGTATTCATGGAGATATGAATTTATTTTGATTATGGAATTATTATCAAGCCGACCTACAATTCATGTAGGCTCAGAAGCCCAACAGTCGCATCTATTCACCCACCAACGTTGTGTATAAATATAAGAGGACTTTTCCTCATTTGGACTCACTCATCTCATCACATCTCTCTCTCTCTATTGCGTAGATATGAGTCTCTTCTCTACTGCGCTGAAATGGGTCTCTCTCTCTCACACATGTGAAGCCGGAAGCTGTTCAATTTGAAGCTGCAACTGCAGAAGTAAAGATTGACTTGCGTGGCCTAGAAGATCTCCTCTTTGGAACTGCACTGTAGGTTCATCTGAACCTCCTTTGAAAGCCTCAACTTTTGGTGGTGGAATGAAGTCAATCCGACGAACGGTTTGCAAGATATCGACTGCCCTAGTTTGAAGCCGGAAACTGCTGAAACTGAAGCTGCAACTGCAGAAGTAAAGATTGAATTGCGTGGCCTAGAAGATCTCCTCTTTGGAACTGCGTTGTAGGTTCATCTGAACCTCCTTTGAAAGCCGCAACGTTTGGTGGTGGAATGAAGTCAATCCGACGAACGGTTTGCAAGATATCGACTGCCCTAGTTTGAAGCTGGAAACTGCTGAAACTGAAGCTGCAACTGCAAAAGTAAAGATTGACTTGCGTGGCCTAGAAGATCTCCTCATCTGAACTGCGTTGTAGGTTCATCTGAACCTCCTCTGGAAGCCGAAATTTTTGGTGGTGGAATGAAGTCAATCCGACTGTCGGTTTGTGAGATATGGTCTGCCCTAGTTTGATAATGAAGCTGCTAATGCTGATGCTACTGATCTAGGGTTTGCTACTGCTGATATGAATCAGATTTATTGTACTATTTCTCTCTGCTGAATTATTGAAGATAAAAGAGGATTTGATCAAAGGGTTTCCCCACACATTGTGGGGTTTGTCCCTGGCTAGCCACCACATCTTGTGTCTCTTGTCTTGGCTTGTTTTCTGTCGATCATTTTATGTTCTATCTGCACTTTACTTTATGTACATGTGATTGTTAATCGATGGAATATAATAAGAAAAAGAAGTAAACTATTATAAGCATAGAACATACCATAACTTAACATGGTATCAGAGCTGAGGTGAAGACAAAGCCCGAGCAAGAGCAAGAGCAATCATTGAAGAGAAGATTGGCAAGGCTATCCTAAAAGAACTATGGGGTCCTCAACACTCTTTCCTGCCGAAGACAACCTCCGTGAGAAAGCTGACTATCACGGATGGAAGATGTCTATTGATCTAACCCTTGAAGATCAAGGAGTGTTGGACAATGTAAGAGGAAATATTGTTGAGCCTTCATCAAATGCATCTGCTGCTGCCTGGAACAAATGGAAAAATGGAGAAGTCAAAACAAAGAAGATCATCCGGGACTCTATTGACAAGTGCTTGGTGGCCTACATCTCTGATCTAGACACCTCCAAGGAAATCTACGACAGACTGGTGAGTTTATTTAAAGTTAATGATGCAAATCAAGTTTTGTTTCTTAGAAATAAGCTGAGGGAAATCAAGAAGGATAAAGATGAAAGTATGCAAGCATACTTCTGAAGAATCACTGAGATCAAGAACGATCTCCTATCTATTGGGGAAACTATTACTGACAGAGAAATGGCACTCACAACTCTCGGAGGATTGCCATTTGAATGGTATGTGTTCAGGACTACTCTTTTGAGCTATAATGTAATTCCTGGTTTCGAGGAATTAATGGCTAGATGCATTCAAGAAGAAACAAGGGAAGAAGTGCAAGAAATACCCATGCCTAAAGGTCCTCCTGCTGCCTTTTCTTCTCATGCAAAGAAAAGAAATAATTCTGGGACTAAATCAAAAGGAAAGGCTGGACCTAAGGCTAGAATAAAATGACGATGTTACATTTGCGATAAAGCAAGTCACTATGTATGAGATCATGAGCATCATGATGAATGAGATCATGGACATAAAGGGAAACATGAGATCATGGACATATAGGATAGCATGATGATGATGCACACTAGTTTGAGCAGCGTTATGATGGATAAAATCATGGACATGGGCAGCATGATGATAATCATGATTAGAGAAGCATGGTACAGTATGCAGTGGTGCAACTCAAAATCCCTCTGATGGCAATCAAAGGAATGACAAATTCAACAACAAAGGTAAGAGGAGAGCTGGGAATCAAGGAAGAGGACAAGCATTTAAGAAGGCTAGAAATTCTAGGATGTACTAAATGCACCTGACCTCAAAAGGAACCTAGTGTCCATATTGGCAATGGAAGACAGAGGCTACAAGGTAACCTTCAGCAATGGCAAGGTATGTATATGGAAAAATAATGTTAAAGATGCCTTTACTCTTGGGTTTAGTGTTGATTCATTATATTAGGTCGATGGAAGTCTGCTAGGTGTCATGTCTTGTGACACAACTCTTTAGTCCAAACTTTGGCATCGGAGGTTTGCCCACCTTCATTACAAAGCTCTACCCGATGTAAGATAGATGGTAACAGAGATGCCCGAATTCCAAGTAGAGAAAGAAGGTGTATGCTCGAGATGTGCCAAAGGAAAGCTCAAAAGGGGACCATTCCCCTCAAGCCAAAGCAAGACCTCCGATATATTACAATAGGTTTACTCAGGCATACCTGAGGTTGGCATTAAGAGGGAGACTACTACACCACATACTCCTGAGCAGAATGGTGTGGTGGGAAGGAAGAACCACACGATGATGGAAGCTGTCCGGGCCATGTTACATGATCAAAGACTTCCAAAGTTTATATGGGTTGAAACTACAATCACCGCCGTATATGTACAAAATCGATGCCCTCATCAAGCATTGGGTTCCAAGACTCCTGAAGAAAAATTCACCGGTAAGAAACCTGATGTTTCTCATTTTAAAATTTTTGGAAGCCCTGTATACTTTTATGTGCCGAAATAGAAAAGAAATAAATTGGGAGCATCTGGAAAGAAGGGAATTTTTCGTGGGCTATGGTGAAAATACTAAAGGCTATAGAATCTATGTAGCCGGTCAAAGGGAAGTCATAATTTGTCATAATGTCACCTTTGATGAAGATATGGCTCTCAGCAAGGTGGACAATCTACTGACTTTGAGTAGCTCTCAAGAAGCAGACACCAGGGAACCGAAAGAAAAGGATGATGAATCAATGGCTAATGTAGAAGAACCCATGGATTCGATTGATCCTCATCCACATGAGCCTTCCTCTTCTATGAAGAGGCCTTCATGGCTTAGGGGGATACTTGATGATGCTGAAGGACATGCTGCACCCTGAGGAACCTTCCATCAAAATAAGAAACTTAACAGATATCAGGGATACCTGACCATCATGAGCATGATCATACAAAATGAACCTTCATCATTCTCAGATGTCATCAAGCATTAACTATGGAAGGATGCTATGACCATAGAATATGAGTCTATTATGGAGAATGATGTTTGGGAAGTAGTTCCCAGACCCTGGACAAGACAATTGTTACTTCAAAATGGCTTTACAAGATAAAGCATGCAGCAAATGGAAGTATGGAAAAGTATAAGGTTCATTTTGTTGCTCGTGGTTTATCCCAAAAGGGAGGTATAGACTATGATATTTGCACCTGTTGCCATATATACAACCATCCACTTGATCATAGCCCTTGTGGCTTCACAAGGATGGAACCTACATCAGATGGATGTTAAGACCGTGTTCTTGCATGGTTCTATCAAAGAAGAGGTCTATGTGGAGCAACCTGAAGGATTTGAGATTTATGATTGAAAATCTCATGTATGGAGGTTGAAGAAGGCTCTCTATGGGCTGAAGCAAGCACCCCGAGCATGGTATGAGAGGATCGATAGCTACTTGATGAAGCTGGGATTCACTAGGAGTGAAGCTGATCCTAACCTTTACTTTAAGGTTGAAGATGACAAGCCTCTCATATTGGTGTTGTATGTGGATGACCTCTTTCTAACAAGTGCAAACCCTCTCATTCACAAATGTAAGAGGGAGATGGCTTCTGAATTTGAAATGAAGGACCAAGGACTTGAAGTGTGGCAGAAGCCAAGGGAAATTTTCCTATCTCAAGGAAAATATGTGGTAAATATATTGGAAATATTCAGTATGATGGACTGCAAGCCTGTGACTACCTCAAGGATATTAACTTTTAGAAGTTATATGGTACTGATGTCGGACCAGACTTGGGAAATGCCTCTGAGTTTCAAAAACTCATTCGCATTGATGTTCTTGGTGAACCTCCATCCGAACATATGTTTTGCAGTTAGCATTGTGAGCTCATATTTGGTTGAGCCTCACTGGATTGATGCCAGGAATCTTCTAAGATTTCTTCAGGACACAATCTCTCATGGATTAAGATACACTGCCAGAGATGTGAGAATACTTGGATATACTGATGTTGATTGGGCAGGCAGTGTGGTGGACCGTAAGAGCACTTCCGGGTACTGTTTCACCTTGGGATCTGCTTCGATATCCTGGATGAGCAGGAAGCAGAATTCGGTGGCTTTGAGCACTGCCGAAGCAGGATATATTGTTGCTAGCATAACCTCGTGTGAGGCAGTCTGGTTGCTAAAGCTCTTCAGTGAGCTGTTTGGATTTACACTGGATACCACTGCGATTCTCTGTAACAACCAGAGGTGGGATTCGATTATTGAGGAATCTCGTATTCATCAATTGCTCCAGCAGATAAACATCATCTGGGATATGGTAAGTCGATGAGCAAGGAAGCTCCATCACATTAAGATGATGTACAGGTTGATACACCTTGTCAAAGCCCTGAGGAAAGATCTAATCAGTGATTTTCCCAAACGACTTGGAGTCAGCAAGAAACCCTTGTACAAGGGTCCTGCATGTTGCATACATTGAGATCTGGGAGCTGTGAGGGCTTGCGGTTCCTACTGGAGCAACATATGACCACAGGGTGACTCACCCTCCCCTGGTGGTGCACACTAGAACAAGATGATTTGCTCTCTTGTGGGACAAGATGATTCGCTCTCTTGTGGAACAGGATGATTCGCTCTCCTGTGTAGCAGGATGATTAGTTCTCCTGTGAGGCCTGGATTGATGTGTTCTCCATGGCAATTGTAGCAGGATTGATGTGTTCTCCTGTGAGGCCTGGATTGATGTGTTATCCATGGCAATTGTAGCAGGATTGATGTGTTCTCCTGTGAGGACAGGATTGATTAGTTCTCCTGTCAAGGCATCCTACCCATGCAGTCTGGGACTCATGGGAAGTACCTCTCATCTGATCAATGAGCAAGGAAATGAAGTTAGGGACCATAGTAGTACTGATGGACGCATCGTTGTAACTACCGTACTCCCTACGCTAGGATGACCTCCATTGATCTGGGATCAATGATACTGGTCTGGGACCAGTGGTAGGAGTTGTACCATACTATGACACTAACTTCGGGTCGGTTGATACTGGTTTGGGATCAGTGGTACATACTCTGAGACTGACTTTGAGTCAGTGGAGGATGATATTGGTCTGGGACCATTGGAGTTGTACTCACTATGACGCTGACTTTGGGTTGGTTGAGACTGGTCTGGGACCAGTGGTACATACTCTGAAACTGACTTTGAGTCAGTATGATACATCCTCGATCATTTCTTCTTCTTCATAATTCTGACAAAAGCAGAGTAGAAGAGAACAATGCAAGAGCAGAACAGAACAGAACAAAACAGTACAGATCAGTGCAGGGCAGAACAAGACAAAGCAGAATAGGTAAAATAGAGCAGAGCGGGGCAAGGGTCAGGCTGTACAAGGTAGTGCATTTGATGGATGAATAGTAACGACCGATAGACAGATTGCAGATGAAGTTTTCCATGGTTGAGAGGGAGTGTTAAAATTGGCAACCAGGGAAAAACTTCATGTGGGTCATCTTATTCATGGCTAATAATATTTTTATTAGATTCCTCTTGTCGAGAGGTGTAGGATTGATATAAAGATCATCCAATTCCGATACGTATTCATGGAGATATGAATTTATTTTGATTATGGAATTATTATCAAGCCAACCTACAACTCATGTAGGCTCAGAAGCCCAACAGTCGCATCTATTCACCCACCAACGTTGTGTATAAATATAAGACTTTTCCTCATTTGGACTCACTCATCTCATCACATCTCTCTCTCTCTACTGCGCAGATATGAGTCTCTTCTCTACTGCGCTGAAATGGGTCTCTCTCTCTCACACATGTGAAGCCGGAAGCTGTTGAATTTGAAGCTGCAACTGCAGAAGTAAAGATTGACTTGCGTGGCCTAGAATATCCCCTCTTTGGAATTGCACTGTAGTTTCATCTGAACCTCCTTTGAAAGCAACAACTTTTGGTGGTGGAATGAAGTCAATCCGATGAACGGTTTGCAAGATATCGATTGCCCTAGTTTGAAGCCGCAAACTGCTGAAACTGAAGCTGCAACTGCAAAAGTAAAGATTGACTTGCGTGGCCTAGAAGATCTCCTCTTTGGAACTGCACTATAGGTTCATTTGAACCTCCTTTGAAAGCGGCAACTTTTGGTGGTGGAATGAAGTCAATCCGACGAATGGTTTGCAAGATATCGACTGCCCTAGTTTGAAGCCGGAAACTGCTGCAACTGCAGAAGTAAAGATTGACTTGCGTGGCCTAGAAGATCTCCTCATCTGAACTGCACTGTAGGTTCATCAGAACCTCCTCTGGAAGCTGAAATTTTTGGTGGTGGAATGAAGTCAATCCGACTGTCGATTTGTTAGATATGGTCTGCCCTAGTTTGATAATGAAGCCGCTAATGCTGATGCTACTGATCTAGGGTTTGCTACTGCTGATATGAATCAGATTTATTGTACTATTTCTCTCTGCTGAATTATTGAAGATAAAAGAAGATTTGATCAAAGGGTTTCCCCACACATTGTGGGGTTTGTCCCTGGCTAGCCGCCACATCTTGTGTCTCTTGTCTTGGTTTGTTTTCTGTCGATCGTTTTATGTTCTATCTGCACTTTACTTTATGTACATGTGATTGCTAATCGGTGGAATATAATAAGAAAAAGAAGTAAACTGTTATAAGAATAGAACATACCATAACTTAACATGTATGGACAAGCATATGGATTTTGTAGTGTTCTCCTTCATTAAGGAGTGATTGTGTGGTGTTACCCTACCTCAAAGGTTTGATTAATAAAGAGAAGCATTTCTATATTCATATCTTGTTATTTCTAGGCATATTTCTATATTTATTATATATTTGCAAGTTAGATCTATTACAACAACCCAGTTCTCCTTCTCTTTGATGTATCTGATCTCGAAGTCAAACTCACTAAGGCTAGCCAACCATTTAGTTTGCCTGGAATTTAGATTCGGTTGGTTAAACAAATACCTCAACCCACTGTGATTGCTCATAAATGTGAACCTCCTGCCAAGAAGATAATGTCTCCACATCTTTAATGCATGTATAATCACTGCTAGCTCAAGATCATGCATTGGATAGTTCTTCTCATGCTTATTCAATTTCCATGACTCCTAACACACTACCTATCCTTCTTGCATGAGAACTCCACCAAGTCCCCTCTTTCAAGCATCTGCACGCTCTACAAACTCCTTGTCTCGATCCACAATATTTATCATATGTGCATGTGTCAACAACTGCTTAAGCAACTCAAGATTAGCCTCACATTCTTCTGTCCATTCGAACTTATTACCTTTCCTTTCCAATGATGTGACAGGATATGCAATGCATGAGAAGTTCCTAATGAACCTCTTATAGTAGCCTACCAATCGCATGAATGATCTCACCTTATCCAGATTCTTAGGAGCTACCCACTCCATGATATCCCCTATCTTTTCTGGATCTACTATTATGTCATCCTTGGAGACAACATGCCCCAAGTAATGTACCTCAGTCTGAAAGAAGACACACTTGATAAGTTTATCATATAACTGATGTTCTCTTAGTAATTACAATACTGCTGCTAAATGTTCGACATGTTCTCCCTCATTCCTAGAAAATACCAGTATGTCATCAATGAATACAATAACAAACTTATCCAAATAAGGACACAACACACTATTCATCAAACACATGAATGTAGCTAGAGAATTAGTCAAACCGAATGGAACAACTACAAACTCATAATCTCCATACCTAGTCCTGAACACAGTCTTGAAGATATCCTCTTCCTTGATGCGTTCCTAATTGTATCCCAATCTCAAGTCGATCTTAGAGAACACTGCCACTCCCTTTAACTCATCAAACAAATAATCAATCCTCAGCAAAGGGTACCTATTCTTGATCATTACCTTTTTCAACTTCTTGTAGGTTATGCACAGCCTAAGAGTGCCATATTTCTTCTTTACGAACAACATTGGTGCACCTTAAGGCGATACACTCTGTCTAATGTATCATTTTTCCAACATTTCCTTCCACTTCAACTTAACCTCTACCAACTCAAGTGTGCTCATCCTATAAGGTTATTTTTTATGTTGGAGCTACCCCTGGCACCAACTCAATAGAAAATTATACCTCCCTGTGGGGTGGAAAATCTGTAATATCCTAAGGAAATACATCCTGAAACTGCTACAAAACTAGGTACCTCCTTAACACATCACCATCCTCAACCTCCTTACCCTTGTCACTAGAAATGTGTATTTCAAACATCACACAACCTTTTCTGCAACTATGCTTAGCCTACATACAGGTAACCATCCTCACTAATATATTCTTCTTCTTTCCCTATAAAGTCCTCTTTTCCTCACTATCATACACACACTCAATGGCCTTGTTGAAGCAATCCACTTTGGTTTTGTGAAGGTATAGCCAATCCATACCCAAAATCATACTATATGATCCCAATGGAAATACATTCAAATTTCTTATTGTAGGCATACCATTTAACTCAAATGTGTAAGATCTTACCCAATGGTGAACTTGCTTCTTTGTACCTATAGCCAACTATACCAACCAAGATTCTGCATGCACTTCCTTTCTCAAACCACACTTATCCACCAGGTCAGGATTAATATAACTATAGTTAGATCCAGGATCAACAAAAATAGAAACAACTTGATCAGAAAGATTACCATCCATCTCAATGATCAATGCCTAATGATCTGCATGCTTATTGTCCACAACTGCATAAATCCGAGGAATTATATGACCAACATTCCTAACTGTATGTGCCTCCTGAGCACTATAGATTTGGGCTCTACCACGACTTAGATACTACAAAAAATCCATCTTACGTTGATCCTTACCACATATCCAACACTACAATGGTTCCCTACCATCACCTCTAACCTGCAACTCTTGATGTCCCTTCTCAGATGTATTGAATCTCTTGTAAGGAAATACATTTTCTTTATCGCTTGCATCTTATGGTCTTCCTCTATTTGGTGGTCATTTTCATTTAGATTTTCTAGTTCTCTTTAAGTCACATTTAGGCTTAGCTTTGTGCTTTGGCTACTAATAACAGTGCTTCAACTTTCAAATGGACTCCTCCAACAATCTAGGATCATCAAAATCAATCTGGTCTCTGTATGCAATTGGCAGTCCACTGATGAATCTATGAACCTTGGCCTTTTCCTCCTTAAGGTAATGCACATATCTCAATGGCTCCAAAAATCTACTAGTATAATGATTATCTATCATAGAACCCATCTGCAACTCATAAAACACCTTAGCCCTGTCATCATAGTACCTCTTAGACAAGTACTTCTTCATGAAGAGACTTTCAAAACTATGCCAAGTCAAATATTCCTCATGTATACCTTTGACATTTTTCACGTCTTCCCACGAAATATTTGATTTACCTTTGAGACTGAAAGTGGCTATATTTGCTTTCATGTTCTCTAAATAATCATGCAATTGGAAGAATTTCTTCATACCAAGAAACCACGCCTCTGAATCTTGTGATTTATTCATTTCTCCATAAAAGGTAGGTAGCTTTTATTTCTTAGAATCATCTAGCAAGTATCCCTTATCACTCCTCTTTTAAGGATGATGATGATGACAATCATGATGTCTATCAAAACCAAAACTAGAATAATACTTGTGTCTATCACGTCTCTTATCCAGAGTGTCCAACATCCTTCCATCTCTGACCATGTCAGATCTATCGGACGTATGCCTACTAGGAAACTTACTTCCATATGCCCCATTATTTTTTTCCTCCTGTCCATGATTGATCTGAAGTGGTCCCTATCGTTGCAATTTTGACAAACTCTAAAGTAGTATCACATTCACCTCTTCTTGTTTCTCTTGTGCCTGCATGATTTTGTCATTTTCTGCTTTGTAATTCCTTATTTCTTCATCTAGGCTTCTCAATGTGTCTACCAAGTGAGAAGATTTCCCCACACCATGATTCTCATCTAATGCATAGGGATATTCTATGTAGTCTACCACATTGCTAGCCATTTGATCTCATTCCTGCAAAGCATACTATATTAGCTAAACCAAATGACCATAAATCAACGTACCTTAGCATAATTCTGGGAGGATACCTTGTTTGCAAGATCATCAAATTAGTGTGATACATGTATAATGTAATCATAATAACATATAGACATATATCAAATAAGTGTATCAACACATAAACATCATTCTAGCTAGGGTCCAGTCATTATTGCATGCCCATATCAACAATGCATGCTATGACCTCTTGCATGACAACAACCATTACTCCATTGTACCCATTGCCACATGCAACTATCAACATGCATAATAAATGTGTAATCAACTACACATACACATAAACGCATGTGGTCGAGCATAAGTGATTAATTCTTGTAATCAACCGACAAGACTAATAAATGTAATGAAATAACCAAGAATGTGACCCAACATACAAGGATGTAATCAAGCTGCATATAATCATATAACCAATCATATATTCTTGACAATGCATTCCATAAAATCGACATCAAGTTCCTCATGATAACCTTACTACAACCATGATCAATATGATGCAAGGAAATAAGCACATGGAACTCAAGTGTAAGAGACACACATGCAACTGACATGCATGCATGACCAACACATTCACCCATATATGTAGTATCAGATATGAGCCAAAGAGAGTGCAACCCACTCTAATACCAATCTATAACACTGCCTCCTCCCAGGTCCACTGAAGCAACCAACCAGTTGCGGTAAACATGTGATGAAGGTAGTCACTATAAGGGATTCAATCTCCTTGGTGACCTTAAAGAAATGGAAGTGATGGAACACATCAAAAGAAGCCATCCACATCAGCAACAACACCCTTAGGAGACATGTTAGTCACTCAGACATCTTGTCCCTGATTCCCACTGATGATTCAAGCCTTTTAACCCAGAGTCGCTCTCATACTATATGAAAGACAATGACTAGAAGCAAAATTCTCTTTCACAGGACTATGTTCGAGCATCCCCAGATTCTTTTCAGCAGATCTATGCTAGCGACCCTAAGATTTGAGCCACTTTTCTAGCCCATAATCTCGTCCTCTACCCAGAACTTCTTACAACCTCCATAATCAATCAAAGGTATCATGAAAAGATAAAAAAATAAAAAATAAACCTCAGGACTAAGCTTGAGCATCCCCAACTAGGACTGACCTTCTGTCAGACACTTGGAATCAATGCAACCTACAGGTCTAGGATACAAGACAAAGCATAAATGACTGAAAGAAATGATGAAACATAACTAGAAGGATCACCTCCTTCTCCATTGAACTGTCATATCATCAATTAGGTCTTGCATTCATCCATTTAACAATTATAAGTAAATACGTGAAATAACCATGACATGAAACAGTCATTTAAACATGATTATAAGTAGGATAAAACCATGTAAATATCAAAGATATGATAGCCATTAAATCCACATATAAACAAGCACAAAAGTAAGAGAACTTAGCTTTTATTAATCATAGGAAAATCTGACCAGGTTTGGGACTTCCACATACCACTTGACCATAGACATGGCTAAACCAAATCCCTCTTTTAGCCAGTCACTCTTGTGCCATATTCCAAGCATGAATGTGGAATCTCATAGAATAGCCAATCTAAGAATAGGCAAAGGAATCTAGAGGTTAAACCACCTCCACCCTCATCAAATCGTGATCACATCAAAACCAGTGCTCTGATCACAACCGAACCAAACTTGGAATGCCATCCAGAAACCATCAATATCCTTGAGGAATTTCTATCTCCTTGTCTCTTAGGATTTACCACAATCCAATCCCAGATCACTAGGCCCTAAAATGAGACTGGTAACTCAGTCTTTACCACAATACAAACCCAGATCACTAGGCCCTAAACTAAGAATTCTCACTTAGGCTTTACCGTGTATCCTGCCAAAACTAGTCAAGGGATTCCTAGGCCTTTGGGAACAGAACTTGAGACCACCTTTGCCCTGAATTTCGAAATCCATATGGAAAACAAAAGCTCAAAAGATGAAATAAACATCCCAACACCATGGCATCTAGAAAAAGGCAAGGCTAGGCTGAAAACCACGGTCATAACCTGACAAAACCACGCCATCAACATCAAGATAACCATACACCAACATGCAAAGCCATGCATGTCCAAACCAGTCAGGAAAGCACACATGCAAAAGGTTACCTACAAGTATTCCTATTGAAGCTTCCTGATCCTACTTTTACTTACTTGATCCTTGCCTTCCTTTCCTTTCCCTTTCCTTATTTTTCCTTCCTTGATCCAAAGATAGAGTGCTTCCAAGAAATGCTAAGTGACCAAGAGTGAGAGACATAAAATAATGAGAGAGCTCCAAACTTGAATTGAAAAAAGGTTAGAAAAATCTTGCCAACTAATCCTCGGAAACTGTTTTATGAATGAGGGCTCTAATTTCTTCATTTTCCATTATTTTCCTTCAATTTCCTCCTCACATGAAACCTGTGACCTTTTCCCTTCCTTTTCTCCTTATTTCCTTTATTTTCATAAATAAATTTGCCAAAATTCCTTTTTGCCTTTTAATGCCTTTGCCTTAGCCTTTTCCAATTTTCCTTAGCCAAAACACACATCCAGTGATGCCTAATAGGATATATTTTCCCAACATTCATCTTGGAATAAGTGTCCCTTAATCGTGGTCTTATTTTTTCCTTTATTTACTTTATTACATGGAATTTTTCACCAAGGTTGTTACATGGACATTTCTCTTCCAAATTCCCTTACAAAGAAAACGTTGAAAGAGAAGAAGATCTGAAATTTAGAAATAAGTCTCATATGTATCAGAAGAAAAAACCCTACAAGAAGAAGGGGTTCTATTCCAAAGAGGATAGCTTAGCACTAGAATTAGACTGTGAAGACTCATCAGAAAATGAGTCAAATAAGTATCTTCCTATGGCCCTCCAAATAAACTCCAAGAAACAAGGTATTATGGACTCTGAAGAGGAAGAAGAGGAAGGAGTGGTAGATCTTGAAGGGGAACTCATCAGTGCCCTTTATGAGTTCAAGAAATCAAGGAATAAAAATAAGCAGCTGAAGGAATAGTTGTAGCGTGCAGAAGAAGGGATTCATAACTTTAAAAATGAGGAGTTTTCTTATCAGAAAAGAAAAGCTTGAAGAAGATATCAAGAGAAAGGATAGTCTAGCCCTTGTATTGAAAGGAGAACAAGGAAACCATGAGAGACTAGAAGAGGAGAGAAAGTAGTTGAAACAAGATCTTCTTAGGTTAAAAAGGGAAATGACCTCAAAAATATGCAAAGATGATTTTCTGTGTTTGAAAGTTGAGCTGGAGGAGGCGAAATGAAAGGAAGAGGTTCTTCAAGATATGATTCAATATTTGGAAGAAAAGTGTAGTGTCTTGAATTAGAGGTTGTCTCTCTAAGAATTGACCTTGAGAAACAAAAGATGAAGAAGGGTCTAAATGAGAAATTTGCTCAAGGGGAAAGAAGACTAAATCAGATCCTAAATTGTCAAAGGCCCTTAAGAACCAGAACCAGACTAGGGTACTCTAAGACATAAGAGTCTTCTATTGGGAAGCATAATATAAAATTCAATTTTGTAGGAGTTGAAGAACCACAAATTCATAGGAAGAATCATCATGAAAGAGTTCATGAAGACAAAAGAGAAGTCAGACAAATAGGAGATCGTCAATGGAGGATGAACCAAACAGTCAATTGACCAAGGTATTTTTATGATAAATCTCATAATTCTTTTAACAATAGGAATTCCTATTTGTTTTATGGTCACTACTATAAGTGTCATATTTTTGGACACAAAGCCATTGATTGTAGAATGGTCAAAGTTGAAAGAGATGAAAATCTCATATTTAATACACACCAGACTGTTAAGTCTCAACATTCCTCTCTTAGGAATTAGAATGTCTTCTCTCCCCTACAAAGTGAATTTGAATGATTGAATTGTAATAATTTTGGGCACAAGTCTATTGAGTTTAGAAATAGGTTTGAATACATGTCTAAGTATCAAAATGATAGATAGACACATATCCAAAAGGATAAAGGAAGTTGGAAACTAAAGACCAAAAAGAGCATACCATGTGGACTTGCCTTATTTTCTCATGATAAAGAAAACAAATGGTAGGTGGATAGTGGTTGTTCCAAACATATGACTGGGAACAAAAGAAAATATACATCACTAAAAGAAAAATATAGAGGAGGAATGTCACTTTTGGAAGCAACACTCCAGCAAGAATCAAGGGAAAAGGTGTGGTCAGTCTTGATCAAAAGATAGAAGCATAGAATGAGTTGTATGTGGAAGGTGTCAAGCATAATATGCTCAGTGTTAGCCAGATGTGTGACAATGGCTATGATGTGACCTTCCGATCTAAATAATGTGAGATCTGCAATATAAAAGATGGAAAACTAGTGGGAAAGGAAATAAGGGCTCAAAATAACGTATATGTGTTCGACAATTCAAGGGTCAGTTGTTATTTGAGAAAAACAAGTGAAGCACCACTGTAGCATAAGAGGCTTAGGCACATGAATTTTGACATCTTGATAAATATAAGCAAGATAGGCATAGTGAAATGATTACCTAGATTTTTCAAGGCCCAGAAACACCATCTGCAAGCAAACGAAGACTCATTTCAAATTGAAAGGGTTCTGCTCATCCAGACCACTAGAGCTTATTCACATTGATATCTGTGGCCCAACTAGAGGAAAAACCTCAAAAGGAGAGAGGTATTTCCTATTGTTCATTGATGATTTCACTCGAGGTACTTGGATTCTTCTCTTAAAAGAAAATCTAGAATCATTTGAGCACTTCAAAAGGTTTAAGGTTCAGGTAGAGAATAAGAATGATTTGAAGGTAGAATGCTTAATATCAAGAAGAGGGGGAGAGTTCACCTCAAGAGAGTTTTAGGAATTTTGTGACGAGAAAGGCATTAGGAGGTAGTACTCAGTGGCAAGATCTCCTCAGGAAAATGGAGTAGTGGAGAGGAAGAACAAATCAATCCAGGAAATGGCCAGAGCGATGTTAGATGAAGCAGGAGTGTCTCACAACTTTTGGGGAGAAGCAACTCATACAACAATATACTTGTCAAACAAAACTCATCTCAGGTTTGACAGTGACACAACTCCCTATGAGTTATGGAAGGGAAGAACTACATCAGTTAAACACCTCAAGGTGCTTGGGAGCAAGTGATTCATTAAAAGAAATGAAAATAACCTTGGGATGTTTGACTCACGTGCTGATGAAGGAATACTGCTAGGATATTGTATTCGATGCAAAGGGTACATATGTTACAACAAGAAGACATGGAAGATAGAGGATTGCATTGACCTAGTAGTTGATGAAGTAGGTTCACAACCTAAACCCTATAAAAGTAATTTGAACTCAGATGATGAAGAAAGTTCATATTTGAGGGTCACCAATCTAAATTAAACAAATTCAAATAATGAAGGTGAGGAACAAGACACGTCTTCAAGGCCAAAAACACCTTCTAGGTATGTACAAAAGGAACACCCCGAGAGCCAAATTCATGGAGATAAAAGACATGGAATCCAAACCAGAAGGAAACTTGTGGGAAGTGATGAGCCTCAGTATTGCAACAAGAATGCTGCAATTCCCAAGGCTACAGACTTTAATTATCAACCCGGGGTTCGTACAAACTTAATAGGTATCGGCACTATATGTGCGGCATACAATGTGTTATTCCTTTGCTATCATGATGTAATGGAGTGCATGTACTGAAGTCAAATCCTAAACTAATTGTAGAAAATGAAATGTTCGAAATGGAACCTTAACCTATTGCAAGAAAGGAAGTACAAGGAAAGAGACGAAAATCAAATGCTAAAACAAACCATTTTCTAACTAACTGATGAGAGGCTTTTCTTCAAAATAATGTTAAGTTAACATGTATGAAATCCTAGTGTCCTAATCATGCAGATTCAAACCATCAAAACTTCTACTGTTGTGCATGTAAATGAATAAAATAAATATGTTTTTCTTTTTGTCTTTTTATGGAAAAACAAGTGTGAAATCTAATCTCTTTTGATGATGTGGTAGGTGGCTTGGAGATGATGGTGGATGTTTGGAATTCTTGGGAGACCCTTAGGATCCCTTGTGTCACTTCTTAGGTTTTTTCCCTCAATTCAGCCTCAAAACAGGCCACTACAAGAAAACCTACACGATGTGCTAAAAACCTACAGGATCCCGTGAAAACCTACAGGATATAGCCGAGAGAAATATGATGGGTGTTGGAGGTGATGGAAGGCTTAAGGAAGGTGGTTGGTGGATGGAATGGATTGATAAAATGCCTAGGATCACTCAGAACTCAAAACCAAAGTTGGGAGATGGATGGATTTTCTCAAAAATCTTGGAGAAGTATCCTTGTGAATTGATGAAATTGGTGAGGGTTTAATGACCAAGCAAATAAAATTCAAATTGGATGGGACAAATTTTGTTATTAACTGGGATATCTTGGGTCCCTATTACAAGTGGAATCACTCATAAATACCTCTGTTAACCCATGAAAAACAATAAAAAACATTACTAGTCGAAAATCTAGAAATTCGAGAACTAGTGAGCTAGTAAATCTAAAAAATGCCTAACCAAATCAAGTGCAAATTCAATGGGGTAATTTTTGTTATCTAATTAAAGTGGAATAAATTCGATTGAATCTCATTAGCATGCTCTAAAAAATAGCAGAAAATTAATGTTGTTTGCTAAAAAGAAGGTCCAACAATCTAGATTTGGGAATAAGAAGACTAATCCAAGAAGCTCAATGATTACTATGAACTTCCAAAGATTTTCCAAGGATGAAATAATGTTTGTGATCCTACAAAATAACTTACATCAACCATTTAACTCAATCCTATAGCAAGAAATCATTTATACTAAATGCAGAAATAGAGAGAAATAAAAACTAGAGATACATGTGAATAAGAAGTGAAAAGAAGGAAAGAAAATGATACAGAAGGGCTCTGAGGCTCCTGGGATGGCCAACCTAAAGGAAACTCAGAGACCTATGGAGAAGAAAAAGATTTAGAAGCTGAACATGACAGAAATCTTCATTATTTTCATCAATAGAATTACATCCCTGCAAGAAAATACAATGGAGTTGCAAGAATACAACCTCTCTCCACCATAACACTAATGAAAATCTATCCCTAGAGTCAAATTCGACTTGGTACTTATACAAAATGATTAGGAATCATTCCCCATGAATGGTGGAAACTTTCCCCACCAAAATCCCTTGATTAGTGGATCTGGTCCCTTGATTAGAGGAACACATTCCTAGATGTTATCAATCATTGGAGTTCCACAATTTGTGCCCTAATTCCATAATATCTTGTTGATTTATTATTTATTATTGATCCTCCTATTGTAGGGAACAAATCCCTAAACTATCTCCTCCTTCAAATCTTCATAATCTGCCCAATATTATCATAATATTCCACAAAAATAAATAATATTAGGCACAAATATCCAATTATTCGTAAACCTTCCTAATGAATATATTAAAGTTAAAAATAAATTATCTAATGCAGAAAGAGAGGTTTAATGTGTTGAAGGATGGTCATATGCCTTAATTTATGTTTTAATTTAGAGGCATGGGCCTTAATTTATGTCTAATTTAGAGGCCCATCATACTCCCCTGCTGAAAGTGTTTCTCATCCTCTTAGCAACTTAGTGACCTCATTGTGCCTCATCCATTGCCGTGGTGGCCTCTCTCTTGTGCATTAAGAATATTTGCTGCAAGTTCTGCAAGGACAAGCCCAAAAATATATTTTTGGAAAGAAAAATCATTGTTTCTTGAGACCATTAGCTTGTTTTCTTGCCCTTATTCAAGCTGAGTTCTTGAATATTTTTCAGTTTGGCAAGATCTTCCACATCCTTATCAACCTTCTACTACCTCGTTCCACCATTTGGACACCTCTAACACCTTCAAAATGCATTTATATGAGAACTAGGACATCCTGTAGTAATTCCTATCAAAACTACAGAGAACCCTATTAAAACTACAGGAAACCAGTTTTGAACATAAATGATAGTCTGAGGTTAGGGCAGACCCTCAACATGACTCCCATGCCTTTCTCCCATTTTTAGGCCCTGGACAAAAGCTAGAAAGAGATTGGAGACCTCTTGGAAAACCTTTTTTCATCACTGCAGTTTGAGTTCTATTTTAATGGTGAATGCCTCATTTCCTTTTGTTTCCTTCTTCTTCTCTCTTATGGCCTAGATGAGTGCCTAATGGCCTTGGAGTTCTCTGAAAGAGCTCTTCCATATTGGGGTTTAGCATAATTTGTTCATTTCTTCCTTCTTGTAGAAACATTTTGCCTTCCTATAGTAGTCATTCCACCTCTTTCAAGGTCTTCTAACTGTATGCAAGCAATGAGAAATGATGAAGAGGGATTGGATGATGATGCTATGGATCAAAGGGAGTAGTGTAGGTTTGTGAAAATGGAGAGGATTCTCTGCTTGTTTTTTCAAGAATGAAATGGGATGGATGAATGATGAATAGATAGTGAATATGAAGTGGATGGAGGGCTTGGAGTGCTGTGGTGACTTGGCCTTTGAAAAAAAATATTCTTTTAATTGTTTTCCTCATTCCTTGAAATCATCACTCTTCATAATTTGATTTTTCAACATTGCATGAGTGAAGGAGTGAGCTGCAATTAACTAGTTGAAGGCGACTGGGACTGCTGACCCATCCTTAACTTATAAAACCTCATCTCTCATGCATTGAAAACAAATTTCTAACTATAATATGTTCAAGAGAAGAGGTCAAGAATATTGCATAATTGTACCTACCTGATGGCCTTCCTGTAGATGTTGTTTGTTGGAGAGTGAAATCCTTGCTTGTATTTGTTGCATGTGTTTTCCTCTTTCTTCTCTGATGTTTTTCCTTGATGTGCAGGTATTGGATGGTGATGCTGATGAATCCTCATTGTGATCCTTATCACACTCTGATGAATCCAACCTCTTTTTTTTTCCTTCAAAACTGCTCACTGCCAATCCTGTAGGTGTTGTTCTGTATCCTGTAGGATTTCAGGGAATCCTGTAGGTCTACAGGACAACGAATTGTTTTGTCCATATCTCCCAAACGGTAGACTGGATTGACCTGAAACTTTCTGAGCATGTTTCCATCATCATTATGCACCTCCCCATAGAAAAATTTTGGTCAATGGATGCACGGATCCCGAGAAAACTAAAAGTGGTTGAAGATGATGGAGACTGATTTCTTGGAAACTGTGCACTGGAATTTTCTGAAATTACTTGGGCATGTTACCATCATCAATATGCATTTTCCCATGAAACAACTTTTTAAATGGATGCACGGATATCGAGAAAATGCAAAAATGGCTGAAGGTGATGGAGGCCAATTTCTTGGAAACTATGCACTGTAATTTGCTGAAATTTCTTGAGCATGTTACCATCATCCATATGCATCTCCCCCTAAAACATCTTAGAAAATGGATGCATCGTGTTCAAGTTATGGAAAAAAAAATTCTGCTCTGTGTATTTTTGTATCCTGTAGTAAAACAGAGCATCCTGTAGTTTTTTAGGACAGTAAGAAAACTGAATGGTAGAAGCTTGAGAATGATGGGTTGATGGTGAAAATAGATGAGGGTGATGGATTGGCATGGCCTTGGCCTTATTGGAGCATTTTAGCAAAGGAGGACAAAGTCAAAATTTGACTTCTTTTCACTAGGCTTAACCAATTTTCCTTTTGGTACCAACTTGTTCTTTTTTCTTGCAGATGTTGGAGAGTACACGCATTTATCAAAGAGATGCATGGACCAAGGATTTATTTTTATTTTTTTCTCTTTTTTTCTTCTAGGCCTACTAGCCACCTCAATGAGGTTTTCAACTAGTAGGTCTTCTTAGGCGCCTCAAAGGAGGTTTCAACCTATGATCTTTTCTTTTTTCCCAACCCATTGACCACCTCATGGAGGTTTTCAATCAATGAGCCAATCTAAGGCACCTCAAATGAGGTTTTCACTTAATATTTTTATTTTTTCTCTTATTTTTCATTTTTTTTCCCTACCCTACCCTACTTGAAAAACAAAATCACTTTCAAGTATAAGAATACTTCCAATGGAGTCATGTGCACATAAAGATGACAGAAAAGCTGATGTGGAGGCCTGAAATTTATGCTTTGACATGTACCTAGATTTCAGAGAACAAATGATTTGACTTTTAAAGGATGAAACATAATTGAGGAAGAGAGGGATGCTGGAACTTAGTGACTGTCTGGAACCATATTTCAATATAGTTGTGTTGTCCCTGGTCCTTTTGCTGATCTGGATCATTCTTCATGTCTTCTTCTACCATAACCTTCAAATATTCCTCTTTTTGTTGATTGTTCTCTTGAATACATGGAGGATTTGATGGTAACCATGTGGGAGCTCTCCCAATCTCTGATTTTGATGTCTGCTCTTCATCAAATGTAGCCCATGGTTCTTTGATCTTCTCTTTCGAATCTTCTTCTTCTGGATGTAGTCCTTCAATGATATCAAGAGAATATCTTTTTCACAATACTCTTCCTGAGCTATGGTGAATACCATTGAGCTCAAGAGGAGGTGTTTGGAAGTGTTGTACCACAACATTGTAAGTGGGCTGAGCTACTTAAATGTGTGGGTTTGGAAATGGTGGTACAGGTAGTTGAGTGGGAGTATATATTTGAGACGGATGTGGATGGGGTTGTGGTTGTGGTGGAGGTGAATGGTAAGGAAAACATGGAGTTTGGTATGGAGGCTATCAAGGAAAATACTGAGGATATTGTGGATGACTCCCATGAGTTCCTTGCCAACCTTGTTTCCAAGATTGGTTTTGGGGTTGAGATGGAAAATGTTGCCAAGGAGAGGGTGTGTTCCAATTACTTTGAGGTGGATGTGCATAAGCTTGAAATTGTGAATTAGGCTCTTGCATCATATCAGGTTGAATAGCCTTCCATGGTCCTCTTGGATCTACATAACATAGCTGCATTGGCAATCGACTTGTTCCATTGTCCTCTTGGTGAACTTCCTTCAACCTTGGTGATGAGGAGCAACATTTAACATCATGTGATTCTGTATGGACAACACAAACATCTTCTTTTTGCTAATTTTGTATTCTTAACATTTCTACTTGTTCGGTTAGATTGCTAACAATTTTAGTTTTAAAGTCATCAAACAAATTTCCAAGTTTAGCTTGACTTACCAATCTTGATGTTGATTTACCTACTCTTTCTTTTCCTCTTGATATGTGTTTGCATGTTTCACAAATATCCTCAAATGATAATTGATATACATCACATTTACCCATGAGATTAAGGAGATCAATCCACTCATCCCTAATTGTTCTAAGTAAGAGGGTTTTTAGTGTGTTAGATCCTAACTGATGTAGTTTTTCCCTCTTAACATTATACATGAACCTCTCTATTATCTCCTCTAGACTGTCATCTTCTATTTGACTCATTCTAAAGATTTATACTTTAAGATCATGATCTTTATTTTTTTCTAGAATTCCATGATCTTATTGAATTAGTCCCTAAACTCATGAACCATTTAGGAACTTTATCCTTCAATGTTGCCAGAAACAATCTCAGTTTTTGAGTTTTTAATAAGTAACCATAAGATCTACAAACAATTTCAAATTCAAAGAGAAAGGTTTCCAAATCCTCTAACCTTAGAACATGAAATTTTGGAGGAAAAGATGGAGGGATGTTCTTCATGTGCACACTACTATCAATATCTTGAATGGGAAATCTGAGAGGATCTTCCTCATTATCATCATTTCCGTCATTTTCTTCTACATTATTTTCCATCTTCTTCTTCTACCTACAAAATTGAATGGTGATGTGGCTCTTACTGCACCACGTAATCAAATGGGGTGGGTGGGTTGGTGTTGGAGATTTTTTTTTGTGTTTTTATGATTGAATGAAAACACTAATGTAATGCACTTTTGAAATGAAATATGCCTAATGAAATTAATTTTTTGTTTTTTTTTCAAAAGGTAAAAATAAATGAAATAACTAGGGAAGAAAATAATGCATACTTTGACACCTCCCCAGCAACGGCGCCAAAAAGTGATGAGCCTCGGTATTGCAACAAGAATGCTGGAACTCCCAAAGCTACTGAATTTAATTATCAACCTGAGGTTTGTACAAACTTAAGAGGTATCGAAACTATATGTGTGGCATACAATGTGTCCTTCCTTTGTTGTCATGATGTAATGGAGTGCATGTACTAAAGTCAAATCCTAAACTAATTGCAGAAAATGAAATGTTCGAAATGGAACCTTAACCTATTGCAAGAAAGGAAGTACAAGGAAAGAGACGGAAATCAAATGCTAAAACAAACCATTTTCTAACTAACTGCTGAGAGTCTTTGCTTCAAAAGAATGCTAAGTTAACATGTATTTAATCCTACTATCCTAAGAATTCTGATTCAAACCATCAAACCTTCTACTGCTGTGCATGTAAATGAATAAAATAAATATGTTTTTCTTTTTATCTTTTTATGGAAAAACAAGTGTGAAAGCTAATCTCTTTTGGTGATGTGGTAGGTGGCTTGGAGATGATGGTGGATGGTTGGAAGGCTTGGGAGACCCTTAGGTTCCCTTGTGTGTCTTCTTAGATTTTTTCCCTCAATTCGGCCTCAAAACAGGCCACTACAGGAAAACCTATAGGATGTACTAAAAACCTACAAGATCCCTTGAAAACCTACAAGATGCAACCGAGAGAAAAACGATGGGTGTTGGAGGTGATGGAAGGCTTAGGGAAGGTGGTTGGTGTATGGAATGGAGTGAGAAAATGCATAGGATCACTGAGAACTAAAAACCAAAGTTGGGAGATGGATGGATTTGCTCAAAAATCTTGGAGAAGATTCCTTGTGAAATGATGAAATTGGTGAGGGTTTAATGACCAAGAAAATCAAATCCAAATTGGATGGGATAATTTTTTCTATTAACTAGGATGTCTTAGGTCACTATTCCAAGTGGAATCACTCAAAAATGCCTCTGTTAACCCATGCAAAAAATTAAAAAACATTATTAGTCAAAAATATAGAAATTCGAGCACTAGTGAGCTAGTAAATCTAAAAAATGCCTAACCAAATCAAGTGCAAATGAAATGGGGTAATTTTTTTTTATGAAATAGAATTTTTTTGTGATCTAATGCAAGTGGAATCAATTCGATTGAATCTCATTAGCATGCTATAAAAAATAGCAGAAAAGTATTGTTCTTTGCTAAAAAGGAGGTCCAACAATCTAGATTTGGGAATAAGAAACTAATCCAAGAAACTCAATGATTACTATGAACTTCCAAATCTTTTCCAAGGATGAAATAATTCTTGTGATCCTACAAAATAACTTACATCAACCATTTAAGTCAATCCTACAGCAAGAAATCATTAATACTAAATGCAGAAATAGAGAGAAATAAAAACTAGAGATGCATGTGAATAAGAAGTGAAAATAAGGAAAGAAAATGATACAAAAGAGCTCTGAGGTTGTTGGGCCTCAAAATGGTCCCTATTTTCACTCCATTATTCACCAATGTCTTCACATTTTACCTTCATGTCACCTCCATTCCACCTCCACATCATTCCATTTACCTCATTATTGGGTTATAACTATGCTTTTCCAAAGTTTATTAATTCTTAACATTTTTAAGTGAATTTATGGCTAAACTTTAGAAAATAATATGCTTATACTTATACCTAACAATTAGAATGAGTTTTTTGACATGTGTAGGTACAAAGGAAGCTTCCAGGGCATCTTTATGTGGCCTTGAATGATCAAATTCGAATTTGATAAGATAAGCCTCATGGAAAAGATCATGGAGAAGATCATGGACCTCATGGAGGAAATCATGTAGGATAGGGTTATGTGTCTAGATGGTTGAGAAATGTATGGAACTAAAAGAGAGATTAGTGGATCATCATTATGAGTTTGTTATCTCATCTCATTGTATAAATAGGAGTACCTCCTCCATTCCAAAGGGAGGACTCTTAGAGCATGTATCCAAACTTATGATGGAATAGAATAAAGCTTCATTTTACATATATTTCCATTATGTAGTTTTAGATTTAATTTTCCTTAATGTAGTATATGGAATAATTTGTCTTGTTCTTAAGAGAATTGAGCTCACTCTAAAAGGATGAGAGAAACATTTTATTTCATCTTAGATCTTATTTCATTTACTTGTTTAGATGTTTGAGGATTTGTTTGTGATTGATGAATGAGTTTTAAATTAGAATCTAATCAGCATATGAGAGGACAACTAAGGGTCTAAGTTAGGCTCTCTCTCTCTATTTGATTTGTATGATAATTGAAATTCATTCTTTTGCTTTTATGTTTCAAGTATCATATGAGGAGATACCAAGAGTCTAAGTTAGGCTCTTTCTCCATTGATTTATATAGTAATTGAAATTCATTCTTTTGTGCTTTTATTTTTCAAGTCATTTCATTTCGTATGCTTATGAATGAATCTTAGTTTAGTTTGGATTAGTACATGAGAGGACAATCAAGAGACTAAGTTAGTCTCTCTCTCTACTTGAATCTGAACAATAATTAAGTTCATTTTCTTGTCTTCATTTCAAGTTTTTTTAGTTTCATGTAATCAATAATTTCTCTATGATACTGTAGGGAAGGACAACTAGGACCTCCTTAGTTAGGAGCCTCTTCCCTTGCATATTATATTGAATCATGAATAATTTAGCTAGACATAGAGTTAGTTGCTTACTCCTGCATATATTTTGTTGGCATCATCACAAGCTTACGAGTTTCCCTGGTTGATAATTTAATGCAGCAATTTAAGCCCAATAAATTTCCCAATAGAGGTTCCTGGATGGAAAAACTCCCAAGTAAAATCAGATACCTATGTAGGAGAAGAATATTTAGAAGCTGAAAATGACACCAATGTTCATTATTTTCATCAATAGAATTACATCCCTACAAGAAAATACAATGGAGCTGCAAGAATACAACCTCTCTCCACCATAACATTAATGAAAATCTATCCCTAGAGGAAAATTCGACTTGGTACTTATAAAAAATGATTCATAATCATTCCCCATGATTGGAGCAAGATTTCCCTACCAAAATCCCTTAATTAGTGGATTTTGTCCCTTGATTAGTGGAACATATTCCTAGATTTTCTCAATCATTGGAGTTCAACAATCTGTGCCATAATTCCATAATATCTTGTTGATTTATTATTTATTATTGATCCTCCTATTGTAGGGAACAAGGTCCTAAATTATCTCCTCCTCCAAATCTTCATAATCTGACCAATATTCTCATAATATTCCACAAAAATAAATAATATTAGGCACAAATATCGAATTATTCATAAACCTTCCTAATGAATATATTAAAGTTAAAAATAAATTATCTGATGAACAAAGAGAGGTTTAATGTCTTGAAGGATGGCCATATGCCTTAATTTATGTTTTAATTTAGAGGCATGGGCCTTAATTTATATCTAATTTAGAGGCCCATCAGGAAGTACAAGTCATGCAAATTTGGCTCTACTGTCACAGATAGAACCCAAGAACCTTTTTGAAGCAAGTGAAGATATGTTCTGGGTGAAAGCCATGAATGAAGAGCAAGGTTAGATTGAAAATAATTACACATGGGAGCTTGTTCCAAGGCCAAAGAGAAATTTTTTATTGGAACCAAGTGGGTTTTCAAGAAAAAACTTAATGAAAAGGGTCAAGTAATCAAGAACAAAGCTCAGTTGGTCTACAAAGGGTATGCCCAAATAGAAGGGGTAGATTTCAAAGAAGCCTTTGTTCCAGTAGCCTGACTAGAAGCCATAAGAATCTTTCTTGCTCTTTCCATTCATAATAACATTAGATTATATCAGGTAGATGTGAAGTTTTCCTTTCTCAATGGAGATTTAGAAGATGAGATTTACATTGAGCAGCCTGAAGGTTTTCCTCTCTCCTTCGATTAAGGGCTTGTATGAAAACTGAAGAATGCCATGTATGGTTTGAAACAGGCTCCCAGAGCTTGGTAGAAAGGCTCAATAAGTATCTCCAACAACAAGGGTTTAAGAAAGTGTCCGTTGACAATAATATTTATGTAAAATATGAAGATGATCATCTACTAATAGTGGTTGTGTATGTGGATGACATAATATTTGGCAGTGATGTCGAGAAGTTGGGGCATTGGTTTGAAAATTTTATGCAAACAGAGTTTGAAATGTCCATTAAGGGTGAGCTATACTTCTTCTTGGGTCTGCAAATTACTCAATCTCCATGAGGAGTTTTTATATCTCAATCCAAATATCTCATGGAAACCCTAAAGAAATTTGGAATTGGAGATTGTAAACCTGTCAACACACCCATGACTACAGGCTGTAAATTATTCAAAGAAGATGTAATGCCGCAAATATATTAGTCTGAATACAGGTCGATGATAGGAAGCTTACTATATCTGATAGCTTCAAGGCTAGATATCATGCTAGCAGTGGGAATTATGGCAAGATTTCAGGCATTTCCATGTGAAATTCATGTTGTGTTTGTTAAGAGGGTCTTAAAATATCTTCAAGATACAACCGAGTATGGAATGTGGTATGCCAAGAGTAAATACTTCAATCTGAAGGCCTACATAGATGCATATTGGGCTGGAAGTCTTGATGATAGGAAGAGTACTTTTGGTGCAGCCTTCTTTTTGGTTGAATTCTTGGTGTCACAGGTTAGTAAGAAAATGGCTCTATCTCTCTATCAACTACTGAAGTAGAATATATTGTTGCTACTACCTTTTCTACGTAGATTCTATGGATGAAGAAAACCTTGAAGGATATACAGGTAGATATGTCTAATCCCATACCAATAATAATCTGGATTTAAATAGGAAAGCAACAAATTACAGAGATAACCATAAACACAAATATGCAGTGGAAATAATACTTCATTTCATTAATGTAAAATATTGAAATATGCTTACAAACAGTGATGGAAATAAACCAGCTAGGGCGATGGTAGCTTCTCTCTGAGAAGAGATGTGGTGGCTACATGCCTCTGAACTGTCTTACAATGAGGCTTGAAGGCCTATTTATTGTTGAGAAACAATGGAAAACCCTTCACATTCCAAAACCTAACCCTAGAAGATGAAACGCCAAATTGTGGGCCCCGTTTTTGGGTAAGTTGGTATATCAACTTCCCGGGGTCGTGAATTAGTCATATTATCTCCGTTTGACATGCACGATAGCCCATTGGAAAGATCTCTCTGAGGACTACGACGGAAAATGATTTTTTGACAGAAAAATTGTTGGCGGTAGATTTCCAAAAAAACATCGTTTAGGGCCTCAAAACGACTCCGGAAGTTTAGGACCCGAAAAACTGCTAAAAATAGTAAATTGTGCTATAATTAAGGAAACTGAAAAAACTGAAAGAAGCACTTATGGGGATCCAAATGGGATAGGTGGTTGGCCACCAACATCCACCTGGATCATTCCACCCCCCTTAGGAAGCAATGGTCCCCATTGTGTTGAGTTCTTCCCTAAGATGAGGAAGCTTCTGCTGAGCTGGGTCTCTGGTGAGTTGTTCTACACTCTCTGATGTGTAAAGATATGGTGGGAAGCATGGTCGACAGTGGTCCACATTGAACACTCGATTCAAGTGAAGGAATGGAGGAATGTTGTGCTTCAAAGCATTGTTGCACGTAGCCTTCTTACTGGTGTAAGGACCATGTCGAAGTGGTATGAGTTTCTAATGGGTTCTGGTAAGGCGTTCTCTCTGCAGATGTAACCAAACTTTGTCACCCACCTTAAACTTGAATGCTACCCCTCTGGGTAAGGAGAAGTTGTTCCTGTGTTCTGTCATGATTGTATCCCTCCGTTGCTGCTGCTGCGTGGAGGAACCCTTCATGGGGGTCATGGATGTAGCAACGATCTTCCCCTTACTTTGGGAGCGAACCAGACAGAAAATAAATTTCCTAGTCTGTGAGATGAGCTTGCTGCCTTTCTTAGTAGTGATCAAAGAGGTGGCGATAGGTAGGGCTATCTCCGGTATCCTGTATAATGAGTCACCCAAAGAAATAATGACAGAGCGAGGCCTTGACTCATACACAGCATGTCGCCTCCACAAGTATGATTGGCCTAATAGTACATTGCAAACATCTAGAGGTGTAACATCAGACAATACCTCGTCTGTGAAGGGCTTGACGCTGTAGGGAAGGCAGCACTGCTGGCAAACTTTAAGATCTCGTCCTTCGTGAAGCCACCCGATACTGTACGGCTATGGGTGTGATGTAGTTGGTAGGCCCAACCGCTTCAAGAAATCTGTTGAAATGAGGTTCTTTTGGCTCCCACTGTCAACAATGAATTGCAGCGGTGAACCCTTCACCCACATTTGTGAGTGGAAAAGGCGCTCCCCCTCCTCTGGGTCTTCTGGCTCATTGTTCTGGATCTTGGTGGTGGCAACTGTGGCGCTAGGATCTGCATCAATGATCTGCTTCCCTTTGCCATTCCCCTTATTAGGTTTTGGCTCAGGCTCAAAACATGCATCTGATTCAGAAGCCTTCAACTCGGCCACCAGCGACTACTTGGTCTGACACTCACTTGTGTTATGAGTGGGGCTCTTGTGGAACTCACACCACTTTCTTGTGTCCTTCTTTGGCTTCGTGGTGTTGTTCTTTTCTTACGGCTTTGACAAGTTTTCTTGGGTCACCCCGCCTTGGCTTTGTCCTTTGCGCTTCATATTTGTAGATCTAAAGTCTCTCTTCTTCTATTTGAACTTTTGCTCGATTTTGATAGCGTATTAGTATGCTGTGTCGAGCGAGGAGATGTTCAGGAACTCCATCTCTTCCTGGATGTATCTGTGTAGGTAGCCACAGTACTTGAGTACCAGATGCAGCTTAGAATCTTTGATACCCAACTGTGTGCGAAGGGTATGAAAAATGTTTGTGAACTCCGACACATCTTGGTCTTGTCCCTGCCGCAGTGTGGTCCATTTGATGTATTTTTCCTCATAGCTTTTGACAGGGTAGTACTACTCCTTGATGGCATCCCGAAAGTCATTCCAAGTGGGTGTGGCTGAAAACAATGAGCTTGTACTTTCATCCTTCTGCTCGCAGTATGTTTCCCTCCAGTCCTTGACGTGGGGGTCTGCTTTGAGAAGAGCGAAAACAATCTTTTCCCGACTTGAAAATTCATGAACAAAAAAATAACCCTCTAGCAAATTTAACCATTTATCTACAACATATGCGTTTATTTGACCCTCGAAGATGGGGATTTCAAAATTAACTTGTACCTTAAAGGGCGTGGCATTTCTTCAGTAGCTACTGGAAGCCAATGCGTCGCCTCTAGGTAGCCGCTGAAGGATTTGCGCAAAGTTGTCCACCATCACGTTCCTTTGTCGCTCAAGGGCTTCTTCGAGCAAGATTTTGATAGGATCTCCTGCCTCCTCATCTTTCTTCTCATCCGCCATGGGAGGCCGTCGGGATTTGCGAGGCTGGTCTTGCAAAGGTTCGACCAGTTCAAGCCCTAACTCCTTATATCTTGACCTCGTTGGGGACATGAAAAGAAAAACAAAGAAAAAGCGGACCCGCTCTGATACCACTAATCCAGATTTAAACAGGAATGCAAAAGATTACAGAGATAACCATAAACACAAATATGTAGCAGAAATAATACTTCATTTCATTAATGTAAAATACTGAAATATGCTTACAAATAGTGATGGAAAGAAACCAGCTAGGGTGATGGTAGCTCTCTCGGAGAAGAGATGTGGTGGCTACATGCCTCTGAATTGTGTTACAATGAGGCTTGAAGGCCTATTTATTGTTGAGAAACAATGGAAAACCCTTCACATTCCAAAACCTAACCCTAGAAGATGAAACGCCAAATTGTGGGCCCCGTTTTTGGGTAAGTTGGTACATAAACTTCCCGGGGTCGCGAATTGGTCATATTATCTCCATTTGATGCGCATGATAGCCCATTGGAAATATCTCTCCAAGGACTACAATGGAAAAGATGATTTTTTGATAGAAAAATTGCTAATGGTAGATTTCCCAGAAAACGTCGTTTAGGGCCTCAAAACGGCTCCGAAAGTTTAGGACCCGAAAAACTGCTAAAAATAGTAAAATGTGCTATAATTAAGGAAACTGAAAAAAATGAAAGAAGCACTTATGGGGATCCAAATGGGATAGGTGGGTGGCCACCAAAATCCACCTGGATCAAATAATGTGTGACAGCACAAGTGCAATCAACATCTCAAAAACTATAGTCATGCATTAAAAAACCAAGCACATTCCTATCAAGTATCATTTCTTGAGAGAACAAGTTGTAACTAACATTGTTAAACTTGTGTACGTATGATCTGAAAATGGGGCACTAAAGGCTTCCTATCAAGCTTACAAGAACTTCTCCCACTTCCAAAGCTTAAATATTCCCAAGACCTTATGATTAACCAATTGCAGAATTAAAAGTGCTTCAAATAGGTGTGTGCTTGTGTTTGTTTTTAACTATTAAGTGTTGTAAGTTCTGTTGCTTATGCTGATATGTAAATACAAGTAACAGTAAAATAGTGCAACAAATAAACAAGCACACATAACGACAACATTAATATGGATTTCACCCAAAACTCTTGGGCTACGTCTTCTTCAGCTCTAGTCAACTCAACTAGGCTCTCTGGGATTATGAAATAAGTCCTTTTATAAGCTCCATGCTCAACTCCATTGTATTAAATAGAAACAATGGGCTTAGAACACCATATTATCCCTAGCTCTGAAGCTCTCAGGCTTTCTGGCTCTGGCTCTCAGCTCTGGCTCTCGCTTTGGCTCTGGCTCTAGCTCTTGGCTCTGGCTCGTGGCTCTGGCTCTGGCTCTGGCTCTGGCTCTGGCTTTTAGCTCTTGACTCTGGCTTATTTGACCTCTCTCTCAGCCTCTACGTGCCTCCGTAGTCTGCTTGACCTCCAAGATACTCTCATAAACCTTCCAGCGACCTTTTTCAATCCTCTTGCTGCCTCGGTAACATTTAGCTACCTGCAGCACTTGTGCTGTTTGTTTTTTTATCATGAATCAGTTATAACCCTCCATCATTGAAGAACCTAACTGTTTCCTCACAAGAATCCGTTTACAAATGGAAAAGAACAGGTAGGCAGGAAAACCTGGTTGTTTTGCCTTCCTATGGTCGTGTCAGCCAAATAACGGAAATACACAGCAAACGCACGCAAAGCACATCATAGGCCTTTAGCCCAGACTTCAAATATTATGGAATCGACCTTATAAATATATCGGGTCCGTCCCAATATTGCTTATTGCTATCGCTTAGGCAGGAGGTCTAAGAACCTCAATACATGGGAATACACAAAAATCCCAAATTATCGGATTTCAAAATCTATGAAATCGGGTCTATAATCCCTTTCGGGTCCACCTTTGGCCACCATATCCCACCGCATCGTCGCATGGCCAAATGGCCAAAAACCCATTTACACAGGAAATACATAGAAAATCTGAATTTCTAGATTTCAAATATTATGGAAACGCACTTATAAATTCCATCATGTCCGCCCTTTATCGTAAGTCACATATCGGCATATAGTAGTGTGTTGGCCCTTTGTATCGCGGGTTCACCGATTGCCGATTGCCGATATCGCCGATCGCTATCGGCCCCATCACTATATCGCAATTGGCATATCGCATTGGTAACGGCCCGGGTGTTATTTCCTTTGGTCATGCCGATCACCGATCCGCCGATCAAATCCTAACCATTGATCTGCGACTGCTAATCCAACGACTGATAGTATGTTTCGGGTACGTAACATGCATGGGGATTAACCACTTGAAAAAGAGGTTTTCTCTCTCCTCCGCCATGCCATGCATCAACCAATATATGGATTCGGGCAGAGCCCATCCAGTACTGCTTACCGCTTGAGTCCCACCCGAAATACCACTTACTGCCCCTTCCTTTCCAAACTCAAAAGGTTTGTCTGTTTGATTTATAAATCTGTCGGGTCCGTCGAAGGCCTTTGCGCCTATTTTAAGTCCTTTCCCTTTGTTTATTGAGATGCGATAAAGAATTGCGATGAGATGGGTTCTAGGGGTTTTGATGTTAAAAAACACATTTTCCCTTAAGTCCCATTTATATAAAAATTTCCCTCCTCTTCAAAGGACAAAGAAAAACTTCTTTTTGCGATAACCTCTTCATTTGAAGTCCATTTTAGCCCATTCAAGTTGTAGTAGATTCAGAATGAAAAGATCTATGCAATGGGGCTATTTCCAAGAGCATCCTTGGACTTTAATTTTCCTCTATGAGGAACTCTTTAGACTTAGAATTCTATTCTAGATCCATTTTGGATCACACCTTCCCACTAAAAGAACTTTTGGTCTGTAAAAGACTGATATACTAATATAAATAGTAAATGAGAGTAACAGCACCCTCTTCTTTCAGCCTCCATACGCTTGCCTTGCATAATGCCTCTAAACCAAAGTCTCTAACCACTTTCCTTCCTACATGGGATGGTCCTCTTGGGAAGAACTGTTTTCCTCCTTGACTTCATGCAGAACTCCTATTGAGATGGTCACAAAAGGTAGTTTGAACTTCTCTTCCTTGATCATTGATCCAAGTTGGCTCAAACAAATATGAAGTTACATCTGCTTCAAAAAAAATTCATTTGTACCTGTTTGAAAAGCTGTCAACAACAACTGTTAACAACAACAGAAATACAGACAACAATTGGATGGCCTAAAACTCCTGCTTCAACAAAAGAAATAGATCTCACATCTTGTGAACACCTCCATGTCTTACATCTACATACAAATGATGTATTAGATACCAAGCCCACAAAAAATGCCTTTAAAACAAATGACCCTTCAAGTTAAGCATGTGGAAAATATCTCAAGGATTCTTTTGAAAAGATGAAACACTTCATCATCATCTCCATCTTAGAGACCACATCAACTTTTCTCAAGTCAATATTGCATCACATGCATGTCAAAGAAATCAACCCTTAAAGTTAATCACACACACATGTTCAAAAACAAGGAAATCATCAACATCCCTGTGTTCATGCACAACACTCTCATGCATGCATTTCATCCTTCAAATTTTGCTTAAGCACACTGTACTTTCGAATCTGAAATGAATTATAATGTTGCGGCAATAAAGTGAGTATCCTACTCAACTTCTCCATTCACCTTCTTAGTAAAATCTTGCAACTTGCATTCCATTAACAAAGAAATGGAAATAGATGCTTTATATCAAAAGACATGCAATCTTAATTGGATAATAACTCTATCCATTTCCTACCAATCCTTTTCAAAGGTCTTTCCTTTCTCTGCACATCAACATCAACATGTGAATCATCTTGAAACACATCATCCATGGAAACTTTCTTTCCATTTCTGCCATTTTATTTTTCCACTTTCTTCAAGTTTTGTGGAAGCATTGTTGGATTTAGAGTCCAACACCTTTCAGAAAGATGCCCTTTCTTATGGCAGTAAGTGCAACACATGTGCATCCTCTTGACAACATGATTTGCCTTGTCCAATGGATGTTTGGGTTCTTGCTTCCTTTCCTTCAAATGTTTCCTGTAGGTGGCCATTCTCTTCCAACATCTAGAAACATTATGGTTATCCAAATCACAAAAGGAACATGCATTTCTTTTCCCATACCTATATGGAAATCTATCATGCTTAGCATAATCAGAAGGAAAATGTTTAGAACCATATTTATACCTTTCTTTTTCGCCTTTATTGCCTTCATGAGGAGGTGAATCAAATGAAGAAGTGGCTCCCTTTGGAACACCATCAATCTCTTCAAGGCTGTTAGAGTTTCCACAACTCTTTAGTTCAATTGTGTGCTTCTGAACACCTACATCCTGCAAATGATGTTTTAGGCTATTGCATTCCTCCTAAATACAATCTTCACACTCTTGAGGTAGAAGACCTGCAATGCAACTCCTTCTTGGAGTTGTTTCAATGGCCTTCATGGTAGCTTTGGAACTCTCTCCATAATCTTGTCCATAGCCAAGACCCAAATACTTAGGCCTTTCCTCAACTATTATTGGCTCAACAATACCTTGTGCATGTTTACCATAGCCCTTTCCTTCATAGCCCATCTTGGATATTAACTTGGAACCTATGCCTCTGGTATGTTTTTCAAAAGAACCAACATAAACATTCTTAGAGGAATTTGAAGACAAACTGGAATTATTTACCTCTTCTTAAAGTTGATACTTGACCAAGGCTTCTTTTGCAACAAAGATCTGTATCTCCAACTCTTGCATCCTTTCCAGGTTCATATTTGCAATATGAAGTTGCCTCTCCATTTCCTACAATTTGTCAGAAAGCAACTGCTTCTCTTCCTCCACAGAATTCAACTGCTCTCTAAGTACGCTTCTCTTTGTTACATCCTCATACATTTCCCTCGCCTTGTCCATCGTGATGAAGAAGTCTTGCTTCGTGTCTGCATCAAAGAGTCTTGTGATGAAGGAGGAATTTGAGGACTCACTTGTAGAAGTTGTCATTATGCCAATGAACAAGAGAATTTCAAAAAATATTAACAAAGAGCTTATTCAGGAAACCTTTTACAACAAACCTCTTGTGCTTCAAGGATTTCTTTAAGGTCCTTTGGGATAAGAAGAATGCCTTTAGCCCTTCTTCCTTCTTGTCCTTCCTGAACTGAGCTATCAATAGCTTTCTCATCACCTCTGCAAATTCAAACAATAGTCAGTCTGCAAACAAGCATAGAATCAAGCTCTGATTGTTTAGACACCTTTCAAACAAGAAATATTTGCTATTTCAATCAAGCATTCCAATCTAATACCACTTTGTCTAGTATAACCAGCTTTGATATCACCTTCCTAAAGGTGTGGTTAATCAATCTCAAGCTCTAATACCACCTGATTTGAAAATGGGGTGCTAAAGGCTTCTTGTCAAGCTTACAAGAACCTCTCCCACTTCCAAAGCTTAAATATTCCCAAGACCTTATGATTAACCAATTGAAGAATTAAAAGTGCTTGAAATAGGTGTATGCTTGTGTTTGTTTTTAATTATTAAGTGTTGTAAGTTTTGTTGCTTATGCTGATATGTAAATACATGTAACAGTAAAACAGTGCAACAAATAAACAAGCACACATAACAACAATATTAATATGGAGTTCACCCAAAACTCTTGGGCTACGTCTCCTTGAGCTCTAGTCAGCTCGACTAGGCTCTCTAGGATTATGGCATAAGTCATTTTACAAGCTCCACACTGAACTCCATTGTATTACACAAAACAATGGGCTAAGAACACCATATTATCCCTGGCTCTGAAGCTCTTAGGCTTTCTGGCTCTGGCTTTGGCTCTGGCTCTGGCTCTGGTGCTAGCTCTTGGCTCTAGCCTGGCTCTAGCTTTGGCTCTGGCTCTTGGCTCTCTGCTTTGGCTTCTCTGATATCTCTCTTGGCCTCTACATGCCTCTGTAGTCCGCTTGACCTCCAAGCGACTCTCAACAACCTTCCAGCGACCTTTTCAGTCCCCCTGATCCCTCAGCAACCTTCAACTGCCTTTAGCACTTGTGCTCTTTGTGTTTTTATCATGCATTGGTTACAATCCTCCATCATTGAAGAACTCGATTGTTTCCTCACAAGAATCTGTTTACAAATGGAAAACAAAAGGTGGGAAGGAAAACCCAGTAATTTTGCCTTCCTCTGGCCATGTCAACCAGATAATGGAAATACATAGGAAATGAACACAAAACACATCATGGGCCTTGTTATCGGGAAATCTAGTGTCTATGTAGAGCTGCTAGTCCCACTAAGATGGGTAGCTATCTTAGAAACAAACAGATTAAAGTTACTTTCGTTTTCCTTTATGAGAAGTAGATAGGAGAGGATCAAAGAATACCAACCTCGATCTTTCGCTCGGTTCTTTTCTTGTTCCTTCTCCTTACCGACAAGTCTTTGCCGCTTCTCCCTTGACCACTCTGCTTCAAAGAGTACCTGTAAACTCAAAGTAGCATAATACCTTCAAAGTGCAGAGATCTATAACCATAAGCAATATAGGACCAGATATATATCGACCACACAAATGCATATACTATCAGACATACAAGAATGTGGAGGAAAACTTGAATAGTTTTATTGATATAAAGATTAGAAGAGATGATTACAACCCATTGATCTGACCCAGCATCATCCTCCCAGCATGAAAGCCCTTCTTCACCTCATGAAAAGCTTAGATCACCCAACACTATGATATTCCACCAAGAAAACAACAACACTTCCTTACAAGATTCAAAATTCTGCCTCTGGATCTCTGGGATGAGCAATCCATATATAGATGATTGCAGGGAGGTGAGTTAGCTTATGGGATTTTGATTAGTGTCTTCTCTCTGATAGTTATTAATTCCACTTGGAGATTGATGATATCTTACTCATCCCTGGGCGAATTCAGAGAGGCAAGTGTCACAGGAGAAGCTTATGGAAGATTCCATGATCATCCACCTCGCAAATTGTCTATGCCATTTGTCCATTCTCGCCCATTGCACCCTACAGAAGGGATTTCTAGTATGCATCACACCTTTTACACTGGGGAGGTGAGATGCATCACACCCCTAGCACTGAGCAACCTGTATGGTCCAGTTTTGACCAGTTCTGAGCAGTTTTCCGTGGAGAACTTCTGGGAGATGATGTAATCAGCTGACCTTGTTCCTTTAGGGTATGAAACAACACTTTTAGGGACTCAAAAGCCCTTGGTTTATGGACATATATTATTGGGGTTTTAGTGCCAAAAAATGTCTATAACAGTTTCCCCCCTAAAGCATGATGTCGTTAATCTTTTGATGTCGGGTGAAATGCTTTATCATGAGGATCCCAGGTTTTTCGAGCTGGAAGGTGACCTATAATAAGATACAAAACAATACATTATCTTCATAATATTTTCATGATCTAGCTGAGGCAGGCATTCCCATGCTCAGCTTTATAAATTCATTTTCATGTACATAGGACAAACAACCGTTTGTGTCGCAGACTAATGATTCTGATAGAGTCATCGTCCTTTGATTCAGATGATCATTTGTGCAGCAATGATGTACATTTGATGTCTTTATTTTCCTGAATATATCGCAGCCTGGATGGATGAAACTAGATCCGGGGTCTTCAAACTCATCTAATCTTCGCCCAAAGTACAAGTCGATCCATGTGAAAAATGTTCTGAAGTTGAACATGGAAAGACATCGCCTGATTACCAACCAATGATGTAAGCTGTTAACAGGCGCGAGAGGAATCACCGATAATGATGATGACCCTCAAGGTACGATAGTACAATTCATGTGGTGTGAAAATGGGACTTGGCGTTGAACACCATGCAAAATCTCTCGGTCGAAGGCCATTGATGTAAACCTGTCGCCGAAAGTGAGAAACTTGCCATTGAGGCATGCAAGCTTCAAAGTACTGAAAGGGTTGTTCCTAGGTCAACTTCTTGGATAATGAGATGATGTCGACAAGAAGTTACCCGGCATAGGAGGGCCTTAATGAATCCCACATCTATGACATGGAACATAGAAGATGACTTTTGGAAGTGAAAAAATTCTAATGATACAGGGTTCAGGGTGGCGGTCATGAAAGAATGAAGTGTAAAGGTGTTGCAGTGGACGAGACAAAAAATGGGTTGGTGAATTCTCCGATCGACTTCTCTTGAACATATCAAGGACACTTAAAATGGATTGGTAGCATTAAACCCAAAGATGGATGGTACGGTGGACCAATGGTAATATGACTGGTGAACGGAATAACCTAACCCGACTCAGACATGGAGTGAAAAGTGTCATGTTCAAGAGCGACTTTGCTACCAATAAAGTTTCTTCAAGTTTTCTTCCTATTTTTTCCCCAATCATTGCTGACCAGTACCTCTTTATTTTATCAAGCTTGAGGAGGATAACATATGCTTGTTCTATAATTTTCCCTTCAGGCAAACCCGTCACTATGTTTTAACGAGCCTAGCGACAGTGAAACTCATTCTTGTCTATATGGACAAGTTTGTCGCTATTGGTTTTAACGAGTTTAATGACAAAGATAACTCGGTCCTTTTTCAATTTTAGAGAGCCTGAAAAGGGACATAAAGGAAACTCCAATAATCCTTTTTCATCATATAATCCCTTAAGTCTGAAAAAGTATAAAATAATACGAAAGGGATGAATTTTCGATAATTTTAATGAGCCGAACAAAACAAGCGCTCAATATTTTTGTGTAATAATCCCTCAGGTTGAAAAAGATTAAAATCTAGAGGAGGGATAGCACTCTTGGTAGCTTTAACAAGCTGGAGAGGCCAACTGCTCGGCAATCTTTTCATATTTTATGAGTCAGATGAAAATAGCTTAAAGGAGACTTGTTTTTTTTTTAGGAACGAGTGATAATTTCGGGTAGCAGCTGATTCCACGTAAGGTTTGGAATTTCCAATCACAGCAGTGTCACAAGGATGGCTAACAGAATCACTCTTCGTAGTTGTTCCTCAAAAGGGGTAAACAATCAAATGGAGGCGAATGATCGGCTAAAACAGAGTGGAAGTGATGATGAAAACACAACCAAAGCTCAGGAGCTGATGATAATGCATTCACAATGGTTATTTACCAGAAATTGGTTCATTTTTTAACGAGCTTAAACTCTGGGGGAAACATTTGCTCATTGCTTAGGTTTAATTTTTAATGATCTTGAACTTCACATAAAAACTGCTCATGATAATGGTCATTGATTATTTGATTCCACTACTAACACTTTGTTCTTTTGATGGTCATACTGCCTGTTCAATTTCTTCATCAAAGCGATTAGAAATGAACAATACATGATTGAAAAATGAGTTAAAACACTAATACCTTACTTGAATTGCGTGAAAAGTAATTTAAAAGTGGTTTTTACCCCTAATTTTACCATTTCATTTGAACTTTGGTTTGTTGGAGCTCTGGAGGTGCCTTCCCCCCTCGATTTTCACTAGTCGATTTCAAGAGATTTTGTGGATGATTCTCGGTGCCTTCTGGACCAGGTAAGAGCTAAGCCTAAGCTCTTCAGTTGCATTCCTTCCTTTTTGAACTCTGAGCATGTTTCCCTATTTTTCTGAGCCCCTGGGGTTTGAAAATTTTGCCTGGGTCCATCGCACCCTTCCTATATCGAAAGGTGCAATGCATACTGGCTTGACCATTGGCCAGTCAGTATGCATCTCACCCAGTACATTGCTAGGGTGCGATGGGCGCAAGAAGGGAAACTTTTGCACTCTTTTCTCATGGAAATTTTGTTTTTTTTTGCGAAATCAGGACCCTAACTCTTCTCTTGTTTGTTTTGCAGAGATTCATTGGAGCAAAATGGTTGTTACATGGCAAGAATGTGAGCATGAAGAAGAGGAAATGGTTGCTTTACATGATTCGGGTATGGTAACTGCATTGCGGAACCATGGCCTGCTGAAGTTTTTTCGCATCTCTAGCATGAGGCAACAAATCAACTTGTTGCAATATTTCCTCGATGCATGGGATCCTACCAACCAGGTGTTCCAGATCATAGGCAATTCCATCCCCTTGACTGTCATGGACATCTATTTTCTGACCGGTTTATCGAGGTGTGGTGCCCCTCTCTCATTATCAGGTTCTACCCGTGGGGGTGAATTCGTGAGAGATTACATTTGCCGGTACTGTAGAGAGGGATCTCAGCTGAGTAGGGATGGAAAGATCAACATTCGATATGTCACTGACCGGTCCTTGAGGACCATTCTATTCACTATTGCTAGACTGGTTGGTAGTGCGGCTCTTCACGTGGCTAACAGGTCTTATATGCAGTACGCTTTGGAATGCCTTGAACCAAAGGTGTTCAACTGGTGTGATGCAGTACTCCCTATGATGAAAGAACAACTGACCAAGGTAAAAAGCAGAAAATCCAAGAATTCCAGGAAAGTTTTATTTTAACCGCTTTTGCCTTGGAAAATATCCCATTGTTGCAACCGCAGTACATTTCACTTGGTTTACCTCCACTGACTGAGCCACGGATGCAAAGATGGGTTGACCTCATGGCCCGACATGCTGGTCAGACCCAGGTTTCTTTCTCTAATACCTTCTTTGAGTGGTTTAACCATCAGGAGATGGTTTATGCCGAGGGTCCATATGCTGGTATGGATTTCTAAGGTGACCCGGATTTGGTGCTGCCAGCTGGTGAGCAGTGGGGTGCTATAGGTAAATTCTCTGACCATATCTCTATTTATCATTTTTTATAATGTTCTCGTGATTTCTTCTATCAAGACTAATCAAAACTCATGTGCTCATGTAGATATTGGACCAGTTCGGCCAACAGTACATCTAAGAGCACCAACTGTTGTTCCAGTAGGAGAGGCTATGGGGAGGGTTATCCTTCACGACCTTGATGTGGCCGAGACTCTTTTAGCATTGCAGGATTAGGTCGAGGGTCTCACTCTTGGTATTCCAGATGTGAGGACCGATGAGCTACCTCTAAGGTTGCAGCAACATACTACTCGCGTGCCGAGTCGATGGACTAGGCTTTTACGCATGATTTCACAGGCGCTGACTTGTTATCACTAGCATCATTAGACTAGGGTGCCCCCTAGATTTTTGAGTTTTGGGTCATTTGATCGATTTTGTCTTGGTTACAGAACATTATGTATAAACCATAAACAGTTATATATATTCTTTTTATTTTCGGAGCTTTATTTTGGTTAAGTTACATGATCTTGATGCAAATATTGATGAAATGCTTCTTTTATAAATGTTGCAAATGTCTATCTAACACATAATTGGCAATGAGTCAGTTAATGTGTTTATGTTTCTGGAAATATGATGATATTGAATAGAATCAAACTTCCTTTCCAAAATCTTGACCCTTAGGAACATGCGATAGATAGTTGGATTCTGTACAGAGTAGACACCAGTGAGCTATAGAATGATGAGTTGTGAGTCTATCCTGACAACAAGTCGGCATATGCCATGTGTGATGGCATCAGAGAGGAGTTCTATCAAGGTGTTGTATTTAGCAATGTTGTTCGTTGACCGACCAATACATACCCCTCTGAAACTCACTAACTCGCCGCTTGGATCGAAGATGGCCTAGGCCGCAGAAGATAGGTTCCACGAACTATGACTCACTCCGTCGGCATATCCAACAAATGATTCCAATAGGTTTGACATCTGCAACAAATGCAAAAGTGGATCACTTAACCAAAACAATTACCCTTAGCGAAAACAAAAATGTAACAAAAGCATAGGGGTTACTATCTTGAGTCAAGCATAGTAACACTTAAGGTACAACCCATTGCAGGGTTGCGCCAGTGGAATCCCATCATAATCCACTAATGCGTAGGATCCTTTTGCTAATACACGCTTAAAAATATAGGCGACCATCCATAAAGACTTGAACTCACCTGCTCCCAATTTATTGGACTCCTGGTCGTAAAGTAAGACCAGGTCTCCTTCTGAGAAGACACGGGGTTTGACATTCTTGTCGAACTATGCCTTGACTCATTTCTTATGGGCTTCGTTAGCCAGAGCGGCATCACGATGGGTTTCATGCAATTGGATTAGTTCCAAGAAACAAGCCTCCTCTTCTGAAGTTCCGGGGAGAAGGTTGACCGCGAGTTAGAGGGACGAGATTTCGCACTAAACCGGTAGGATCGCTTCTAGGCCATACACCAGTTGAAAAGGGGTAAACCTGGTTGCATTCCTCACCGATGTCCGGTATGCCCACAAGGCCGAGTACAGGATCAGGTGCCAACTCCTTTTATGGACTCCAATCATCCTTTGCAGCATCCGCTTCAGGACCTTGTTGATTGCCTCAACTTGTCAGTTAGCTTGTGGATAATACAGAGTAGAGCTGTCGTGGGATAGCCCTAATTTGGTAGCCAACTCAACCATCATGTGATTGCAAAAATTCGATCCATGATCTATGACTATGGCCTGTGGACGCCGAATTTGGAGACTACCTGATTGAAGAAGAAGAGGGCAACTGTTTCGTCGCTGTTGTTTAATGTAGGCATCTCCTCAGCCCATTTGGTAAAATAGTCTACTGCGACTATTATATACCCATGCCCCCCGGTCAAGGTGGGGTTACATGTCATGAAATATGTGCCCCATTTGGCGAATGGCCCAACAGCAACTACTGGTTGCAGAGGTGCGGGTGGTATTCTGGTTTTGCGATCGAAGATTTGATAGGCATGGCAACTTATGACTGCGGTTATGAAATCTTTGAACATTGTTGACCAGAAGTATCCTGCTCGTAAAATATTTTGTGTTGTAGCGTAACGAGATTGACGCCCCCCACACGTGCCTGAATGGCAATCATTCAGGACTTTTTCGGCCTCCTCATGGGTGAGGCACCTCCGCAGAACTGTATCGACACCACGACAGTAAAACGTTTCACCAACAATCATGTAGTCTTTTGCTTGGTATTGAATTTGTCGTTGTTCCAAGTGGGAGGTATCAGACCTATATTTTTGGGTTTGGAGATAGATTATTATGTCTCCATACCATAGATTGCTTGAAGATATTAGAAATAAGGATTCGTCCACGATCACTTCTTCTGATGTTGCATCGTTGGACGATGATGGGAGATTGCATAGTAACTCAGCGAAAACCAAGGCTTTCTTCGATTTGGATTTTATAAATTCCAGATCAAACTCTTGTAAAATTTCTATCCATTTTGAATATTTTCCCCCCAACAACTATTGCGACAATATATAAGTCATGGGGTTGCAATCTGACAAAATGGTAGTTTTTCGAAAGAGGACATAGTGGCAAAATATTTGTATCGCTTGAATAGCTGTGAGAGCTAGCTTTTCAACGTAGGAGTACTTGCTTTCTGTATCATTTAAGTTTCTACTCAAATAATATATAGGATGTTAAATTCCATTATCTTCTTGAACTAACACCATTGCGATGGTCATATCCGCTGCAGCCAGATACAGGTTAAAGTCTTTTTGATAATCAAGAGCATACATTAATGATGCTTTTATTAGGGATTCCTTTAAAGCATCAAAGGAAGCTTGCGCGAACTGATCCCAGATGAAGGGTACTTCTTTTTTCAATAGACGAGTATAACCTTTAGCAAGTTCAGCGTAATTTGGAATGAACCTCCTCAGAAAGTTTTCTTTCCCTTGGAGTTTTTGAATCTGAAGCAAATTTGAAGGTGGAGGTAAATTAATGATTGCCTGAACCTTATATGGGTCGAGACGAATCCCATCCTTTGAGACCACAAAGCCTAGTAAACGACTAGAATTGACACAAAACACACATTTGTGTGGATTGAGTCTTATCTTGTAGTGTCAGCAACGTAGAAATATCGCTCTCAAATGCTGCGAATGATCAGTCCGCTTTCGCAAATGAGCCGGGAGGTCATCGAGATATGGTTGAACGATGTTCTTTATGTCATGGAAAGCATAATTCATTTCCCTCTGAAATGTTTCCCCTGCATTCTTTAAACCAAAGGGTAGCTTGCGATATGCGAATGTGCCCCACGGACAAATAAATGCAGTCTTTGACTAGTCGTTGGGTGGATGTTAATTTGATTATACTCAGAAAATCCATCCAGGAACAATATTCAATACCCAATCGGTTAGAGGAACCGGGTAAATAAAACCATCATGGAGAAGTTTTTCAATTTTTGCCTTGATGGCAACGACTTTCTTGGGGTGCACCTACCGTAGCCATTGTCATACCAATTTGACATCTGGATACATCTTAATTTTGTGTTCAACTATGCTCAAGTTAGTGCCTAGAATTTCCTCATACGACCAAGCAAAGACATCTCTGAACTCGCGAAAGAGAGTGTAATATATTTCCAGTTCTGAAGAAGAACAAGATTTGCCGACATGAATATTCTCTACAACATTTGTTTTGGTCAAGATATTTATGGAAATAGTCTCTTCAATATTGGACAAGTTTCATTCGAAATCCACCGTGTTTATAGTATTGGATAGAAAATAAAAAACTGAGGGATGATGAAGGTCACTGGAACTATCTTCTTTGTAATCCGGAAGATGGGAACAATGGTGGTAATCTTCCCATGGTGCCTCGTCAATGATCATTGACTGAACAATTCCTTCGCCTATAGAATGTACTTGTGACCAAGGATCTGAAGGGGTGCCATTTTCCTTAAACCTATCTATCCAAACGCTTGATGAGCGTTGATTTGGGTTTGCTTCCCATGCCGAAAACATTGATTGCTACAATATTTCTATTGGGCTCAGAGGCAATACCTGCAGATGATCCATGTTAATATTATTTCCAGACATCTTTTGAATAGAAGATATCATATTGCAAGTTCCCACACTTGCCACTTCCGCCAGATTGATTGGAGGCGGTAGGGAAAAATATCCCATTAATATAGGGTCCTTTAGTAGGCCTACTCCGATATTTTGAAGTGAATGAGGGATTCCATGGATCATCAGAATGCTTCCCGTAACTTGTGAACTGTTGGGGAGAAATGTTTGTTGGTCGATGATTGTAATACCTCCTTCGAAGGGAAATGCAATCTTCCTAAAGTAGGTCCACACAAGGGTAGCCATAGCATATATCCATGGCCTTCCTAGTAGGATGTTGTAATCGAGGTTTTTGTCGATCACTTCAACATCAATTTCTACTGTTTTTCTGCCCAGTTCGACTTGCAAGTTACTTAAAATCACATATGGGGTGTATGTTCATCCATCAAATTCTTTTAATGTCATCGAAGATCGTGAAAAGGGTGGAGATCCTAAAGTTTTCCAGCAACTCATCGACATAATACATGTAGATGCCCCCTCATCAATAATTGTTCGATGAACAGTTTTGTTGAGGGCTTTCACTTGAATGAGGAAAGCTAGATGAGCTAGTAACTAAGGGTCATATCCTTTGTGATTAAAAGAAACAAGATTGGAATCTGTTGGGTCAATCCCACCTATTGCTGATAATAAAACCTGCTTTTGGGAGGGGCAATTTTGCAGTACCTCAAGTGTCAACATAGCGGATGGCGATTGGGCTAGATCCTCCACTATATTATAATGCTGTACTGCTCTGGCATGAGGATTAAATGTCAATTTGTGTACTACTCCCTTTGGCAGCTTTATCGTTAGTTCAGGAATGATGGGTGGCACAACTTCGGTCAAAGTTGTTGTTGAACTACTAGGTTGATCACCAGCCTTGCTGTTCGACAGCTATGGATTCCCGTAATCTTTATTCCTTGTCGATATCAAAGCATCATTTTGCTGCTTCAAAACAGACAAAATTAGCACTTGGGACAGGGAAGCATTGTCACTAGCAACCAGATTTGTTCCTGGTTTCAGAAATGGATCAGTTAATACTGCCGAGGTCTTTGAATTCTTAAAGAATTTTCTAAGATCGGCTTTATGTGGACAATCTTTCGTCCAATGATCCTCATCACATATGAAGCATGGATGACTGTTTTCCTATCTCCAGAAGGGTTTGCGGAAGATTTTTCAGGAGACGACTCCTCCTGTTTTTTCTTCTTCCCTTTCTTTTTCTTCTTGCCCCCTGGTTGCTTTGGTTCTTTGCCTTTGTCAGTCAACACGGAATTTACCTCTGAGGCGTTAAATTCCTCATTTTCATTTTGATTTGAAACCATACGAGCCTTCTTTGATGTAGCTTTTAGGGTTTTCATGCTAGTCACACCTGTCACGACATTGTCAGCATGAGAGTCTTTGCTTGATTTAGGAGGGGGAGGAACGGAGAATTCCGGTTTAGGAGCATCAGGGATTTTATTGTAGAGCATTCCAGACTGAGTATATATCAAGTCTAGATATTACGCATGAGCAATTACTTGCTCTTCAGTGACGACTCCTCCCTTTGCCACATATTCTATAATAGAAGGTAATAATGACTTAATAAACCATTCAGCTAGCAGTTGATCAGGAACATATGTTTTTACCATTCTACGATGACATTGCCACTCATGAATATGATCAGATATGTGAGTGGATGTCATTTGCTTGAAATTGGTAAGAAGCTATGTTCCCGTTTTGTACCTTATGGGTAGTTGAAAATGGGTTAAAACGGTTGTGGCTAGGGTGTTGAAGTCATCAAATGAAGCTCTAGGTAATTCGATATACCATTTTGTTGCCAGACCAGTTAATGTTCGCTGAAAAAGGTGAAGCCTAATCGAATCATCATTTAGAGTGTTAGATGAACACCACAGGTGAAAGGTCATCACATGATTTGAAGGGTCTTCACTCGGATTTCCATTAAATTTAGGAATATCTGATGGAAGTTTATGTGGAATCGCTGGCCACCAAGGGGCGTAAGCAATTGGATCATTTGTCAGCCGATTTAGATTTGGTAAGTCTAAAGTTGCCACGAAGGGCAACTGTTGATTCAAGTTCGGTGAAGCATACCCAGGATAAGATGGAATTGCATGAGCAATGGGTCTTTGGATACCAGCATAGTTCATTTGATGCTGATAACTTTGGTAAGGTTGATGAGCATAACCATTATGAAATGGTTGATGTTGACCATTTTGAATATACAGCTGCCCATTACTTGCAAAGATTTGGTGCCCGGATCCTTGGTAAACTTGCTGGAATTTCGGTTGTTGATATTGCACCATCCATGGTTGTGAAACCATTTTCTGTTGTCTAATAATGGCTGTTTGACCAAGCTGAGAGGTGATGGTACCTGTTTGAGCCTGGGTCACTCCAGTTAAGGAGCCACTAATCGATGATTGTGGTGGCGTCGTAGAGACAAGAGGATGTTGAATTGTGACCTGAGAGATTTGAGGTTGGCATACAACAGGCAACGTTTGTACTTGTGACACCGTCACAATAGCCGGTGTAGTGGGGATATTTGACATAGACAGACTTTGTTGCATTGAGTATACAACTCTTTGTTATTGAGGCAGTATTGGTACCCAACCACTGGATGTAATTCCAGCACAACCTGAATTCTGTTGTGAACTCTCGTATGTTTCTTCTCTCGGAGGAGACAATGAAAGGGTATATTGCCCCCCATATGGTGGTAATCCAATACTCAAAGGAATGATTTGCCTTTGAGGACTGGACTACCCAAATTGACACCGCAAAGGATCAATTTGTTGAGACTCAACATAAGAGATTCCAGATATTATTACGGATGAAAAAACGGGAACAGACCATACTGTCGAAACGGCCCCTGGATGGGATCCATCCAGCGATTGAGAGCTAGTTGGGACAGATGGTACGCCGACGAACATTGCTGGAGTGACAGCAAGGAGTTCTGTCGCTACTGTGTCAGATGACACAGTCCTAGATGTTGACGGTTGTTCAGACATATCTAGTCTATCCAAAAGATTTCTTGGCGATTCTACAGGAACTTCCGATGACGGGAGACTAATTTTTGACGAAGAAGGATATAGGGTGATCCCAACTCCAAAATGCGATGGAGTACTAGATGGAGGATCCTCCACAATCTCTTATATAGTAATCAATCCAGGTGGAAGAGGTAGACCGTCAGGTCCGTAGAATATTTCTGGTGTCGAAGAAGGTATAGATTCTATAGCGACAGATGTTTGGGGAATAACACCTTCCGAATCAGCTGTAGACGGGGCCGGTTCAGGAATATAAGTGTTTACCGTCACACTAGGGTCAATTCTACTATCCTCTTGTGGCTGTGGAACTTCTTCTGTAGAAGCAGGGATACCAGAAATTTTTGGAGTAACCAGAGTCTTTGAGGGTGTTGGAACACTTGTTCCAACCAAACCAGGAGACTTTGATCCGGTTAAATGAGTTCGCTTTGTCCGGAATAGTTTTGTTTCCAGAGACAAAGACGGTTGACTCATAAGTCTCTGCAAATGACGGGGTTTTGATTGACTTTCCTCCACGATTGAGGATTACTCAATCAAATAAAAATAAAGGGGAAAATGATTCCAAATTAAATGAATTCTAGACGCTTTGACACAACTTGCTTTTTCAATTTTTAAGAGTCGAGAAAAAACAAAAGATGACTCTAGTCACCTTCGATTTTTAATGAGCATGAAGTGACAAGTGCTCAGGTGGACCTTTTCCTTTAAGGAGTCTAAAAAGGAATGAAAGAGACTACTCTGTAAATCTAGACAGAGGGATTACCTAACCAATCGAAAAACTGTAGAATACTTTTTATGGTACGACATTCAATCTTCCCGAATGCCGTGTTCAGTGCATTGCGATCGATAGGGTGGTAGACATGGCTTCCTATGGATAAAGGATATAGCCTATTAATACTCGACGGTACGTGGGAGCACAAGTTCATACTGGCACTTGTCGTCTCAAAGAGGAGGAATCACCCAACCAACAATGAAAGCGATAGTTACCAGGCTTTACGACGCCACAATACGTCTCCAGCCTAGACTTCTAAATGTTGTGCGTTAGGTTCCAAAGCATTTTTATGTTCATTGAATTTATTTTACAGTTGATCTTTCTTATGAAATTTTCCTTTCAGGGTCACCGCGTGATGTAGATATATAATTCCTAAAATGCAATCTAAGATGATAAATAATCATTTAATCTTCTTTTTGCAATGAAAATCCTAGCTACTAAAGAAAGAGAGATGATATTCTTTCAACATAGAGTAGAGAGCACACACTAGATGCACTGTCCTAAATCAAACCAACAAGCAGTCTAAATGCAAATGCACATGCATTTATTTGCTTTCAGCCTTCTTAATGTGTGAATGACAAGAAGAACTCTAAGTACGAATCTGAATTATCTTTTCAAAGTGACAGTACTAACAAATTTCTCTTCAAAAACGAAAGGAATATAATGATGAAACTTTGCGAATTTGAATTGAAAACTTGTTTCGACACTTGAAAAACTACTAATTCAAATCAAATACAAGAGTAACTGTATAATCAACCATCAATAACAATAGAATTCTTTTCTTTGACTGAAAACAACACTTGCGACACTTCCAAATCAAAATACGACAGTTTGATTACGCTACTTTTTGTAAAAGAAAACTGTAAATGGCGCACAATACATAAAAACATTCACAATTCTTTGTACTAATCATGCAAAGGAAGGGAGCCTCAACAGTGGTATACTGATCACAGACAACAAAACTCCTAAATAAAGCTGAAGAGAGTGAACAAAGAAACCAAAATCTCGAAGCAGAAGAGGTCTTGTCTGATCAGCGCACCTGCAACACATGGAAAGTGCGATACAACGCACCTACTGCACACGGGAGGTGAGATGCATCCAAATTCCCTAGAGGAGAAAGTGCAATGGTCCAGGGACGAGACTTCAACTTGGTTCTTGGTCATAGTTTGCAGCTTAGTTCAGGGATTTAGGCTGAGCTAATGATAGTCAGTAAATAGAAATCACAGGGGCTGATCTAATGAGGTTAATAGAGCCACCACTAGGGCAATTAAGATGTTTGAAAATTGATTGTTCAATTTATAAACAAAACTCGGAAATAGACTGAAGCAGCATTGATCTACTTTTCACTTTCTTAGCAAATGCAGTTCAAAGGCTAGTTGGCCTGACTTCAGGATCCCTCTGTAAGTTTATAAAACAAACAAATATAGACAAGCAAACAATCTATTCGCTCCCCAGCGGAGTCACAATTTTCTTATCGAGAAATCTGGTGTCTATGCAGAGATGCTACTCCCACTAAGACAGGTAGATATCTTAGAAACAAACAGATTAAAGTTACTTTTCTTTTCCTTTATGAGAAGTAGATAGGAGAGGATCAAAGAATACCAACTTCGATCTTTTGCTCGGTTCTTTTCTTGTTCCTTCTCCTTACCGATAGGTCTTTGTCGCTTCTCCCTTGACCACTCCGCTTCAAAGAGTACCTGTAAAGTCAAAGCAACATAATACCTTCAAAGTGCAAAGATCTACAATCATAAGCAATATAGGATCAGATATATATTGACCACACAAATGCATATACTATCATACATACAAGAATGTGGAGGAATACTTGAATATCTTTATTGATATAAAGATTATAAGAGAGGATTACAACCCATTGATCTGACCTAGCGTCATCCTCCCAGCATGAAAGCCCTTCTTCACCTCATGAAAAGCTTAGATCACCCAACACTATGATATTCCACCAAGAAACCAATAGCACTTCCTTACAAGATACAAAATTCCCGCCTCTGGATCTCTGGGATGAGGGATCCATATATAGATGATTGCAGGGAGGTGAGTTAGCTTTTGGGATTTTGATTAGTGTCTTGTCTCTGATATTTCTTGATTCCACTTGGAGATTGATGATCTCTTACTCATCCCTGGGCGAATTCAGAGAGGCAAGTGTCACAGGAGAAGCTTCTGGAAGATTCCATGATCATCCACCTCGCAAACTGTCTATGCCATTTGTCCATTCTCATCCATCGCACCCTACAGAAGGGCTTTCCAGTATGCATCGTACCTTTTACACTAGGCAGGTGAGATGCATCGCACCCTTAGCACTGAGCAACCTGTATGGTCTAGTTTTGACCAGTTCTGAGCAGTTTTCTGTGGAGAACTTCTAGGAGATGATGTAATCAGCTGACCTTGTTCCTTTAGGGTATGAAACAACACTTTTAGGGACTCAGAAGCCCTTGGTTTATGGACATATATGATTGGGGTGGTAGTGCCCAAAAATGTCTATAACAGGCCTTTAGCCCGGACTTCAAATATTATGGAATCGGCCCTATAAACCTATCGGGTCTGTCCCATATTGCTTATTGCTATCACTTAGGTGGGAGTTCTAAAAACCTCAATACACGGGAATACATAGAAATCCTAAATTCTCAGATTTCAAAGTCTATGAAATCGTGTCTATAATCCCCTTCAGGTCCGCCTTTGGCTGCCATATCGCATCACATCATTTCGTGGCCAAATGGCTAAAAACCCATTTACATGGGAAATACATTGAAAATCCAAATTTTCGGATTTTAAATATTATGGAATCACACTTATAAATTCCATCGTGTCTGCCCTTTATCGCAAGTTGCATATCGGCATATCGCAGTGCATTGGCCCTTTGTATCAGGGGTCCGCTGATTGCCGATCATCGATATCATCAATCACTATTGGCCTTTTCACTATATCGCAATCGACATATCGCATTGGTAATGGCCCAGGGGTTCTTTCCTTTGGTCATGTCGATCATTGATCCACCGATCAAATCCTGATCATTGATTCGCGACTGCTAATCAAACGGCTGACAGTCCGTTTTAGGTGCGTAACTTGCATGGGGATTAACCGCCCGAAAAAGCAGTTTCTTCTCTCCTCCATCATGCCATGCGTCGGCCAATGTATGGATTCAAGCAGAGCCCATCCAATACTGCTTACCACTTGAGGCCCACCTGAAATACCACTTACTTCCCCTTCCTTTCGGAACTCAAAAGGTTTGTATGTTTGATTTATAAATCTGTCGGGTTCACTGAAGGACTTTGTGCTTGTTTTAAGTCCTTTCCCTTTATTTATTGCGATACGATAAAGAATTTTGATGTGACGGTTTTTAAGGGTTTTTATGTTAAAAAACACATTTTCCCTTAAGTCCCATTTATATAAGAATTTTCCTCCTTTTCAAAGGACAAAGGAAAACTTCGTTTTGCAATAATTTCTTCATCCGAATTCCATTTTATCCCGTTCAAGTTGTAGTAGATTCAGAATGAAAAGATCTATGCAATGGGGATATTTCCAAGAACATCATTGGACTTTCATTTTCCTATGTGAGGAACACTTTAGACTTAGAAGTCTATTCTAGATCCATTTTGGATTAATGTACCCACTAAAGAGCAATTGGCAGATATATTTACCAAACCACTGGCAAGGGAAGCCTTTGAGTATCTCAAGAAGGAGATAGGAGTTGTGATTTCTCCCTCCAAATGAGTTCATTTTGGTAGGTAGTGGTAGTTACTCAGTAGGTGGAATTCATGGTAGAGTAGGTTTCATTGGTTCAGAGGGAGTGAAAGTGAAGTTTTCTTTTCCATTGATATCAAAGGGGGAGAATATTGGCATCGGAGAAGACCATGCCAAGCCTGAGAAGGAGTCTGCAGTGTTTCCATCAGTGCCAAAGGGGGATATTGTTGGAAATTTGATGGTATGTAAGTGTTGCCATTGATGTCAAACAAGGGTCAGCCTGATGATTGGGTTTCATGCCTTGGAGGTTGTGATTCCAGCTGTGTAGAGGCTTTAGATCTCTCCTTGAGGTAGAATATGGGTCAAAGATTAATTAAATTCCCTCCATTCAATAATGATTAGATTAAAATTTCCTGTTAAACACATACATGGTAGCAATAAAATATTAAGATAAGCATGAGATTCTCTTTATTATTAATCAATGATATACATTTATAGTACATTCATATGACCTTTAGTTTCATATTCCAAGGTCTCTTGGACTTCCTTAGACTATTCTGCTTCCACACCAACCCTTAGAGGATTAGGTGTCCAACATTCCCCCCCTTAATCCAAAGGTTTATGTATGAGTCCAAGAAGAAAGTTGTAATACAAAACATGCAAAAATGCATGGCAACAGTAGGCTGAATGGGCTCTCTAAAATTTTGGTATAAGGGAGGTGGTTTAAGGATGACCACCAACACTAGAATTCTCAGTGCAGTTCCCAGAACTCTTCCAAGTCTGGCATGAAGATTACGTCTTCTGCTAGAGGAAGTGCTCCTGATGTTTTGAAGAGGGAAACCTTCAAACATGAAAGGGAGGTCTCACCCCACATAAAAGGGAGAACCTCAACCTGAAAAGGGAGGTCTCAACCTGTGATGGTTTAAGGATGAACAACAACTATGGAATGCTTAATGCCATTTTTGGAACTCTTCCAAAACTGGAAAGAAGATGAAGTCTTCTTCTAGAGGAAGTGTCCCAAATTCTTTGAAGAGGCATCACCAACTGAAGGCATGATTAGGGGCATCTTTGTCTCTGGCTACAACTCTGAATCTAGTATGGCAGGTTATGGCTCAGGCTCGCTTGATGTGGCTTTGAAGCTTGTAGATGACCATCATTACCCCCTATTGGATACAAGGTGAGATGATAGAGAAAATTCAACTGCAAGACTGTTTAATACTCTAGAACAAGTTCTGACATATGGTTGGAATATCTTCTTGGCTGTTGATGCCCATTGCCAAGAAGCAATCCATCCAAGATGAATCTTTGTTCTTGTAGGAGGTTTGTTTCCGAAGCATATGTTTGAAGAATGACTGGTTTTATGAAAATGCTTACATGGATGAAGATCAAAACAATGATCTTTCATATGGCCAACTCAGTCACAGTGTTGGCATTTAACAACTTGTTGTGGCTGATGTGGAAGAGGAGCAGAATCTAGAATAGCTGAAGGTGAACTGTCATGAAGGAATCCAACACTTTGTAATTGGATGGGCTTTGAGTAATCTAGAATATGAAAGGAAACCTTATTATCATATCCAAGACCTGTTTTGTGCTTGTTGCTGACAACCTCTTCCCAAGGTCTAATCATGGGCTTGGGAAGTGCAAACTGAACTTCTGCATTTGCATGTAACTCTGTTGATTTATTGGGCACTGGATCTTAATCAACTATAACATTATTGTCTTTTTGTTTATGGGAGTCTATTTAAATCTTATGAACAAAAATAGGTTCAAAATGATGACTCCACTGTTGTAATTATTCCTATTGTAGTTGAGATTCAAGCTACAAAAAGGTAATGTTTTCTTGTGCATGTTGTAGATAGATCCGAATTTTGGAGAGAGAATCTTTGCTGATTCTGAATGTTTTGTCAGTCGCTAAGTGTATCATAGTACTGAGGAATTCTAATACTTAACCAATTAGAACCATTTCACAACAAATGCACCAATATTACAGCCAATACAAATGTCTTCTCTCCTCCACAAAATACTTCTTTTATATAAAGTGTAGAGAATACACTAACAATGGTTCTATTTATTTATAGAGACAACTTATAAACAATGTTGGTGCAATCATATAGATTTTCCAATACATAGTAGAGGTACATTTGACCCACAACACTAGTACACTAGCATTCAATAGCAATAAATATGACTCCAAAATTAGTGTTTAACGCACATACCACGGTTTTCAACTACACAACGCAAAGAATGTCACCTACACAATGCAGAAAGATGCACATACATTCCTAAACACTCACACTGTATATAAACACATTTAGTCTGCATCCCATCTCGCAAATATATTGTAGCTCCAATGCACATATAACACCAGCCTTCAATCAACTTGACAATATGCGTTCACAATCTAGAGTTTTATCCAACAGATGAGTGTACAAACTTCAATGCTTCAACAGAGAATTACTGCACAGTTGAGGAGATATTCTACATTCTAGTTTAGAGGTAACAGAGCTACTCCTTAATAACTCTAATGTATCAGAGTATTTAACAACTCTAATGCATTATCAAGTCTGGTCATTTTCTTCATTATCAAACTTACACTTTAAAGAAACTGATCACAACTATTAACCAATGAGGAAGAAGCAATAGTCACTCACAATTCAATGTTACTGCAATATCCTCTATTCTAGAAAGTCGCATAATAGTTCTTACTGCTTTTGTGCTCTTATGCCGATAACCTACCTCTACCTTTGTTCAACTGGATGGAAGTCAACTTTATAATATCCTTCTTAGCCAATGATAGAATCAACTAGAACAATTTGTTGTCCTTGTTCAAGATATTCCTCCTATACTGACTAGAATAACATGCAAAGAAGAAGTGGACTCTTTCTTCAGGAGCTTGTACCTGAAAATTTATGAAGGATCTGTGACTGTCACTAACATATCAGAGGTATTTGAAATTTCAGACAATCTTATCCTTCTCATTGATGTTCTTGCTAATAGTTTTTAGAGAGGTGAGAAATTATTTTTCTACTATGTAGTGTATGGTTCAATGAAATAGACTTTTGTACATTAGTAAAGGGGTCCACAAAATGTGCGGTCGAGTCTGGTCCTATTTGAGGACCTGAATTGTTCTTGGCAAAATAAACTCCACGGAAGCCCACACTTAAACCTTACCTTTCTTCCATTCCACAAACCTTTGCACATATATCAATGCTCTACTTAGCACATTAAATCTTCGCCATCGATCTCATTCCTCAATCTAACAGTTATCGTGAAATAACTCGTACCAACTAGCCTCAACCTCCAATTTTAGTTATTCTGCTAAAATATAAGAACTATTTAATTTACCTGGTATATGGAAAACCTTCAAATTTTCCACGGAACTGAAAGGAATTAAAACCCTAGTTCATAACCTTATTGTGTCTGAAATTTAAATTAACTCACATGCATCTTTCGATGTGATCACCATTAGATCTGACCCATCTAATTGAATGGCTATCGTGTCACCCGCTCGCCAACTAGCTTGGTTGATCTCCACCGTTGCTCAATCCCACTTTTCCAACGGCTATCACGTAATCTCACGTGAAATCTTGCATGATGCATAACAAGTCGATAACACGCAAGAAAAGTGGTTTTTCCATGCTACGTGTCAACCCCTCAGGTTAATTGAGTGAATTTCCAAAATACCATTTACAACTTTTAAGGCGTGCGAGATACTGCTTACCGCCTCTGAAGACTGCTCCATTATTCATCATGTTTTCCACCCTTTTGTTGACACTTGCCCTGATGTGATCTGTCCATTTCTTAACTTAATCTCCTGTGATAAGATCTCCATCACTCATCTTCCATTAACCCTATCCATTGATCCGACTGATCTAACAGTTACTGTGTACTGTAGCTTGATTCACTGGACCTCAAGATAGAAGGATTTCTAGGCTCCCGTAAAGTATCAATTATGCCTGTTCAGCTTCCTGGCCCACTTAAGGGTTTCGGTCTTGGCTTCGAGCTTCTTTGGAAGTCACCTGTGGACGAGAAAGTTGCAGTCCATAGATCCTCTAATGTGGTAGCAAGGGAAACATTCATATAACTGGACGATGTATATACTAATATGATTCAAGGCAACCACAGTCACTATGTACAGTTGTGGTGTACATGCCAACATAATTTCACTGACACAGAGGAGGTATTATAGTGCGGCGTCATGAGTATTAACATAGAACGAGAGGTGTTAACCAAGAAAAAGTCATGGTAATGTAGTATTATGAACACAGTAATACCACATGACAATCACTCCATGTCAAGCAACACAATGTTCATCCAAAATGCAGTCAACACATTACCATTAAATGCAGAATATGTATCGAATATGTATGGCTGCAATACATACTTCACTCATGGCACTCACCATGGTCATCTCAGTCTTCCACGCAACACAAACTTTAAAGGTCATTCAATTTTCTATCAAACACAGAGCGTTCAAGTGCAGAGTCCAAGCGGGTTTGTTTTTGCTATTTGAGGCAGTGGATAGAGAACCCAACACAAATCTAGCTGAGAGAGGTCAGTCGGACTATGTGAAGCATGAAATAGGCATGCACATAGTAATGGGAGTTCTATCCGCAGGAATGCATAATTGACATGCACAAATAGGCCACAACACAAGTGGCTCAAATTGGAGCAGGAGAGGAGTACACTCGCTCTGATACCATGTTAAATACATACATGGTGGCAACAAAATATTAAGATAAGCATGAGATTCTCTCTATTATTAACAAGTGATATACATTTATAGTACATTCATATGACCTTTGGTTTCGTATTCCAAGGTCTCTTGGACTTCTTTAGACTATTCAGCATCCACACCATTAGAGGATTTGGTGTCCAACATTTCCAATGATATTTAGAAGTCCCAAAATGGACTTCTCAATCAAAATTTAGAGCCAATTTAAGTTCTACCTCTCCAAACCAAAAGATCAAGGAAAATGAGTTGGTGTCCTTCTGATACATGTCCAATTAGCAATCGAAAATCGAAGGTCTCGACATATTTCAATATTGGAGGTCCTGATATATTACATATTAGTGATCAGAGGTTCCAAGGTGTAGAAAAATAGCTAATGAAATTCGTCGATTAATGATTAGGGGTTTTGCATGTCAGAGGAGAATGCCATTTTTCTGATCGAAGTTCATCATTTTCAAAGATGAGAAGCATTGGGAAACTTCCGATCATGGAATGTTGATTATGTTAAAAAGATGGGATTAAGGTTTCTTTGTTAAATCGTCGAGGAGGCCAAAAAGGAAAATATAAAGGAATTTGTGGAAAAGGCAGGGTAGGTGAGGCCTCTTTCTCTCTCCTCTAAGTAGGAGACATGGAGACATCCAGATGGGTCTGATAAGGAAAGATGGATGCTGATGTCATCATGATGTGGTAGTACGGAAGGACACGTGGTAGGTGTTTTCAACCATTTTTGATGGCCTAATGGGCCATATCCGGGTGACACATGTCACCAATAAGAAAGTGCCACATGGGAGGTGATGACATCAAATCAGTGATCGATGATCAGAGGTTTGTGATGGTTGGCACATTGGCCACATTGGGGAATCGCCAATATGAGGGCTAGCACATGGTCGTGAAGTCTTAAGGAATCAAAGGATAGGGCTAAACATAGGGGCCTATCGGAAATCAACAATTGTAAATTTATGGTTGCTAGCATATGTGCAACAAGTGGAAATCCCCGCTAAAAGAGCTTCATTGTTGTTAAGCACTTATGTGTGGAACAAACATGAAACCAAAGGTGAAGGGCATAACAAAGGAAATATAACCCCCGATAGGGGTCTGAAACTCTTAGCACCTTAGAGTTGAGCCCTCGGTCCTATGGTGGAAGTTCGATGAGGATTAAATCAAAAGGGGCTAGACATAATCAGAGGTCTGTAATCGACTATTTCATAGTGTTACACCACTACATAGTGCTACGATGGAAAAGATCTGATATGATGGTACATGGAACCATTAAAGATGTATGGGTCAACAATTGTGGCTTTAAATGCTGAACAGTAAAGTTGATGGCTGAAGACCTCCCATGAACGAATTGTAAATGTAAATGAAGAACAAAGACTCCATGAGGATGTACAAATAAATATCTGCAAGACATAAATATGCACAAGGGGTCTCTGTGAAATCTGTAATGGGACTAAAATTAAAATACACAACATGGAGAGTCAACAGTGATACAAAGAAGTGATCATCACCCATTCTTATGATTTTAATGCAGCAATAGAGCTGGAGAAAGCATGAAACAACAAAATAATGGAATTCCATGCTAGGGGTACATGCTTGTGAAGGGTTGATGGTGATAGTGGCTACATCAAGCCAAGTGTAGCATTGGAACAAAACTCAGAACCTCCATTGAACTGTGGGGGCAGTGTGATCATATTTGAGTGAGAGAAAATTAGTGAGTGTGTGCATCTGAGTAGTATGTTTCAAGGGTAGTTCCGAGGAGCAATAAATGGAGAACCCTCGACAGTGAAGGGAGAGAACAGAGGAAGTGTTTTGGTGAGTAGCAAGAGGAGTTATGACACAAGTGTTTAGAAATTAGATTGCATAAGTTGAATCTGCAGACAATCTGCCGCAAGTGTAAGATTGTATGCCTGTGTTTTGTTAGAAAATTTTATATATTACAGAGCAATGGAACACATAAAATATTGCAGAAATAAAAACACAGAAAATGTATTAAACAAGAGAGACATAGATATACGTGGTTCACCTAGTTTTGGCTATGTCCATGGAGAAACAACTAGCCCTTCCTTTTATATTATCCAACAAACTGAAGAGATACAACCTACAACAGATCCGCTCTAATTCCCTCTTCGCTCTAAATCTCCTCTCTCTTCCTCTCTCAAATTATAGATCTACATAGACGCAATACAATTCCCTCCTATATAGCGAGGGGTTGCCTTGTTGGAAAAAAACACTAAATTAAACATAACTTCTACCATTAGATCTCTGCCTAATGAATGTCCCAGATTGACTATGAAATTACAACATTTTACAACACAATTTTACATCTATTTTTAGCTTCGAGGGTGCTGCCCCCGATCCCCCCACCAGGGGGGCTCCCAAAGGTCACATCCCCCCCCCCCCACCCAAGACCTCCCCTGCAGCGAATATTTATGGGTGGTGTTACCACCCCATTACAAACTGGGGTCCAATGTAGCAATACCTTTGAATACAGAAGATAATCAGGCTCCACGCCCAACAATCTCCCACTTGGACACTAATTATATCAACTCCACCGCTGCTTCATTTGCTGGAAAATGACTCCACTTTGGACCTCGATGTTTCTCATCTTATTCATCATACTTGAAGACCAATTGAAACTGAGTAGATTCTTAGTTTCTCCCTGGTCACAACTTTTGTTAACATATCTTCAGGATTCTGGCTAGTGTGTACCTTTTCCAGCTTCAACTATCCATCTTCCAATGTTGACCATATGAAATAGTACTTGAGTTGTATATGACTAGTCTTGGAATGAAATGCAGAGTTATTTGCAAGATGTATGGCACTCTGAATGTCACTGTATAACGTGCCCAACTCCTGCTTCTTACCCAATTCATCCAGAAACCTTTGTAACCAAAACATTTCTTTACTAGCCTCTATAGCAGCAACATACTCTACTTCTGTAGTTGAGAGTGCAACAACACTTTGCAGTTTTGAGACCCAACTAATAATTATTCCACCTACAGTAAACACATACCCTATTGTGCTCCTCTTGTTATCTCTATCACCCACCATATTTGTATCAACATATCCATGTAGAGCAATGTTTGAACCACCAAAGCATAATGCTTGATTTGTGGTACCTCTCAAATAACTGAGAATCCACTTCACCACCATCTAATGTTCCTTTCCTAGATTTTTCATGTACCTCCTTACAACTCGCACTGCATGTGAAATATCAGGCCTTGTGCAGACCATTGCATACATTAATCATCCAACTGCTGATGCATATGGAACTTTAGACATATGAGCCATTTCTCCTGAGCCTTGGGACACCCCTCCTTACTTAATTTGAAATGGCTAGCCAAAGGTATACTAACTGGTTTTGCATTCTGCATATTAAACCTTTTCTATGTACTCACTTTGAGACAATGTTAATTTGCAATTCTTCCTGCCTCTAGTTATTCTCATACCAAGGATTTGTTTTGCAACACTCAAATCCTTCATTGAAAATGAGTTTGCCAATTTTCTTTTGAGCACATTTATTTCCTGCATGTTAGAACCTGCAACAACCATGTCATCTATATACAATAAAAATATAATATAGCTACCATCATTTTGTCTTTTGAGATAAACACAATGATCAGAATGACATCTAGTATAAGCTTGTTCAGGCATAAACCTATCAAATTTTAGATACCACTGCCTTGCATGGAAAATTTTAGGGGCAAATGTTTTCCCTTTGGCGAAATTAAGGGGTTTTAAATTTTTAGTGAGCGAATATTTTGTATCATAGTACATTTTTAAAATCACCTCAAATAGCCCACCTTATTTTAAGGGAGAGGGTAAAAAAGGTAAATTTAGCCCTTGAAATTAGGAGTTACAACCTTCCATTCGCCCTAATTTTCAAGAATAGGCTTCATTTAAGTGAATCCTATGGGCCAAATACCATATTTATAAAAGAGGTATGGTAAATTAATAAAAATATAAATAAACGAGAGGTATGGTAAATAAATAGAACATTTTTTATATTTACTCCATAAGTCACCTTATATACATGCAAGGGTGTAAACAAATAAAAATATAAGTAAAGTGGAGGTATAGTAAATAAATAAAACGTCTTTTTATACTTACTCAAAAGGTATGATAAATAAATAAAAATATAAATAAACTAAACGTATGGTAAATAAATAAAACCTCTTTTTATATTTAGTCCATAACCCTCGTTCTATTTATGAAGGCTCAAAAAAGAGGTTTTATTTAAGTGAATCCTATGGGCCAAATACCATATTTGTAAAAGAGGTATGGTAAATTAATAAAAATATAAATAAACGAGAGGTATGGTAAACAAATAAAACATTTTTTTATATTTACTCCATAAGTCACCTTATATTTACGAACACTCAAAAAATGTGTTATATTTAGGCGAAACCTATGGGCAAAATACTATGGGACAAATACCATGGGCTAGATTATTATTAATACCATGCAAAAAAAAAATTATTAACCCTAATATTAGTATTAATAAAAATAAGAATGGCACATGGTATTGACCCATGGTATTCACCTAGAATGTAGCCTATTTAAATGGGGGAATTAAACCAGCATAGATCCATCTTTACTCTAGATCTACTAACCCCCGAGAGGTATCAAATATCATGATATGCAAACTAGCATAGAGTGAAAAAATATTTGATCCCTCTCTGGGCTTGGTGGATCAAGAGTAAAAATGGATGTTGTAATTTAATATATGTTAAACATTTTAGCTTGCTTAAAATAAAAAATAAAATAAAAATCAACTATTAATTTTATTATTTTTATAAATTACTAATTGTAATTTTTAAGCTCCAAGTTTATGATAACCCATGGTATTGACCCATGGTAATACCATGGTATTCATGTGAGCATAGACTATTTAAAGGGGAAATTCTATCATCTTAGATCCATCTTAATTCTAGGTCTACCAAGTGCTGAGAGGGATAAATAGATTTCATCCCCCTAAGAGTGGGAGATGTGGAGTTAAGATGGATATAGGTTGGTTTTTATGATAATGAAGATATTAAATAGACTTAGGAAATTATATTGTAAAAACATCTTAAGGTGAATGGTTAAAGCATAGACATTGGACAAGTATATTTGTATACTTTTGTTTTAAACTCAAACAAATCTAGGGCTAAAAGGAATGGATTGTTTGCACTATTCATCCTTCTATAACTTTCCAACATAGGCTGGAGTAAATGGATTGATTGCACTAGTCATCCTTCTATAACTTTCCAACATAGGCTAGAGTAAACAGATTATAATTTGGGTAATTTTTCTAACTGCAAACAGGAACATACTTGTGTATTGGCAGGGTGGTTACGAGGTCCCTAGAAGTGATGAATTTGAATTTTTCTTGGTTTTATATATAGTATTAGGTTTTTTCTCATGCTTTATGTGAATGACACGGGTGAATTTTATCCTACACCCACTAGGTTATTGATATGTAATTTTGGTAATTTTGATTTCAAAAGATATTTTAAAGAAATGCAATGATTTCATTGTGCATTTAATAAACACAATATTCTAATGGAATTTTGCATTTGTGGTTTACCTATACAAATTCCATGGAGAAGTATTAGTGTTGTGACATCAATTGTCCTCAAGTAGAGGCTTTAGTTTTACTCTTTTTTGAAAGCAAATACTTTCTTCCAACATTTTTGAGTTCCATGAAAAATTTAAAATTCCTAATAGTATTCAATTATGGGTTCAAGAGAGACATAGTATTCAATTATGGGTTAAAGAGATCCACACTGGATGATCTATCGACCTTATCTTCACTTGGTTTAAGACTATTCACTTGGAGAGGCTGCATGTGCCCCCACTTCAAGAGCATAGTAAAGTCATTTAGAACTTAGAAAAGCTATCTTTAAGCTTTTAGTGAAGATTGGAAAAATGTATGAGTTCAATAACACTCAGTCGAGCATTAAGCTTCCAATAATGCTAGATTTTAACCTGGAGCACTTTTGTGATTTGGAGGAGATACCACCTCGTATTTCTGGCACATCTTCAGTTGTGAATTGGACTATTACTAACTATCATTTCCTTCAAAAGTTACCTGATGACTTGGGGAACCTCAACTCTTTAAGAATGTTAAGGAAGAAAATAAAGTACATTATGCTAAGTTCTCTTATGGTTTTCAAGTTTTTCTTGGATATCTACAACGTTTCAGGTAGGAAAGTACATTCTGTTAATGAAAAATTGTCTTGATAGAAAGGCCCAATTTCAAATTCTAATGCTTTCAAAAAACATTGTATAACTGCAATGTTTCTGTAAGGAAAGCATATTTTTCCAATTTAAGTATCATGATCCCACATTCCAACTTATTTTTCAGTAATCCATTAGGTTTTGTAGCTTTGAATAAACCCATGTCTTTTGATAAGATCCTCTTCCAAATTAGAATGCAGTTTCCTTTTGGCAATAACCACATACAATTTCTTGATTTTGTTATTGAGAAAATAGAGGCTGTGAAACAAGCCTATGCCATACAAGGACTTGATTCATTGATTATGTATCAATTATGGCTCTTGGTGTAACAATGTCTTGATTTTGTTGCTTGAAAATAGAGGTTATGCTTTACTATTTCATAGAATTTCTTACAATCTTTCCATAAGTATTGATTTGTAATCTCAGCCACTGAGGGATGACAGTAATGACAAAGGTAATATTCCTTGGTTTAAATTTCCCCTCTTACTAAATATTTAAATATATCTCCACAATTTAACTGTTAGTTAAAGGAATTGTATTTTGATTTGTAAACAATTCATTGCTTGATTTATAGATTTTGATTTTTTCCCTTTTTTATTTTCTTCTCAGATTGGTATGAGATATCTTCCAAGATTTGGGTTCCCTAGTTTCCCCACCATAGCTATGAGGTTCAGATGCTATCATTAAATATTCTTGGAATGTTACAACTTTTCTAGTAAGTGTGCTTTGAAACATTGTTGTTGCTTTTCCATGGCGTTAATTCAAATAAGCAATGCAACTAGTGCCATTATTTAGATTAAGTGCCGAAATCTAGGTGGTCTTGTAATGATGGAGTGATTGTTTTCTAGCTACTAAGGCCATATGCATTTTTATCTCTTATGTTGTCCTGAGATATTTAAATTCAGAATAAGAATTGAGGTCTCGTTTCTACTGTAGATTGCAGTCAGTTTCTTGAACATAATATATAGTAGATTATCTTTTACTAATCAACTATGGATGTGATCCCTCGCAGGAAAGGAAATTCAAAGTGACTTTGATTTCACATTGATTTGTCAAAACATCCACACAGGAAAGGAGATTCAAAGTGACACTGATTTCACACTGATTTGTCAAAATGGAGGCAAGAGAAAAGGAAACTTTGTATTCAACAATGCTCTTAATTTCATATGTACATGCACAGACATATTAGTAGAAAATATTGAAGGGTTGCCTAAGTAATATTTTCCATTCCACTACATTCTTTACATCTTGTAAATAAATAACTTGGAACAATTCATTATGCTACTTGTTATTCTTTATTAATCAATGGTTAAGATTTTGATATTGAACTAGCTAAGATTTTTCTTCCTTCTGTGAAATTGTGTGTTCTATAATGCTTCTTTTCCATTCACTATGTATAGCATATAAAGTGTGTCTAATGGAGTAGGAAGATTGGAAAGTCTTGTGATCCTTGAACTATGTTACAAGGCAGAAACCCAATGGGGCAGGGTAGATGCATCCCCAAAAAGGGGTCACAAATACCAAAGTTGGTAATGGCTAGTGCCTTGAGCTAGAAAATTTCCTTTACTCTTGTATTAATAGTGAATCTAGAGAGGATTCTAATATTATCTTTATAAGATTTATATCAGTTAAGATTGATGAATAAAATTCATGAGACATGAGCTAAGATGTCCTTGCAAGGTGGTTGTTGATTATTGGAAGCTATGATGGCCATTATGTCAGGCCAGATGGTTGCACTCCCTTGATCGTGAGCACAATTGTGATCAAGATGGAAGACTTCATAGTCTAGATTGATTGTTTAGCAGTGATAGTTAGTGGGCTCATTCACAAAAGCTTCTATTTCACTAATCCTTTTTATAGAGTTGTCAGATTCAATTTCCAAAGGTTTTAATTACACTATAGAGTTGAGTTCTGAGAGAGTTGTGATTCACAGTGTTAAGTATAGCAGCTATGACACTTGAATGAAGACAAGCATAGTAGAGGTATCAGACTCTATTATAAGCTTACCTGCATATTATAAGGGACTTGGTTAGCTTTTTTATAATTTTATAAACAAGTTCCATGTCGTGGAAATGTGAAAAAAACAATGATATTGCCACCATGTGTCTCTTGTCATATATGGTTTTATACTTTTTCAAAAAATTCTCTAAGAGTTCACAATGCTAAGATTCACTAGGACTTTACAAAGTTTTATTATTTAGTGAAAGACTTGCCACGATCTTACAAAATTTTATAATTGAGTAAAATATTCGCCATGCCTATTGAGAGATTCGCCAAAAAATTATATATACATATTATATTATTGACAAAATCACCTTCCGTTTTTCCTATATACCATGGAGATTTGCCCATTTATTATAAATATAAATTTAGGGGGGTTCTTAAAATTTTCCCTGCTGCCTTGGAGCCTGTTTTAAGCCATACAAGCTCTTCTTCAACTTGCACACTAGTTTCCCCTTCCCTTTTACCTCATATCCTTGTAGCTGCTACATATATATCTCTTCCTCCAAATCACCATGGAGAAAGGTTTCTTTACATCTAACTGCTCAAGATGCAAATATTCAGCTACTACTAGACTTAAAATAGTTCTGATTGAAGTCATTTTAACAACAGGAGAAAATATCTCATCAAAGTATATACCCTTTTTCTGTGCAAACCCTTTCACCACAAGTCTAGCTTTATACCTTTTTCTACCTCCATCTTCTTCCTGCAACTTGTAAACCCATTTATTCTGCAATGTTGTTTTACCTGCAGGAAACCTGACTAAGTCCCAAGTCTGGTTATGTGCTAAGGAGTCCATCTCTTCTTTCATGGCTTGCTCCCACTTCTTCCTAGTTTCTACCTGCACTGCTTCTTCATAACATTCTGGTTCCCCAGAATCAGTCAGCAATACATAATATAATGAAGGAGAGTATCATTGAGGGGGTCTACTTATCTGGGTAGATCTTCTAAGACCACTTTTAGGTGCTTTTTGCTATTGTGGTTGTTGTTCTGGCAGTAGATCATTATGATTTTCAGGCACCATCACTTTTTCTGTGATCTCATTAAGCACTGTGTATTCTCTGTTTTCTTTTTCTTGTTTCTTTTCCTGCAGTTGATCCTTAAACAAAACATTTTCATTGAATATGACATCTCTGCTCCTAATGATTTTGTGTTTTCCATAATCATAAAAGTGATAACCAAAATCATTAACACCATATCGAAAAAAAGTACATTTCTTTGATTTTACCTCAAGCTTTGTTCTATTTTCTTTATTAACGTGGACAAAGGCTTCATAACCAATTTTTTTTTAAAATGAGTAGTTTACGTTTTTACCTCTCCATGCCTCCTCTGGAATACCACCATCCAAGGAACTAGAAGGCCCTTTGTTTATTAGATAAACAATAGTATCTACAACATCTTCCCAAAATTGTAAAGGCAATCCTGCATGCAATCTCATGCACTTTGCATGCTCCATGATTGTCCTGTTCATCCTTTCTAACACATCATTTTCTTGTGGTGTTCCTAGAACTGTCTTCTCTCTGTGAATTCCATTCTCTGAATAATACCTATCAAACTCTTTGCTGCAATATTCACCTCCATTGTCTGATATGAGACACTTCAACCTTTTTCTTGTCTCATTTTTAACCAAATCTTTCCATTTATTAAAAGTATCAAATACATAACATTTATTTCGAATACAATAAATCTAGGTTTTTCTGGTTGCATCATCAATAAAAGTAACATAATAATAAGACCACCAAGAGATGATATCTGAGAAGGTCCCCGTACATCTGTATGCACAAGCTCTAATTTTTCACTCTTCTTTTCTTTCCCAACTCTGAGGAATTAGATTCTCTTCTGTTTTCCATAAACACATTTCTCACAGAATTTTAAATCAACATGCTTCAAACCTGGAAACAAATTTCTTGAGTGAAGAATCTACATCCCCTTCCGACTCATGTGCCCGAGCCTATGATGCCACAATGTCGTATCTTCTCCTGTAGAGGTTAAAGCATTAACAAAATTAGAAATACCATTGCATAAATACAATGTACCAACCTCTTCTCCTTTTTCTATTACTAGGGATCCTTTAGTGACCTTCAAGGTTTTATCTGTAAAAGTAGTCACACAACCTTCACATCCCAATTTCCCTGTTGAAATAACATTTTTCTTCAGATCTAGAACATGCCCTGCCTCCTTCAATATCAATTGATTTTCATTCTGCTATTTTATGAAAATAGTACCCATTCCAATGATTTTACAAGGTTTATCATCACGCAATTGAACATGTCCAAAATCTCCTTGAACATAATCATGAATTTTTTTCCTATCAGGTGTGGCATGGAATGACGCCCCTGAATCTACCACCCAGGCATCAATAATATTTTCTAAAGAAAGAATCAAAGCATCTTGTAACACATCACCTGTCACATTCGCTTCATGATTGTTTTCTTGCTGTGCATCTCCTTCTTTTCCCTTCCAAGACTTCTAGTCTTTCTTCAGGTGTCCTTTCTTCTTGCATTTCCAGCACACTATCCCCAATCTGGACGTGGATCTACCTTTTCTTGACTTACTAAGATATCTAGGGCTCTTTCCTCTTTCCATTTTTCTTCCCCTAGTCTCTGTAGTCAAAGCATTACCTGATGTCTCACCAGAGCTTTTCTGTCACATTTCCTCGCTAAGGATTGCACTGACAACATCATCAAACTTTAAAGTACTAGATCGAGAGACAGAGTTACTAATGGCCATAACTAAACCATTCCAACTTTCTGGCAATGAGCATAGAAATAACAAAGCCCTAACTTTATCATTAAAATTTACCCCTACAGAACTTAACTGACTAGTAACTATATTAAATTCATTTCAATGGTCAGCAACAGATCCACCTTTTGACATTTTCATATTAAATAAATGCTTCATAAGAAATACCTTATTTGAGGCCAAGGATTTTTCATATAGTTTGGCCAATTTTGACATTAAACCCTTTGTTGTCATTTCCTTTGAAATATTAAAGGCTACTGACACCACTAGGCACATTCATATTGTTCCAAGTGCTTTTCTGTTGAGAATATCCCATTTTGTGTCTGTCATACTCGTCGGCTTCTTTGCCTTTCCACTCAATGGTTGGTATAGATCTCTCTAGTACAAATAATCTTCCATCTGCATCTTCCACAACTGGTAGATTTGGCCATTAATTTTTTTGACCTTAGACCTACCATCTTTTGCCATTGCTCCCACTTGAACGAGGAACCCTTCTCTCTTGCAAGTTTATTAGCCAAATAGACCTTCGGCTCTTATACCAGTTGTTAGAAAATTATATATATTACAAAGCAATGGAACACATAAAATATTGCTAAAATATAAACATAGAAAACACATAAAAAAAGAGAGACATAGATATACATGGTTCACCTAGTTTGGGCTATGTCCACAGAGAAACAGCCAGTCCTTCCATTTATATTATCTAGCAAACTGAAGAGATACAACCTACAGCAAATCCGCTATAATTCCCTCTTCATTCTCAATATCCTCTCTCTTCCTCTCTCAGAATACAGATCTACATAGAGGTAATACAATTCCCTCAGATATAGTGAGGGGTTGCCTTCTAGGGCAAAAACCCCTAAATTAAACATAACTTCTACCGTCAGATCCTTGCCTAATGAACAACCTAGATTGACTATGAAATTACAACATTTTACAAGGAAATTTTACATCTATTTTTAGCTTCGAGGGAACTGCCCCCGATCCCCCCCGGGGGGGGAGCGCTCCCAAAGGTCACAGCCGCCCCCCCTAGATGCCCCCTGCAGCGAATATTTTACAGGCGGTGTTGCCACCCCGTTACAAACTAGGGTCCAATGCGGTGATACCTTTGAATACAAAAGATAATCATGCCCCACACCCAACATGTTTTCAGTTTGAAATTTGTATGAAATAGTAGAAAAATGGTAGTGGCAGGTTGGTGCCTCTTGGAAAGTTGATGCTTGCTAAACAAAGGGGGTCAGTGCCTCCAGTGAGTCATGCTCATAAACAATTTTTTTTTATTAAGTTGGTGCTTACTTTACATCATAAAACAAACAACAAATTGGTGGTTTTTTTCCCTATAGGTTTCCACATGAAAACAGTGTGTCAAATGTGTGTTTCTCATGAGATTTTTATCTAAGTATGTGTGTTTGAAAGTTTATTGATTTACTGTTTCATGAATTAATTCTCTCACATGTGAAAGAACATAAAAAATAACTATAAGGATAGTAAGAAAAAAAAAATTAACAGTTTGTTAAATTACTAATTCAACCCTCCCCCCCCCCTAAAAAGCAATTCCTTATTGTGGCATCCTACAGAGTAGTCCACAAGGATGAGACAATAGTGACAAACAATACAACACATTCCAAACAAGGTAAGCACTAAAAGAATAGAAATAATTCAACTATATTAGTACATGTGAAACAAACATGAATTACAAATGCTAAAATAATGGTCTTGAAAACATCCATAAGTCATGCATGGAAATGTGCTAACCTGAGTAGGCTTTTGTATTAAGAAAAAATTCCAAGACACATATTTAAATCATAGATCACTAGCTCCAGTAGTGGGACATTGGATCCATTCCTCTCTCCTCAAAGAATTGGTTGAAATTCTCTATGATTTGTGGGAGGAGCCAAGGTGAAATGTCCATTGCTCATACAATGAGAGGATATATATAACCAAGGGATGATGCTTGATCCTTCTTACTCTTCAGCTACCCTCATGAATTTTAAACTAACATGACTATTCATATTCATGTGTTTCCATTGGACTTCCACTTTGCATTACATTCGATTTATAGTAAACATGGCTCATGATAGTGATGTGGCCTTTGACAACTCATGACATGACACTGCTGACATGGATTAGCTCGCTGAGGTGGCAATAACAAGCTATTATTGCCACTAAGTGATAGATGTGTTATTGAATGTGCTTTCTCCTCTCCTCCTCATGGCTTGATGATGTGGGGTCGTCAATGGTCTTTGCTCTTGAGAGGTGGTTGCATGCATGTGTTCCCTTTGCTTATTCTTGTTAATATTCTTTGTCTGTCCAACTATAAGAGAGTCTTTTAACATGTTTGCTCCTTATTCATCATCTTTCCATGATCTAAAAATGTACCTATTCCTATAATTTAGTCATGATGAGACGACATCAAATCCAAAAATCCCTAGTCTAAGATGATGTGTTTTTATGCATGGACTGGGCTCGGGACAGGTGACAGGCTAAGAAAGAGGGTCGAGTAACTGCGCATTGCACAATTCTAGGTGACAAGGAGGGATATTGGTACTAATAATGCACAAATCACAACTCAGGCTTGGCTTAGGAACTCTTAAGCATAATCTTCACTGTTGGGGAAAATTTGCACAAAGGCCACTGGGAGATCAGATTGGATAGTTGAGACAGTGAGTGGTTGATGCAAGATGGGACCCTAGGAGGTAGGTCTACGAAATTTTCAGAGGCAAGCCAGGATTGGGTAGCAGAGGGGCCTGGATGACATATTTTTGAAATTTTTGAGATCATTGAGTCTCAGCTAAGCGAGGACACTACAGGACACTTCTGCATAGTTTTGGAAGGCATGGTAGGTCGGGGCAGTAGAGGGGCTTGGAGGACAAATTTGTGCAATTTTCTACATCAATGAGTCACGACTGAGGCAGGACACTCGATGACACTTCTGCGTAGTTTTGGAAGGAAAGGCAGGCCATATTCTCTATGCATTACAGTGTTCCAATAGACAAGGGAGGAAGCTTGAGGACTAATCTTGTGAAATGCGTAGTTGAAGTCACGTTAGGAGAAGCTACTGTGTAATTCTGAGGATGAAGGCAATCTTCTCAGCTTTGGAATTTTGTTGTGCAACTTCCCTAGGGGACAGTGACTACGCACTTCATAGTTCTAGGTAGCAGGGTTGCATCAATAAGGGTTGATACTGTGCAGTGCGCAATTTAGTCGGGTGTTACACTAAAAAATGTCACCATGGATATTTACAGTTAGTATGGCTCTATCAACAGTCATGCTATCCTCCTGGGAAAGTCTTATGCCTCTGCTCTCCATGTCAAACTCCAAAAAGAGAGAAAGTCTTTGTAAATGTGTTTATCTCTGGGTACGCAGATTCTCTCGGCCTTACCTGCGTATACGCACCTAATGTTCACAAAAACTGCGTACTTGTATGCTCTGTATGTAAAGGGGCAGGTGCGTACCCCTGTAAAGGTCAAAAGGCGCAAGTTTTGCTCCAAAAAAGTTACTTGTGGTCATTTCTAGAGGCTTCTAGAAGTATGTTTGACGTGTATGAAGCGCCTCCAGATGGTTCATGTACCCCTACCAAAGAGGAACTTATCCCATCAATAAGGGAGTTATCCCATCCAAAGAGGGGATTATCCCATTGATGGTGGACCTGATTAACTTCCTCTTGAGCACTATGAATACAGGCATTGGGCCAGAAGGAGAGGAGGTTGGAAGCTAAACATTTCTAAGGGTAGATGCTGCTGGAATTAGGACTCCCATTTAGAAGCTTGTGAGGAGAGATTGCCATCTTTGCTTGTTCTATTTGGAAGTGGGTGAGCTTTGTCAAAGTAAAGGAGAACTCTTGATGGACCCTGGGAGGGACTTGCACAACACCAAGGCTCAGGTTGTAATTGTTCCTTTTGTTTCCTATTAATGCAAATGAGTCCATTCTTCTCAATAACTTGTTATTTATGAGTTGTTTCATGTACTCCTTGGTCTATGTGTTAAATATGTTTTATTTTATGAGATTATCAAGTGCTATTTAATCGTTTGATTGTTAGTGAATGCAGGTTTCGAAGTGAAGGAGGAGCTCATCCGGATCAGCGAGGCTGGACTGCTACAACAGCGTTGGACTACAGGTAAGATCTAAACACTTGATTTCTTATATAGTAAATGCATGTTTAGAGAAGGATTGTTCTTGTTTGTCTTGTTTGTCACTAGAGAGTCTTAGGCTCCTAGGGAGGTTGGTTGTGTCCGCACTATCGACTCTTTCTGCCTAACAAAATGGCGACTCCACTGGGGACTCCATTGATGAGAAAATTTTTTCCTTTGTATGCAACTTTGATCTGAGAAAAGTCATTTATTTTCTGGTTTTTGGCTCTGTGACTTTGTATTTGGGTGGGTTAGCTTAGGGTTAGATTGAATTTAGTTTTTCTTGGTTTTTCCAGTAGTACGCACCCTCTGAGTATTGCACAGTGCGTACCTGTACGCACTGTTGCTGTGTGCACAGAGCGGGCCCGCACCTGTCTTAACAGGTTTCCTGCGTACCCTGCTAAAAATTAAGAAATTTCCATTTTTTACATTTTTCCTCTTAGATTTTGCTTTTCCTTAATTTTTACTACCCAAATCCATTAGTCTCCTGTCAAAGATCTTCACCTGAACTTGTTTCAATAGCATTGAGTGTTTTAGTGAATTTCATAGAAGTTTAAGCCCTAGGGTTTGATTTTTGAGTAGGTCCTGTAGTGACTTTGGCGGTAGAAGTTGTCAAGCCTTAGATCTCTCTGGTTTTGTCAGCCTTCTTAGGAGTCGGACCTGTCATAAAGTCTACCTGTGAGAGCAACTTACCTTTGAGTTGTCTCTTTGGCAAATTTCGAAGTGCTTGTTGATTGAGTATTGAATTCCATTTTACAAAAAGAGCAAAAAGATTTGAGTTTTGTTTTGACTGGTCTTTTGATTCTGCATTAGCTGGTCCTTGGCTTGATTGTGGTCAAGTAAAACAACCTAGAATCATCTTTGTAGGCTTTTGCCTCGTTAGGTTTGCTTTAGAGTAAATTTCTTTTTGATTTGCTTGTGAGTCAATTTTTCATAGATTTTATAGATTTTGAGATTGATTTTCGTTAAAATAGATTTATATGCTTTATTAAATAAGAGAAAATACAAAAACATCTCCTTTGAAAAGTTTTGTTTCAAGTAGCTTTGAGGTATTTTGAAAGAAAAAGAATTTTTCGTGCACGTAAGGAGTGGTCATGTTTGTATGCTTGGAAAGATAAAGAGAATTGTTGCTTTGATTGTCTTTACTAAGAAAGTTGTTTTCTATAAAATTTGCATTTTCCAACTCTCTTAGTTAGGAGTTTCATTGAAAGAGCAAAGTAGCGTAAATCATCTTAGGTGCATCTTGGTAGTGGTTTGAGTCGAGTCTACACACCATTGGTTTCATTTCCGCTACCTTTTGTCTTTAAGAAAAACCATAAAATTAACGCTTAAAGTAAAATCAACTTAGTAACTTTTATTTACTAGGGCTCTGAAACACCAATTTAGATCAGGCTAGTGTCTTGGAGTAGGAGAGTAATTAACTCTCCAAAACAAAAAAACCAAACAAGTAGCTTATCTTGTGATAGAATAAATCCAATTGTCTCATTTGTACTCTGGGAAAGCTCCTCTTAAAGGAGAAGCACGAGCTCGTGTCCGAACCAGTGAGGGGATCAATCCTCCCTCGTTGGGAACGACGCCAGACATGCACGTATTACAAACGGTAAACCTCGGATCAACCATTGTCAAGGAGCTAGGGGTCACTTGTCGGTAAACCTTGGATTATTTTCAAGGAACCGACAAGGGGATTGAGCTTGATACTCTTCCCTTGCGTGCTGTCGGAGTGTAGACTGTTCCCCCAGGTGCATTTGTTGCGGTTGGTAACCTTAGTGACCATTATCTTTAGGATTCTACCGAGGTGACGGTGGAGGGAAGATCCCACTGTACCTGGAGCAGACGTCGGCTAGACTCACTTGGATTTTCCGGGGGGTTCACTTCACTCGAGACGGTTAAAGTGGAGGAACTTGTGCTGGTCTATTCATTAAGCAGGTTGTCGGGGTAACTGTTCCAACCACCACTTCTGTACTGAATCCGGCGATGTTGGGTTTCATCTCCAACTAGCGTTTTCGGTTTGGAAGGCTACTGTTTGTGCTTGGTTTGACGCCCTATATTCTTTAGGCGTGTGATTCAAATTTGTTTGGTTCTTTAGTGACTTTAGGTGGTTTGATTTGAGATTTTACTTTGTTTTCGTGTGTAGTAGTTAAACGTTTTTAGCTGTGGCGGAATTACCGAGACAGTCCCGTAGACTTCGGGGTAAGTCACCTGAGATTGTTACCGGAACTGATTTGTTGAGGAAACTCCGTAGATCACGGGGTGGATCTCCTGAAGACGTCCCGGGTCAGTACGAAGGATTGAAGGTCCTTGTAACTCCTCCTAGTGGCAGTAGAGTAGGTTCACCTGAAGAAGGAGAATATTCCTTGGTAGTCCATCCAGATTACCAAAGTCTAGAGACAGGTTATAATCCCGAAGCTGTTACAGTTTTAGAGCTTGCTAGTAGTTTTTTGTCTACTAGTGATATAGGCGAAGAACCTGAAATATCTGAACCTGTTACTCTGACTTCTAGTGTTCCAGATTCACCAAGAGTAGAACGAGTTATCACCAAAAATCTTCCAACTGGTTTGGTTGCTATTGAAGAACTTGCTCCAAAGGAAGAAATAGGCGTCTCTAACCTTGAAGATCAACTTACTATTGAGCTTAGGGAGCGTGAATCTATCTTTTACAGTCCTCCTAGAAGTACTACTTGGTACCTTTCGTTAACCAATTATTTAGACAACTCAGGGATAGGTTTTTCTACACCTCGCACTCCTTTTCCACCTGGAGGTATTTATACTCCTGTAAATATGTCTGGTCAGTCGTCCGTGTTTACTCAAACTCCTGAATCTTTCTTACACGACGGTCCTTTTGTCCCCACCGGGTATCAATCACTTTCTGGTACCTTCGCGGGGGCATCTCCTCAACCCGTCGATCATGGGTTATTAGCTGGAGACAATGGTAATAAACCGTTGGGTATAGGGGACATTTACATGATGTCCGGTTCAGTTCCCGTTTCTCAACCTCAAGGTGGTCAATTACTGCCTGGGGGGCAACCTCAAGGTACACAAATTGTCTCTGGGGGCAGCCTCAAAGTCAGTATGTACCTATGGTGCAATACATGCCTCAAGGTCAACCCCAGCCTCAATATGTACCCCAGGGTCAACCTCAGTATCAATATTTACCTCAAGGGTATCAACCTCAAGGGTATCAACCTCAAGGTCAAGGTCAACCCCAGTATCAGTATTTACCCCAAGGTTATCAACCTCAAGGTCAATACTCGATTCAAGGTTATCAACCACCTCAAGGTAAGTCATATGTTCAAGGTATGGGAACTGTACCTTTCAGTTATCAATCCTATCCTCAATCCGGTTATGGATCTCAGTATTCTCAACCTGTTACGGGTCAATACCCCGGAATGCTAGTGTGGGATCCATCACAGGGTCAACAAGTGTTGCATCCAAGTATACAGTTGGTACCTCAAGCTGGACAACCCGTAGTTTCTGGTCCACCCCAGCAACCGCAACCTGTCCAGTCAAATGTTCAAACTTCTGTAACTTCGATAGTTACTCAGCCGCCAATTGCACCTAGTACTCCATCTCAAATGGCTGCTACAACTACCGCAACATCTGCCGCACTTACTTCTGGAGTATCGACAGCTCCGGTTTCTACTGTCTCTGTAACCACTCCTCAGACATCTTTACCGTTGTCTGGATCTATGATTCAAACCACGGTACAGATGCCTATAGGTCAGCCTGGTATAAGTACGGTTGTCACTACTCAACCTCAATTTGTTCATCAACCATACCAGGGACAGTACCAATATGGGCAAGCTGTCCAGCAGCCAGTTTACCAGTATCAACCGTATCCTGGGTACACTTATCAACAACCTCAACAACCCCAGTACGGTCCGGTTAATCCTGGTTTTCCAGGAGGATACAATATCCCTAATGCGATTCCTGTTCCTAGTTATCCTGGATATCCTCCTCCTGGGACTGGTCTTGTGACCCAGAGTTTTAGAGATCCTAACCGACAATTACCGTTTATCGCAACTTTGGATTTACCAGACTTGACGCGCCTAACGAACGATCCAATTCAATATCTTCCGTTCTGGCCGCCAATGCCAAATAAGTTGCCCAGTGATATACCCAAGTTCGAAGGTAAGTCTGGAGAGGATCCGTCCAATCATGTGATGACTTACCACCTCTGGTGTGCTTCAAATTCTATCTCGGATGATTCGATCCGCTTACGTCTTTTCCAGCGTACACTCATTGGTCTCGCGGCCAAGTGGTACATTGAGTTGCCACGGGCCTCTTTTTACAATTTTAGCCAGTTAGCTACCTCTTTCTTAACTCACTTTCAGTTGTCGGTCAGATACGATAACGGCACGGAGTTACTAACTTCACTAAAACAATCGACGTCCACGTATATTTCTGATCACATTCATGAGTGGAGACGTCGAAGAAGGTTAGTGAAAGTTTTTATTCCGGACCAAAGCTTAGCTGAATGGTTTGTTAAATCATTATTACCGAAGATTACTGAAGATGTAGCTAAGGCCGGAGTAGTTACTGAGGAGCAAGTCATTGCTCAGGCGCAGTACCTTGACTTAGTTTATACTCAGTCAGGTACGTTACATGAGAAGATCCCAGATCTTCCAAAATCGAATCAAATCGCTGCTGCTCCTTCGGGATCTCATGCCGCTGATGGTATGATTGGTACGGTGAACACAAAGAGCAAGAAGAAATCTTCAAAGAATTCTACTACTCCTATAATTACCTTGCCTGATTCCCTGACAGGAGAGTCTTCTCTTGAACTTTCCACCGATATTCACGCTGTAGAGTCATCTATGGCCAAATCAAAAAACGGTGGAAAGAAGAAAGGAAAGAAGAAGGCTAAAGCAGACAAGGCTCCGAAGGAGAAAACAGAAAAGTCGGAAACCAATGACGAAAAGCGCAAACCTCGATATCCTTGTCTTATTTGTGAAGAGGATCATTTTACAAGGGATTGCCCTCATCGGGCCGAGGTTGTGAAAATAGTCAAAGGTTCTCCCACTCCTGCTGTGTTAAAAGATCCATTTCCAAAGCAGGAGAGTAAGATGATAGGTTCTTCCTCGACTGCCAGTCAAGAACCCATTTTGATGATGTCTCATGTGAGGATTGCGACTCGATCGCAAGATTATGGTAGTAAGAATCCTGTTGATGGTAAGGAAGCAGAATCTTCTCATTCTAATCCATCAACCTCAGCTCCTGGTTCCGATCCACTACATATCGAAAAACCTAACCTAGACTTAGTAATCAAACCGCCCGTCAAGGGTGTACTTCGAAGGTCTGCTTTCAATCCACATGCGAGAGCGGCCCAGAATTACAACATTGTTGAGGACTTAGTTGTTTCACACTCAGCAATGTCGGCTTTAGAAGTGCTGCAATCATGCCCAGCACAACGAAAATTACTTTTGTCGGCTATCGGAGCTGTTGATGTTCAGGACCCGAATCTGATAATCTTCGATCTAGAAAATAGTACACCGCGCCTTCCCCATCAAATGGCTTTCCAGATTCCAGTGATAGTCAAAAACAAGCCTATTCATCGGACTGTAGTTGATGAGGTAGCTTCTACGTGTATTATGTTGATTCAATGTTGGAGATCGCTTGGTTCTCCTTCACTGAACCAATCCCCAACCATCCTTAAGGCCTTTGATGGCCGTGCGTTCTGTCCGTTTGGTATTCTACAGGAATTGCCTATAGGGGTAGAAGGGAAAACCGTTAGTCTAGATGTGGAGGTGGTTGATGCCCCTCTAGACTACAACCTTCTTTTGGGTCGAAGTTGGTCATATGCTATGACAGCAGTCGTTTCATCAGTCTTCAGAGTAATAAAGTTTCCACATAATGGTAAGATCGTGACAATTAATCAGCTGACATACTTTTCATCCGACCCAGCCTCTTCAGAGAGTATCCAGCATGTCGGTAAGACGACAATCCCTTATAGGGACGTTGGCGTAGGTTTAGTTAAAGATTCTGGTTTACTGGGAACTTTTCCTTTCCCTCCAATCAACGCAGACCCTTCATTTGCATCAATTCATATGATTACATCAAACACCATTATTTACGATGATCCTTGGATTGTCCCATCTGAATCTGAGCTAGACTCATTCGGTGATGCTATGCCTTTGAGTCCATATGAAATTGCTTATGAAGCCGTCATGTCTTTTACCGACTCGCGTTCAACCCAAATCGACCAAATGAATGTGGTCAGTGAAGAATCACTTTTCACATCAACCTCAGAACGGATAGCGTTTCCCGAAGTCGTGTCATCTGACGAGCAACTTTGCGAAATCCTAAGTGTAGACGATCTACCATGGGAAGATCTTCATCATAGATCTTCGTTTTTACCTGAGGATGATGCTTTTGAAAATGATTTTTCATCTATTTTTACCGCTGAATATGTCAAAGACGCTCAGAATCCAACGAAACATTCTGATTCAGAGTTGAATTTAGGGAATATTTCTCGCACTATTCCCATTGACATTTCAGTGAAGCCCGGAATTGAGGAAAACATTCATATAAGTGCCTCATGTACAGAAGATGAAATTCAAACTTACAAGGCCCTATTCCAAGAATTCCACGATGTGTTTGCCTGGTCTTACGAAGAAATGTCGGGAATCGATCCTGCCATTGTTGTTCATGAAATAAAGACCTACCCGGACGCTAAACCCGTCCGTCAACAGTTGCGTCAGATTCACCCTCGGAAAGCGGCTGCAATTAAAGCAGAAGTCGAAAAGTTGTTGAAAGCAAGTTTCATTTATCCAATCCCATTAACGGATTGGGTATCGAATATTGTTCCGGTTAACAAGGAACAAGGAACAATAAGAATCTGTATCGACTATAGGGATATAAATCGAGCATGTCCAAAAGACAACTATCCAACGCCTTATATCGATCAAATCATTGATGATTGTGCCAGAAGTGAAATGTTTTCCTTTATGGATGGTTTTTTAGGCTATAATCGAATCAATATTCTACCTGCTCATCAACCAAAAACGGCATTCATTTGTCCATGGGGGACATTTGCTTATTGCAAATTACCTTTTGGGCTTAAGAACGCCGGAGCCACTTTTCAACGGGCGATGTCTTACGTATTTCATGACATCAAGCACATTGTGCAACCGTACCTCGATGATTTGCCTGCTCATTCTTTACATCGAGCTGATCACCTTGTCCATTTACGAGCAATCTTTATGAGGTGCAGGCATTATCGTATTCGTTTGAATCCCCACAAGTGTGTATTCTGTATAGAAACGGGTCGATTGCTGGGATTTGTTGTTTCAAAAGCCGGCATTCGCGTCGATCCCTCGAAGGTCGAAGCAATCATCAAATTGCCTCCTCCTTCGAGTTTGCGCCAACTCCAAAGTTTGCAAGGGAAAGCAAACTTTTTACGCCGATTCATTCCAAATTACGCCGAGGTCACTAAAGGTTTTACACGGTTGTTGAAACAGAACGCTCAATTCTTATGGGACGAGATTGCCCAATAATCTTTTGATGCACTTAAGCACGCATTGACCCATGCACCATTGTTGCATCCTCCCAACTACAACCAGGACTACTTCTTATACCTCGCAGCTTCGCATTCCACTATTGGAATGGTGTTAGTTCAAGAAGATGAATTCGGAGCGGAACATGTGATATATTATCTTAGTAGGACATTAAACCCCACTGAGCTAAAATATTCGCATGTGGAGAAATTGGCCCTGGCAGCCGTTCAAGCTGTCCAGCGTTTTCGTCACTACATTCTTCTCCGTAAAACTACAGTTATTTCGGATTGCAACCCTATGATTTATATTTTGACAAAACAACTGCTAGGGGGCAAGTACTCTAAATGGATCATTATCCTGCAAGAGTTTGACTTGGAGTTCGAGAAGTCCAAGTCTAAGAAATCCTTAGTTTTTGCGGAATTGATGTGTGATTTCCCGTGTGCTGACACAGAAACTGTGGCAGAGGAGTCCATTGCGGACGAATCTTTGTTTCTTATCAGTACTTTAGATCCGTGGTACGGGGATATAATCATCTATCTCCAAACCCAATCCTTTCGGCCTGAAGCTTCAAAGTCGAAACGTCGAAAAATTCGGTTTCAATCCCAGCAATACAAAATTATTGGAGATACACTTTATCACCGGGGGGCAGACTTAGTTTTTCGACGTTGTTTAACTCATGAAGAGGCTGAGAGGGTTTTGAATGATTGTCACTCTGGAGCATGTGGCGGTCATATGTCTGGGTATGCCACAGCTCAAAAGGTGTTGCGCGCTGGCTATTTCTGGCCGTCCATGTTTAAAGATTGTATCATTGCGGTCCGAAAGTGCCACAACTGTCAAGTGTTTGATCGCAAGATGCGCGCACCACCTGCTCCTCTCCATCCTATAATTGTTGTTGGTCCTTTCGCCAAATGGGGTATCGATTTTATTACTTGTAACCCTCACTCGACCGGGGGGCATGCGTATATCATCCTCGCGGTTGATTATTTTACTAAATGGGCTGAGGCGATGCCTACATTCGACGCAAGCGGCAAAACAGCTGCAGTTTTCGTATTTAATCACATTATAACTAGGTTTGGTGTCCCACAAGCAATCATCACTGACCATGGGAGCCATTTTCGAAACATCATGATGACTGAGCTTACAAGCCAGCTTGGTTTGCGCCACGATAGCTCTACTCCTTATTATCCGCAAGCCAACGGTTTGGTTGAGTCTATCAAAAAAGTTCTGGTTATCATGATCCGACGAATCATTGGTATTCATTGGTCGAATTGGCACAACATGTTATTTTCAGTGCTATGGGCATACCGAACCTCAGTGAAAACTTCTACAGGGTTCACTCGTTTCCAGCTAGTTTATGGCTTGGAAGCTGTGTTACCCATTGAATGCGAAATCCCATCACTTAAAATGGCTGTCGAATTACTCCCAGCTACTTCCGAAGAGGAGAAACGTTTATTATACTTAGCTCAGTTAGATGAGACTCGACGTGATGCTGCATTGGCAATCGAGACTCACACGAAGCGAATGAAAGCTCAGTATGATAGAAATGTGACCCCTCGAAGTTTTTCGGAGGGAGACCTAGTGCTATTATATGATCAAGCCAACGATAAGCTAGGTGGTGGGAAATTCGTTCCTATGTGGCATGGACCCTACATTGTAAAGCGAAAGCTAGCAAAAGGGGCCTATGAGTTGGTAGATTTTGATGGGGACTCTTTGGGTAAACCCAGAAATGGACTTTACCTAAAGAGGTATTATGCTTAAATGGTGGGTATGGAGAATTTTTAGTTAGGTTAGGTTTTCTTTCTAGCTAGTATGTTTGTTAGTTTAGATAGTGTGCTTAGCTTAGAAAGTGTGTTTTTCATCGTTATTCTGGCTTATCTTGGTTTTACTCTTGATATTGCAGATGTCGACGCCTCTCCAAACATACATTGGATTTGCTGATGGTGCTTGTCGTAGTACACGGAATATCTCTTCCGCAGCTTGGGTTATCTATTCGCCCTCTGACGAGTTAGTTTCTATGCATGGGGTGAGCCTCGGTCAAATGACGAACAACATTGCAGAATACAGTGCAGTGGTTGAATTATTGTCTGAATCTATTTCATTTGGAATTCGACGTTTGATAGTGAGGTTAGATTCTGAACTCGTTGTATTACAGCTTAATAGAGTGTATGCCATTAGAAATCCTGTGTTATTAAGGTTGTTTTTGAGAGTGCGCCTCTTGGAACGTGAATTTGATTACATTGAATATCAGCATATTCCAAGGTCTTTGAATACATTAGCAGATGCAATTGCTTCTCGAATGTTGGACAGACATTTACGATAATCATGCAAGTAAATTTAAAAACATTTAATCACATATGTTAAACAAAATGAGCCGGTAATAATGATATATATATAGATAGGAGTGTGTCAAAAAATATACATCGTCTTCGATCATAGGTTTAAAACACCTTATGATCGACAAAATGATAAGTACAAAAAAGTCAAAATGTCACATGTGACTACAAAAGGTGACCATCCAGTCACTGGTGATGCTCCCTGTAAGACACCACTGCACGGGCTACCCTACATAGAAATCTCCTAAAAGGCCCCGGGACTGCGACTACGTAACGCTGCAGTCTGATAGGAATATCATCTATGGTCGTCTCCGGTATGTCTACCGTCAGACGCTCTAGATCCTGCTCCAACTCAGCTAGCGTCTCTGCGGAAGCATCTTGTGGGACCGGTGCCGGTACAACTGGATGTCTCCTCTCAAAAGCCCGGAGATTGGCTGGACGCTGTGGGCCTACATCTGCATTTTGAACATTTTTACTGTCAGTTTGAGACGATATATATAAAAAACAAAAAAAAAAAATAGATAATTTAAAAACTCGTGAAAAATGAAATACCTCTGTCGTCCCACTGTTCTCCCTGTGGAGGAACCATGTCCGGGTCATTCCAAAAATCCATTCCGGCATAAGGAAAGTCCTGAATAGCAAAGACCTGCCCTCTAGCCAGTGAAAGTAACCATCAGGAAATCGAACCACTGTCGTGCCCTCATCAGGATGTCGGGCCATCACTATAACCCATCTCGTCAACTTAGGCTCCCGAGGAGCCCCAACTGGAACAGTAAGCTGCTGAGGGATCAACATAGGAACTCTCTCTAGGGCAAAGCTCACAACCAAAGGCCCATACCCAAAGGTCTTTAGTTTCCCGGTCTTTACCCTAGTTAGTTGGGCCTTCATGTTGGCCAACACAGCTTCGCACCAGTTGAAAATGGTGCCTTGGTAGCAATCTATCGCTATCCGCATTTGGGACCCGGTGGCAATGTGCAAGGCGGCTGCGCCGCAGAGTCTGGTAACTGTAAAGGCAATTACCATAAGTTCAGGCAGGGATATATATTTGATTTCTATCCCTTTCTCCTGGTTCTGATTGTTGCACCACTCTAGCCGGAGGCTAGCAAGGGATTGGCCACCCGGCCTAGTCCCGGAGAGAGTCAGTTGCTCGCCCCTGTCGGGCAAACCAGTGAGAAAATATATATCAGAGGGCTCTATCTCGAGCTGGTGCTCTCCGATGTAAAATCATTGTTCCTGGACGTTCCACCTTTCAACCAGCCACTCTAAGAATGGCACCTGTGCCCTCATGCTAGCTATGGCCCAGTATTTGTATAGTCTGCATGCCTTCAAAGCATCAATGGAGGGTTGATGATTGATTGCGGCTAAATCAACGTCCTCATGCTCTCTTTCGCGCCAATCAAGCATGATGTGTTCCCTACACATCATAAAACATCAGTTAGGATCCATAAAATTTAAAAAATTTGGTATATTTTGGAGGTATGAGGGTTTCAATTTGCGTTTTGCGGGGTACGCACCCCGGCCTTTAGGAACAGAGCGCCTGGACGCAGCTTCCCTTAAGGCTGGGTGCGTACACCCCGTAATTTTCCCATTGAGAAAATATCGGGGTACGCAGGTCAGCAGTGCATGACCTGCGTACCCCGAAGTGCGCATCTTGAAACCCCAAGACCCCCAAAAAATCAAATAAAAGCTTAAAAATGAATTCTAAACGGATGGAAATCAAGAGAGGGGTGTTGTAGAATACCTGGTGAAACGACGTTCGATTCTGACGGTCGGATTCTCCGCAACAACCACAGGAAGTTTTCTTGTCAAAAGCCCTTTTCTCAACCTCAACAGTAAAATGGTAAAATGACATGGTAAAAAGTCTTTTTATAGGTTTTTTGGATAAATAAATGCTAAATTTGTTTATTTTTCACCATGAAAGGATACTTTCGATGTATTTTTGCCCATCTTAAAAAGGTATGAGTAATGTGTTGTTTCTGTGCAGGACAAAGGAACTTTAGGGTAAATTATCATTTTTCACGTCAGAGTCATCTTTTAAGCTCTTTTCTGACTCCTAAAACATGAAAAGATTGCCGAGCGTTTCTTTTACACTCATTAAAACGGAATTAAAAGACGGTCCCCTTATAGCTCTTTTCTGACCGTAAAATCAGGAAAAGATTACCGGGTTTTTGTCGTTTCAAACTCGATACGGAAATAAAACGACGTGTCCTTGATCGCTTTTTACTTTCCAGGTCAGCGACACTAATCATGAAAGTACTCCTTGGTCGCAAGATCAAGCGGTTCTCCCAGGTATTATTTTATATTTTTTTCGGGCTTGGGGGACACAAATTTACGAAAAAGTTCAACCTGGAGTCTTCTTAAGTTTTTCAGACTCTCTAAAATTGAAAAACGCCGAGTTTCTCCTATACTGGGCTCGTTAAAATTTCACAGTAAAGGACATGTTCAATTACAAATAGGAACGAACCACTCCTTCCTAGAGTTCGAATCAAAACTAGGTTGGACTCATCCGAAGGATGAGCTTATAATCAAGCATATGTTATCCTCCTCAAGCTTGTTAAAAAATAAAGAGGTACTTGCCAGAAATGGTGGGGGAAAAGAGAGAAGAATGAGCCTATTTGTTATCCTTTGTCTCAAAAGAAACCTTATTACCACTCTTGAACATGACACTTTTCATTCACCTGGGTTGGGAAATCCTTTACCTCACAGTTGATCAAACCACATTGAAAGCCTTCAGCCGGGTTCCGGGGATTAACTTTGAGTCGTTCGTCACCAAGCCATCTGTTGTGTCGTTATGTGTTCAAGAGGTCTGCAAGCAAAACTTTCATCTGCAAAATACTTGTCATCCATTTGACCATCCCTGAGTCAGTCCTTACAACAACATTTCTTCAACTTGAACAATGATTTCGTGTTGTGGGCTTGCCTGCAACGGGTCACTTTCTATCGACATCAGCACATTATCTAGAGAGATGACTTAGAAATCGTCAGTACCTTGAAGTCTGCATGCATCAATGGCAGGTTTCTCGCCTTTGACGTTAGTTTACATCATTGACTTTTGATCGAAGGATTCCATGAAATGTTCGACATCAACTCATTCATTCACATCTCATGGATTGTACTAGGTACTTTGAGAACCATTGACATTACTAGTGGTCTCTCTCACACTTGTTAACAGTTTACATCATCGACTGGTAATCAAGTGGTTTCTACCATGTTCGACATCAACTCATTTATTCGCATGGCTAGAATCGTACCAATTCGGGAAGTAGAAATGAAGACCCTGGATCTAGTTTCCACCATCCAGGCTGCGAGGAGTTTTGTATTCATTATCTAAGTAGACTAATCATAAACAGATGGTTGTGCCCATACTGTGTCTACAAAAGTCTATGATTATGATGTACTTCAAGATCATTCCTGTATCAGAATAGTTAGTCTGTTAGTTAAAGTTTTGATCTGAGTATGGGAATGCCTACCTCAGCGATGATATAATCTTATACATGTATTTTGTGTTGAGAATTGCAGGTTCTGACCAGGCTCTCCACGAGATAATCCTTGAAATGATAAAGCGCTTCACCCTTCCTAGATAATACAAAACCCTAATCTACTACAGGCTTCGCACTTTAGGGGGCAATCTGTTACACTAAAAAATGTCACCATGGCTATTTACAGTTAGTATGGCTCTATCAATAGTCATGCTATCCTCCTGGGCAAGTCTTATGCCTCTTCTCTCCATGTCAAACTCCAAAAGAGAGAAAGTCTTTGTAAATGTGTTTATCTCTGGGTACGCAGATTCTCTCGGCCTTACCTGCGTATACGCACCTAATGTTCACAAAAACTGCGTACTTGTACGCTCTGTATGTAAAGGGGCAGGAGCGTACCCCTGTAAAGGTTAAAAGGTGCAAGTTTTACTCCAAAAAAGTTACTTGTGGTCATTTCTAGAGGCTTCTAGAAGTATGTTTGACGTGTATGAAGCGCCTCCAGATGGTTCATGTACCCCTACCAAAGAGGAACTTATCCCATCAATAAGGGAGCTATCCCATCCAAAGAGGGGATTATCCCATTGATGGTGGACCTGATTAACTTCCTCTTGAGCACTATAAATACAGGCATTGGGCCAGAAGGAGAGGAGGTTGGAAGCTAAACATTTCTAAGGGTAGATGCTGCTGGAATTAGGACTCCCATTTAGAAGCTTGTGAGGAGAGATTGCCATCTTTGCTTGTTCTATTTGGAAGTGGGTGAGCTTTGTCAAAGTAAAGGAGAACTCTTGATGGAACCTGGGAGGGACTTGCACAACACCAAGGCTCACGTTGTAATTGTTCCTTTTGTTTCCTATTAATGCAAATGAGTCCATTCTTCTCAATAACTTGTTATTTATGAGTTGTTTCATGTACTCCTTGGTCTATGTGTTAAATATGTTTTATTTTATGAGATTATCAAGTGCTATTTAATCGTTTGATTGTTAGTGAATGCAGGTTTCGAAGTGAAGGAGGAGCTCATCCGGATCAGCGAGGCTGGACTGCTACAACAGCGTTGGACTACAGGTAAGATCTAAACACTTGATTTCTTATATAGTAAATGCATGTTTAGAGAAGGATTGCTCTTGTTTGTCTTGTTTGTCACTAGAGAGTCTTAGGCTCCTAGGGAGGTTGGTTGTGTCCGCACTATCGACTCTTTCCGCCTGACATCGGGGTCTGGTAAAAGTGAGTTTCCCGATTGGGAGGATTTTCGAAAAAATAGCTATGTGTGGGAGGAAGGTGAACTTGTGAGGAACTTGAAATTGTGATCACACACTTAAAATACTTCGATGAAGTGAAAACATAGACCATCTTAACAACAAGGCAAAGAATTACCCCCTGTGAGACTGTCCATAACAAAAGTTGACAAGTGCGACACTTCATATATCCCTTAGGACGACCGTGATGACACTTATGCAACATTGCTTAAAACTTTGTGTATGAGTGTGATAGATGTCACATAGCTAGGACAAATCGAATACACAAAGACCAACCTTTGAAATCACTAGAAAAGGACCGCAAGCATGGTAAAACAATCAAACATGCCAAAAGATGAACTTTGAGAAAACAAGCAAAAGGGGTGAAATGACTCTAAGAAATCTCATGAAATGAGCTCGAGTGCTTGCAACCAAAAATGGAAATACCAAGGAAGGCTTTGAAATTTGAGTGCAAGCCAAAATTTTGGAGGGTGTTGCAGCCACTACAACACTTGGCAACACATTAGCTGAATACTAGCTTCTCTGTCTTGGTTCATTTTTTAGTGTAGGGCCTTGGTCCTTCAGGGAGTATTGATTCATCGTGCATATTACTTTTTCTTCCCTACTTAACCCATGGTAAGACATGGTTCCCTTTGCAACTTATCAGTTGAGCACAACATAAGATTCAACCATATCACAGTGTTTCAAATTGGGAAGGGTAGTTTAGCTCATGAGCTTAAGATTTTTAGAGTATAGTTTTTCATCTTTGGTGTTGCTCTATTGCTAGCAGGCCTGGACAATACCCTGGTGGAGTCACAAAAGAACATAAGAATTTCTTCACTATGAGCGATCTTGGATAGTACCCCAGTGGAGTTGCCTTCTTCACCTCTCTGCACAAGAATCCTTTCTCTCCTTTCACCTTTATTTATTTATTTAAAGAGAATTGCGCATAGAAACTTATTTATTTTGGGGTGGAAGAGGGATCCTGCTTTATTGAGATCAAGAGAGGTTATTCCTTCAGATATGCATATAAATACCTCTGATTCAGGTTCACTCATTTAGATTTTCCCCTTCTCCATTTCTAGTAGTTAGATAAGCTTGAAAACACCAAAGCAGAAAAATGAGTATAGGCATGAGGTTCCTAGACTAGATGAAGGTTCATGGTTGGACCAAAACTCTCCTTATGGGCAGATATTATTTTCGATCAAAATTCATCGGTCGAAAGATACAACAAATTATAAGGAAGACGGATACAAGACTGACCAAAAGTTTAAGTGTCACAAGACTCTTTGAACTTCAGCCACATACACATTGAGAAGCAAGAAAATAGTAGGGAAAACCAAACATATAGACAGGAAAATAAAACATATATATATGTGAGAATGTTTGATACATCAGAACCTAAAAAGTAATATGTATGTCTATAATAACATTGGTGGCTCGTAGGCCTCATAACATCCGTGACACACATGCATCAAAAAATATGTAAGTACTGGACCTAGGAACTACTCAGCATGGTGGTCATGGTAGCACGAGATAGCTCATGCAACACGACTCAGTAATTTAAAAATCCAATCTGAGACTCCCACTGTGTGCCTCTGGTACCGCCAAGGCATGTCTCCTATCCAAGCATACTCCGGGATACCATGAGTCAACCCCTCAAGGTTCCTCATGATCTCCTCCTTGTTATCGCTCCCTTCCTGATAAGGGGTGACAACATCGATGGGACAAGGTACGGGCCTGGATATTGGGGACATCCCGACTGGCCGCTCTGGTCCAACATCTGCATAGACAAGAGAAATGTTATAAACATGCATATACCAAAAACAATTAAAAAACATCAAAATCAAAAATTTTATTTTTTACTTTCATCATCGAAGTCCTCCCCATCTTGTAAGGGCATATCTTGGTCTCCACGGAAATCAGTGCCACTGTATGGCCAGTCCTCCACGATCATCTTTTGTCGTCATAGCTGTTAGCTCTTCTTTGTAATGCTAATTTTCCAAGGATAGAAAGGATCATGGTCTGATTGGTTACATTCAAAGAGAAGCTCCCATTGGTCACTTTCTCCTTTCTTCCACTACCCCACTTATACTTCCCTATCCCTATTTTCTTAATAAGCCTTCTGAAACCTGACAGAGTCCCTTTTGGCCTTAGCCCCAAGTGCCAAATCCCAATCCCGTCATAAAACCTTACTCATACATCCTCGCACGCTAGTAAAATCTCTCATCGCATCCCCGTTGTTGATCACACCCCACCAATCTAACGACCCACATCATGCACGCAAATCAATCGAACATTAGCACGCGATGAGAGAAGTTTTTCTCTCTCATCCTCCGCTATGTGTCGACTGCTAAATGGAATTGTGTGACTCCCGACTTTTACTCCTTAGGGTGTGAAAGCGATGCGATAAAAACCATTACTGCCCGACAAATCCGCTCGCACCTGTTAAACAACCGTGTAGCTCTATAGCCCGATCACCATCCAATCTGTCTGTTGAAGATCCAATGGCTATGAATCACCTCGCTCTCACCTCAGCCAACAACCTCCGCCAATCCATCTCCGCCACCCATTCCCTCGATCCGACGACCATTATTCCTGCTCATCCAAATCGTCCACTCGCCCGTACGTTCCACGCTCTCTAACCATGTTGTTTGCCCAAGCAAGGAGATGACCATCTTGCCAGTACCAGTCATGATAAAACTCACAACCACCATATTTAATGGAAATCATGGCCGAAGGAAGAAAAGGACAAGCACAACCCTGTAACTGAATTTATCAGTCATGGACTCCACTGGTACGAGCATTCCAACCGTCTAAAGGGACATCACAGCACCTGAACAAATCAAATTTATCCACTGAAGCAAGAAAACTCATGCAGGGACTCCATCAGGCAGTAAAATGCAGTTGGTGGTCAATTATGACCCTTCCATACCTAAGTGGCCAAGTACCCTTGTAATGTAAATCTATAAATACTCAAAAACAAGATGTAATCAAGGTTGGCATTTGATGTAAGGTTCAACTTCTGGAGACTGCAGATATTTTTTCACTTGCAGCACCTCGTCTTCATTTTTAGCTAATACAAGCTTCTTTTACTGTTAATTGCTCACTTTCCATTTTCCTCTATTCTAAGTTGTGCCTGATATGCTCTGTTCTTGATCTCTTGATTTTTAGCACTAGATAACTATCATCTTATCTCTGTGTTAAAATCTTGTACTCATCATTGAATAGGTTACCCGGGTTTCTTTCTATGTAATGCAGGAGAGCTGTAATCCTGTCTTTGCATTAATAGATTAGATTTACAGGTTTCTTTACTAGTTGTAGTCGGCCATCACATGGTCTTGTGCATCTGCTGGTGTGGTTAGTATTCTCCATATTCACCTTATCTCTAAAACTTTGAGCAATTGGTGGTCTAAAGCCTTGTAGTCTGGGGGTGTTCACCCATGTCTGGAGTGAAACAAAGTAGAGGTGGTTATCTGGCTTGAACTAAACCATCATTCCTTCCATTAAACCTGCAACAATAGTTGAATTTATATGTTACCAGGCATCTCCGAGCTACAACCTAGGAGATTTTCTTGGAATCATAACATAATTGGCACTGTTGCCGAGGAGAGGAGGTTGAAGCTCAGCTTCCCTGGGAGAATGACACAGATCCTGCTTTGATGATAGACAAAGTCTGGACACATTATTGGTTGTAATCATCTATCTGGCGACTCTACTGGAGGACCAACCTTTTGGCGACTCCACATCATAGTTTTGGCTCATTTTGTGAGACACAGTCGGAGAAATCCTCAGAAATCACCAGTTGACCCAATGCCTGACCCTGAGAAGATTGTCAAGCAAACCAAGATATCATGAAAAGGAGCATCAGGATCAGGTAAGCCTAAAAAATCTTATGTATCTCTACAAGAAATGCTTGTAGCCGAGCATGCACATGTTGAAAATATAGAGCCTGGCACTGTCAATGAAGAAATATTCTCAGAGATTCATAAAGCTCCTTGTCCAATAAGTTCCCCTTTGGATCCCGGTGCAAAGAAAACCTCCCCTATAGTCCATCAGTTTCCTTCAGCCTTGTCATTCATTCCTTAGCTCCCTACCTTCCAAACTGCTAGTACCCTTCCATCTACCCCAGTCATGGCAGGCCAACAAGCACCCAACAAAATGGAAAGAATCATAACTGCTAGGTATGGACCCCTGGTCTTGCCCATCCCTTTTAATGCCATGCATGTAGGAGAATACCAAAAATAAATGCCTAATTTCACTGGTACAGAGGGAGTAACAGCTGAAGAGCACCTTGAGTATTTTTATAGCTATGCTGATAACCTAGATATCAGTGAAGATGATGTGTGGATGAGAGTATTTGTCGAAAGCCTTGATGGAGAGGCTAGAAAGTGGTTCAAAGAGCTAACCCCTAGGTCCATAGAAAACATTGCAACATTAGATGATGTGTTTTTAAAGCATTGGGGAGATAAGACCTGCTATACTACCGTACTGAGTTTGGCAACTTGAAAAGGGAAAATGGGGAGTCATTGTTAGACTTTAATAAAAGATTCAATTGTATGTATAGCAAGATCCCAGCTAAAGTAAAGCCTACCCCCACCTCTGCCAAACTCACCTATGCTAACACCTTTGATTCTGATTTATGCCTGCTATTAAGAGAGAGAAGATGTGCTACTCTATCTGAAATGCAAGATGCAGCCTTAGAGGTGGAATCTAATATCATGGCTACAGAGAAACTCAAAGTACATACTAATAGAAGGAGGCATAGAGGTGAGGCTTCTTCTTATTCTTTATCTTTAGAGCCTAAAATAGATAAAATGACTAAAATGATAGAGTCACTAGCTGCTGAAATATCCAAGCTGAAGGTTGAGCAGAATTCTAGGAAAGCAAGGCTTCCTAATACGTTTACTCCTAGAAATCCAAATCCATTCAGAAGAGAAAATGAACAACTACAGATCATTCAGAGGGGCAAAGAGGCCAGTGAAGAACAAAGGGTTAAGACTCCTTTCCAAAACATAGTCATGGAGGAGGAAGAACTTGATGAAGAGGATGAGATTCACTGCATGGAAGACAAGGGCAGTGCTATCCTTTTGACATTAACTGCCTATGAAGAGTCATTACTCAGGTACCAGACCAACCAAGAGTGGGACAAAGAAGCTATTCTACAAATTGAAGACTAACAAAGATATAACCTGAGGTTAAGAACGAATAGTGTCGAAGAGAGTCCTGCCCAAGAAATGATGTCCTACAAAGCAACGGAGTAGTAGTAAATAGAAAAAAATCAGTAGTTGATATCATCTTCAAAGCACCAGCTCAAGAGGTAAGAGGCCCTAACAAGTCCCTTCCCTTTCAGTTTCGAATCAAAAGTCCAGAAGTTGAAAATATCTATCCCTCTAATAGAACTTGTAAAGAGTGATGCTTTAGAAGCCCATCTTGATGCCTTGAGCTAAAACACTCACAAGAATCCAATGACTATGTGAATTTACAAGATGACAAACTGTAGTTGTGCTTAGCCCCATGAATAAATACTGACAACAATTCCCCATCCTTTTATGTCTCTTGACCATTCATGACAAAACTCCATAACTGCCTACTCGACACAGGTGCCAGCCAAAAGCTGATGCAAAGTTGTCATGGAAGAGTTAGGCCTTGACATTACCAGATTATTGATTATATTCCTATTCTTCATTCATAAAAAGGTGGAATTTCTGGGGTTAATCAAAGACTTAGCCATCACCCTCACTCAGTTTCCCATGAAGAGCATGGTGATGGATATTGTGGTAGCAGATGTTCCCCCTAAGTTTGGCATGCTACTTTCTAGAGGGTGGATTAAGAGGTTGGGGGGACATTACAAAATGACTTATCTTATGCCACTGTCCCAATTTTTGGAAAAGAAAGCAAAAGACTGTACAGGGAGGCCCAGCTGGCCTATATCATCAGTGATGAGAATAATCCCACTAATCATCCCATTTATGCTGTAGACACTGATTTTGGAGCATGTATTCTCCAAATTGAGGAATCCTAGAGGGCCTCAGTGCAGCTCAAGAAACCAGTAGGCCAGGTCATGGAAGAAGAAGGGACACAAGCTTGGGAGATGTTCTTTGATGGAGCATGTTCAAGGGAAACTGCAGGAGCAAAAGTGGCGCTGGTATCTGCAAAGCAAGAAAGCACACATCTATCTTTCAAGCTGACATTTTAGGTCACCAACAATATATCAAAGTATGAGGCTCTGATATTGGGCTTAAACGTTGCTAAAGACATCAGAATCAGAGACATAAAGGTGTTTGGAGATGCTGATCTCGTCATTCAGCAAGTGAAAAAAACATTCCAAGCAAGGCACCCAAGGCTGAAAGCATACATAGATGAGGTATGGAGACTCAAAGAATCTTTTGATAGTTTTTGTATCTCATATATCCCTAGAGTAAAAAATCATCTTGCTGATTCCCTTGCTGTGTCTGCTAGTATGTTCATCCCTCCCATGCCCCCAAGATTGGCTTATGAAGTCCAGATAAAATATAGACCATATTTGCCTGATAATGTCCAACATTAGAAAGTCTTTGAGGATGATGATGAAGAAAATAGGTTTCTGCAAGTCATTGATGAATTCACTGAAATGCAAATTGATCAAGAGAATGAAACCTTGGAGAAATGTCCCCAGTCCCAGCCAAGGAATAAATTTGGCAAAGACAGTATTGTACAACTGCCTAGCAATCATATACCTAAAGGGCTGGTGCCTCTAGAGAAGCTGTTTGACTATAATGACGTGCCTCATAAGGTTGCCCAAGAAGAAGATCAGTCTGTAGTCCATAAGCATAACATAAGGAGTCCAGATCATCCAAAGTATATAAATTTGTCCACCCATTTGTCTGCTTCCCATAGTTATGAGTACTGCACCTTAATGAAGCAATTTGCTGATGTCTTTGCCTGGGAATACAGTGACCTTAAAACTTATGACAAAAAGATCATCCAGCATATGATCCCCTTGGAGAAAGACACCATTCTTTTCAAACAGAAGCTGAGACCCATAAATCCTTTGCTTCTCCCTCTGATTGAAAAGGAAATCAAGAAGTTGTTGGCTTCCAAAATCATAGTTCCTCTGAGATATTGAAAATGGGTAGCCAACTTGGTAGTGGTAAGGAAGAAAAGTGGAGAAATCAGGCTGTGGTTTATTTCAGGAACTTGAACAAATGCTCTAAGAAAGATAACTATCCTCTGCCCAAGATGGAGCATTTGCTGTAGAAAGTCTCAGGAGCCAAAGTCATGTCTTTCCTGAATGGGTTTTAAGGGTATAACCAAGTTGTTATACATCCAGATGACCAAGAAAAAACTGCTTTCACCACTCCTTGGGGCACTTTCATGTACTTTAAGATGCCTTTTGGGCTGATGAATGCTGGAGCTACCTTTCAGAGAGCTATGGATATAGCGTTTGTAGGAGAGAAGGATAAATTTGTCCTTGTCTACCAAGATGATATAATAGTATACTCCAGCAGTCATCAAGATCATTTGCAACATTTGAAGAAGGTGTTTCTGAAATGCAGAAGGTTTGGGATACCAGTCTATCCTAAAAAATCACAATTTGCTTTAGAGGAGGGCAAGCTACTAGGACACATCGTTTCTGCTGCAGGTGTCAAGATTGACCCAGAGAGAGTGACAACAATACAGACCTTGTCTATCCCTAGATCAAAAAAGGACATCCAATCCTTTCTCGGCAAAATAAATTTTGTAAGGAGGTTTATTCCTAATTTTGCAGAATTAGTAAAACACATCACCTCCATGCTAAAAAAGGGATCAGAGATCAAATGGATTGATGCAGCAAGAAGATCTTTCGAAGCCATCAAGAGAGCTATTATGGAAGCTCCCACTTTGATTAGCCCAAACTATAGCAAGGAGTTCCATATTTTCTCCTTTGCCTCAGATGATACCCTTGGAGCAGTCTTATTACAGAAAGATGAGGAGGGTTCAGAGTATCCAGTGGCATTTTTCAACAAAACATTAAGGGATGCCGAACTAAGGTATGACATCATCGAGAAACAGGCCTATGCTCTTATCAAATCCTTGAAATCTTTCAGAATATACATTCTGCACTCCAAGTTAATTACATATGTGCCCTCTACTTCAGTGAAAGATGTCCTACCGTAGCCAGAAGTTGATGGAAGAAGGGCTAACTGGATTGCAAAGCTTATTGAATTCAACATAGAATTAAATCCCACTAAGCTAGTCAGAGGTCAAGGCCTTGCCAGGCTAATGGTTGAAGAAAATTGCAGAATACTAGACATGAATTGGTTAGGCACAAGCTCAGATGATAGATAGACAGGGGAAGAAATATTTGAATCAAGGTAGAACCAGTGATTGATAGAAAATCTAGCTTCTTGTGAATGGTATTCTACAATAGTTAAATTTTTGCTAAAGCTAGAAGTTCCTCTAGGCCTAAGTTCAAGCCAAGCCAGGAATTTTAAGCTCAGGGCAGCCAAGTTCTGTGTTCATGAAAACCTACTCTATTGGAGGGATCCATCTGGAATCCTTTTAAGATGTCTGGACAAAGAACAATCTATGGAGGTCATGCACTAGTCCCATTCCAGCATCTATGGAGGACATCACTAATGGAAAACCACAACCCATAAGATCCTCAGAGCTAGGTATTATTGGCCCACTTTGTTTTCTGATGTCTTCTCATTTGTAAAATCTTGTGACAGGTGCCAAAGGTTTGAAGGAAAACAACAGTTGAAGTCTTTTTCCTTGAAGCCAATACATGCGAGTGGTCCTTTCTTGCAGTGCGGCTTGGATTTCATAGGAGAAATTAATCCACATTCCAGTGGCTAGCATAGATGGATCTTAGTAGCCACTGACTACTTCACTAAATGAATTGAGGCCATCCCTACTAGGAAAGCTGATCACCATGTGGTCATGAAGTTCTTGATAGAATACATTTTCACTAGGTTTGGCTATCCACACAAATTGGTTACAGACAATGCAGCAGCTTTCAAGGAAAAAGAGTTGGTGGACATGTGTGACTCAATGGGCATTAAGCTAGTGCATTCCACCTCATATTACCCTCAAGGTAATTGCCTAGCAGAATCACCCAATAAGAGCATGATAAGGATAATTAAAAAGCTGCTAGAGGACAAGAAAAGGAACTGGGATTCCAAGCTGAAGTATGCTTTGTGGCCTAACAGGGTAACCACCAAGAAGTCCACAGGGAATTCTCAATTCAAGTTGGTATATGGCACTAAGGCCGCATTCCCAATTCAGTTGACCCTCCCTGTGGAAAAATTCTTGCAGGAATAGAAAAATAAGGAAAATGACATGACAAAGAGGATTACTAACTTGGCAAAAGCACATCAAATCATGGACCAGCTGGTTGAAAGGTCTACAACACATCAGAAGAGAGTCAAGGAAGCCTTTGATAGAAAGGAAAAGATGGACAATTTTCAGGTTGGAGACTTGGTGCTTAAATGGGACGCACTGAAGGAAAAGAAAGGCAATCATGGGAAGTTCGATGCTCTTTAAACTGGAACTTTTGTCATTTCTCAGATCCAAGGGAACAACACTTTCATACTGCAAAGTGTGGAAGGAGAAATAGTTTTGATGGCCCGGTCAATGGGTGATTTTTGAAAATTTATATTGTTTAAGGCCTTCAGGCCTCAACATTGTAAATATGTTCTTTTTACAAGTTTTAATGTAGGCTTGATTAGACTCCATGCCCATTGGAACACTAGGAAATTTTGTTGATCTTGGTTTTGTATGAAAGGTAGTGGTTACAGTTCTTGAAACCTCACAGGGAGGTTCATCACTAGAAGGAGCCAGTGTTAGCTCTATTATGCAATGCTGTTTTCAAGGATAGAAAGGACATGGTCTAATTGGTTACATTCAAAGAGAAGCTCCCATTGGTCACTTTCTCCTTTATTCCTCTACCTCGCTTATTCTCCCTATCCCTGTTTTCTAATAACCCTTCTGAAACCGACAGAGCCC